>JAGIQG010000011.1:28978547-30356047 GCA_024679065.1 Sphyrna mokarran
TGCACTGGGACAGGCTCTGTAACAATATCCCAGCTGCACTGGGACAGGCTCTGTAACAGTATCCCAGCTGCACTGGGAAAGGCTCTGTAACAGTATCCCAGCTGCACTGGGGCAGGCTCTGTAACAATATCCCAGCTGCACTGGGACAGGCTCTGTAACAGTATCCCAGCTGCACTGGGGAAAGCTCTGTAACAATATCCCAGCTGCACTGGGACAGCCTCTGTAACAACATCCCAGCTGCACTGGGGCAGGCTCTGTAACAATATCCCAGCTGCACTGGGACAGGCTCTGTAACAACATCCCAGCTGCACTGGGACAGGCTCTGTAACAACATCCCAGCTGAACTGGGGCAGGCTCTGTAACAATATCCCAGCTGCACTTGGACAGGCTCTGTAACAATATCCCAGCTGCACTGGGACAGGCTCTGTAACAACATCCCAGCTGCACTGGGGCAGGCTCTGTAACAATATCCCAGCTGCACTGGGACAGGCTCTGTAACAACATCCCAGGGGCACTGGGGCAGGATCAGTCATAATATCCCAGCTGCATTGGGTCAGGATCTGGAACAATATCACAGCTGCACTGGGGGATTCTCAGTAAAAGTGTCCTAGCTGCACTGGGGCAGGCTCTGTAACAACATCCCAGCTGCACTGGGACAGGCTCTGTAACAATACGCCAGATGCACTGGGGCAGGCTGTGCAACAATATCCCAGCTGCACTGAGGCAGGCTCTGTAACAATATCCCAGCTGAGCTGCGACAGGCTCTGTAACAATAGCCCAGCTGCACTGGGACAGGCTCTGTAACAATATCCGAGCTGCATGGGGGCAGGCTCTGTAACAATATCCCAGCTGCACTGGGACAGGCTCTGCAACAACATCCCAGCTGCACTTGGACAGGCCTGTAACAACATCCCAGCTGCACAAGGGCAGACTCTGTAACAACACACCAGCTGCACTGGACAGGCTCTGTAAACAATACCACTGCACTGGCAGGCTCCGTACAATATCCCAGCTGCGCTGCGACAGGCTCTGTAACAATATCCCAGCTGCACTGGGCAGGCTCTGTAACAATATCCCAGCTGGCTGCGACAGGCTCTGTAACAATACGCCAGCTGCACTGGGACAGGCTCTGTAACAATATCCCAGCTGCACTGGGGCAGGCTCTGTAACAATATCCCAGCTGAACTGCGACAGGCTCTGCAACAATAGCCCAGCTGCACTGGGACAGGCTCTGTAACAATATCCGAGCTGCACGGGGGCAGGCTCTGTAACAATATCCCAGCTGCACTGGGACAGGCTCTGTAACAATATCCCAGCTGCACTGGGACAGGCTCTGTAACAACATCCCAGCTGCACTGGGACAGGCTCTGTAACAATATCCCAGCTACACTGGGGCAGGCTCTGTAACAATATCCCAGCTGCACTGGGACAGGCTCTGTAACAACATCCCAGCTGCACTGGGACAGGCTCTGTAACAACATCCCAGCTGCACGGGCAGGCTCTGTAACAATATCCCAGCTGCACTGGGACAGGCTCTGTAACAACATCCCGGTGCACTGGGGCAGGATCAGTCATAATGTCCCAGCTGCATTGGTCAGGATCTGGAACAATATCACAGCTGCACTGGGGGAGTCTCAGTAACGTGTCCCAGCTGCACTGGGGCAGGCTCTGTAACAATATCCCAGCTGCACTGGGACAGGCTCTGTAACAATAACGCCAGATGCACTGGGGCAGGCTCTGTAACAATATTCCAGCTGCACTGAGGTAGGCTCTGGAACAACATTCAAGCTGCACTAGGGCAGGCTCTGGAACGATATACCATCTGCACTGATGCAGGCCCTGTTACAATACCCCAGCTGCACTGGGACAGGGTCTGTAGCAATATCCGAGCTGCACTGGGACAGGCTGTGTAACAATGTCCCAGCTATACTGGGGCAGGCTATGTAACAATATCCCAGCTGCACTGGGACAGGCTTTGTAACTATATCCCAGCTGCACTGTGACAGGCTCTGTAACAGTATCCCAGCTGCAATGGGGCAGGCTCTGGAACAATATCACAGCAGCACTGTGGCAGGCTCTGTAACAATATCACAGCTGCACTGGGGCAGGCTCTCTAACAACATCCCAGGTGCACTGGGACAGGCTCTGTAACAGCATCCCAGCTGCACTGGGGCAGGCTCTGTAACAATATCCCAGCTGCACTGGGACAGGCTCTGTAACAACATCCCAGCTGCACTGGGGCAGGCTCTGTAACAATATCCCAGCTGCACTGGGACAGGCTCTGTGACAATATCCTAGTTGCACTGGGACAGGCTCTGTAACAATATCCCAGCTGCACTGGGACAGGCTCTGTAACAATATCCCAGCTGCACTGGGACAGGCTCTGTAACAATATCCCAGCTGCACTGGGACAGGCTCTGTAACAACATCCCAGCTGCACTGGGGCAGGCTCTGTAACAATATCCCAGCTGCACTGGGACAGGCTCTGTAACAACATCCCAGGGGCACTGGGGCAGGATCAGTCATAATGTCCCAGCTGCATTGGGTCAGGATCTGGAACAATATCACAGCTGCACTGGGGGAGTCTCAGTAACAGTGTCCCAGCTGCACTGGGGCAGGCTCTGTAACAATATCCCAGCTGCACTGGGACAGGCTCTGTAACAATACGCCAGATGCACTGGGGCAGGCTGTGCAACAATATCCCAGCTGCACTGAGGCAGGCTCTGTAACAGTATCCTAGCTGCACTGGGGCAGGCTCTGTAACAATATTCCAGCTGCACTGAGGTAGGCTCTGGAACAACATTCAAGCTGCACTAGGGCAGGCTCTGGAACGATATACCATCTGCACTGATGCAGGCCCTGTTACAATACCCCAGCTGCACTGGGACAGGCTTCGTAACAATATCCCAGCTGCACTGGGGCAGGCTCTGTAAAAATATCCCAGCAGAACTGGGGCAGGCGGTGTAACAATATCGCAGCTGCACAGGGGCAGGCTCTGTAACAACATCCCAGCTGCACTTGGACAGGCTCTGTAACAACATCCCAGCTGCACTAGGGCAGACTCTGTAACAACACACCAGCTGCACTGGGACAGGCTCTGTAACAATATCCCAGTTGCAATGTGGCAGGCTCTGTAACAATATCCCAGCTGCCCTGCGACAGGCTCTGTAACAATAGCCCAGCTGCACTGGGGCAGGCTCTATAACAATGTCCCAGCTGCACTGGGACAGGCTCTGTAACAACATCCCAGGGGCACTGGGGCAGGATCAGTCATAATGTCCCAGCTGCATTGGGTCAGGATCTGGGACAATATCACAGCTGCACTGGGGGAGTCTCAGTAACAGTGTCCCAGCTGCACTGGGGCAGGCTCTGTAACAACATCCCAGCTGCACTGGGACAGGCTCTGTAACAATACGCCAGATGCACTGGGGCAGGCTGTGCAACAATATCCCAGCTGCACTGAGGCAGGCTCTGTAACAGTATCCTAGCTGCACTGGGGCAGGCTCTGTAACAATATTCCAGCTGCACTGAGGTAGGCTCTGGAACAACATTCAAGCTGCACTAGGGCAGGCTCTGGAACAATATCCCATCTGCACTGATGCAGGCCCTGTTACAATACCCCAGCTGCACTGGGACAGGCTCCGTAACAATATCCCAGCTGCACTGGGGCAGGCTCTGTAAAAATATCCCAGCAGAACTGGGGCAGGCGGTGTAACAATATCGCAGCTGCACAGGGGCAGGCTCTGTAACAACATCCCAGCTGCACTTGGACAGGCTCTGTAACAACATCCCAGCTGCACTAGGGCAGACTCTGTAACAACACCCCAGCTGCACTGGGACAGGCTCTGTAACAATATCCCAGTTGCAATGTGGCAGGCTCTGTAACAATATCCCAGCTGCCCTGCGACAGGCTCTGTAACAATAGCCCAGCTGCACTGGGGCAGGCTCTATAACAATGTCCCAGCTGCGCTGCGACAGGCTCTGTAACAATAGCCCAGCTGCACTGGGACAGGCTCTGTAACAATATCCGAGCTGCACGGGGGCAGGCTCTGTAACAATATCCCAGCTGCACTGGGAAAGGCTCTGTAACAATAGCCCAGCTGCACTGGGACAGGGTCTGTAGCAATATCCGAGCTGCACTGGGACAGGCTCTGTAACAACATCCTAGCTGCACTGGGGCAGGCTGTGTAACAATGTCCCAGCTATACTGGGGCAGGCTCTGTAACAATATCCCAGCTGCACTGGGACAGGCTCTGTAACTATATCCCAGCTGCACTGGGACAGGCTCTGTAACAGTATCCCAGCTGCACTGGGACAGGCTCTGTAACAGTATCCCAGCTGCACTGGGGCAGGCTCTGGAACAATATCACAGCAGCGCTGTGGCAGGCTCTGTAACAATATCGCAGCTGCACTGGGGCAGGCTCTCTAACAACATCCCAGGTGCAGTGGAACAGGCTCTGTAACAACATCCCAGCTGCACTGGGACAGGCTCTGTAACAGTATCCCAGCTGCACTGGGGCAGGCTCTGTAACAATATCCCAGCTGCACTGAGGCAGGCTCTGTAACAATATCCCAGCTGCACTGGGGCAGGCTCTGTAACAATATCCCAGCTGCACTGGGGCAGGATCTGTAACAACATCCCAGCTGCACTGGGGCAGGCTCTGTAACAACATCCCAGCTGCACTGGGCCAGGTTCTGTAACAATATCCCAGCTGCACTGGGACAGGCTCTGTAACATATCCCAGCTGCACTGGGGCAGGCTCTGTAAACATTCCCAGCTGCACTGGGGCAGGCTCTGTAACAATATCCCAGCTGCACTGGGGCAGGATCTGTAACAACATCCCAGCTGCACTGGGGCAGGCTCTGTAACACCATCCCAGCTGCACTGGGCCAGGCTCTGTAACAACATCCCAGCTGCACTGGGACAGGCTCTGTAACAATATCCCAGCTGCACTGGGACAGGCTCTGTAACAACATCCCAGCTGCACTGGGACAGGCTCTGTAACAACATCCCAGCTGCACTGGGGCAGGCTCTGTAACAATATCCCAGCTGCACTGGGACAGGCTCTGTAACAATATCCCAGCTGCACTGGGACAGGCTCTGTAACAATATCCCAGCTGCACTGGGACAGGCTCTGTAACAATATCCCAGCTGCACTGGGGAAGGCTCTGTAACAATATCCCAGCTGCACTGGGACAGGCTCTGTAACAATGTCCACGCTGTACTGGGGCAGGCTCCGTAACAGTATCCGCTGCACTGGGGCAGGCTCTGTAACAATATCCCAGCTGCACTGGGGCAGTCTCTGTAACAACATCCCAGCTGCACTGGGGCAGGCTCTGTAACAATATCCCAGCTGCACTAGGACAGGCTCTGTAACAATATCCCAGCTGCACTGGGACAGGCTCTGTAACAATATCCCAGCTGCACTGGGGCAGGCTCTGTAACAATATCCCAGCTGCACTGGGGCAGGCTCTGTAACAATATCCCAGCTGCACTGGGGCAGGTTCCGCAACAGTATCCAAGCTGCACTGAGGCAGGCTCTGTAACAATGTCCACGCTGTACTGGGGCAGGCTCCGTAACAATATCCTAGCTGCACTGGGGCAGGTTCTGTAACAATATCCCAGCTGCACTGGCCCAGGATTTGCAACAATATCCCAGCTGCACTGGGACAGCCTCTGTAACAATATCCCAACTGCATTGGGACAGGCTCTGTAACAATATCTCAGCTGCACTGGGACAGGCTCTGTAAAAACATCCCAGCAGCACTGCGGCAGGCTCTGTAACAATATCCCAGCTGCACTGGGGCAGGCTCTGTAACAACATCCCAGCTGCACTAGTGCAGGCTCTGTAACAACATACCAGCTGCACTGGGACAGGCTCTGTAACAATATCCCAGCTGCGCTGGGACAGGCTCTGTAACAACATCCCAGCTGCGCTGGGACAGGCTCTGTAACAACATCCCAGCTGCACTAGGGCAGGCTCTGTAACAATATCCAGGCTTCATTGAGGCAGGCTCTGTAACAATATCCCAGCAGGACTTTGACAGGCTCTGTATCAATGTCCCAGCTGCACTGGGACAGGCTCTGTAACAATATCCAAGTTGCACTGGGATAGGCTCTGTAACAATATCCCAGCTGCACTGGGGCAGGCTCTGTAACAACATCCCAGCTGCACTGGGACAGGCTCTGTAACAATATCCCAGCTGCACTAGGGCAGACTCCGTAACAATATCCCAGCTGCACTGGGGCAGGCTCTGTAACAGTATCCCAGCTGCACTGGCGCAGGCGCTGTAACAATATCCCAGCTGCACTAGGGCAGGCTCTGCAACGATATCCCAGCTCCACTGAGGCAGGCTCTGTAACAATATACTGGCTGGACTGGGGCAGGCTCCGTAACAATATCCTAGCTGCAGTGGGGCAGGCTCTGTAACAATATCCCAGCTGCACTGGGACAGGCTATGTAACAACATCCGAGCTGCACTGTGGCAGGATCAGTAATAATATCCCATCTGCATTGGGCCTGGATCTGTAACAATATCCTAGCTGCACTGGGACCTGCTCTGTAACAACATCCCAGCTGCGCTGGGGCAGGCTCTGTAACAATATCCCAGCTGCACTGGGGCAGGCTCTGAAACAACATCCCAGCTGCACTGAGGCAGGTTCCGTAACAACATCCCAGCTGCACTGAGGCAGGCTCTGTAACACCATCCCAGCTGCACTGGGGCAGGATCTGTAACAATATCCCAGCGGCACTGGGACAGCCTCTGTAACAATATCCACGCTGCACTGATGCAGGCTGTGTTAAAATATCCCAGCTGCACTGGGGCAGGATCTGTAAAAATATACCAGCTGCACTGGGACAGGCTCTGTAACAATATCCCAGCTGCATTGGGATAGGCTCTGTAACAATATCCACGCTGCACTGATGCAGGCTGTGTTAAAATATCCCAGCTGCACTGGGGAGGGCTCTGTAACAATATCCCAGCTGCACTGGGGCAGGCTCTGTTACAATATCCCAGCTGCACTGGGGCAGGCTCTGTAACAATATCCTAGCTGCACTGGGGCAGGCTCTGTTACAATATCCTAGCTGCACTGGGGCAGGCTCCGTAACAATATCCCAGCTGCACTCGGACAGGCTCTGTACCAATATCCCAGCTGCATTGGGACAGGCTCTGTAACAATATCCCAGCAGGACTTTGACAGGCTCTGTATCAATGCCCCAGCTGCACTGGGGAGCTCTGTAACAACATCCCAGCTGCACTGGGGCAGGCTCTATAACGATATCCCAGCTGCATGGGACAGGCTCGGTAACAATATCCCAGTGCATTGGGACAGGCTCTGTAAGAATATCCCAGCTGCACTTGGACAGGATCTGTAACAATATCCCAGCTGTAGTGGGGCAGGCTCTGTAACAATATCGCAGCTGCATTGGGACAGGCTCTGTGACAATATCCTAGTTGCACTGGGACAGGCTCTGTAACAACATCCCAGCTGCACTGGGACAGGCTCTGTAACAATATCCCAGCTGCACTGGGGCAGGCTCTGTAACAATATCCCAGCTGCACTGGGGCAGGCTCTGTAACAACATCCCAGCTGCACTGGGTCAGGCTCTGTAACAATATCCAGCTGCACTGGGACAGGCTCTGTAACAATATCCAGCTGCATTGGTATAGGCCTGTAACAATATCCTAGCTGCACTGGGGCAGGCTCCGTAACAATATGGTAGATGCACTGGGACAGGCTCTGTAACAATATCCCAGCTGCACTGGGGCAGGCTCTATAACAATATCCCAGCTGCAGTGGGACAGGCTCTGTAACAGTATCCCAGCCGCACTGTGGTAGGCTCTGTAACAGTATCCCAGCTGCACCGGGACAGGCTCTGTTACAATATCCCAGCTGTACTGGGGCAGGCTCTGTAACAATATCCCAGCTGCATTGTGACAGGCTCTGTAACAATATCCCAGCTGCACTGGGACAGGCTCTGTAACAATATCCCAGCTGCACTGAGGCAGGATCTGTAACAATATCCCAGCTGCAGTGGGGCAGGCTCCGTGACAATATTCAAGCTACTTTGGGACAGGTTCTATGAACAGCTTTAAGGCTGCACTGGGGAAAGCTCTGTAACAATATTCGAGCTGCTTTAGGGCAGGCTCTGTGACAGCCTTAAGGGTGCACTGGGTCAGGCTCTGTAACAGCCTCCAGTCTGCACTGGGATGATCTGTGTGGCTTTGATTCCAGACTACATTGGCAGGTTCTGTGACAGCATCTAGTCTGCACTGGAGCAGTTTCTTTGACAACCTCCAGGCTGCACTGGAGCAGGCTCTGTGACAGCTGCAAAGCTACATTGGGGCCTGGATGATGCTAAGTTTGTTGTTTGGCGACTAGCCACTGGTACATCAAACTCATTATCTTTTTGCTGTGGGTGACATCTGTTTGGGCAATCTTATTTTTCTCTCAGGGAAAAGAAATTAGAGGCAGAAATTTAGACCAGTGAGATTTTATTGTCCTGCCATAGTCAATGGATATTTGATTGGCTCACCACATTTTACAGCCCCAAAGCAGTGGGAACGGGGTGATAATATTCAGCCCTAGATGTCAACATGGCTGTTAGCATTATCAATATGACCAGGCAGCCAAATAGTACAAAACTATTTGCGATCATAATTTCATTGTTCATTCAGATCTGTGAGAATAAACCATTAATCATTGTGATGGGAAACAAAAACAGAATGTGTTCCTTACCCAGTGACAGGATTCAGGACATCGACTCAGGGCTGGAGAAGAAACTGGGCAGCATAGCAGCACAGTGGTTTGCACTACTGCTTCACAGCTCCAGGTTCCTGGGTTCGATTCCCGGCTCAGGTCAGTGTATGTGTGGAGTTTGCACATTCTCTTCGTGTCTGCATGGGTTTTCTCTGGACGCTCTGGTTTCTTCCTACAGTCCAAAGAGTGTGGGTTAGGTTGATTGGCATGCTAAAGTTGTCCCTTAATGTCGTGAGATGTGTAGGTTAGAGGAAGTAGTGGGTAAATATGTAGGGATATGGGAATAGGGCCTGGGTGGGATTGTGGATGATGCAGACTTGATGGGCCAAATGACCTCTTTCTGCACTGTAGGGTTTCTATGATTCTATGAGAAATTTGGAGGGAGGGGGTCCAAATGTTATGGTCCATGTAGGCAACAATACATAGGATAAGAAAGAGGTTCTGCATAATCAGTATAAAAAGTTAACTCCTAAATTATGAAGCAGAACCTCAAAGGTAATAATCTGCAGATTATAACCTGAGCCACATGCAAATTGACATAGGGTAAATCAGATTAGAGAAATGAATGTGTGGCTTGATGTGAGGAAGTGGGCTCCAGTTTGTGAGGCACTTACGCCAGTTTTGGGGAAGTGGAGGCTTTTAGCAGAAAATAGGAAACTGTAGGCTAGTTAACTTGAGGTCTTTTATGGGGAATCGATTATGATAGAATCGATTGTTAAGGGAGTTGCAGTTGGATATTTAGGGAAACTCATCATAGTTAGGAAGAGACAACATGGTATTATGAAGGGGCATGAAGCTGGGGGCAGTAGTTATAGCTGGGGGAAGGGTAATTATGAGGCCATCAGGAGAGAATTAGGGTGCATAGATTGGACTAGGAAACTACAGGGACTGGGAACATCTGGAATGTGGAGCTTATTCAAGGAGCAGCTGCTGCGAGTCCTTGATAAGTATGTCCCTGTCAGGCAAGGAGGAAATGGTCGAGTAAGAGAACCTTGGTGTACGAAAAAAGTTGATTTGCTGGTTAAAAGGAAAAAGGAGGCTTATGTCAGGATGAGGCTTGAAGGCTCAGTTAGTGCAATGGATAGCTATAGATTAGCCAGGAGGGAGCTAAAGAGTGAATTGAGGAGAGCTAAGAGGGGACACGAGAAGACGTTGGCTGATAGGATAAAGGAGAATCCTAAAGCTTTCTTTAGATATGTTAAGAATAGAAGATTGGTTAGGGCAAGATTAGGGCCAGTCATAGACAGCAGTGGGAAGTTGTGCGTGGAGCCTGAAGAGATTGGAGAGGCACTGAATAAATATTTCTCTTCGGTATTCACGCAGGGTGATGTAAATGTAGTTATGGAGAACACTGAGGTACAGGGTAGCAAACTGGAAAGTATGAAGTAGATAGGGAGGATGTGCTAGATATTCTCGAGGGTTTGAAGTTGGATAAGTCCCCTGGGCCGGACGGGATTTACCCTAGGATTCTCTGGGAGGCAAGAGAGGAGATTGCAGAGCCTCTGGCTCCGATCTTCAGGTCGTCGTTGGTTACGGGTGTGGTTCCGGAGGACTGGAGGATAGCGAATGTGGTCCCATTGTTCAAGAAGGGGAAGAGAGACCTTCCAGGGAATTATAGGCCAGTGAGTCTTACTTCTGTTGTGGGCAAAGTATTGGAGAGAATTATTAGGGATAGGATTTATAGTTATTTAGAGAGAAATGAATTGATTGGGGATAGTCAGCATGGTTTTGTGAAGGGTAGGTCGTGCCTTACTAACCTCATTGAGTTTTTTGAAAAAGTGACCAAAGAGGTGGATGGGGGTAAGGCGGTTGATGTGGTATATATGGACTTTAGTAAGGCGTTTGATAAGGTGGCCCATGGAAGACTTCTGCAGAAAATGCAGATGTATGGGATAGAGGGTGATTTAGCTAATTGGATTAGGAATTGGCTAGCAGATAGAAGACAGAGGGTGGTGGTTGATGGGAGATATTCATCGTGGAGTTCGGTGACAAGTGGTGTACCTCAGGGGTCTGTTTTGGGGCCCCTGCTGTTTGTAATTTTTATAAATGATCTGGATGAGGGTATTGAAGGATGGATTAGTAAATTTGCAGATGACACTAAAGTCGGTGGAGTGGTAGATAGTGAAGAGGGGTGTTATAGTTTGCAGAGAGACTTGGACAAGTTGCAGAGCTGGGCCGAGAGGTGGCAAATGGAGTTTAATGTGGAAAAGTGTGAGGTAATTCACTTTGGCAGGAATAACAAATGTGTAGAGTATAGGGCTAATGGTAGGACTCTTAATAGTGTTGATGAACAGAGGGATCTTGGTGTATATGTGCATAGATCCCTGAAAGTAGGCAATCAAGGTTGTTAAGAAGGCATATGGAGTCTTAGCTTTTATTGGTAGGGGGATTGAATTTCGGAGCCGCAACGTCATGTTGCAACTGTACAAAACTCTAGTGCGGCCGCACTTGGAGTATTGTGTGCAGTTCTGGTCCCCACATTATAAGAAAGATGTGGAGGCATTGGAGAGGGTACAGAGGAGGTTTACCAGGATGTTGCCTGGTATGGAGGGCAGGTCTTATGAAGAGAGGCTGAGGGATTTGAGGTTGTTTTCGTTAGAAAGGAGGCGGCTAAGAGGGGACCTAATCGAAACATATAAGATGATTAGAGGTTTAGATAGGGTGGACAGTGATAGCCTTTATCCTAGGATGGAGAAAGCTAGCACGAGGGGACACAGCTTTAAATTAAGGGGTGATAGTTATACGACGGATATCAGAGGTAGGTTCTTTACCCAAAGGGTGGTTCGGGAGTGGAATGCCCTGCCTGCAGCAGTTGTAGATGCGCCAAGTTTGGTGGCGTTTAAGAGGTTAGTTGATAAGTATATGGAAGAGAAGGGAATGGTTTAGTTTGGAGGGGCATTGCTTTTTATATTGGTTGGCGCAACATCGAAGGCCGAAGGGCCTGTTCTGTGCTGTAGTGTTCTATGTTCTATGTTCTATGTACTCCGAATAAAGGATAACCTGTAGATGTGTTACAATTAGATTTCCAAAAGGCATTTGATAAGGTGCCAATGAAGTTTATTGTAGTAAAGAAAAACTCATGGTATATGGGGTGACATATTAGTACGGATAGAAGATTTGCCGGTTGGCAGAAAACAGGGAGTGAGATTTTCTGGCCGTGTTCACACTAAGACTGGGTCAATGGGCTTTTGCATGTTTTGATGTGATTCCCATGGTGGGTGGGACGGTAACATTACACCCTAAGTGTGCATAAATGGTTTTTTTCTGATTGGTAGAAAGTTATGAGTGAAATCCCACAGGGGTCTGTGCTGAGGCCTCAACTTTTTACAATTTATATCAATTATTAAAATGGAGAATATGAAAGCATGGTAGCTACATTTGCAGATAAGAATGAAAGAATTAGGAGCAGGAGTAAACAATTCAGCTCCTCAAGCCTGCTCCACCATTCAAGATGATCATGACACAAATGTAGTGGGAAAGTGTGTTGTGAAGAGATCATAAAGAGTTTGAGGTGGCTATAGATACAACGGCCAAAGAAGTCTGGATAATGGGGACAATTGTCACTTACCGTCCACAGGAATGACAGTGGGGTCTCAAGATTCGATGCAACCCAGGAGTCATAGATCTTACTGGCAAGATCACAACTAGTGATTTTTGCTGCCCCTTACAGTGGCAGGTTTATGCCCATAAAGGGCTTAAAATGATTTAAGTCCATATTGATATATTTACATACAATTAAAGACTCCCCCACCAGATATTGACAACCCCCTCCCCACCCAGTGCTGTATATTCAAACAACTGATGTGATGTCACATTGGCATGGTTTACAATAAGTTCACCCAGAAGTGAACCTGTTATGGGGATTCCCCAATCCCCGGGTGGGCGTAAAGCTGATTATAGTCCCCGGAGGGAGAAAGACATGCTGAGGTAGTATCCTGAAAATACCCCCGGCACTGTCCATTAGCATAGTTTAGCACTGCCAGCTTGGCACATACTAATCTAAAGGTGCCAACATGACACCAACCTAGCAGTGCACATTTGGCAGTGCCAACCTGTGCCCAGTGGCAGTGCCAGGAATAGGCCCTAGTGGGAGGGCATGGGAGGGTTGGGAATTCATTTAACTTGTGTTGCTGGATGCCAGTGATGGCGGTTTTGGGTTGGTGGAGGCAGGGAGTACGGGTTGGTGCCAGCATTGACTTTAGGTGGGGGGAATGGGTGGAGTTAGGGGGAAGAAGACCTATGTTCAGCTGGAAGGTGTGGAGCAGGGGGAGAAATGCCAGCTCTGATCAAAATGTGGGGAAGTGTGGAGGTTGCTGGCACTGATAGTATGGATGGAGGGAAGGGGTCAGATATTTGGGAAGAAGGTGGGGATGCCAGCTCTGACTTCTGGAAGAGTAGCATGGTGGAGAGAAGAAATGTTATCTCTGATTAGGGATGGGGGTGATATGGGGCCAGCTTTGATCAAAGGGAATGTGACTTGCATGGTGGTCTGATTGGGATGCCCTTTAAATTTGGCACCTTAATTTCAGTGCAGCTGGGCTTTGACATTTTTGAGGAAGATTTTGCCCACTGAGTGCAGTTTTGGTCTCTTTATTGAAGGAAGGATATAAATGTATTCAAGGTGGTTCAGCGGAAGTTTCCTGGATTGATACCTGGAATGAGTTGATTGTCTTATGAGGAAAGGTTGGATAGGTTGAGCTTGTTTCCACTGAGTTTATAAGAGTGAGGGCTGACAAGATTGAAATATTTTAGATCCTGAATAGTGTTGGCAAGATGGAGGTGGGAATGGTTTTCTCTTGTGAGTGAGTCCAGAAATGAGGAGAACTGTTTTAGAGTTTGGGGTTGACCTTTTAGGACAAAGATGAGGAGAATTTATTTTTCCCAGAGGATTGGGCAACTTTGGGACTCTGCATCAGGAGATGGTAGAGGCAGGATCATTCAATAATGCAAGTGGAGGTAGATAGATCATTTAAAATGAGTTTCTGACCCTCACTCTCTAGTTCCCAGTAACATCAAATCCGTGTCATAGCACTGCACTAATTTCAACAGAAAATGTTGGATACCTTCACCAGGTCTGACAGCATTTGTGGACAGAAACAGAGTTAATACTTCAAGTCTGTAAACCTTTCTTTCCACAGATGTGGGCAGCACGGTGAAGTAGTGGTTAGCACTGCTGCCTCACAATGCCAGGGACTCAGGTTCGATTCTCGGCTTGGGTCACTGTCTGTGTGGAGTTTGTATGTTCTCCCTATATCTGCATGGGTTTCATCTGGGTGCTCCGATTTCCTCCCACAGTCTAAAAAATATGCTAGTTAGGTGAATTAATCTGAACAGACACGGAAGTCTAGCGACTAAGGGAATGTCACAGTAACTTCATTGCAGCGTTAATATAAGCCTTACTTATGACTAATAAATAAACTTTACTTTCTGCTGTCTGACCTGCTGTATATTTCCAATGTTTTCTGTTAATATTTCAGATAGATGGTGGTCTTTCACACTTCTGAATAACTGGACACTTCCACTTTCTTTTATTAAATAGCAAACATCCCACAGAATTCTCCCATCAGGACTAAGTTCCACTTCAGAAGCTGATGGGAAATGCTACCGAATCTTTTCATTTGTCATTAATTATGCAGTCAGGGATTTTATGATATCTGGTGTGACAGATTTGGGGTAGATGGATCTTGTCTCACTGTCATACCCCAACATCATGTTTAAAAGCCACCCGGACATCCAATTTACTATCAAATCCTACTAAGGTATCAGGAAGGGGAGGAAGAAGATCCAGTTCCCACATACAAAGACCTTCCTGCATGTCCTCCATGACCATGTGGAAGTCAGGAGGAGAATTGCCTACTCAGCTGATGGGAAGAAGAGGCCATTTAGGGAAACCAACCCTGCATGGGTGCAGGTCACCAATATTAATGCCCAAACTATCCAGCACAGGTCAGCCACGCAATGCCAGAAAAGAATGAATGGCCTCATCTGCTCTGTCAGGGTTAGTGAAGCTTCAACTGCCCTCATTAACCAGAGCAAAATCAGTGAATCTCAGGAGAAATGGGCTTAAGGTTGTGCCCCACAGTCCCAGGGCAGTCTGCGATGGAGTGCCAGTGTGCCTCCTTCACCCTCCCACACACACAGTCAACACTGTACCGAAGGGGGTGGGGAGCGGAGTGTGAAACATTGGCGATGGAGTGACTGGATTTGGGCCTACAGTAAGGAGCCAACAAAAGGTCACAGCTGGAGAGGAATGAAGAGGAGAGGTGTGCATCTGTAGATGCCTCACAGCAGGCATATGCACCTGAGAGACTACCGCCCATTGACTTAGTATTTTGAACAAGCATCAAACAATGGCAGATATGCAATACATAGCGAACATTTGTTTTGATATCTCCATCCCAGAGAAAGGCTTGCGTGCGTGTTAGGTCATTTCAGAACTTTTCAGAAGTTTGTGTTGAATAAGCAAAGGTTACCTGACCCCCTGGGCATAGTTTCGCAGTGTCCATTGAAAACAAATGCAAAGCGGTTCCAGAAGCTTCTATACGAGCTCAGTCCATATGTGAAGTTATGAATAGGACATGCCTTTACCAGGCATGACAAGCATCTATTAATTTTCTTTTTTATCACTAATTTTAATATTAGTTGCCACTGATGTAGTCATGTGTAAAAGGAGTGAGCTCAGGAAAAACATTCAGCATATGTCAACTATTTGACTCATGTCAGGAAAATAACTAGGCTGTTAGTGGTGAAATCTGTGTACACTTACAAAGGAGCTGGTATCTTAATAGTACAATTTTTAATGGACCATTTCAATCATTATCTCCAAATCAAGGGTAAAAAATTGGTGACGTCCAAATGTCTCAATTTCAGAACTTAATTCCAGTTCAATGTTTGCCTCAGATTTAACTTCTTTGATTTTCCTTCATTGTCTGCCTGGCACTGCTTCAAGTGATGTGAAAGTTCTGTGGGTGCTGGCTACCCTCCAACACAACATAGGAAGGTCCGAATAATCGGATTCAGCATCTGTGTCTATACACTTAAGCGAGCAAGTTTAACCAGCACTAACCCTTATCTTATCCTCATTTCTTAGATACACACCTTAGCCGACATGTCATTAGAGAATACTCAAGAGGAAGGTCCCCTCTGATATGGGAACATTAAGACATTCACTTCTGAGATGGGTGGGGGAAGCGGGGAATGTGGTGATTACCCCTTTAAGGGCAACATAGCAGAGTAAGGATCAGATGATCTGTGTGACTAACCAGGACTCATTAGGAAAAGAGTAATTTTAGGTGTCAGGAAGCTGTTGTACAATACTTATTAGGAAATACCTCCTGTGATTATTAATGAAGTCTGTAAAGTGCATCTTTATAGGGGAAGAAAGGGAGACTGTCAGCAGGTAGGAGGTAAAAGGAGTGTGTTGTGTTAAAAGAAGTGGGAATACATGTCTCTGCCAAATTTTGTCACCAGGGGCTATTTGCCCCTCATTTCATTCTAATTTCAAAATTGACCACTACCCATTGCCCCACCAACTATTGATACCAATAGTTGATGGGGCATGGTCTGAAACATGGTCTGTCTACTTGCTCTCTACTGTACTGTCTGAGATTAACTAACTGCCCATATTGGGAATGATTATGTATTGACCAGGTATTATTAACGAAGAAGAAGGTAGGTGTCACACTTGTGGGTTAGAGTTAAACAGGATGAAGGTTTATTAAGAATATTTCAGGGCGCCATGGCGGCACAGTGGTTAGTATTGCTGCCTCACTGTGCCAAGGATACGAGTTCAGTTTCGGACTCAGGTGACTGCGTGGAGTTTGCATTTTACCCCTATGTGTGGGTTTTCTCCAGGTGTTCTGGTTTCCTCCCACAGTGTGGGTTAGGTTGATAGTATCGGGGGGATGAGTAGGGTAGCGTGATATATGGATAAGACATAAGACCTGGGTGGAATTGTAGTCATTGTGGATTCAATGGGCCAAATAGCCTCCTTCTGCACTGTAAGGATTCTACGATTTAATGTTGCTTGTTCCAGCTCCAAGATGAAAGAACCCTGGCATCTTTTTCCTTACATCACTGCAGTCACTGATATTACACTGGCAGAGATGCAACCTCCTTTAAATATACAACAGGAATGCAGCAGCACTTTTGTTTTTAAACAATGTGATATTTTACTGACTTACATTTGTGGAGGTGAAACATTGTGGCTATTTTTCAGCACAGTGAGGAATAAGTGATATACAGACAGACAGGCTGGGCCAGCTTAATAGAGAAGGCTGCAAGGCAAGCAGGAGACAAGACAAAACTATGGATACAAGAAGGCTGAGTTATTTCATAAAATATTAGCAGTGCGCAAATATTTTAACATAAAATATTCATAGATATAGAGGCACCCAGCTGTAGTAAACTAAAATTTCAAAACAAAATTTATGGGAATGTTATTTGTTTCTCATCTCACTAAAAGTCAGGAACTTTCTTTTAAATTACACTATTCAGATTAAGTGGGGATATTTAGTGTGATCAAATCTTTTCTTTCATGCAAAAATTTTTACGTTTGGAATTTTTGATTCACTTTACACGCAATTTGGTCACTTGGTTTTGAGCAGTGTGCTACTGTGACATACTCCATTGAATCACAGAATGATGCTGCAAACAATGAGGCCAACTCGGCCATCAAGCCTGTTCCAACCCTTTGAAAAAGCTATTAAATTCACTCCAAAGTCTTTCAAATCTTATTCCTTCTCATACTTTTCCAATTCTCCTTTGCAAGTTACTACAGAACCCGCTCCTATACCTTTCGGGCAGTGCCTTCACAAAGATCAACCTTGTCCATTTTGACCGGGATCAGGCAAGGTGCCATCAGCTACAGTCATGTGGCACTCTGATCTCTGGGGCATCAAGCAGTCAACTATGTGAACTGCAAGCGCACCCTCCAGGTGTGTGTGACTCTTCCATTCTACAATACCTACCCACTGGGGCCATGGATAATGATTCCAGTGCGGAGGTCAAGAGTGTGTGCTAGAGACAAGATACGATGAGGCTTAGACTGCAATCTGCACTTTTATGGAGCATGCCATTGGGATGCTGAAGATGAGGTTCTGGTGTCTGAACCAGCCTGATAGAACCCTGCAATGTAATCCACAGAGAGTGTCACACATTGCCATCATATGCTGCACCCTACAAATCCTAGCCCTGTAATGAGGGGAGGAAATGCTTGAAGAGGACATTGAAAAGGATGAGGCTGAGGAGGTCCTCGAGGTAGAGGACGTCAGCCATGAAGCAATGGTGATGTCCAGCTGAGACAGTTGAGCTCAGAATATGCTCTTTTCTCCTAGGCTCATGGAGGGAAATAGAACAAAGAACAAAACAGCACGGGAAACAGGCCCTTCAGCCCAATGAGCCCGCGCCACCACCCTGATGTTCCCACCTCTACCTGCGATCCCTGTCTATGTTTATAGAAATAAAGAGATCCCCAGAGGATATCCCATTATCTTCACATGGCTTCAATGAGCGTTGCTCTTGTATCTGACTGAGGGCAGCATACACGCTCTGTGATAAGTCTACTGTCATGGGGACACAATAGATGTCCATAGTCTCTACATTCCAGGAGGATGATAGTCCATAAATCCTCACAGAGCTGCTGTGAATATCTGACTTCTATCTGGCTGATGGCAACTCCCTTGTTCTCAGTGATTAGGATCATACCATGGTGACACAGGGGGGAAGTTTCACCTCTCCTGATCTTACAACATCCTTTGTTAGCTGTAGCCTTGAGGTTCAATGTCATCAGAGATTGAAGCAGATGGGATGGGAAGGGGGGAACCACCTCATAATGGTGAAGAGAGCACACGTTGACAACGATTGGGAGGAGCAATGCTCATGCTATACATTGCGAGAGATATCCTTATTCCTTAAGAGATACAGGCATGACTGACGTGTTCAGTCATTGCAAACGGATAGCAGCAACGTACTGGGTACCTTGTTCAAAGCGCATGAAGGAAGTTCTGGACTAAGCACTGTTTTTCTTGTGCAGAAATCAGGTTGTTAGGTCAGGGCTCCAGGAACACAGTTCCCTAGAACAAGGAGCCAAAGAAAGGGTACAATTAGTGTGAGTTTATTTATAGAGGTGAACAGTTTGTACAAGTGATAACAACCATAGCCATACTATGCATCCAGAGCTTCTTAACCTTTCTAACCCTGCCGTTACATCTTGGTGCGTCTCCACCATCTACTGCTGTCTGCCATGTTCTGTTGTCTCTGATGATTTTGACCTCTGGGGTCCCCAGATCTGGGGGACTGTGGCTTGTTTGTGGGCTTAAAAAAAGGATAAATGTTTGACAAGCGTACAAAGGCTTTCAGTCAGCCGGCAAGCTCTGTGGAGCTGTGTCAAACTTAATTGTCAGCTTACTGCCTAATCAATGGGTTTTGTGATTTGTGACTAACTGACAATATATCAAATCAATATGCTCATGCCAGACAAGCTTGCAGGAAGTCGAATGTTTTCCTGGATATTAGAGTGAGTTCCAGTAAGCTGTTTGAAGCTAGCTTCCACATGCAAATGAAATTATTGCCCAAGGTTTGATTATTCAAATGGCTGCAGGCGACATTTGTTTAGTCATTGTGAGAATAATGAAAGGCACACAAATAATTACAATTAATTAAATTAATTACAATTACAATTTATTATCTTAATTATGCAAAACTGCTGTATGATCGGTGTATTTTCATGCAGTTCAATCTTGCACAGAGTATTCTGCTTCACTTGAAATGATTGAAGGGCCATTCATAATTGGCTCCAAATATGTTTGCTTCCATTTGTCACCAGAAAATGATCTATCGATCATTTGGTGGGAGCTGAGGTGGTAGGGGATGGTGTGTGGAGGGAGATCAAATGAGACACAGCAATGAAGCAAAGACACACTGCCCACACCAACCCCCTATACACTAACACCCCACCCTCTCACTGCCTGTCACCCCCCCCAGCACCCCCCACATTTTAAATGAAATTTAAGTATGCCGCTGACAGTGAATAAACTATTTAAACTTGAAAGGTAATGAAAGGACGACACGGTGTCACAGTGGTTAGCACTGCTGCCTCACAGCACCAGGAACCCAGGTTAAATTCCAGCTCGGGTCACTGTTTGTGTGGAGACTGCACATTCTCACTGTGTCTGTGTGGGTTTCCTCCTGCCGTCTGAAAGATGTGCTATCTAGGTGCATTACCAACGTTAAATTCTCCCTCAGTCTACCCAAACATGGCACTGGAGTGTGGAAGCTAGAGGGTTTTTTTACAGTAATGTCATTGCAGTGTTAATGTAATAAAAAAATAAATAAATGCAATCATTTCCAAAACACAGAGTGAAGTTAAGGCTCTCAATTTAATCTCACTCACTGAGCATTGGAAACCTTTCCCTGATTTCTTTCAAACCTGTAGAGCTGATATTGCCTATCTCTATACAAGCCCCATTTTCTTTCCATTTGCTTCTCTGTGTAATGGGTCACATCATCAGAGGCATTTGGGAGATTGTCCCTCCTTTCCATCTTGGACTGCAAGCAAGCAACATCTATCTAATAAAGCTCCAGTAACTGGTTAAGTAAGAATCTATCAAACCTGGATCTCTGGTGCTATGAGGCAGCAGTGATTGCCGCTATGCCACTATTCTTTTGTTTTTGCTGTTACAGTGAACTGACCATTTTTGTACAATGCAATAAAAGACAAAATTGGTGACGAGGTGTGTTTTCCAGCAAGATCATCAACAAAAAAGCAACTTTAGATAAAATTAGCAATGAAAGTAGTTTTTCAGAAAAATAGAAAAAATTCAGACCTGGATATCGAATGTAGGATCAATTTTCAGGAGGTCACTCTACCATCAATTCAACTCTGGTAAATCTGGAAACAGGTTTTTAACCTTTGCTAAGGGTGTATACTAATTTTAAAATTGATAAGAAGCACTCCGGGTCATTCCTTATTTTTTTTTACTCGATCACGATCTCAGGAGCACATGGAGTGTCAGAGGTGAGAAAAGGAAAAAACATGTTTAAGCCAGCGGGTCGATGGTAATTCTAGTCAATTATAACGATGGATGGCTCAAAATCTCCAAGAAAATTATCAAAATGTGAAAATAAGAGAGTAAGCTGTGGCATGATGGCACAGTGGGTAGCACTATTGCCTCATAGCAGCAAGGACCTGGGTTCAATTCCCGGCTTGGGTCATAGTCCGTGTGGAGTTTGCACATTCTCCCCATGTCTGCGTGGGCTTTCTCTGGGTGCTCCACTTTCCTCCCACAGTCCAAAGATGTGCAAGTAAGATGGATTGAACATGCTAAAATTGGCCCTTAGTGTCAGGGGGATTGGCTAGGGTAAATATGTAGGATAAAGGAGATAGAGCCTGGGTGGGACTGTTTTTGGGGCAGGCTTCATGGGCTGAATGGTCTTCTTCTGCACTGTAGGGATTCTACGCTACAAATAAGTTTACCTATTGAAGCTGAGGAGACTTTTCCAGCTGCAACGTCTGGTCCTTGAACTCGGAGAGAGAGAAGAACCTGTTTTTGGAAAGCAACCGCTCAAAGAGGAAAACAAATATCATGATTGCGACCAAAATTAATTAGAAATTAGAAAGGCTGAAATTTCCTGGTCTTAATACAGATTGGAGTTTTCTAAAAAAGAAAAAAAACATTTAGAGTCCAACCAAGTAAAAACAATAATGTAAATTTATTGGAAGAGAAAAGAAATTAGAGGAGAGGAAAGGCAAAAAGAAAATGCTGCCATTTAAGAACTGGTGACTGCAGTGACAGGAAAAGTTGGTCCCATGGAACCATTCGATGAGTATGCAGAATTATCCATGGGACATAGGGGTCGCTGGCTGTCTGGTGAGGGGGGGGGAACAAAATTGGGTCAGATGGTTCTCTGATCGAGGGGATGGAGGCAGGTCAGATGGCTGTCTGGTGGGGGGAGATAGATGGGTCAGATGGCTGTCTGGTGCGGGGAGAGAGAAGTAGGTAGATGGCTGTCTGGTGGGAGGGAGAGAGACGGGTCAGATGGCTGTCTGGTGGGGGGAAGGAGGTGGGTCAATTCTCTGTTTGGTGGGGGAGTAGGGAGGTAGGTCAGCTGCTCTTTGGTGAGGGGGAGGAAGGCAGTCAGGTGCTCTCTGGTAGGGGGCAGGGAGGCAGGTCAGATGGGTCTCTGGTTGGGGGGAGGAAGGTGGGTCAGATGCTCTCTGCTGGGGGCAGGGAGGCAGGTCAGTTGGCTCTCTGGTTGGGGGGGGAGGAAGGTGGGTCAGATGGCTCTCTGAGGGGCAGGGGGGACGTTGCAATTCTGTTGGGATTCGCTGCCACCCTGTGTGTTATTGGTGGGAAGAGAAGGGGACAAGAGGCCATGTTGGTTTAGATGGCAGAGGGGTGAGGGGGATGAGGGTTAGTAATGTTGTGGAGGTGGGGCAATATCTGTGGGGGCCAGAGAGAGGCATTATCTGGCCCAGAAGCGATGAGACGGGGGCGGGGGGGTGCATTTTTCTATTTTTTTTACTGCATACATGCAGCTGAAGGCTCCAATCAGAGCTGCAGTGTTTTGGGTGTGTTGAGCCACACCAACATGCTTCTGAAGCATGATTCAGAATCATTGCTATTTTTTCAGGCACTTTGTATACGAGGGCACCTCAGAGCTTGTCTGAAAGTTGGATCTGAAACACTCCCAGTTTCCAGCTCGTCGTGCTTTGAATTAGAATGATAAAATAAGGCCCTGAGTGTCTACCAGTTTCTTGTAGCATTAATTGAGAACCTATTTACTGGATTGTCTGGGGGTAAACAGTTCAGTTAGACAGACTTGTCCCGAACATACGGTCAAATGAAAGTAGCAACTAAGTCACAACCATTGCTAACAATTGCTGCTCACAAAGATTCTTCTAGTAAAAATACCTGCGCTGATCTTATTCCAAAAAACAATGGATCAAATCCTACATGGCCTTAATGGTGCCCAATGTTATTTGGATAACATTCTAATCATGGGCAAAGATAAATAGGAACCTTTACAGAACTTAGAAGAAAACACTGGAGCACCGAGAGAAGGACAATTGTCAGATGAAGAAAACATTCTGAGTCATTCATAAGCAATGCAGGCTTTGTAACTGATAAAAATAGACTCCACAAGGAACCAAAGAAAATGATTGTGATTTTAGATATGCTCAGACTGCAGAACATTTCGCAACTGAAATCTTTTTTCCAGGACTCATCAATTGCTATGGAAAATTTATTCCAAATCCTGCCACCATATTAAAGCCACTTCATACATTATTATGTGCAGAGCAGTTATGGACTTGGACAAAAGATTGCAGAAAGGCATATAAGAAAGTCAAAAATATGCTAATGAAATCAGAAAGCTTACTGCATTTCAACCCTAAATTAACATTCTAACTTGTATGTGACGTATTGTACTATAAGATGGGTGCAGAAGTCTCTCATGATGCTAAATGGAATAGAAAGATCAATAGCTTTTGCTTCAAGAATGTTGACAAGTGCTGAACAAATGTTCAATTGGAAAAGAAAGCCCTGAGTATAGTTTTTGGAATCAAAAGATCTCACCACTTTCCATTTGGAAGACGTTAGGAGACAGATAGTAATAGTGGAAGGGTGTTTTTCTAGCTGGAGGTCGTCACTAGTGGTGTGCCGCAGGGCCCGGTACCGGGACCTCTTCTATTTGTAATATATATAAATGACTTGGAAGAGGGAGTAAGTGGAGTGATCGGCAAGTTTGCAGACAATACAAAGATGGCTGGACTTGCGGATAGTGAGGAACATTGTCAGGTGATGCAGCAGGACATAGATAGACTGGTAGCTTGGGCAGATAGATGGCAGATGGAATTCAATCCTGATAAATGTGAGGTGATGCATTTTCAGAGAAAGAATGTAGGGGGGAGGTATATGATAAAGGGTAGACCTATTAAGAGTATAGAAACGCAGAGGGACCTGGGGGTGCAGGTGCACAAGTCTCAGAAGGTGGCAGAGCAAGTGGAGAAGGTTGTGAAAGTTTTTTCACACAGAGGGTGGTGAGGGTCTGGAATGCGCTGCCAACTAAAGTGGTGGAGGCAGGCACTCTGGAGTTATTTAATAGATGGGCACATGAACAGAATGGGAATGGAGGGGTATAGAAAACTGTTTTAAAATAGGGATCATGAGCCTTGGGAGTCCCTGGGAAGTGTGTAAATAGATGATGATATTGATGTACTTGTTTTTATCCTACAGGTGCTTTGGTCCACCTTGTTGTCTAACAAGGGGCATACACATGACGGGTCGTGAGAGGGCAGCTCTTGGATTGTTATTCGAGAGTATCCTATTGCTTCACATCGTTAGTGTACGCTTGACCTGAACCATTTGATAGGCAACACGACAGCTCAGTGACTATTGCTGTGCTGTGCAGATACATGGATTTGGGCCTGTGTCTGTGGGAGTTTGCGCATTCTCCCCGTGCTTACGTGGGTTTTCTCCGGGTGCTCCAGTTTCCTCCCACATCCCAAAGATTCAGGGTGAAATTTCACAGCTCCAAATTTGGTTTTTAATCCATAGATCTATAAACATTGACAGGGATCACGGGTAGAGGTGGAAACATCGGGATGGCGGCGCAGGCTCGTTGGGCCGAAGGGCCTGTTTCCCATGTTGTTTTGTTCTTTGTTCTTTGTTTACTTTGTTAACAAACCACAGCCTTCGAATAATGAACTTTGGTCCACTCAAAGGAATTCTGGCGGGAATTTTACCACCCACCCACCATGGGAATCGGAATGGGCGAGGACCAGACTCCGGAAAGCTCCATTGATCTCAGGGGAAGCCCTACAGTTTTGGAATGAGTAAGGCTGTAAAATCCTGCGCTCCGTCTTTAACTGCAAATTATTTGCAGAGATGATCCCTCATCTTATCAATGCATAATTAGAAGATTAAATACAGAAGACACGAGCAACATGTAAATACCAATACTTTATCATATCTATCAATATGAGAAAAAGCCAACTCACAGGAGAATGATGTATACATTTTGTACTTTTCCCAGGTTGATAGTGTACCTATTATAGCATCTCAGACACAAAGACTACGAGGCCAGATCTGGTGATGGGGAAGGTGATGGACAAAACCTTGAAAGGAATACCATTGGATCAACAAAAGAGGAACTTGGAATTGAAGCTGTGGATTCATACACTGATTCAACTTCACCATGAACATCCAGGAGTTATACGTATGAAATAACTTGCAACGAGTTATTTCTGGTGACCAGGACTCGACTCACAGGTTGAAGAAAGAGTAGAACGTTGTCAGTTTTGTGTGAGGATACAAAATACTCCACTGATGATGAGAGGGTTTGGAGGAGACACACAGATCAGATCCACACTTCAGAAAGAGAATTTTCAGAGTCGATGTCTGAAAGGCCAACCTGACATCTGACACTTGAGATTTGGAAATGCATGAACTGACTTTCGAGAACACGAAAGCAAAGAATTCTGAATGACAGATTCTACCAAAGCAGGACCGATGTCCAGTGAAAAGACTCCCATACTGATTGCTTGTATACAACTGAACGGAATGATTCTTGGTAAAAAATTAACTGTTGATCACAGTGAATAAGAGTTAAAGTTAGATGCCATTCTACTGGAGGAAAGGGAGAAGGATGTAATGAATTACATCCTGGAGGTTTACCAGGATGTTGCCTGGTATGGAGGGCAGGTCCTATGAAGAGAGGTTGAAGGATTTGAGGTTGTTTTCGTTAGAAAGGAGGCGGCTAAGAGGGGATCTTATTGAAGCATATAAGATGATTAGAGGTTTAGATAGGGTGGACAGTGATAGCCTTTTTCCTAGGATGGAGAAAGCTAGCACGAGGGGACACAGCTTTAAATTAAGGGGTATGAGTTATAGGACGGATATCAGAGGTAGGTTCTTTACTCAAAGAGTGATTAGGGAGTGGAATGCCCTGCCTGCAGCTGTTGTAGATGCGCCAAGTTTGGTGGCGTTTAAGAGGTTAATTGATAAGTATATGGAAGAGAAGGGAATGGTTTAGTTTGGAGGGGCATTGCTTTTTATTTTGGTCGGCACAACATCGAAGGCCGAAGGGCCTGTTCTGTGCTGTAATGTTCTATGTTCTATGTTGTATGAATTGTAAACCGATGTATCTCTGTGTAGTGTGTCACACTGGTTCAAATCCCACCATGACAGATGGTGAAATCTGGAATTAAAAATTTAATGAGTGTTAAAATGTAACCGGTGACAATTTTGATTAGATGTAATGTGACCAATTGGAATAAGATGTAAGGGTCAGCTGATCCAGTAAAACATGGAACCAATCACGGAGTTATGTAAATAGTCAGCTGATCAGCTGATTCACTATAAGTAAGGAACAATGTCCAATTGTGGGGAGTTTGGAGTGGCCCAGGGCAAGGCCAAGTTTGGAGTAATGGTGTTTCTTTATTAAACCCTTCTTTGATTTGTAAGTTGGAATAGGTTTTGTTGTATTTTCATTAGCTGCATTTTGAAGAGTTCCTTTTGGAGAAACAATGATGATGATGAAACCATTGTGGACCATCTGGTTCACTAATGTCCTTTAGGGAAGGAAATATGCCACTCTCCCTCATTCTGCACTAAATGTGACTCCAGACGCACGGCCAATGTGGTTGATTCTTAAATGTCCTCAGGGATGGATAATAAATGTTGGCCCAGTCAGTAATGCCCACATCCCATGAATGAACAAAAACATGATTGTGTAGTGACTTTAGAGGCACTTGCTAGATTTTCCCTCTCTTCCAAGCAAGCAAGCAACACTTCTGTAATAATTCTCCACAAACTGCTCATGTGACACACCACATGGCAACTTTTTCATTCTTTTACCTCTGCTGTTAAAGTAAGCTGACCACTTCAGTATAGAACAATTTTAATGTAGATTTTTTTTTTAAGAAAGGCCCTTCTAAGCAGTGGGCTTTAGTGATTCCCAGTGACGTAACCTTCCGATCACAACCACTGTCAGCAGAATGGATGTTAGTGCACTATAAAAACTTTAGCTAGTCATGGAGATCTAAAACACAAGGCTTTAGTAACTTTCAAGTACAGTGCGCTGGCTTGGCCATCACCCTTCACATTGGTAAACCATAGCCTCCTGGCTTCCTCCTTTTTCTTAACATATTATGAAATCTTTTTTTTGAGTAATTCAAGCAGTTAGAATTTAGATTGAAAGATTGAAGAAATGGAGCATTAAGTATTTGTAAATTCCTGGGCCACAAACTGTGAACAGCTCTGTATTGCAGTAGCTATTTATAGATTTTTGACCAATATGTTCAAATTGAAGGTAGTGTTTAGTGTATGTGTGTGACAATGAGTATTCCCAGGGATAGCAACAAATCAACAAAGCAGTTTAGCATGAAATAGTGGAACTTATTTCAGTAACTGTAATTTCATAGCTCATGTCAAAATATTGAAAGTTAGCATGAACAGACTGAGAATAGAGGGACACAAACAGGTGATCAGTGCAGGCAGGTTTGGAGGGCCGAAGGGCCTTTATGGAGCTTTCCTGTGCTGTATTGTTCTTTGTTCAAAGATAGCTTGTAAAAGGGCAAATGGAGAAAGAAATTGCAACAAAGTCAAACTGACATAATTTCTTTCCCATTTAGAGTTTTCTCTCTCAAAAGTAAAGATATTCCTTTTCTAAAGAGCAATTAGGTAATCCCTGTCAGAAACTGTGCCTGAGGTTTTCAGGCCTGTCGTACCAGCAGGATCTTCCAGTCCCGCTGCTGTTGATGCCCTGTGTCGTTTCCCATGATGGCAGAAGGTGTGGGGCACACCAAGGGCAGGCCATGCCCACTGCTGAAAAATATGCCACAGGGAAATGGAAAATCCTGCACTATGGAGCAGAATTTAACACTGCCTCTCCTGGAGTGAGTATAGAGACAGGAAGGTTGTGCGATCAGTTGGGGTAAAGATCTGGTCCCCTTCCTGCCATCTTCCAGCCCTCTTCAATCAAGTTTGGGCAGGAAGGTTTGTGGGCAGCCTTCCCCCTGGAAGCTTATTGAAACCTTCAAATGGCCACTTTAGGACCTCTAACCCACTTCCAAAGGAAACCCTATCAGATTTGCCAGAGGCTATTGGAAGATTCCTCATTCAATGGCACTTTGTGTTTGATTGAGGAACCCAACATCGAGAAGTGGGTGAATTCTGCAGGAAGCCCACTGCATGCCCTTACTTCCCACCTCCTTCCTCCACCTCACCCACCACTCTGCCACCCCGCTCCACCTACAGCCACCTCTATCTAGGGACCTATTCGAATAAGAGGCCTGATGATGTTCACAGAAGTGTCTGATTGGAATCAAATTCCCAGGGAAAAGTGACACAAGTCTCCCTGTGGTTCTCCAATTGATGGGTGAGACTCCCGTAATCCTACTACTCACATTAATTCCATGCCATGAATAGGATGAAGCAACCATCACATGTCCATGTATAACTTGTAGCACTATGGGCTCTAATCCAATCTATTCTATTTGTTGAGGGCAATGGCTAATTACTGCAAAAACCTTCAAAGATGCTGGAGCTGTGAAATTTCACCCTGAATCTCAGCAAAAAAATCCAGAGACTGCCCTGTATAAATATGGAGGATTGCAAGCCATTCTATTTCTTTATTTTACTTCACATCATCCAAGCTTTATCAGAATACATTAACTGGAGAACACATAGAGCGTCCCCACCAAGTGTTTTTGGTATTTTTGCAATCCAACTTTATTCACTCCATGTCTGCTTTACAGCATTTGAATGGTGTTGGGGGTGGGCTATAGGAATTGGTTGATTTTCCTGTGGTGCTAAGAACACAGCAGGATTAGTACTCATTCTGTCCACAGTGACAGGAGGATTACTGGTGGTAAAGAGGGAGGAGGACACAGCGATGCCCATCTCTTCATTTGCTGATCTAAACACTGGGTAGGACTTTCTAACCGCACTCGCCCCAAGGCTGGAAAATCCCACCTGGGGTCAATGGAGCTTTGCATGGTCCTGCCCGCCCATTACAATTCCCATGGTGGGCGAAATGGAATCATTCCACCCAAAGACTGCCATGATCTATTTCTATGCAGAGACATATTTGTATAAAATTATTTCTCGCTATATGACATTCCCCCATTATGAACACAAATTGAAGGTAGGCAGATAATCTTTATTAATTTATCCCTAAGATCATAAGAAACAGGAACACAAGTAGGCCATTTGACCATTCAAGTCTGTCCCACCATTCAATACGATCACGTCTGATCTGATTCCTCACATCCACTTTCCTGCCTTTTTCTCATAACTTTGATTCTGTGACTGATCAAAAATCTATCACTCTCAGCCTTAAATATACATAAGGACTCTGCCCCCTCAGCCTTCTGGGGCAAACAGTTCCAAACGCTCACAACTCTCTGAGAGAAGAAATTTTTCCTCATCTCAGTTTTAAATTGGTGCCCCTTTATTCTGAGACTCTGCCCTCTGGTCCCAGAGTCTCCCATGAGGGGAATCATCCTCTCAGCATTTACCCCATTTGAGCTCCTTAAAAATACAATGGCTATGATTTCATGGCCTTGCTTATCCCAAAATAGTAAAACCCTGACCAAAGTCAATGCACCTTTCCATTGTAAACCCTTTGCCCACTTCAATTCCCATGGTGGGTGGGATGGTAAAATTCCTGTTTATGTGACTCAATGACGTCACGGCCAGGATTCTTCCAAAATGATTCCAAATGCACAATTCATGTAAAGACTTGGAGTAACTCCTGCTGACTCGTTAAGCGGGATTTTTAAAATAAATCATTCATATTCTGAGCACTGCAGATCAGGGAGATGCGCAATGAAAATCAGGAGCAGGGCCTATTCCTGCCTGAGAAGCCAACAACATAGTGCTGAGTAGGCCACTGTGTATGTGTTAATCTGTCAACATTTTGCCCACTCACTTAGTTTACCAGTATCTCTTTGTAAAATGCTTGTATCCCTCTCGAAACTTGCCTTTCCACCTAGTTTTGTGTCATTTGCAAATTTAACTACAGTACATTCGTTTCCTTCCTAAAAGTCAATAATATATAGTAAACAGTTGCAGTCCCAGCACTGATCTCTGTGGAACCCCACTGGTTACAGGTTGCCAACTTGAAAAAGAACCGCTCATCCCCATTTACTGTTTCCTTCCCATTAGTCAATTCTCTATCCATGCCAATATACTACCACCAACACCATCCATTTATAAGTCAACAATAGTCAGCCATGGTTAATGTTAAACTGTTTTCTCCATCTTTGTGAGGCCCTTGGTCTTTGCTACCCTCTAACAAAAAGGGCAAATTTCAAAACACATAGTCCAAGCAATCATGCCCAATAAGTTGCAATTGAATAAAATTCCTCTGGCAAGCTGTAGATAATCTGCAAGAATCATTTTCAGAAACAAAAAGTTTCTGGTTTGAAAACTTTTAAGTGCTGCAGAAAACAATGTAGGGCAATCCCTAGGAATGTTAGGGTGAATATTGTTTATTATTTTGTTGGTGTCACAGGTAGGCTAACATTAACATTGAAATGAAATTAGTGTGAAAATTCCTTAATAGCATGGTCAATGCACCTAACCAGCACGACTTTCAGACTGGGGAAGGAAACCAGAGCACCTGGAGGAAACACACGCAGACACAAGGAGAAAAAGTTGACTCCGCACAGACGGTGACCCAAGCCGGGAATCGAACCCAGGATCCTGGCGCTGTGAAGCAGCAGTGCTAACCACTGTGCCACTCATTTGAATAACAAATGTGTAGAGTATAGGGCTAATGGTAGGACTCTGAATAGTGTTGATGAACAGAGGGATCTTGGTGTATGTGTGCATAGATCCCTGAAAGTTGGCAATCAAGTTGGTAAGGTTGTTAAGAAGGCATACGGAGTCTTAGCTTTTATTGGTAGGGGGATTGAATTTCGGAGCCGCAACGTCATGTTGCAACTGTACAGAACTCTAGTGCGGCCGCACTTGGAGTATTGTGTGCAGTTCTGGTCCCCCATTATAAGAAAGATGTGGAGGCATTGGAGAGGGTACAGAAGAGGTTTACCAGGATGTTGCCTGGTATGGAGGGCAGGTCTTATGAAGAGAGGCTGAGGGATTTGAGGTTGTTTCGTTAGAAAGAAGGCGGCTAAGAGGAGACCTTATTGAAACATATAAGATGATTAGAGGTTTAGATAGGGTGGACAGTGATAGCCTTTTTCCTAGAATGGAGAAAGCTAGCACGAGGGGACATAGCTTTAAATTAAGGGGTGGTAGTTATAGGACGGATGTCAGAGGTAGGTTCTTTACCCAGAGGGTGGTAAGGGTATGCAATGCCTTGCTGCGTCAGTTGTAGATGCGCCAAGTTTGGTGGCGTTTAAGAGGTTAGTAGATAAGTTTATGGATGAAAGGGGAATGGTTTAGGTTAGAGGGTCACTGATTGTTCCTAATTGGTTGGTGCAACATTGAAGGCCGAAGGGCCTGTTCTGCGCTGTAATGTTCTATGTTCTATGTTCATCTTGGCAGATGCAAAATAGGCAATAGCCGCTCATTATGCACATTTTCAGGTTTCCTTTGGATTGATGTCAACGGAATGGAAAATCAAGCAGAGTAGATTTCAATATCTTATAGCCAATCCATTACTTCCTGTTTTGTTCGTTCCCCCCAACTCCCTTTCCCCCCAGGGTGGAGATTGATTTTCAGTCCCATTATCTGTGTTACTTTACATTAGGCTTCTCTATGTAAAATATATGCAACAAGAGAATATAAACAAGATCTTCGAAAACTATCATGACTTTCAACAGATACCAGAGCATTTCTCTTTTTATACGTTAGAAAAAATCTCATTTCAACTCATGAGGGTCGGCATTGATCAGAAATAAATTACAATTTTCTCAAGAAAGATTCTGAAAGTGCAGAAATAAAATCTCATCATTTTTTGACTAGTGCATAACTCTAAAGAGATTCTAATGGAATTCCATTTTTTTTACATATACTTGCTTGAATGTTCCAAAAATATTCCATATATGTGTGCATTTTTCTGAAGACAATTACGGGAAGATAATGAACCATTTTCAGGAAATTTTGATAGAAGTCCTTGCCGTACTCGGAGTGAAAAATTTGAACTTGAGAGAGACAAAGGTATAAATAACACAATAAAAAAAGACAGGGAAACAACAGAGGAAATTAGCAGAGGATAATGGGTTTAATTAGTAAAATAGATTTGTTCCATCACCTTAAAGAAATGAATGCATCTTAAAACTTTGCAGAACATTTTCAAATGATCCAATGAACACATGGACCAAAATTCTTCAAAGCCAAATAATATAGCAAGAAGAGAAGGAAATGTATCTGTGATAAATACATTTCTCCATTTGAAAATGTTTAACTTTTTACTGTGCTGATCAATAATATCATCACACACCCCTGGGATCTGCCTCAATAATTGGAAAGAGGTCAGTGGTGTAAGTATACAAACTGTGCGCTATTGTTATTGATCTTTGCTGCAAAAAGTTAATTATCTTCAAAGCGGATGGAGTGAGGAACAACAATTTTTCACAGGCGAATGTCTTCAGCCTGAATCTATATATAGAAATGATTTCATTATAAGATGCTGTAGATTTAATAGAATTTTGTCACAAGTTTCTGCAACTACTTTGTTCTTGCAGCCATTTGCAGCATTCATTTTCAACATTTTAATGTAAGCCTCAGATACAGCACAACATGGCAGTCGCATCGAAGCGTTGATTACTGCAGATATGTATATCTCACGGTTGGATGGTATGCACCTCATCTTTGGTAATCCTGTAATAATTGATGGATGCTTTGACAATTGCATGTTTACTGGCAATTTAGATGCTAGCAGTGGGGCCTAGCATCAGAAAAGAGGTGAGGATGATCAGCCATTCTTTAGCCTCGTCTCAACTTCTCAAAGATATTCTTGCAGCAGGCACATTTTCTGGTAGTCAAGAGTACCTGCGTGGCCAATTTCCCCTAGAAACTTTTACAGAGGTCAAACCTATCAAGTGTCTTAAACTTCTGAAGTGACGAGCTTGAAACTTTTGGAAGACCTGAATGCTGATCCTTACCTTGAAGAATATAGTGATTGAAGTTACAAAATTGTCACCACTCTAATACTACAACATCAACTAATGAATATTGGATAACCTAGTTGATGTGGATCTAAGGAAATGTTGAAGCCCAATACAGATGATGTCTACAATGGTCAGCAATGACAAAATAAAGACTAAAGTTGATTGATCATATAGATATCTGGCTGGCACAGTGTAATAAAATCAAACTTTTACAATTGGGTTTAAGTAATTTTCTGGCTGACTAAAATTTACAGAATTATTACATCAAATCTCCCTTTCCAAAGTAGCTTGTGTGCTATTTCGAAGGTTACAGACTGTTAGGGAGATTTGGAATAAGGAGAGCATGTCTGAATAAATTTGGCCTGCTTAATAAAAGTTCAGCACAAGTGAGGTACCCTGAAAGTAGAATCATAGGATCCCTATAGTGTTGAAGGAAACCATTTGACCCATCAAGCCTGTACTGACATTAATCCCACTCAGGCCCTATCCTCACGACCCACCTTATTTACTCTGCTAAAGGGAAATTTAGTTTAGCCAATCAATGTAACTCACACATCTTTGTAATGTGGGAGGAAACCGGAGCATCTGGAAGAAACCTACGCAAACACTGGGAGAAAGTGCAAACTCCACACTGACAGACACTCTCTCAAGGCTGGAATCGAACCAAGGTCTCTGGCCCTGTGCTATTGCAGTGCCCAGTGCTTGCTACTGTGCCACAGTGCTGCCTATTGTATTAGAAAATGATGTTTAAAAAAGTATTAGAATGTAAAAGGTATTAAACATGTATTAGAAAAAATCTTTGCCGTCAATATTATTTACCTAGCTATTGACTCTAAAAGAGATGTCAAATTCACCTCACCCTCAGGTTGGGTAAAAGGAGGGGAAATAAATTTCAACAAGTTTGGACATTAGAAATTAGTCCATATATCGAAAAGAATTGCAAGTGAAGCCAACAAAATTGGAATTTGATACCTCGATCACAAGTGTAGGCTGATTTCTAATTTTAAATATGTTGAACAGTGTTGATCGTTTTTGAAATTAATACCCAATTGATGTGAAAAACAAAATTTAAAGAGAAGAATTCAGTGATGTATGATTTTCTGCTGTAAGTGGTGATTGTTCTTTAAATTGATTAGTTATGGGACAGATTAGGCTGAGAAACAACTGCAATAGAGCGATAGGCAATTGAAAGGTCAATTGAGATTCATCTGCTGCACTTCATTACCTCAATAACAGCATTAAGAATGCTTGGACTAAGGGCAGGTCACTTGACCCATCACGTTTCATCCCATAGGTACATGAGGTTTGCAATGCCGGGCAGCTTCCAAACCAGGGAGGTGAATTCTCAGAGATAGAACTGCTAAGAACACTGTGAAATTTCTCCTCGATTCTCCATAGTTAAGGCTTTCTGTATTCAGTCTGACATTTATTTTATTAAGCCTTTACCGATGTTCCCACATCCTCCCACATGCCTGCAGCCATAAGGTTGCTTGTAGTATTTGATCATCTATAATGTTCACTCGTGTACTTATCCTTATGGTTTGCAATCCTGTACTTAATTAGGTGTTCATCCAGTTATTTCTGGAATACTAATTGGCTTAGCCTTCAATACTTTTGATGGGAACCTATTGCACACATTAGAACTTTTATAATTCACGCCTTGTTTTATGTTTCCAAACTTCACAAACTGCAATCATAAATTGCTGAAATATGCATTATTCTGTCTCTTGGTTAGACCTTTCTCTCCTGATCCATTTTTTAAGGTAAAAATGAGTTCAACTCCATTCTTTTGACTACGACATGTTCCAAATATAATCTTGCAAAAAGAATTGTACAAGGCTGAAGTAAATTGTTTTGGCTTACTGTCCTAGAGAAGCATCCCAAGAATTGGTTAGTCTCCTGATGATAACTTCTTATTGATTATGTAAATCTACACATGATCATAATTAGACGTTAGTGCATTGTGTGCATATTTCTTGTTCACTTCACTATTCTACACTTGTTAACAATTAAAAAAGAATAAAGATGGAAAAATTAGGGAGAAAGCTAATTAGAAATATAAAGGTAGTAAGAATTTCCACAGTTATTTAAAAAAAAATACTTAATGATGAGCATTGCTCCTATTGAAAGTGAGACTGGGGAATTAATATTGGAAAATAAAGAGTTGACAAATGAATTGAGCAGATATTTTTCATCAGTCTTCATCGCAGAGGATACAAATACAAGGAGTAAATGACAGTCAAGGAATGGAAGGGAGGAAGGAACTCAGGGAAGCTACAATCATCAGAGAAGTGTTATTGATTAAATTGTTAGAACTGTCGGCTATCAAATGCTTGGATCCTGATGGACTTCACCTTAGAGTTTTAAAAGAAATCTTTAGTGAGATAGTTGAAGTGCAGTTCCTAATTTTCAAAATTCACTAGATTTAGGGAAGATTCCATTAGATTGGAAAGTAACTGCTTTTATTTAGAAAGGGATGGGAAACAAACAGGAAATGACAGCCCAGTTAGCTTGACATCCGTCATAGGGAAATTGTTAGAAGCTATTATTAAAGACATTGGCCGCGACTTTGTGCTTGTACTCACTGTGAGCACAAATGGTAATATATGCACAAAATGTGACGAGACACAGAAAACAAGAATCTCACTGAGCAATCTCACCTACCCCTCGCCCGTGATGAAAGAAGGTTCCTGCCCTTTCATACATTGCAATGAATTTTGATATCATTAGTGGCCTCTCCTGCTGTATCATTCCCCCTACCATTGGAAATCCCCCCTTGCTGACATCACATCACATTGGATTTACAATGGCATGAACCACTGTTCATGCCGGAGGGATTTTCCTGTCTCACTGCAGTGAATGGAGATTTAGCTGGTCACCAAATTCTCTGACCTCGTTGCAACAGCAAGGTGGTGTGAATAGCCGATAAGATTGCACCCAACTGCTTTTCACAAATTTGAAGCAGTTGAGAGGTAAGTATATTCCCCTTGGTGAAATGACACTTGCCCTTGCATTGCTCCCTTTCACTCCCAGTTTGACATTTCTAGGGTGGTATGATTGTGGGCAGGGGGGGGCAATGCCAGGGTTAGGATCTGGTAAGCTCCACAGGGAGTGTTCTCCTTATACATGGTGGGTGGGGGCGATGGGTTCCTTTTTTCATATTAGAGGTTTCCAATGCTGTTTTTTTCTGGCCCTGTCCCACCAGTGTGACAGCATGAAGTGTGCACTTTTTCAAAGTGTTTAAAAATGTTGGGAAAAGCCATCAGTGCAGCCAACAAACTTTTATGAGACTTCCATAAGAAATGGGTGGCATAGTGGTGCAGTGGTTAGCACTGCTGCCTCACAGCGCCAGGGACTCAGGTTTGATTCCCAGCTTGAGTCATTGTATGTGCGGAGTTTGCACATTCTGTCTGTGACTGCGTGGGTTTCCTCCAGGTGCTCTGGTTTCCTCCCACAGTCCGAAAGACGTGCTGGTTAGGTACATTGGCCATGCTAAATTCTCCCTCAGTGTATCCGAACAGGTGCTGGACTGTGATGACGAGGAGATTTTCATAGTGACTCCATTGCAGTGTTAATTTAAGCCTATTTGTGACACTAATAAATAAACTTAGATCAGTAATACATTTCACGATATTATCAGTTCACTCCATGCACATTAACAATGGTGTAAATGTCAAAAGTCTCGCAATAAATTCACAGGATTTGCAGGATTCACTTCCCCGCCCCCCTACCTCCGCCAGTCCTCCACATAAACCCTCTTGCTCATTAATCGTCACTTACTGCCAAGCTCATTTTCAATCTACTTAGCTAATTTCTCACCATATTCTACCACTTTTATTTTCTTTCATAGATTCAGATGTGAAACCCTATGAAAATTCAATTACATTGGCCACATAGCCATCCTCTTATCTTCTCATTGCCTTATTTGAGCAATGTTGTCATTTCTTGAGGTAATGACTGTTGTTTCTATGAGGTTGTTGACTATCCTTTATGGCCTCCATGATTTTTAGACAAATGTTGATAGCACCCTATCTATCATTCCCTATTTTCGAACTTCATTCCTTTTCTTCGGTGTATTGCAATTACCTGACTTATCTTTTCACCCTACATTACAGCATTTTATTTATGATGCACTGAAAAACATAAACCAAAGGACAAGACACTCTGATTGAACTTACAGGGGAATATTTATGTCTGAAAATAAATGTGTGTGTTCTGTGCCAAACATAATCCCTGGTCTGGGGTTGTCAGATAAATACCAGTTAGTTGTCTAATCAAGGATCCTGCAGAGAACGCATCGTTAAATTTATCAAGCCAATGAATTAAATTTGAAAATCATGTTTATTCAATATAAACATTACTTGGAATTGGTTAATTCACAAAATGATATAAAATGGAAAATTAGAATTAGATCAATTCATGATGAATATTGGTTGGTACAAAAATTGCCAGGTTCTTGGCTGACCTCTCAACTTTTCTCTTGCAGAGGAGATATGGGAAATTGGCACTAACATTTAAAAGTCTTATCGGGTCTATACAAAGCCATGTGATAACAATGATAGAGTTTTCTTTCCTTTTATTCTTTTATGGGATTTTTATTCTTTTATGAGATGTGTACATTATTTAGTTGTATGGTCAGAGTTTAGAGGTTTGTCAAGATTAAGGTCTTTATACAAAGAAACGTAGAGGGACGGGTACTGTTGAGAAGCAGGGGAGCTGCAGAAGGACTTAGACAGGTTGGGAGAATGGGCAGAGACGTGGCGGATGGAATTCAATGTGGAGAAGTGTGAGGTTATGTACTTTGGAAGGAGGAAAAGAGACATAGACTATTTTCTAAATCAGAAAATGCTTTGGAAATCAGAAACACAATGACTCAAGTGAGTCATTGTTCAAGATTCTCTTAAGGTTAATGTGCAGATTCACATTGGCAGTTAGGAAGGCAAATGCAATGTCTATTCAATATAAACCTTTCATGTTTAGAGGTCTAGAATACAAGAGCAAGGACCCCATTTGGAGCATTGTGAGCATAGCAAAGGAAGGACGTGTTCAGAGGAAATTCATAAGAATGATCCCTGGAATGAAGAGCTTGTCATATGAGGAATGGTTGAAGACTCTGGGTCTGTACTCATTGGGGTTTAGAAGGATGAAGGGGATCTCATTGAAAATTACAGGATACTGTGAGACCTGAATAGAATGGACAGAGAGAGGATGAATCCACTAGTAGGAAACATTAAAATCAGAGGGCACAACCTCAGGCTAAAGGAAGTTCTTTAAAACAGAGATGAAGAGGAATTTCTACAGCCAGAGAATGGTGAATCTGTGGAACTCTTCACTGTAGAAGGCTGTGGAGACCAGATCATTGAATGTCTTTAAGACAAAAATAGATAGGTTTTTGATTAATAAGCGTCTGATTATTCCTCCAGGATTAAGGGAAAAGGCAGGAGAACGGGGATGAGAAAAAATATCAGCCATGATTGAATGGCGGAGCAGACTCGATGGGCCGAGTGGCCTACTTCTTCTTCTTTATCTTATAGTTCTATGCTTCTATTTATCTCTGATTATTCCTTAGTAGTTCGTACCCATTCCTTGGTATATCTATCTCCACGAGGATAGCAGGTTGAACTGGCTGCATGAACGAACTCAGTAAGAATTTAGCAACACCAATTTTAAATCCAACCGATTTATTTGATAGTAAATCCGCGAGCTTTCAACACATTTGTGTCTTCGTCAGGCAAATGCAGTGTTCTGGTCTGCAATAGCACACATCAGCACAGACAGTCACAGATTGCTGATTAGAATGCGAATCCTTACATCTAACCTGCTATTCAAGTGTTAAAGTGGCTAACAATGTGTGTGAAGGGAATCCTGAGCATTGGTTAGAGAATTGTGTATTTTCTCCAGACAGCACAGTAAGTGAGGTTTTTTGCTAACCCAGGCAAGTTACGGGGGTTACAGATAGTGTGACATGAAGCCAAGATCCCTATTAAGACCGTCCTCATGTGTGCGGAATTTGGCTATCAGTCTCTGCTCAGCAACTCTGTGCTGTCGTGTGTCACGAAGGCCCCCTTGAAGAACATTTACCCGCCGAATGCCTATGACTGCTGAAGTGTTCGCCCACAGGAAGGGAACTGTTTTGCCTGGTGATTGTTGAGCGATGTTCATTCATCCGCTGTTGTAGTGTCTGCATGGTCTCCCCAATGTACCATGCTGCGGGACATCCTTTCTTGCAACGTATTAGGTAGACACGTTGGCTGAGTTGCAAGAGTATGTACCGTGCACCTGGTGAATGGTATCCTCACGTTTGATGATGTCGTCCATGTCTATGATCCGGCATGTCTTGCAGAGGTTGCTGTGGCAGGGTCGTGTGGTATTGTGGTCACTGTTCTCCTGAAGGTTGGGTAGTTTGCTGCGAACAATGATCTGTTTGAGGTTGTGCGGTTGTCTGAAAGCAAGAAGTGGGGGGGTGGGGATGGCCCTAGCGAGATGTTCATCGTCATCAATGATATGTTGAAGACTCCGGAGAAGATGTCGTAGCTTCTCCGCTCCGGGGAAGTACTGGACAACAAAGGGTACTCTGTCCACCGTGTCCCGTGTTCGTCTTCTGAGGAGGTCAGTGCGGTTTATCGTTGTGGCACGTCGGAACTGTCGATCGATGAGTCGAGCGCCATATCCTGTTCTCACGAGGGCATCCTTCAGCGTCTGGAGGTGTCTGTCACGATCCTCCTCATCGAAGCCAAACTTGTTTGCAAAATTTTGGAATTTCTCGTTTGTGAGTTTGGCCCATTTTCAGACACTATGGGTGAGATTTTAGAGCCTCGCTCGAGTGAGACCATAAATTCCCGCCTGAGCTCAATGGACATTTCTGTTGATGGCTCCTCATCTGCTCTGGTTCCATAGTGGGCCAGGCATAGAATTCTGGCATAAAATGTCCAGAATGCCACACAGTGAATGAATTTTCTTGAGGGATTGAATTTGCTTCATCTATGTTGCTTATTAATTCCTGTTTTAGGCCTGCCTTTCTGCTTAGTAAGGAGATATTCTTGATTTTGAATGAGATAGAGGGGTTTGACTTTTAATTTATTTTTCCCCAGGACATTGCAATTTAATAGGTGAAGGTTGCAATTTAATCTGTTGAGTTATTTTACTTCTGCTGATATGCAGGATCTTCTGCTCCTGGGTCTAATTTAAAACTCTGTGGAGTGTTCATTCACTTTGAATTTAACACTCCAATACTTGTTTTCACGGTCACTTATCTCCCTCGATGTATTTCTTTCTGAGGATCCATGGGCCTTCTTTTTCCTTTTCTTGCAGTCTCAGCAGAGCTCACTAATGTGGTCTTGGTGCTGTTAGATCTGATGGAGATCCTGGACAATCAGATGGGCTGCCAGCTCCAGAGGGCAGGACTTTCATCCAGTGAGGGCAAGAGCTCCCACTCAGTTCCTGTTTAGCCTCCCCACACATGTTATGTTTGTGGGGCAGGGTGGGGATGACAAGCTGTCCACCTACTGTCCTTTCCCCCACCTATCCCCCTCACCCTCTTCCCCCCATCCACCCCACTCTGCCCCATTGCACCACCTCCCACTCTTTTCCTCCCCTTTCTCTATCTCCTCCCCATTTCCCCCTTCCCTCCTGCAATATTCAGCCCATGATCACCATTTCTGCGATGATCTTGCATTCGCCTCTATAGTCGAATGCACTAAATGGAGCTATAGTTAGTCTTGTAAAGATCCACTGCTATCAAGAATCATAGAATCATAGAATCCTACAATGCAGAAAGAGGCCCTTTGGTTCATCGAGTCTGCACCAAACACAATCCCACGCAGGCCTTACCCCCATATCCCTACATATTATACCCACTAATCCCTCTGACCTACGCATCGCTGGACACTGAGGGGCAATTTCTTAGCATGACCAATCAACTTAACCCACACATCTTTGGACTGTGGGAGGAAACCAGAGTACCCAGAGGAAACCCACGCAGACACGAGCAGAATGTGCAAACTCTACACAGACAGTGACCCGAGCCAGGTATTGAACCCAGGATCCTAGAGCTGTGAAGCAACAGCGCTAACCACTGTGCCACCGTGCCGCCTGGCACAGTAGTTTGAAGTTAAAGTTGTCCTTGGCTGATGAAATAAATGCTCTAATAATTAATGTATACTCTAAATGCTCTGTGTGTGCAAGACTTGTATTCTCAGCACCCTCCTTTTCAGTAGTGAGGTATGAACAATTTGTGCTGAAATCAGTGCTAAAAAGAATACTCCCCTCTCCCCAATATGGGAGGATGTGGGGGGGTGGTGGGTGACACTCCACATACATAAGGGGAATTTCCCCGGTGGAGCTCTCCAGAGGGCCTAACCTGGACCCTGTTTCCTCAAAGTGCACCCTGGCAGTTCCCCCTCAATGCTCCACATTTTGCAAAAGTGTTTGTAAACCGGACAATTCTTGAAGAGAGGGACCAAATGGTGGGGAAGCCCATTAATTATATTTTAATTTATTAAAATATATTTAAATGAAGTTCCCATCCTTTCTGGGCAGGAACTTTGTTACATCATCGGTGAGGAGTGGCGAAAATCAGGGACTGAGATTTTGCCATCAAAATTCTGTTTTCAGTGGTCTTGCAAGATTTTATGCCGGCATTGCCATTTTCATCCACAGCAAAAACCCAGCAGAAAATCCAGTCCTACATCCCTACCCCACCTGATTGCATTAAAGCATAATACAAGAATATTCCTATGCTGTTTGGAGCAGAGGGCAGAAATCCTTTATGGACATTGTAGATCACTCATTGCCCAAACCAACGGAGTAGAATGTGCTCAATTTGCCCATTTAGACCCTGAAATTACTTTGGGATCCTACTTATCTCACAAGATCCAATTTGAATGTTTTAAGGGGGATTCCCTCTAATCAGGAACCTGGAATTATCTTTGCAAGCACTCTGGGCAAAGTGATAACAGGTGGTTGTGAAGCACCAAAAAGGCAATTTCAGTGCAACACACACTGCTTCATAGAATCCTTACAGTGCAGGAAGAAGCTATTTAGCCCATCCCGTCCACTCCAACTCTCCCAAAAGAGCAACCCACCCAGGCTCACCTTGCTGCTGCATCCCCATAACTCCACACATCCACCATGGCCAACCTACACATCCTTAGACACTAAGGGGCAACTTAGCATGGCCAATCCACCTAATCTGCACATTATTGGACTGAGAGCGGAAAACGGACCACGCAGACATGGGACAACATGAAAACTCCACAGTCAGTGACCCAGGGTTGAAATTGATCCTGGCGCTGTGAGGTAGCAGTGCCACCTTGATACTTCTCCACTCTCATATAACAGGCTGAATTAGAGTGACCCTTCCAAGCTGAAACCTGAATAAAAATGAATGTTCATCATAATAGAATTTGCAATGGTGTATATATATGCTTTGAATAAGAATTAACTTGAAGCCCATATATCTATCATCACGTACTAAGGAGATATGTTAGACTAACATGTCCTAGGAAACACAGTCTATATTATTAAGGTAGAAATTTTATAAAATTATGAGCTGCATTTGAGGAACAAGATAGTATTTGAGAAGAAAAACAAGCAGAGTTGCATCTGACATATTCTTTCACCAGATGATATTAAACTTTCGTTTCTTAGATTGATTAATGTGTATCCTTTATCTCACTTAGGATGTGTATTATAACTATTAGCTATGTGCCATTTCTACGAAGATGATGATGTATGTGGCACTCCATGGTTGTCAAGAAATTATTTTCCTGATATATAGGGATCTGTTAAAGAACCCTCGTGTTAAATATTTGCGTGAGCACCATCTGTTACAAAGACATGGGAGTCTTGAGAAGCGATGATCGTTTCAGGGTGAAAAAAAAAACTGCTCATTGCTGAGGGATATTTATTTAATATTTCGGAAATTTACGTTTGAAGATGTATTTCAGGTAAAGTAAATAGAAGATGGCAGGGTAAACAAAAAGACTGGAAAATAAGATAATGTAAAGGTTGTATTGCTCAACTGGTTGCAATGGGAGATATATTGCAACATACATGAGGCTGCATGTGACCATATATATGTGTTTGTATATTTACTTGTCTGTATATGTGTATAACTATACATATATATGTATATATATATGTATATACAATTTCTGTATGTTTGTAAGCATATAATCTCTAAGCTGTAATGTTTTATGATTTTAATTCTTGAGATTTATGTATTGACAAAAGGTGACACATTTCGACCTGTCAGCAGCTTTTCACATAAAAACTCAATCTTTCAAATGTGACATTATGTGTGCCTCCGTAATAATTTTAAACCTGCTGGAACCTCCAGTGAAAAGGGACAAATGTGCAGATTTTGACAAGCAAGGTTTGAGACAATTTTTCTTAATGGAGTATTTATCTTTGTCCAATTTTGCTGATGGAAATTGTTAATTTTATTCATCTGTGGTCTTGGTCCCGATTTCCCTGTCGTTGCCTGCAGAAAAATGTATGGAGAGGTGGTAAGGTTAGGAGTTCGGAGCTTTGTTTATTTATAATGTGGCGTGGTGGAAGCACACTTTGATTTGCCATTCTGACTTCAAACCAACCCAATTTCCTGGATCGAGGGTCATTCGATGTCTCAGTAGGCTGCGTGTGTCTGTGTGTGTGTGTGTGGTGGGGGCATAAGGGGGCTCTTTTATGATCTCTGCCAACAAGGGGAGCTTCCCACTGCACTGCAAAGTATAACTCCCTGAGAGTGTTGCAGATAAAGGGGACAACTTCCTGAACCTCTTTTCACCATTGTAATTTATACATGGTTGGATGGTAAAGGTCATTAACTTTCCAATGAGAATGGAAAGAATAAACCCCAGGCTTAGTGAAGTGGTACTGGTAGATTACACTGTTTCATATTCCTGCTGTTGTCATTGTTAACCCAAAATGAGTTTTGATTATATTTCTGCACCATTAGCAAGACTGCCATTTCCATCTCTGTAACGTTGCTTCCGATACTGCCTCAGTTTATTTGCTGCTGAAACTCTTATCCTTGACTTTGTTACCTCTGAGTTTGACTGTTCCAATGGTCTCATAGCTAGCCAAATTCCCCACCTTACACCTTAGGTTGTGTTGAAACAAAGCTACTGCCTGTAGCTTAATTCATTCTAAACCTCATTCACCGACCATTGCTTCCACAGGGACAATGCCTCAAATTCAAATTCCCAATCCTTGATTTCAACTTTCTAAAGACCTTGTGCCTAGCTGTGCAACCTCTGTCACTCTTAGAGGACTTTGAGATCTTTGCACAGCTCCAATTCTTCTGTGAATCTTTGATTTTAGTTTTTGTTGCCCAGGAGTGGCTGTGCTTTCAACTGCCTTTGTCCTAAGTTCTGGAATGGACTGCAATCCCCTCTCCTCTTGAGAAATTCCCTACAAATCTTTCTCCTTTCTTTAATTTGCCCTTCACCTTCAATGTAAAAACTGTCAAAAATATTTTAGTTTATCATACTTATTAAACAACTCAACATTTTTTATCAATCTAAGTGCCCTCAAGCAAATGTTATTTTTGTTCACCCTGTCTATTTTTGGATAAGATAGGAAAGAAAGCCTTAGGCTCTTAAGTCTCAGTCGTGGTTAGATGTGCATTCTGAGAAGGCCACACTGATTGCCAATCCTTTGTCTTTTCAGAGGGCAGCTAAGAGTCAATAACATTGGTGGGGTCTGGAATCACATGTAGATTGGAGGTGGTAAAATGGCAGGTTTCTGGGATGAATCATAGAATCCTTGGAATCCTTACAGTACAGAAAGAGGCCATTCAGCCCATTGGGTCTGCACAGAGTCTCTGAAATGGCATCTTACCCTGGGTTTCTAATCCAGAAGCATGTCACTACACAACTGTGTCCATTATCATTTTAAAGGTGGTGTAAAAATTATCGGCCAGTGAGCATATTCAGGATGGTATTTAATTAAGATGATGTGGTTCCCACAAACTGGCTGGACAGCTGCTGAGAGCTTCTCACTGCCTTTCCATGGGAGATTCAATACATTTTCAATGTAATCAGATATATATGTGGATAGCAGCGAGCCTCCCATTCAATTGTCCCAATTTCCCCAAGACCTGCTGGCCTATCTATGATCTCCATAACTGGCAATGCTAGGAGCATAACTAGTGATCGCTGCCAATCTTGATGTGAGGCTTTCACCAGGAAACATTGCTTGATCCCTGTAGATACATGAGTATGGCCAGGTTGTGGGTCATGGGATGGGAACCAATGGAGAGGGCTGGAAGGGAGAGGGCAAATGCAATGGAAGAGATTGTCTTCTAGTGTCACCCAACCTCTCCACCCTTTCTGATGTCAGGTCCTTCAGTCAGACACTGTCAACAAGGAACCCTTCCTACAAGGTGACAAGTAAACCCGACAAGGGGTTTGCTGAGAAGCCTTTGGGTGCTGAGGGAGGCTAATGCGAATCCAATTAAATTCTGGATAATTACTTGTTCTGGCTTGTTAATGACATCCTGCAACCAATGGCAGAGATTTTTGGCCTCCCATCCAAGTCCCCCACCCACTGTGCCAGCTCTACTGCATTAAATCCAGTCCTCAGTATGGTGATTCCCTCTTCCATTTGAAACATGGAAGTAGAACTTACAATTCTGATATTAGAATTCAAAGCCTGATATTTACAAGTCCTGATCCCAAGTAAATATTGCAATTTTAACATCTAAAAGTGGTAGAGTTTTTGGGTGAGATTTTCCAGTGTGTTTTGCAGTAGTGAAAGCAGACTTCCATTGGTCTGTGGTGAGATCTTTCAGTCCTGCTGCAGTCAATGGGATTTTCGATTATTTGTATCTATTGCTGCTGAAGTCGATGTTGGGGGGACTGGCTGGGGTCGGAATGAGGAAAGAAATGAGTGTAGAACTCATTAATTATTCTGACTTGTTTTCAGAATGAATTGTCTAAGTGCCTTCCTTTCTCTACCAAACATGTTAAAATCATAAATATTATCTGTTAGAAATAGCTATCGTTTTGAAATTATAACATGCAAGAAGAAAGTCTCCCCTTGATTATTTGTTTTGTCCTAGAGAAACAGGGGAAAGACTGATGTCTCTAATATTTTACTAGATTGGGGCAGACTGGCTAATCACGTTTAGACAGATCAAAGGGAAAACATGAATGCTTCCTTGTCAATGGACTGTGATGGCACAAAAATTAGAATTGTGTTCGCCTACTGTTCAGTCATAATAGCAGAAGCAGAAATGAGAAAGGATATAGCCTGACTCTTCCACCCTCCTCGGAAAGATTGATGACAATGTTATTGGTGCAAAATCAATGTTTTCGCAACAGAAAGTGCAGAGAGTAGATGGTAATGACATTCATATCAAAGAATCACAGCTTCTAGGTCACAGTGAAGACAAATTTACTGTTGAAATGATTGTACACTGCTTTAGCATTGGAGGCTGGGCTAGAGTTTCTCTTGAATCTGTGTAGACTTACAATCAATTTCAAGTAACTTGATACTTTGTTAAATGAACATCTAGTTAACATGACGCCTTTTTGGAAGTGGATGGAGTAATTCTGATGATCCTACTCTCGAGTGCCTTTAACTTTAGCCAGATTCATCAAGTGACAATTGAAGATTAGGTCATGAGATCTCTGTTTACATTATATATATAGTAACTCAATCTGATCATGCATATCATAATGGAGCTTTTATTTGACATGCTTTCTGCTTCATTCAATCAAGCCTTTTGGCTATGTGGACAAACAGCCTCTCTTCTTCAGAATGCAGGTATCTTCATGACAAAACTATAGCTTGGAAGATTGTATTCAATTGTTTTTATTCATTTGTATAAAACATAGAGTCTCTACAGAAGGAGGCCATTCGGTCAATTAGTCTGCACTGACTCTCTGTCAGAGCATCTTACCCAGACTCTAATCACCTTCCCCCAGTCTTATCCCCGTAATCCCACGGATTTACCTCAGTAACGCCCCTAACCTACACATCTTGAGGCAATTTAGGGTCAGTTAACACCAGCCATGTTTCTTCAGCTCTCAGTGCCTGACAGTGGCTATTCATCTTGTTAACACAGCAGGGTGGAGGGTGCGTGTTCAGCCATCATATGTGGCACCAGAACATCAATTTACTGAGAAGACCCATAGAGAGGCAGGATGAGGACAGGGAGCTATGGCACCCAAGGTGAGTCACTCATTCTTGTGCATCCTCCTCAATCGCATGGAGACCAGAAGGGAAATCCTAGTTGATGGGAGAAGGAGGCCATGCAAGGAGACCATTGCATGGAAACAGGCCGCCATTGCTATCAATTCCCTGGCTGTTCATTGCAGGTCAGCCTTCCAAAGCCAGGAGAAAATTAATAAACGTATCAACGCTGCCATAGCAAATGAAGCTGCAGCTTCTCACACTAACCAAAAGGGCAAAAAAGAAGACACGAGGTTGCTTTAGCAGATGAGGCAAAGGACAATCCAAAGAGCTTCAATAAATACATAAAGACCAAATGAGTAACTAGGGAGAGAATAGAGCCTCTTAAGAATCAACAAGGTCATCTGTGTGCGGATCCACAAGAAATGGATGAAATCCTAAATGAATATTTGTCCTCAGTATTCATTGTCGAGAAAAGCATTGAAGTTAGGAAACTTGGGGACATAAATAGTGATGTCCTGAGGATTGTACATATTACAGAGAAAGAGGTGCTGGCAGTCTTAAAGGGCATCAAAGTAGATAAATCCCAGGGGCTTGATGAAGTGCATCCCTCCCATAGTAGGAGGCCAGGGAGGAAATTACGGGACCCCTAGCAGAGATACTTGAATTATCAATAGTCACAGGCAAGGTGCCTGCAGATTGGGAGTGGCAAATGTTATGCCTTTATTTAAAAAAAGGCTGCAGGGAAAAGCCTTGGGAACTACAAGCCAATGAACATCACATTTGTGATGGGTAAGTTGTTGGAAGCTATTTTGAGAGCAGGGTCTACAGGCCTTTAGAGATGCAAGGATTGATTAGGAACAGTCAGCATGGCTTTCCACTCATAAGGTGGATTTTCCACTTACAAAATCATGTCTCAAAATTTGACTGACTTTTTTTGAAGGGGTACCAAAGAAGGTGGATGAGGGCAGTGCAGTTGATGTTATCTACATGGACTTTAGCAAGGCTTTTGACAAGATACCACATGCAGGTTGTTGCATAAAGTTAAATCCTATAGGATCCAGAGTGAGGTATCTAAATGGTTGCAAGACTGATTTGATGACAGAAGCCAAAGGGTGATTGTAGAGGATTGTTTTTCAAACTGGAAATCTGTGACCAGCAGTGCGCCTCAGGGATTGGTGCTGGGTCCACTGTTATATGTAATTTATATTAATGATTTGGATGAGAATTTAGGAGACATCGCTAGTAAGTTTGCAGATGACACTAAGATTGGTGGCATAATGCACAGTGAAGAAGGTTATCTAGGATTGCACCAGGATCTTGATCAATTGCCAGTGGGCTGACAAATGGCAGATGGAGTTTAATTTAGATAAATGCGAGGTGATGCATTTTAGTCGATTGAACCAGAGCAAGACTTACTCAGTTAATAGTAGAGCACTGGGGAGAGTTACAGAACAAGAGATCTAGGGATAAAGGTCCTTAGCTCCTTGGGAGTGGTGAAAAAGGATTCAGCTTGCTTGGTTTCTTTGGTCAGAACATTGAATACAGAAGTTAAGATGTTTTGCTGAAGTTGTAAGGCCACATTTGGAATACTGTGTATAGTTCTGGTCAACCTATTATAGAAAGGATATTATTAAATTGAAAAGAGTGCAGGAAGTATTTACTAGGATGCTACTGGGACCTGATGGCTTGAGTTATAAGGAGAGGCTGAAGAGACTGGGACATTTTTCTTTGGAGCGTAGGAGGCTGAGGGTCATCTTATAGGGGTCTATAAAATAATGAAGGGCATATATTGGCCACATAGTCAATACCTTTTCTTCAAGGTAGTGGAGTCTAAAACTAGAGGGCATAGGTTTAAGGTGAGAGGGGAGAGATACAAAAGTGTCTACAGGGGCAACTTTTTCACATTGAGGCTGACAAGTGTCTGGAACAAGCTGCCAGAGCTAATAGTAGAGGAAAGTACAATTTTGAGTTTTAAAAAGCATTTAGACAGTTACGAGGGTGAAGTGGGTATAGAGGATTATGGGCCAAATGCAGACAATTGGGACTGGCTTAGTGGTTTTAAAAAAAGGTCTGCATGGACAAGTTGGGCCGAAGGGCCTGTTTCCATGCTGTAAACCTCCATGACTCTATAACCAAAATAATGGTCAGAGGATATGGATCTCAGTGGCAATACCATCAAGTCAGGTCTCATTGCCCCATGTCTCGGTATGTCTACTCTGTGATGAAATGACTACTGTGCTTTCTTCACCCTTCCACACACACAGGCAATGCTGTACAGAAGGGAGAGGAGCTCAGGCAAAGAGGACCATAGCTGCCTCTCTCAGCCCTATCCTTGCATGTGAATAGTCACAGAGCTCTGGAGGGAGCTGATCTACAGTCTTCCTGGATAACAGATAGAGCATTAGAGAATCCAGTGATTCTCTAATATGGGAGTCACCACATGGACACGTGTCCGCAGGAGGAAGGGGCAGGATCGGTCGAGCCCACCGGTACTCAGAGTGTTGGGGAACTCCGAGCACTGTGAGGTCAGAGAGGGATGATGGGCCTCTGAAATGAGCCTTCCAATTAATGGTGAAGAGTCAATAAGAAGCAGCGGAACATGAGTCTGAGGTGAAGACCCTCAACAGGGTGGCATCCGAGGTGGAAGAGTCCATCGACCTGCTGGCTGATGAAATGGTACCGACCTGTGTACACATTGAGGTTTCCATGGGCTAGGAGAATAGATTCCATGGAGAGCTGAAACCAGAAGATTCTGCCAGAGCTGAGTGCAGACCTGTACTTCAACCAAGGCTGAGTTCCAGCAGTGGCTTAGTAAAAGCACCTTGACCTCCCTCCAGGAGCCCTTTTCCATCAGAGTGTTAGGTCAGGGCCCTCAGGCACCCGAAGAGAGGAAGAGCAGCATCTGGACAGCCCTGGGACATCCAATCAGGTATCTCAGAGGTTGGCTGGCCCCTTTCTGAACCCCATCTGTCTGTGACCCTGTTGACCTCATCTCCTGTCATCACAGAGGGAGCAGCTGGCCCACAGCAGGACAGCCAAAGGAAGCCGAGCCCTCCACGTCTCAGATCTCCAGAGCATGACCATCACAGGGGCACAGCAGTTAGCACAGCTGCCTCACAATGCCAGCAACCTGGGTTCAATTCCTGGGTTGGGTTACTGTCTGTGCAGGGTATGAATACTCTCCTCTTGTCTACATATGTTTCCTCTGAGCATTCCGATTTCCTCCCACAGTCTGAAAAGCGTGCTGGTTAGGTGCATTGGCTGTGCTAATTCCTCCCTCAATATACCCGAACAGGTGTCAGAGTGTGGCGATAAAGGTATTTTCACAGTAACTTAATGTACGCCTATTTGTGACAATAACAAATAAACTTTAACTTTAAACAAGTTAATCAAAGGAAAAAGGGAATACCATTCAGCAGGCTGCCTCCACCCTTGCTGCGTATGTTGGGGGAGCAGAAGCAGGGATAGAGCTTTGGTGTGGATTTTGCATTTTCTGTCCTCCAGATGCTCCGGTTTCTTCTAACAGTTCAAAGATGTGCAGGCTAGGTACATTGGCCACACTGAATTGCCCCTTAGTATCCCAAGATGTATGGGTTAGGTGGATTAGCAGGATAAATAGGCCAGGGAATTGTGCCCAGTTCAGGTGCTCTGTCGGAAAGTCAGTGCAGACTCAAAGGGCCAAATGGCCTCCTTTTGTACTGTAGAGATCTTATGATTCTTTGAACATCAAAAAAAATTAAATCACAACTGATCGCTTGGATGAAAGGTTGAATGTCACAGTCAGAAAACCTTTGGAAATATAATCACTTTCACTTCATTAATGTTTACTTTCTTGTTTCAGCTGCAGTCCTGTAAGTTTAGCATTCACCCCCACCTCCTGGTCCTCTCACCAACCCTCCCACATCCCAATCCCCTCGCCCCACCTGAGCCCAATGATCCAGCATCAGGAGATTTCCTTATGAGGCTTTGCAAAACTGCAAGAAGCCCAGCGATGGTGGGAGTAATGTTTCAACATCTTCTCCCTCTCCCATCAATAACCATTGTCCCCCTCCCCCCTCAGTATAGCTTTTAACCTCCCCACCATTACCCTTCAATCCTCTTTGGCAAAGTCTAGATCAATGTCAGAATCCTCTTTCTCCCTAAGAATCCCACACCATTAGTTCCCTGTCCTCAGGATTGGAGAGGAATGAAGTGGTAGTATGAGGGTGATTCACGCCTGTGGGTGGGGAAGGGGGCATGGATGGTAAGACATGCTAGGGAAAGAGGGTCTTCTTGTTCAAGAAGGGGAAGAGAAACCTTCCAGGGAATTATAGGCCAGTGAGTCTTACTTCTGTGGTGGGTAAAGTGTTGGAGAGAATAATTAGGGATAGGATTTATAGTTATTTAGAGAGTAATGAATTGATTGGAGATAGTCAGCATGGTTTTGTGAAGGGTAGGTCGTGCCTTACTAACCTCATTGAGTTTTTTGAAACAGTGACTAAGGAGGTGGATGGGGGTAAGGCGGTTGATGTGGTATATATGGACTTTAGTAAGGCGTTTGATAAGGTGGCCCATGGAAGACTTCTGCAGAAAATGCAGATGTATGGGATAGAGGGTGATTTAGCTAATTGGGTTAGGAATTGGCTAGCAGATAGAAGACAGAGTGTGGTGGTTGATGGGAGATATTCATCTTGGAGTTCGGTGACAAGTGGTGTACCTCAGGGGTCTGTTTTGGGGCCCCTGCTGTTTGTAATGTTTATAAATGATCTGGATGAGGGTAGTGAAGGATGGATTAGTAAATTTGCAGATGACACTAAAGTCGGTGGAGTGGTAGATAGTGAAGAGGGGTGTTATAGTTTGCAGAGGGACTTGGACAAGTTGCAGAGCTGGGGCGAGAGGTGGCAAATGGAGTTTAATGTGGAAAAGTGTGAGGTAATGCACTATGGCAGAAATAATAAATGTGTAGAGTATAGGGCTAATGGTAGGATTCTTAGTAGTCTAGATGAACATAGGGATCTTGGTGTGTATGTGCATAGATCCCTGAAAGTAGGCAGTCAAGTCGAGAAGGTTGTTAAGAAGGCATATGGAGTCTTAGCTTTTATTGGTAGGGGTATTGAATTTCGGAGTCGCAACGTCATGTTGCAACTGTACAAAACTCTAGTGCGGCCGCACTTGGAGTATTGTGTGCAGTTCTGTCCCCACATTATAAGAAAGATGTGGAGGCATTGGAGAGGGTACAGAGGAGGTTTACCAGGATGTTGCCTGGTATGGAGGGCAGGTCTTATGAAGAGAGGCTGATGGATTTGAGGTTGTTTTCGTTAGAAAGGAGGCGGCTAAGAGGGGACCTTATCGAAACATATAAGATGATTAGAGGTTTAGATAGGGTTGACAGTGATAGCCTTTTTCCTAGGATGGAGAAAGCTAGCACGAGGGGACACAGCTTTAAATTAAGGGGTGATAGTTATAGGACGGATATCAGAGGTAGGTTCTTTACCCAAAGGGTGGTTAGGGAGTGGAATGCGCTGCCTGCAGCAGTTGTAGATGCGCCAAGTTTGGTGGCGTTTAAGAGGTTAGTTGATAAGTATATGGAAGAGAATGGAATGGTTTAGTTTGGAGGGGCATTGCTTTTTATATTGGTCGGCGCAACATCGAAGGCCGAAGGGCCTGTTCTGTGCTGTAATGTTCTATGTTCTATGTTCTATGTTCTATGTTCTATCCTGCCCAATCCCTAGAACTGTATCCAACTCCACTTCCTCACTAACAACCTTCAGCACCCTTTCATGCAACATCCTCACCCTCACACCCTACCAACTCCTTCTGCTCTGTTAACCCTCACTATACCCTCTTACCACAGCTACCCTCAGTTTCCACCCCAGAAGTCCAGTATTAACTGCAATAACCCCTCCCTGTAAATCCATTCATACCCTCAACACCCTTCAGAACTCAATACCCTCTGCAACACACCAAAGGCCTTCCCCAACCCCCATTCTACCTGACGCCTTGAAAGGCCTTTCTGACACCCTCTTTCCCTAGCATGTCTTACCATCCATGCCCCCTTCCCCACCCACAGGCGTGAATCACCCTCATACTACCACTTCATTCCTCTCCAATCCTGATTTAAAACTGTTACTCTCAATAAACCCTTGTAACAGTGTCCCATGCTCCCTTTCCCCTGAACCTGCAGATACGTTTGCAAAGTCCCTGGAGGAAGATCCAGTCATTCAATGATGTCCCTGGATAAATCTTCAATCCATTGGTGAGGTTGCTGTATTCAGAAAAGCCACCACCTGGAAGCTGTTCCATGGAGTCAATCCATTTGGTTAAAGTTCTGCTGCATGCAGTGCTCCAGGGTCCAGTAGATGGAGAGCACCATCTTCTCCTCGGCTCTCTACAAGCTGCCCAAGACCTTCTTGAGGACATTTGCCCACCGTGTTGTACATGCACCTTCTGAAGTGGTGTGATTTCCTGAAGGCAGGTGGATGTGGGGAATGATTCCAGTCAGGCCTTCATCTGGTTGCCAGTAGCAACATGCAAAGTGGTTTCACTCCTGCCTCTGGTGGGAATTTTGACCCACCAGGGTGGGCAACAGCAGAAAATCCTTTTGTTCTTTCATGTCGGCGTGATTCTATACCATCATCAGTTTTGGGAACTGCCAATACTTAAACCCAGAGTACTCAATTTCCAAGCTTCGATAACTTATGCATCAGTGAGACCACAAAGCAGCACAAAGTATTGTGGAATGATTCATACAGAGAAATGTAATAGTTATAGTTAATTACAGCAAATGAGAAATAAGCAACATCCTAATGCTTCATTTGTAGATATATCCACCAATCATAGCATAGCCTTTCACCCTTTTTTATCCAATAGAAAACTCTCTCTTGCCAATCCTTCATTAGCATAATACATCCCCATATCTTGCTATTTGGTAATTGTCATGGTAACTTGTTCTTTGTTTACATCCTGTCTCCTAGCCTGGAATGCAGTGTTTATGGAACAAGGTTTTAGATTTAGTCACTTACCCTGTGTGCGTAAGCACTGGACTTACTGAAGGCTAGTAATGATTTTCCATTATTTTTTTGACAATTATGAAATTTTAATTTTCACAAATGTTTGTAACCTAACTTCCATAATATCTTCCATCATATCCTCCCCTGCCTTTACCCATCATTAAACCACCAATAGGGGTGTGGGAGAATTCTGCCCCTTTTGCTATTTAATCTCTTTTGCTTTCCATCCATCATAGCTGTTCCCTTTCATTTTTTCTGTGCTCCTTTCCCTGCTTCTGTGCTTGAACAAACCTTTTGTTCACTTCTAACAAAAGGTCACTCACCTGAAATGTTAACTGTTTCTGTCTCTCCAAACTCTTCCTGACCAGCTGAATTTTCCCAGTGCTTTTTGCTTTGTGATTTGCAACTAGTTTTCACAGGACTGCAAGGTTTTGTGTCAGCAAAGGTGCAGTGAGACTAGTAAATTTAATATGGGACCAGCAACAGTGACTTTAGATAGAGACAGATCAGTAGATGTTTTAACACAGAGCATCCTTGTTCAATGGTTTAAATCTTTCTCTAACAGGCACCTTTGTCTGAAGATGAATACATTTTTAAGTTTCTGTAAGCTTAGTGGACCTTCATTATGCCTTTATTTTGACCAACTACTCAGATTTTATGTATTATTATTCCAAAATCAACACCTGTAGCCTCCAGGATTTTTGGTCTGAATATTATATGTGATGATTTTGCTAAGTAACAGCTGAACAAATGTCCAGGGGATGTGATATTAGTTGTAGCTTGACAGACAATTGCTTAAGCATGAATGTTTTGGAACGTAGCAATATCCAAGCTGTATTTTCTTTTATTAATATTTCACAAGTATCTTCTTTCAGTATGGAAATGTTGCACTGTGTGGACTATTAACTATCAGATTCGCCTGCTGTTGACAATATAATGGGGCAGGATTTTCTTTTGAACTTGGCAATACTGATAAATCATGTGTTTTTTCTAAAAAAAAGCAGAAATGTCAAGTAGCAAAACATTTAGTGAAGGTTAAATAAACGGGTAAGAATTATTTAGTTAGAAGAGAATGAGTGAGTTCTTCCACTGATCAATAAATCTCTCTAGATTATTTCACATTTTCCTCCAATTGATTGTGTGGCAGTATTATAATTATATTCAATTATACTAAGGTGCAATATTGTTGATGAACACCAGCCACACTGAACATGGTTAGGTTTCACAGCTGTTATGAATAGATGGATTGCTCTTATTTTAAATAAAATTCAGGATAATAGTGTTACTGATGAATTTTATTTGCTAAACTGATATTAAGCATGGTAATTAAAGTAGAAATGTGTTTATTGGTGCCATCTTAGTTCAGACCAATGTGTTTGTACAACAAGTTAATATACTTGAACTAATGTATTTTTAGATTGTTGGAGCCTACTCAAAATACATCTTATTAACAAGAGACTTTCACATTCAACTCACGTGTGAAGTATTCTCTTCCAATGTCAGGCAACACTTCATTCAGTGTCTTTGAAGGAAAGAAAGTGCTCTGGCAAACTGGCATAAGCACATGCTTCCCACATACTCTCACATACTTATCCCCACACAAGCACACCATGTTTTCACAAACACATGACCTACACACTTGGGTGTCACCCTCCCACACATGCACTCCATGCATGCATGCTTTGCACACATGCATCCCACACATTCACACATGCAAACCACATGCACACCCCACATATCCATTCCACAAAGGAATCCCCATATGCACACATACACACCAAGCATGCAACTACATGTGTACATTACACACGCACACACCACGCAATATATGTAGATCTGACAGCCACATATACACACCCACCCCACATTCCCATGCACGTACTCCACATGCTCTCTCAAGCACCCATACATGTACTCTCCATTCCCCCTATACCCATTCCGTATGCATGCCACACGCGCGCACATCACACATGTGGGCCATAGGCATATGCATTTCAAACAAAAACATTCTGTAAATGTATCCCGAATGAATACATACCTTGCACATGCACCCCACACAGTCACCCCAAAATACACATGGACGTACACACTGACATTCTACATACTTATTCCCTATACAAGCACTCCATACCTTCACAAACACATGCCCTACATGCACCCAGTCCAAGCACATGCACACACAGATTTACAAACACATGCCCAAGCACACGCACACAAATGTACTTCATGCACTCAATGAAACAATAATTAGAGCTGATTTCTTTTCCAGTTATGTGTTTTATTGAGGCAGCCTGCATTGTATATCTCTGATTACTGTGAGAGTGGGATCTTGGCCAAGTCAATTCAAGCTGAGAACTTAAAATTCAATGTCTTTCCCAATAAAATTTCATAATTGGCCGTAAACTACAAAAGGTCAAACCTATATCAGATGGGTAATAGTATAAGATAACTTATCCTGAGGATATATCCTGCTTTCGTCATGCTTTGCACATCCTGCTTTTCCCTGGTTAATACCACCAAGGTAATCAGTTCCACCATATTTAGGAATCGAAAAGCTTTCTGAAGCTATTAAACAAATCACAATCTTAAAGCTTCAATTTAATGTTTAAATTACTCTCAAATCAACATTCTCGCAGATTCCTAAGTTCACGAGTATAATACAGCAAGACTTTCATATTCATTATATTTTGGAGGAAGTTAACACCTTATTCTAAAGAGGCATTGGCAGCGGACATGCAAATTAGATCTCAAGATGAGTATGTCTTAATAATTTCATTTATCAGAAGGATTTAAGAATTACCCTACAAATATATGAATTCCAAGTCTGCAAATTACCACATTTTTTACATTTCATTTTATAAAATATTAATATTAAATGGCTGATTAATTAGTCAAGTTTCAGCTTAGTTGTTGAGTACAAATAATCTTCCATTTCTTCATTATGGACATCATCTAGTGAGTGTTTTTGGATCGATTTATCCCTTTGTGTTTTGGAGAAAGTGGTCTTTGACAAGATTCATTTGATTTCAGATTATGCCATAAATTAAACCATGTTCAGTTAATGCTATCAGGTAATAAGATTGGGCTACCCTAGAGAATTCAGTAGAATGATAGACTGATACACAGCACAAAGAGGAGACATGGTGGCACAGTGGTTAGCACTGCTGCCTCATGGCCCCAGGGACCTGGGTTCACTACTCGGCTTGGGTCATTATATGTGGAGTTTGTATGTTCTCCCTGTGTTTGCATGGATTTTCTCTGGGTGCTCCAGTTTCCTCCCACAGTCCAAAGATGTGCAGGATAGGTTGATTGCTCCTTAGTGTTCTGGAATGCCTTGGTTAGAGGGATTAGTGGGGTAAATATGTGAGGTGACAGGGATAGGGCCTGGGTGGGTTTGTTGTCAGTGCAGGCTTGATGGGCCAAATGGCCTCCTTCTGCACTGTAAAGTTTCTATGGTTCCAGGCTATTCTTCCCACTGTGCTTTTTGAAAGCTCTATCTTATTAGTCCCACTCTCCTGCTCTTTCCCCGTAGAACTATAATTCTTTTCATTTCAAATCAGGAATATAATGGGATACTCTCTCCTTGCCTGGCTGTATGCAGCTCCATCAACATTCACAAAGATTTATACCATCCAACGAAAAGCAGCCCACTTTATGGATGCCTGTTCCACAAACGTTCCTCCACCACCACTGAACAGTGCAGCATTGGGTACTACCTACAAGATGCACTGCAGGGTAGCATGGTAGCACAGTGGTTAGCACTGCTGCTTCACAAATCCAGGGGGCTGGGATCGATTCCTGGCTCGAGTCACTGTCTGTGTGGAGTTTGCACATTCTCCTTGTGTCTATGTGGGTTTCCTCTGGGAGCTCCGGTTTCCTCCCACAGTCCAAAGCTGTGTGGGTTAGGTCGATTGGCCATGCTAAGAAACTGCCCCCTTAGTGTTGAGGGATGCGTAGATTGGAGGGATTAGAGGGTCTGATATGGGGGTAGGGCCTGGATGAAATTTTGTTCGGTGCAGACTCAATGGGACAAAGGGCCTCTTTCTGCACTGTAGGTTTCTATGATTTTACGACGAACTCAATAAAGTTCCTTCAGCAATACCTCCTAAAATAATGGTCACTAGCATCTGGAAGGAGAAGAAACGCTACCATCTGGAAGTTCCCCTCAAGCTACTTGCCATTCTGACTTGGAAACTTATCTCTGTTCCTTCATTGTCACTGGGTCAAAATCCCTAATCTCCCTTCCTAACAACACTGTGGATGTGCCTACACCACATGGACTGTGGCAGTTCAAGAAGGCAGTTCCTCAATACCTTCTCAAGGGCAACTAGAGATGGGAACTAAATGTTGGTCTAACCAATGATCCCCATCCCACCAAATGTTTTATAAAACTATCAAAGGCTCAAATGCTGGAAATTGGGATTAACCTGAATGGTATTTTTTTTGGCTGGCACAGATGCAATTGGCCAAGTGGCCTCTTGCTGTGTGGTGAACTTCCTATTCTTCTCTGACTTGTTCAATTCCCACCCAAAGTTTTTCTTAATTCCTGCTGCCTGTATCTTTTGAGGCTGTGCACCTTTTGGATGAGAAGTTGCTGCATAAACCAATTTCTCTTCATCTCCCCTTTGGTTATGTTGCCAGTTAGGTTAAATTCATATCCTCCACTTACCAACCCTTTCGCCAAATTCCCACTCATTTTCTTCCCTAACTGCGCAGCATTGGCTTATTAGGCATTAGTCTTTAGAATAATGTGAGTCCTTCACACCAAAATAATCATGTGGCAATCCAGTAATTTATCCTGTGAAAAGAAAAATCAGGTGTTACTCTGTAGTTACTTGAAGCATTGAATTGTGCAAATTCTGATTCAAAAGCAGAAGCTGGAATAAGTGCCCATGTAATCCAAGCATTGTGAATACAAAGCGTGAATGTGTTCTGTAAAGTGGTAAAAGAAGCTAGACAAATGGTCACAATCTCTACCATTGCTTGTTCTGTCAACCACTACCCCTTGTTGAGTGTGTAAGATAGGTCTGTTATATAGCCATAATAACTAAGAGACTCTGACTAGCAGAGTGAGTGAGGTGTAAGCTTTAGGTTTGTGCGCTGTTGTGCAAACCTGCATGTTTTAACCACTAATAGTGAATAAAGACACTCAATTGGCTTTGCATGTTTAAACACAATTTTCTTTATTTTGTAACCATTAAAATAGTTATTACTTGCAGCAATGCATAGACTAAGTACTCATTATCTGTTACTTAACTAACGTAAAACACAGCAGCATACGGGTGGGGTAGGGCATGGTTTGAAATGCGTATACTTTAATGCAAGGAGTATTCGCAATAAGGGGGAGGAACTTGCAGCTTGGACCAGTACCTGGAACTTCGATGTTGTGGCCATTTCAGAGACTTGGGTAGAGCGGGGACAAGAATGGATGTTGCAGGTTCCAGGGTTCAAATGCTTTAGTCGGAGTAGAGAAGGAGGTAGAAGGGGGGGAGGAGTGGCATTATTAATCAAAGACTGTATCACAGTGACAGAGAAGAAGTTTGATGAGGACTTGTCTGTTGAGGTAGTATGGGCTGAGATTAGAAACAGGAAAGGCGAGGTCACCCTGTTGGGAGTCTTTTATAGACCTCCTAAAAGTTCTAGAGAGGTTGAGGAAAGGATTGCAAAGTCAATTCTGGTCAGGAGAGAAAGTAATAGGGTAATTGTTATGGGGGACTTTAACTTTACTAATATTGATTGGAATAGCTATAGCTCTAGCTCGTTAGAGGGGTCAGTTTTCGTACAAAGTGTGCAGGAGGGTTTTTTTGACTCAGTATGTAGATAGGCCAACTAGAGGTGAGGCTACATTGGATTTGGTGCTGGGCAATGAGCCAGACCAGGTGTTAGGCTTGGAAGTTAGTGAACATTTTGTGATAGTGACCACAATTCGGTTACGTTCACCTTAGTGATGGATAGGGATAGGCATGAAGCTGGGGGCAGTAGTTATAGCTGGGGGAAGGTTAATTATGAGGCCATCAGGAGAGAATTAGGGTGCATAGATTGGACTAGGAAGCTACAGGGACTGGGAACATCTGGAATGTGGAGCTTATTCAAGGAGCAGCTGCTGCGGGTCCTTGATAAGTATGTCCCTGTCAGGCAAGGTGGAAATGGTCGAGTAAGAGAATCTTGGTGTACGAAAAAAGTTGATTTGCTGGTTAAAAGGAAAAAGGAGGCTTATGTCAGGATGAGGCTTGAAGGCTCGGTTAGTGCAATGGATAGCTATAGATTAGCCAGGAGGGAGCTAAAGAGGGAATTGAGGAGAGCAAAGAGAGGACATGAGAGGACTTTGGCTGATAGGATTAGGGAGAATCCTAAAGCTTTCTTTAGATATGTTAAGAATAGAAGATTGGTTAGGGCAAGATTAGGGCCAGTCATAGACAGCAGTGGGAAGTTGTGCGTGGAGCCTGAGGAGATTGGAGAGGTACTTAATAAATATTTCTCTTCGGTATTCACGCAGGGTGATGTAAATGTAGTTATGGAGAACACTGAGGTACAGGGTAGCAAACTGGAAGGTATCGAAGTAGATAGGGAGGATGTGCGAGATATTCTCGAGGGTTTGAAGTTGGATAAGTCCCCTGGGCCGGACGGGATTTACCTAGGATTCTCTGGGAGGCAAGAGAGGAGATTGCAGAGCCTCTGGCTCTGATCTTCAGGTCGTCGTTGGTTACGGGTGTGGTTCCGGAGGACTGGAGGATAGCGAATGTGGTCCCGTTGTTCAAGAAGGGAAGAGAGACCTTCCAGGGAATTATAGGCCAGTGAGTCTTACTTCTGTTGTGGGCAAAGTATTGGAGAGAATAATTAGGGATAGGATTTATAGTTATTTAGAGAGTAATGAATGGATTGGAGATAGTCAGCATGGTTTTGTGAAGGGTAGGTCGTGCCTTACTAACCTCATTGAGTTTTTTGAAAAAGTGACTAAAGAGGTGGATGGGGGTAAGGCGGTTGATGTGGTATAGATGGACTTTAGTAAGGCGTTTGATAAGGTGGCCCATGGAAGACTTCTGCAGAAAATGCAGATGTATGGGATAGAGGGTGATTTAGCTAATTGGGTTAGGAATTGGCTAGCAGATAGAAGACGGAGGGTGGTGGTTGATGGGAGATATTCATCTTGGAGTTCGGTGACAAGTGGTGTACCTCAGGGGTCTGTTTTGGGGCCCCTGCTGTTTGTAATTTTTATAAATGATCTTGATGAGGGTATTGAAGGATGGATTAGTAAATTTGCAGATGACACTAAAGTCGGTGGAGTGGTAGATAGTGAAGAGGGTGTTATAGTTTGCAGAGGGACTTGGACAAGTTGCAGAGCTGGGCCGAGAGGTGGCAAATGGAGTTTAATGTGGAAAAGTGTGAGGTAATGCACTATGGCAGAAATAATAAATGTGTAGAGTATAGGGCAAATGGTAGGATTCTTAGTAGTCTAGATGAACAGAGGGATCGTGGTGTGTATGTGCATAGATCCCTGAAAGTAGGCAGTCAGGTCGAGAAGGTTGTTAGGAAGGCATATGGAGTCTTGGCTTTTATTGGTAGAGGGATTGAATTTCGTAGCCGCAACGTCATGTTGCAACTGTACAAAACTCTAGTGCGGCCGCACTTGGAGTATGGTGTGCAGTTCTGGTCCCCACATTATAAGAAAGATGTGGAGGCATTGGAGAGGGTACAGAGGAGGTTTACCAGGATGTTGCCTGGTATGGATGGCAGGTCTTATGAAGAGAGGCTGAGGGATTTGAGGTTGTTTTCGTTAGAAAGGAGGCGGCTAAGAGGGGACCTAATCGAAACATATAAGATGATTAGAGGTTTAGATAGGGTGGACAGTGATAGCCTTTTTCCTAGATGGAAAAAGCTAGCACGAGGGGACACAGCTTTAAATTAAGGGGTGATAGTTATAGGACGGATATCAGAGGCAGGTTCTTTACCCAAAGGGTGGTTCGGGAGTGGAATGCCCTGCCTGCAGCGTTTGTAGATGCGCCAAGTTTGTTGGCGTTTAAGAGGTTAGTTGATAAGTATATGGAAGAGAAGGGAATGGTTTAGTTTGGAGGAGCATTGCTTTTTATATTGGTCAGCGCAACATCGAAGGCCGAAGGGCCTGTTCTGTGCTGTAATGTTCTATGTTCTATGTTCTATGTTCTATGTTCTATAACTAAAGCCACTTGCATGTGAAACCCGGCCAGGGTTTTGCCGCATAGATATCAGTTTTCTTCTTCTGAATATTGTCATCTTCTGTGAATGTTAGTCTTGGGTTTTCATTGAACATAAAGTCTTTGTGTTAGCATTATATAGCCCAAAAGTTCCTTGGCAATCAGCCAATGAATTGATCAGAATTCAATCACACCTTCAATTAGGCCAATTCAGATAGAACCAGTACAGAGGCTCAGGACCCTCCAAACTCCATCATGTTTATGTTTAACTACGCATAACCCAAATTCCAATGCCCATATAAGGAAATACTGGCTCCAAAACGTCTATAAACAACTTCTTCAGCAATTTAGTTTGAGAATAAGCCCTGACATATTTTGACACCTTGCGTCATTTGAAGTTTCAGGCCAACTTGGCCACAGAGAATCCCAACATACTTAAAAAAAGAATAGCCAAAAATCAGGATTGTTTGATTGACTATCAAGCATATTAAAATTTAAATCTCTGCAGGCTATTTGGTCACTGTACACTACTCCAGAATTGATTACATAAATGAATGCGAGTGCATCGTCCAGTATTCAGATTCTGGCAAATATTTTTCAGAACCTGTTGGGTTTTTTAAGGTTGGGGGAGTAACATTCATTTCCTGCCCTGTGGGCAGCAGGGTGGCACAGTGATTAGCAATGTGCCACCATGCTGCCTGACAGTGCCAGGGACCTGGGTTCAATTCCCAGATTGGGTCACTGTGTGGAGTTTGCAAGTTCTCCCTGTGTCTGCATGGATTTCCTCTAGATGTTCCGATTTCCCCTCACTTTCTGAAAGATATGCTGGTTAGGTGCATTGACCCAAACAGGTGCCAGAATGTGGCAACCAGTGGAACATCACAATAATTTCATTGCAGTGTTACTTGTGACTAATAAATGAACTTATTAACTTTACTTTTTGTTGGGCATGAACCAGCTCCTGAATTTCACAATGTGCATCATTCAGTGCCTGATCCAGAGACCATGTGGTCTCTTTGCAAGCCAATCCCCTGCCCACACCCAACACCTCATCTTACACAAAGTAGAGGCATTGCTGGACTTTCTTAACTATAGTGTCGGCATGGGGGGACCGGACAGGTTATTGGTGATCTGGTCATCTAAAAGCTTGAAGCTCTCAACCCTTCTACTTTGTCCCCATTGATGTAGACAGGAGCATGTTGCCTTTTATGCTTCGTGAAGTCGATAGCAATCTCCTTCGTTTTGTTGACATTGAGGGAGAGATTATTGTTGCTGCATCAGTTCACCAGATTCTCCATCTTATTCCTGCATTGTGTTTCGTCATTGTTTGAGATCCGGCCCATTAAGGGGGTGTCATCAGCAAACTTGAAAATTGAATTGGAGGGGAATTTGGCTGCACAATTATAGATGTATAAGGAGTATATAGGAGGCTGAGAACACAGCCTTGTGGGGCACCAGTGTTGAGGATGTTTGTGGAGCTGGTGTTGTTGCCTATCCTTACTGATTGTGGTCTATGAGTTAAGAAATTCAGGATCCAGTCACAGAGGGAGGAGCCATGGAGTTTGGAGATGAGTTTTGTGGGAATAATAGTGTTGAAGGCTGAGCTGTAATGTGCAATGAGACCTGGGCGTCCTGTTAAACCAGTCACTGAAGGTAAGCATGTAGGTGCGGCAAACAATAAAAACAGTATGTTGGCCTTCATAATGGGTGCATTTGCACACAGGAGCAGGGATGTCTTGAAGCAATTATACAGGACCTTGGTGAGGCCTTACTTGGCATACTGTGTGCTGTTTTGGCCGTCTTATCTGAGGAAGGATGTTCTTTCTCTAGAGGGAGAAGTTAACCAGACTGATTTCTGACAGGACTAACGTATGAGGAGAGATTGAGTTGGGTAGGATTGCATTCTTTGGAGTTCAGAAGACTGATAAGGAACTCACAGAAGCCTATAAAATTCTAGCAGGACTAGACAGGGTAGATGCAAGAAGGATGTTCCTGATGGTCTTGATGTCCAGAAGCAGTGATCACAATCTGAGGCTACATGGTAGACTGTTTAGGACAGAGTTGAGGAAAAATTCCTTCATCCAGTGTGCGGTCAGCCTGTGAAATTCGTTACCACAGAAAGCAATTGAAGCCAAAACATCCGATGTTTTCAAGAAGCAGTTCGATATAGCACTTAAGGTGAAGGAGATCAAAGGATATGCGGGGAGATAGGGCAATTCAGGCTACTGGATTAGATGATCAGCTATGACCATAATAAATGTCGGAGCAGGCTCAAAGGGCCAAACAGCCTCCTCCTTCTATTTGCTATGTTTCTATGAATCTACATTCCCCTCACATACCTCGGGTTTTGTAACAGATAGGAGCATCACTTACAGAATATCACCTAGAGAATATCACCTTGGGCTGTACATTTACCAGGGGTGTAGTCTTGCAGCATGACACTCGGATTGATTTGCAGCTAATTTTCATGCCTACCACATTTCCCAAACATATGTAAGATATAAATTATGAAGCACTGAACTTTCCATACTCTCTTGAATAACTTGTCTATAAGTTATTCACCTCTAAGAAAAGCTGAGCTAGTCCTTTCATCATCATGGTGCTATCACTGCGCATAATGCAATTATGTGAAGGGTAATTCATGGCTGCGCACCCTTATGTTAATTGTGGATAAATGAGTCTCATGTGGCATGTGGTTTCCTGTGGAACTTTGTACAACCTGCTTGATATTGCAATTTCCCACATTCACATTGACTCTGGTCGAAAAAGGTAAGGGAAGTGTTGTCTCGAAGGATACTGAGTGTCCTTGTGAAAGATGGGATGGGGCGGGGGGCATCACGTGGTGATGCACTGGCAAACTTGCAGAAGTGAGCTGGGGGAAATGTCTGGCATTTCTAGCACAAAGTGGGAGGGCAGTAAGGGCTCTTGATGTTCTCAGAGTAGGGGAGGGCGGATCGGTGTGGGGGTAAGGTAGGCTTGTGAACTGCCCTGACTATGATGCTGCTGTCTGCTGGATCCTGCTGCCCTGGGCACCTGCAGGACAATCGTGAACCACTGTGACTGACGCCAACGCAAAACTATGTAGACTCTGGAAATCTATAACAAAACCCATCCCTGGGTGGTCTCACCTAGCTCATGGATGAAAAGCCAAAATAGGGGACAGTCCCTGAAAATGCAGGACAGCTGATCATCCAAAATCCTACTTAAACAGAGTTTTAAAAAAATGAGAAAGCAAATATTTCGCATTTACTGCAAACCTCCAGAGAATGAAAAACGTTAATGTTGACTTCGGAGTCACAGTCACTGACCTCTAATTAACTCTATGTGCTGTATAAAGCAACATCTTCTCCGACTTACTGGGATTAATGCTCTAGGAGTCTGAAGGGAGGGTGTTGTGGGCCACGAGGTATAAAAAGAATTTGAGTGCTAAGTGCAAGTATGCTATTCGAAATGACAGAAGAAATATTACTGTACACCTTGGAAAAATAAGGAAGAACCGATGAGGCTATATTCAGGGGAAAACCAAAAATATGGGAGAATGCACTTGTGAATAAAAAAATTCATGCAAACGGTATAGGATGGCATAGAAATTTGCACCGCTGCCTCACAGCACCAGGGACCTGGCTTCAATTGCAGCCTTGGGTGACCGTCTGTGTCGAGTTTGCACGTTCTCTATGTCTGCGTGTGTTTATTCTGGGTGCTTCAGTTTTCTCCTGCAGTCCAAAGATATGCAGGTTAGGTTTATTGGTCATGCTAAATTGCCCTTTAGTGTTTCAAGATATATAGGTTAGGGAGATTAGTGGGGTAAATATGAAGGCAGAGGATGGTCAATGCAGACTTGATGGGCTGAATGGCCTCCTTCTGAATTGTGGGAATTCTATAACACTATGAATAGTCAGTGTATTTTGGTTGCTGACATTGGGACAAACAGTAAGCTGATAATAATCATTACATAAGTGAATGTAGCTTTGCGTAGTTAGGGTCTCACACTCTTGGTGGTCACCATACAGACGCATGTCTGCAGTAGGAGGGGGCAGGGCAGCTCATTGACACTCTGAGGAATGCTGGGGAAGACACATCTGCGGGGTCAGAGTCTGATGATGGGCCTCTGGAATCTGATTTCCGACTGATAATGGAGAGTCAGTGAGAGGTAGGGCAACATCAAACCAAAGTGGTGGAGACCCTCAACAGAGTGGCATCTAAGGTGAAGGAGTCCATTAGCCTGTTGGTGTCAACCTGTGCACACATCAAAGTCTCCATGATAAGGTTGGCAGGTTCCATGGAGATTTGAGTCTGAAAGGCTCTGCCAGAAGTGAGCTTTTTCAGTGGCTATGCAAGAGGGGGATGGGAGCCTTGATTCTATTCAGTTGCCCCTTTCCATCAAGGAGACAGGCTGGGGTCTTCAGTGACTCATGGGGAGGAGATACAGCATCTGGAAACCTCTGGGACATTTGCCCAGGAATCTCAAACATTGATCAGCTTCCTTCCAAATTCCATCTGCCTATGATCCCTTTTGACCTCATCGTCTGTCACCACAGCAGGTCAGTCAAGGAAGCTGGGCCCTTCAAGACTGAGATCTCTAGAGCATGGCCACTAAAGTCATCCAAGGAAACAGGGAAAACTAGTCAGCAGGCTGCCTCCACCCTTACTGCGAATGTTAGGGGAGCAGTTGGAAGGAGGAATAGACCATGGAAAATCAAAAAATATTAAATCATAACCGGTCATTGGTGATTGTCGCAATTATTGAACTTTTGTAAATATAATCATTTTCACTTCAATAATGTTTATTGTTTTGTTTTAACATGGTTCTTAAGATTTACCGAGTGCCCCTCCTCCTATTTACTTTGCCTACAGATACCCAATCCATCCAGGACGCACCTTCAGGGAGTCAAGGCTATGTGCCAGGACCGTTACCAACCATGTGCAAATATGCACCTGCACACGTAGGTTCTTTATCCATCAAAGCCCAGGTTTCCAACATTGTCAATACGATTTATTGTGAGTTTCTCTGTCAATATCCAGTTGAACAGATCTGCAGCCGCTATTGCAACTCCCATGCAGCATCTTGCAATCTTCACCATGAACTCTGCTTTGTTTTGACCAGCACATTCCATATCCCCACCACCCGCTGTGTGAAAAAACTCCCTCTAGCATCCAATTTATACCTTACCCCCCTTACCCTAAGCCCGTGACCCCTCGTGCTATTAGAGTCCATCCTAGGAAAAAGCTTAACCCTGTTTACTCTATCTATGCCCCACATAATCTTGTACATTTCTATTAGATCTCCTCTAAGTCTACGTCTTTCTAAGGAAAACAGTCCCAATTTGCCTAATCTCTCCTTGTAACAAGGCAGCATCCTGGTAAACCTCCTCTGTACTCTCTCCAGAGTCTCCATGTCCTCCCGGTAGTAAGGCGACCAGAACTGGACGCAGTATTCCAAATGAGGTCTAACTAACATTTTATACAACTGCAACATTAAAGGCCAGCTCTTGTACTCTATACCCCTTCCTATGAAGGCTAGCATACTATATGCTTTCTTCACAACCTTCTCCACTTGCTCTGCCACCTTCAAAGAACAAAGATCTATGTTTATAGATCTATGGATTAAAAACCAAATTTGAAACAATTTAGGGAGAATTTGTTTTGCCAATTAGCCTAAGAGTACAGTTTTGGGATGTGGGAGGAAACCGGAGCTCCCGGAGAAAACCCACGCAAGCACGGGGAGAATGCACAAACTCCCACAGACACAGTCCCAAATCCATGTATCTGCACAGCACAGCGATAGTCACTGAGCTGTCGTGTTGCCCATCAGATGTCCAGGTCAAGCGTACACTAACAATGTGAAGCAGTAGGATACTCTCAAAAAAAAAGAGCAGTCCTCTCACGACCCATCGCGTGTATGCCCCTCGTTAGACAACAAGGTGGACCAAAGCACCTGTAGGATAAAAACAAGTACATCAATATCATCATCTATTTACACACTTCCCAGGGACTCCCAAGGCTCATGATCCCTATTTTAAATCAGTTTTCTATACCCCTCCATTCCCATTCTGTTCATGTGCCCATCTAAGTATTTCTTAAATAACTCCAGAGTTATGTGCCACAGGGCTCGGTACTGGGACCTCTTCTATTTGTAATATATAGAAATGACTTGGAAGAGGGAGTAAGTGGAGTGATCGGCAAGTTTGCAGACAATACAAAGATGGCTGGACTTGCGGATAGTGAGGAGCATTGTCAGGCAATGCAACAGGACATCGATAAGCTGGTAGCTTGGGCAGATAGATGGCAGATGGAATTCAATCCTGACAAATGTGAGGTGATGCATTTCGGGAGAAAGAATGTAGGGGGGAGGTATATGATGAAGGGTAGACCTATTAAGAGTATAGAAACGCAGAAGGATCTGGGGGTGCAGGTGAACAAGTCTCTGAAGGTGGCAGAGCAAGTGGAGAAGGTTGTGAAGCATATGGTATGCTAGCCTTTATAGGAAGGGGTATAGAGTACAAGAGCTGGCCTTTAATGTTGCAGTTGTATAAAACGTTGGTTAGACCTCATTTGGAATATTGCGTCCAGTTCTGGTCGCCTTACTACCGGAAGGACGTGGAGACTCTGGAGAGAGTGCAGAGGAGGTTTACCAGAATGCTGTCTGGTATGGAAGGACTGAGTTACGAGGAGAGATTAGGCAAACTGGGACTGTTTTCCTTAGAAAGACGTAGACTTAGAGGAGATCTGATAGAGATGTACAAGATTTTGAAGGGGATAGATAGAGTAAACAGGGTTAAGCTTTTTCCTAGGATGGACTCAAATAGCATGAGGGGTCACGGGCTTAGGATGAGGGGGGGTAAGGTATAATTTGGATGCTAGAGAGAGTTTTTTCACACAGAGGGTGATGGGGGTATGGAATGCACTGCCAAGTAAAGTGGTGGAGGCAGGTACTTGACAAGGATATGTCATTAGGTCGTTAGGATGGCGGCGTGGGCTCGTTGGGCCGAAGGGCCTGTTTCCCGTGCTGTGTTGCTCTTTGTTGTTGTTTGTACTCTGGAGTTCATCTGCACCCCCAGGTCCCTCTGCGTTTCTATACTCTTAATAGGTCTACCCTTTATCATATACCTACCACCTACATTCTTTCTCCCAAAATGCATCACCTCACATTTATCAGGATTGAATTCCATCAGCCATCTATCTGCCCAAGCTACCAGCCTATCTATGTCCTACTGCATCGCCTGACAATGCTCCTCACTATCCGCAAGTCCAGCCATCTTTGTATCAGCTGCAAACTTGCTGATCACTCCACTTACTCCCTCTTCCAAGTCATTTATATATATTACAAATAGAAGATGTCCCAATACCGAGCCCTGCGGCACACCACTATTAACCGACCTCCAGCTAGAAAAACACCCTTCCACTATTACTCTCTGTCTCCTATTACCAAGCCAGTTACTTATCCATCTAGCTACCTGTCCTTGTATCCCATGAGCCTTGACCTTCTCAACTAACATCCCATGAGGGACTTTGTCAAGCGCCTTACTAAATCCATATAGACAACATCAACGGCTCGCCCTTCGCCCACCGTTTTCGTCACCTCCTCAAAAAATTCTACCAGATTTGTAAGGCACGCCCTCCCCTTAACAAATCCATGCTGCGTATCCCTACTCAGATCACAACACTCTAACTGCCTATACGTCCTATCTCTAAGCATCCCTTCCAACAGCTTCCCTACCACTGACGTCAAACTCACCGGCCTATAATTTCCAGGGTTATCCCTACTACCCTTTTTCAACAACGGTACGACATTAGCTATTCTCCAGTCCTCTGGGACCTCATCTGTGTCCAAAGAAGAGACAAAGATTTGCATCAGTGGCCCAGCAATTTCACTTCGCACCTCCCTAAGCAGCCTGGAATAAATGCCATCAGGCATTATGATTGACCTACCATTCAACCCTCTCCTTTCTCCTTTCACAATGTTCAAACCAATGTCTATGTTCCCTTTTCTCTTGAAAATCCAAGACCTGTAACTAATAAGCTACTCGCCTTCGTCCTGCCAACCTCCCCATGCCTATGTGTACCTCTGTATTTCTACCAATGACTCTTAAGGTCATATCATGTGACACGGTCACACTCTTACCATCCCAGCTTACTGGGTCCCTCGGACCCCATGAATCTCTCAATTTCCTCATACATTTATTCTCACTTTACACCATGGGAGTCAATAATTGATTTCACCAAGCCTGGCCTGACAGTCTCTTCACACTTGCACACCTCTCCCTTGCCCCTTCACACCTGCACACCCTCCATGCCTCCTTAACACTTGCACACCCCTCCATGCCCCTTGACTAACAGCCACATGATTGGCAGGTACAATTGGAACAGACTTCTCAAAGTGACTCTCAACAACTCAAATGATCTACGTGCTTTTTTCGGAGTTCCTCCACTTTGTGTGATATTGGGCCAGTTTTGTCCATCACAAATCTGGGGCCCAAATCAGTTCACTTCAAAACTTTTGATAAGCACTGGATCATCTCCTTCCAATGCCCTCTCACCCTTTTGATGCATCATGATTCTTCTTCTGAACACTTTGCCTTGACTCCAAACCTCCACCAAATTTGGAAACACCATGTCCAACCTGCTTCTTAACTGTCAACCCATCATTAATGGTTCTGTAAGTAATGAGGAAACATGTCATTTTTGTCTCTGGGAATGCTAGTAGTTGTGTTTTCATGGCTGCCTTAAGGCTCATAGAATATAAAACATAGAACATCACAGCGCAGTACAGGCCCTTCGGCCCTCGATGTTGTGCCGACCAGTGGAACCAATCTAACGACCCTCTAACCTAAACTATTCCAATATTATCCATATGTCTATCCAATGACCATTTGAATGCTCTTAAAGTTGGCAGCTCTGTTCAGCACATTCAGCAAGTCCATTCAAGGAGGTGGTAGTCAGATGCGGTAAGTATGTGTTTAATCCAATTTGATGACATGAAGTATTAGAGTGTTTTTTGAAGAGGTAATCAAGAAGGTAGATGAGGGCTGCGCAGTTGGTGTTCTCTACATGAATTTTAGCAAGGCCTTTGACAAGGTATCACATGCTAGATTGTTGCATAAGTCTAAATATTACGGGATCCAGGGTGAAGTAACTAAATTGATACAAAATTGACTTGGTGACAGAAGTGAGAGGGTGATTGTAGAGGGTTGTTTTTCAAACTGGAGGCCTGTGACAACAATGTGCCTCAGGGATCAGTACTCGACCCACTATTATTTGTCATTTATATTAATGATTTGGATGAGAATTTAGGAGGCATGATTAGTAAGTTTGCAGATGACAAAAAGATTGGTGGCATGGTGGACAGCGAAGGTTATCTAGGATTGCAATGGGATCTTGATCAATTGGGGCAGTGGGCTGACGAATGGCAGATGGAGTTTAATTTAGATAAATGTGAGATGATGCATTTTGGTAGATTGAACCAGGGCAGGACTTACTCAGTTAATGGTAAAGCGTTGGGGAGAGTTACAGAGCAAAGAGATCCAGGGATACAGGTCCTTGAAAGTAGAGTCACAGGTGGACAGAGTGGTGAAGAAGCCATTCGGCATGCTTGGTTTCATTGGTCTGAACACTGAATACAGAGTTGGGACGTTTTGTTGAAATTGTGCAAGACATTGGTAAGGCCACACCTAGAATACCGTGTACAATTCTGGTCACCCTATTATAGAAAAAGTATTATTAAGCTAGAAAGAGTGCAGAAAAGTCTTGCTAGAATGCTATAGAGGCTTGATTGTTTGAGTTATAAAAAGAAGTTGGATAGGCTGGGACTTTTTCCTCTTGTTTCCAATCCAATTTCCAATTTTTATTTAAACTCTGTGTCAAACCGACTGTTGTAAAATCACAATTAGGGAAGAACATTAAAACATTAAAGTAAACAACAACAAAAAACATCCAAACAACCACTTTGTGGAAGCTTCCAACATTCATTCCACAGCACTTCCTCTTTCATTCAAACTTAACATTTTAACCTGGGATGAAAATAAAACATTTAAAGAAAATACAGAAAATTGATTACGATAGTCACTTCCATTCTTCTTTCCTCCAAACTGTAATTAAACTCAAAAACAGAAGTAAATTCAATATCCCACAAGAACAAACAGGCTTTAACAACTTCTCTCAATCTAATGCAACAACACCCAGCTACATTTGAAAAGCAACAAGACCATTAAAACACACTGAAATACAAAAACTACTCAAATTATTAGCTCAACCTCAGATTTTCTCCAATCAATTTTCCATCTTGCCAATTAATTTATAATATTTCCCTAGTAAGTTAAGAGAACATGGTTCCTTTCTCTCAAAATTCTGTAATACACACAGCACACTCTCTCCTCCTTACCCTTATTAATGGGGACTGCAGGCCGTCAGTCTTGCTGGTCTTGGAGATTCCTTAGTTCTTCCAATTCTGCTGTGTACTCAGATCGGGATTGGGGTCTCCCATGTTTGTCTCAACATATTGCTTCCGCGTGTCTATTTTATTACAATAATTACAATGTCTCCCACTGTTTCCAAATTTATTTCCTTTCCTTGGGACCTGGCACTTTTTTGCAACCTTGTTGGCAACAATTATGGCAGGTAAGTTTGGGTTTAGTTCTGTCCCCGCTACCATAGGTTCCCCTGTTTTATTGTCTGTTTTATTGTATTATTCTCCTCTTCATTGATTGTCTCCTAATAATTGATTCCTCTTTTCTAATTCCCTTACCTTAGATTCTAATTTCTTAATTTTGTCCTTGTCTTTGTTCCACTTTTTAGTGGAAGTGACTACTTGTCCAATTAGTCCAGCTAAGTGGTGTACTAATAATACTCCTGCCTTTTTTGTTTTGTCTTTCTTTTCCTCATTTACCCACTCTCTCTGTTGTACTAAAATTTGAGAAACATCCCAGCCATCCTTTTGCATCTTAATCAACGAGTGTCTGTCATTCATTTATCAATAAGGTTCTTTACCTGCCATCTTGCAGGCTTCTCTGCCTCTTCATTGGAGGTTCTGTTTATACTCACAGCCACAATTACCTTCTCAGCAACGGGTTCCCTTCACTAGCCACGATTACTTAGCAATGTGTTTTCTCTGGCTCTAGGTCAGAGTAATCAGCTCCTTACTGCACCGCTTTACAACTTAATTGATGGACTACCAAGATTACACAACTTTATGCAAGCAGATGGCAAACTCTGTGTTTGTTCACCAGAGGTAGAAGTCTTACAACTCCAGGTTAAATCCAACAGGTTTATTTGGTAGCAAACGCCACTAGCTTTCAGAGCACTACTCTTTCGTCAGATAGGTAGGAGTTCTAATCCCAAACAGGGCATATAAAGGCACAAACTCAATTTACATAAATAATGACAGGAATGCAAGTCTTACAGTTAATCAAGTCTTAAAGGTGGAGACAATGTGAATGGAGAGAGCTTTAAGCACAGGATGTGTTTGCCACTACTGAGTTTGATAACAAAAGACCTCTACTGCTTGTGTTTCATGATCCTAAGTACCTTGGTGCCTCTATGCCCACTTCAGGATCCTGACCTTCGCATGGGGGATTTCCTCTCTTAACTGGTCTAAGGCTGGCGTGTGACTTGTCCTTATGACTAGCAGGCAATTTCTGTTCCTACCCAATAATACTGTAAATTCCCTATAATTTTATCCCCTTTCACTGCACTGTTGACTCAGTCTGATTCCCACAATTCAATGATCTCTACTCCAGTTCGCTGATCGAGGCCAAACAATCGACTACTGATAGTGACGTCAATTTGTTGTGGGAAATCACCACTTGGAGTCAGACTTAAAAGATTCAACATGCAGTTTATTGGACAAAGCTTTGGGAGAAGCGCTGGACACTCCACATTCACCTTCTCAATTTGGAGTGGTGGCTAGCCGTTTTTTTATACTCTATAATCATACAGATATCAGCAGTTATTATGTCAGCAGCTTTAGGCAGTTACATGTATTAACCAATTGGGCTCCCTAGCAACAATTAGCTTCCAATTACTTTCCTTCAAAAACAACCATTAACAAAAACCTACAACTTGTTTCGATTCCGCTTCATCTTAAGTTAAGTGTAACATCTGGTCCTCACTGTCAGATTTTAGTTTGTTTTGCATTTTATATAAAAATAAAATGTAGCTCAAGGTTAGTTTGTTATTGAGTCAGCGACAGAATGATCTCTGTTAACCACAGAGCCCTGTAGTCACATGCACATTAGTTTCCAAAGGTCACAATCTTAATTTTACTCCAACACTCTGGAGCGCAGGAGGGCTGAGGAGTGATGTTATAAAGGTCTATAAAATAATAAGGGGCATAGATTGGTTAGATAGTCAATATTTTTTTTCTGAAGACAGTGGAATCTAAAACTGAAGGCCTAAGTTTAATGTGAGAGAGGAAAGGTACAAAAGTGTCCAGAGGGGCAATTTTTTCACACAGCGGGTGGTGAGTCTCTGGAACAAGATGCCAGAGTTGTAGTAGAGGTGGGTACAATTTTGTTTTAAAAAGCATTTAGACAGTTACATGGGTAAGATGGGTATATGGGCCAAATGTGGGCAATTGGGACTAGCATAGGGGTTTAAAAAAAAGAGGCGCATGGACAAGTTGGGTTGAAGGGCCTGTTTCCGTGCTGTAAAAGGCCAAGACTCTATGAACTCAGAATTGTTAAATGCTGTCCGCTTATCTGAAACTAATACCTCTGGCAGTCCATAGAAGGCAAAGCAGAGATGTAACTTCTTCACTGTGACATACGCAGTTGTGGACTTCATCACGTAAATGTCTAACCACTTTCAATGCACACTCACTAATAATAGGAATACTTTACCCGTAAATGGGCCTGTGTAATTGCCGATCTGGTCATTCACAAAGATGCACTGGGGCTGCAGTTGGTATTTTCTGTTGCAGTCGGCATTGGAAGAGCAGTTTTACCATTCCTTCAATATCTGCATCTATCCTGGGCCACCAAGTGTAATTACAAGCCAATAGCTTTGTCCCTGAGATTCCTGGGTGGCTGGTATGCAGCATGTTAAATAATACTTTTCTTCCAGGTACAGGGACAACAACTCTCATTCTCTAGAGGAGGAGACTGTCTTTGCAGCTACATTCATCCTTCCTTGTTTGGTAAGGCTTCAACTATTCTGATGTTCTGTCATATGCCAACTATTTAGAATCATCTGCTTGACTTTAGACAATATCTGATTTCTCTGGGTCCACTACTTTTTCTGTTGTGTAATGTATTGAGAATGTTAAAGGCTAAGCTGATTTCCTGAGGCACTGAAGGCTTTTTTGGTAATTAAAGATGACCGAAGGAATTTGTTTTGGCAGTTTATACACTTGCTCAGTACTTAAGAGTGTAATCAGAAGCAAAGCTCAATGCTGTATCATTGCAGACACAACTGAAAGGATTGCCTTGTCTTCTTTAAAAGCCCAAGTTTATGATCACTGATGAGTGTGAAATGTCTCCTATAAATGTACAGGTGGAATTTACTGATATTAGAAATGAAGGCTAACCATTCCTTTTCGATTTGTGAATATTCCTTTTCTGCGTCAGTCAGGGTCCTTGAAACATAGCCGTCACATCATTCATTGTATGAGGCAAAATAGCATGAACACCATATGGAGACACATTGCATATGAATATTATTTCTTTTCAGAAGGATCAAAATGGGCTGGCAACATATTGAAGGCTTATTTCACTTGCTTGAATATTTCCTTCTGTGGTATTTGCCAATACCATTACTAGTGCTTTTTTTAATTGTATATGTCGTGGTGCCAGCATTTTTGATAAGTTAAGAAAGACTGCTCTTTGTAACTTACCATTCTAAAAAAAAGATTTTAGTTCTAGTATATTCTTGGGGCAGGTTCTTATTTAATCAGAGAATCTCTACAATGCAGAAGGAGGCCATTTGACCCATTAGGTCTGCACCGACCACAGTTCCAGATCCTATTCCTGTAACTCACATATTTACCGTGATATTCCCCGACACTAGGGTTAATTTAGCACGGCCAATCAACCTAACCCACACATATTTGCTGTGTGGGGAAACCGGAGCGCCCAGAGGAAACCCACACAGACATGGGAAGAATGTGCAAACTTTACACAGACAGTGATCGGAGGCCAGAATTGAATCCCGGCTGAAAGAACAAAAACAAAGAACAAAGAACAGCATAGCGCAGGAAACAGGCCCTTCGGCCCTACAAACCCATGCTGCCCATTTTAACATACTCAGGTTCCTGACGTAGTAAGGCAGCAGTGCTAGCCACTGCACCACTGTGCCACCCTGGCCCACACGTTACCTTGGAAATGACAAGTTGGCCGTTTCTAAAGAGAGCTGATGTTTCTTTGATTTGATGGTGAAAATCATAGTGCACTTGCAGAAGGTTTGCAAAAATTATTTTGGCTCCTTTCCTCCGGTGGAGCTCAGACAACGTAATGTGATTTTCTCCTACCTGTCAGAGGGCAACAATGACAGATGCTAAGTACAGTCAGGCAGCCAAGGTGGCGTGCCAGAGCAATGTAGCCCAGCCACTGGGGAATTGTAAGTTGCCATCATGCATAGTTACTTTTATTTTACAGTTATTGTGCAGAAGTGTCATCTTATTCCCATGTTGTTCATTCTAACAGAAAAGACTGATGGGTACAAGTGTACGCAGACTAACTTTGCTGTATCCCCCGAGGAGACAGGGATTATCGTGGCAAAAAGTCACCTTGGAAAATACAAAGTAGCCAGAAAGGACTCAGAAAGACAAAGTTAGATAACAAAACACACTCCATTCTAAAACCAAAATGTTTATTTTACCAAAAATAGCAATGAACTTCTGTGTTTTATATTAATATTATGAATGTCTAAGAATAACTGACAATGTGTAAATGACAAAGATTAAATTGTGTTGGTAAAATAATTGACAATTATGAGGTCATAATTAAGAAGAACAAAGGTATAACTACTCCAGTGCTTGCAAATAAAATTAAACTCCAGGAAAAGATTTCCTAAGTTGCAGACAGACAGACAATCACAAGAGATTTTAAATGTTTTTCTCTTTAATTCTCCATTCATTATTCCATAAAATAATCAAAGAATCAGCTTTTACATTGTGAAGAGTTATAACAGTTGATCAAAATCTGCCTGGAATCGGTATAGACAAGGTACTGAATGTACTCAGATGGATTGGCTGGGTAGCACCACTACTGACTGAGCTGGCTGAGTCCTACAGGACATATCCATCAGACTGGACTTGCAGGAGGGGCTGACAAGAAGGAAGCCAGATCGTGTGCTCACATGTCCCCCAGTCATAAACACATCTGTCCATGACATTAGAGCACAGTCCTTATGAAGACAAAGTCCCATCTTCACGTTGAGCATAGCCTCTATCATGTTGTTTGGCACTATCACTCTGCTGTAGATACTGACCAGAACTAGCAGCACAAAACTAAGCATCCATGAGGCACTTTTGGTCACCAGTGGCAGCAGAATTGTATTCAATCATAAATGTGATGTCTTAGCATGGTCGATCTCCCACTCTACCATTATCATCAACTCTGGTTCAATGAAGAGTGTAGAACAGCATGCCAAAAACATAAGACATACTTAAGTCTCAATCTGGTAGAGCAACAACATAGCACCACCTGCATTGCCCAAATAGTAGAAGCAGCAAAACAATGGACAGAGCTAAGCAATCTACAATTAATGGATCATTTCAAAGCTGAGCAGTCCTGCCATGAGTTGATGGATATTTAAACAATTAACAGGAAAAGGAGGTTCCACAACTATCTATATCCTTAATGACAGGGCACCCAGCATGTCAGTGCAAAAGACAAGTCTGAAACATTTGCAACAATTTTCATTCAGATAATCCATCTTGGCCACTTCCTGAAGTCCCAGCATCACAGATTTCCCTTTCAGCAAATTCAATTCACTCCATGTGATAATCAAGAAATTGCTGAAGATACTGGATGTTGCAGAAGTTATGGGCTCTGACAATATTCAGACAATAGTATTGATGTTGTGCTCCAGAGCTTGCTTCGCCATTAGCTGAGCTGTTCCAACACAACTATAACATCTACTGACAATGTAGAAAATTGCCCAGATGTGTCCTGCCCACAAAAAGCAGGACAAATCCAACCTGTCTGACTAATGCTTGTCTACTCTAGTTCAGCAAAGTAATGTAAGATGGTGTCGACGGTATTATCGAGTGCAGCTTACACAGCAATAATTTGCTCGCTGATGCTCAATTTGGATTCCACCATAGCTAATTGGTTCTTGGCCTCACTGCAGCCTTCGTTCAAATGTGGTAAAAGAAATTAACTCAAGAATTAAGGCGAGATTACCCTTGCCATCAAGGCAGCATTTGATCAAATGTTGCATCAAGGAAACCTAGTTAAATTGGAGTGTAGCAAATAAAGGAGAAAAGTTCTGTATTGGTTGGAGTCACATCTAGCACAATGGAAGATGACTGTGGTAGTTGGAGTTTATAATCTCAACTCTAGGACATCACCGTGGGAGCTCCTCAGGGTAGTGCCAAGGGTTTAAAATAGGGATCTTGAGCCCTGGGAGTCCCTGGGAAGTGTGTAAATAGATGATGATGTTGATGTACTTGTTTTTATCCTACAGGTGCTTTGGTCCACCTTGTTGTCTAATGAGGGGCATACACGCGATGGGTCGTGAGAGGGCTGCTCTTGGATTTTTTTCGAGAGTATCCTAGTGCTTCACGTCGTTAATGTACGCTTGACCTGGACCATTTGATGGGCAACACAACAGCTCAGTGACTATCGCTGTGCTGTGCAGATACATGGATTTGGGCCTGTGTCTGTGGGAGTTTGCGCATTCTCCCCGTGCTTGCGTGGGTTTCTCCGGGTGCTCCGGTTTCCTCCCACATCCCAAAGATGTGCTCTTAGGCTAATTGGCAAAACAAATTCTCCCTAAATTGTCTCAAATTTTGTTTTTAGGTCTATAAACATAGACAGAGATCCACGGGTAGAGGTGGGAACGTTGGGGTGGTGGCACAGGCTCATTGGGCCGAAGGGCCTGTTTCCCGTGCTGTTTTGTTTTTTGTTCTTTGTTTATCTTTGTTCTTTGTACCTTATTTGTTTCATTAATGATCTATTCTCCACAGTAAGACCAGAAGTGGGGATGTCCGTGTATAATTATACAATATTTAGTATTATTCACAATTCTACAGATACTGAAGTCCCTGCCAATATGCAGTGACACCTGGACAATATTCAGATTTGGCCTGAGAAGTAGCAAGAATTTGCACCACATAATCACCAAGCAATGTTCATCATCAACTGAAAAAATTAACCATTGTCCTTTGGCATTCAACAGCATAACCATCGATGAGGCTCTCATTATCATATCCTGGGAAATTGCCATTGATCAGAAACTGAACTGGACTGGCCATCGAAGTATTTGTGGCTACAGTGAGTAACTCACCTCCTGACTCTCCAAAACTTGTTCACAGTCTATAAGGTATGTCAGGATTGTGATTGAATACTCTCTGCTTGCCTGGGTAAGTGCTGCTTAGTAAAGTTTCACAACACCAATTTTAAATCCAACCAATTTATTTGATAGTAAATTCGCGAGCTTTCGACACTATGGCCTTCGTCAGGCAAATGCTGCTTCAACAGCACTCAGGAAGTGGCACAGTAGCACAGTGGTTGGCACTGCTGCTTCACAGCTCCAGGGACTTGGGTTTGATTCCCAGCTTGGATCACTGTATGTGTAGAGTTTGCACATTGTCTGCGTGGATTTCTTCTGGGTGCTCCAGTTTCCTCCCAACTTCCAAAGATATGCGGGTTAGGTTGACTGACCATGATAAAATTGCCCCTTAGTGTCCTGAGGTGCATAGTTAGAGGGATTAGTGGGTAAATGTGTAGGGATAAGGGGATAGAGCCTGGATGGATTGAGGTCAGTGTAGGCTCGATGGGCCAGATGGCCTCTTTCTGCATTGGAGAGTTCCTATGCTTCTATGAAGCCTGACACCATCCAGACAAAGCAGCCTTCTTGATTGGCACCTCAGCCACTAACTTAAATATTCACTTCTTCCACCACCAATGCACAATATTCCTTGTACTCTTTAGTTTCTATTGTCTCTCCTCATATTCCTACCAAAATGTATCACTTCACGTGTGTGGCACATACGCAAGATGCATTGCAACAATTCACCAAGGCGCCTGTGACAGAATCTTTGAAACATATAACTACTATTCCTGAATATGATAAGGGCAGCAAATACATGAGAACACCACTATCTGCAAAGTCCCTTCCAAGCCTCACACAATCCTGACCTGGACTATATTGCCGCTCCTTCACTATCATGGGATCCAAGTCCTGTGATTTTTATCCTAACAGCACTGCAATAGCACAGATGGACTGCAATAGTTCAAGATGGCAGCTCACCAATACCTTATCAGGGCAGTTGGGAATGGGCAATAAATGTAAGCCTAGCCAACAATGCCCACATCCCAAGAAAGAATTTTTAAAAATGCTAGTGGAATGCATGGACACACAGTTGATGAAAATTAATTCAGAGAAATGTGAAATGGTTAGTAGGAACATGAGAGACAATAGAAACTAAAGAGTACAATTCTAATTGGGGCTCAGGAATAAGGTAGTAGAGGTGGAAATAAAACCTACAAGATCCTGTGCTTTATAACATAAGGCATTGAGTACAAAGCAAGGAAATTACAATTAATCTTTACAAAGAAATTGATTGACTTTAACTCCACAAAATGTCCAATTCTAGGAAGAACATAAAGGCTTTAGAAAGAGTGCAAAAAAGATTTAGGCAAATGATTCCAGGTTGCGGGACTTTGGGTGCTAGGGTAGAATGAAGAAACTGGGGTTATTTTCCTCAGAAAAGAAAGTTGAGAGGAATATGATTAAAATGGTCAAATTCATGAGCATCTAGCAACTAGAACATATATAGAGAAACTGTTCCTATTGGCAGATGGATTGAGTCGAAAGATGTGTATGTAGGGAGATTAGCCACATGCTTGGGGTTACGGGATTAGGGCAGAGGAGGAGGCCTCTTTTGCAGAGTCAGTGCAGACTTAATGGGCCAAATGGCCTCTTTCTGCACAGTAAAGATTCTATGGTTCTATGGAGGTCCAAAGGACATAGATTTAAGATGACTGGTAAAAGAACAAAACATGAAAACATTTTTTACACAGTGGATTTGGAATGCACTGTCTGGGAGAGTGGAAGAAAATTCAATTGTGGCTTTCAAAAGGAAACTGGATAAGCGTCTGAAGATAAAAAAGAAACTTGCGAGATCACAGGTGAAGGATGGGCAAGTGGGACTCGCTGAGTTGATCATGCTGAGCGCCGATATTGACTCAATGGTTTGAGTAACCTCCTCCTGTGCTGTGACTGATTCTAAAGTTGGGAATAATTGTTAGAACTGAGCCGGCTGACCTCTAAACAGGATGAGATTTGTTGCAAAAAGAAGTTGATAAGCCTACTTGAATACAAAAGGATGACAGAAGTCAAATCCGTGCGTTCTGCAAGGGCATTCCAAGCACCTGATAACAGATTGAAAGATTTTTAACAATCACAAAACTCTCACACGGCCGCCATCAAAAAGTTTGATGCTTAGTAGCCCAAAAGATCAACAGGGTTAGGGTGATACCAATCTCCTTAAATCTATGTCCTCTGTATCTCTATAGAACCATAGAATCCCTACAATGTAGATAGAGACCATTCGGCACGTTGAATCTGAACATAGTCAACTCTCTTCTAGTGTCAAAATGGCAGGATTCTGTGACTTAGTAAGAATTCAGCAGTAACCCATTTTTATATCAAGACAGAAATTTGACAGATACCTGGAAAATTTAATTCCTCAGGCTATCTGTAAATGATAGAAAGATGTGCAACTGCATCCTCAGAGGTGTGCACTGTGGAATGCAGCCACGTGTAAGAACAACCTATAGCAGAGGCCTCATGGCCTCAATGTGTCGCAAAGTGCTTTATAGGTAATGGAATCATTCAGACACATCACTGCTGTAACGTAGGAAAGTGTGTCAGCTAATTAGTGCACAGCAAAGCCCTGCAGACAGCAATGAGATGATTGAGTAGGTAATAGCATATCTAGTGATGTTTAATGAGGAAAATGTTGGCCAAGATACCAGGAGAACCTAGCATTTATTCATGCATGGAACCTCTGTTTAACATCTCATCTGAAAGTTCTCACCTCTGGTGCATCGGTTCTTCAATACTGCATTAAAGTGTTGGCCCCAATTAGGTGCTCAAATCAACTGAGTGAATATTGAACTCAAAACATTCTGATTCAGAGAGGAGACTAATACTGCTTAATCAAGAAATATATCTTGATTTAAGTGGCTTGCTAGAAGTATGGGAGATAATTATTATAAATTTGTTGCAATTTTCATGGAAAAATATATAACCTTGGACATGGAATACAAAAGCAAGGAAGTTACAATTAATCTTTACAAGACAATTGTTTGACCTCAACTGGAGCATGTGATTAATTCTGGGAAGGATGTGAAGGCTTCAGAATGAGTGCCAAAAGGATTTAGGCAGGTCATGGAATCTCCTTCGAATCTCTACAGGTGCAGAAGAAGCCATTTGGTCCATCAAGTTTGTACAGATTCTCTGAAAATATTTTACTCTGGCCCTATCCCTGTAATGCCATGGCTAATCTACCTAAACTATGCATCTTTGGGCATTAAGGAGCAAATTACCATGGCCATTCCACCTAACCTGCACACCTTTACACTGTAGGAGGAAGTTGCAACATAGAACATAGAAAAACTACAGCATAAACAGGCCCTTTGGCCCACAAGTTGTACCGATCATATCCCTACTACTAGGCTTACCTATAACCTTCAATCTTATTAAGTCCATGCACACATCCAAAAGTCTCTTCAAAGACCCTATTGAATTTGCCTCCACCACCATCGGCAGCCAATTCCACTCACCCACTATCCTCTGAGTGAAAAACTTACCCCGGACATCTCCTCTGTACCTACTCCCCATCACCTTAAACCTGTGTCCTCTTGTAGCAACCATTTTAGCCCTGGAAAAAAGCCTCTGAGAATCCATCTGATCAATAGCTTTCAACACCTCTATCAGGTCACCTCTCATCCTTCATCTCTCCAAGGAGAAAAGACCGAGCTCTCTCAACCTATTCTCATAAGGCAAGCCACCCAATCCAGACAACATCCTTGTAAATCTCCTCTGCACCCTTTCAATACCTTCCATCTCCCTCCTGTAATGAGGCGGCCAGAACTGAGCACAGTACTCCAAGTGGGATCTGACCAGGACCTTTTAAAGCAGCAGCACTCAGAGGAAATCCATACAGTCACCCAAGGTTGGAATTGAACCCAGGTCCCTGGAGTTCTGAGGCAATGGTGCTAAATAATTCCAGGGACTTCAGTTACGTGGATAGATTGGAGAAGTTGGGGTTCTTTTCCATAAAGAGTTGAAAAGAGTTTGATAGAAATTATCAAACTCATCAGTAATCTGGACAGAGAGTGAATTCAATTAATTCAGTTTCTTCCATTTTCACTATGAATTTGCATTGCATAAAGTTACCTATGCTAAAACTACTAAAATTCCTTCGATTTAGAGAGTGAGTAGTTCTGTTGGATTGTCCTGATTTGGAGAACATAGTAAAAATTCCATGCTAAGCCTAAGCATGCTCTGTAACGTATCATTCACCTTAGCAAACCAAAAACCAATGCCTCCAGTACTTGATCAATTCTAGCACCTTAATGAGAACTGAAAATAGGGATTCAGTAGGTCTAATAGTGTCTGTGAAGGGGGAAACCCAGGTCATGGTCTTTAGTCAGAACATTCACCGTTATTTTATTTACTTGGTATTAAACATCATTTCTTGCTGTCCAAGTTTTCACTGTTCATAGAATCCAATCATAAGTCTCTTGTCTATAATATTGTGTATCTTTATACACAACCGGACTTTCTCAGCTGATAACTTTGAGCAGGTTATTGATGAATGTTGTGGATGGTAGATTCTTGAGATCTACTGGTTGTATGTGTGCTTCTTGCATTATCGGAGATGCATACTAGCCAGACCATACAAGAATGCCAGGTTTTATTCTGTTAAGGAGAAACCCAGCCAGGCTTTTACGATAACCCATCAATTTCATGCTTACCTTTACTGATACCATCACTCTAATTCCAATTCTTTCATTGTCAATTTGCCAAGGTGTGATTTGAACTCATATTCTCTGGATTATTAGTCCCAGCCTCTGAATCAATTGTCCACTATCATAACAGCTACGGTACTAACCCCATTAAAGTTGCAGGTAGATGTTTTAGAGCTAATTTTTTTTTTAATCGTTAATTTGCATTATTACAACTTCCTTAATCAGAGATGGACTTGCAATGAAATACACTGTGCCTAGGCACTAAAAGGGGGCCTCATGCTGGCTGGTGGGGGCACCAATCACAATCTGATAGTTCTACAGTTGTTGATAGGCTCAGCAGGCAATGCAGAGCAACATCGGGCTCTGATTGATTGAGTTCACTTATAGTGCAAAAGGTTGATGTGAAGTTGTTAAGGTGACCTCTTTCAGGATAAATCTTTTTCCACAGCGATTTTAAATAACAGTTGTTTTATTTATGTTGAAATTTAAAGAAATTGTTCAGCTTGAACTTTGTTTTAAAAAAACAGATGGAATTATGAAATTCCACCAAGTGAAGTCTCGGGTAGGAGAAGTCACAGTGAAAGAGTGGTTGCAGCACACAGCCGCTCGGTGTCCCATGGGAAAGAGCCTGCCACTTTGGGCTTATAAAGGTAGAAGACCGAGGGCTGTTTGTTGAAGAGCTTGAAATAAGGAAAGAGGTACTGAATCTATTTTGTGCCTGATACATGTATGAGATTAAATGGCTTTTGGAGTTCTGTCTTGCTGGGAGCATGTTACAAAACCCAGAAGAAGTGGTTTTCTGTTGTCTCTACACGTGCGTGTTCTAGTCACGAGGTTGTTATGAAGGTTGCAGATGGTACATTCAACCTGAGCACTCATCATATAAATTACATTTGAACAGCGAGAATGTTGCTTTATTTCAGGTTGTGCTGCTGTTGGCAAAGTCTTCAGTCCTGTGATGTATTACTGGTTTTCCAACACAATTTGTGTGGTACTTCTCAGATCTGGACTTTGCAGCAAATTTTATAAGTTAAATTAAAAATTGATTGTAATTCTGTCAGTGTGAAAAAAAAATTCACATATATAAATATGTACAGAGTAGGAAACAGGCATTCAGTAAATCAACGGTTCACTGTTAAGTTTGCAGTATTTTGTGCATTGATCTATCAGAAATAAAGTTAATTATTTTGTATTATATCCAAGGAATAGTCTCTGTTTAAAAATTAGGAAGGTTATTTAGTTCTGTTGTGAATGTGAGCCAACCTAGGTGTAGTATAGTTTTGAACACAATATCACACTGGGCAACATTACTATTGATCCGAGCTACTATTAGCATTGGGTAGTCCACGTCAAGACTGATTATCCAAATGGCGTATTCTTTTGCCTCTGGCATGAGTTTTGCCTTGTAGTGGTCTATTCAGAGGCAATTGCACAGCAGACTAAATTCAAATCAAGTTCACATGCTTCAGGGAAGGAAATAGCACCACTATACATGTGGACCAACATAGAGGTTATTGCAACCAGGGATATCTTGGCCACTACTGAATTTTCCCATTCAGGTAAATTTTGAATGGTTGGCATTCAGAGTTAAAACATTTGAGTTTGAACAACTTCTGACTATTTAATTAAGTCTGACAAAGTGAACATATGCTCAGGCTATGGAACCTCTTTGCTGTTTGGCAGCGATAATGAATACTGTATACCTAGATCTTGATGGCACCTATTCAAACTCCAAGCTTGCTCTCTTCCATTGCTGTTATTTACTTGTGTATAACTTAAGAATAAAATTGTTTTTTAAAAATGTTTTAAATTCAAAACCTTTCCGATTTCTCCACTGTGTTCCTAAGGAAGGTGGGATTAAATGGAAGTAGTTGCGGGAATGGGGGTGGGGGGGGGGGGGGGGGGGGGGGGGGGGGGGGGGGGGGGGGGGGGGGAGGTGGTGGAAATGCCAAATAACTAGACCTGGCTTTTTTCTCTCTGCTTTGAGATCTGTGCTCATTATCATGAGACGAAAAGAGGAACATTGTTCAAAGCTATGTTGACTAAATAAAGCTTTGAAAAGTGTTTTGCATGGCCAGTATGAAAGGTGCTTTAAGGTTGGTAAATATACATACACAGTAGGGTCAATGCCTCCTCACTCTTAATTAGTTTTGGAAAGGGAAAAAACAGGTCAAACCATAACTCTCTTGATTGGAAATGGCATTACATCAATTAATTACTGACATCGAATCTGGGAACTGCTGAAAGATGCCATGTTTTCAGCTGCATTTTGCATTCCCACATTAAGAGATGCAGAGTAGATAATCACTGTGGTTGCTGTAGCTGTTTTTGCACAGAGACAGTTAGACTAGGATTCACTTGCTTAAGCATTTTTAATGAGACATGTTTAGAATTTTTTGCAGCCTGTTGAGAGGTATTGACACAAGTAAAGAGTATGCATATAAGGGAGAGAGTTTGTTTATTAGTGTCACAAGTAGGCTTGCATTAACACTGCAGTGAAGTTACAATGAAAATCCCCAAGTTGCCACATTCTGGCACACGTTTGGGTACAGTGAGGGAGACCTGAGCTAACAAGCATATCTTTTTGGACTGTGGGAGGAAACTGGAGCACCCGGAGGAAATCCACGCAGACATGAGGGGAACATACAAACTCCATAGACAGTGACCCAAGCTGGGAATCAAACGCAGCTCCCTGGCACTGTGAGGCAGCAGTCCTAGCCACCATGCCACTGGAATGTATGTGTGAGTGGAATTTTGAACATGTGGGAGTAATTACGTTGAATGAGTGACTAAGTGTGCATAAAAGCTCATTTGAATGTTGACCAAAATGTGTACAAACACTGCATCAAATTTTAGATTGAATTCTTTTTTATACATGGCCAAATTCTGAGCTAGTAGCATGTTGCCTGGATAATGATTAGATTTGAAAAGGTGCATTGGGTGATGGTGATGGTTAGGGTAATTCATGGCTTGCAACAGAAGTAGAGAATAGTCTGGTTTGAAATCTTCCAGGAGGTCATTAAGCTTTCAATTTCATTTGTAAGCGATTATAGATTATTTTAAGTTTACATTAACTTGTAAGGCTAAAATGTGTTTAGTGCAAGAATGAATAGAAACTGAACAACATTTTGTTTTCCCTCAACTCACTGTATTATATTTCTCAGGGATTATATCACAGAAGAAAGAACCAACTAATTATACATGAGCCAGAACTTTACTGCTCTGCCCGCCGCAGGAATCAGAGTGGGCAAGGGGTGGACAATGCAAAGACCCGTTGATCTTGGATAGGATTTTACGATTTCAGATCAAGCAAGGCAGTAAAATCCCATCCATGATGTTGAAGGGTCCCTCTGTGCCAATCCCATTCCTTTCAGAGCAAGCTAAGTAAGTAGAATTAGAATTCTCTAAGGAGATGGGGCCATGTCTTTGAAGATGAAAGTGTGATACAGATTGATAGGTTGGAGAAGATGTTCTGAGGGAAGATGTAATAGCAATTTTGAAAAACCTGAAGGTTGTTAAGTCCCCTGGGCCAGATGGGATCCATCCTAGGGTATTTTGGGAGGCTAAGGATGAGATTGTGGAGCCTTCAGCTTTGATCTTTGGGTCCTCACTATCCACAGGGATTGTGCCAGAGGACTGGAGCGTGGCAAATGTTCGCCTGTTCAAAAAAGGAAATAGGAATGACTCTGGTAATTATAGGTCAGTTGGTCTTACTTTGGTGATTGGTAAGTTAATGGAAAAGGTCCTAAGAGATAGGATTTATGACCATTTGGAAAGATGCAGCTTAATCTGGGATAGTCAGCACAGATTCGTGAGGGGTAAGACCTGTCTCACAAGAGCAAGGAGGGTCTGCCTATTGAGGTAATATAAGCTGAAGTTAGAAATAGGAAAGGAGCGGTCACATTGTTAGGAGTTTTCTACAGGCCCCCATACAGTAATACAGATGTGGAAGAGGAAATAGCAAAGCAGATAGTGGATAGGTGTAGAGGTCCCAGGGTAATTATCATAGGTGACTTTAATTTTCCAAATATTGGTTGGAACCTTTATAGGTCAAATAGTTCAGATGGGGCACTTTTTGTATAGTGTGTGGAAGAGAGTTTCCTGACACAATATGTGAAATAACCAACAAGAGGTGGGGCCACTTTGGACTTGGTACTGAGTAATGAATCGAGCCAAGTATTAGACTTGTTTGTGGGAGAGCACTTTGAAGATAGTGACCACAATTTGGTGTCTTTCACTATTACAATGGAAAGGGATAGGGTCACACGACAGAGCAAGATTTGTAATTGGGCAGGAGGAATTATGATGCAGTTAGGCAAGAATTAGGGAGCATAAGATGGAAACAGAAACTGTTAGGTATAGACACAAATGCAAATTGGAATTTGTTCAAAGAATAAATACTGCATGCCACTGGTAGGCAGGAAGGAAATGGCTGAGTGATGGAACCATGGTTCATAAAGGAGGTTAAATGTCTTATCAAGAAGAAAAAGGAAGCGTATATAAGGATGAAAAAACAAGCTTCAGTTGGGTTGCTTGAGGGTTACAAGGTAGCTAGGAATGAGTTAAAGAAAGAGCTTAGCAGAGTTAGAAGGGGCATGAGAAGTCCTTGGTGAGTTGAATAAAAGAAAATTCCAAGACTTTTTACTCTTATGTGAAAAATAAAAGAATGACCAGGGTGAGGTTAGGCCCGGTCAAGGATAGTAGTAGGAACTTGTGCATGGAGTCAGAAGAGATAGGTGAGGCATTGAATTAATATTTATCTTCAGTGTTCACGAAAGAGAGGGACCATGTTTTTGAGGATGAGTGAGTGATACAGGCTGATAGGATGGAGGAGATAGATGTTCTGAGGGAAGATGTATTAACAATTTTGAAAAACCTGAGGATGGATAAGTCCCCTGGGCCAGATGGGATACATCCTAGGATACTTTGGGAGGCAAGGAGATTGCGAAGCCTGTAGCTTTGATCTTTGGGTCCTCACTGTCCATAGGGATAGTGCCAGAGGACTGGAGAGTGGTGAATGTTGTTCCTCTGTTCAAGAAAGGAAATAGAAATAACCCTGGTAATTATAGGCAAGTTAGTCTTACTTCGGTGGTTAATAAGTTAATAGAAAAGGTCTTGAGGGTTAGGATTTATGACCATTTGGAAAGATGCAGCTTAATCCAGGATAGTCAACATGGTTTTGTGAGGGGTAAATCTTGCCTCACAAATTTAATTGAATTCTTTGAGGAGGTAACTAAGTGCGTAGGTGAAGATAGAACAGTTGATGTTGTATAGATTTTAGTAAGGGGTTTGATATGGTTCCCCATGATAGGTTCATGAAGAAAATAAGGAGGTGTGGGATAGAAGGAAATTTGGCCAATTGGACAAGTTATGAGATAGCGAGTTATTTTCCCTCCACCATTATTCTCTGTTTTCTATGAGATAGCCAGTTGAAGATAGAGGGTGGTCGTGGAGGGAAAAGTTTCAGACTGGAGGCCAGTTACCAGCAGTATACCACAGGGATCAGTGCTGGGTCCTCTGCTATTTGTGATTTTTATCAATGACTTGGAAGATGGGCTGAAGGGTGGATTAGTAAATTTACTGATGACACCAGGATTGATGGAGTAAGTGGATGAGGTGGAAGGTTCTTAAAGGCTGCAAAGAGACATTGATAGGACGTAGAGCTGGGCCGAAAAGTGTCAGATGGAGTTTAAAGCTGATATGTGCGAGGTGATTCATTTTGGTAGAACAAACTTGAATGCAGATTAGAGGGTCAATGACAGGGAGGTGAGGAATATGGAGGAGAGATCTTGGAGTTCATATCCACATATCTCTGAAAGTTGCCACTCAAGTGGATAGAGCCATGAAGAAAGCTTAGAGTGTGTTAGTATTTATTACCAGGGGGTTTGAGTTTAAGAGCCGTGGGTTTTGCTGCAACTATACTGGACCTTGGTGAGACCACATTTGGAATATTGTGCAGTTCTGGTCACCTCACTGTAAGAAGGATGTGGAAGCATTGGAGAGAGTGCACAGGAGATTTACCAGGATGCTGCCTGGTTTGGAGGGTAGGTCTTATGAGGAAAGGTTGAGGGAGCTGGTGCTTTTCTCTTTAGAGCAGAAGAGGATGAGAGGAGACTTAATAGAGATTTATAAGATGATGAGGGGAATAGATAGAGTGGAAGTTCAGAGACGATTTTCTTGGGTGGATGTAACTGTAATCTGGGGCCATAACTATAATGTTCGTGGTGGGTGATATAGGAGGGATGTCCAAGGCAGGTTCTTCACTCAGAGTGTTTGGGGTGTAGAATGCGCTATCTGTTTGATAGTGGAATCGAATACTTTAGGAACTTTCAAGCGGTTATTGGATAGGCACATGGAGCACATCAGAATAATAGTGAGTGGGATTTCTCGATCTTGGGATTGGACATAGTTTGGTACAACATTGAGGGCCAAAGGGCCTTACTGTGCTGTACTGTTCTATGTTCTATGTTCTAATCATAGAATTCATATAGTGCAGGAAAAGGCCACTTAGCCCACCGAGCTACACTAATAACAATCCCACTCAGGTCCTATCTCTGTAACCCCACATGTTTAGTCCAGCCACTCCCTCTGATACTGAGGGGCAATTTAGCACGGCCAATCAACTAAATGCGCACATCTTTTGATTCAATTTGATTTGGTTTTTATTGTCACATGTATTGGTGTACAGTGAAAAGTATTGTTTCTTGCGAACTATGCAGACAACACATACTGTTCATTGAGTACGTAGAGGAGAAGAAAAGGACAGGGTGCAGAATGTAGTGTAATATTATCCCTGTTGATTATGTAACTGTGCTGAAATGTTAGGAAATATTGTGTTAGGAGATAAATATTGAAAAGATGAGTTTAAAATTGCCTGCAGGCTGCACTATGTGTGGGATCACAATGTCATTTTAAACTAGCATTTACTGGCTAATGAAATGAGATGTGTTCAATATTGTTTAGTTTTTAAAAACACAAAAAAACTCAATCGAGAACGTGTGCTGAATTCTCCTTTAATATTCTGGCATAATTTGCTCACACCAGAGGTGAACATTGGCAAGAGGTGTGTGAAAGCATTGGGTTCAGGGCTTCATTTCTTTGATGGTGACAGTGGGGGCTCCAGAAACGGAGGTGAGTGCGGGGCTGCATGAAGTACAAGTCCATCGTTTTCCTAAATATTAAATTAGTCTTGGTGCAGGTCATAGTTTCAAACACAAATTGGATGGAGATCCAAATTAAGTTATGCATCGCTCACATTAGCATTTACTGGAATAATGCAACATCGCGGTTACTTTGTGGGACGTGAAATGATCTATGAGCTCGAGGGCTTTATTTAACTAGTTCCAGAAATTGGAGATTGCTTATGGGAATTAGGAATGTGCCCAGGTGCTGTTAATTGCTTTTTTCCTGGCAGGAATAGAAAGCTTAGCATGTTCTAGTTCCAATGCTATTTATTTACCTGCTTCAAATACTGGGATGAAAGATAGGTAGCATTAGAAGTTTACATAATTATATTTTATGTCATGATGAAAAACTTTCCATATATCTTCAACTACACTGTTTGCAATTCCCTGTTTTACACTAATTAGATTCCATTTCCTACAGAAACTGTATTTGCAATGCACATGTAACCGCACCATAAATACATTTACTGAGATTCATCATTTCTGTGCAGTCTAGTTTATCATCAATGATTAATATTCTCATGTAGGAAATGCTAAATTTATGTCCTTGAGGTGGTCTCTGCTGTCAAGTTCTCCTCACTTGGATCCAGCCAGCTAATCTTCCTGCCCTCTTTACAATGATATAATTTTGTACATTTCTACCTTGCTTCAGTTCTGTAGAATGATCATTTACATCCAAACTGTTAACTCTTTTGACCTCCACAGATGCTGCCAGACCAGAACCAGCAATTCCTGCTTTTATTTCAGATTTCTAGCATCTGCAGTATTTTGCTTTGACCTTTGTTATTCTTTCACTATTTGCATATCCTGAGCAATGCGTAAAATATATTCTAAATTACAAAATTACATGGATTATAAAATATCTTGAGAGTTTATTTTTGATTTATCACATGTATTAGTACATAGTGAAATGTATTATTTCTTGCACACTTAACAGACAAAGCATACCGACTATTGAGAAGGAATATACTATTACAGTCATAGCTAGAATGTGGAGAAAGATCAACTTAATGTCCATTCAAATGTCTGATGGCAGCAGGGAAGAAGTTGTTTTTGAGTCAGTTGGTAGGTGTCCTCTCATTTTTGTATCCTTTTCTTGAGGGAAAAAGGTGGAAGAGAGAATTTCCAGGACGCATGAGGTCTTTGATTATGCTGGCTGCCTTTCTGAGGCAGCAGGAAGTGTAGACAGAGTCAGTGGATGGGAGGCTGGTTTGAGTCATGCACTGGGCTTTGTTCATGACACTTTGTAATTTATTGCAGCCTTGGACAGATGCTGAAGTCTTGTGCAGACTCCCTTTTCTTCCAGGGGCGATTAAAATAAAGACATCAAAATAGTTGTCTTTTTTTGCTAAGGTTTTGATGGAGCTATCCTTCTCTGGGGGCATGCAAACATTACCTAGGCTGTCTTGGGATCCCACGGGGGGGATGATGTGTCTGGTGGTGGCATCATGCTGGCAGTAGGAATGTGTTGTCAATACTGACAGAGTAAAATTGGACTTTGACCACTAACTCTGTTTATGTCTCTGCAGATGCTGCCAAACGTACTGAACATTTCCAGCATATTTCTGTGGTGAATAGGCCCTTTGCATATCCGGCTTCAGACGCGATTGAATTTCTGTGGTTATTTGTGAAAAATATGGAAAAGAGCCATAGATGAGGGCAAGGAACAGATGTCCCCACCTTTCTGATGAAGCTGGTAAGATATAAAGAAAAGGATAAGCTATAAAACTTGTGGGTCTCTATTAACAAGGATAGTGTTGTCTTTCTTGCTTTAAGTGTTAAAGGAAACATTGTGAAATTTCAGAAATTGGAACTTGCTATGCTTTGGATGCATGTGTCAAATGTAAATGGTGGCATAATGGCTAGTACTACTGCCTCGCACTGTTTAGGACCCAGGTTTGATTCCAGCCTCACTGTCTGTGTGCAGTTTTCCTGTTTCTCCTGTTGTTTGCAAGACTTTCCTCTGGTTGCTCCAGTTTTCTCCCACACTCTAAAGATCTGCGGGTTAGGTTGATTTGGCCATGCTGAATTTTCCCTCAGTATCAGGTGGGTTAACGGGATACATAAGTGGGGTTACGGGGATAAGGCCTGGGTGGGATTGTTGTTGGTGCAGGGTCATTGGGTCAAATGCCATTCTCCTGCACTGTAGGAATTCTATGACTCTATTTTTGACTTCCCAGTAATCTCAACTCACCAGAGCGTTCAACAATTCTTTTTTATTTTGGAAAATTGGAGAAATGTATGTGGTTACAATCACAAATTCTCCATTTTCACTGGTACTGGCAGTGGGGTGTAAATGACCAGAGAATTTCAGTCTTAATCTAATAGGATTTTCTTTCCCATGGATGCCTTTTCCAAAGGAGTCAATTTAACTAGACTTTCTTGAGTTAAGCTCAAATAAGTATTCAAGACTAAAAAAAAAGAGAAATGTTAGCACACATGTATCAATGTTCATATAAATTAGAATTTTAAACTGTGTCCAATAGTAAGTAAATACAAATAAAAAGTTATGCGGAGCAGTCCTTGAGTTGAGAGGAATAGATGTGATTGGTACAGATCGATTCCAGTAGCTGATTTTTGTTGCGAATGGTTGATTCTTTGGTGTAGGTGTTCTGTGGTTTGGTCAAAATATTTCAATTCTTTTTCCAGATTTTTGTGAGTTCAATCTGGCATCCACTCGCTATAGAGTCACAGAATTCCCACAGTGCAGAAGAAGCCATTCAGACCATTGAATCTGCATCAACTGTCCAACAGAATAGAATATCTTACTCAGACCCTCTCCCCTTCCCGGTCCCTGTAACCTCACACGTTTATGTTAGTTAATCCATCTATCCGACACATCTTGGCGTACCAAGATGGTGTACCTCACGGATCTGTTTTGGGGCCCCTGCTGTTTGTAATTTTTATAAATGATCTGGATGAGGGTATTGAAGGATGGATTAGTAAATTTGCGGATGACACCAAAGTCGGAGGAGTGGTAGATAGTGAAGAGGGGTGTTATAGTTTGCAGAGAGACTTGGACAAGTTGCAGAGCTGGGCCGAGAGGTGGCAAATGGAGTTTAATGTGGAAAAGTGTGAGGTAATTCACTTTGGCAGGAATAACAAATGTGTAGAGTATAGGGCTAATGGTAGGACTCTTAATAGTGTTGATGAACAGAGGGATCTTGGTGTATATGTGCATAGATCCCTGAAAGTTGGCAATCAAGTCGATAAGGTTGTTAAGAAGGCATACGGAGTCTTAGCTTTTATTGGTAGGGGGATTGAATTTCGGAGCCGCAACGTCATGTTGCAACTGTACAAAACTCTAGTGCGGCCGCACTTGGAGTATTGTGTGCAGTTCTGGTCCCCACATTATAAGAAAGATGTGGAGGCATTGGAGAGGGTACAGAGGAGGTTTACCAGGATGTTGCCTGGTATGGAGGGCAGGTCTTATGAAGAGAGGCTGAGGGATTTGAGGTTGTTTTCGTTAGAAAGAAGGCAACTAAGAGGAGACCTTATTGAAACATATAAGATGATTAGAGGTTTAGATAGGGTGGACAGTGATAGCCTTTTTCCTAGGATGGAGAAAGCTAGCACGAGGGGACATAGCTTTAAATTAAGGGGTGGTAGTTATAGGACGGATGTCAGAGGTAGGTTCTTTACCCAGAGGGTGGTAAGGGTATGGAATGCCCTGCCTGCTGCAGTTGTAGATGCGCCAAGTTTGGTGGCGTTTAAGAGGTTAGTAGATAAGTTTATGGACGAAAAGGGAATGGTTCAGGTTAGAGGGTCATTGCTTTTTCCTAATTGGTCGGCGCAACATCGAAGGCTGAAGGGCCTGTTCTGTGCTGTAATGTTCTATGTTCTATGTTCTAAGAGGCAATTTGGCATGGCTCATCCACCTATCCCACGTATCTTTGAGGTTGGGAGGGAACCGGAGCAGCTGTCATGGGGACAACATGCAAATTCCATACAGTCACCTGAGGCCTCAGTTGAACCCAGGTCCCTGGCACTAAGGCAGCAGTGCTAGCCACTGTGCTGCCCCATCACGTTTGCATGTATTTTTTATTCATTAGTGCATTCTTCTATATTTTTGGTTTTAGTCTGAATACGATCTCATGAGTTTTTTCTTGTTTTTCTACGCAGTGCCTCCTTCTATCATTTGGAATGGCATACTTGCCTCAGCGCCTAAATTCCCAAGGTCGGAATTGAACCCGGTTCTTCGGAGCTGTGAGACAGCAGTGCTAACCACTGTGCCACTATGCTGCCCAGGGTCAATCCAGATTCTTTGGATGAGATAGCCATTATGTTACTTTCTTTGGTGTTTGCGTCCTTTTTTAACTATAAAACTCACGCCTGTTTTAAAGTTCAACATTTCTTTGTATAATTCCAAGATTTTTCTTCATCATCGTAACAGCTTCCTGTTCATATACCACAGGTTTTTAATTATTGTCAAGCAACTGTAGCAATCAGCTGAGAAGAGTAAAGTTCTGAATGTGAAGGAGAATGTGCTCCTGAGAGAGATCAGGGATACTGAACCAAAGAGAATATCTAAAGTAGTTTGAAATTTCCCACTGCTGTATCCAGACAAAGGCAAGGCCACAGAGATAACATTGCATTTTGTCAAATTATCCTGCTGCATTCAATAATACAACTACAACTAAGTAACATTCCTGCCATACAAATGCCAGGCAATGACCATCACTAATAAGAGACACTCGAACCGCCACCCCTTGACATTCAATAGTGTTACTGAATCCCCCACTGTCAATATTTTTAGGGTTGACTAGAAACTCAATTGAACTCACCACATAAACACAGTAACTGCAAGAGCAGGTCAGAGGCTAGGAATACCGCAGCGAGTAACTCACCTCCTCATTCCCCAAAGCCTGTCCACCATCTACAAGGCACAAGTTAGGGGTCTGATGGAATACTCCCACTTGCCTGGATAGGTGCAACATCCAGGACAAAGCAGCCTGCTTGATTGCACCACATCTACAAACATCCAGTCCCTCTACTACTGATGCTCAGTAACAGCAGTGTGTATTATCTAGAAGGTGCACAATTTACCAAAAATCCTTAGACAGCACCGTCCAAACCCACGAGCACTTCTGTCTAGAAGGATAAGGGTAGCAGATAGATTGGAACACCACCAAGCCATGGAGTGTGTTCCCCCCCAAGCCATTCACCATCCTGACTTGGAAATATATTGCTGTTCCTTCACAATCCTGGAATTCCCTCCCTAAAGTCATTGTGGGTCAACTCACAGCACATGACTGCAGCAAATCAAGATAGCAGCTCACCACCACCTTCTCGAGCAACTAGGGATGGGTAATAAGTGCTGGCCAGCCAGAAGGCACATGTCCCAAGAATAAATAAAAGTAAGATAGAAAATTACAGCTAGGTAGAAAATTAGCATTATTCCAAATGGGTGATGATTAGATTCATTACCATATACTTCCTGTCAGTTAAAACGGTATTGTTCATACAAGGAAAAATAAAGCCAGTGACAGTTTGAACTTTACATTGCGATATGCATAACTGAGAAATCTGTCAGTAAAAACTTCCGGGCAGCATCCCAGGTTTCATTTTGGTCTCCTAAAAATCACTGGTGTTTGAGTGTGTGGATAGGAATATTAATAAGTAAGCAGGTCAAAAGCTTTAGTGGGAAAATTAGATGTCTAAGATCACTCACAAGAAGTGTAAGGGGAGTTATTCTCTATTATACAAAGAATAGTATAGTATATCTTCACTATACCCCCGATAAGCTGCTTCCTGATTTTCTCCTTCCTTCTACTCCATTCATCCATTTCAGCGTCTGTATTCGTTATTATAAAATTGTACATTATTATACAATCTTTTCTGAATGTTGTCCAAGCTTGTTTGATTAAAAATATTCAATTATATCAGATGGAGTTAAGCACGGGCAATTTGAACCAAACAGACACATTTATGTATAGTCATTGTTAGAATGTGTGAATCGCTGATCATCTGTTTCTATGAGCATCATTCACATGTGGTCTCATTGTAATTGACTGACAGAACTCTATGATAAACTCATGGATTAGATAAGTAGCGGCTGTTTCACAGCTGATTGATTTACATCTTTTTGAGGTTATAATAAGTTATTCTTTCTTTGAATTACTATTACAATGCGTTTATGTTTACTTGGACAAGATTAACAGATGTGAAGCGAGGCGAAGCTTCTGCTATTGACACTGTAATGACACTGCCTGACACTTTTATAAGGATTAAAAGCAACAGTTTTTGAATGAAATTTCTGAACAGGTGCATTAAACTTGCCATTGATATATTACCATTCATTCTATGGTGAGTGAGCATGGAGGATATAAATGGAGCATGGAGGTTGCATGACTGGCATAGAGATGGCATGCAGAGTGGGTGGAAGGGAATACGGAGATTTGAGGGTTGAGGGCTGGAGATCCTAATTGCACTTACAACAACTGGGATGAACTTCCAGGGAACTGAGGCAGGCTTTCCAATCAGCCTGCAGTGGCATTTACAGAAGTCCGTGGCCAAACCTGAACTTCTTTCAGGGTTGGGTGAGCCCAATGCGATCCCATGTCCACTTCCCAAAAGCAAAAGAAACCCCTGTGGGGAACATTTATATGGAGCCGGGTTTGCCAAGATGGGAGATTTCCTGACTCAAGCATCCTGTCTTAATGATTTGTTCTGCTTCAAAGAAAGCCATGGCCTGAAGTTGTCCGCGTAATATCTAGTTGGTGCTCCGATTTGAGCAGCCAATTGTCTCATCTTAAGCTTCCCACAGATAATTGTGTCAGATAAATGTATAGGTGGACAATATCCTTAACATGTTCCATGGCTCAAACATTTTGAAGAAAGTTTACTTACAATCTATTTATATCACAACCTGAGCATCAGGGCACCGTCACTTTGTTTTGCTGCAACACTAGAATGATCATATAGATGTAGCCTGGTTTCACAGTCAAGGACTGTCTTGACATGAATAAAAATGGAGTGTCAGAAGGAATCTTACTCCACATTAGTGTCAGTTCAGACCTTCACACCTGAGTTCCACTTGAAATTTGAGCAATATGAATGCCCCAAAAGATTAATGAACAGTTTTATTTAACTAAAGTGTATCCTCATTTCAAAGCATCGACTTGGTAATAAATGAAATTCTTGTCAATCTTTTTTGTGTCGCTGTGAACCAAATTAAAGCACAGAATGCAGGGGAAAAAAAAGCTCCATTTTTATTTATCAGCTAAATATTTCTGTTTTTTGACTCATTCCTCCGACTCACGATACCAGGCTCCCCTTCTCACAAGGTTGGCAATAGGACTAACTAAACCTCTGTGACAGCAAGACAATACTGAGTCATAATGGTCAGCAGGACCACTGTTTATCAAAATGTCAGAACAGCAAAACAGCTCAAAATACTTTTAACAACACCCTCGCAATATGCAGCTGGTATTTGGAAAATATTTTTTTCAGACTTCATTGTTCAAGCAAGTAGCATTTGTGTACATGTTGTACTGTGCAGGTATAAAATCAGTCTTTCACTACATTGATGTTAATGGAGGAACAGAAAGGATTGCAATACACTGTGCGACAGTACAAAAAAACCCAGTGACAATCCACAATGAACAAGAACGTTCAGCATGACATGTACTGAATGTATTACAATGGATAAACATGTCATCACCTTGACATTAATATTAAGCTGCCGAATGAGCGGTAACTTCATGTATTTAACATAACAAAGGTTGTAACTCATACTTCTAAAGATTATTTGAGGGGTTATTATGATATCTGGATCTGTGCCTCCTCTGTTGTTACAGGCTTGGTGCTAGACTTTTTGCAGTTGTGTGGTACGCAGTGAATATTTTGACATTCAGCAACCGAGTCATTCTGAGAAATCGATACAGTTTTAAGTATTCTATTATCCATTTGTGTGGTGCGGCTAAAAAATCCCACAAGACTATTTTGCGTAACAGAATAACACAAGTTAATTTGGATTATTCATTAAAATATGTACTCATGGTGTGCATATTAATATACATGCAAATTGGAAACTTTCCAGTAACTAAATTAAAACATTTGGCTTAACAAACATTGTTAAAGCACTTAAGATATTAGCTGAAGAAAAGCAAAAGATTATTTTGCTTACAGTTTGTTGGTTCACAGACTTAGTGTTGAGTGAGAATATTTAACATTTTCAGATACTCCAGACATTGGGCAGGGTGAGCCAGTAAGATCAGGAGAGAGCTAAGAAATCAGGTTCGCGTCCAATTTCTCACTTCTCGCAATGTTACTGCACAAGAAATCCAGGGTGATCAGCCTGGGGGCAAGGCTGATTTCAGTATTTCAATACTAGGGGGGACACTTTGTTGAGAGGGATTACTGTGCGCTCTGCAATGGCAATTGTGTTGGGGGGGGACAAATATGACAATGGGGCATCATTCCCAGTGGAAGAATTCCAAATGTTTGTCAAGTTCAATGACATGCATCATGTCATGTAAGGTCAGCACCTTACTATCTGGCATCAAATGGTCCAGGCAGGTTGGAGTGGGGTAGGATGGGTCTCGGTTGTGATTGGCCGCGGACCCTTGTGGCAGCTGGAGGTGTGGTGGCAATTGGCAATGAATGGGGAGGGTGATCAGTGGGGTTTGGGGCGAGACTTGCATGGGGAGGGTGTGCAGTGTGGGCTGCAGTGGGTCTTATGGTAGAGAGCTCATAGGGAAGGTCATGATGCCCCAATGCTGGCAACTCTGATTGCCATGGTGGGGTTACAATGCCATTGATGATGTGGGAGGACACTGAGCATGCAGAAGGGGTTGGTGGGGTAGCAGTAAGCTTCCCAGTTCACTGGGAGAACTCGGCACTTGTGCAATGACATCAAATCAAAGTTCAGCCAGCTTCGCTGGTGGACTTAGCATCCATGCCCTCACTCCACCCCACCCCACCCCATGCCTCCAAACTGGTGAGAATCAAACCTCTATCCAGAAAAGCGACAGAGTGACAAGAGATTGGATTTTCAAATTCGTCCTAAAAACAGGTCTGAAACACTTCTATTTTCTTGCTTGTTTGGCTGTTAGAATTGTTTTGGTAAGATTGAATGCATTGATTTTGTTTATCCATTTGTGGGTAGTATGTTTCTTATACTAGTAGACAAACACACTCCAAATGGTTAGATGTTGATGAAGTCAACAAGGGCAATGGCCACCATTTAGAAGTTAAGGAAGATATTTTTGATCCGTGGCATTCCGGAAGTGGTGAATCGGACAATGGCACATCATTCCCAGTGGAAGAATTTTCAAGTCAATGGCATTCACCATGTGAGGTCAGCAATTTACCATCCAGGATCCAATGGGCTGGCAGAGCGGGCAGTACAAACACACAAAAAAAAACTAAAACAAAACCACAAATCATGCCAGCCAAGTTTCTGATAGGACCTCATTTAAGGACATCTTTGCACATGATATTTCCAAATTTGGCTGGGAGATTTGAGGTTAGGCAAAGCTCCCAGAAGAAAAATTATGGCTAAGGGGAAAAGAACAATGTGTTTGAAGTTGAGGATGCCAGCTTAGTTATAAATTTCATGGCAGGCCCGGCATGGGTGGCTATAAAATTGTGGAGGAATAGGACCAATGTCATGGAGGAGCAAGGCTGCAGGCTTTGGAAACATGTGGATCACCTGAGGAAAGGAGAAATGGACACAGGGAAGCCACAGGTGATCCCTGCAAATGGGCCGAGGAGATCAGGTCTAGTTATTGCATTCTCAGTAGAGAATGTGGGATCAGAACAACTGATGGTTGTGGAGACTGAGGAACCTGAAGCTGCTGAAGAGCCACTGGATTCTGGATTAATGAGTCTGCATTTTTCACCTGTCCGGCCTGACTCTTTAAATGTAGAAAAGCTTACCGCCAAACTGGCATTCTGTCAGAGCCACAAAGTCTCTGGACGAATCAAACCTTTGAATTTCCAGTGGTTCTTCCTCATACTTTTTTTTATCTAAGAGCCTGTAGTGTATCTTACTAACCCTGTTCTTTGTTTCTCCTTGGCAGTACTTCAGATTTTAGGGAGAAGGAGTTCAATAGCATGGCCCTTTAAAAAAAGGGTGTTTCCCAGGAGCTGTATGATTGGCGACAACCTTATGGATTTGTTCCAGCAGAAAGCAGTGCCAGACCAGACTTTTCCATGGTCAGCCCCTCACCTGCTCCGATTCCCGTGGCAAATAGGATGGTAAAATTCTAAGCACTGTTAATGCTTCCCAAATCTTTTCTTGATGTGACCTTATAGTGCTTTAGACTTTGCATGACCCAGGGTAAAAACTTGGGGGTACTGGGGGGTTCTGACAGTTGTTGAACTAGATAGGGAATGGAGGAAAGACTTGTGTGTTGGTTGGGGAGGGGAAGGGGGTATTGATGAGAGGCAGGATTGCTCTCAAAAATAGCAAAGACCTATTTGTTTACAGACTCATTTTCATAGCAGCAATCAGGCCTCAGAAAGCGATCCATTAGGCTGTGCCATCAACAAGTACAGCACCAGGATTTAAGGGGGCCTCTCAGCTGTCAGAAATCAGTTCAAACTTCCAGATTGCCATTATTACCTCGGAGCCTGCAACCCCAATCTCTCACCTTGCAATCCTACTTGGTGTCATGACCCCCAGTTTGGGAAACACTACTCTAAATACCCTTGGAAGTTTCACATACATCACCTTTGTTGCTTACTTCTGTATCTTTTCACAGGCAATAATATCCTTACTGTTTCTCGGTGACGAAAATAGCCCACAGTGCGACAGCCCAACCTAGTCTACATTGTCCATAGTGATAAAACAATCTTTTTCTTTAATTCACCTAATAGGATGATTTGGTTACTATGCTCTCTCTGACTCTACCGATGCAAACCAGTTTAATGTATGTGAGATCAAAGAGTAATTGGCTGATGTGTAGGGAAGAAGCATTTAAATTATAAGGATGATCAGAAACACTTAATGGAGGAATGTGACTTCCAGGTGCTGCAGTGTTGGATTTGCGGAGCATTCAAAATGTATGGTGGGGATCTCTCTCAGAACTCCCCAGGCAAGCATTTGTATGGAATTGCTCACAAATTCTTCATCTAGGCAATTAAATGACGGAAAATGCAATTTAAATGAGTCTGCATGTTCTTCTTGTGTCTGTGTAGGTTTCCTCCTGAGTGCTCCATGCTAAATTCTCTGTTACTATTCCCAAATAGGTGCTGGAGTATGGCAACTAGAGGATTTTCACAGTAATTTCATTAATAATGTAAGCCTACTGGTGACACTAATAAATAGTGAGCTTCTTATAATTCCACCAATGTTACACTAATAATTAGTTTGAAACAGTGAAAAGACCCTTGAGCCCCTAGGAGACTCTTCCACTCCCTGATTACGCACACCTTCTGTGGTATTCCCCAACCCAATACACCCATGGGATTTGATTTCCCTATCCCCCCGGCCTATGAACCATATGGCACTCTCCTGATTCTCATAAGACACGGGCCTCATTTCAACCTGATCCTCCAACCCTGCTGGACTTGTCTATTGACCCCAGCCCTATCCCATTCCCCGGCTCGCAACCTGATTCCCCAAAAGAACCTTGCCCGGCTCCCCAAACTCACTCCATGAAATAACCCCTGCTCTGACCCAACACTTCACCAACGTGACCCAGCTGAATTATCTATGACCCAACCCACCCACCAACGTCCAAACTCAGACCCTGCAACGCAAACAACTCCATCTCTGATGTCCAAACTAACCTCCACCCTCACTCCATCCTCCCTCATGTCTGATCATTCCCACCCAACAACGTCAGACCAACTCCACCCCACCCTCCTCATGTCCAATCTCCTACGCCCCCCTCCGATGTCCAATGCCCCCACTTATCCAATCTCAAATTCATCCAATCCATTTACCCATTTTAAATTCTCCCCAGGTGGTCATTTTCAATTGAACTTGAAACTTACCTGCTTTCCGGCTGTTCGTGTAGTCAAAAAAAAATGGGTGTGTCAGTCCTCACTTTGACTCTCTGGACTTTGACACAGGACACAGTTATGCTGCCTGGATCTCACACGGCTGATTATCTGTCAAGACAGCTATAGGAGGAAATTTGGCACAAGTATGTATTTGGACACTGAGTGGCTATCTGGTGTTGATTGAGACTCCCAGGAAATTATGGGCTTATGTAAGGGTCTTGGTTCAAATGAAATCTTCTGCATGTAATAGTTCAGATATTCTAATGAGAATCGCAACTCCTAATTTGCACCCTGATCAGGTGGGAATGCATATTTACCTTCTTCTGGTTTTTCTGTGTGATTTTCTAATGGAGGATCTTTTTATGTGACTCAGTGCTGCAAATCTACAAAGAAACCATGCCCTCCTTTTATAACACTAGCTACTGCCATATTCCAATGAAGAGTTTAAGGCTGGAATCTTATCATTGTTCACGCCAGTGGGATTTTCCCATCCAGCAGTGAATGGAGATCTGGCTGGCCACCAAATTCTCTAACCCCCCCAGCATTGGCAGCGTAGGTGAATGGCATGTCCTAAAGCCTCTTTGAAAATCTATGGCAAGAAAGCAATATGGTGGCAGAGTACATGACACTGCTGCCTCACAGTGCCCGGGACCCAGGTTTAATTCCAGGTTTGGGTATCTGTGTGGAGATTGCCCATTCTCTGCGTGTCTGTGGGTTTCCTCTGGGTGCTCCATTTACATCCCACAGCCCAACAATATGCAGGTTAGGTGGATTGGCCATTCAGAATTACCCCTCAAATCCCAAGATGTGTATGGTAGGCAAATTGGCCATGCTAAATTGCCCTTTAGTGTCCCACAATGTGCAGGTTAGATGGATTGTCCATGCTAAATGTGCTGGGTTATGGGGATAGGGCAGAAGGATTGTCCTAGATAAGATAGTCTGACAGTAAATCGGTGCAGACTCAGTGGGCCTCATAGCTTCCTTCTGCAGTGTTGGGATTCTATTCTATAATGTAAAATAAGTGGATAGGGTGGGTAAAGGGGTACAGTGAGTAAGCGAAATGTTTAAGAGGTGTGATGAGTGATTAAAGGGGTAAGGTAAAATGGACTTCCCTGGAAGTGATACTGAATGGGAAGGCAAGAGTTGTAAAAAACTTCCTTTCTCAGACAACTTGAGTGGCACTTTTCAAAAAAAGCACAGGCCAAATGTCAGCCAAGACTTACACTCCAACCATAGCCCAATTGTTCATAATGCAGATCTTGAAACATAAATTATTGATTAATCTCCTACATAAGAGTATAGGGCTAATGGTAGGGCTCTTAATAGTGTTGAGGAACAGAAGGATCTTGGTGTATGTGTCAATAGATCCCTGAAAGTAGGCAGTCAAGTGGATAAAGTTGTTAAGAAGGCTATGGAGTCTTAGCTTTTATTGGTAGGGGGATTGAATTTAGGAGCCGCAGCATCATGTTGCAGCTGTACAAAACTCTAGTGCGGCCGCACTTGGAGTATTGTGTGCAGTTCTGGTCGCCACATTATAAGAAAGATGTGGAGGCATTGGAGAGGGTACAGAGGAGGTTTACCAGGATGTTGCCTGGTATGGAGGGCAGGTCCTATGAAGAGAGGTTGAAGGATTTGAGGTTGTTTTCGTTAGAAAGGAGGCGGCTAAGAGGGGATCTTATTGAAGCATATAAGATGATTAGAGGTTTAGATAGGGTGGACAGTGATAGCCTTTTTCCTAGGATGGAGAAAGCTAGCACGAGGGGACACAGCTTTAAATTAAGGGGTATGAGTTATAGGACGGATATCAGAGGTAGGTTCTTTACTCAAAGAGTGATTAGGGAGTGGAATGCCCTGCCTGCAGCTGTTGTAGATGCGCCAAGTTTGGTGGCGTTTAAGAGGTTAGTTGATAAGTATATGGATGAGAAGGGAATGGTTTAGTTAGGAGGGGCATTGCTTTTTATTTTGGTCGGCACAACATCGAAGGCCGAAGGGCCTGTTCTGTGCTGTATTGTTCTATGTTCTATGTTCTATGTTCTATAATAACATCAATCAAAAGGAACACAAAAAGCAGCTAAAAATGGGAATATTTTGCATCAGCCTGCAAGTTGTAAATGTACAATGCAATATGTTTTACCATTTCAGTGTGAGGCTGAAAAAGTCATTCTAAAATCCGATGAGGAAGAGACATTGCGTTTTCAAGGTTAAAACGACAGGATACAGAGAATAGAGAAGCGCTGAGCTTTAGAATAACATCCATTCATCGGGAACTCAGGTTGATTCAAATCTTGACTCGTGGACGTAACAGCTACTTCTCTCTGATAGCTATTGGGATTATATGTGAAATGAGTCTGATCGTAGCCCGGATCCTATTGTCTGTAGACTCACACCAGAAAATGATGTGAATGCAGCTAGCAACCTTCCTCAGAGTACTGAATTGCTTACAGTTGGAAATAGATGTATCATACTGCTGCAGGTAAGAGGACATTGTTCTGAGATTGCACCTCCAGTTGTTGCATTAGTTTAGAGAGAATTCCCTTGACACTTTGTGGTGAATATGTTGCAAATTCCATTTATAGATATGAACAGATTTCAGTTGGATTGCACCAAAACAGAGGTGAAGGTGCCTCATCAACAGCAACAGTAATAAATTTAAGTTTATTTATTAGTGTCATAACTAAGCTTACAATAACATTGCAATGAAGTTATTGTGAATATCTTCTAGTCACCATACTTGGCACCTGTTCAAGTCCATTGAGAACGAATTTAGCATGGCCAATGCATCTAACCAGCATGTTTTTTAGACTAGGAAGAAACCAGAGAACTCGGAGGAAATCTACATGGACACTGGGAGACCGTGCAGACTTTGCACAGATATTGACCCAAACCAGGAATCGAATGTGGGTCCCTGGCACTATGAGGCAGCGATGTTAACCACTGTGCCATAATGTGCATTTGTAAAGTGCATTTAATGTGATAAAACATCTTCGGAGGACTTCACTACGAATAAACACAGACACCAAACCACATGAGGTGATTAAAAGCTTAGTCAAAGAGTTTTTTTAAAGAAGCATCATAAGGAAAAGAGAGAGGTGGAGAGGTGTGGGAAGGGATTGCCAGAGCTTCAGGTGCAGACAGCTAAAGGCTCAGCTACCAATGGTGGCGCGATTAAAATTGAAGCAATTCCTTCAGCCTTATTGTCGCAAATATCCAATAAATGCAAGTGTTGACCTGTTGTGAAAGGAAAGCAGAAAAGTTCCCATCACTGGCATTCAAATTCTTTATCTAAATGAGTACAAATGTCAACCAAATTAATCAACTAAAATGATGATGGAACAGCACCCATAAAGTGTTTATTTACACGGACAGTTAAATCACCGGGCTGTTATTCCCATGATCCAGGGTTAGACATGTGCATAAATCACTCTTTGTAACAGAGACAATTATTGCAGCGGCTACTGAAAGCACATGCAAAGTATTTAGGGATTATAATAGCATGTTTATACTGACAATGAAGGCACGACAAAATTATCTTGGTTACGTTCATTCACAAATCACTACTGAAATCGAAAAAGACATTATTTCATCTGACTCAGTGTTAAAACTAATTTCTGTGCTCAATAATCTCATTTGAGATCAAAATATTTTGAAATATGCAAATGAAACCAACAAAGAATTTAAAGGCCACTTGGCCTTTTGGCTAAGATCAATCATAAGATTAAGTCTGTGATTGGATGTAATGCTTGCTCTTGTCAGCTTGGATCTGGTATGTCTCTTATCTGGGGGCCATGAATTGGATTCAATTTGAATTAGGTTTTGGAGCAGGCCAGAAGATGGATTAGAGACTTGTCCAGTCCACTCTGCACATTGTCTTTGTAATTCTGAGAAAGGAAGGAAATTATATTTTAAAAAATGGCTTGAGTGAACTGCCTAAATGCCTGAAGATCAAAAGATTTGAACAAAGTGGCATGTTAGCACTGCTGCCTCACAGAGCTAGTAACACAGGTTCAATTCCAGTCTCGGGTTACTGTCTGCATGGATTTTGCACATTCTCCTCATATCTGCATGGGTTTCCTCCAGGTGCTCTGGTTTCTTCCCACAGTCCAAAGATCTGAATGTCCAAACGGCAGAGAAGCTGGAATTGGAAGGGATGCTGTAACAGATGAAGATGTGGGGGGAGAGTGGGAGAGAGGTAAAATTGAGAAAAGGGGAGAAAGGCGAGGAAGGGGGATAAAATAGGGGTAAAGAAGGGGAAAAGAAAAATAAAAGCAATATAGAAATAAAGAGTAGAGAACAGTTAAAAATTAAATTAAATGGAATAAAAGCAAGTTAGGTTAATTGACCAAGCTAAATTAACCCTTAACGTTGGGTATCAGCAGGGTAGTTGTTATGGGGATAGGGCCTTGTGTAGGATTGTTGTTGGTGCTGGGCCAAATGGCCTCCTTCTGCCCTGTAGGGATTCTATAATTCTGTTCTATGAAAGAGATGGATACAGTTTACATTATGTAAACCCACAATAATAAATTAATCTGTCAATAGGCAGGAGAGCAATCAACCCTCTTGTGGCCAAAGATTTACAGTGCCCCTGCAGTGTGTCTCCCACTGACTGACGCAGTGGACCATTTGATTTGCCATTTTCTTCAGCAAGTCCTATCCCACTGAGCAGGAGGGGCAGGAAAACTCTGGCCCAATATATTTCATCGTTAAGTCACTCAATGAATATAAAAAGCTTGTGCCATTCATTAAAGACCACGTCACGTACTGAGACCAATTTAGTATCCCAAACAGTGTATTTCTTTAGATTCATAAATGAACGCATTTAGCAGAGTGCAGAAACAGCAACAACAATTTGTGTAACATCTTTACTGCATTAAATTGTCTCAAGATGCTTCACATGTTTATATTCAGAGAAAGATTGACAATCAGCCAAAGAATAAAGGATAAGTGCGCTGTTTGTCTTCTCCCACATGCTGAGAGAGTCCTCCCTTGGCAATTCTTTTCATACTTTCTTTTTTAACTATGTCAGATTCATTCTGGAGATTTCTCATGCTGAGATTCTATTAGCAGACCAGCTTTGCTCTCGCAACCCCATGGACTGTGCAAATTCCTCCCACCGTGCTGGGAAAGCATCATGTGCAGATTTTTCTCCCTCCAGTCATTCTGCATCCACCCCTCTAACCCTCGATCTCATCATTGCAATCAATCATGCATTGCAGGAACTAGGTTGGCCATTTCCACCTTGGAATCTGTTCCTTCAATCAATGTGCTCAAGATTAAACTGCAATCTGACTTCACGTACCCAGCTATCCAAAGTTAGCTGCTCTCAATCCAACATTATTTGTGGAAGAGAATTCCAAACACCGACAATTCTTTATACATCAAGATTTTTTTTACTCCTTGAAAGGAAAGGTCCTTATTTTTGGAGCAGTGGATGGGATAGGAAAATCTAACAGTTATCCAGAAATCAGTTTCTCACTGGGATAAAAATAGACTGCCATTGGATAGGTTGCCACACCATGGCAGGAACTGCATTTGTTTGTATTTAAATATCACCAATACTTATTATTGCAGCCAACTCGTCAGAATCACACTGCACTGCAGAAAAAAAAGGCCACATCAGTGGCTAACTAGACTGATGTGATCCATGAGTGAGATGCGCCTGACCACCTGTACATTACTCCTAACATTGTGGTGTCTTTATTTACTTTGCTATGTGCTGCATTTGGGGCTGCTCCGACTCAGCTCCAAGGCTGCACAGGCAAGATGAGGAGCAGCTCAAAGAGGATTCAGAGCCAAGGCTTTCCTCTGCAGACCAGAAGTAAAACAGGGAAGGGAGAGGTGGGTGGTGGAAGGGATTGGAGGCCGTAGGCTTGACTGGGGAAGCATGTGCACTGACACGTGATTAGTGGCGAGTGGGGATATTAAGTTATTTAAGGGGGCAAAATCATAGACACTTCCTAAGCAAGAGCACAAGGAGTATCGGAGCCAGGATGCATAGACAGTCTTGTGGTTGTGTGCCACAATTTACTGGACTGTGCTCATCCCGATCCAAGGAGGCGGAGGGCTTGAGAGTCCTGTGTTAGTTCATGCCCAGTGTAGTGCATAGGTTGTGGTCAGTCTATCACACATGTCAGCCTTGGGGATTTCTACCTTCATATTGGGCTGTAGATGGCACAGTCACAGTTGGGTGGCATCTTCAGCCCAGAGATGGAAAAGTGGGGATGTAGGAACTAGCATCATGGCCTCAGCGGAGAGAATGTGGTGTCTGTAGGCCATAGATCAATAGGACTCAAGATGGGGAATGGGAATCACACCTAAATGAGGCATCGTGACATCAACATGAAGAGGTTCAGAGGGGAGGACAGGATAATGCATGATTGTAATGATGAGATCAAGGATTAGAGGGGTGGATGGAGAATGATTGGAGGGAGAGAATTCTGCACATTATGCTCTCCCAGCACAATGGGAGGAATTTCCATAATCACATGAGGGTGGGAGAGCAAAGCTGGCTTGCGAATAGAATCTCAGCATGAGAAATCTCTAGAATGAATCTGACTTAGTTAAAAAAAAAGTATGAAAAGAATTGCTAAGGGAGGACTCTCTCAGCTTGTGGGAGGAGACAAACAGCGCGCTCATAGTCCGCTTGAAGAGGCATCTATCTAAACTCCATTAGCCTCCTGGACGTAGAAAGCACAGCTGAGACATGTTAGGAACAGTCACATGCCAATTTAGCGAATTTGGCGCCTTAACTCTTATTGCACATCCATGTGAGAGTGTAATTCCAAGTGGGGCCAGTGAATAATTGCCTTGCAAAAAATTGCCTTTGTCCCACTCATGGAAAACCCTGAACATCAGAGGTAACCAACGAAAAAAGGGTCATAGGCCATAATATAGATGCCTAATGGCCTTAAGATCATACTGGCAGGCTGGCAGGTTCAAATATGGGAACCCTTTATCTCACCTCCAATAAAATCTCATGGTGGAATTTTCTGGTTGAACCTGCCCCAAAACTGGAAAATCCCACCCAAGGTCAATGGACTTTTGCGTGGTTCGTCACCTCGTCTGCAGTCATTCCCAAACTCCCCTCAGTCTTTCACTGCAAATAGGTGTTTTTACTCCTTGAAAGGAATGGTCCGTGCTGTGGAAAGCAAAGAATGTAGACTGATTGGGCCCTGCTTGAGGCTTGTAGTGCCTGGGAGAACTCTTTCAGATCCAAGCCCTATTTCAAAGCCCTGTCACTGCAGTTGCATTTGCTGAGCGTGTGGATGGAAACACGGGGGTGTTGGAGTACTGAGTGTGCTTCAGGTGATCCTAAAGGCTGTAATAGCATAGCAAAGGGATTTTTTGGGCTATAATGGAATGACAGTAAACCTTTAGCTTCATAATTACTCCCCAGTAAGGAGCAGGAATATGCCGTCTGCAGATTTATGTTTCTACTCATTATTGCTGCAGAGATGATCACTCAGGCAATAAGGATGGAGCAGCCAATGTTGCAGTCATCCAGAAAATCAGAAGGAGGATGAGAAGGGCCCATCACAGTCAGGCTGGGGAAAGGGATGTACCTCATTCTGATGAACAAGGGCCAATGGGCAACACTCAGAAGCTTTGGCTGACAAAACAATTAAACGTATTCACCTGACAAGACCAAAGATATACAGGAGATGTTGTTCATATCCCCAGATGTGTGAAAGATGTTTTGCATGTCTGGGAATGTCTAGGGATATATTGGCTCACAACTGCCACATTCTCTGGAAGGGGTTGATGCTGCAGAGATTGGGAGACCCCCATTGCTAATAGTTCATTCCATGACTCCACTCAGATCTCTACGTGAATTCTCAAGCACCGACTCAATGCATGCATGTGGAAGGTCACCAACAAATTATTTTGTAAGATCAGAGCACTGAGTATATCCTACAATTGCATGCATGCGGCTTTAAGTGCTCCCTGGAAGCAGCCACTACAATTTATCAACAGGAAAGGCTCCCACTCTCCCAATGTGCAGCTGGTCTGCAATGACCAAAAGCAGAATATGTAGGTGAATGAGAGATAGCCTGGAAGCTTCCACAACTTGTACATCTTGAGTCATTCACAAGTGCACATGGATCTTCAAGAATCCTTACAGTACTCATAGAACATAGAACATAGAACAATACAGCACAGAACAGGCCCTTCGGCCTTCGATGTTGTGCCGACCAAAATAAAAAGCAATGCCCCTCCTAACTAAACCATTCCCTTCTCATCCATATACTTATCAACTAACCTCTTAAACGCCACCAAACTTGGCGCATCTACAACAGCTGCAGGCAGGGCATTCCACTCCCTAATCACTCTTTGAGTAAAGAACCTACCTCTGATATCCGTCCTATAACTCATACCCCTTAATTTAAAGTTGTGTCCCCTCGTGCTAGCTTTCTCCATCCTAGGAAAAAGGCTATCACTGTCCACCCTATCCAAACCTCTAATTATCTTATATGCTTCAATAAGATCCCCCCTTAGCCGCCTCCTTTCTAACGAAAACAACCTCAAATCCTTCAACCTCTCTTCATAGGACCTGCCCTCCATACCAGGCAACATCCTAGTAAACCTCCTCTGTACCCTCTCCAATGCCTCCACATCTTTCTTATAATGTGGCGACCAGAACTGCACACAATACTCCAAGTGCGGCCGCACTAGAGTTTTGTACAGTTGCAACATGATGCTGCGGCTCCTAAATTCAATCCCCCTACCAATAAAAGCTAAGACTCCATATGCCTTCTTAACAACTTTATCCACTTGACTGCCTACTTTCAGGGATCTATTGACACATACACCAAGATCCTTCTGTTCCTCAACACTATTAAGAGCCCTACCATTAGCCCTATACTCTACACATTTATTGTTCCTGCCAAAGTGCATTACCTCACACTTTTCCACATTAAACTCCATTTGCCACCTCTCGGCCCAGCTCTGCAACTTGTCCAAGTCACTCTGTAAACTATAACACCCCTCTTCACTATCTACCACTCCACCGACTTTAGTGTCATCTGCAAATTTACTGATCCATCCCTCAATACCCTCATCCAGATCATTTATAAAAATTACAAACAGCAGGGGCCCCAAAACAGACCCCTGAGGCACACCACTCGTCACCGAACTCCACGATGAATATCTCCCATCAACCACCACCCTCTGTCTTCTATCTGCCAGCCAATTCCTAATCCAATTAGCTAAATCACCCTCTATTCCACACATCTGCATTTTCTGTAGAAGTCTTCCATGGGCCACCTTATCAAACGCCTTACTAAAGTCCATATATACTACATCAACCGCCTTACCCCCATCCACCTCTCTGGTCACTTTCTCAAAAAACTCAATGAGGTTAGTAAGGCATGACCTACCCTTCACGAAACCATGCTGACTATCCCCAATCAATTCATTTCTCTCTAAATAACTATAAATCCTATCCCTAATAATTCTCTCCAATACCTTGCCCACCACAGAAGTAAGACTCACTGGCCTATAATTCCCAGGAAGGTCTCTCTTCCCCTTCTTAAACAATGGGACCACATTCGCTATCCTCCAGTCCTCCGGAACCACACCCGTAACCAACGAGGACCTGAAGATCAGAGCCAGAGGCTCTGCAATCTCCTCTCTTGCCTCCCAGAGAATCCTAGGGTAAATCCCGTCCGGCCAGGGGACTTATCCAACTTCAAACCCTCGAGAATTTCTAACACATCCTCCCTATCTACTACAATACTCCCCAATTTGCAACCCTGTACCTCAGTGCTCTCCACAGCTACATTTCCAGCACTCTGCGTGAATACCGAAGAGAAATATTTATTCAGTGCCTCACCAATCTCTTCAGGCTCCACGCACAACTTCCCACTGCTGTCTATGACTGGCCCTAATCTTGCCCTAACCAATCTTCTATTCTTAACATATCGAAAGAAAGCTTTAGGATTCTCCTTAATCCTATCAGCCAACATCTTCTCGTGTCCCCTCTTAGCTCTCCTCAATTCACTTTTTACCTCCTTCCTAGCTAATCTATAGCTATCCATTGCACTACCTGAGCCTTCAAGCCTCATCCTGACATAAGCCTCCTTTTTCTTCTTAACCAGCAAATCAACTCTTTTCGTACACCAAGGCTCTCTTACTCGTCCATTTCCTCCCTGCCTGACAGGGACATACTTATCAAGGACTCTCAGCAGCTGCTCCTTGAATAAGCACCACATTCCAGATGTTCCCAGTCCCTGTAGTTCCCTAGTCCAATCTACGCACCCTAATTCTCTCCTGATGGCCTCATAATTACCCTTCCCCCAGCTATAACTACAGCCCCCAGCTTCATGCCTATCCCTGTCCATCACTAAGGTGAACGTAACCGAATTGTGGTCACTATCACCAAAATGTTCACTAACTTCCAAGCCTAACACCTGGTCTGGCTCATTGCCCAGCACCAAATCCAATGTAGCCTCACCTCTAGTTGGCCTATCTACATACTGAGTCAAAAAACCTTCCTGCACACTCTGTACGAAAACTGACCCCTCTAACGAGCTAGAGCTATAGCTATTCCAATCAATATTAGCAAAGTTAAAGTCCCCCATCACAATTACCCTACTACTTTCACTCCTAATCAGAATTGACTTCGCAATCCTTTCCTCAACCTCTCTAGAACTATTAGGAGGTCTGTAAAAGACTCCCAACAGGGTGACCTCTCCTCTCCTGTTTCTAATCTCAGCCCATACTACCTCAACAGACAAGTCCTCATCAAACTTCTTTTCGATCACCGTGATACAGTCTTTGACCAGTAACGCCACTCCTCCCCCCCTTCTACCTCCTTCTCTACTCCGACTAAAGCATTTGTACCCCGGAACCTGCAACATCCATTCCTGTCCCTGCTCTACCCAAGTCTCAGGGCTGGTCGCCCGGCGACAAAGGCTATCCATATAAGACATGGCTGATGATGTTCCTTCAGCAAACTGAGCCACAAAGTGCTTCAGAGGAGAGGCATAACATTGTCACAGTGCAACATGCTCACTGATAGGACAGATCATTGACATCTTGATGTGTTTTCAATGTCTGGACAAGTCAGGCGGTTCTTTCCATAAGCCCCTCAGAGGGTGTCACATATCATTGTGTCTTGCTGTGCTCTATGCAACCTGGTGCTCCAAAGGGGAGGTGCTTTACCAGATACTAAGATGGAGGAACTGATGATAAGAATTTTGAGAGGGCTGAGCTTGGTGAGGGTGATGAAGCTGAGGCTCCAGAGAGAGGGGCCATAACACGGGCTAGATGAGGCAGGTGTGAATGTTTATAGGCATCAGTTTCCAGGAGGATGATGATGACTGAAGACAATCCTCTTTGTCCAGTGCCTTCCATGCTGACTCCAGCTTGCCACCTTTGTTGCTCTCATCCTCATTGCAATGAATCACTTCAATCTCTGGATTAGTAGTTACATTCCAGCATGACAACATTGTTGGGTGGTAAGATAGTCTTGGGAGCATGTATCCTTTCTGTAATGTGATAACAGTGGCAGCAGTGCATTTCCTGAATACAGTTGAGATGGTACAGTATCTTCGAGCTTCTCAACAATGTTCCACTGACGACAGCATTCTATTATAGCCTGGAGCAGCAGTGCTTTCCTCAGTGTTCTTGTGGCAGTATTGTGACAAGAATTGCCCTTAGAGGTCAACCTTCACTCAGCGAATATGACATATAGAGAATCATAATATCATAGAATCATAAAATTTTATAGCCAGAAGGATGCCATTTGGCCCATTGTGTTGGTACAGGCTCCTGAAAGAACTACCCAGCTAGACCCATTTTGCAGTCCTACCTTTGAAGCCCTCTAAATTCATACTTTCAAAATTATATCTAACTCTCTTTTGCATTCTAAATCCCGACAGCTCTTTGAGTAATTTCTCCCCATCTCACTCCTAGCTCTCTTGAAATTGTGAACCATAGTCACTAACATACCAAGTAGCAGACACAGAATATCTTTCTTTACCCTGTCAGAATTGTTCTTCATTTTGAACACGTTAATAAGGTCACCTCTCAACCTTTTTGCTAAGATCAAGCATCACATCAAGCCCAAAGTGGGGTGTAATGCCTCATCTTGTCTCTCATTTTGTTTGTCTCTCCTTACGGGAACATTCGATTGGATTCAGTTGGATTTGATTTTTGGAGCAAGCAAGGAATGGAGTTGAGTTTGCCTGGTTCACTCTGAGCATTCGCTTTGTAAACTTTAAGAATGGGTTTAAAAAAAAGTCTACTCTTAATCTTCTCTGCTCCAAGGAGAATAAGTCCATTTTCTCCTATTTTCCTTGTATCAAAAATTTCTCATTCCCGTATCATACTAATATATCTCCTTTATACTCTCTCTTGGGTTTAAACATCCTTCCTTAAATAAGGTACCTGGAACTGAATACAATACTCCAATAATTATCGCGATGTAGCATTATTTTCTTGCTTTTATACTCTTTGCCTATATTTATAATCCTAAAAAATCCTATGAGTCTTCTTATCAACTTGCCTGGCCATTTTCAGCAAATTATGCACTTGAACCCCAAGGTCTCTCTGCTCCTTCACTCCCCACAAAGTTGCACCATTGACCTTTTATTGATTCTCTGTGTTCCTTCTACCAAAATGTTTTACCTCACATTTCACTGCATTGAAATTCACATCATAGAATCTTCAATGGAAGGAGGTTACTTAGCTCATTGAGCCTGCACTGACAACAATCTCGCCCACGTCCTATCCCCTTACCTCAACTGATTTACACTCCTAATCCCCCTGACACTAAAGGATAATTTATCATGGCTAATCAACCTAATCCGTATATCTTTGGACTGTGGGAGGAAACCTATGTAGACAAGGCAGATCGTGCAAACTCCACAAAGACAGTCACCCAAGGCCAGAATTGAAGCCGAATCCCTGGCACTGTGATGCAGCAGTGCTAACCGCTGTGCCACCCTGCCACCATCTGCTAAGTGTCTGCCCATTTTGCTAACTTGTCTGTGTCTCTCTAAAGTCACTCAGCGTCATCTTCACAATTCACTATTCTCCCAAGCTTAGTATCATCTGCAAATGTAGAGATTTTTTTTCCCTCGACACCCATTTCTAAATCATTTATATGAATAAGAAAAATTCAGGGTCCCAGCACTGATTCCTGGGGAACACCACTTTCAATTTGTCTCCAGTCTGAGAACCTTCCATCAATACCTACCTTCTGCTTCCTATCTATTAGCCAAATTCTAATCTATGCTGCAAGGATCCAGCAATTCCAAACATTTCTAATTTGTTAAGCAACCTGCCATGTGGCTCCGTATCAAATGTTTTCTGAAAATCCAAAAATATATCTACAGCACTATTCTCACTCACTGCCTGTGTCACCCTGTTCAAAAAGCTCAGCTAAATTTGTCAGTCATGACCTGCCCTTGAAAAAGCTATGTTGACTGTCTACTATGAAATTATTTCTCTCAAAGTGCAACTTTTCTGGGATACCTCCTCTCCCCCTTACCTCCATCCTCCTGAGGGGGCCTCCAAGTAGATACAAACAGTGAGCAGGACAAATGCTGAGGCAGATGATAAAGATGCCTGCCTTCTTTAAGTGCTGAGTGGATCTATGTAAGGACTGAGGACTCGAGTTGCTCAGAATGTGAGAACAGATGAAAATAACAAAGATTGTGCATGACAGTGGTTGGTGATGACTTTTGTGCCAGTTGTGTGTGAGATTCTTGTGGACTATAGTGCTATGAATGGCCGGCGGGCTTGTGAAAGTGAGAATTGAGAGTGAGGAGAAGTTTGACTCACCCTGGCTATGAAGGTGAGATCGTTCATCCATTTTCTGCTCTGGATGGTGGACAACTTCTGTACTGATTTGATGCTGACCAGGCTGGTCATCTCCTCCCAAGCTGGAGTGGTGAGGTTGATGGACCTCCTCCTCCCACCCCTGGGGTAAAGGATGGTCTGGTGTGCCCCTGCCATGTACAGAGGCTGCATCAGCATTTTGCTGCTGAACTTGGGGGTACTCAGCCTCTTTCCTCTGGGCAGCAATCACTCTCGTCGACAAGTCCTAGGCTGCAGGCAGTGAAGGATGTATGCAGGAGAGATTTAAATGTGGCACAAAGATCCAATGAAGTCACGGCAGTGGATGAAATGTTCCTCCTACCACCACAAGTTCCAATGTCCTTGCATATTTCACAAGTTCCATTTCAAGTCGCACTTTTCCTGCTTATCATTACATTTGGGCTGGGACTTTACAGTTGTCTCATGCAGGGTTGTGGCAGGTCAGCCAAAAATCCATAAGGCCATAAGGTATAGGAGCAGAATTAAGCCATCTGGCCCATCGAGCTCACTCTGCCAATCAATCATGGCTGATTAGTCTCTTAACTCCATTTTTCTGTCTTTGGTCCCCTTGCCAATCAAGAACCTATTATCTCAGGGGAACTGTGCTTAGAGCCCGAGGGAATGGCATAGATCCTGAATGAATACTTTGCGTTGGTATTCACGAAGGAGAGGGGCTTGTTAACAGCTCCTGTCTCTGAGGGAGCTGTGGACCAGTTGAGGGAAATATCCATACCGAGGGAGGAAGTGTTAGAGCTTCTAGGTAGCATTAAAACTGATAAATCTCCGGGGCTTGATGGTATTTATCCCAGACTGCTTAGGGAGGTGCGAGGTGAAATTGCTGGGCCTCTGATGCAAATCTTTGTCTCTTCCTTGGACACAGGTGAGGTCCCAGAGGACCGGAGAGTAGCTAATGTTGTACTGTTGTTTAAAAAGGGTAGTAGTGATAACCCTGGGAGTTATAGGCCGATGAGTTCGACGTCAGTAGTAGGGAAGCTGTTGGAGGGAATTCTTAGAGATAGGATGTATAGGCACTTAGAGCGTTGCGATCTGATTAGGGATACGCAGCATGGATTTGTTAAGGGGAGGTCATACCTTACAAATCTGGTAGAATTTTTTGAGGAGGTGACGAAAACGGTGGACGAAGGACGAGCCGTTGATGTCGTCTATACGGATTTTAGTAAGGCGTTTGACAAAGTCCCTCATGGGAGGTTAGTGGAGAAGGTCAAGTCTCATGGGATACAAGGACAGGTAGCTAGATGGATAAGTAACTGGCTTAGTAATGGGAGACAGAGAGTAATAGTGGAAGGATATTTTTCTAGCTGGAGGTCGGTCACTAGTGGTGTGCCACAGGGCTCGGTACTGAGACCTCTTCCATTTGTAATATATATATAAATAGGGAAGAGGGAGTAAGTGGAGTGATCAGCAAGTTTGCAGACGATACAAAGATGGCTGGACTTGCGGATAGTGAGAAGCATTGTCAAGCATCTAGCAGGTCATAGATAGGCTGGTAGTTTGGGCAGATAGAGGGCAGATGGAATTCAATCCTGATAAATGCGAAGTGATGCATTTCAGGAGAAAGAATGTAGCGGGGAGGTATATGATAAAGGGTAGACCTATTAAGAGTATAGAAACGCAGAGGGACCTGAGGGTGCCGGTGAACAAGTCTCTGAAGGTGGCAGAGCAAGTGGAGAAGGTTGTGAAGAAAGCATATAGTATGCTAGCCTTTATAGGAAGGGGTATAGAGTACAAGAGCTGGCCTTTAATGTTGCAGTTGTATAAAACGTTGGTTAGACCTCATTTGGAATACTGCGTCCAGTTCTGGTCGCCTTACTACCGGAAGGACGTGGAGACTCTGGAGAGAGTGCAGAGGAGGTTTACCAGGATGCTGCCTGGTATGGAAGGTCTGAGTTACGAGGAGAGGTTAGGCAAATTGGGACTGTTTTCCTTAGAAAGACGTAGACTTAGAGGAGATCTAATAGAGGTGTACAAGATTATGAAGGGTATAGATAGAGTAAACAGGGTTAAACTTTTTCCTAGGATGGACTCAAATAGCACGAGGGGTCACGGGCTTAGGGTGAGGGGGGTAAGGTATAATTTGGATGCTAAAGGGAGTTTTTTCACACAGAGGGTGGTGGGGGTATGGAATGCGCTGCCAAGTAAAGTGGTGGAAGCAGGTAGTCTGGAGTTATTTAAGAAATACTTAGATGGGCACATGAACAGAATGGGAATGGAAGGGTATAGAAAACTGATTTAAAATAGGAATCATGAGCTTTGGGAGTCCCTGGGAAGTGTGTAAATAGATGATGATATTGAAGTACTTGTTTTTATCTTACAGGTGCTTTGGTCCACCTTGTTGTCTAACGAGGGGCATACACGCAATGGGTCGTGAGAGGGCTGCTCTTGGATTTTTTTTGAGAGTATTCTAGTGCTTCACGTTGTTAGTGTACACTTGACCCGGACCATTTGATGGGCAACACGACAGCTCAGTGGCTATCGCTGTGCTGTGCAGATACATGGATTTGGGCCTGTGTCTGTGGGAGTTTGCGAATTTTCACTGTGCTAGCATGGGTTTTCTCCGGGTGCTCCAGTTTCCTCCTACATCCCAAAGATGTGCTCTTAGGCTAATTGGCAAAACAAATTCTTCCTAAATTGTCTCAAATTTGGTTTTTAATCCATAGATCTATAAACATAGACAGGGATCGCGGGTAGAGGTGGGAACATTGTGGTGGCGGTGCGGGCTCGTAGGGCCGAAGGGCCTGTTTCCCGTGCTGTTTTGTTCTTTGTTCTTTGTTCTAAATATACTCAATAACCTGGCCTCCACAGCCTTTTGTAAGCGATGAATTCCATAGATTCACCACCCTTTTTTGTTGGGATTGGAAGATCTCAATGGTGGCTGGATTGGAAAATCCCCAACTTAGTCTCCGGAGCAGAAAGTCCCACCCTATGTGTCTCATGCTAGACTCCCGAGCCAGTGGAAATACTTCCTCTTTATCTACTCTATCTGGTCCCCTCAAACCTATTCAAAGATTTTAAATCCTTTCAAACAATCAATCAATAAACAAACAAACTAATTTCTATTCAGTGTCTACATCAAAGACTTCTAATCCTTTACTAGCCTGTCAACACTAGCAATAGACATGAGAACTCAGCTTCCTGCTGAGGGACATGGTTTTGGAATTTTTGAAACTCAGCTGATAACGTTTTGCTTTTAAACTATCTAGATAGCGTGTCAATCCATGTATTCCAGCAGTATAAGAGTTTTTTTTCTGATAGGTACAGCTTAGTTTTCTTTCTTCCTTTTTATAGATTTAAATAACTTCAGATCATGATACTTGAACACACACTTATCTGCCCTTCAAGAGTGTTTATCCCTCCTTCATAAATTGGTGACTCCCACATTGTGGGTTAAAGCTCTTGGAACAGTAAGAATGGGCTCTCCTTGAACTCCGCACTAATTTTAAATGCTCTGCTGAGCTTAGCTTTCCTATGTGTGTGATTCACTCCCTGTACCCTTCCCCCACCAGCAAAAATGGGATTTACCAGATATGGGAGTGAGAATTCTACATCTGACTCCTGCCCACTTTGAGAGGTTTCCGGAGTTGACCCTTCTCGATGAAAATGTAACTTTTGGATGGTTAGGCTGGGGAGGGATTTGAACATGAGGGTGAGAATTTGTTACCACAACCAGGAACTAGTCTCAATCAATGGGCACAGGGGTGTGAATAAGTGAAACTTGCTGTAAGTCAAGATACACGCAAGGAGAATTTTGGCTAAGCTCAAATCTATGGAGAATGAAAGATATTTGGCCAGCTAGGAGAACATTGAAATAGTCAAGATTAGAGGAACATAGATGAGTAACAGATGGGCTGAGGCAAGAAGGGGGATATAGCGCAAGGTTGGATATTGGCAGTACTTGTAATAAAAAGGATGGTAATCATGATACTTGGCCTAGGTCAGAAAATACAACTGTTGCCTCACTTAATTATCTCAAGAAATGATAGTTTCCTTGCTAGAACCTCCTTGAACTCTTTGAATAATGAATATAATTTACAAACTCCAGTGGGCAGAGTTTTAATGCTGATCACTAGAATGGGAATAATAGTGGGCAGGACTGGAAAATAGCATGGAAGGACTCACACCAGAGTCTTCATGGTGGGACACTCACCTCCTTGATTACATTCTACCAATAAGTTTTACCCCATTTAAAATCATACAGAATTTCCAAAACTCAGAGTGAAATTTTCCATCAGCAGAATTTTCTGCTCCTGTCTCAGTCAATGGACTTTTGAATGGTGTGCTATATTTTCCAGCCCCACTCTTTCCATGAGATTGCCATAGAATTCAGTATTACTGCAATATTTGCTTGTTGCATGTTATAAATAGAATCACCAAAGTACCAAAAATAACAATATGTAGCATCCTCAACTTCATAAAATGTTCCAAGTCACTTCACAAAATTTAACATCAACCCACATAAGAAGATGAACAAACGTTTGGTCAAAGTGGTGTATCTTAAGAAGTGTCTTCAAGGAGGATAGAGAGGTAGAAAAGCAGAGATGTTTAGGGAGGGAATTCCAGAGCTGAAGGAGTAAGCAGATGAAGCATAGGAACATAAGAATTAAAAGCACTTCAACCTTTAGATATATCTATTTTAGTATCATTCACAAATGTTGCTATGTTACACTCTGTCTCTGCACACAGATCATTTATTTAGATTGTAAATAGTTGAGGTCCAAGGACTGGCCCCTGCGGAACCCAGCCAGTTACATTTCACCAGCCAGAGAAAGACCCATTTATCCCAACACTCTGCTTTTTGTCAGTTAGCCAATTTGCAATCCAATCTAGTACTTTAACCCCAATCCCTGTGATATCACTCTCTGGATCAGTCTTTCATGTAGCACCTTGTAAAATGCATAGCCACCAATGGTAGCACAATTAAAACTATGAATTCTAAAAGGCCAAAATCAGTGGAGCATAAATATCATGAGTGGTGGTAAGGTTTGAGGAGATTCTTGGTATAGGGAGGGATGAAGTCATGATAAAATTTGAAAACACAGATGAGCATTTTCAAAGCCAGGGATTGTTTATCTAGTAAACATTGTAAATAAATGAGCACGAGGGTGATAGGAGAACAGGGGATGATGCAAGTAAAGACATGGACAGTGGCCTGTTGGATGGCCTCAAGCTTACTGAGGGTATAATAGGCAAAGGTAGCCTGGAATGCATTGGAATAGTCAAGATTTCAGAAAACAAAAGGTGGGAACAATTAACCTTGGCAGTGGAAAAGGGGAAGGTCAGTGAGGGATTAGGATGGTGCCGTTGGGGTTGTTGCTTGTAAGGAGGCAGAATTGAGTGTCTCGATGGACCCACTGGAGAACATCGAGACAGGCTCAATAGGGAACATTAGCAATGATGGGGTGTTTAGAATAATGGTAACAGCACGTAAGGAGGCAATTCGCCCATCATGCCCATGCTATCTCTCTGTTGCTCAGTTATCCAGCAATCCCCAACTCCCTTGCCTTTTTCCTGTCATCCTGCATATAGTTTCTCTTCAGATCCTGATCTAATTCCTTTCTGAAAGCCACAATTGGATCTGCCTCCATCACACTTTCAGCCAGTACAATGCCTACTTCTAATCATTTTTAGTAAAAATGTTCTCCCTCATTTTGCCTCTAGTTCTTTTGCCAATCACTTTAAGTCAGTCTTTTCTGGCTCCCCATTCCTTTGCCACTGTGAATAATTCCTTCCTATACTCTGACAAAACTCCACACGATTTTAAACAGTTCCATCAAATCTCCTCTCAATCTTTTCTTTAAAGTGAACTTTTGCCAATCCAACTGTATAGCTCACCACCAAAACCATTCTCATCAATCTTTACTGCACTCTCTCTTTGCATCCTTTGCATCCTTCTTAAAGTGAATTGTATATTCCAGTTGAGGCCAAACCAGTGTTTTATAAAGGCTAATCATAACTTCCTGATTTTTGTACTTTATGCTCCTATTTATAAAATGTGAGCTCAACAAAGGTATTTTAAAATTGAAGCAACTGAACTGCAAGTCGGAGAAATTGAAGCTGCGTCTTTGGTGTAGTTTACTGGTATCCATGGCAAAGGTATAGTCTTGGTATCCAGTGAAGTCCAAGAATTTGCAAGCCACATTTGGGGGGATATGATCAAAGAGCAGATATAAACAACAGGCATGTTAAAGTAATTGTTAACAACTAAAATGCGACAACTATTGATCAGGGAGATTTAAATATTGGGAGAGACAACTTTGGTGTTTTGTGGAGGAATGGTGAAAAAGCAAAGGCTCTGATTTGTGGCCAAGGATAGAGGTTTCCAGTAAGGAGTTCCTTCAGGGGATTCATGTTCAGGAGCCATCTTAAAAATATAACTTCGACAAAGCATTTTAACTAAGTTTTGTGGGATTGCAGATCTGGCTAACCAAGAGTGTTTTATACCAGGTGTCAACACTGAACAGTTTTAGGTCAGAACCAGAAAGCAAACAACATTTCCTCCATTCTTCTCTAACAACCATCTTAACATCACCGATCTTGGAAATGTTGCCAATATGACAGTTGGTTTTATCATCTCTCACATCAGACAGCCTTTTATTCTTTCATATGATCATCTGTTTAAGTCTATTTTTTGTATTGCTTATGTTTCTTCATGGAACTGGATGAAGACTATCAAAATGCACCCAGTATTGGAAATAAATATGCACACTGTGAAAAGTGATAAAATGGAATGATTTCACTCGAGTCATTTTGAAACTGTATTGAATTTCTCAGATTTCAGTAGCATCAGCCTGGATGAAAAAAAATGGTTTAAGGACAGAATACAGCAGGTTATGATAAATGGTTGTGTTTTATCCTCAGGATAGTGGATAATGATGTCCCTTCAATGTTATGATCACTGCTATTTTGGATGGTAAGAAAAATGATAATTATAAAGTTGATGTGGTTTGGGACTAAGGCTGGAATTTTCCAGCCATGCTTGCCTCAAAGCTGGAAAACCCTGTCCAAGGTCAGTGGACCTTTGCATTGTCTGTGTCCCAACTGCTATGATTCCCGTGGCAGGTGGGATGGAAAAATTTCCCTTCGAGACTTTAGTTTAAAGTAAAATGGAAAAATGAAGGGGGTCAGGTGATCTGTTCTGAATTCTGCTGACAATACACCTCAGCGGCTTCTTTGTTAAAGGTAAAACAATGGTGGTAGGGGGTAACTTGTAAACAATGACCAGAACATCTGTGCTGTCTGTGGATAGATTGTTAGTGTGCAAGTCTGAGGGAGGTGTTAGGAGTGACAGGCTTTGTAATCAGTTATACTTTAAACTGCCTATGTAATTATAAGATAGAATGGAATCAGGAGATCCAGAGGATAATAAATTAGTATTTCTACCCAGATACTTAATCTTCAGGATTGAAGAGGACTTATTTCCACTCTTTGAGGTGGGTTCTGCGGTGGCTGAATAATTCAGTCCTGAAATTACGGATTCTGCCACAAGTTTGGCAGGGGTGTTCGATGAGGTGGGTGGGTGGGATGCTCAGAATCCTGTGCTCCCTTTTCACTGTTTATGCTTGGCCTCTGCATACTCCATCTGGTGACGTTCGAGGTGATTAGTCATTTTGCGGATGCTTCTCCAGTTTATGCGTTGTAGGGCACGATTCCCATGCGTTGATGGGGATGTTGCATTTATTTAGGGAGGCTTTACAAGAGCATCCTTGTAGCATTTCCTTTGCCCTCCTGGTGCTCGCTTACCAGTGCAAGGCTTGGAGTAGAACTCTTCTTTTGGGTGCCTTGTGGAGGGCATATGGACAATGTGGCCCACCATTACAGCTGGTTGGGCATAACCACTGCCTTCGTACTGGGGATCTTGGCCTGGGTGAGGCCACTCACATTGGTACACTTATCCTGCTGGTGGATTTTCAGGATTTTGTGGAGGGAACATTTGCATTATCTCTCCAAGGATTTAAGGTGTCTGCTGTACATTGTCCATGATTCTGATTCACACAGGAGGGTGAGGATCACAGCTGCCATGTAGTATTGGATTTGAGGGCTAGAACACTTGTTCCTCAGAGGCACACACATATACAATATCCATTGCAGCAGTCAATGCTGGATTTCATCCGATTTGATATCTGTTGGAACTGAGAGGAGATTCCTGACTTATGAGAAATGATCCATATTGTCCAGGCTCTCTCCATGGATCTTGGTGGTTGGGTTGGGGGGGGGCAGTTTTGTGTGGCAGGAGCAGGCTGGTAGAGAGCCTTTGTTTTCCCAATGTTAGTGTAAGGGTCCATTTTCTCTTTTGCCTCAGAGCATGTGGAAATGATGGTATGTAACTCAGTCTCTGATCCTGCGTGCCTTTTTCACGAGGAGTCATTTTCACACCACAGCTTGATGACAGAAGTTAGAGTGGTCTTGGTTCTGACTTGAAGGTATTGGAGGTTAAACCTACCTGCTTATCTGATATGTTAGTTTCACATCACTGGGGAGCTTCAAAGTGATGGAGTGTTGCTATGAGGAAGATGGACATGGTCATTATTGCGATGATGGCAGCCCTGCTTGACCCCAATTTGTACACATACTAGATCTATGATAGTTCTGTTGGTGAGGGTCACGGCTTGCATATCATTGTGCAGCAGGAGGAGAATTGTGAGGAATTTCTGTGAGCAGCTGAATTTCAGGAGAATGTTACAGTGGGTGGAAAAAGCACAGGAGAATCAGCGACTGGCAACAATCATGATGTGTGAGTTTTCTTCAGCACAATTGAAACCATCTACGGTTCAAGCACCAAGGGACCCACACCACTGAGAATCAAAAACCAAAAGGCTCATTAAAGGTAGAGAGGCAATCAACACTCACTGGAGAGAGCACTTTGAGGACCCTCTCAACCAAGACGCAGTCTTTGACTCAAGTGCCTTTGACATCATTGCAACACATTACCCGCCACTATTTCAACTCAACCCCAGTTCGTCGTGAAGTCAAAAAAGCAATCACTGAAAAATCACAAGGCCTCTGGGGAATCCCTACTGAAGTAGGATAGCTAGCTAGGGTAAATGTGTGGGGTTATCAGGATAGGGCCTGGGTAGGATTGTGGTCAAAGTAGACTACTGGACCAAATGTCTTGCAGATGGTGGATTGGTTTGAGGTGTCAGACGACTTACTCGCTGCATTATTCCTAGTCTCTGACTATCTCTTGTTTATGTAGTCTTTTGTACTGTGTTTATGTAGCACGTCCCATTGAGTTTCTTTGATTTTGATTTGATTTGGTTTATTATTGTCACATGTACTACTATACAATGAAAAGTATTGTTTCTTGCATGCTATACAGACAAAGGATATTGTACATAGAGCAGGAAATGAGAGAGTGCAAAATGTAGAGTTATAGTTGTAGCTAGGGTATAGAGATAGGTCTGATGGCAGCAGGAAAGAAACTGTTCTTGAATCGGTTGGTACATGTCCTCAGACTTCTGTATTTTTTTAATGGAAAAAGGTGAAAGAGACTATGTCTGTGGTGTGTGGGATTCTTAATTATGCTGGCTGCTTTTCTGAGGCAGCAGGAAGAGTAGATGGAGTCAGTGGGTGCAAGGCTGGTTTGAGTGATGGATTGGGCTTTGTTCATGGCCCTTTGTAATTTCTGGTCAATGGTAACCCCAAGGATATTGACATTGACATGATTTTTAATCCATAGATCTATAAACATAGACAGGGATCACGGATAGAGGTGGGAACATTGGGGTGGCGGCACAGGCTCGTTGGGCCGAAGGGCCTATTTCCCGTGCTATTTTGTTCTTTGTTCTTTTTATTGGGGTTTTGATGATGGTGACACCATTAAGTGGCATAGGGCGGTAGTTAGAGTATCCCTTATTGGTGATAGTCATTGTCTGGCATTTGTGTTGTATGAATGTTACTTGCCACTTGTCAGCCCAAACCTGAATAGTGTCCAGATCTTATTACGTTTGAACATGGACTGCTTCAGTATCTGGAGTGTTGCAAATATACTGAACATTGTGCAATCATCAGCAAATATCCCCACTTCTTACCTCATGATGGAGAGAAAGTCATGATGAAGCAGCTTGAGGAGCATCCACAGATCCATCTGAAAGGTAAACCCCTTCTATCAAAGGTTCTTCTCTGTTGTGTGACTCTAAGTCAGCCGTTCGTGTGATTCAATATTCTCTGAACAACTTGTCCAGAGATTTCTGCTCGAGGCTCCACACAGTGCACTCTTTTGGCTAAAGGTTAGCCTACGATCATTTTTGACCTCAATTGGCTCAAGACCTTTCTCCTCTATTCAGAGTTAAAGATGACAGGAAAGATAAGTAAGAGTCATTTACCTATCACAGAGAAGGGCGACATGGCCCCTTCGGAGGTAACAGAGAAAGAGTTTGTAAAACAGCATTTTGATTTATCAAAAACTTCCACTAAAATTGAACAGAAGTATGGGACCTTCAAGGGACAGTGAACCTTAGATGATATTAAGCGAGTGTGGGTTCAAGTTAAAAGATTGCCTGGCAAGGGTCGTATTCATTGGTCCTTGATGAGTCAACTTAGACAGCGAAAGGAAACTATTGGTCGTGAAGAATCAGACTGAAAGGTTAAGGGATTCCAAGATCAATTAACTGCAAGATGTACCTCTCTGAAGGATGATAAATGAAAGTGTCAGAAACTAGCCAACAAGATTGTGATCTTGGAGCACAGTAAATCTTTATCAATATCTATTCCCAGAGTGTACCCTGTTCTGGAGCAAATGAAACAACAGATATGGGCAAGACAGCTGAGGGAGGACTTTGAGAATGAGGGACAGGAGAAACCAGCTAAGGATATTTTTTCCTTGAAATATAAGAGGATAAAGATTGAGTCTCAAAGAATGGCAGATGCAGATGAGGTCACTCGTACTGACAACAGATATGGTAAGTGGCAGTTCATGTACCCACGGACCCAGAAAAGATTGACAATGGACTAAGAAAATGCCTCACTCCAAGAAAATTGGAGCAAATATGTGGGCTGCTTTGAAACGCTTAAAAGGAATTTATGAGCTTCATCCGTTGGATTGTGTGCAGATATTATCCTTCATGGTTCCAGACAGAAAGAGGAGGACATTACTGACTGATGTAGAGGGAGGATTGGGTCAAGTTAGACAGAACTCAGAGAGAGGATGGTGTCAGATTAGATTGTGGTGAATGGCATTCACATCAAGCAAGACAGCCTGGAGTAAAATAGCATCGTGTCAGCAGAAAGCAAATGAAGAAATCTCTGGTGATGAAAAAAGGTTCAGAACAACTTGGCTCAAACATTCAGGCATTCAGGAAGTAACTGCAGAGAATATTGATGTGGAAGTGGGTTGAGGCTGTTAAAATCAGTGTTTGGAGCTGACAAGAAGTCAGAATTATCCAAAATGCTGAGAGTTAACAAACTAAATTGGGAAGAGGAAGTTGTTACTTACCTTAGTCGACTAGAACGGGATATGACAGTAAATGTGAAAGGTGCACAAGTGACAGTACATTCAACCAATCCACCCAGGTTCATCTCATAACTTTGGAGAAAAAACTCATTGGGCAAAGATATGTTAATCACTGGAACGAAGCCAGGAAAGGCAGAATGGGAATTCTGAAAAGAATACAAAAGGTGAACCAGATGAATTAGTAGAGCAGTTTAAACAGCTCACTGCCCGACAGCAGGGAGCAGCCGTCCAGGAGTAGAGCCTACCCTCACTTTACTGCTGTTGGCCCTCTCGCAACAATGAGCTGACGACCTTTCTGTGGATGTGAGGATAGGTGAAGAGTCAATGAATTGTTTACTGGACACTGGAGCAAAATTAACAAGTATATCCAGGGATCACTTACCACAGGTTCCTCTGACTGGCAATAAAATATGAGCTGGGGGAAAACTGGGAAGCAGATGCATGTGTGTGAGTCAGTTCCTCTGCTATTCCAGCTGGGACCATATAGAATCGAAATGCCCATATGGATAGGACCAGTCACACAGGCACTCCTGTGAATGGACGTGCTCACCCAGATGGATTCAGCTTTGTGATTCTCTAAGGGAAAAGTTACCTGGAATATCAGGCTCCTGAAGAAAGACAACTGAAGGAACACCTGGCTTGGGCTAAGGACAAGAATGATTGTGGACTATTACAGATGAACCTAGTAACCTTTATCAGGATCCGCTCCACCTCATATTAGGCAATATTCCATTAGCCAGACAGGGGTTAGAACCAATTTAGAACATAGAACATAGAACATAGAACATTACAGCGCAGAACAGGCCCTTCGGCCTTCGATGTTGCGCCGACCAATTAAGAAAAAGCAATGACCCTCTAACCTAAACCATTCCCTTTTCATCCATAAACTTATCTACTAACCTCTTAAACGCCACCAAACTTGGCGCATCTACAACTGCCGCAGGCAGGGCATTCCATACCCTTACCAACCTCTGGGTAAAGAACCTACTCTAACATCCGTCCTATAACTACCACCCCTTAATTTAAAGCTATGTCTCCTCGTGCTAGCTTTCTCCATCCTAGGAAAAAAGCTATCACTGTCCACCCTATCTAAACCTCTAATCATCTTATATGTTTCAATAAGGTTTCCTCTTAGCCGCCTTCTTTCTAACGAAAACAACCTCAAATCCCTCAGCCTCTCTTCATAAGACCTGCCCTCCATACCAGGCAACATCCTGGTAAACCTCCTCTGTACCCTCTCCAATGCCTCCACATCTTTCTTATAATGCGGGGACCAGAACTGCACACAATACTCCAAGTGCGGCCGCACTAGAGTTTTGTACAGTTGCAACATGACGTTGCGGCTCCGAAATTCAATCCCCCTACCAATAAAAGCTAAGACTCCATATGCCTTCTTAACAACCTTATCGACTTGATTGCCAACTTTCAGGGATCTATGCACATATACACCAAGATCCCTCTGTTCTTCAACACTACAAGAGTCCTACCATTAGCCCTATACTCTACACATTTGTTATTCCTGCCAAAGTGAATTACCTCACACTTTTCCACATTAAACTCCATTTGCCACCTCTCGGCCCAGCTCTGCAACTTGTCCAAGTATCTCTGCAAACTATAACACCCCTCTTCACTATCTACCACTCCACCGACTTTAGTGTCATCCTGCAAATTTACTAATCCATCCTTCAATACCCTCATCCAGATCATTTATAAAAATTACAAACAGCAGGGGCCCCAAAACAGATCCCTGAGGTACACCACTTGTAACCGAACTCCACGATGAATATCTCCCATCAACCACCACCCTCTGTCTTCTATCTGCTAGCCAATTCCTAATCCAATTAGCTAAATCACCCTCAATCCCATACATCTGCATTTTCTGCAGAAGCCTTCCATGGGCCACCTTATCGAACGCCTTACTAAAGTCCATATATACCACATCAACTGCCTTACCCCCATCCACCTCTTTGGTCACTTTTTCAAAAAACTCAATAAGGTTAGTAAGGCACGACCTACCCTTCACAAAACCATGCTGACTATCCCCAATCAATTCATTTCTCTCTAAATAACTATAAATCCTATCCCTAATAATTCTTTCCAATACTTTGCCCACAACAGAAGTAAGACTCACCGGTCTATAATTCCCAGGAAAGTCTCTATTCCCCTTCTTGAACAATGGGACCACATTCGCTATCCTCCAGTCTTCCGGCACTATACCCGTAACCAACGACGACCTGAAGATCAGAGCCAGAGGCTCTGCAATTGCCTCTCTCGCCTCCCAGAGAATCCTAGGGTAAATCCCGTCCGGCCCAGGGGACTTATCTAACTTCAAACCCTCAAGAATATCTAGCATATCCTCCTTATCTACTTCAATACTTTCCAGTTTGCAACCCTGTATCCCAGTGTTCTCCACAACTACATTTACGTCTCCCTGTGTGAATACCGAAGAGAAATATTTGTTCAGTGCCTCTCCAATCTCTTCAGGCTCCACGCACAACTTCCCACTGCTGTCTCTGACTGGCCCTAATCTTGCCCTAACCAATCTTCTATTCTTAACATATCTAAAGAAAGCTTTAGGATTCTCCTTGATCCTATCAGCCAAAGTCTTCTCGTGTCCCTTTTAGCTCTCCTCAACTCACTCTTTAGCTCCCTCCTGGCTAATCTATAGCTATCCATTGCACTAACTGAGCCTTCAAGCCTCATCCTGACATAAGTCTCCTTTTTCCTTTTAACCAGCGAATTAACTTTTTTAGTACACCAAGGCTCCCTTACTCGACCATTTCCTCCTTGCCTGACAGGGACATACTTATCAAGGACTCGCAGTAGCTGCTCCTTGAATAAGCTCCACATTTCAGATGTTCCCAGTCCCTGTAGTTTCCTAGTCCAACCTATGCACCCTAATTCCCTCCTTATGGCCTCATAATTACCCTTCCCCCAGCTATAACTACTGCCCCCAGCTTCATGCCTATCCCTATCCATCACTAAGATGAATGTAACTGAATTGTGGTCACCAATTTGTTTCGGCCATCCTTTGCAGATGTGTTTAATTAACCAATGAATTTTTATTTTTTTACTCATTCGTGGGACGTGGGTATCACTGGCTGGCCAGCATTATTGCCCATCCCTAGTTGCCCTTGGAGGGCAGTTGAGAGTGAATCACATTGCTGTGGCTCTGGGAGTCACGTGTAGGCCAGACCAGGTAAGGATGGCAGATATCACTCCTTAAAGGACATTAGTAAACCAGATGGGTTTTTCCAAAAATCGACAATGGTTCTATGGTCATCAGTACATTCTTAATTCCAGACTTCTAAAAAAATTCAAATCCCACCAACTGCCAAGGCAGGATTTGAACCCGTGTCCAGAAACATTAGCTGAGTTTCTGGATTAATAGTTTAGCGATAATACCACTAGGCCATCAACTCTGCATTTAAAGTAAACGGACGTTCTCTGGGTAATGAATAATAATATTGTAGAAGAACAACAGAGAGATTAGAGAGACTAGCAGAGAGACTGGAGACATCTGTTGGACGAAGATTGACAACACCTTGATTGTAAGACCCCGAGAGAGAGAGAGACTAAATGAAAAGCTGGTGTACGTTTTGAATGAACTCTTAATAAACTCTTGCAATTTACCGACAAAGTGTCAGTGAGTTCCTGAACCTAACAGTACCTTCAAGGCTGAGATAGATTGATTTTTGAATGCTAGTTCAATCAAAGAATACGACATTCAAACAGGAATGTAAAATTGAGGTATTACTTAAAAATAGAGTAGGCCAGATGGGTCATATGGTCTGTTCTTCCTCCTGTTTCTCATATTCTGCTCTTAACAGGTGGAAGAGATATCTGGTCAAATTTTTTATCTGGTTCCCATAAGTGAAAATTGTGTTGACTCACTGTGTCAGTCAATCTGCTGTGGTATTACATATTAAGAATTCTAACTGGAACAGTAAAGGTTGAAGTTTTTTTTCCCTCCCGGAGATTGCTAATTAGTGAATGCTTTGATTTATTCAATGCAATTATAATAAAAATAACTTCATTTGAAGAGAACTGCTTTTATCCATGATTCCTTGGATCGTTCTTGATAATCTAAGATTTGATTTATTCTGAGTAAACTCCAGCCAACTTAACTTCCACAATGAGGTTTAGCTTCTAACCTAGCTAGATCTTGACTGCGTATTTTGTGTTAATGCTCTGATAACCTTGTCCCAATCTTGGTTCGGATTCAATGGCTGGAATTTTACCATCCTGCCTGCCACAGGAACTGGAGTGGGCGAGGGGCAGACCATGGAAAGATTTTATTGACCTCGAATAGGATTTTCTGGTTTCAGGATGAGGGAGGACAAAAAATCCAGCCCAGTATTTCCTTTTAGGTTTCCAATCTAACACATGTCTCTTTCTGTCCTCTCCTGTCTAATTCTGATGATAGCATTCTATCCACTATGTAGCATTAGCTTTCATTCATTATTTTCAGATCAATCCCTTTAATTCTGTAGCCAATGCAGATTAAATAAGGAACTGGCACCAGAAGAAGACTACAGGGTTTGCAAGTAGAATTACAATCTCGATCAAAGAGTTACATAGAAAACAGCCTGTGAGATAAAAGAGATTTTAAATCTGGGGAGAGCAAAGTTGTTTGTTCCCCTTTGAGAGCTCATTCTGTACCAACCAATATAGGGAATTTTGCATCATTGTGTCTCTTGTAAATTGAATCAGATTTTTAAGAGTTTGGAGTTCAATACTAAATAAGGCAAATAACAATATTTAAATACAAATATATTAGAGGAGGAACAGTCACAATTTGTCAATCTGAATTGGAAGTACATTTATACCTTGCGTGGGAATGATGAATTATCGAATAGAATGGCGTCTTGAAATTTACAACACAAACGTACTGTATTTCAAAAAACCACCTGCTCATAAACTCAGTGGACGGAATTTTCTGGCTCAGATGTAAAGCAGCTACAGGGGGATTTGGACAACCTCACTGGTGCCATCATATACTGGTCTTCCATGTCCAGTGGGTATTATGGGGACTGTGGGGTGCGTTATCGATCCCTCAATTACATTGACTTTGACTTTATGCAGTATTACATGCTGAGTGGCTGAAGCAAAGCGTTGCACCCTGCAAAATTCTAATATGCTAAGAATGTCTTGGGGAAGCTTTGCCATATCTTCATACTCATTGAAGTAACTCATGTTAACTTTGATGCAATATTATTTTCAGGAACTGTATTTTTAATTTATCCCACAGTTTTTTGCTTAAGTTTATCTGGTTGAAGAAAAGAAAAACACCAGGTTTGGTCTAAAGAAGCTTATTTTGCAACTGAAGCAAAACCTCCCACTACAAAGGTTAACATCCCATTAACCTTCTTAATAGCTTGCTGCACTTGCATGCTAGTCTTAATGACTTATGGACAAGGACATTCAGATCTTTCTAATTTCACATTCTAATTTCAAATCATTTAGGAAATAATCTGTGCACTTATTTCTTTCACCAAAGTGGATTACTCACATTTTTCCACATGTTACTCCATCTGCCATCTCTTTGCCCACTCACTGCGTGAAATTTTACCATGCAGGTTCGTGCGATCCTGCCCGAGGCCAACAGAAAATGCCGTTCTCCTAGCCTCGCCCGCCCCCGGAATCGGGGCAGGTGTGCCGGTAAAATTCTGACCACTAAGTCTGCCCAAATTCTCCTGCAGCTGCTTTACATCTTCTTCACAACGCACATTCCTGCCTAGTTTTCACACACACATAATGCCCCCACCAGCATCACCCCTCAGGGCCATCCTAAATGCTCAAAATGTACCTAACTCTCTCAGGTGGCACTTTCTTCACAGGGTAAAGCCCTGTTCCAAATCAATTTAAGGCTGCTCCGAGAATATTGTCACTGACTTCTGAGTTGTTGGACTGACAATTAACATTGCGTGCGCTTGTGAGCGTGTGTGTGTGCGTGAATGTGTTTACACTGCTGAATTATTGACCACACATAATAATAAACTTGCAAAATAAACCGCTTTATTTGCATAATCAAAACAACAACCTCTATTTGCATTCATACTGGGCCTTATTAATGGATCTCATTGCAGACAAAGTGACAATTTATCTGGTTACACATACGTCTTTGAAAATACAGTCAGAATTTATATTGAAAACTTCCTGGCCCTAGTTTAAAGTGCATTTTGTTGCTGGATGATAATGGACTATTAAGCACTAAACTTATCCATGTTATCTCGAGACTGTGAAAAATTGCTGAGTGGCTGAAGCAAAGCTTTGCACCCTGCAAAATTCTAATGTGTTAAGAATCTCTTGGGGAAGCCTTACCGTACCTTTATACCCATTGAAACAATTCATGCCTATAAATGATTTAACAGCACTATACGCATCAATATTAACACTATTAAGCACTTGAGTTAAGTGCCACACGTTTAAAACATTCTTCTAATGCCTTATAGTAGTTGGTGAATGGATTGCTCAGTCATAGCATTCGTTTCAATTTAATTAGTGAAAATTGAAAAAAAATTAGATATTCATTCAATACTATAATACTTATGTCAAAAATAACATAAGAACTCTTAGCTTTAGGTTCAAAAACCTGGAAATTTACTCCCATCGTTGAATCACTTCTTCTGCAATTGTGCAAGCTAAATTGTGGAAGCTTGTGGGATACCATCACTGCGGTAAGATGTTGTCCAGAGATTAAAGTAACCAAGCACGAACTTCGCTGCAATATGCAAAATAGCGTGGATGCTGAAATTTGAAACAAGGACATAGGACTCTGGAAAATCTCAGCAACTTTGACAGCATCTAGTAGGAGAGAAAGTAGGTTTAACATTTCAAGTCCTTTGATTCTTCATCAGAACTGAAAGGAGGGAGAATGTGTCAGAGCTATAAGAGATTGCAACGAAAGCTAGCACTTTAAAGAACAAAAGACATAGCCTGGCTTAAGAGGGGGAGGGGGAAAGGGCTGAGCTGAGAGGGCGGTGATGTGGGGAAAGGGTGGGGGGGATGGCATTTGCATTCTGACAACATAGTTATTGGATATTTTAAAAAAGGGGTTTAAGATGGAGGAGAAAGTCACATTCCAAAGCTACCAAACTCAATGTTGAGTTCTGAGGGCTGAGGCGTGCCCACCGGAAGATGAGTTGCTGCTCCTCCAGTTTGCACCGAGCATTACAATAGGCCAAGGATGGACACGTGGGCATGAGAACAAGGTGCTGAGTTAAAATGGCAATGACTGGGAGGTTGGGGGTCTCATTCATGGATTGAGTGAAAGATTGAGCTGCGTCCCAATCAGCGCTTAGTCTCCTCAACGAAATCAAGCTGAAGGAAGTATGTGAAATGCTACATAACCTGAAAGGATATTGGAGGCTTTGAATGGTGAGGAGGGAGAAGGGAAAGATGCTGTACCTTCCGTAATTGCAAGGGAAGGTGTCATGAGATGAGAAGGGGAGTTGGATATGATGGAGGAGTGGACCGATATATCACAGAGGGAGCAGTCCCTGCAGAATCTGACAGGGTGGGGAGGTGAGGGGAAGGCGTGTTTCTTGGTAGCATGGTGCTGCAGTTGGCAGAATTTGAACAAACTATACTGTATTTGGAAGGTTAGTTTGATCATCTTCAGAATAAGAAATCTGTTAATTAAGCCCATACAACGAACACAATGATGGAATGATTGGCGGAACCAGGTTTTTAACTAAAATGATAAGAAGGCAATGAACGAAGAGTTAGTCAAAAGAAAGTTTTGAAGAGGCTATAAAAGGTACATGAAGAGATTGCAAACTGTTGATGGAAGCAAATCCCAAACATTTGGAGGAGGGTTCAGATGATGCAGCGCAGGAGACAGGAACCAATCACAAATGCAAATTATGGATTACTAACAAAAGTGCAAAATTGTGCAAAAGATGGATTACTAACAAAAGTTTTTGAAAATAAACTGGGGCAATGAAGTGGGAATTTGAAAAAAGAACCAAGAACCTTGATGTTGCTACACTCACTGATGGACAGAAAGCTAGTGAAACTGACGGGGCAAGGGCAAGATGAGTTACATGGGTGGATGGGGGAGGAATTTGTGTAGATTTGCAACCTAGACGTCTGAATTTGATCCAAATTCTGACATGTGGCAATGAGGTAGCCCGGGAGGAGAGCATCAATGAAATTTTCACAATGACTGTAGACCAAGTGGTCACATGAGAACACGGCTATAGAGAAGATCACATGACAAGTGCACAGGAGTCATACTGGGATCTCGGACAGAGCGCATATACTGAACGCAACTATTGAGCTTGAGAGTAAGTTGCCTTTGTTGGAAATCCTTGATGTCGGTGATTTGACACATTCTACAATGATGACACTATTGCTGAGAGATTCAGCAGTGGGCAAGTGAGTGAACAATGTTCTGGAGATAGACACAAATAGGATGTTTCAATGCCAAGTTGAAGAGAAAGCTGAAATGATGCAGATCTGGCTGCAATGTGACATGCTGTCAGGATATGTGGTGAAAATAATTTCAAAGGAAGGGAAAGGACATTCAACTATTTTACTAGCATCAAGCTGTAAGAGATTTTAGCATGAAGTCAGACTAGTGGAAGCACAGCATCATCCGCCTCAGAGTGAGTGGTGTGGCAGAGTGGGATACTGTTAGCATTCATGGATGATGTCAAAAAACTTGTGAATGATGCTTGCAATTAAGCATTGGACATACCAGAGAAGATTGTGTAGGTATAGAAGAAAAAAAACCATGAAAGCTGTAGAGATTGGATTGGGACTATCTGTACAAGTATATAGTGTCATCGAGATGAATTGCAAAGAGACAGTGAAGGGGAATATAACACTCAGCTGTGTTGAAGGCAGTGAAGAAGTTAGGCAGCATAAGGAGGATAATGACTGGTAGAACTGGTCAAAGTTTCTTCTGAATGAAATGTTAAATCAAGGCCCTATCCATAAATATATTGCTTGAAAAAGAGCAGGGAAGTTCCCCAGTGCCCCAGCCAGCACGTCTCCTTTGACAAACATCACTCCAAACCTGGTCATTTATCTCATAGCTGTTTGTGGGACCTTACTAAGGTAACAAATTGGCTGAAATGATGCCCCCTATTCCTACAATATCTATATATCAAAATTAATTAATTTGTTGGGCAGGAATGACAGCAGTGGGGATTGGGTGTAGAAAGAAGTCCTCAAATGACCCATCAGGATTTCCCATTCTAATTGTCTCTCCGAATGATGTATTGGGGTTCCTGCCATGTAAGTTTGGGAACCCCAGTGTCCTACATTTTAGTATCACCAGTTGACTTCCCCACTCTATTTTCCTACACATCTGGATCCCCTCTCTCCACTGATGTGGCCATCTCAGGGGCATGGTTTACACAGCTTTTGAAAAAAGGGACCTGGTAAACAGCAGAGCACCGCGGGGTTCAGCACCTAGCAAGGAGAGAGTTACGCTCAGGCAGTATCCTGGCAGGGGCTCCTGGCTCAGCCTGCTGCCAGAGATACTGCCAGAGAGTGGCAATGTCCATGGGTGGGAGCAAGTTCCTGGAGGGGTCGGGGGAAACCATGACTTCCAGGATTGTTTCAGAAAGACTGATATTTTTCATGAGTATGGATTAAAAACCTGAAATGTGGTACCCAAGTTTAAATCTAGTTGGACTCTGCAATTTGCAAAATGCAGAGCTGCAACAGACAGTTTTCATGCAGCCAGGCTTTGGACTTCCTATCGAAAGCAGACAGGTCTGGAATTACCAGGCCGTGTACTAATGGCCACAGTTTCAGCATGAACTGTTGTTTACACATCCAGTGAACCAGTTCTTTTAGAAGAATGCTACACAGACTTGGTAGCACCCACCTCAGTAGGAGGCCAGAGGCATAGTGTCACAAGGACAACACTTGACAGTTGAAGATTCAAAGTTACATACTGCAACCTCTACATATGGAAAGTAATCACCTCATTGGATCTTTCCGCCCCTGCAAAATGCTAGTATTGGACACAGGCCATAGAATCTCCAAGAAGGGCATGAAGACGGGAATAAAAGGGACAACCTGGAACTTCAGTTCTCTCAGTTTTTGCACTTTCTTCAACTATGTCTCCAGTGAGCATCTTTGCCTAGCAGCCAAGCAGCATAGCATCTCCAGTTCCTTGTATCATCAGACTGACCAGATCCCAAAGACCATTCTGGTGAGACAATCCGAAGGCCAGAACCAACCCTGGATGAGAGGGGAAGCCCAATCGATAACTGTAGATCCTGAAACATAAATTGAGGAACATCGTCTCCCAGCCTTATTGAATGGGATTACCAATCTTTTCCGATAAATAGTTCAAATAAAATAATAGAGACCTGTGGAATAAAGGATCTTCAGAAGTGTGTGTCAGACACAGATAGGTAGTGTAGATTTGAGACTGTTCATTGAAATGTCCTGTGAAAAGATTGATAGAGTTTGATTAAAATACAGTAGTAGAATCTGATAAATATTATTTTTATTTGATAAAGTTGTGTTAGACCTTCACCTGATTCTTGTCTTTTTTGCTCCTCTCACCACGTAATGTGCCTGAGTTAAAAAGAATTACTGTAAACTAACCAAGGTTAGTCAGGGTATATTTATCCATCTTGCACTTTCCAACTCTCTTATTTTTATTTTGTTTGGATCAGAGCTCTCTTTAAACATGGTAACTGGATCTTTGGAAAGCTGATGTTGTTGATAGAGGAGGCTCAATCCGAATCCACCCCAGCAGCATGATGTCATGGGATGTCTGGTAAATGGTAGGCTTTCAAAAGAGTGTTAACCAAGGTTCAGAGTAAACATATTCCCCTTAGAGTGAAAGACAAGGCTGGAAGAAGTAGGGAATCATGAATAACCCGGGGTATTGGGGCCCTGGTCAAGATGAAGAAAGAGGCACATGACATGCATAGGCAGCTGGGATCAAGTGAATCCCTTGGACAGTCTAGGGAGTTAGGAATAGACTTAAGAGAGAAGTCAGGAGGCCCAAAAAGGGGACATGGTGATTGTTGTGGCAGATAAGGAGAATCCAAAGAACTTCTACAAGTATATAAAGGGCAAAAGAGTAACAGGGGAGAGAGTAAGGCCTCTTAACATCAGCAAGGTCATTTATGTGCGGATCCAGAAGAAATAGGTAAATATTTCTCATCAATATTTACTGTTGAAAAAGCATGATGTTAAGGAACTGGGGGAAATAAATAGTGATGTCTTGAGGAATGTACATATTATAGAGAGGGAGGTGCTGGCAGTCTTAAAGTGCATTAAGGCAGAGAATTCCCCTGGACCTGTTAAGGCGTATCCCAGGATGTTGTGAAAGGCTAGGAAGGAAATTGCAGGTCGCCTAGCCAAGATATTTGAATCATCAATTGTCACAGGTGAGGTGCCTGAAGATTGGAAAGTGGCAAATGTTGTGGCTTTGTTTAAACAGGGCTGAAGGGAAAAGCTTGGGAACTACAGGCCAGTGAGCCTCACATCTCAGCTGGATAAATTGTTGGAAGGTATTTTGAGAGACAGGATCTTACAGACATTGAGATGCAAGAACTGAATGGGGACATTCAGCATGGCTTTGTGAATAGAAAATCATGTCTCACAAATTTGATTAGTTTTTTGAAGGGAAAATCCAGAAGGTAGATGAGGGCAGTGCAGTTGATGTTGTCTATCTGGACTTCAGCAAACCTTTGACAAGGTACCACATGTAGGTTGTTGCGTTGGGCCTCTGATCTTCGGGTATACATTCTTCAAGGGGGCCTTCACGACACACGACAGCACAGAGCCACTGAGCAGAGACTGATAGCCAAGTTCCGCACACATGAGGAAGGTCTTAACAGGGATCTTGGCTTCATGTCACACTATCTGTAACCCCCATGACTTGCCTGGGTTAGCAAAAAACCTCACTTACTGTGCTGTCTGGAGACAATACACATCTCTTTAACCTGTGCTCAGTGCTCCTTCCACTCACATTGTTAGCCACTTAAAGACTTGAATAGCAGGTTAGGTGTAAAGATTCGCATTCTAATCAGCAATCTGTAAACTGTCTGTGCTGATAAATGTGCTATTGGAGACCAGAACACCTCATTCGCCTGACGAAGGCCATAGAGCCAAAAACTTAGGAGTTCACTATCAAATAAATCGGTTGGATTTAAAACTGATGTTGTCAGACTTCTTACTGTGTTCCTCCCACAGTCCAGAAGACATGCTGGTTAAGTAGTTGCCCATGCTAAATTTTCCTTCAGTGTACTCAAATAGGTGCTAGAGTGTAGCGACTAGGGGATTTTCACAATAACTCATTGCAGTGTTAATGTTAGTCGACTTGTAACTGCAATAAATAAACATTATTCAAAAAAACTGAGAACTCTGCCCATTGTTTGTGAAGTATTTAGAATGTTCATAATATCTAAAAAGCACTATGTAAATCCAATTTAATTATATGCAATATTCTTGATGTGAATTTGGTTTTGCACGTTGATTAGAAACCGAATGAAAGCGATTTGAATGGGATTGGTAAGAAAAAGAGAATATTTGGATGATAACATTGCGTTTTCTAACCTCATACAGGCAGTGATTTAGGATTAGGCTGTGGTTTGTAAATAATAGAGGGATCAAGGACAATTTACTAACTGATTGATTGATAATGGAGACAATGCTTTAAAGGAGCAAAGGGAAAAAGAGAGACTGCGGACAGGAGTTGAGACATTACGGAGCACGTGAGGGACTTCATGTAAGAACTGAGCATATGAAATAGATGCACAGTAAGGATTTGTGGGACTGGGTTGAGAAGCAGACTGAATGCAAGAGCCATGGATATGTATGTACATCAACCATGAAAGGTGGCAGTACAGTGGAGACAGCAGCTAATAAAACATATAGTGTCCTAGGCTTTATTCATTGGAGCATAGAGTACAAGAGCAAGGAGCTTATGATGAAGTTATAGCTAGATCTCAGTTGGAATATAGTGTACTGTTCAAGTGCCACATTACAGGAAAGATATGAATGTATTAGAGTGCCAAAGAGGTTTACAAGAATGGTTGCAGAAATGAGAAACTTCAATTATGAGGATAGATTGGAGAAGTGGGAACTTTTTCCTTGGAGAAAAGAAGGCTGAGAAGAGATTAGATAGAGATGTTCAGGGGCCTGAACAGAGTAGATAGGGAGAAACGTTCCCTCTCGTAAAAGAATCAAGAATGAGAAGGAACAGATTTAAAGTGATTAAAAAGAAGGATGTGAGAAAAAACTTTTTCACACAGCGAGTGTTTGGGGTCTGGAATGGTCTGCCTAGAAGTATAGTGGAGGCAGCTTCAATTGAGGCACTGAATCAATGTTCTTTCAGGACATACTTGCGATGATTGGTCTTCGAGTTCTCACTGAAGGCAAAGGACTGAAAAACATATCTTTATCCTTAAACTGTCCCAATCTTCTGGAAAATTCCCCACCACCCAGCCAATGGGATAGCTGGAAACTGATCACATTGTTCAAACATGCCAATAGAGTTACTTACAAACAACTCCATAATGTTCAGTTCAAATGGCATGTAGATCACATAGTCTTAAACCATATATGGAAACAATAGCTCTGGCATATCTTGCTCCGTCCAGATAACTAGCCTTTTTTGGTGAACACAGGAAGTGCCAGGTCACAACTCACAGGTCAGGTCATGATCCACTGCAACCTTTCAACCTGCCTCTGCTTTTGATTGTAACTTGACCAAAAATCCCAGCATGTTTAATTCTTATTGTCATAATTTCTCTTACAGCTAATTTTGCCATTATTGATGCTGGAATCATTGTTATAGATGGGTTTTCAACCACAGTGCTGTAACAATTCTGTAATAGTGTGATTGTGTGGGTGAAGTTGATGCAGGAATGTGATGAGAGCAAGAAGGCACTGCTATTCTCATGATGAGCCTCATTGTTGAAAATAGACACCAAGGAGTCTAAAATAATACTTTCTAATCAATTGGAAATATACAATCAGACTGACAGCATTTTTTTTTGTAATGTGCAGAGTACGGATATTTCTTCCCAACTATAAAGCTAACAAGTAAAAAGATGAGAAAAGCACTTGATTATAAACAACGTTCTTCAAAGAAATTTCACTTTGATAGTATTTTTTCTCATCTTAAAAAAGTGAGCTAGCAACGCTGCCAGAGTTTGCTATCTGCTTATTTTTCTTTTTTATATTATATTATATTTATATTTATGTTATATTTATATTTATATTATAATTGATAACAAGTCTTACAACATTGACTGTTGTAAATGCATGAATTCCTCCGTGGCATTTTAAAATGCAGTTCAGAAGTTACCCACCACTCAAGGGATTAAAAGCAAGCTGTTTTTTGATCAAGTTTGCTGTTTTAAATGATTAATGGACACATTTGATGTAAGCAGAAAGAGTTCCTGATCCTCAGGAGTTGAACAAGCTAATGGTTTATCTACTGTATATATTTAGACATTGGTATATTAGCCAATGCTTGGTAGATAGTTTAATGAAGATGTATTTTACCTATCCCACATAAAAGCCTATTCCTGCTCTTCGGATCATAAGAAATCTGATGAGCCAGCAAGTTCATACAGATATACCTCTGTAACCTCCTCAGGCCCTGCAGCATCCATTCTTTCTACACTGCTTATTCCGATCTCTTGTTCATGTCTGATTTTAATCGTATTTGTTGGCAACATTGTTGCCTCACATCATTGGAGATGCAGATTCAATTCCAGCCTTGCATATCTGTCTGTGTGGATTATACATATTCTCCCCAAGTCTCTGTGGGCTTCCTCCAGGTGCACTGGTTTCCTCCCACAGTGCAAAGATATGCAGGTTAGGTGGATCAGCCATGCTAAATTGTGCCAGGATATGTAGGTTAGATGGATTGGCCATGATAAACGTGTGGCCTTATGGAGGTAGAGCAGAGGAGAGGGCATGGGTAAGATACTCAGAGAGTCATTGCAGACTTGATGGGTTGAATGGCCTCCTTCTGCACTTTTGGGATACTGTGGAGACAAACCTGACCAACAATGATGACGAAAGGGTTAGCCTGAAGTTAAGACAATTCAAAATGAAGATTCCATTTGTGAAACGTTTACTTCTAATAAGAATTTATAGATTTCCTTCAGAAGAAACCTAGGAATTAAAGACTTCAAAAGAAGTTAGGAACTATTGAACGTAGAGGCCCATGGAAGAGAATTAAAGCTCAAGAGAAGACATTAAAACAACAAGATGAAATAGCTGAAAAACTTGAAAAAAAATTACAAAACGGAGCTAAGAAGGAGAATTAAATGAGATGAACTCCATGAAGAATACCCAGGAAATAAGAACAAGTTCAGTGAAGAATTAAATCCACAGGATAAGAGCTTGAAGAAGAAAGCTTGACGATGAAAAGTGAACTGAAGAGATAAAAGTATTGAAATTGACAGCAGAATCAGCAATTCAGACAAAGAAAATGAGATTACATTCCAGAACAAAACTGTTGAAATGGAAAAACAGCAAACTTGAATGAAAGAGTTCCATGCACAACTATATTTGGAACAGGACATAGTTAAAATCTACCAATAAAGGTATTTATATTTTGAGAGTCAAAATAAGCCTCAAGAGCTCATCAATGAGCCATCGAGAAATATTCTGAGCCTATAAGCCTGAAGTACCTGATTGAGATGTTGTAGACATAATTGACGTCTCTGTGGAAGCAAGTAGTAATGAACTGCCTGTGCCAGGAGTGGTACCATTATTTGCAGATCCTGTTAATGTCAATCTAGTGGAAGTTACGGAATTACACGGCTCTGCAGGAGACAGAAAACCCCTCAAAGACTCGATTTATTATTGTCCAGTTGTTTAATTGTCTGTATGATATTTAATTAGAATTTGGGCTTGAGTAACTTAGTTTTGAAGATTGTATAAAGGCGTTAAAGGACGTGCTGAAAGAACAGCACAAGAGGGTCAGCTGGCCACGAGGGACGAACTGAGACTGAGAATGGTTAATCACACCAGCAAGTGGAGCTCTGACTTATGCAAAAGACAATCTGAATGCGTGTAGTAGCTAGTGGGCAGGCAAGGGAGGGTAGCCCCTCCACAATCACAGCCAGGCAGCTGTGCCCATTGCAAACTAAAATTAAACTGACTTCTTCTTCAGATCACCTCTCCTTGTGGAAATGCTCTCTCTCTCTGCAACCAAACTAAAGCTCCCACCTCTGTCAGTGGGACTGTCAATGTATCAATGCTGGAGCACCTCCTGTTGGTTCTTCAGCCTGGGGTGCCTGCTTACCATCCTTAATTGGATGGCAAATCCACTCTCTGCCATTAATTGACTGACCCTTTAAAGACCTCAATCAGCATGTTGGTGACACACTGTGCAGGAATCAGGACCTGGAACTGAACCAATAGCCAAATTCCTGATGCAGCGTTGCAAATCCCAGTCCAGTAAATAATATTCTCTGTCAGATTATGGTTCAGGCTTTAAACTACTAAACAAATCTTTTTTTTTCAGACACTACACGGATAAATGACAGTATACAAGCGGTACATTTATACAAACTGGTTTATTGATCCAGTGATATGATTTTTGCTTCGGTACTTTTACTGAATGAGTGTGCGAGAGGTTCCGGATTCAAGTCCCAGATGAGCCCTCACTTGTCTATACAGTGTTTAGATAGTTACATGGGTAAGATGGGTATAGAGGGATATGGGCCAAATGGGGCAATTGGGACAATTAAAAAAAAGGGTGGCATGGACAAGTTGGGCCGAAAGGCCTGTTTCCACTGCTGTAAACCTCTATGACTCTATGGGCCTGTTTTATCATTTTTATTCTCAGTGCTGAATCTGGGTGCTATTCAGATCTGACTTGGCAATCTGCTCTCAGGCGCTCCCATACGCAGTCAGCCTGAAAAAAAATCACGGGTCTGAATCACGTTGTGGGTGGGACTTAGCATGTCCGAAATGATCGGTGCCCTGAACTATGCACACATGCGCAGTCAGAAAAAAATTTGGAAAAGCGCATCTGTGGTAGATTTAAAAAGTGGAGAAAGTAGCCCAGGAGCGATGGCCCTGATAGATATCACTATTCTCCTTATCTGCCCACTCCCTCTACCCCGATTGATTGCGACCCCCCCTGCCCCCTTCCATTCCTCCCCAACCAATCGCCTGCATAGTGACAGAGGACTCCCTGTCTCCCTGTCCCCCCAACCAGAGATACACCTTACCTGCCTCCCTCTTCTCCAACCCCCCCCCCCCCCCCCCCCCCCCCCCCCCCCCCCGCCCCACCAAACCAAAATGAACTGGCCTCACTCCATCCTTTCCCCCCCTCCCCCAGTCCCCACCCCAGAGAATGATCTGGCCTCATTTCCTCACCTCTCCTCCACCTCAGAAGTACATATGACCCATCTTCCCATCCCTCACCCCCCCCAAATCAGTTATTGATTGGGCCTCCCTCCTCCATCCCACCACCCCACTCCTCAACTAGACAATGATTGGGCCTCCCTCCTCCCTTCCCTCCCCAACTAGACAATGATTGGGCCTCCCTCCTCCCTTCCCTCCCCAACTAGACAATGATTGGGCCTCCCTCCTCCCTTCCCTCCCCAACTAGACAATGATTGGGCCTCCTACCTCTCTTCTCTCCCCAACCAGACAATGATCTTATCCACCTGCCCCTTTCCCCCACCTCTGATCTGAGTCAAAGAGCTCTTGGAAGCTCTAAACTTATCTCTTCAGCAGCTGGAGTGCCAAAACAGACTTTTATTTCGATTGTCCATTTCGGCGCAATTCTGGATTGATGAATGCGGTGATAAAGGGGGAAATGCTGATAAAGCTGGGTGGGCAGCTCATTAATCCAATTGAAATTTATGCAAATGTATTTAAATCGCCATTGGGCCTGTTTTGAGCATGAATCAGGTTTCGGCCATTGCCATGCCTCTGTAAAGTGGCCACCTGCTCGGGCGGGGGTACAGATTGTATTAATGGCCTCACACCTGATTTTACCGCGTTTTCACACCCGAAAACGGATGCGACACAATGATACAATCAAGCCCAATGACTCTCAATGTACTGAATATGCTTGAAATTTTAGAAACAAATATACTTCTCTTGGGCGGCTCTTCAATAATAAGCTGACTTGTATTTCATAGTTCCATTACATTGCTGTCCACATCCAACAAACCACTGATTTCTCTTATCATCCTTGGTTTGAGACTGAGAGATTGGCTCCGGTATAGATAGGATATAGCTTCAAGTTTCTTTGAAAATATGCCAGAACTAAAAGAATTAGAAACTGTATTTTCCCTGCCTATATTGAAAGAAAATCCAGATTCCAAATACACAGCTGGTCAAAAGTACACTGTAAACAGCCCTCACAGGGCTTGTATTTGAATTTAATTGTATGACCTATTGATCTATTTCAATTACTTTGAATAGCACGTTTGATAGGTGCTCATTGAAGAAAAATAGCAGAAATCAATGTACATGCATACCAAGGCCTTCCCAAACAGAGCTTCTCCCTTGATCTGTTGTGTACATAAATCAGTCAACATGCTCTGGAATGCAACAACTAGATTTAACCTTCGGGGTGTTGTGTGACCAACATGAAATAATCTAGTAGAAATGATTTTTTTTTTGCCACAGATGTGTTAATAGAATCCTTACAGAAGGGAGGAAGGCCATTTGACCCATTGAGTCTGCATCACTCTCTAACAGATTATCTTCGTAACAAATCTCACACTAGGTTAAAGTCCAACAGATTTATTTGGTAGCAAAAGCGACTAGCTTTTGAAGTGCTGCTCCTTCATTAGGTGAATGGGATTTCAGTTCACAAACAGGGCATATAAAGACCCAAACCCAATTTACAAAATAATGGCTGGAATGCAAATCTTCACAGGTAATCAAGTCTTAAAGGTACAGACAATGTGAGTGGAGAGAGGGTTAAGCACAGGTTAAAGAGATGTGTATGCCATTATCTTACGTGAGAACACCATCCACCAGGTACATAGTACATACGCTTCCAACTTGGCCAACATTATCTGATACATTGCAGGAAATGATGTCCCAAGGCATGGTACACTGGAGAGACAATGCAGGCGCTGCAACAACAGATGAATGAACATTGCTCAACAATCATCAGGCAAGACTGTTCCCTTCCTTTTGGGGGACACTTCAGCAGTCACGGGCATTCCGCCTCTGATTTTCAAGTAAGCATTCTCCAAGGCAACCTTCATGTCATGTGACAATGCAGAGTCACTGAGCAGAGACTGATAGCCAAGTTCCACACACATGAGGATGGCCTCAACTGGGATCTTGGGATCATGTCACACTATCTCCATGACTACCTTGACCTTGCAAAATCTCACTATCTGGCTGGAGACAATACACATTCTTTAACTTGTGCTTAATGCTCTCTCCACTCACATTGTCTGTATCTTTAAGACTTGATTACCTGTGAAGACTTGCATTCCAACCATTATTTTGTAAATTGTGCTTGTGTCTTTATAGGCCCTTATGTGAACTTAAATCCCACTCACCTGATGAAGAAGCAGTGTTTCGAAGGCTAGTGGCTTTTGCTACCAAATAAACCTGGTGTTGTGAGATCTCTTACTGTGTTTACCACAGTCCAACACCAGCATTTCCACATCCATTATTTACCCAAGCCCTCTCCTCCGTAACCCACACATTTATTCCACTAATCCATCTCACCCACTTATCTTGAGGCACAAAGTGGTAATTTAACATGACCAATCTACCTAACCTACACATCTTTGGAGTGTGGGGGGAACAGGAGGACCTGAAGGAAACTGGAGCAGACACAGGAAGAATGTGCAAACTCCATACAGGCGGTCACCCGAGGTCGGAATTTAATCTAGGTCTCTGGCATTGTGAGACAGCAGTGCTAACCACTGTGCTACTGTTATCATCTGTGTTCAAACTATCAAAAGGGCTCTTTTGTATCTTTTGACTGGTTCAGCCACATTTTGTGAAGTGAAATAAATAAAAATATGAGATTGTTGCAAATAATTCGTAACTTTAAAATTCTGCCAAAGAGAAATACTTGTTAATATGAGGCTGGTCCATTGTGCTTTGTGTTCCAATTCCAGTCAACACTGAGGATAAAAGAACTTGAGAGGTCAAAGGAAGCAAGTTTTACCAACTGAGATTGTTGTAAGCACTTTTCTGGCCAAGATTAATTAACCATTATAAACTTTGCATATTTTGATGTTGTATTTATACTACTTGCTGATTTCTTACTGAATTCTAAATGCATTCTTAATCTGGGTCACAGTTTACTGTAACTAAGGTAGTTGCTCATCCTATGGGGCATGTAACTGCAAAGATAAATAAGGATAGTAGAGGACAAGATTCACTTACAGGAATTGATGCAAAACTGTTGAGAAAAACAATTCTCGAAGGACACATTATATTACAACTGCATGGTCAATGCAAAGCAATTTTACTTTGTGCTGAGGCTGCATGTTGAGAGCAATTGCAGCCCAAACCCAGTAAGAATCTGATTTGACAATGGACAAAATGTAATAAAACTTTCCAAATGAGGTAAATGTTTTGTTCCAGAGTTAGGGTAGGGATGGGGATTGTGGGGATAGGGGTTATGTGACCTGATTTATACTGGACAAATGTTTGCACCCATTTGAATGAGTAACAAGCTTCTGTCACGCACTCTAAAATGTACCAAATTGTAGCATTAACCGACATGGTTACTTCAACTATAGGAAGAATCCATGTACCTTTCTACCACTTAACCCTCTTGATGATCAGTGAGGGTGGGAGTCCTGCTGCCAATCTGCACAGGGGTAGGTGGCAGAGGGAGGGAAGAGGACGATCGGAACTGGCTATCTGGTTTGGGGGTGGGCTCTAGGCTTCCAGGGGAGTTTGGGCTTGCCAGGGTGCGTCGGGACTGCCAAGAGTTGGAGGGAGTGGGGTTCAGGACCATTGTGGGGGAGCGTCAGGGCAGCCGAGGGAGCGTTCAAGGCTGCCAGGTGGGGTGGAGTCGTGACTGTCGGGGGGAGAATATTGGGAAGATTGGGGTGGGGCAGCCCGAGAGAGGGTGGGGCACACACACATGACACCGGTGTGGGCCTGGAGAGGTCTGGGAGGCTAGAAATTGGGAGGTGGGGAGCTTGGAGGGGCAGCGATCGGGAAGCAGCCAATTTGGGGCCACTGTGCGTGTGTCGATCTTTGCGCTGACAGATCGGCGCATGTGTAGTGACATGTTCAGTGCTGTGCTGCCAGCCTCTCCTTCAGGAATTGGTCCTACTCACTGATTGGCAGAGTGAATCCCGCTGAGGCATTTTGCAGTGCTCAGATTCACTCTGAAAATCCCACTGAAAAAAAACAGCGAAAGTTACTTCCGTTTTGATGCAAGTTTAGCACTTAGAATTTGTTTGAGCGAATTCTCCCCACCCCCGCTCCTATTTTTAATCATAATGTTGAAGGCTTTTAACAGTCATTATTTGTTGAATATTAAGAAATATAGTGGTGGTATAAGCAATGGAAGAGGGAAAATAAATCGATTCCATATAAAGAAATATCTGCCAAGAAACTTAAATGTATTTTTTAACTCCATGAACTCAATAGTTCTTGTTGCAGTGAGATGATTGACAGCGAACTTGTGTCATTACGATTTGGAGAAAAACAGGCCAATCAGTGTATTTAAGAACATAATCCTATAATCATTGTCACATTAAGTATTTGTTTGCATTACATGAGAAAATTTGACCTACAAACATATTAATTAAAACCATGGTTACAGTACCAAATTGATTCCAGTACAAACATATCACATAGGCGAAAATGGTGTACCAGGGATATTGTACACCCTTATATCAAAAGAAGAACTTGCATTTATGTAGCTGCTTTCACAATCTCAGAACGACCTTCAGAAAATGAAAGCAATGTGAAAATGCCTTGTTCTTGAGATTTATGCACTATATGCCCAGTGGCTTCATTATGTGATTTCAAAGAAGGTGCAATGCTGATGATTTGGGTTCTTCTGCACACTGTAGTTGATCATCAATAAGGAACGCTTCTGCTTTTTAACTGGCATGTAGATGGCTACCCATCTGATCAAAACACTAACAAAGTCAATTTGTGCCTGTTACATATTTATATTAATCTTTATTAGCTTACTGAGCTCTGTTGTGTTAATGCATTCACTGGAAGCAATATCACAAGAGCCAAGTGTGGAAACAAACAGAGAAGAAACAGCTATGTGCCAGAACACAAACCTGTAAATAAAGCCTCATTTTAACCCTCTGTGCTCCTCAGTGTCATTCTCCATATACAATTTAAATCTGGTGACGAGGATGGTGAATTGCTCGCCATCTGGGAAGTTACGGAGGCAAAGTCAGGAAAAAAAATATTTGTAAAGAAGCTTTTTGCATATGTTCCAGACCTGATGAATAACAACACTCTGTAGTACTTACTAAGTTGGGTATGTTAAATAAGAGATTAACCTCAAATTGTCGCCTTGTGTGCAAGAAAAATCAAGGTAGCCATAGGAAACATATCACGCCATTGGGTGAAGAAACTTGCATTGTTTTGCATCTCAGACCTTGAGTAAAGCTGAAGGTAACAAAGCACAGATTGAGAGGGAAGCGTTGGGGGTCATCTTTAGAGTAAAGAAACTCCATCAGTTTCTACACTAAAGAGAATTTACATTATTGACAGACCATCATATGCTAATTACCATATTTGGGTCTAACACAGGAATTCCATCGCTTGCAGATAGTTGAATATAAATATGGGCATGGTTTTTGTCACATATAGTTATACTATTAAGTATTGTTATGATGCAGAAGTTGACTCCCTTCTGAGAAGTAATACTGATCCCCCTAAGAAGAGCACCTTACCTCATAATCTGGTAAAAGTGTGTGTGGGAAGATGTGAACTGTTTTTCAGTGAGGTTTAGTGGTTAACTAACAGAAATACCTGAACTCAGTTTAAAATGGGCACTTTATTTATTTATTTACTAACAGGGAACTTTAACTAAACAAGTAACGTACCGAACAAAATAAGATTCTAATGGAATGCTGTTCAAATAAATATTCAATAACCAAACAAAAATAAAGTATTGGAATTAAGTTACTCACAATATATACAACCAGGTTTTATGGTTTTCAGAAACATTTTGGAATTCTTCTGTTGATTCCTCTGTCTCTGAGTTCTTTCTGATTTGGTACCTTTTGCTAGTTAAATGGTGCATTCTCTTAAAAGATGTCTGAAGCTGGCAAAAAGCTGCTGAATCCCTTCTGAGGCTTGAGAGGTGACAATCCTTCAATTGCTCTCCCGTCTTTCTCCCCCCCCCCACCCCCACCCCCTCACCTCCCTTGCACTCTCTTTTATACCTGTAATGAACTATCAATCTTCCTACAATAGGATTGGTCTGATGTTGTCAACATCACCAAATTCAATACTTACAGGTTCTTTATAGCTGAGTACTTTAAATTGATTGGGCAAAATTCAAACAAAAACAGGTTGTCAAGACTGATGCTTGACTTTTTGATACACATGTTTCAGTTTGACTCTGGATGTACTTTACCTTTTAAACCTCCAAGGACTGAAACAAAGTACCAGATTTGAAAGGGACTTTCTCCATTTTTTTGTCCTCAAGCATTTTAACAATTATTTACATGTTTACCAACATCAAATTTAAACTCTACAAACTCAACTTCACAATAATATCAACAATCAAGTTTACATATGGCAATGTGGATAGATTTTCAAAATTGCTACTGCCAGGTAATTCATCAGAGCACAGAGCGGGAATATTTCTACTTTGAACAAGTAGAAAATATACCAGTCACTTCTAGGTAAGTGAGGAAGCAACAAAATAGCTGATGTAAGATGCCCACTTTCCTGAATGGTCCGACACTCTCAGAAGTGATGAATGTAACATTATAAGGGAAGATACTGAAACTAACATTTAACCTGAAACCATATACTCAGGAGCTGTCAGTACACTCAGGGTGTTTTCTATGGGAGTTCACAGTGATCAGTCCACTGCCATTGAGAAAGTGGGTGTTAGTGAAGCTACATGAGGGCTATTGCAGAATTGTACATTTGAAGGAAATAGCGAGGAGTTATTTCTGGTGGCCTGGATTAGATGCAGACATTGAAGAGAAAGCTAGGACGTCTCCCTCCTGTGTAAAGATAAGAAACCATATTTGGGCTTAACACAGGAATTCCTTGCAGATAGTAGAATGTAAAAATCACTTGCAGATAGTAGAATGTAAAAATGGCCATGGTTTTTGTCTACATATAGTTATACTATTAAGTATTGTTATGATGCAGAGGTTAATCTCCTTCTGCGAAGTAATACTGAATCCCCCTACGAAGAATACCTCACCTCATAATCTGTTAAAAGTGTGTGTGGGAAGATGTGATTACCACTACATCCATAATACTGGCTGGAAGAGGTTTGACAAGAAATGGATGTGGATTTTGGCAGGATCTTTTGAAGAGCATATATTTATCATAATGGTCAGACATCATTGGTAAAGATTATCAATAAGCTAGGAGAAGTGTTTTGTTATTTTTGATTCCCTGGATAACTGGTAAGTGACAACAGACCTCAATTTGTCTCACAAGTGTTCAAAGGTTTCTTGCAAAAGAAAGGCATTTAACATATTGGATTCATACTGAATCATCCTGTTTGTAATGGGCTAGCAGAACATTTTGCCCAAGCCATTAAACAGATCTTGAGAGTAACCAGGAAACAAAGTTCGCTGATCAAATGTCTTAACAAGTTTCAACTAGTGTATAGGAATACTGCGTATTTCATGATCAAGACCTCCCCTGCACTACTAATGATGAAGAGATAACACTTGATCTTCTGAAACCTCTAGGAGGATAAATCCACCTGCTGAGCATTCAAATTCAACTACACAAAGTCCTGACCTGAATGTTCTATAATCCTCACCAACAATCATTTTTGAGGAAAGCAACACCTCATCCATAGATCATGCACTGAGACAATATTTCATTCTACCATCAACACTGGTAAAACCAACAACCAATGGTTGTTAATATAAAGGAGAAGACACCAGAGGTTCGCTGTCAATCATTTCAAGAGTGACACGCTCTGGACTTTTTGACTTATTAACGGCGACTGACTGCAACTATTGTTCATGTTCAACTTGTTTTGAGCTTGTTGCAGATGTTTAATTTAAGGAGAGAGGAAATGTTAAGTATCTGCAGTCTTTCTTATTGCTTACTTAGGTCTGCTGTATTAATGTATTCTCCGAAAGTGATGTCACAAGTCCCTGGCGTGGGAAACAGGCTGAGAAGGAGCAGCCATGTAAGACTTATAAATAAAGCTCCATTGTTTCTTCGTACCCTCAGTGCTCCCTCATGTTATTCTCCAAATACAACAATGCCGAACATGTAATACAGCATCGACTGGCATCAGGATAAGCTGAGATATATTTTTGAAACACATTAGCCTACTTCTCAATGTTCCACCTCTTCACTGAATTTATCAGTTTATCTTCTTACATGTTTTCATCAGTTTGTTCCTTTCCATATTATTTTAATATGTTGACTTACTAGTCAACACATTTTGGACTGAAGCTTCTTTACACATGTTTAAGTCTTTGGTCTGCCTTTGCTGGTCAATAGGCCACGATGGGATTACTTCAGGTCTACACAGATTTATTATTTTAAAAAGCCTTACTACTTTGATGTTTAATGATGGGTTCCAAACTTTAAAGCCAATTTTTAAATTAGTACAGTTTTATGGTACACAGCAAAAGGTGGTGTATAATGATGCACAATAACCAAAGGGAATTAGAGATATACCTGAGAAAGAATGGAGGCCTTGTGGCAAAGTGGTAGCACCTTACAGCTAGACCTGGAGATCTTGGTTTGAGTCCAAAGCCAACACTTGTTGGTTTCAGAAGAAGCATTCAATGCGGTTCAAATAGGCTGATAGTCAGCTCAGCACATTCTCCTCATGTCTGCATGGGTTTCCTCCGAGTACTCCAGCTTTCTCCCATAGTCCAAAAATGTGTGGGTTAGGTTGGTTGGCTATGTTAAGAAATTGTCCCTTAGTGTCCAGGGATTAGTGGTTGTGATATGGGGTAGGGCCTGGGCGCAGTTCATTAAATCAATTTAAATGCATGCTAATACATTTAAATCATTTGCCTGCCTGATTGGGGCACAGACCGAATCCAGACCCAAATCGGGTGCCAGTAAATTCACGATTTGCTCGGATTCAATTACAGATCATGTTTAAAGCCCGATGCCCAAATTTACCACGATTTCGTGCCTGAAAACGGGCGCAAATTGTTGGTAAAATCACGGCCTGAGTCACATACGTAAACATTGGGGCAGATGACCAAAAGCTTGTTCAAGGAGGTAAGTTTTAAGGAGCATCTTAAGGGAGACAAAGGAAAAAATTCTAGACCCTCGGGAGCACGGCAGCTTAAGACTTTGGGCTCAATTTTATCATTGCTTTGTGCCTGCTTTCAGATGCAAAAACTTGGTGAAGCTGGGTGTGAGTGAATAACACAATCCAAGTCCGCGTCAGCATCGATTCCCCCTTTAACCAAGCAGCACCGAGGAGAGTCAGATCATTCTCTGGTGGGAGGAAGGAGGCCAGATATATCTCTGACAGGGGCAGGTGAGGAGGAGGAGGGTGGTCAGATCGTTCTCTGGTGGGAGGAGGAGGAGGAGGGAGGTTAGATAATTTTCTGGGTGTGGGATGGGGTGGGTAGAGTGGGTTAAAGGAGGAGGACGCAGGCCAGGACATTCTCTGGTGGGGGAGGGGCAGGGGGATGAAAACCAGATCGTTTTCTGGTGGCGGGAGGAGGTGGGTGAGATTGTTCTCTGGTGGTGTGGGGGGAGAGGAGGGCCAGATCATTCTCTGGTGGAAGTGATGGAAGGAGGGAAGCCAGATCATTCTCTGAGTGTTGGGGGGGTGGGCAGGTAGGGTAGGAAGAGGAGGAGTATGAAGGCCAGATCATTCTTTGGTGGGCGGGGGAAGGGTCAGACATTCTCTGGTGGGGGGGGGTGAGGGAAGAGGGTCAGATCATTCTCTGGTGGGCGAGGGGAGAGAGTCAGATCATTCTCTAGTGGGCGGGGGGAGAGGGTCAGATCATTCTCTGGTGGGCGAAGGGGAGAGAGTCAGATCATTCTCTGGTGGGCGGGGGGAGGGGTCAGATCATTCTCTGGTGCGCGAGGGGAGAGAGTCAGATCATTCTCTGGTGGGCGGGGGGAGAGGGTCAGATCATTCTCTGGTGGGTGGAGGGAGAGAGTCAGATCATTCTTTGGTGGGCAGGGGGAGAGGGTCAGATCATTCTCCGGTGGGGAGAGGAAGGAGAGGGAGGTCAGATCGTTCTCTGATGGAGGGGAAGAGGGTCAGATCATTCTTTTGTGCGGGCGGAGGATGAGGGAGGGAGGGCAGATCGTTCTCTGGGTGTTGGGGGGAGGAGGAAGGAGGACGGATCGTTGTCTAATGCGGGGGGTGGCACAGGGGCAGGGGGATGCCTTGCCACTCTGTGGATGAGGGGGAAGCAGAGGGTTATGTTGTGGGGGTGGGGCGATGTCTGTGGGGACAATCACTTTCTGCAGCCCGGGAGCAATGTAGCAGGGGAGCGTTTTTCAAATTTTTACCTTACTGCGCCTGCGCAGTTGAAAGCTCCGATCAGAGCTGCAGCGTTTCAAATGCAATAAGCCCTGCCCACAACGCAATCCAGACTTGCAACTTTCTTTTCAGGCTGAGTGCATATGGGGACATCTGAGCACAGGTCTACAAGTTGGATCTGAATCACACTCAGATTCAGCACTTTGTAATAAAATGATAAAATCGGGCCCTTGGTCATTGGGTATAAAGCAATTAAAATCAATGATGTGCAAGAAACCAGAATTGAAGGAGCAGAGATTCTTTAAGAGGTGGAATGGGGTTGCAGAACTTACCTCCAAAGGAATCCTGATTCTGTTTCAATGCTGTAGGGCTTCCTATTGGCCTCTAGCTTTGGTAACTTAGCTGCCATCCTTAATTGGATGGGATCCACTCTTTGACTCTTTATTGGCCGATATGGAGAAAGTAATTGCTTGGTGACTGTTCCTTACATGGTGTAGGCCTCTATCCCATTTCTGACCTGGAGGGTGGGGTCCTGAAATTTGCAGGGAAGATCCTGTCCAGCAACGGGCAAGGGAATGGAGGAATTTGAGATCCTGAGCAGGTGTGAGGTAGGATGTAGGCAGCAATGTTTTGGATGAACTTAAGTTTATGGAAGACAGGGGAAGAGTAAGGAGTGAATCAGAATAGTCAAGCACCAAAGGAGAGGTGGCAAATGCATGGGGATGAGGTGTCAGCAGCAAATGAACTGAGGCAGGATAAAATCAGAACTTTATCTGTGGGGCAGCGACTAAATTAGGAAAGCACCACGTATAATTTTGATAGTTTAGGATTCAGGAAGATGTGTTGCTATGGTGATTGTCTCTCCAGGAGCACACACAGCCTGCGGAAAACTGATCAGTACAGCTCTGTTTCTTTGTTCTCAAAGTTTGACAGCAAAGTAAGATAGAAAAAGTTCCAGATTTCCACAAAAAGGAGCCAGAAGATAGGGAGAATCTAGAGTCCAGGTAAAGGAGGGGAAAGCAACTGACTGGGACTAAATTGTTGGCACATGAACACTGAAGTTATACCCAGAGCGAAGCAAGTAATATCAATACTTTCTCTGTTCCAAACCAGAAAATGCTGGAGAAACTCAGCAAGTCTAACAGCATCAGTGGAGAGAGAATAAAACTCACATTTCAAATCCGGATTCTGGCTCAAAACTTTGGCTCTTTTCTCTCCCCACAGATTGCCAGACCTGCTGAGATTTTCCAGCATTTTCTGGTTTTATTTCAGATATCAGTAACCACAGTATTTTGTCTTTATCTTGCTCTGTTCTGTTAGCTATCACTGAAATAATTGCAAGTATGAATTTATCACTTGTTAATAAAGAATCCTTGTAGCAGTATTAGTGCCAGTCTTGACCTATTCAACCTTCCCTCTACAAGTTGCATTTATAATGCCAGTTCTTAAACATTAAACAAGGTTCATTGCTGGATGTTTTTTTTCCCCATTTATCCTGTGACAGAAAGAGGCTGTACAATTATACATTAACTCAAAAAAACTTAATTTTCATCCCTCCATCACACTGCAAAAATAGATCAATAGTTGCTGCATCACTCAGCCTAAAAAATCAACTGGAAAATCCTGTATTAATACATAGTTAATTATGATAAGTAAAAACTCCTCTAATCTTCAATTTTTAAATACAAATTTAAATTCACCCTAAAATATTTGTCCTGCCTTCGTTTTGGTTTCTAAACATTGGAAATCTGGGAAATGAACTAACCGATCACTCACTCCCAATAAATCCCAAGGCATGTAAACTCACTAGGTGGAATTTTTTTCCCCAAAAATGGCTGGATTCTCCAACCTTGCTCACAGCTGGAATTTTCTCTACTCCCTCCCTGACGTGGATCACCGACTTCAGAGTACTGGGGCACTCTTAATGGATCTTCTTTCTTTATTCCATTCGTGACTCCCTTTATGCCCCGCCATGCACAATCCCCTGCATAGCCCCTCAACATTGTCTCCATAGGCCCACTCTCAACTCAGGTCCCATCCTCTAGCCACTGCCCCCAGCACACTGGCAATGCTCAACCAGGTGCCAGGTGAGCACAACCTAGCCTTCTCCCTATCCATCTGAGGGCTTCAATGGTCTCTGAGACCCCAGTTGTGGCCATTGTGCCTAGTCTCCACCAGTGTACACCAGCAATGATTCGTACTTCACGCAAAAATCAAAATGTCCCTGGAGCTGGTTGAATGCAGCATCAAATTGGCTATGCATATTTAAATATTACTTTAAGTACACTCTTCTAATGGCATGAACTTGACACGATCCAGTTTGTACCATTAGAAAGTGACAGGGATAACTGGTGTAAGACGCAAAGCCAATATTTAGATCTGCACGCGAAGTTTTAGGATTGGAGTGATCTGCGTCAGGTGTGGTGGGGCCACCAAAACACCACTGTCTTTTGAGAACGAAGGGGTAATTTTTATTTTCTTCATTCATTCATGGGACGTGGGCATCATAGGCATTTGTTGCCTATCCCTACTTTCAGCAGAGTAGAAGAGGGAATGGCTTCTATGTTCTTCACGTCAGTTGTTGAGCTGATCCGACAGATGCCGAGGTAAGACACCGCACAGGTTGAACTGTCACTGAACCAGCTGGCAGCAAGCTCTAAAGACACAGGGGTGAGACATGCTGGCTCTGCTGCCTGCAGAAGGAACTGTGCAAAGATAGGTTGTCATGATCCCCTGATAAGATAGAAAGCAGAATGAAAAAATCCTGATACAAGCATTGTTAGGATGTAAATTTCTTCCTACAAAAAAGACAAAGAAAAATATCCTTTGTGACTAAAAGGATTTGATTTATCAGACAATATATAATTTTATACCATGATCACAGATGCTAATGTCACTGCTCTATACGTGACAGATTCACTACACTGATTTTTTAAAAAACAAGTCTTGTAATTTATGACTGAATTAACTAATTTATTGAAGAGTTTTCTGGCGAAACACTAGGCTGTCACCTTAATAGTCGGTTATTCATGAATGCTGTCAGTACAAACATCTGAACATGGGTAATCATTACATAATTCCTGGCTTTTAATATATGACAGCCTTCAAGCAAAGAGCCCTCAGGCAATAAACGACACAAGATGCACATGTCATTTGGAAGGGATTAATACCCCAGACAGGATCACCCTGTGTCTAGCTGTCAAGGCTACTTAGACAGTAAATGAGGGCCAGGAGTTTTTACCCATTATTATTGACTATGTGCTAACACAGGATTTACCAGTTGTTTTTTTTCCCTTTTAGGCTGGATGATGCAGTGACTGTTGTTCTCAGTTTGTGGAGTGCGATGGGCTAGCGCCAGCTTGAGTAGAGAGCACATTGGCACAGTGGTTAGCACTATTGCCTCTCAGCGCCAGGGACCCAAATTCAATTCCAGCCTAGAATGACTGTCTGTGTGGAGTTTGCACATTCTTCCCCCTGTGACTGTGTTGGTTTCCCCTGGATGCTCCGGTTTCCTCCCATGCTCCCAAGGTGTGTGGGTTGGCTGATTGGCCATGTTAAATTGTCCCTTAGCATCACCAGTGATTAACTGGATAAATGCATGGGATTATGGAGATAGGGCTGGGTGGGATTGCTTCTGGTGTAGGCTTGGTCGGCTGAATGGCCTCCTTCTGAACTGTAGGGATTGTATGGATGGCAAACTGTGGGTCACATTGAAGCCAATGCATGTGGAGCACTGGCTTACCAGTGGGTTCCACTGGGCGGGGTTTAATTTCTAATATTAGGGAATCTTCAGGAGCAACTGTTTAAGACCAACATTTAAAGGCATTGAGAAGAGAGTTTACAAAGTGCCAGGAGAGGAAGTCCAAAATGTGGCTTTGAAATTCTCCCGTGAAGACTAGTGGAAGATGGCAAGCTGTAGGAAATCTCACACCAGCTGGCACCTCCTTGGCTTTACTGCAGACAACAAGTACATTAGGAGTTGCATCTCTCGGGAAGATTTTGTTCTTCTCTGGCATTTCCACACATTGATGCACTTATATCTCACAAGAATTGTGGAAAGAATGCTCCTGGAAGAAAATCAATTAATTTCTCCTACCTCAGCCCCAAATTACATCCCTCTTGGCTCGTTCCTATAAAATAATAACAGAAATCCCGGCAGTAGTAGTTCCATTGGCTTGGAACAAAATCTCTCTTCAAAAATGGTTCCAGAAAAACTAATTGCAGCAATGCCGCCAAGCAGCTTTGGACTGATGTTACTATCTAGTTTAAATGGTATAGTTCCAAAAGGAATGAATTTCCCGAGTGCCTGCTGTTGATGCCCTCACTATATTTCAATTCCCAATGACAGAATGATTTGTGAACCATATCCAAAATCCAGGTTTTGCCAAGAACTGTTAATATCTAGAGTATTAAATTTTAAAATTATCATCAAAAGTTTTAAAATTATCATCAAAAGTTAACCAACTAAAACAAATGCTTTTTTAAAAAAAACTGACCAATCTTAACTTCAAGATTGGAAAAGACAATGCGTAATATTTTGTATCCTACATTCTGTGTTGATATGATGCCTTTAAGAAATGTATTTTAGTCATGTTTCTTGTCCAGGATCTGTTCTGTGCACTATTTGTCTAGATCCAGCAGCATTATATTGTCACTGCAGTGGCATAATTGTTCTTAATTACTACAATGTTAGTTTAATCTGGACTAATGAAGGGTTCTGTTATTCCCCTGGAATATTTAAGAGTGAGATTTGATTAGGTTGATTGACAGGTAAGGTGATATGACTGGGTAGGGCTAGACTTTCACAGAGAACTCAAGGCAGCCTGCCTTTTGGGATCTTTGATGTAGAGATGCCGACGTTGGACTGGGGTAAACACAGTAAGAAGCCTGACAGACTTCTTTTTGGGATCTTTAGACAGAGGTCTCTTTCTCTGCATCTCTTGTTCTGTTTGAGGTCGGAAGACTTGGATCTGCTAGGAAATAAACCTCTTTCCCTGAAATTATGCTGTTTGTGGGTGAAACATCCTCTAGAAATTGCTGCATGAGAATTAGAAGACAAGTACCTGCCTGGCTCACTCCCCAGAGGTGTTAAAAGGCCAGAATTTGAGTAGCTACGTGAACATATTTCATTTTTTGTGTTAACTGGTTCTAAGGAAGGGATTTATTTCCATGGGGGATACTTTTGAATTGGAACAATAGCGATAGTTAACTGTTAAGAATTATATTTTTGTCATGTTTAAATATTTTAATTGGTAATAGTTATGTTAATTCATTTTGTTATATTCTAACTGTTCTTAAACAAAGTTTGTTTTGGTAAAATCTTCCTATCCGGAACAAAATAGTGAATGTTGTCATATTGACTTCAGTAAGGCCTTTGTTAAGGTCCCTCATGGCAGACTGGTGCAGAAGGTGAAATTGCATGGGATCAGAGGTGAGCTGGCAAGGTGAATACAGAACTGACTTGGTCATAGAAGACAGAGAATAGCAATAGATGTGTGCGTTTCTAAATGGAGGGCTGTGACAAGTGGTATTATAAGAAGTCTCAAAACACCAGGTTAGAATCCAACCAGTTTATTTGATAGTAATCTCACAAGCTTTCAGAAACAGTGTCCCTTCACTATCCGAAAATGTATGAGTTTACTATCAAATAAACCGGTTGGACTCTAATCTAGTATTATGAGACTTCTTACTGTGTTTATCCCAATCTAACGCCAGCACCTCTACATCACTAGTGGCATTCCTCAGGGATCAGTGAACAAAGAACAAAACAGCACGGGAAACAGGCCCTTCGGCCCAACGAGCCTGTGCTGCCGCCCCGATGTTCCCACCTTTACCCGCGATCCCTGTCCATGTTTGTAGATCTATGGATTAAAAACCAAATTTGAGACAATTTAGGGAGAATTTGTTTTGCCAATTAGCCTAAGAGCACATCTTTGGGATGTGGGAGGAAACCGGAGCACCCGGAGAAAACCCACGCAAGCACGGGGAGAATGCGCAAACTCCCACAGACACAGGCCCAAATCCATGTATCTGCACAGCACAGCGATAGTCACTGAGCTGTCGTGTTGCCCATCAAATGGTCCAGGTCAAGCGTACACTAACGACGTGAAGCACTAGGATACTCTCAAAAAAAATCCAAGAGCAGCCCTCTCACGACCCATCGCGTGTATGCCCCTTGTTAGACAACAAGGTGGACCAAAGCACCTGTAGGATAAAAACAAGTACATCAATATCATCATCTATTTACACACTTCCCAGGGACTCCCAAGGCTCATGATCCCTATTTTAAATCAGTTTTCTATACCCCTCCATTCCCATTCTGTTCATGTGCCCATCTAAGTATTTCTTAAATAACTCCAGAGTACCTGCCTCCACCACTTTACTTGGCAGCGCATTCCATACCCCCACCACCCTCTGTGTGAAAAAACTCCCTCTAGCATCCAAATTATACCTTACCCCCCTCACCCTAAGCCTGTGACCCCTCGTGCTATTTGAGCTGGAACCTTTGCTGTTTGTAATAAATATAAATGGTTTGGAGGAAAATGTAACTGGTTTGATGAGTGAATTTGCAGACCACACAAAGGTTAGTGCATTTGCGGATAGCAATGAGGAATATTAAAGGATACAGCAGCATATAGAACAGTTGGGGTCTTGGGTGGTGAGATGGCAGATGGAAGTTAATCCTGACAAATGTGTGGTAAAGTATTTTGAAAGGTCTAATATAGATAGAAAATATACAGTAAATGGCAGATCCCTTAACAGTAATGATAGGCAGAGGGATTTGAGTGTACAGTACACAGGTCACTGAAAGTGGCAATGCAGGTGGAAAAAGTAGTCAAGAAGGCCAACAGCATGCTTACCTTCATCAGACGGGACATTGAATTTAAAAATTGGCAAGTCATTTTGCAACTTTAAAGAACCTTAGTTTGGCTACACTTATAATGTAGTGTTCAATTCCGGTTGCCACACTACCAAAAGGATATGGAGGCTTTGGAGATAGTACAGAAAAGTTCTACCAGGATGTTGCCTGGTATAGAGGGCATTAGCTATGAGGAGAGGTTGGAGAAACTTGGTTTGCTGTCACTGGGGGCGACAGAGGTTGAGAGGAGACCTGATAGTTTTCTACAAGATTACAAGAGGCATGGACAGAGTGGATAGTTGGAAGTTTTTTCCCAGGATGGAAGAGTCAATTACTAGGGCGCATAAGTTTAAGATGTGAGGGCCAATGTTTAAAGAAATATACAAGATAGGTTTTTTTACACAGAGAGTGGTGAGTGCCTAGAACTCGCTGCCAGGAGAAGTAGTGAAAGAAGATACGATAGTGATTTTTAAAGGGTATTTTGATGAATACATGAATAGGATGGAAATATAGTCCCCAGAAGGATGGGGGATTTTAGTTTAGCTGGGCAACATGATCAGTGCAGGCTTAAAGGACTAAAGGGCTTGTCCCTATGCTGTAATTTTCTTTGTTCTTTGTAAAACACGTTATGCTCACCCTAAATTCAAAATCAAATGTAAAAATTAGGATCTAGGCATAATGTACCTTGGAATTTCTGATCTGGTTCTTAACAATAAAGAGAAGAAAAGATTGCAATTTTACTTTTAAAAAGAATGATAAACTTGGATCAATATTTGCAGCTGCCCAGTTGTTACTGTCTTCCTTGTTAAGTGCATGCTGAGTACAGTCCCTAATTATTTCTGTTCGGCCTTTAATGCACCATTTCCCTTTACTAAGGCTGTTAGCCAATATATCTGTCGCTCACTTCAACAAACATGCAGATACAAACTAAACACAAGTGAAATGAGTGTGAACGTATGAACATAATACAAGACAGAGGAAAGGCAAAGCTTTGATGCCCATTATACAGAAGCATGGTCCAAGTTTCTCATTAGACATGTGCCTGGAAATCCTCCATCTCTTGCAGAATTAATTGTGTTGTTTAATCCACTTAATGAGGTTTGACAGGGAGTCCAGTCTTGATTTGGTCAGGCATCTGATCTCTGACTGAAAAAGAATGCCGGAGCATTCCTTATCTTTGAAAATAGAGAGCACAATGGGTGTTGTCTTCTTCAAAGAATCCCAATGAAAGAATTGCAACAAATGTTCTTCAGTACTGTCTACATCCAGCTGTTATGTCCAAGTGTCTAATCAGACTGAGGCAAATGAGAGTTGAGAAATGTTCTCCGCGTAAAGAAATCTGTCATTGGGATCACAGTCTAATAAATTTTTCTAGGCATCATAACTTTTATGGACATCTGTGTGCTTCAACTTGCAGTTGGTAATCAAATGCAATGAAAATCATAGTTGAAGGAAATGTTTCAATGTTTAACATTATTGCCTATTGCATAGCTCAGTGATTGTTTGCAACAGTTTGTAGCAGTTGTTTTATATGTAGCATCATGCTTCTGTACAATGGATTTCAAAGCTTTATGACAGTGTTTGGCTGTTACCACAGGTATGTATTGCAAAAAAAAGCACCAATAATTCACTTTATGAACTACCCTACTGCATTAAGTACTGATATCTAATTGGCTTCATTTTATCTAACAGATGCTCAGGACAATCTCTTCCTGTATTATTTTTTCACTACTCATTAAGCTTTCAAAAGCCTGTCCTGAGGGATGGCTTGTCTCTGCCCTGGAATTGTGCACTAACCAGCAGAACTGGAAACTTGTGCTGATGCAAATGGCCTTTGCCATTGATTGGCTCGAAGTGTGTTATAAATTCTTTCCAAAATATAGACAGCTGCTCATTCTTTTGTTTGTACATGTCTGCTGTGGTTACGTATGTGGCACACTACAAAATATATGTATAATAAAAAGGCATATGACCCAAAGGTAGTTGGATACAGTGCACAAAGCAGATGGCAGGCATGACTGAGGCCTCAATGAACAAGCTAAGGAAATCAAAACTTGGTCTTGCCAGCTCTTACAATGAATGCATGAAGGAATATATTATCAGCCCTTCTTTAAAAGATGCAATCCTCGTAGGGCAAGATCTGAAATTCCCACCCAAGGTCAATGGAGATTTCCGTTGTCGGACCGTTGCCTACACTCATTCCAAGGTGGGCAAGCTGGTGAATTCCAGCCATTGTTTGGCACATTACAGACTTGCCATTGTTGGCTGTGTCTCCATTACTTAGTTGACTTGGCTAGATGCTCATCCACAATCCAAGCATCTAATTTCACATATATGGAGGTGTGAATTATGCTGCTTCGGGCATGAAAGGTTGGAGCGAGTCACTAAGGAAAGGAATTTGTAGTGGGCGTTGCCAATAACTTCAGCCTTCTCAAGATTTAATTGGGGGTAATATCTGATCATCTGGAGCTGGATGCTGGATAAGCTGATACCTGAGCAAAAACGAAGCCATCAATAGAGGTGGTGATGAGGCATCCCTGTGGAAACAAAATAACTGCTTTTGGATGATGTTGCCAAGGGGCAGCATATAAATGAGAAAGATGGAAGCATTAAGAGTAGGTTCTTGAGAGAAATTAACCGCAGTTGTATGGGGATGGGAAGAGATGCCATTGCAAGCGGCTCTCTGGCTGACAGGAAAAAATGCATTTTCTAGCAAAACAATTCTATTTACTCAGCAATCAACAGCAAAGCAAAAAGAGATTATTTATAGAATATATTTAAAAAGACAGCAACAAACACAATACATGACTAAAAACCTTAGCAATTTCTCCCAACTGAAGCCTAGCACGTTCTCCAGCAATTTGCAGAATGAAGGATAATTGCGGACACATTTGTGGATGTAAAATTAGAATCGTAGAATGCCTAGTGGAGGCCAGTCAGCCCATTGAGCCAGCGCCGACAACAATCCCAGCTGGCCCTGTCCCATGAGCTGCCAGTCAAATAACATTTTCTTTAAATCACATCAGCAATATTTCTGGAACTAATAAAGTGAGGGGATTTGTGATTTTTTTTATATAAAGGCGCTGTTTTGAATGCCTCTACGATTTTTCTGCTGAGTTGCTCACAGCGATGTTTAAGAGATTAATCTGTAATCCCTGGAAAGCCCAGGAAAATCCTAAAGAGTTGGCAACCCTACGCCTTTGTTGCTTCCCTTCCTGCACTGGGTGGTGCCCAAGGCAGACTTTCATTTGTTCCCGTGGTGAGGTTTTTATCTGGAACAGGCCATTCACTAGCCTGTCGCCAAAGGCTTATAGCTTGAAGGGCACCATTCCGTAACAAGCAAGGCTGACCATGAGCCTCTCCCTCTCTCAGTGCCTGTCATTCGATTGATTCTGTTAAAAATTGAGGAAAATCAAGGTTAAAAATGAAATTGGGTTAAAAGAGGACTGAAATACAGCTGTCTGAAGGGGTGTTCTGATATGCGAATTAGCATACCAATTGGAAAAACAAACGTTTACTGACGTGAATGAGGGGGAAAAACAATGGTGTATGGAGAAGGTGACTTCAAAGTGGAGAGATAAATTCTTATTTGGGTCCACAGGGTAGGTAACATCGAAAGGGAAAAAGTGATATATCCATCACAGGATAACTGGAGAAGGGAAAGGTTTTTGGAGTTCACTCCAGCTGTCCTTTGTTCCATATAGTGTCTGAGGGGCCTGAGGGAGGAGAAAACATTGCAAGCCATGTTGGGGCCTTCCAGCCAGAAGATCCTAGGGGTCACCAGCCCTTCTAATTTCCCCTTTCCTGATGCCGGTGTACCTCTTTTTGATATGCTTTGATTTATTATTATCACGAATATTGGGATACAGTGCATCGCTTGACGGCAGGCCTGTGGCAGTATGGGCCTCATTGTAGTGGGTCTCTGTCTTGGTCTTGAGGCTCCATGCTAGCTTCATCAGCCATGAGCCTAGCGGGTAGTTCTTGTCCCCATGATCCATTCTAGCAGCCTAGGGTGGTCCTCAAATACTTTGGGGATGTCCACATTCCACAGTGTGTAACTGTTCTTCATACTTCCCCGGTGCTTGCATAAAGCTGACTTGGTTTGATTTGATTTATTATTATCACATGTATTGGACACCATGAAAGGTGTCACTTCTTTGCACACTATAGAAACAAAGCATACTATTCATAGATTACACAGAAGAAAAGGAAAGGAGAGGAGGCAGAATATAATGTTACAGTTATAGGCAGCAAAGAAAGATCAACTTTACATAAGATAGGTCCATTCAAAAGTCTGGTGATAGCAGAGAAGAAGCTATTCTTGATTTGGTTTAAATTTTTATATCCTTTTCCTGATATAGGAAGGTAGAAGAGAGTATGTTCTTGATTTGCCAATGTCAATGGATGGGAAGCTGATTTGAGTAATGGACTGGGCTTTGATTATGACCTTTTGTCGTTTGTTGCAGATTTGGTCGGAGCAGGAGCTGTAAAGGATGCTTTCTATGGTGCATCTGTAAAAATTGGTGACAGTCAATAGTAGACATGCTGAAATTATCTTAGCCTCCTGAGAAAGTAGAGGCATTGTTAGATTTTCCTAACTATAGCATCAGAATAGAAGGTCCAAAATAGGTTGTTAGCGATCTGGGCACCCAGAAACTTGAAGCTCTCGACCATTTTCATTTTGTTCCCTTTGATGCAGGCAGGGGCTTGTCCTCCACTACGTTTCCTGAAGTCGTTAACTATCTCTTTAGTTTTACCGACATTGAGGAAGAGATTTTATTGTTATACCATTTCACCAGATTCTCTCCGTTTCCTGTGCTCTGTCCCATCATTATTTGAGATCTGACACACTACATAGTGTCATCAGCAAACATGAAACCTGCATGATGTTCGGACGTGATAACAACATGTTCAAGAAGTGGGACCCCTTTCGATTTACATGTTGCACTCCTTGACAGAATGGGGTACGCAATGTGTGTGCGTTGATGGACCCTGCATGTGGGGCCTCCCAGCAATGGCAGTGAAATCTGCAGCCCAGGCTTCCCATTGGACCTGGCCCATGTCAAAGTTGATACAGTCAGCTGCTCAGACCTACATAGCGTCCATCACCTCATGGACACAGTTGTGAACAGAGGACTGAACAATGCCACAGAGATGTCCGGAAGCACCCCGAGGTATAAATATTGAGGGCTGCCGTAACCTTCACTGCCACTGGGAGCAGATGTTCTCCTGCTCCATGAGATACCAGGTCTGCAAGATGCTTCAGTGTCTCTTTACTGAGTGGAGACTGTGGCGGCACACAGCAGTTGCCAGCTGATTAAATATCAGGCGGGTCCTGTGGCATGGTGCCTCCATCGTTGATGTCCTCTGTCCCTCCCCTAGGGCCAATGGCCGCCTGCCTCCTGCTGCTGCATCTGTCCTGGACTGGCCTTGCAATGGCCACACATCTCCCTCCTCCACCTCCTCCTCCTCCTCCATAGCCACAGGTATCATGGCCAGCTCAATGGACTGCATGGCAAAATCCATGTTACCCACGGGGTGTGGGGCGAAGAAGAGAGAGAGAAAGACAATCAATAATGTTATCCATCCTGGGTCCCTCATTCCATTCCCGCAACAAATGCCTTCGTGAGTTTTGGCGCTGGCAACCTGACACCATGCTTGGTGCCATGCCACCACCACCTCAATGGGCTGCCAACCACTGCCACATCACCACGGTGTACACAGCGGGTGTTCGGAGGGGGTGATGGGTCCCCTTCGGCACCATTAGTATCATGAGTGCATCCATGTCTGGTGCAGTGCCTTTCAGGAATGGCTAACAGTGCAGTCAGACAGGGGAAGATACCCTCATAACCATCATGGGATCAGTTCCCATTGAAGGCAGCACTGCAGAGTTCATGCAGTGTGAGGAGCAGTGTTAACTCCTGCTGAGCTCCCTCATTTGAGCAGTAGCTGACAGACCTACTGCTTGTTACCATTAGTGGGCCTTGGATGGGATGTCAGTGGACAGCCAGAGATCCTGTCCAGCAGACAGATAACCATAGCAACATCAGTGTGGTTGGGAGCCCCCCTCATTAGCAACCTCCAGGGGTAGCTCTGTAGCCAGAGGGAATGTGCGCAACACAGGCCCCAAGTTAGCACTGACTCCCGACCTGATACTGGCATGAGGTCCCCCCCAAACCCTGAACTCATGCAAATCCCCACCCCATACTGCAGCTAAGACCTCTGCACCCATGGGTGGTGCACGGTGGTGGTAACCTCCTCGAACCCTTGTAGCTGCTACACCTGAACTCAACTTTTATAGAAAAATGATATGCAGATGCTGGCATTGGACTGGGGAGGGCACCGTAAGAAGTCTTACAACACCATATTAAAGTCCAAGTGGTTTATTTGGAATCACGAGCTTTCAGAACGCTGCTCCTTCGCTTACCCGATGAAGAAGCAGTGTTCTGAAAGCTCAGGATTCCAAATAAACCTGTTGGACTTTAACCTGCAGTTGTGAGGCTTCGTATTTTATAAAACAGTATTGATTCATGCCAGCATGACTTCATGCCAGTGAAGTGGGGAGATTCCAAGGGTTGGGGGGAGGGGAGTGGGATTGGCAACCTTGTTAATGTATTCAAAATCATATAAATAAACTTTGTGTCTATTTTAGACGTGAAGGGGCTAGGAATATAGCAAATCATTTGGAAACTGATGTTTTTACCTCATGCACTATCTTTGTTTTGCTATGCTGGTGGACGTGCAGAATGGAGATATAAGATCATACCCAGCCTTTCCTAATTTCATCAAGAGGATTTTGCAGAGTCAGTTGCAGTAATGACACTAGTTTGTACAATAGCTGCCTTGCCTGCACAATTCCTCGTGTTATAGGCCAGATTGGCTGACCAAAGAATTGTCCTTGACTGGGAATAACAATAGGAATTTAAATCAGATATAGTGACAAAGCGAGACTGATTAATATTGCGCTGAGTTCTTTCTAGTTCAGTGAATAATTGCTATTCCTAAGTCTTGCAAAATGCATTGACTGGTATTATCAGTTGCACTGGGCACCTCACCACGAAACATTAATAAGTCTTAGCAGCTTCCAAACACTGTCACCGTGCTGACACAGTGGCCACTCACTGTGTCCCTCACTGTGCCAGGGACCTGGGTTTGATTCGCGGTTTGGATCACTGTATGTGTGGAGTCTGTATGTTCTCCCTTTGTCTGAATGGATTTCCTCTGGGAGCTCTGGTTTCCTTACACAGTCTGAAAGACATGCTGGTTTGGTGCATTGGCCATACTAAAATCTCCCTCATTGTGCTAGGGATTTTCAAAGTAACTTCATTGCAGTGTTAATGTAAGCCTACTTTTAACAATAATTAAATAAAACCTCTTCAATTTCTTCTCTGATCAGCTGAATGGGAATTTAGTGAGGAGAGCAGCCAATTATTAAGAATGCATTATGGTAAGGTTGCAATGTTAAATGTATATTTATACTCTTCTAATATTTATAGGACCAATAATGATGGGGTTAGAGATTAAAACTACCCTATAATAAATTATTCAAATCAGTGCATTAACTGAGGTAGTTTGGGAACCAATGTGAGTAGGAAAAAAGTTGCCCTAGTCTCATAGCTGAACAAGTTACACAGATGAGAGTTCATTGGATTCATTTATACAATATTCTGCACTCCAGTGGGATAAATTTGCTCCATGATCTAAGCTGTGATTTCCAAAGAAAATTGAAGTTTTGTTTTGTTGTCCCTGTAAAACCTTTAGGATTGATCTATGTTGTCTTTATGTGACCGATGTATTATTTATTTGTCTCTGAGCGACAGTATTTCAAATCCTGGCTGTAATCATCTACATTGTAAATCTAAAAGAGAATCACCCGTTCTGTCTAAATATGTGTTGTCTCATTGCATATTCTGTGGAGCAGTTGTTAGGATTTTATGTGTTTTGTGCACAGGGCCCATTGAAATTTGTGAAATTATAAGGACTATTCTGCATTGAGTTGAAACGCAACATTTTATCTCCTTTTTAAAAACTGTGTACTTTGCCGATTGGAAATGGCTAATTTCCTTAAATGTTGGAATGAAGGTATTTAAATCATGCAAGTAACTATCTCGCAAAAGAAAAGAATGTTCTCGATGGGGGAATCCAGAACCAGACGGCATAATTTGAGGATAAGGGGTAAGCTATTTAGGACTGAAGTGAGGAGAAATTTCTGCACGCAGAGAGTGGTGAATCTGTGGAAAATTCACTATCACAGAAAGTAGTTGAGGCCAAAACATTGTGTGATTTCAAAAGGAAATTAGATATAATTCTTGGGCAAAAAGGGATATGGGGAGAAGGCAAGATCAGCCATCATCAAAATGAATGGCGGAACAGGCTCCAAATGACCTACTTCAGCTCCTATTTTCTATGTTTCTATGTTTTGATGAAATCCTGACAATTGGAACAATGATTTAGTGCAATGTTTAGTAGTACTCGTCAAAAAGGTCTTTTCTTTTAGAAATATCGCTGAAATTACTCTGTTACTATTAAGCTGAAAATTAAATTGATCACACAGCTAACTAATGTCAGCTTTGGCACTTGTCTCTCTGAGTCAGAATGTTGTGGGTTGAAAAGACTCCAGAGACTGAAGCACAAAGCCTAGGGTTACACTACATATAGTGCTATACTGAGTGAGGGGGTGCTGCACTGTCACAGGTGCAGTCTTTTGAATGGGACATTAAATTGAGACTCTGACTATCTACTAAAGTGGATTTTAAGAAGTCTTATGGACCTATTTTGAAGCCTCAGGATCTTGGCCAATATTTATCCTTCAAACCAACATCACTAAAAATAGGTTATCTGGTAACAGTAACATTATTGCCCATAAGATCTTTGTTGTGAATAAGATTAACTGTTGCGTTTCCTACAAAGCAATAGTGATTGCATCTCAAAAATGCCGCATTGGCATTTGAGGATATGATGGAAGCTACATAAATGCAAATCATTCTTCCACGCGGGGATACTAATTAATATATTACATCTGCTGTCAAGGAATGGGGCTAATGAAAATAAGACACCTTTCGAATTTATACATCACAAATTAGCCTCTATTAGAAAGCAATACCTGTGTTATCCGGGACAGTAGAAAAGAATAAATAATGGCTACAGAGAGAGAATGTTTTTTAGTCGTATTGCTGGAGTACATAAAATTTCATGTTCGTAGATTATTTTGTGGTAACTGTTATCCTGTGACAATGCAATATTTATTTCCCTTTAGGTTCAGTAAATACGTTCCTACTGCCAGACTTCTTTAAATGTACATTGATGTAGAATCAACTTCTGTTTTTACAGCTGGTTTGCAACAAATGTTGCACAAGCAAATCTACTGTTTGTGTCATGCCTTTGTGACGTCTCCTACCTGCTGTATAATTGGTAAACACTTTTCTGGGATCCGTCTCAAAGGACTTTACATTTCAAGGGTGACTCTATGATCAGCTGTCCCCAATGAGTCGTGAGTTTTTTATGGAGAACTTCATAGATGTTCTGCATGATTTATTTACCCATTAATTTTAATGAACAGAAATCCATAAGCCATGTGCCAACAATTTGCTGTGGTGTACTCCCTATGGGAGCCAGAATACAGTCAGACTATTATAATGATGTGTAGTGACTGTCATTGGGTAGGCAAACTGGTCTATTTAATCAAGTATAAACAGAAAATGCTGGAAATACTCAGCAGGCCAGGAAGTCTATGTAGAGAAAGAAGCAGCATTATCATGTCAGGCATGTGGCCTTTTCATAAGAACTGACAAATAGCTAGGATGAAGAAGGCTTCAAACAAATAGAATGGCTGGAATTCTCCAGTCTTGTACACTCCATTACCACTATCAACAAGAATAGAGAATTTGCGCTCAGCCAAATCTCCATTCACAGCAACAGGGCTGGAGAATCCCACCCGTGGGAGAGGTTGGAGAACCTGGCCCAATCTTACTAGATAAATGAACTTTTTAGAAGTACATTCCAAAGTCATGCAAACGTGCTGAAAACATTACAGGTATGATCTATTTTCGAATTTTGCTTTCTCTAATCTATACATCATAACAAAATCAGTGCATCACAAAGCTAGATGGGGGAAATTTTAAAATTAAATATATGAAGTCAGTGCATACATCCCATTCAAAAAAGCTTCCTCAGGAATTATTACCTATTAATGTGTTGGGACTTTGAGAAGATTTCACATTGCCAGTTTTACATTTATATGTGGCCTAGTGCTTCACGTCGTTAGTGTATGCTTAAACTGGACCATCAGATGGGCAACATGACAGCTCAGAGACTATCGCTGTTGCTGTGCAGACACATGGATTTGGGCCTGTGTCTGCGGGAGTTTGCGCGTTCTCCCCGTGGTTGCGTGGGTTTTCTCCGGGTGCTCCGGTTTCCTCCCACATCCCAAAAATGTGCCCTTAGGCTGATTGGGTAACAAATTGTCCCTATATTGGTCTCTATATGTCATTAAGACGTTAGGATGGCGGTGCGGGCTTGTTGGGCTGAAGGGCCTGTTTCCCGTGTTGTGTTGTTCTTTGTTCTTTGTATATAGCCTAATACCAATTATATAAAGAGTAAATACTGGAACATATTTCACTGCATCAATAGAGAAAGAAAAACAGAGTTAACCTTTCAGGCTGGTGACTTTTAAACAAAACTGGCAAATAGTACGAATGTCATGGGTTATAGGCAAATGCAGAACTCAGCAGTTATGGAGTTGGGGAGAAGGAAAAGGGTAGGTTTGTGATAGACTAAATGATCAACAAATCATTGCTGGAACTTACTGTCTAACAGAAAAAATGGGAGCTATGGTTTTGAACTGAAATTGTTAACCTCGATGTTGAATTTAGAACTCTGTAAAATGCCTAATTGAAAGAAAAGATGTTGTTCCTCCAACTGCCATGGAGTTTCATTAGGAGAACGCAAGAGGCTGTGGATAAAAATGTCAGATAGGGGAGTGTGCCAAAGAAATAAAAGAACGAATGATCGGGCGCTCAGGGTAATGCTTGCAGACTGAATGATAGTGTGGAGCAAAATAATTGGCCAACCTCCATTTGTTTTCTTCAATGTCGAAAAGATATTGAGCAACAAATGCATTATTTGAAACTGAAAGAAAAGTGAGTAAATCCCTGTTTCAGCTGGACGGAGGATTTGGGGCAATGACAGCGAGGAGAGAAGAGATAAGAGGGGAAGTGTTGCAACTGCAAGGGAGTGTTGTGAGTTATGGAAGAGTGAACATGATATGATGGAGGGAGTGATTCCATTGAAATGTGAAAAGAAATGATGAGGGAAAGACATGTTTGGTGTTGTTATCATGCCAGATATAGTGGAATTGGCAGAGGATCATGCATTGAATGCAGAGATTGAAGGTAAGGACAAGGGGAGCCTAATTGTGGTCCTGGAAGTAAAGGAAAAGATGTGGACAATAGAATGAGAACTCTGCAACCACAGTGGAGGGAAATCCTTGGTTGAGGTAAAAAGATGACAAACCAAAAGTACTAGTGTGGCAGTTTATTTCTAAGAACATACATATATTAGAGATGTGAAATGGGAAGGATGGAATAAAAGACTTACAGGAAATAGATGAAATCAAGGCAGCTTTAGATGTTAATGAGCTTACATGGTAAACATTAGTAGACAGCTTCCCTGAATTAATCTTGCATAGCTGAGTTGAATATTCATTCTCTAACCTGGGCAGTTCAGGAGTACCTTAGAGTTGGTGATGAGCTAAGCAGCCCTGGATTGCAATTAGACTTGGGGAGATTTTGAAATTCTCCCACTCGGCTCCAGTTGAAAATGCAAATGATTTTCATAAATGAGTAGAGTGGCCTAATTGACTGGGCAACTGCAATCTGGTAAACTGCCTAAATTTCACAAAATAAAATCCACCAGTACCTAGGAAGCACCTAGGGGCTTTTATCCAAAATGTTTTGGCTCTTACCAACATGCTTTGGTAACTGTAAGTTGAAGAGAATGGAATGTGCTTTATGCTTTATGTGGAATCTTGGTGTGTGAAATTCCTCATACACTGCAAAATTGTGTAACACTCATAGGCTCCAATGTAACTTCCATTTGTTGATAAATGCGCATGAAACTTCTTTGGTAGCTTGGACCTTCAAATCAGCATTTGGTAGAGATTGTACACTTCTTACTAAGCAAGCAAAAACTGTGTTGATTCAGGAACTTCTCTGAAGTTGCATGGGTTTGTTTAGGGACTTGTTCACATCTCTCATGTACTACTTACAGGTTGGTCATTGGTTTGTCATTTGAATGTTTGGATTAACTTCTAGAATTTGCCTGTTCTACACTGACTTTGACTCACATTACAAAGACGGTACTAGGGATCTTGTAGGGATATCTTCGGAATAAAGGGCAAGAAAGAGCAGGAAGAAAGGCAGGACAAAAGAAACAAAAAGGGGGTCACTGATAGGAGCCATACCCACAGCTTATCTTCAGGCAGAATGTCCTCTTCAACAATCTTTTCTGGGCACAATGCCCATGCCTGATTTCCTGTTTTCAGTTGTGGCCCATCCACCTTTGTTGGTCTTCAATATTGTGTTTGTTCCAACTCTGTCATCAGGTTAACGGCTATCCCATTCAGACCTGTCTCATGAGTATTGTTAAGAATCAGGTGTAACTGCACAAAGAGAATCAAGCTGTCAATAGAACCATCATTGAGCAGACAGTTGCCTTTTCTGCTGCCTGGGTATTTCAGAAGCTTTGCAATGCTGCTCTCGGGAAGTAATAGGGATTTATGGTTGCCTGTTGCATGCTCCATAGCTTTGCCATTGTGAGGAGCCAGCCTTTATTAGCACACTGCAAAGTCAGAAAGAAAGCTTCAGGGGAAATGGAGGGAAGCACAGGAGGAGTAATGTCTCTTGCTACCTGATCTCAATCGGACAATTAAACAAAGTGTTGCTCCAGAGGCTATTGATTGGAAGTTGGAAGACTGCTGAATTTCCAATGAGGTTGTCATGTTGAGAGATGTTGAACAGCTAAGAATGGTTGTCTGTTCGCTGTAGTATATCAGTCTGGCCCAGACAAGATTGGCCCAGCTGCATGGCAGAGCAGATGGCAGGAGAGTAGGCTTGCTCTCATCCTGCCAGAGAACAACACACTTGGGACAGAATGGTCTTCATGCTTTATGTGGAATCTTGGTGTGTGAAATTCCTCATACACTGCAAAATTGTGCAACACTCATAGGCTCCAATGTAACTTCCATTCGCTGATAAATGCGCATGAAACTTCTTTGGTAGCTTGGACCTTCAAATCAGCATTTGAATCTCCTGGTGTCTGATCCACTAAACTCAACTCATGCACAATTATGTTCCATGATTCTCTATACGTAGGCCCATCTTGTAAACTAGCTTCTAAATCTATCATGGTGTCTCTTTCAGCATTGCCAGAAAGTCCAGTGCTGACAATGATTATCCCCCTGTCCATAATAATCAGCAGGGGTTGTTCACCCTCTCCAAGGGCAGCCTCCTATCAGTAGTTGCCTTGTCAGAAAAATGAGTTAATGTCATCCTTGAGGTGTTCCTGAAGAATAGCCAATCAGAAATGCATCAAACATGAGGTGTTGGGATGGGCAGGTTGCAATAAGAAGTCCAAAGAGTTTGGGTTAGGTTGATTGGCCATGCTAAATTGATTAGCAGGGTAAATATGTGGGATTATAGGAACAGGGCTGGGTGGGATTGTAGTTGGAGCAGACTCAAAGGACGGAATAGCTCCTTCTGCACTGTAAGGATTCTATGATTTTATGAATAGTGATGAGTATGAGTCTGAGGAGAGGAAGTTGAACCGTACAGTGGTATAGTGACTCGAAGAGTGTAAAGAGAGGCAAATATTATGAGTAGTGATATTGGGAGTTGAGTAATTGTCATTACAGAGTATGAGTTCAATATTCATGTCTTCCCAAGTCTGGTGAAGCCATTAAACCTTTGCAGTATTGAAATGGTATTCTAGGAGCTAGGCTCCCAGCATTGACCTCCTAGATGACAGATTGTTTCCTGGAGGGTTTTATAACTTGAGAAGGGTATCAGGATCTCTCATATGTTGTCCACTGCCAGTTACAGAACATCCAAAGCAGCATTGGAGAAGCTGAATGCCCAATCTGCAGGCTTCACCATCATTTCTCTACTCATAATTCCTTCCCCTGTCTGCAGCCAGAGAGTAACTTCCATTTAAGAGTGCTGGCTGCCTCTAAGCGATGTCTAATTTCCACTTCAGCCCCCAAACAGGCAGGCAGCCAGTGAATATGTAGAGCTGGCTGCATAGCTGCATCAGCTTCGACCTAGAGACTCAATGGTTGACTCCAGTTCCAATATTGCAATGTACTGTAGCCCCAGCACAGATTTCTTTATTAGCTGGAATAGTATGAGTTGGCATGAGTGCTGCATGCCCTGCTCCTCCCAGCATGTTCATTTCTGTACAAACTCTAATTTGTAAGAGCTTTTAGAAAATCTATTCCACTACAGTCCTGCCAGGTGATAGTGGCTTCTGTCAATGACACTATTGCTGTGAAAGCATGCTTTATATCAGGAAAGTGACGTTTGAATTTACTAAAAATTCATAATGGTTTAATTAAATTTTAATTAAATTAAAGCCATATTCCAGTTACTTGGAATAACAGCCAAAGATGCCTGCAAACTTGCATCATTTATTCTCTATATTCCAAAACTATTGAAATTCAGGCAATCTACTTGCAAAGTTGCACTAGAAACAATTGCCTTGGAAGGATGAGTAGGGTCCATCTCCTGGCCCATGAGGAAATTTCCAGACAATCACCTGGGTACTCAGCTGGATGCAGTCGTACCAGGTGACACAACTACTTGGACAACAGGACCCTGGATTAGTGTCACTGCCAGGATATTGTACCATCCAGGCAGTGCCAACCTACGCCAAGGGGCAGTGTCAGAGGGCATTACCTGGCCATGTCCTACTTCCCAGAAGCTATACTCATCTTTACTCCCCTGGGAAAACCCTCATGCTGGCTTCCCATCTAGGTGGACCTGTTGTAAACCGCACTGATGTGACGCCATTTCAGCACGGTTTAAATATCTGAGGAGGCTTCAATATCTGGCCTGGGGAGGGGGTGTTAATTATATTTAAATCCATGTAAAGCAGGTTCACACCCATTCTGGGGTGGGGAAGATCTGAAATCGCAATCTTGCCGGTGAGATCTGTGACTTCCAGACCTTGGGCCCCCCTCAGCATTCGCACAGACGGTGAGCATGAGCTCAGTATTGCCTCCTCATCCTTCTAAACTCCAATGAGTACAGACCAAAGTCCTCAACTGTTCCATGGATCATTCTTGTGAACCTTGTCTGGACCTTTCCAAGGCCAGCACATCCTTCATTAAATATGGGGCCCAAAACTGCTCACAATACTTCAAATGGATCTGACCAGAGTCATACAGAAGTACTCCTTGCTCTTGTATTTTAGCTGGCTTGACATGAATGCTAACATTGCATTTGTCTTCCTTAATGAACCTGCACTTTAACCTGAAGAAAACCTTCAACAAGAAATCCCAAGTCCCTTTGTGTTTCCGAAGAAAGATTTCCCTAGCAATTATCTTTACAAAACTCAACTGCTTTCTTTTCTCTTGTTTGTTTCAGGCATCGGTGCCTGGCAGTCACTTTACTGGGCACTTTACAAGATTTTGAACAGATTGGCAATGGTTCCTTGAAGACTCCCCAAATCTCGTAACAATAATAACCACTTTCTCTTCATAATGTTTGGCTTTTCATTTCCCTCATTTCCTGCCAAATTAAGTTGCTAGCATTACAATGCAGGACTTTGGTAGGAATCAAGGATCTTATTTTCACCTGGTTAAGTTGCTTAACAAAAATCATTGACCATATGAATTCACCAATTGTACATTAACATGTGGAAAAGCATAATATAGAATCATTGAATCCTTACAGTGCAGAAGGACGCCATTCAGCCCATCGAATCTGCACCCACTCTCTGATAGATTATTTTACCTAGGCCCTCTTCCCCATCCCATCCCCATAGTCTTGCACATTTCCCATGGCTAATCCATCTAACTTAGTCATCTTAGGAGCAATTTAGTATGGCTAATCCACCTAACCTACACATCTTTGGACTATGGAAGAACCCAGAGGAAAGTCACACAGATACAGGAAGAATGTGCAAACTCTACACAGACAGTGACCTGAGGCTGGAATTGAACCCGGGTCCCTGCCATCATGAGACAGCAGTGCTAACCACTGTGCCACTGAGCTGCGCTAATGTAACTCATAGACAGTAAACAAAGGCAATTCCGCTATATTTAACAATTCAACAGGCTTAAGACTGAAGATAGGAGCAGCTACCATTTTATATAGATGCAATGTTAAAATCAAAAAGGTGACCATTTTCAGAGAAAATTAATTTTGTATCTCTCTCATTCCACAGTAATGTGTTGAAAAAACAGGCCTCCAAACTCACAGTTATGAATCTATGTTCAGGTAATGTATTTGTACATGGGGATGACTGAAATTTCCAGGTCAACATGGCATTTGTGGACAACGCTTTGCTGCATCATCATCAGGTTTTCTTTGTTGACTGTCAGTAATGACAGAAAGTGATTGTGTCTGTGTGAAATATAACACAGCTAATACAAGTTTGCCTTTTCTCTCTTGACGTTTTGCAACATGGTCTTGGGAATAGTTGGATAATTTGAGACACTTTTCATCTTTTTAGAAAATGATCTAATTTAATTTTCTGCTGAAAGAATCTTCCCGTGAACAACAAAAAGTTCATTTCAAAGTTGGAGATTATGAATGTTTACCTTTGCAGAGACAGGTGATTAAGTTGGCAGGGAAACAGAGAGATGTGCCGAAGCTGATGGTTGTTTTTCTTCTCGAAGCCTTTTCTGCGTTATTCCCTATTCTATACCAAAGGAGTAGTTTGTTTACTGTTGCTCTTTCAGGGCTCATTATGGGCTTTCAGTTCAGCTTGATACGGGAGGAATTGAGATAAGCAGGTAGGCTTGCCTTCTTAACTGGCATCAATTTAGCCTTGGAGCATTGAAACTCTTTTTTTGGTAGAGTTGGTTTTATTGCAAATTTACATGAACCATTGCAAGTGCCATTGTCAGGAGAGAGCAAAAATCCAACCACACCCAATCCCATGGTCTATCTGTCATCCAATATAAGCACTGGTGCCTTAATCATTTAGTTCAAAGATGTTTTTAATAGAATGAACAGCAAGGACTTGCAAAGCTCCAGTCCAGTATTCAGCTTCATTTTCCTTCTGCAAAAGCTAATAATCTCATGGATCGAGTGTATAAGTACATCATTAGATGTACCATGAAGGACAGGACTAACCAGGATTCTAGTATAATTGCAAGCACTATTTTCGCAATACGATGCATGGAATTTTAAAAATCAGAACTCCTCCTGTTTGATTTTTGTTCCTGACTTCAAAACGTGGAAGCTGATTATGCACAGGAAATATGAATACATTTGTTATCCAGGTTTGTCTCTAAATCTGCAAACCGTTTGTTTGAAATCTGGAAATGGTTCTGTCAGTGAATTGGGATTTGTAAATCCGTTAATCTGCTTAATTTCCTGCAGATTTCCAACTCTGGATTAATGTCCTTTGCATGACTAGTTAAATGACTTTAAATGACTTGAGAGGCACAATCTGAGCATTATTGTTTTGGCCAGGCTTCTGTTGGTAATGCTAATAATACCCCATGGAGCACACTCACCCGGCAGAAAACTTAAGTCACTCGTATTTATATTTGGTACCAGTAAAATTCACAAAACAAAGCATGATTAACATCTCATTTTTTTTTTCATGATAAATATCCATCCTGGTCCTCCGCTAAATAGTTATTTGACATGATATTTATCAAGAATAATACAGAGGAAAGTGATCTCCAGAGACTCAGAAACAATAATAAGCTAAAAAGGCACTGTTCCTGGATACCAGCCAGGCACGATAGGCAAACAGAACAAAAGATCCCACTTCAAAGTGACAACTTCCCCCATGTGGAATCAATATTGTTAAGAAAAGCTTGAAGAAGAGCTAAGCAGTGCCCTAAGGACCTCAATTAAGCATCTGCTCGCCTACCGCCTGTTCCATTTTTAAAATGTATTCTACAACTAAACATATTCAGGGTAGCATAACATCTATCCGGCTTTGCAAAAGTCAGTCTAATTACTCCAGGGTGCTTTTCAGTGTTTGAGCTCATGATTCAGAATATACAAATGTGAGGAACCCTGTGAGATTGTGGACTAATTCAATCAAATTACTGAAGGGTTAACCCTAGGTTCTTGGGATACCGAAGAAAACCAGAGTCAAGTGATTCTTATGCACCTGACAGCAGTCACATGATCAATGGGTGTCTATCTCCTTATAGTCTTGAATGATACCCTGCTTTCTAACTCTCAGCTTTCTCAAGTAAATTATGTGAATCAAACAAAAGAAATTGTCACCCCCTCCACAAGGACTTGCTCTTCCTTTTTCTGTCTTGTGGCCATCCATACTTTAAGCCTCATAAAATGATTAACCTGAGCAGCTGAAGGATGGTGCGCATTTTAACTAAGAGTTGGTTAAACATCCAGTAGACAAAACAGTTGGAAAAACATCAAAGCGGAGTTTATGACTCTCACAGTAGCTTAAGTGCTATAAAGTTAAAAGGATATAAACAATGACCAGATGGCTTAGCCTCATGAAACCATCCGAACATTGGCCATGAATAATTGCTGACTTATGCCTATCACAGTTGATTGATATGTTAGATTCACATAGCCGTGTTAATCTTTCTTAATTGAACTCAGAATTTTCAATCCAAATAGGAGATTTGCCAGTGAGGCATGAGATATGAAAAGTCATGCTTTGTCTCTGTTGGGGCAGCTAAACCAGGGAAGGGCAATCAGAAATCAATGGGAGAGCAACAGGCAGGAAAGATGACATTTAAAACAGCCAAGTCGACCAGGCAAATTTCCGGTTGACGAATCTGCGGAACTTGTCAGAAAGAGAAAATGTAAAGAAGTTGAACGTTTTTGTGATTTCAACACATTCAGTGGGGGAATCTGCAGAAGCTTGAGGAAAAGGATATCAATGGTCACTGCTAAAGTTCTGATGGATTTATGGATGGAACCGCAAGAACGTCAATGAAATTTCAGCCCGCAGGGTCTTAAGGCCGATCCCTGTTCAGTGCTCAACCAACAGAGTAAATCTCATAAAGGCTATCATTTCATTGCTCTGAGCACTGTGTGAGGCTTCTGTGTAATCCAACAGTGTAAGAAAACTGATACTTGCTCAGCTGCAGCAAGAAATAGACAAAGACTGAGAGAAATGGCTATAAATGGTGACATCCCACAAATGTCCAGAAGGAAGTTGATGGATTGGATCACAAATTTGATCTGCTGAAGAACTCAGTGGTAAACCTAACCCAAGAGACTGTACAGCAAGCTTGGGTGTTGAATGTGTTATTAAAATTTAACTGTGGTGAAGAAATGATAATACTTAGAATTTAAAAAAATGCTACGGCACTCTATTCGGTTCATCGCGACTGTGCCAGCTCTTTGATAGAGCTATCCAATTCATCTCTGCCCCTTTCTCTTTCCACATCCCTCTTCATTTTTTTCCCCATAAATATATTTTAGCAACAGTTTCCTTTCTTTCTGTAACATTGTGTTGATAGCGACAGTGAATGTAATGTAACTTAAGGCTGAACTAAATGGCTATTTAAATATCAATGGTTTAGTGTATGGAAGTGTTAGCCATGCTTAAATTAGTAAGTTGTGTCTGTGTCATCTTTGAAAATGCTGGAAAGGACCAGTTAGTTTATTTCATTTGGATTGTACCGTGCTTCTGTGTTAATTAGCTTGGGGCATAACTAAATTACTTTGGTTAAGCATGTTAGATCGTTCAGAGATGAGCTAATGTGGCATCCTGTTGCTGCTGAGTATAACATTAGAACACCATAGATATATATAACATAAATCCATTCCAGTCTAAATGTATCAGGGAATGGAAAGCACCATAATTGGCTTGATCTTTCTGACATATTTGGGCTGATTATCGGACTTTCAAAGAATATATCTTGTGTGTGCAGGATGCATTCTACCATCAATGCTCGTTACTTACAGTTAACACTAGATTTTGTATTATTCACTGAGGCTGAAGCCACATTCTATTCAACTAATGGGCTGGAATGGGACGTCCTGCCGGCCACAGGAATTGGAGAACATGAGGGGTGAACAATCGAAAGATCCATTGACCTTGGGCAGGATTTTATGATTTCAGGACAAGTAAAATCCCACTCATGGTCTGTAATGCAAATCTCAGTGCCTAATTTTCTCTCAGTTAGAGATGGCCATGGTTCTGCCAGAGGATATTACAACACCAATGCAACTCATACTCCATTCTCTATCCCCTCATCCAGCCCTGACTATTGATGGGAAGGTGATTGACATTCATCACATTTGCGTCACCATTAAAAGCTATGATGGAGCTTTAAGCCTCTAGATTCCTGCTCTTTAGGACACAACCATCATCATCTTTATCATTAAGGAAGGTCTGGGAGAGGAGCAGAAAGCACAGTGAAGTAACAGCTCATTTTAACAGCTCAAAAGTACAAAGGGATGTTAGGGGTGGAAGAGTAAGTAGGAAGAGGAGAGAGAGAGAGAAGTTTGTCTGAGAAGTTGGATCAAAGAAATAAAGGTATTTTATAGAAAAACAGAACTTATGTCTCCTTTACTCTACAGCAACTGAGAAGCTCAAACATTGTATCAGAGGATGGTTGTTGGTTTCAAGTAAAGGGCTGCAAGTTACAACTTTTGGGAGAAAAAGAAAGACTTTCCTCAAATTCTAAATCAACATAGGAGTGAGTAAGCAACAACAAAATGGCTGAACCAAGAATAAAAATGTCAGGATATGACCATCCATCATTATTTTCAGAGACTGAACCTTATGTTCAATGGAGAAGTGAAGTCATTATGTGGACTATTTTGGGGAAAAGGAAACAAGATATGGCATTGGCTCTTTCTTTAACCTTATAGAAGTAAAATTAGGCACAAAGTGTTTTCCGAATTGGAGTTGGAATATTTGAACTAGAAAGAAGGCCTAGATAATTTACTAAATTTCATGGATAAGATTTATCAAAAGGATGGCTTATTAAGTGCATGTGAAGCCTGGTCAGAATTTGATAGATTTTTGATAGATTTTAGAGTTTGAAGCTACACAAGACACAGAAGAATCGCAACAGGAAAGAGATAGTGACCAGAAAGAACGCATTGTCTTACTAACAAGAAGGTTTAATCCCGTAATGAGAGTTTTGGTTGCAGAATCCTTTAATTGTGCTGCATTAAACAGTGGCTGTACATTTATTGCATATGGAATTGACTAGTTAAAACGTTACCTAGACTCTTTAAATGGTGAAAATTGGAAAGGTTAAAGAATTTGAATTTCAGGTTTGAGATGACAATATCTTGAAATCACTAAAAAGAGTGGTGATTCCTTGTAATATTGCCAGAGTGAATCATTTCATTAGCACAGATGTTGTGTCAAGTGAGGTAGCTTTGCTTCTGAGTAGACCATCAATGAAGAAAGCACACATGAAACTGGATATGGAAAATGATAAGGCAACAGTTTTTGGAAAACGGTGGATTTACAATTTACACAGTTGGGACAATATTGTATTCCGTTAATGAAATTCATTTTTCGGGTAAAGGGATGAAGGAAGCAGTATTAGCCGCCAGAAATGGGACTTTCACTGATAAAAAGCTCATTGTATTGAAACTGCACAGGCAATTTGCACATCCGTCTCTTCGGAGGCTGAATAATTTATTAAAGAACGCAAGGGTAAGAGATGAAGACTATATTAAGCTGATAGAAGAAGTCAGTGATTGCTGTGAGGTTCGTAGGAAGTACAGAAGGACACTATCACAACCGATAGTAACTCGCCTGACCAGAGATTTTAACAACATTGCGGCCATGGACCTTAAGATCTGGGATAAAGCAAACAGAATATCCATTTTGCACTTTGTAGACTAAACGACCAGATTTAGTCAATCAACCATTGTGCTTAGTAAAGAAAAGAGGGTGATCCCGGATCAAATCATAGAAAAATGGATAGGGACAGGAATGGGGCCACCAGCAAAGTTCCTTACAGACAATGGGGAGAGAGGGGGGTGGAATTTGCTAATAGAGTTTAGGGATATGTGTGAATAAATGAATATCAACATGAATACAGCTGCGGAAAGTCCACGTTGTAAAGGGGTGTGTGAGAGAAACCATACTATAATAGATGACATCCTCTGGAAAATTTTGGCAGATAGACCAAATTGCAAGTTAAACTCAGCCTTAGCATCGGCAGTACAGACAAAGAATTCATTATAGATGGTTGGAGGCTATAACTCTATCAGTTAGTATTTGGTAGGAATCCTAAAATTCTGTCCATTTTGAATGATCAGCCTCCAGCTTGGGGTGTACTACAATGAGTTTTGCCTTTGCTGAGCATTTAAATGCATTGCATATAAGTAGAAGAGCATTTCTGGAAGCAGAAGTCTCTGAAAAAATTCACAGAGCTTCAAGACACAAATACTTTAATGCCATCAAATATCGCTTTTCAGCAAAGAAATGTAGTATATCTTAAGAGAGACAATTTTAATAAATGAAAAGACCCAGGGAAAGTTCAAGGCATAGATGGCAAAAACCACTGTTTTACAACATGGCAATCAGATTGTTAATTAAGGATAATGGGTACAGATTACAAACTTTATTACAGATTTTATTATGGATAATAAAAGATAACTTTATTAAGGATAATGCATACAGATTACAAACATTCATTGAGGATAATGGGTACAGATTACAAACTTGCAAATTTAGGAAGGGTAAATGAATATGATGAGGAACCAGGGTGATCTGATACTCACGTGTTACAAAAACGTGTGTTAATTGAAGCAGACAGGATACTTATACAGGAACACAATACTTCGATGAACTAGAACAGGCCACTTTTCCTAAAAAAGGTGACACACTTCTCTGAAGGTTCCGGTCAGTGGAAAGATGGAGCTATCATTAGTACAGCAGGAAAGGCCACTGGAAAATATAAACACTGGCTGAATGTACAGAATACAGGGGAGAATATCAAGACCATGGATTGGGAACATGCAGGTCAAAAATAGAGGGCACAGAAACATAGTGCCAGATCTGATAGTGAAGGTGATCACAGGAAGAGGTCGAGAACTATTGAAAGAACGTACCACAACAAGAGGGAAAGATCAAGCAGTGGTAGTACAGAATCAGATATTGTTTGGGGGGGGGGGGGGGGGGGGGGGGGGGGGGGGGGGGGGGGTGCAAAATGTAGTGTTATAGTCTAGCTAGTGTGGAGAGAACAGTCAACTAAATGCAAGGTAAGTCCATTCAAAAGTCTGACAACAGCAGTGAAGAAGCTGCTTTTGGGTCGATTGATACGTGACCTGAGACTTTTATACCTTTTTCTCGAAGAAAGAAGGTGGAAGAGAGAATGTCCGTGGTGTGCGGGGTCCTTAATTATGCTGGCTGCACTGCCGGGTGCGGTGGGTGGGGTGTGTGTGTCTGCATTGTTGGGGGGGGGTGGAATGTGGTGGGTGGGGTGTGTGTGTAATCTGACAAAGTTTCAGAAGAGGAGTAAGGCTACAAATGTTATGAGGAGTAGAAGCCCACATGCTTGTGAGATTTTAGTGGCTTTCAATAAATTGGATGGAAAAGTTATAAAAGGTGCCAAACAACTTGAACTGCACAGTTGGAGTGAATGTGGGGTATACACGCAGTTACCAGATAGGGAACAAAGAGCTCTATCTCCCAGATGGATTTGCATGGTAAAAGTGCTTCTTGTTGGAACTTGTAAGGCAAAAGCCAGGCTTGTGGCAAGAGGACTTGAAGAAAACTTAGAAAACTAGGATTTAAGGATGGATTCATCTATAGCAGGAAGGGTTGTTTTAATGATCTTCTTGGCTCTATTAGTTACAAAGGCATGCAAATGCAAATCTATAGAAATAAAAATGCCTTTTTGCAGGGTCACTGGCTTCAGAGAGACATCTGTCTCCATCCTCCCAAAGAGGTAGCCAGTACAGAATGGAAGTTAAATAAGTGTACATATAGGCTAAATGGTGTGTCTAGAATTTGACATTTTTTGCTACGGTCGATTTTCTTAAAGTTAGGCTGTTGCCCGTTGAAAGCAGATCCTGCAATGTTTTATGGCATTATGAAGGAAAACTTTCTCATATCTTTATGATGCATGTGAAAGATCTTTTTATGGGGTGGTAGTAGTGATTTCAAAGCTATAGTTCTCTGGGCTGAGGAAGGAATTCAGTGTTGAAAGTCAGGTTTCAGGAGCTTTCAAATATATTGGGCTGGAAATCGGACAGACTGAGTCAGGTGTCACTCTGTCAGCAATCTTATTTGGAGAGTATCAGCCCAATGGCAATCAGTCATTGTGGGGCTTCACAGAGGGACACAATGGTTTCAAAGATGGAAACTGAATTGGCTGGGTGGACAAGATGTTAGTTTTGATGTCCTAGAGTTGAGTGCAAAAATGAATGATCCTACAGTGGAAGGTATAATGAGAGCAAACAAAACATCAGCCAAATTAAAAATGCAGGTGCATGTTTTGAGATTTTTGTTTTTGAGTCATTTTAGGTACTTGAAACTCATAGTTTACAGTGATGCATCCTGTGCCAATTAATGTGATGGGGTTTCAAGTGCAGGAGGTTTTATAATATTTCTTTTGGGGGAAAATGGAAAATGTTGCCCCCTTATATGGGAAACAAAGAAAATAAGGAGTAGTTAAAACATATTGGCTGTTGAAACATTAAGTCTTGTAGAGGCACTGGATATGCCCTTTTATATACCCCAGAAATTAGGGGATTCAGGTAAAATACCCATTGAGTGTCACAGTGACAATAAATCCCTGTGGGAAAATGTGCACTCCACAAAAAACGTAAATGAGAAAAGATTGAGGATTTAATGCAGATACTGAACAAAGGGGAAATATCAAAACTTAAATAGGTCGATAGCAGCTATCAGTTATCTGATTGTTTTACTAAGAGAGGGGCTAGTTCAAAGAAAGTTCTGGAAATTATTAAGTATTTTTCTATGAATGTTTTTCTTCAGGAAATGTATTTAACAAAAGAGAAAGGGAATTAGGGTGCGTTTTGTTTCTTTTGTGTTTTCCAGTTTTCTGTGGAAAACCAATATTCATCAATTTTTTTCCTCCAAGGAAGGGGAGAGTGATTCTTTTGACTTTTGATTTGATTTATTATTGTCACATATATTAACATACAGTGAAAAGTATTTCTTGCACATTATACAGACAAAACATACCATTAATAGAGAAAGAAACAAGAGAGGGCAAAATATAGTGTTACAGTCTAGCTAGTGTGGACAGAACAATCAACTAAATGCAAGGTAAGTCCATTCAAAAGTCTGACAACAGCAGGGAAGAAACTGCTTTTGGGTCGATTGATACGTGACCTCAGACTTTTATACCTTTTTCTCGAAGGAAGAAGGTGGAAGAGAGAATGTCTGTGGTGTACAGGGTCCTTAATTATGCTGGCTGCATTGCCGAGGGAACAGGAAATGTAGACGGAATCAATGGATGGGAAGCTGCTTTACGTAATGGAATGAGCTACATGCATGACCTTTTGTAGATCCTTGCGGTCTTGGGCAGAGCAGGAGCATACCAATCTATGATACAACCAGAAAGAATACTTTCTATGGTGCATCTGTAAAGGTTGGTGACAGTTGTAGGTGACATGCCAAATTTCCTTAATCTTCTGAGAAAATAGAGGGTAAGTGGACTTTCTTAACTATATTGTTGGCATGGAGGGACCAGGATGGGTTATTGGTGATCTGGACACCTAAAAACTTGAAGCTCTTGACCCTTTCTACTTCGTCAATGTTTGGGAATGGGTTAACAAACCTTCCAATTTAAGTACAAAGTACAAAATACAAAGTACAAAGAGCAACACAGCACGGGAAACAGGCCCTTCGGCCCAATGAGCCCACGCCGCCACCTCTATGTTCCCACTTCTACACGCGATCCCTGTCCATGTTTATAGATCTATGGATTAAAAACCAAATTTGAGACAATTTAGGGAGAATTTGTTTTGCCAATTAGCCTAAGAGCACATCTTTGGGATGTGGGAGGAAACCGGAGCACCCGGAGAAAACCCACGCAAGCACGGGGAGAATGCGCAAACTCCCACAGACACAGGCCCAAATCCATGTATCTGCACAGCACAGCTATAGTCACTGCGCTGTCGTGTTGCCCATCAGATGCTCCAGGTCAAGCATACACTAACGATGTGAAGCAGTAGGATACTCTCGAAAAAGGTCCAAGAGCAGCCCTCTCACGACCCATCGCGTGTATGCCCCTCGTTAGACAACAAGGTGGACCAAAGCACCTGCAGGATAAAAACAAGTACATCAATATCATCATCTATTTACACACTTCCCAGGGACTCCCAAGGCTCATGATCCCTATTTTAAATCAGTTTTCTATACCCCTCCATTCCCATTCTGTTCATGTGCCCATCTAAGTATTTCTTAAATATCTCCAGAGTACCTGCCTCCACCACTTTACTTGGCAGCGCATTCCAACCCCCACCACCCTCTGTGTGAAAAAACTCCCTCTAGCATCCAAATTATACCTTACCCCCCTCACCCTAAGCCCGTGACCCCTCGTGCTATTTGAGTCCATCCTAGGAAAGAGCTTAGCCCTGTTTACTCTATCTATCCCCTTCAAAATCTTGTACACCTCTATCAGATCTCCTCTAAGTCTACGTCTTTCTAAGGAAAACAGTCCCAATTTTTCTAATCTCTCCTCGTAACTCAGACCTTCCATACCAGGCAGCATCCTGGTAAACCTCCTCTGCACTCTTTCCAGAGTCTCCACGTCCTTCCGGTAGTAAGGCGAACAACTGGACGCAGTATTCCAAATGAGGTCTAACCAGCGTTTTATACAACTGCAACATTAAAGGCCAGCTCTTGTACTCTATACCCTTCCTATAAAGGCTAGCATACTATATGCTTTCTTCACAACCTTCTCCACTTGCTCTGCCACCTTCAGAGACTTGTTCACCTGCACCCCCAGGTCCCTCTGCGTTTCTATACTCTTAATAGGTCTACCCTTTATCATATACCTTCCCCCTACATTTTTTCTCCCGAAATGCATCACCTCACATTTATCAGGATTAAATTCTATCTGCCATCTGTCTACCCAAGCTACCAGCCTATCTTAGGCTTAACTTGATGTCAATTGTTCAATAGAAATCACCTATATATAAAGAAGTCACAGGTGGCACTATTAGGTTGGGGGAAAGAATTGTATGTGAAGTTGGATAAAATAAAGATATTTTAAGAAGAAGCAGAACTCATGTCTCCTTTACTCTACAGCAACTGAGAAGCTCAAACATTGCCAATCCCTGGTGTGGATTTGCACACATATTAGTTGCTGTATTTCCCTATACTTCCACATACTGCAAAACTACTTCACAAGCTTTAATGTTCTTCTTCTCTTCCAGGAGATGGGCCTTTATTAGGTATTAGCGTAACAGTTGTAAGGTGCTGTCCTCACAGAACCAAGGCTAGTCAGGACAGATTAGAAAAAGAAGCAAAATTCTGCATACTTACAGAGAACTGTGGGAATCTCACAAAATTCCAGAAGGGGCCTTATAGGATTTAGAAAACAGGACAAATCCATAATATTTAAAGGAGATAGGATACAGTCAGTGTGATTCAAAGAGGCCAAAATAAGGCCACATGAGAAATGCTTAAATAGGCACAGCAGCAGTTGACCGTCTCCCAAGATTTACATAGAAACCATGGTAATTCCCAAACAGGCCAACAAAAGGCAAAAGAAATGCTTCATCCCAATTAAGATGCCACACAAGAAAAAAATGGAAGCTGACAGATTGGGGAAAATCTTAATATAAAGGAATAGTAAGGTTAAAACACTCTAAAATGGACAACACTTATAGAAAACACAAAGAAAAGATAGATGAAAAAAGTGTGGAATTATCCACTGGAGAAATCAATAGGTTCAAAACTAAAAGGGGTGATTCTCCTAGCCCTCTGTACTGTGTGAGCAGCACAGCAGGCTGACAGACATGAGTGGAGACATTTTGCGAGCTTCCCATTGGGCATCACAGCCTTCAAGAATTTCCCAGCCCAAGTGTAATCAGCATTTCTATTTCATTAGTGGGCCTAGGACTGAATTCTCCAGGCCCGCTAGTGTCTTGGCAACTATTCCTCCAGAACCCAGCCAGGGGGTTTTCCTCCAGCAGAATTTACTCCTGCTCCCCACTAATGGGGAATAGATGGTTGACTACTTGGGGGAGGAGACGCCATTGAGATTCCCCAGGATATTGGGGGTAATGGGAGAGTATCCTTTGGGCAGTGCCAGCTTGGACAAACTAGTAGTGTCCAAGGGGCACCTTGTCAGTGGCCCATTGGACACTGGGCAGTGCAGGGACCAGGCCAGGCCAGAGCTTATTGGCAGGCGATTTGTGGGTGTGGGGGTGCCCCACTGTCTTTCTACATTGTTGACTGGGAGAAGAAGGTGATCGGACTAGCCATCAGGGTCAGGGGTGGGGAGGAGTGCGGTGTGTTAGGGCTGGCAGGGGGTCAGGTTTCCAGGGAGTCAGGGTGGCCAACGGAAGAGATTGAGAAATTGGGGAGACCAGTGATCAGGGGGTAGGGTCCCGGGGCTGACCAGCAATCTGGACGTTGGCAATGCCAGGCTACTGCACATGTTCAGGTCTCAGTGCTGGCAGATCGGGACCTGCGCAATGGCCTGCTCTCCAGTGGGAATTGGTCCACTTACAGATTTCCAGAATGAACCATGCTGAGGCAAACTGTAATGCACAAAGGGGGTGTTTCTCCCAAAAGAAACCCCACAAGATTAGCCCTTTCACATAAAAGCTATCTACCACAATTACAAGAACAAAGTAATTCCTCTCTGTCGAATCTCATACCTTATAATACAGATCCCTTATAATCACAAACAAGGGGAATCATGGATCAAAATGTGTTATATTTGTAGAGCTGCAACAGGTTCATCTTATTCTTGGTACTGTCCCAGGTCTAGTCCATAATGGGACCATTGTGAGGTACAAAAGGACATTATTTGCATTTTGATTAGCTTAGCTTTCTAACAGAGTCAGAGAATCTTCCTGGACAATGGCTTCTCAACACATGATCTTTAACATGGATGGTATCCCTTTCAACAGCTAGTAACTGAGGCATTATCAGTCTTACAATGAAAGCCACTTGCAGATATTGCATAAACATTCTTTTTGAAATGATTGTGGAAAAGGGTTATATGACTTGTGACCGTTTTGAAGTCCCTATATTCCTTTGAGAACTGAGAAACTTTCAAACTGCTGTTTTTAACACCAATTGGAAAGAATTCCAGCAGCCTGGCTAAGCAAGCAGCCTGTCACTATCTTTCAAGCTTGCTTGATTTTAAAAGTCTTTGTGGAGTTGTGTGTGTGAAATTCAGAGCAATTTTAAATTATTTATTTTAGACCGGGCTAAGTACAATAAAAAATTCCTCTTTTCAAAAAGTTTCAAGAATCTCAAGAAAGTCTGTGCGTATGTGTCTTTGTAGTCACAGGCTCACAGTGTGGCTCACTCACAATGCTAGAAACTGAATATATTTACACATAGGGTCCTGTCCTTTTTTGACAGAAGGAGAACATCAGCCAAATAAAAGTTTGGTGGTTCATTCCTCATTGGCATATCTTGACTAGTCAGAATTGGCCTGTCTGGTTTGAATTTGAACAAGAGCTTGGTAGTTAAGAGTTAACTGTTCCCTCTCTATGGCAATGCCTCTACCAATCGGAGTCACTTGCCAACAATCAGCACTCCTTTTAAATTACTGTTTATTAGCTATTTTTGATGTTACAGCTAATTGTTAATTACCACTATTGGTAAATGCCAACTGGCTCCCAGTGGCCTGTTAGCTCAGTTGGTTGGACAGCTGGTCTCTGATACAGAACAACATGAGTAGAGTAGGTTCAATTCCCATTCTGGCTGAGGTTTTTCATGAAGACCCATCTTGCCTAAGGCGTGGTGATCTTCAGGTTAAATCATCACCAATCAGATCTCCCCCTCAAAGCAATCTGGGACTATTGACTTTACTTTTAGCAGCTCAAATGTTTAACATTCATTGCTCACTGAATTGGCAAACATATCCTCTTTTTTTAAAGGTCAAACAAAGATTGTGAAAAGAGGGGAGCTTTCGACCTCCCCCACCCTTGTATCTGATAAGAACACCTTTCAACGCAGGATATCAGAATAATATTCCGCTAAATTATTCTTTAAATTATTGATAGACTAATACAGAAATTGCATTCTATAATTGCCTTAAAAATTATGTAAACATCATTTAAATGACTGAGAAACATAAGCAATACTTAGTCCCATAATCATTCATTCTTTGAATGGCTGACTCAATTATGCGAGTTTTCAAAGCAGGTTGTCTCATTTTGAATGAAAAGCCTTTATACATGAAATATGAATAAGAAGGACTCAGGATAATTAGCTGCCAACACATTAAGCGACAAGCCAAAATCCTTCTGCATTTAGAATATAGGTTTAGAATAAAAAAAAGACTTCCAGTTCACCCATTCACCACACTTCAGTTAAAACAATTCAGTGTTTAATATATGTTCACCTTTTGTTGGTGCTACTGTGCTTTTTAATTTATCCAACAATTTGGGTTTGCATTATTTGTGCAATTTAATGCTTTGTACACCTCAACCTTAACTGTCTCAATTCCAGACTGCACAGCTTATGCTTCTTTATTCTACCCTCACAGCTCAAGTCTTTTACATTAAGGATTACCTTTGTTACTCTTCTCTGTATGCTTTTCAATGCCTGTCCATTAGTAAATTTGCAGATGACACTAAAGTCGGTGGAGTGGTAGATAGTGAAGAGGGGTGTTATAGTTTGCAGAGGGACTTGGACAAGTTGCAGAGCTGGGCCGAGAGGTGGCAAATGGAGTTTAATGTGGAAAAGTGTGAGGTAATGCACTATGGCAGAAATAATAAATGTGTAGAGTATAGGGCAAATGGTAGGATTCTTAGTAGTCTAGATGAACAGAGGGATCTTGGTGTGTATGTGCATAGATCCCTGAAAGTAGGCAGTCAGGTCGAGAAGGTTGTTAGGAAGGCATATGGAGTCTTTTATTATTCACATTATTCACATGTTAGCATCCTACATTGAAGTACATTGGAGTAAAATTGGAGTAAAAAGTACATTGTAAAATTGGAGTAAAAAGTACATTGGAGTAAAAAGGCTTTTATTGGTAGGGGGATTGAATTTCGGAGCCGCAACGTCATGTTGCAACTGTACAAAACTCTAGTGCGGCCGCACTTGGAGTATTGTGTGCAGTTCTGGTCCCCACATTATAAGAAAGATGTGGAGGCATTGGAGAGGGTACAGAGGAGGTTTACCAGGATGTTGCCTGGTATGGAGGGCAGGTCTTATGAGGAGAGGCTGAGGGATTTGAGGTTGTTTTCGTTAGAAAGGAGGAAGCTAAGAGGGGACCTGATCGAAACATATAAGATGATTAGAGGTTTAGATAGGGTGGACAGTGATAGCCTTTTTCCTAGGATGGAAAAAGCTAGCACGAGGGGACACAGCTTTAAATTAAGGGGTGATAGTTATAGGACGGATATCAGAGGTAGGTTCTTTACCCAAAGGGTGGTTCGGGAGTGGAATGCCCTGCCTGCAGCAGTTGTAGATGCGCCAAGTTTGGTGGCGTTTAAGAGGTTAGTTGATAAGTATATGGAAGAGAAGGGAATGGTTTAGTTTGGAGGGGCATTGCTTTTTATATTGGTCGGCGCAACATCGAAGGCCGAAGGGCCTGTTCTGTGCTGTAATGTTCTATGTTCTATGTTCTATTGTCCTCTTGGAACATTGACCAGAACAGAGTAAAGAGTTTCAGTAGGTTTGCAGTCTACTGGTCTGGCTTTTCCTATTTTTTTTATCCATTGACAGGATATGGATGTCACTAGTTGGCCAGCATTTATTGCCCATCTCTAGTTGCCCAAGGGCAGTTGACAGTCAACTTCATTGCTGTGATCCTGGAGTCACATGTAGGCCAGACCAGATAGGGAAGGCAGATTTCCTTCCCTAAAGGCTATGAGTTAACCAGGTTGGTTGTTCCAACAAATTGGCAATGGCTTCTTGGTCATCAGTAGATTCTTAATTCCAGATTTTTTTTATTGAATTCAAATTCTACCATCTGTTGTGGCGGGATTCAAACCTGGGTCTTCGGGGCATTAGCTGAGTTTCTGGATTAATGGTCTAGTGATAATACCATTAAGCCATCCACTCCCCATTTGCCCTAGTTTCCATTTTTAAGTTATTTTGCCATATAGTTCAGACATTGAAAATCACATGTCAATAATGATTCCCAGGTTCCTTTTCCCCCTCTGATAAGTCGATTCCATCCACCATGTTTTCATGACACACATTGTTGTTCCCTGATATGCGCTATCTTACATTCCTCCATCTCCAGTTTCATTTGCCATTGGCTGCCTAATGATAGAACTGATTTAAATCCTTTTGAAGAATTGTATTCTGTTTTGACTGCTCTGTTTTTTTTAACAGTGTCAGTAAATTCGACAAGTTTACATTTCAGTATTTAAAATGTTTATGCAGGTTTGAAACAACTGCAGATCAAAGCACCAAGCTTGCAAGAGTCCACTCAGCCCATTAATCTAGTTTCACCGTGACAAAAATCAAGATTTGTTTTGTCTATAAGGGATTATTTATTGGGTTCTATCTTGCTGGTCACAATGCGATCAGACTTAAAATCATAGTTTACTCCAGATACTTTTGATAAAAGTCAGACAATATTCTCCAAGATGTACATTTATTTTAAAATTGGAATTTTGTAGCTGATTACTTAGTGCATTTTGTTCAATTCAGTACCTAACACATATGGAATGGATCCTTCCTTCTGCACGCCAGTGGGTCAGGACACTTAAGAAGGGGATGATGCAATTCAATTCAAACACTCTGTGTGATTGACACCCTGGAGCTATTTTAAAATGAATTTAAATTGCTTGACAGCTGTATTTAAGGTGAAAGCATGAGTCAGATTTGCGTGAAGGATAGGGTGATGATCTTTCCGAGTTTTTCTCAATGGAAACCAGAAGCTCTCAGTTGAAGACAACATCTCAGCCCGCCAGCCAGTCGAGGCTGTCAGGTTGGTAAAGTTACTTGTACTTTTATACAAGTAACAATGGAAGAAAAAAGTGTTTCGAGATCAAGTGTTATGCATGGGAGGTGTATCTCTTAGATTTTGACAATTTGAGATATGCATGAATATAATATTTACATTAAATAACTTTTTCAAACCTGTATTGAATAGATTTTCTGGTGATTTATACTCTAAGCCACAGCCTGATGTTATTATTCTGCATAACAAAGTCACAATGATCAGGTGGCAATATGTTATATATTCTAGTCAGAGCTCAGTCATGCAAATCTTTTTGTCAATTTGTGGGCCTCTGCACAATTATATTTTTTCGTTATCTCAAAGGGATCTGGGTTCCTGAAGGCCAATATTTATTCCATATCCCTAATTGTCTTGAGAAAGTGGTGGTACGGCACTTGTTTGAACCACTTGCCGTCCATGTTGTCTGATTACAGATATGTGAAGTAGTGGAAGGAGAGCAGAAACTGGGGCTGGATTTTATAACCTCAAGAGTGGAGTGAGAAGTGGGTGATGGAGGGGAGTGGGCTCAGCTTGACAAGCAAAGGTGGCTGTACCATCGGGCACCATGCCATGGCCGTCATACCCAGTCCCACCCGTCTGCTGACACCTTTCCCCTGCTGCCAGCAGCAGAGAGGCACCAGGGAGCTGCTCATCCCTGGCACAAAAAACGCCCACTTAAGGATTTCCTCTGGCTGCTGCTGAAATTTAATCTTCAGTGGGAGAGGCCCACCCAAAGGTATGCAGCTTGGCAGTGTTCGCGGTTGAGCTGTGGTCGGTTAAGGGGAGGAGGGGCTCCTTTCAAGCCCCACAATATTTTCCTAATGCCAAGTTTCCCTTCCTTCCCTGGTAGCATTGCTGGAATGAGCTGATTAGACTGGATTCTCTAATTGGAGAGGAAAGCCTTACCTCAAAGTAGTTAATGGCCCAGCAGCTGTAAAATGGGTTTGGGATGAATGGGTAAAGGGGTGTCGTGCCCGCACTCCATCCCACGAGAGGGGGATGGAGCACATGTAATAGTCCCCATTCCAGTCCATGCAAATTCGACCTGATCAAGAGTTCTGTCTTTCATGGGGGAGTGATATTGGCAACTGGTTTGGAAAATCTGCCTAACTGAGACACAGATCAAAAATGGGGGAAGGGGGGAAGCAAAATGACTCCTTATAAGAACTGGACCTGAAGCAATATGATACAAGTACTTGTGTTATTGTGAGAGGCAGTTGAATTATAATTGATGGCAATGAAAAAACAATTGTTGGAGATGTCCAGAAAGGGATATTGTGCAGAGAAAGGAAATCTCTGCTTCATAATATATATGAGATTCACTTCTAAGTGGTTATTGATGCCAAATTCCTAAAATATCTAATGCAAGTACCTAAAATAAATTTATGTCAATACCTCTCTTAAACACTTTTTTCAAACATGTATATGCAATTGATTAATTATTTATTAAAAACCACACAGTATTTATCTAAGAATCCCTATGTGGGTCATCCAGCCCATTGAGTTGACATCAACTCTCTGAAAGATCATCCTACCCACGCCTTCCCCGTAACCATGTCTTACCCACCTAAGATGTGGAGATAGTGGCATTGGGCTAGGGTAAACAAAGTAAGGAGTCTCACAACACCAGATATGCCCTGTTTGTGAACAGAACTCCCACTAACCAGATGAAGGAGCAGCACTCCAAAAGCTAGTGTCTTGTGCTATCAAATAAACCTGTTGGATTTAACTTGGTGTTGTGAGACTTCTTACTGTGTTAATCCACCTAAACCACACATTTGTGGGCACTATGGGGCAATTTAGCATAACCAATCCATCTAATCTGCACTTCTTTGTAATATGGGAGGAAACTAGAGCACCCACATGCAGACCCAGAGAGAACATGCAAACTTCACACAAAAATTGTCCAAGGCTAGCATTGAACCTGAGTCCCAGGCACCATGAGGCAACAGTGCGAGCCACTTTGCCGCTGTGCCTCCCTTGTAAGGCATGAACTGCTGCTAAGAAGATAGAATAATTCTTAGAATACTTTTTTAGCACCAAGTAATCACTTTATAATAAATCAATTATCCATTTTATTATAAAACATTAGGAGCTTGAAGCAGATAGGAGCAGAATGCATTCGACACCATAATGAGCAGAAACTCTTGGGTTCACACAGCTGTCTGTTAAGCTTTGCTTGCAATAAATTACACCTGAATCACTAGAAAGCTTTACAGCAGCAATTTTCTGGCTAGAAATTATTAAAGAGCTAAATTAGGAGAAGCCTCCAAAGACTTTAGCAACTTAGCTTTTACTGTCAGTGAAGCACCTTCAATGTAGGATGCTAACATGTGAATAATTTAGCACATTAAATCAACTCATCCTTGGCCTATGATGTCCTTTTGCAGGAAGTTGTGATAACCTGTTAGTTGTAGGTGCACATCATTGATATGGAGTAAATCAGAGTGCAGGGTAGATTTACATACAAAGGACAGGAATAAGTCTTCAAGCCCATGGAATATATTATTCTACAGAATACGGGAATGTACATTTCATAAATATCTTTGCAGATAGACCCAAAATGCTTGAATTTGTATTTGCGCATACATCATGATGATAGAATAAATCAAATGATAGTCTTATAACAAAACTATACCTGCTCTTGTAAAAATGTGAATATTGCACAACAGCCAAAGTGATTCAAGACAAAGGTGGAGTTTTCTCAAAAAAAATTTCTAAGTGTCAAACGGGTGAGAAAATGATAGGTTTCCTCAGCATTTTTTTAAGCAAGGTAAGGAACGCTAATTTTCAGCACTCTGTGCAAAACAGGAGCAATCATGTGCGTCTCGCCAGTTGTTGGCGAAGGGAGGAGCCTAATCTCACTGGTGAAGCCGGCTGCTGAGCTCTTGGGGCTCCATTGCACAGTCGCCCCAATCTCCCAATGTACTGGGAGATTTCTATCACCCCTCTACTTGAGGCGGCACAGTGGCACAATGGTTAACACTACTGTCTCACAATGCCAGGGTCCTGGGTTCAATTCGTGGCTTGGGTCACTGTCTATATGAAGCCTGTTTTGCCCATTTCTGCATGGATCCCCTCCATGTGCTCCTGTTTCCTCCCATAATCTGAAAGATATGCTGGTGAGATGCATTAGCCATGCTAAATTCTCCTTCAGTGTATCTGCAGCATGGCGACTAGGGGATTTTCACAGTAACTTCATTGCAGTATTAATGTAAGCCTACTTGTTATTAATAAATAAAATAAATAAACCTACTCCCCCATGGACACTAGGAGATACCACCAATCACTATGGTGGCCTTCCCGTCCTCTCCAACAAATTCATAGAGAGAGGTTAGGTGAATGAGTTAAGCTTTGGGAAATGGAGTATGATGTGGAAAATGTAAACTTGTTCACTTTTTCAGGAAGAATAGGAAAACACTATACTATTTAAGTGGCAAGGGATTGCAGAACTCAAAGATACGTGGGGGGGAATTTGGGTGTCCTAGGACATGAATCACAAAAAGTTAGTATGTAGGTCCAGCATGTGATTAGGAAGGCAATAGAATGTTAGTATTTATTGTAGGGGGAATGGAATATAAACTTAGCAAAGTTTGCCTCGATTGTATAGGGCCTTGATGAGACCATATAGAATAATCATAGAATTATAGAATCCCTATAGTGCAGAAGGATGCCATTTGGCCCATTAAGTCTGCACTGATCCCAGTCAGGCCCTATTCCTTTAACCCCATTTATTTACCCTATTCATTGTCCTGACACTAAGGGGCAATTCAGCATGGCCAATCAACCAAACCTGCACATCTTTGGGGTGGGGGAGGGAACTGAAGCATCTGAAGGAAACTCATAGAAACACAGAGAGAATGTGCAAACTCTACACAGGCATGACCCAAGTCCGGAATTGAACCTGGGTCCCTGGTCTTGTGAGATGGCAGTGCTAACCACTGTGCCACCGTGCTACCTGCCAAGTTAAAATCAGATGTTCTAGCCTTATTGAATCATTGATCACTGGTGTGAATTATGCTGCAGCATGGACTCCAATGGAAGAAAAAGGTACATTTCTCATCACTGAACCATAGTACGCAAGGGGAAAGTAACTGCTGGACAGTTACTGAGGGAGGTTGTTCAAGTGTTCTGGGAATTGGGGAGGTAAAACTTGAGTTAAGGAGGGTAGATGGGGGTTGCTGTTGGTTTGTGTTGCCTGAGATGAGGGTTGCAATTGGTTTGTATTGCCATGAAACCTACTGTGTGTCTACGTTTAACTCCATTATAAAGTACTCTCATATGTAAGAAAGTGGATTTAAAATATCAGTAAAAAGTTTCAACTCGAGATTTTGTTATGTATTTTAAGCAATATTGTTTATTGCAATTTTGAGTTTCTCTGCTGCAATGTTGATCCTTAGAAGATACATGGTGAAATTAGTTCTGCATTAACAATGGAAATATGAAAGTTGGTTATTTCAAATGCTTCAGCAAAGTATATTCCTTAGGATGACATATGCAAGTCTCCTGTTAGGTGATGTGAACTATCTCACTGATGCGTATTGAGAATTCCATGCAGATTGAAAATCTGGAGTCATGTTCTAGACTGTTGCTACATCACACTTTTAGCTTGGTTTCTTACAATCACTGAAGTTCTTTCGAGGCTTCGATGTGGGTGCAGAGATCATGAGAGAGGAGTCAGTCCATGTGTTAAATATACAATTAATGCGTCCAAATCACCTCTTCCCTGTTGCTGCTTGCCCCTTCCTTTTCTTTCCTTCCCCTCCCCTCCCCTCTCCTTCCATCCCTTCATTTCCCCTTCCTTCTCCTTTCCTCCCCTCCCCTCACCTCCCTGTTTACAGAAAAACAGCAGAAACATTGTGTGAAAGTAAAAAGCAATATTGATATGGCTAAAAATATATATATTTTATTGCGAGAAATTTGGAAAAGATAAGGCAATTAACTGAAATGTCATACTGCAACTAGTGAAGTTAAATGTTCAATTAAATGCTAACATGGTATCAAAGATTTGGATTTACAACATCACTTTTGTCAATAAATGTTTTCCATTAAATTTTATAGAGCTTCCCAAATGCTTTAATGAAACATAAAAATGCAACATTTAAATATGGAATCGTACAAATGCTTTATTGAAAAATTAAAACACAACATTTAAATATGAAATTGTATAAATGTTTTATTGAAACATCAAAACACAATATTTAAATATGATTAATTATAAATGAAGTAAACAAGCCAGAAGAATGTGTTATAGATTTTCCATGGCCCAAAATATGAACTCTCCCTTGCTCAATCTCATGCAATAAACTTGTACAAATCATGGCCTGAGCAGTTCTGACCTCTCCTCTTCCCAATCAGATTTTCAGTTTTCATATTCTAAATTAAAATATGCAAACATGTCTAAGCATGCCACACATAAAGCTATATAATAACATAATGCAAATTGTTTCACACATTTAGATCAATTAACAAAATTTATGCTCAGTTAAGCCCATTAAATAATACTTACCTTCATTTATAAAAATTAAAAAAAATACACTCTCAATGAGCCAATAACAAAAGGATTAATTGTTTAAAAATAATAGCAAATAAAGGGGGAAAAAGATCAGCATAACTTATAATAGCAGGAATGTTCCTGCTTGTCTTCAAAACAAAACTGTTGCTTCAATGCAAGACTTCAGTGAGCATTCCCAGTCTGGTCTTGTCCAAAGGGCATGGTTAAACTCCTGCACTGTGATGGGCTTGTGGAGATTGTCCCACTGAAAGCCCAAAGAGTGCTTCTCCCATCTGAAGTTGGATCACAAGTAAGTGCATAAGAAATTCAATGAGTTTTGGTGACTCATGGCTTCTGGCTGCTGATTAGAAGTTATGGGCCATGGTGATTATGATTCCTTCTGTTTAATATATTGAACAGCAGTTTTGTTACATTTATTAAAACAATAGAGGGACCAGTCTCCATAAAAAGCAGAGCAGGAAGGAAGGTGAACAATGTATATAGTGGAGATGTTGATAACAGTAAAAAAGGACTCGTTAAATGTGGAAACCTTTGGGGTGAAAGGTGAAGACAAGTTATGGATGTGAGGTGTGATGGAAGGGTTAAAGCAGAAATGTTACCTGGGAACTGGGACACTGTCAAAAATTCTGTCTACCATAGAGGAGAGGAATCCTCAGCTGAGGGAAAAGCAGGCATTTCAAAAACTCTGATGTGAAAGGTGGCATAGTCAGAATAACTGTGATGGGTACAGAGAAAGCAAGAGACGGGAATCGAGGCCTGTTAAAATAGGTGTTGGAAAGAAGTAAGATCGTAGTAATATGAAACTCAGATATTGCTGACAAAAAGAAACATGTACTGAAGCTTTTCATCTTGTACTTATTAGGACAGATGCAAGAATACCAAATTTTAAAGACAGCAATGATTAATGCTGCATGGGAAATGTATATGCTGGTTGGTTGGCAAGTCAACTCGAGGCAGTGCCATGGAGAATGCACCTGGGAACTATTTTCCTCAATGCTTTTATTAATTCAAAAAAGGTACAATGCCTGGGCGTTTTCCTTACACCTGCAAAGGCAAGCCCATGTGTACGAATATATGTAGCTCTAGCAAGCATAAATGAACTACATTGTAAGCCACACAGCTAATATTAAATTGATGTTGGTATAATTCCTAGTACATTCATGATTGTTTAGCAAGTGCTGAATGGGCCTTACACTGCCACTTTCAGGAATAATCAAGTTAGTTATAGGGGCCAATAGGCTTAGAGTGGAAAGCTCATGTTTAGAGATAGTGGGAGAGAGAGAGAGAGATGGCCAGAAAGGGCAGGGGAAATCAGAGATAGAGTACGCGATAGTGAGAAATGAATGAAAATTCGAAGCATAAGTCAATCAGGATGACAGCAAGAAGTGACACTGAGTGATCAATGTAATTGAAAATAGGTCATATAGGGGATTTGAACAGGAGCAAAGCACGTTGAACATATAAAAAAAGCAGGCATAGCTAGGCCAAATGTGGGTTCCCATAGCGACATTCTTTATCTGGAGGAAGTAAATGGTATTAAAAGAAAAGTTGCTTAATGTGGGAAACTCCATCTTCACCTCCAGTCAATCACAAATCCAGCTTGACACAATTCACCATACCAGACCGAAGCTCTGATCAGGTTATAATACATCTTGACAACATAAGCTTTTAGTCTGTGAGCATCGAGAGTTGACAGCCATCACGCACAGAAGACAGTTTTAATAAAACGCATTGTTGATAGAAGTGGCATCAGAATAATAATGACTTTCACTGCTTAATACTTGCAGAGACCCAGAGCAGTCAGCAACTAGTAGTTTCTCAACATCGAGATAAAAACTGCTGACTGTACACAAGAGCAAGGCAGGGACTCTGTGTACTATTAATGTGAGTAAAGTTTTACAACACCAATTTTAAATCCAACCAATTTATTTGATAGTAAATCCGCGAGCTTTCGACTTTACAGCCTTCGTCAGGCAAATGCAGTGTTCTGATCTGTAGAGGCACTCATATCCACACAGATGCCCCCGTAACTTGCCCGAGTTAGCAAAAAACCTCACTTACTGTGCTGTCTGGAGAAAATACACAATTCTCTAACCAATGCTCAGGATTCCCTTCACACACATTGTTCGCCACTTTAACACTTGAATTGCAGGTTAGATGTAAGGATTCGCATTCTAATCAGCAATCTGTAACTGTCTGTGTGGATATGAGTGCTATTGCAGACCAGAACACTGCATTTGCCTGACGAAGGCTGTAAAGTCGAAAGCTCGCAAATTTACTATCAAATAAATTGGTTGGATTTAAAATTGGTGTTGTAAAACTTTACTGAGTTTACCCCAGTCCAACGCTGGCATCTCTACATCATGACTACTATTAATGTGGACATTTTTATTATCCAAACAAAGGGAGCAATGTGAAACAAAGCCCAGAATTTTTAATCAGAATTTTTTCTGCAGGTATTAAAATAGTGTCAATCACAAAATCTAATATCGTGCATTTGTGTTTTAAGAGACAAATTATAATTTTCTGCTTCAATGTTTCAGTGCAATCTAGAATGAGACAGTTGGATCCCTCTTTCGATCTATACATCTGTATGACAGTTTGCATATTTACAGCCCTCAGGCTACCCTTTAGGTCACATAGATACAGATAGTCAGAGACTGGACATACTCTGGATAACATGCAATGGGACCGCTTGGAGATTCCAATGAATTGTCTCTATGGGACTTGCCCTGAAATTTTGAACTTCTGGTTGCAAATTCCCCTGCTCCCTGGGAGGACCCTCTCTAAAAACCTCCAACTCTGAATTAGATTTAGAGACTTGGGATGGTTCAGTCTACCTCACACACATGTTAGAAAAATCTTAGTCCAACTCCAGGACAACTACAGAATCGATCCAAAGTACTCACACTGACGGCCTCCAAACCCCTCACCTACCTGAGCTCCCAACTATCCATCTGACCCACCACCCATCGCCCCCAACCCTGGGCTTTCTCCAGTCCAACCTGACCTTGTTTCTATACCCAACCCTTGCCTGACCCGATCTCCCAAACTGACCTGACTAGACCCAATCCGATCCATCTATGACATCCGCCCCCAACAAAACTGATGAGCCCTTGATCTGACCTGACTAATCCCACCATCTGACCTCCCCAACCCAAACTGAATAACTCCTCACCATCTGACTGCCCCTGATCCACCTTCCTGTCTCAATCACCTGCCCCGTAACCAACTCAGTCCATCTTACCCACCTGCTGTCCTACCCAAAAACCACCCTATCCAGCTGCTACCCTGCCCCCTTATGCGCCCTACTCCCTCTCCCATTTGACCCCCTCAACCACATATATACTTATCTTCTTTTTGCAGTTTTTCAAAGCAGCTCTGGGGCACATAAGTTCTTTCCTTGCTGGAACATGGCAATTGTGGTGCAAAATGGGGGTGTGACTAGTCATCCCTCCAATGATCCAATACTTCGAAGAAGCAGTTCCATTTTAGATATTCTCTGCATTTATTTTGCGAAGTCTATGCCAGAAAAGCAGAGTTCCGCTGTGGCATGGTGAAGTAGGAACAGACTGGCAATCTGTAAAATAGAATCATAGAATCCCAACAGCACAAAAGGGGGCCATTTGATTCATCGAGTCTATGCAGACTACAATCCCACCCAGCCCCTATTCCTCAACCATTTATCCTGCTAGTATTTACTAATGGACAATTTACTATGGTCAATCAACTTAACCTACACATTTCTGAAGTATGGGAAGAAACCAGAGCACCCTGAGGAAACCCATGCAGACATGGGGTCAACGTACAAAAGAATTCACAGAAATACAGACAAGGGAAAGAGCAAAGAGCTTGCCAGACTCTGCAATTGCAGATAAAATCCAGATAAGAACAATTTGGTCTAATTGATCCACACTTTACTTCATGTAGAGAAACCTTTTAGCATGTCCACATCGGTTACATCTAACAAGCTAGAATATTAAGAGCTGACAACCTCTCAAGATATTGTCCTATTTGAAGTCAAAATACCTGAGGTTAGCTAACAGCCACAGCAAGGGAAACAAATATTATTCACCAGAAAAAATCCACAGGCAAAACTGGAGTAAAATATTGAAAGAAAAGCATCCAGCCTTCTGAGATCATGGCCGGAATTCTCTCAAAACAGTTTTGTGTGTCGAATTTGCGTGAAAACTGGAGTAATTCATGCTGGTTTCTTCAGTGAGAGTTCAGAGATGAATCTCCCACACTGTGTGCATTGCTGTGGTCACTCTATAATGATATAGTGTGTATATCATTAAAAATCAGGGGGCAGGGCCTATTCCTGCTGGAGGGGCCAGCAACATAGTGAGCCACTGCGCATGTGGCAAACTCTCCTCCATCCTCCATCATCTGACCATCTGGGGGGCCCCAATTGCCCTCCCTTCTTTCCAGCAGGGTCAGGCCTATAGTTGGTGGGGAGCTACTATAATTCCTGCTGGAATGAATCATACTGGTGAGGGGGTAGATGAAAGCAGGACCAGAGACTTCAGTCCAGGGTCCACTAATTATATTTAAATTTAATTGTATTTATTATTAGTCACAAGTAAGGCTTACATTAACATTGCAAAGAAGTTACTGTGAAATTCCCTGAGTTGCTACACTCTGGCGCCTGTTCAGCACGTCTTTGGACTGTGGGAGGAAACTGGAGCACCTGGAGGAAACCCCACACAGACACAGGGAGAACATGCAAACCACACAGTCAGTGACTGAGCCGGGATTCGAACCTGGGCCCCTGGTGCTGTGAGGCAGCTGTGCTAACCACTGTGCCACCGTGCCGCCCAAATTAGATTGCATGGAAATGGCCATTTAAATGGTTTTTGCACCTCCCCGGTGCGGAGCTGACGCTGCAGGAAATTCAGTTCTGGGAGATGTTATCAGCGCGGGAAAGCATGCGCAAACTCTACAAATCTGCCAACACCGGAAACTGTACTAAAAATTTTGTAAAGTGGAATGAGAGAATTCTCCCCATGGCTCCCTGATATATCTGTTTGAATTTAGTGATCTTTGTGATTGAATGATGTGACCATGACTAAGCTGGAAGAGGTTAATAGAGAAGGCCCAGAAGCAATGGTGTCATCCCTGTGTTAATGTGAGCACAGTGTGACACGACAAACGCTTGCTGAGAGGCTACAGAGTTTGGTCCAGACTCAAAACGCCGTTGCTGAGGGCTCACATACAATGGGGCAGATGCAGTTGGCAGCACCAGGAGATGCAGAGGCTTCTGAACCTCATTCCAGCTGTCCCACCATCCCATGAATTGTCCCAGGGATTCACAAACAGCCCAAGGAAGGAGGAGGAAGGGCTCGGGCCCATTCTGGGGCCTGCCACCCAGGAATCTCTGGCCATTACTAGCCCTTCCGAATCTCTCTTCAGATATTGATGTATCTCTCAGGCAGAGGGCTGAGCAGAGTGGCACAGCTGCATCTGTAACACTCAAAAGTTGGCCAGGATCCTCCACGTCCTGATTCTCCAGGGAGTGCCTGCTAAAAAGGTACGAGCCAAGGAAAATACCTGACCGTCTCCAATTCTGATCTGCATTATGGGGAGTCACTTAGACATAGCGATAGGCCCTGTAAGATGAAGAAGTTGTACAGTCACTAAGAAGGCATGAGTGAAGGCAGATATTGTAGTTAGGGATAGAATGCACTGTAAGTAATAACAATTAGGGATGGTTGCACCCCACAGCCGTGACTTCTGTCTGTGATCCATTTCCTATAGAGAGCCCTGCACCCCACCCACACCGGTAGAGGCACAGAGCACTGAACAATATGCGAGAGGTTCTTTGACCCTCTGGGTCTTCATCGATAGTAACCAATGACAAGTCACGTGAATCCCATCTCCCAGCACCTGTGCTGTATTCCTGGGTGCCATGGTTCTCCCAATGCTCAGCAGAGTGCGTAGGAAAGATGGTGAGATTAAAGGCCCCATCATAGCCTCATCCCATACTTTCCAAACCCCAACCATGCACTGAGTGCAGATTGTCCACAAAGATCCCCTTAGGTTCTGTCCTGCACCCTGCAACAGTGACCCCCTTCATAACTCTCCCAACCAAGAAAAACAGCCACTTCCTACACAACCTACTCACACCCTTCACAAATCCATGCAGCCCAACCATTCCTCCTTCCCCCCCACCCCAGGTTCCTTGGTGTTACAGCAAACAGTCCAAATCCATCCTGTCTCCTATGATAACACCAATGTTCAATCCCAGGCAACAGTTTGATGACCCTATAATAACCTGTCTCTGCAACGGTCCCTCTCTGTAGTGAGGTGATCAGATTTGGATACAGTATTCCAGCTGTGGCCTAATCACCCTTCCTTGCAGTGCTGACATGACCTCCCTATAGCACAACTAATGCAGCGAGTGTCCCGTATATCTCCACAACACCCATCCATATACCTGCCCACTTCTCTGAAAGTCACTATCAAAATTGTCAAATATAACCTCTTCTTACCAAAGCCCATCCCAAATCAATCCACACCTCCCAAAGTGGGGCCTCACGCCCCTCTTCTGAATCTTCATCAATAATGCCACCACTGCTGACAGGAAACTCACCCATCTATAATTCTCTGGTTCCCATGGTCACCTATGAACCATCCCGGCAGCTTGGGATGGTCCTCAGAGAGCCCAGTGCTGTCCGAATACCAGGATTGCTGCTAGCTCTGCTGGATCCAATCCAAGATTCATTCTTGCACTGTTGGGAGGGTGACAGTGGAGGGAAGGAGATAGGGTGAGTCAGTCTGTAAGGTTATCCATCCCAAGCTCCTCAATCCCTTCAAGCACCCTGTGTCCCCATGCATCTGAATCCTGGCAATCCTCACCATCCTTGATGCCATGCCCATGCTCCCTCATTGTCACCAATGGCTGTACCCTCTTTCACATGATGTGGTCTGGTGCTTTCTGCAGTCCCAGTATAGTGCATGGTTACTGGGGTGCGATGCACTGCTGCTCCCTTGATAGCTGGATCCCTGAATACAAACTCCACTATCAGCAGAGCCCAATTCTGCCCAGCAGTCTGACACTCACGTTGAGCATAAGGGTGGCTGCAGGAAGGTCCTCAATGAGGAACCCTTGAAGTTTAAACCTGTATGTGCCCATCTGGACATCAGTGCAAAGTGGCTTCCAGACTTGGCCTCCAGGTCAGACAGACAGTAGAGAGGCATCCTCCCGACTTCCATGCAACAAGCAATGCAGAATCCATGCTGTGTATACAGCTGTGTTAACACCTGTACAGCTCCCTTGACTGGAGGAGCAGCTGCCAGGTACTTGTGACTATTAATTGGATATTGCCACTAAACCACGGAGCTTTTCCAGCCAAGAGGTGACAAGTTAAAGGCTGCAACATTAGTGGGATTTGACCTGGAACTCTGGAAAACCCTGAGGGGAGTCTTTCAGCAGGCAGGAAGAATGCTTGCCACATGATGTCAACCCAACTGCGACCCCCAAACTGAGGAATTCCAACCCAGCCCGATTCCCCCCCAGCACTCTCCCCCTACCAACTCCCTGTCCATAGGGGCTCTTATCCCATCCTGTGCTATGGCAGCAGCTGACCCACTTTCTTGCATCCTGGAGATTGGTGCACAGAGTTACTCACCTCCTCACACTCTCTCTCGCAATTGTTGTGCTGGAAGCACACAATGGAAAGCCATGTAGTGAGATTATAATTTATTTAAATAAAGGTCTCAAACTATCTGATTGAGAACCTTGTCGTGTCACTGGCTGGGGGAGTGGTGGGTGGGGGGACAGGGAAAATCCGAAAGCAGGATCTCAATGGATAGATTCTCGTTTTTTGATGCTTGCAGAATTTTGTGTCCATGTTGTCATTTGCGCTGGAGGTGAACACAGCAGCAAAACCCTGGCCAGCAGGTTACAACATGAAATGTAATGTAAGGTAAAAGGCAAAATGGAGATGCTGAAGCTTTCATTGGTTCCTCTTTCTTTTTGTATTATAATGAGAAGATCTTTGAAGTTGTAGCAACGAACTGCAAGCAGGCAATAAAGCTGAAAGTAAGACAAGCCACAGAGAAGAAGAACTAAGAGTGAAGAGAAAACTGTTGGATGAACCCCATCAAGAACTGCAGCAAATAGAAAAGTTTGAGATCCTAATTTAAATGAGAACCAGCCCAGCTACTTCAAAATGATAAAAAAAAACAAACACAATGAAAAAAATGTAGGTAGCTAGGAAATCTATTCAGACCAGTAAGAAACAGTACAACATTCACCAACAATTGGTGAAGGAACTGGAGTTAAAGCATGAAGTTGTGAAGAAAAGTTAAAAAGCATTGCAAGAAAAATTGCAAGTGAAACTCAGCAACAGAGATCATTGTGCGAGAAACAAGAAGAGCCAAGGAAATTCCATGTGGTGGATGCTATCAGTTTTGTGATCAATGAGAGAACAGCTCATCTCACAGTGAAGCAACTCAAGGATTCAATCCAGGGGGATCACGTACAATATCCTGCATCGTCTACTGCAAGAGTCACCATACTGTTGAAGCAGAAATCAGAGAAGAGCTATCATTTACTAGAGCCACACTGGGGATCATTTAGAGATCCAGTTGAATGATAGAATATCATTACCAATCCATAGAATCTGTAAGGTGCAGAAAGAGGCCATTTGGTCTATTGAGTCTGCACCGACCACAATTCGCTCCAGGCCCTATCACCATGTTTTAACCCTGCTAGTCCCCCTGACACTAAGGGGCAATTTACCATGGCCAATCAACCTAACCTGCACATCTGAGCTGGAGAAATTGGCATTCTGTAGTGAGACAGAAATTGCCTGGTGTTTCAGGGTGCAGAGCAATGGACAAACCCAAAGAGAGAACAAAATTGTTGAACAAGTTAGCAATTCAGGAGAACTGCTAATTAAAAAAAAAGCAAGAAGATGGAAGAAATGTTGAACATTGATACCAAGTATTGATGCAAATTGATGCAATTACAACAAAAGGAATGTGGCAATTGTCTGAAAATATGCAAAGCAAAAGTAGGAAGAAATCATTATCAAATGTTCTTGGAAGAGAATGATGAAGTCATCTTGGAAGACACTCAGAAATGGATAAACTGAATGATTGCAAACCAGATTTATGGTATAGAGGACCGCTCATGTTTAAACAGAGGATTGGTTGATATGGAAGATGGAAAGAAGAGATTAGTAAATGAAGGAGATGTGCTAGAGAGAACTAGGCACAGCAGCAATTCAGGCAGAGAAGGAAACTAAGATTACACGCCAGAACAAGACTGTTGAAATAACACGATTAGAAATTGTATTAATTGCATACAATCCAATTTGATAACATTGCCAATGGAAATTAATGACAATGACCATATCCTTCACAGGTGACAAACTAAGATTATGCAAGTACTGTCAAGACATGACTGCTGTTTGCAATGAAGATACCTGCATGTACAGTAGATTTTTGATAGAGTAAAGGATCAACAAAGGATTGGAGAGTGATATCATCCGTCAAGTAAAGTATGGAATCCTTTGTCTGCACACAGTCTTCGAAAGTAGCAAGCCTGTCTCAATGAGTCCCATACAATGTTATATTTTGAACTGTGAATAGTTGAAGCCTTCTAGAAAAAGTGTTATGATAAATAAAAGCTTCAAGATCCCTCCACTGAATGATCACTACATTGATGAACAATGTTTAATTTGTGTTATATTGTTTATTTAGAATGTGGGTTGAGTAATTCAATTTTGAAAATTGTATAAAAGAACTAAAGAAGAAGGGATATTGTGTATAAAGACAGTGCAGTAGATGTGAGTCATCTGACTTGAGGGATCAGTGAGAACTGAGAGTGAGTGATCACACTAGAGATAAAGTCCTCTCTCAGACAACATGTTGTAGATGTGTAGAACTGCCTCTGCACCAGTGGAGTCTTCATGCTACATGAACCTCCTGTACCAAGTTCTCTTATCAATAAATACCTTTTGATCCCCAGCGAAGTCTGAAATCTGTTAACAATGCCATAGCAGTCTCAACATAATACCCATATCTGTGTGTGTATGTTGAGGGGTGGGAGGGGAGGGTTTCCCAGGGCTTGTAGAGGCAGCGGGATTGATCCCTGTATCTGTTGGGGGAGGACTTGATCTGGTGTTTGGGGGCAGAGGTTCCCCACATCTGTGAGCAGAGGAGGGTGCATTTTAAAAATGGCGTCCCAATCTCTGTGGACATGATGTGGCTGGTTCTATTGGGGACCAACCAGCCACCATGACAACATGGACCACACTTCTAAGTTTTTTTGCGCTAGATTTTCTGGAGAGGAAACTCATCTGTCCAGGTGGAGAGCTACACGTTGGTTTTTCTCTTGTCTCAGCCAGAGCTCTATGCACCGAATGAAAAATTCCATCGTAGAAATGAGAAAGGAAATAATTGTGTGAAGCCAAATTGCTACTTGTGTCTTGTCCATGGGTGCAGATGAGGAACAGGCTAATCTTCTCCTGCTTATGGGAATATTATTATGTTTTGGATGGGCTTGAGTTTCATGGAAAGTTTAAGAATTTTTGAAAGAATTTTTGACATAAAAGCTAACATGAGGGCCTACAGAATAAGATCTGCAATTGATATTGGTCAAAATGTCTAACTAGGTCAGACACTGCCATAGACCTTTAGAATTGTGCTACACAAAGTCACCATTTCCCTGGGTTAGGAAGGCATCATCTTTCTGTTTCACCTTTGACTTTACTTCCCTGCTTCTTAATTCCAGCATGAATTACAACAGAAAAGCAAGAGCAAAATTGAGCACAACTTAATTAGCAATACAGTCAATATTACTTGTATCAGCAGCTGGAGGTGGCAAGACAAGAGTCAAGAGAGCTGGAGGTGGGACTAGGCGCAGTGGATGACCAGGGCATCTTCTGTGTCTTGTCCTGCTCTTCGCGTTCCACGATGCTTGCAGAGACCGCCTTCTTGACAGTTGGACCTTCCATTGGCCTTGTCCGCTCAATCCGACAGATTCTGTCTTCACATGCTGGGATAGACAACTCCTTGTCTCACCGAGGGTTGAGACCCGTTGGCTACCCTCACCTGGTTTAGCCAGCTTGTCGAGGCCTTTGCCCGGGGTGTGGCCGCTGTCGCATGCAAACAGCTACAGGAAGCCACATATGAGAGCTAAGCGCCAGATGGGGCCCAAGGGTGGACAAACCACTCTGAAAGGATGCGACATATTCTCCCCACCAAAAGTGTTACCCCTCCTTGACATCCCTTACATGACCAATTCTACTTCTGTTTTCGTGGAAAAAGTAGTCACATAATCTCACATGGCATGAATCAAGGCAATTTGAAAAGGCAAACAAGACTGCCTCCATTAAAGTTGATTTATTTCCCTATTATCATGTGCAGATAAAATACTGGTGGCTACTAGGATTTTTTTTTCAAACAAATCTGTTGATGCAGTTTGTAACTGCCACCTTCGTAGGATCATAGAATCCCTACAGTGCCGAAGGAGGCCTTTCAGCCCATCAGGTCTGCACCCTGATGTGTAGCAACTGCTCAAACCCCAAAGCACTGTGAGATTGTGCTTCGAACTTTTGTTAGTAAACCAATTAACATCAAATTAACAAGTGACAATTCAAGTGCAGTGGGATTTTAGCAAATATGTAGCAGGAGTTTGAAAGTGGAATCCTTCTGTAAAAGGTTTGATATAAACCCTGCAGAGATCTGAAAACACGATTATCACAAGAACATCTTGCACCATATTTCTGCCACCATCTTTGATTTTGCAGCCTTGATTCATCATAATGGCAACCAGATCAATTGTTGGAAGCAGTTACCATAATTCAACTGCTTCCCAGCTCCCTCAGTAGGGAGCCCAATGGTATTTAGTCTAAATACATTCAATTACTTTTTGAATCCTGCTTCTTGTTTTTACTCTTACTTATTCCCACAAAGTATCAAAAATGCTGCTGCCCAAAGTGGAAAGTTAAAATTCAGTCCCTAAACAAGGCACACGCAAAATTTAAACTGAAAATTCTGACTGTGAAAAGATTCGAGATCCTCGTTTCTTAGGCAATGATTCATTTTGTGATGTGGAGATGCCACTTTGAACTGGGGTAAACACAGTAAGGAGTCTCACAACACCAGTTTAAAGTCCAACAGGTTTATTTGGTAGCAAACACCACTAGCTTTCAGGGCTTTGCCCCTTCGTCAGGTGTGGGAAGTGGGGAGTTCTGATATGCCCTGTTTGTGATCAGAACTCCCACTCACCCAACAAAGGGGCAAAGCCCCGAAAGCTACTGGTATTTGCTACCAAATAAACCTGTTGGACTTTAACCTGGTGTTGTGAACTTCTTACTGTCATAATCCATTTCAGCAGGAAGTCAGCAGTGTTTTGAGGTGTAAGTGAACTCACATCAAACTGGATTAGAATTCTTACACTGCAGAAGGAGGCCATTTGGTCAATTGAGCCTGCATTGACAACAATCCCGCCCAAGCCCCATTTCTGCAACCCCATGCATTTACCCTGCTAATCACCCTGATACTAAGGAGCAATTCAGCACAAACTGCACATCTTTCATCTATGGCAGGAAACCAGAGCACCCAGAGGAAACCCACATGCAAACTCCATGCAGAGAGTCACCCAAGACTGGAATTGAACCCAGGTTCCATGGAGTCGTGAGGTAGCAGTGCTAACCATTGTGCCATCGTGCTAGTTATTAAAGGGACATGCAGGACATCAGATAATATTCAGAGGGATAAAATTGACTAAATCTCTGTTCACAAAGCCTTTAGTTTCCTGAATTCAATAACTTGTTATTACGCTGTCAATCATTACCTTGGCAATCAATTATCACATCAATGCTAATTTCACTGATTATGCTGGTTGCAATTTTCGGATCATGCCTTACCTGTTATATGCAATCTGAAGGATTATATCTCCATTCCATTAGTCTGTAGATAACATATTCAGCTTTCACTGAACTGTCATTGAGAGACAGTTTTCAGCTAATTTCATTTTGATATGTAGCTCCCATCTCTAAACTCAATCATTGAATCCAAGAATGGCAAAGAGAAAAGTAACTGAAGCATTTTAAACTTTGTTCGACTGTGTCAGAAAGTTCTCAGAAGATTCCTTTCCCTTTGGTCTCATCCCTCTAATATCTGCCTTTCCTTTCTTGGCGCCATCTATTTTTCTTTGCACTGAGGTCATAGAATCTGAGATTGTTTATAGCATAGAAAGATGCCATTTGATCCATCATGCCAGTGACAGATCTCTGCAAGAGCAACTCAATAAATCCCTTTTCCCATGGCCCTACAACTATACCTTCTTCAGATATTTGTTCGATTTTTTTGAAAGGCCTGATTGTACCTGTTTCCACCAAACTCTTAAGTCATGCATTCCACGTCTTGCTGCAGAAAAATTTTGCCTCAAAAAGTCATTGTTTTTGTCAACTCTCTTAAATTGATGATCTTTGTTTCTTAACCTTTCTGACAATGTGATCACTTTCTCCCTCTACGCATTCTGTCAAGGTGCTTGGCGATTTGAAACACCTCCATCAAATCTCCTCTCAATCTTCTTTAAGGAAGCTAAATCAATCAATCCAATCAAGCAAAGATCATATTATCAGTGAAAACATTCTCGTAAATCTTTTCTGAACCCTCTCTAATTCCTTTGTATCCTTTTGGAACTGCAATGCTCAGAATTGGCACAGTGGTTGAGGCTGAACCAAACTTTTATAAAAGTTTGTCATAATTTCCTTGCTTCTGAACTCTATGTCCCTATATGAGGGCAGAGTATTGGCCATAAATTGTTTTAAATAATCTTCCCAATGGATTCTTTCCAGCCTCAAGCTCGCTGCAATTTTAGAGCAGGACAAGTGAGGCCAGCCCATCTGCCCAACCATCACCAACGTCCCCCCCCCAAAGTGAGGAACACAAGTGGTCAATTAACGACCTGCCCCAGCCTCAATTTTCAAGCCGGCGGGAGAAATTCTGGGTCAAAAGGAAGACTGGAAAGTGACTCTGCTGGTGGAAGAAGTGGAGTTGTGGGAGTTTGTGGGGGGCGGGGGGAAACTCTTTTTAATGTTGGGTACCCCCCAGCAAAAAACAAAGATGTGGCTAATACGGATACTTTGTCTCCTGGGGTCTCTCCACCAATAATGCCACCAATGTCTTATTCTTCTCATCCCTCACCACCTAAGAACCCTCACCACACCTTTTGCAAAGTAGTCCTTGGAACTGGGATTGAAAGCAGTTCCCAGAATCTGTCCATTGCATGTCCTGCTGCTTTTGAGACTAGAGGTCTACTAGCCAATTTGATTGGCTGGAAGCTCTCTGAGATAAGGTATCCTCTCACGTGATGGATCAAAGTCACATCTCCAGCTAAGTAATGCTCCTTGAAAGTTTAAAAGACCATAGGGCACTGCCACTAACTCCTCGGATGGTATTCAGGGATACTTCAACAAAACTGCGCTGTCCCCAGGTCCCGTGCTCCTATTTGACTACTTTCCCAACCTTCCTAGCCTGCTATTTTCAAAATACGTAGCTGCTGTGGTCTCTGTTCATCACTCCTTTTCAAATTTGTGTCCCTGATTTAATATTTCCTCTTTTCATTCTTCCTATCAAAATGTATTGATTTAAACCATCTCTGCATCACAGCTTATCTCCTACTCCAAACTTGCATACTTCCAAATATTGATGTGGAGTTGCCAGTTTTGGACTGGGATAGACACAATAAGTAGTCTCACAACATCAGGTTAAAGTCCAATGGGTTTATTTGGTAGCACGAGCTTTCGGAGCACTGCCTTTTCATTAGACTACCAAATAAACATGTTGGACTTTAACCTGGTATTGTGAGACGACTTACTCCAAAAAGTGAATCATCTACAAATTTTGTAATTGTGCCCTGCATGCCTAATTCTGGAGAGTTGGTTGGCTGGAAGGACAGCATGTAGTTCAGAAAATGCCAACAGCGAGGGAGGGTTTAATTTGATCCTGGCTGAGATAGATAATATTAAGAGATTCAGGGTCTGAATGCAGATGCATGGAGAATCCTACAGTGTACCACGTCCTAGTTCAAAAAACAGTTGTTCACCGCTGTTTATTATCATTCAACCAACTTTGTATCCTTTGTGGCACTTGTCCATTTATTCCATGCATTTCAATTTTGCTGGAAAGATTATTATGTGATACTTCCTCAAGCATCTTTTGAAAATCCCTTTACACCACACAGACCACAAGACTCACTATTGTTTTTAAGTTCTAAGTAGCTTCTGTTGTTCACATCTCTAGGGCATCCTTTCTCTCCATCTGGGGCATTGATCAAGTGGGTTGATTTGCTCTGGATGGTGTTGAATTTCTAAAGTGTTGTTGGAACTGCATTCATCCAAGCAAGTGGAGAGCATTCCATCACACTCCTGACTTGAGCTTTGAAGATGGTGGACAGGCTTTGGGAAGTCACAAGATGGATTATGCGCTGTGGATGGTTGTCACAGAATCATAGAACCCTACAGCACAGAAAGAGGTCCTTCAGCCCATCGAGTCTGCACCAAACACAATCCCACTCAGGCCTTACCTCCATATCCTTATGTATTATACCCATTAATCCCTCTAACCTACGCATTCTTGGGCACTAAGGGGCAATTTCTTAGCACGGCCAATGAACTTAACCCGCACATCTTTGGACTATGGGAGGAAACTGGAGTATCCGGAGGAAACCCACGGGAACACGAGAATGTGCAAACTCCACACAGGCAGTGACCCGAGCCGGGAATCGAACCCAGGTCCTGGAGCTGTGAAACAGCAGTGCTAACTGTTGTGCTACAGTGCCGCCCCATCCTGAGGGAGTTACACAGCATTGTCTTAGAACTGAGCGATTGATTTTCAATAATCACAATCACTTTCCCTTTACCAATATTCAGACCCAAACATACCGTGGGGAGTGAGATGTATTGAGGAAACTCTTGTGCTATCTGCCCAGAGCTTCTTGCCTGTTGGACATTCCCACTTAAACTGTGAGGAGATTGCATCTAGAAAAAACTTCCATGCAGCTCTTCACCTCATTGACAGAGCCCAGTGTAGGTACCTCTCAAGCTCTGAAACCTAGAGCTTAAGCTGACAACACTTCCTGCACCTGTTTCTGTACAGGACATGTGAGACATCCCAAAGTTCCCACATGGAACACAACCTGGGACTGAATTGCTCTAACATGCCTCAATTTAATAAATTAACTAAACTTAATAAAAAAAACTAAAGACTAATTTATGAATTATGTATTTAAACCTCATCAACGATTCACCAGTCACTCCTTTTTAGTGTTCAAAATTTAGTTGCCCCCTGGTGCTCACACCCACACTCCTTCCCAAAATACATATCTCCAGACTCTTTGAATATCAGGTCTGCTGTCACTCCTTGATATTTTTGTTAATTTATTTCTCTTTAGGTTTGTTCTCTCTAATTAATGCTGACATCTCTCTGCCATTTTTACCTGCTGGCTCTGCTTAATTGCACAATTAAATAACGGCTGACTCCTTAAAAGAGAAAATATGGAATGGGGTGTATTAGAGACAGAGTAAAAGTGATACAAAGAAGAACTTACCAGGCTATTTTTTACCATTTTGATTCTAAGTGCTGGGCACACTTGAAACTGGGAGTGTTCCAGATCTAACTTCTAGACCCATTTTCAGGCATTCCCATATGCACTCTGCCTGAAAAAATATCAGCAATTCCTAATCATACTGCAGAAGCCTGTGGGCAGAGCTTAACTCACCCGAAACTCTGCAGCTCCGATTGGTGCCTCCAATTGTGCATGCACAAAAAAATGATAGAATAATGCTCCCCCGCCATATCCCTCTCAGGCTGGATAATGCCTCTCCCTGACCCCCACAGATATTGCCCCAACCTCACAACATTACTGACCCCCCTATCCTCCCAATCCACTACCACCCAGACTGAATGTGGGCCCCTTCCCCCCCACACTGGTCTTGGGCAGAGAGGCAGCGAACCTACCCCCCCATCGTTCCACATCCCCCCCATCCCTCCATCACAATCTCAAGCAGAGAGCCACCGGATGCACAGCACTTACCTCCTCACTAACTGGAGGGCCTGAATCAGACTTTTGTGGAGCATTTCAAATCTGGATGGGCAACATGGTGGAAAAGGGGGAATTGCCAGTACGGTTAGGCGAGCAACCCATTAGGTCAATTTAAATGCATGCAAAAGTATTTAAATGACCATTGTATCCATTTCAGGTGCAGTCCCGATTGTGGCCATTTTCCGGCTTTGGTGAAGAGGGAATCGGCACAGAGGAAGGTGTGTTATGCACTGCTCATCTCAAGCCCAACCTTACCAATTTTTCATGCCCAAAAATGGACATAACTTGATGGTAAAACCGGGCCCACTCTGCCATATAAAAAAGTAAGTTCAGACCTCTTTTGTTTTAATGGGTGGAAATTTCCATTTTTATTTAAGTGCTGGCTCAGATGAGGAAAGTGGTTAATGCAGGAGGCAGTGTGAGGGTATTGCTAGGGTATCACACATGGACATGTCTCTCCGTCCTCTATACTTACCTGCACTCTCCCGATGTCATTTTTTCGCCTGATGCTCCAGACATGAGAGGGGGTTAGATCCCCATTGTGGGGAGTGCGATATAGTGGGGAAGGCCGCTAATGAGATTTAATTATATTTAAATAAGGTTCCCAGTCTTCCTGGGTAGGAATCTCATTCTGTCACTGTTGGTGGGTGGGGATTATCATGGTACCAGAGCTTGCTGACAAGATTCTCGTTTTGGCCTCACGGGATTTCATGCCTACGCTGAATGTGGCTGCAAGCCCCTGGGCCATTATTTTTATTTTCACTTTCTAATTTGCTCTTGCACAGTTTCCAATACATCCTGATATAAATTTTCTGGTATGCTTTTTTTCTATTTGAATGTGGGAACATTTTTATTTGTCTCTTTTTCTGTACATCTTGAAATGACATGCATTTTTGTATTTTGAAAGTAGGCTCCACAATAAAAAACTGATTCATTGAAAATTATGCTGCACAGTTTCTCAGAGAATCCCGCCATTCCGGTGCACGCAGTAACGTGATCGTTATATAGGTACCAGGTAAAGTTTAAGCTCAATTTTCCAGCATCCAACTGAAAGATTTGCTGTTTGATGCTAAATGATATCACTGCAGCAGTGCAATCTCAACTTGATGAGACAGCTAGTTGACAGCACTCCAACGGTTAATAACAGAATTGTTTTATCTTCTTGTAAGTGTGAAGCCCGCAGCACTCTATTTAATGTGCAGCATCCACCTTCAGCCTTAAGCCTGAAAACTCCAAAAACCATGAAAACTCCAACTGATTCTTAGGTAATTTGAGAAATATTATTCAAATTGTCATTTTTATTCTGTCGTATTGGCGGTTAAATTGCTTTCTGGCCAATTTACATTTTTTTTAAGTTTGCAATATACACATGGTCATGCCTCAGTGTAGAAAAAGCTCTTATTCATGTCCTTGTAACAGAGACAGGTCAGAAGAAGAACATTTTTCTTATTTTTGTGATGCCAGAGTGCTTTGCCCATAGATTTCAGTGCAAGATCAGTTATCTTTGGGTTGCTATTGTCTGGTATTTACAGTGACTGAAGTGATCGAAGTCAGGTTTCATCGTAACATTTAACGTAATGTTATAAAGTGTCAAAGCCGTTCAGTGCATTGTATGGCTACTGATAGCTTGCAGATTGAAGCACATTATTGGAAGCTTAGCAGCAATACAACGGGATTGTCTCCCTGGTTATTACCCCTTCAATGGGCTATGCATCTTATGACCAACTATAGTCCAACAACTTATTTTTGGAACTACATAAACTATGATTAGGTTATCAATCCTCTCAAAATTAAAGGAAACACCTGTGATACTTGTAATATTAAAATAAGAATCAAGTTAGCTTTGGAGGACCAACAATATTGACGGCAATCCATTTGTTTTTAAACTGAGCTTTAACTGTTTCCTTTACACAGTTTCCTGAACAGTGACTGATTGATTTCTCATGAATATCCAGGATGTATTTTTTTGCTTTTCACGGTGATGAAAAATTGAGTGGTTATATTTGCATCAATATAATAAATGACTTGGTATTAGCCTTCCTTAACTTTAGCGATATAGGCCAGTATTTTACAACTTTGCTCGGATGAGGCTCGTAAAATCTCACCTGAGGCCAATGGAGAATTCCATTCTGTGAGTTGCTCCCATCCCAATTCTGGGATGGACATGACGGTAAAATTCCTCTAATAAGGAGGAGATTTTCTGCTCCCATTTTCAGAGAGCATTATTGGTGACAGAGCAATAAATCCGATGGGCGTACCGAAATCACTCTGGCTGGGTTTCCCGTTTCGATTATCCTCATCCAATAACATAATGGGAATCCCAATGTGGTATGTCAGGATCCCCATTTAAATACATTTAAATATCATTATCAGGCCCTTACACTTGAGAGTTCCGAGCACCTTTAGAATGTTTGTTCACTTTGGCATGAGGGAACGCTCACATGAATCACAACAGGTCTCCCACAACAAAAACAGAAAATGCTGGAAAATCTCAGCAGCATTTGTGGAGAGAGAACAGAGCTAACGTTTTGAGCCTGGATGATCCTTTGTCAGAGCTGGACATGCGCGTGATGAGCAGAACCCGTCAGAGGTGCATATGTAAATACATCCCCTCGGGGAGGAGTGAAGGCCATATCCAGATAGTAGCTGCAGGAACAATAAATGTGTAGAGTATAGGGCTAATGGTAGGGCTCTTAATAGTGTTGAGGAACAGAAGGATCTTGGTGTATGTGTCAATAGATCTCTGAAAGTAGGCAGTCAAGTGGATAAAGTTGTTAAGAAGGCTTATGGCGTCTTAGCTTTTATTGGTAGGGGGATTGAATTTAGGAGCCGCAGCATCATGTTGCAGCTGTACAAAACTCTAGTGCGGCCGCACTTGGAGTAGTGTGTGCAGTTCTGGTCGCAACATTATAAGAAAGATGTGGAGGCATTGGAGAGGGTACAGAGGAGGTTTACTAGGATGTTGCCTGGTATGGAGGGCAGGTCATATGAAGAGAGGTTGAAGGATTTGAGGCTGTTTTCGTTAGAAAGGAGGCGGCTAAGGGGGGATCTTATTGAAACATATAAGATAATTAGAGGTTTGGATAGGGTGGACAGTGATAGCCTTTTTCTAGGATGGAGAAAGCTAGCACGAGGGGACACAACTTTAAATTAAGGGGTATAGTTATAGGACGGATATCAGAGGTAGGTTCTTTACTCAAAGAGTGATTAGGGAGTGGAATGCCCTGCCTGCAGCTGTTGTAGATGCGCCAAGTTTGGTGGCGTTTAAGAGGTTAGTTGAGAAGTATATGGATGAGAAGGGAATGGTTTAGTTAGGAGGGGCATTGCTTTTATTTTGGTCGGCACAACATCGAAGGCCGAAGGGCCTGTTCTGTGCTGTATTGTTCTATGTTCTATGTTCTATGTTCTATGTTCTATAGTAGCTCAGAACAAAATGGGCCAGATTTCTCCCTGACGCTACACCAGTGATGCCCTCGGCACAGCCTCTGGCATTGCCACCTAGCGCTGTGCGGGTAGCACTGAATGGACTGTCCTCTTTGGTGGTGGGATTAGTGTTGTGTAGATGGCTGTTAGATGGGGGAGGGGGAACTCCATAGGCAGGGTAGTGAGTGCTCTGTGGAGCAAGGTCCATAGGAGAGTGCTCTGTGAGGAGTGGCGTTCTTGTGGAGGGTGGAATTTTCATGGTGTGTCCATGAGCTGGGAGATGGTTCTACTTTTATCTTTAAAAATCAGATTTAAGAATGGAGCTCTGATCTTTTAAACCCATCCTGCCAGTGTGATGTTGACCCATTCTTTAACTTTTTTTTCAATGACCCTAAAGACACCGCAGAGAAAACCACGCTCCTGGGGTTGTCGGCTTCATCACCATTTTACCCATTGGCTCTGCCACTCTGTCAAAAAAATTTCACCCATAAAGTCCAAGAGTGGCAGTGACTGCAAAGTTGCACCTGCTCTTTTCAGCAGAATTCATCCAAAAATCATTCCAACCAAGCCAACGAGGAATTTCCAGTGCATGTTTTGCTCAGAGTAAAGGCATAGAATCCTTACAGTGCAGAAGGAGGCCATTTGGCCCATCGAGTCTGCACTGACCACAATCCCACCCAGGCCCCAATCCTGTAACTCCACTCTGCTAATCCCCTGACACTAAGGTTAAATGAACATGGCCAGTCAACCTAACCTGCACATTTTTGGACTCTGAGAGGAAACCGGAGCACCCTAAGGAAACTCATGCAAACACGGGGAGACCATGCAAACTCTCCACAGATAATGACCCAAGCTGGGAGTCAAACCTGGGTCCCTGTTGCTCTGAGGCAGTAGCGCTAACCAAAATCAGGTTTCCACTTTCTTTTATGTTGGTTTAAAATATATTGAGCTGGAAGCTGACCCTCTCCACTACACCTAGCTTGCCCTCAGATCAAATTAATCATCACTGTGAGTCCCCACTCATTGTGCTCAGATCCAGGTATATGAGGAGATTATTAAAAAGATGGCTTTTCTTAATACAAAGATAATAATAGATTCATTTCATACCTTTTAGGTTTTAAAAAAAATAAAATGACCACTGTATACCAAACGGATTAATAATTGATTCTGCATGGTTTTTTAAAAATTATAGTCAGTTAATTAAAAACAGGCAGTAGATGGGACACTTGAGAATAAACCTGCTTCTTTTTTGTGATTAAACCCCTTTTTTTGACCATTTTAATAAAACATCATCAGTTTATTACCCTTCAACATGTCAGGCAATATCGTGAATGGTAAAATTGCCTTGTAAAACTTGTCCTAGTTGCATGGGTTGATGGTAAATTGGCAATCTGCAAATGAGTCTAATTGAGCATAAAAACACATCCTCAAACTATCGAAATTTAATCCCGAAGCAGAAACACTTGGCCGACATGTATTCTGTTCTTGTCTTATTGGGTTTCTATTTTTCCAGTTTGACACTGTCGGAGTTACCAAGGATCATTGGATTTCACATTGAGGATCATGTTACGGCTGCTAATGGACAGAAAAGTGAGAGGACCAATGGAATTGCAATCAGATCCACAGTTATGACCCCTCAACCTGTGACACGCTCAAATTCTCAAATTCCCAATGCCAGTTTCAGTGCCACAAAGCACTCATGAGAAAAAGCAATGTTTCCCCTGGATAATAAGAGAAACTTGATTCACCACAGACTAATCTTTTGCACTTCATCAAATAGATAATGGAATAGGGTGTGCTCAAGGTGTAAAGACACAATGATAAGTTAAATGAATGATACCTGGGATTGATAAAGAGTCTATTTTTGAAAAGAACATTTATAGTGAGTGGCTTACTACCCACTGTATAAATTCTGGTGCATCGTCCATAACAAAGAAAGCTCGATTCTTGCACTTTATGGATTTTTATATAAATTTACAATTCCCTCGCTGTTAGGTGTCAGACTTGGCTCAGTAGTAGCATCTTCAGTAGTAGCTCTAAGTCAGATGGCTAAAGTGCAAGCCCCACTCTAGAGACTTAGGTCAGGATTTTCACCCTAACACGGAGCTGTATGTTCCTGGCACGATACAGCTCCCCCTCCCACTCCCCCAGCTAGGCTGAATCAGGGAGGCAGGATTATATGGAATGGCAACTGGCAGATAGTAATTAAAAGACCAATTAAGGATATTGATTAGAGGCAGATGGTTGTCTGTAATCAGTGGCTGAACCTTGTGCAGCTTTCTGAACACAGCAGCTGGCTGGAGGTCCCCTCCCCAGTGGCAGACCCAGGGGACAATACTCCAGAATGCTTTTAAGTGCTATGATCATTGTTTAGCTCTGCCCTATTGACCCTTCAGCTTCAAGAGCCTGCCTACTGTCCTTACTTGGATCAATAAGAAGTCTCATAACACCAGGTTTAAGTCCAACTAGTTTGGTTGTTAAGTCCAACAGTTGGTAAAGTCTAATACCAGCTGGACTTAAATCTAGCGTTGTGAGGCTTCTCACTGTGTTTATCCCAGTCCAACGCTGGCATCTTTACATCTGAATTGGATCCCCAGCCCTCTCATCAACCAGCCAAGGCAAAATAGGTCAGATTGTTGCTCTTAACACAGCATGGTGCCCAAATATACATTTTTCTCTTCAGGGTTTTGTCCTTTAAGCACAGATCTAGGTCAACAATGCAATGGTGCTCTTTCAGGGATACTGTCTTTCAGACATGACATTAAACCAAAGCACTCATCTGCCCTCCCAAGGATGTAAGACCCCATGGTACTTTCCAAAGAAAATTAGGGAAATTTCCTCAGTGTCCCAGCCAATACTTACATCCTTTAGCAGAGATCACTAAAAACTGATGGGTCCAGATCTTCCATGAAACGGTATTCAGTGTTAGATTACTGCTCCGCTCAAACGTTTTAATGCCTGCTGCTGTTCCATATTGCTGCCCAGCAGTCTAGCCTAGCTTATCTGGCAATGCGAAGCCCACAGTACCACAGAGGACTCCATCACATTCCTGTGGCATAGGGAGGAGAACAAGCTAGGCCTCCTTTTGTAATGGTAACTGCCATAAGGTAAGCTTGAACGTCCATTGTGAACATTAGTGAACAGGTTGTCGGGTGGTTATGTGGGTAAGGTCATTGAACATTATGGCCCAAAAATTCACAAAGCTAGGAGGAATCCAGGAGTTCTTCCCTGAACCCAGAACCACCATTTGCTGGGATGCTACCACGACTTGATGGTTTGACTTGTAAGGAGAGACTGGATAGACTGGGACTTTTTTCTCTGGAGCTTAGGAGGCTGCACAGTAATGTTATAGAAGTCTATAAAATAATGAGGGGCACAGATCAGCTAGATATTCAATATTTTTTCCCAAAGGTAGGGAGTCTAAAATTAAAGGGTATAGATTTAAGATGAGAGTGGAAAGATACAAAAGGGTCCAGAAGAGCAATTTTTTCACACAGAGGGTGGTGAGTGTCTGGAACAAGCTGGCAGAGGTAGTCGTAGAGGTGGATACAATTTTGTCTTTTAAAAAGCATTTAGATCGTTACATGGGGAAGTTGGGTAGAGAAGGATATGGGCCAAATATAGGTATTTGGAACTAGTTTAGGGGTTTTAAAAAAAAGGCAGCATTGGCAAATTGGGCTGAATGGCCTGTTTCTATGCTGTAAACTTCTATGACTCTATAGTCAATAACTCACTACGTTATAAAGTGTATAAATTTAGTGAAAAATGTAATAGCTCAGAGCAATTTAATGATTCCTAGATATTTAAATATTCTTCTAAGATATAATTACAAAGGAGATAAACATTTAACACATCTCCCAAATGCACAAAGAAAGAATATAAAGCCAATTAATTGAAATTAAAATTTAATGGGAGATTAATCACCATGGCATAAAATTCAATTGTCACAAAAGTTTGCATAAGTGATGTACGCAAAGAAGAATACAACCAATTTCAACCTAGCTTTGAGCCTCAAACAAAATCACAGAGCATGAAGCTGCTGCATCTGTTGCCTGAACACATATTCAGAGGACAATAACCCACCGAGAATAACATTAAAGGAGAATGATTTCTGTATTCTTGACTCTTAATGTAACACGAACCAGGCAAGTGCTTGACAATGCTTTACAAAGGCGACCACAGGTGTTACATTATTTCTGCAAATAAGTTGCTCTCTAAAGGTAGAACAATAAATAATGAGTGTATTATCTGATAATAGTGATGGAACGATTCATCTTGGCTTTTAAAATATGCAATCACTTGCATGCATGTGCTCCTTGGAGCTTCTGAAGCTTTAGACTAACACAGTGGCTTGTAATACTACAATACAGGACAAACAAATAAGTAACATTGTACTGATGATTATGATTTTAGGACTTTACAATCCAATTTTTTTCAAAGTTGATCATAATTGATCTTTAAAAGCCTTCGAAAATATGAGAGCAATCAAATTATTGTATTTCTTCAGTTCAAGAAAATTGTCTTGATTCTGTACCAAGCAGATACACTTGGGACAGGCAATCATACAGTTGCAACACAATTTAACCATGTCTATGAAGTAAGATATTTAGACTGTCTAATTTCCAAAGTTTCTAAGTGGATATCTGTTCTGGCATTGTCTAGGCAAATTTTCAAGCCATCTAGGTATAACTTTTTTTTAATTCATAATAATTCATAATAATTTTTTTAAAATCCAAATCATGTCTGGAGAACAAAAAAAAGACATAAATGAAGCATTCTACATGGGAAGACACATATGGGCCTAAATTGTAGATTTACGGAGCTTTTTCAAATTCATGTAATAGTTACATTTCATCTGTCTGCCATTCCCTGGTCTGCAGCCGTGCCCCTATGGAACCTTTCCCATATTAAAGAACGAGAAAGAAATGGGAGCAGTACTGAATCCCAGCTTGGTCAACAATGCGCTGCTCAACAAATTATGAATGGTATCTCAGAGGCATATTGAACAACATTCTGCTAAGAATCATAAAAGAGGAATTCCACAATTGCTGCAGGCTATATTTATGAACATCATCACAAGAGACTAAAATGGAACCCTACTGTTTCAGTGTTGTGATGAATTGCTTCTGCAAGTGAACTCTCCATGTTCAGATGTGATAAGGAAAATAGAGAAGAACTAAATCACACACAGTGATTTTATTAAATAAACCATTAGCACTATCCTATTCACTATGGTTAGTGATAATTAACATGTATCAGATAGTGAGTCTGAGATGGATTTCCACTGCAGTTATTCTTGTTGTATGTCACTTCCATTAAATTATGGCAGAAGTTGAAATAAATCTCTGTTGAACTAGAATGTATAAAATCACCCAATGCTTACTGATGAATTGCTATCACATTTTTGATTTCTTGGTTTGTTATCCAATGGTTGTTGGGTATTGATAGTTGAAATTATACTTCGTAACATTTTTTTGTACTTTGTTACAATTTGACCGGCACTGATTTGCCAGTGAAACCTACTCACAACAACTCACAGAACCTGCAGTTTCTTGTAAACCAAGCACTAATATAGATATAAGAGTGTAGGAATTTTATTAATGAACAAATATAGAATTATTATGCCTTGATACTTAAATTTGAAATATTGTGATTGTGGGAGCCTCAGTGTCTTTGTTTACAACTCACTCCTGATCTTACTGAAAATCCCACTAATGGGATTAAAGTGATTTGCAGAGACAAAATCCACGTTCATGCAAATTAATAAATTGACAAAGGGGTTTGTCTCCATTTTTTACATTCCTGATTTTTGGACACTGAAATATTAATAAGCATCCAGATAAATGTTATCGATGTTCATTAGGAAGAGAGCCGTGCACTCTGCTTCCCTTCCTTCCTGAGCTGCCAGTTTAAAATATATTTATAGTGTCAGTGAATCATGGAGATAGGAATCCATTCCAGCGCTATGACAAACCATTAGCACATGCTATTTTCAGAGGGATTAGCTGAGATGGCTTTGCAGAGTATGTGGAGGAGGCAATTAGTCCATGTTAGCAAATGATGTAAACTGGGAAAGTGTTAGCAAATAATAAAATCATTCTTTTGTATCCTTCAAAGTAAGTGATCTAAAAATAGCAATGAACCATTGCACAGCATAGTGGCACAATAGTAGCACTGCTGCCTTACCAGAACAAGGGGCCTGGGTTTGATTCCTGACTTGGGTTACTATCTGTGTGTGGAGTCTGCATATTACCCTGTGTCTGTATGGGTTTCATCTGGATGCTCAGTTTCCTCCCACAGTCCAAAAGTCATGCTAGTTAAGTGCATTGGTCATGCTAAATTCTCCCTCAATGTATCCGAACAGGCCCCGGAAGTGGCAGCTAGTGAATTTTCACAGTAACTTCATTGCAGTGTTAATGAAAGCCTACTTGTGATACTAATAAACAAACTTAAGTTTAAGCATTGTTCATTTGACAAATTCTATCTAATGGATAAAACTGGCAATGTCATTGAGCCTTCAGTTCTGCCCAAGTGTGGCATACATTTGTGTGAATCCTCCTATTTGTATCCCAGATCAGAAAAAAAATCTACCTACTATCTTAACCTGTGATAAGGAGATTGTGTATTATCAGTCAGGAAATGGGAAAGATGTGATTTCCCCTAAGTCTAATGTACTTGACCAAAGATAGACATGACAGATGTCATTAACACTGCAATGAGACTCAGTGAGTCTCATTATTGTGATAGCCAATGTGGCAAGTCTCCATTGGGCTGGCAGTGGGAGAAGTCTTCGCTAGGTGGAAGATTAGAAAAATTCTTTGGTGTCTATCCTCAAGAGATAGGGTGCTGTTTGATTTCCAAACAATAAATCTCATTTATACAGAAGACAGCTGTATTTTATATAACTTATTGATATATATATAATTGAGTGCTTCATTTTCTTGATACTATAGAAAATATGTCAAAGGGAAGAGTGAAATACCAGTTTATAGTGTTTTTGAGAGACCTTTACACTGAAAACAAAGAGAATTTGCTAAGTATGGAAATTTGCCTTTACAATCCCACGAGAGTTTTATAAAAACTTGAAGCATTCAATATTGTTTTTATTCCCAGAGATTTAGTACTTACTACAAGTTAGTGTGTATTACAAAACTTTACAACCCAGTATAAAGTCAATAGAAATAATGCAAACTTAGATATAGCTGAATGTTTGAATTGCAGCATGTGAGAGTTTATGGATAGCAAGGCTATCCTGAGCAAACACATCTCCATTGGCCAGCCCAATGGAAACTTGTCACATTGACTCTCACAATAATGAGACTCACTGAGATGAATTATCTGCCGTGTCTATCTTTGGCCAAGTACACTAGGCTAAAGGGAAATCACATCTTTCCCATTTTCTTTCTGTCCCAGAATTATTGAACAGTGATGTGTGCCTCACCAACTCTTCAAAAGCACTGCCATCCTAAAAACACAATGATTGTGTTTTTGTGCCATCCTAATGATCCATCCAATGATTGTGCCATCCTAAAAACACAATAAGTGGATAAAGTTGTTAAGAAGGCTTATGGAGTCTTAGCTTTTATTGGTAGGGGGATTGAATTTAGGAGCCGCAGCATCATGTTGCAACTGTACAAAACTCTAGTGCGGCCGCACTTGGAGTATTGTGTGCAGTTTGGTCCCACATTATAAGAAAGATGGGAGGCATTGGAGAGGGTACAGAGGAGGTTTACCAGGATGTTGCCTGGTATGGAGGGCAGGTCCTATGAAGAGAGGTTGAAGGATTTGAGGTTGTTTCGTTAGAAAGGAGGCGGCTAAGGGGGATCTTATTGAACATATAAGATATTAGAGGTTGATAGGGTGGACAGTGATAGCCTTTTTCCTAGGATGGAAAAGCTAGCACGAGGGGACAACTTTAAATTAAGGGGATGAGTTATAGGACGGATATCAGAGGAGGTTCTTTACTCAAAGGTGATTAGGGAGTGGAATGCCCTGCCTGCAGCTGTTGTAGAGCGCCAAGTTTGGTGGCGTTTAAGAGGTTAGTGATAAGTATATGGATGAGAGGGAATGTTTAGTTAGGAGGGGCATTGCTTTTTATTTTGGTCGGCACAACATCGAAGGCCGAAGGGCCTGTTCTGTGCTGTATTGTTCTATGTTCTATGTTCTATGATTGTAATAGGGAATTCTAATTTACATGTGGATTAGGATAAGCAGATCAATTCATGTCAGAATTGTAATTAATTTCTTGTGTATTTTCTGGATCATTTTCTGCAACAATAGGTTCTAGAATCCACAAGGAGCAAGCCATGTTAGGTTTAATAAGGGCTAACATGTCAGATTTAGTTCACAGCCCAATGATGCTTGAAATGTTATCTAAAAATAATCAGAAAATGACAAAGTTCAATGTAAAGTTTGAAAGGGAGAAACATGGAGCGGTGACTCAGATTTTGGGTTTAGGTCAAGTCGATATCAATGTGATGAGTCAGAGAAAACTGAGCAGCGTTGTTCATGGGTAAAAGGTCAGAAAGTCAGTGGGAGATATTCAAACAAGAATTCCATGTGATAACCAATCAGTTTATATCCTTAAGGAACATAAGTTTAAAAAAAAAATCATCAACGACTAAAGAAATGAGGTACAAAATAAATCTAAAAGAAAGCATATAGAAATACAAAACAGTAGTATGAATCACGGCAGCTGGAAGAGATACAAAGAAGAACACAAATTGACAAATTAGGCAGTAAGAGCTACACAGAGGAAGTATGACAGGAAACTTGCAAGATATCATAGAATTATAGAACACTAAGGGCAGAAAGAGGCCCTTTGGCTTATGGAGTCTGCGCTGAACACAATCCCACCCAGGCCCCACCCCCATATTGCCACACATTATACCCACTAATCCCTCTAACCTATGTATCCCTGGATACTGAGGGGCAATTACTTAGCATGGCCAATCAACCTAACTCCCACATCTTTGGACTGTGGGAGGAAACTGGAGTACCCAAAGGAAACCCACACAGACACAAGGAGAATGTGCAAACTCCACACAGACAGTGACCCGAGCCGGGAATCGAGCCCAGGCCCCTGGAGCTATGAAGCAGCAGTGCTAACCACTGTGCTATCGTTCTGCCCAGATTTTGGCTGGAATTTTTCTGCTCCGCCCACTACGGGAATTGAAGCGGGCAAGGGGCAGAGAATGGGAAAGTCCATTGCCCTCGGGTAGGAGTTTACAGCTTGGGGATGAGTGAGGCCATAAAATTCCACCCACAAAATTCCACCCTTGTCAGACCACATTTGGAGTACTGTGCGCAGTTCTGGTCGCCTCACTATAGGAAGGACGTGGAAGCTATTGAAAGGGTGCAGAGGAGATTTACAAGGATGTTGCCTGGATTGGGAGGCATGCCTTATGAAGACAGGTTGAGGGAGCTGGGACTGTTCTCCCTGGAGAGACGAAGGTTGAGAGGCGACCTGATAGAGGTTTACAAGATGTTGAGAGGAATAGATAGGGTGGACTCTCAGAGACTATTTCCCAGGGCTGAAATGGTCGCGACGAGAGGGCACAGATTTAAGGTGCAGGGAAGCAAGTACAGAGGGGATGCTAGGGGAAAGTTTTTCACTCAGAGGGTGGTGAGTGAATGGAATCGGCTGCCGTCGGTGGTGGTCGAGGCGAACTCGCTGGGGTCTTTTAAAAGACTTCTGGATGAGTATATGGGATCCAATGGGATTGGGGTTATAGATAGGTCTATGGCTGGGTAGGTTTTGATGTGTTCGGCACAACTTGTGGGCCGAAGGGCCTGTTTGTGCTGTAGTGTTCTATGTTCTATGTTCTATAAAATCAGTACAAAACATGTTTACAATGATATTAGCAAAACTGGATGATAGGGCTATGTAACCTGAGAACAATTATATTGTCAATGAAAATTAAGAGCTGGTGAAGGTGCCAAATTATTTTCCTTCAACATTTACAATGAAAGAAGAGTTGAGCACGTCGGACATTCCATAAAAACATTGGCTGGAATTCTCTGTCCGTTCATGCTCCATTGCCACTGCCAACGAGTACAGAAAATTTGACCCTCAGCCAAATGTCCATTCAGTGCAGCAGGACCAGAGATCCTGTTGGCATGAATAGCTGGAAATTCCTATGCAAAAAGTTAATGATAGAGATTGAACAAAATTAACAAGCAAAATAATGCTAATTAATTTACTTCATTGATTTTCCTGGAACTATATCACCATTCTTCCACTGTTGAAGGGTCTAAGTCCTGGAAAATCTTTTCCCACAGTGAGTGTTCCAACAACACATAGACTGCAGCGGTTCAAAGTGACAGCTCACTACCAACTTGTCAAAGGCAATTAAGAATGGGCAACAAATGGCCTAGCCAATGATACCATGAATCATGAAAAATAAATTAAAAATAATGAAGAAAATAATGTCATTAAAGAGTGACACTCCCCAGAGGTCCTGATGATTTCAATCACACAGTTGAAAAGAAGTAAGGGAGAACATTGTGAATGCCCTAATCATAATTTTCCAACATTCTTTCCATTCAGGAACTGTTCCTTTAGATAGGAAGATTGTGTTATTCTTTTGTTTTGAGGTAGGTAAAAGATGGAAACCAAGGAATTATAAACCATCTCAACTAGTACATTGTCAGGAAAGTACTAGTTCATAATTAAGGGTTATCTTGAGATTCTTTAGTTGATCAGAGAGCCAGGATAGATTGAAAAAGGATATGTCATGCCTGGCAAACCTGATTATATGTTTTGAAGTGAAGTAGTGGAGAGGGGAATGTTTTTCGATGTCAGCCTTGGACTTCCAAAAGGCATCTGAATTTAAGCTAATGTTGAATATGAAGGAATTGAAGACAAATTATCAACCTGTTTAAGAAATTGGTTAAACAGATGGAAATAGGGATACTGGATAAATGTTCTGGGGATAATGCAAGATGCTGCACTGGGACCTCAACTACTCTTCATATTTATTAATGATACAAGTGATGTGATAGAAAGTCACATATCTAAATTTCCTGATGACACAAAGATAGACATTGTAAATAGTGTAGATGGAATCATTAAATTACAAAGAGATATTAATAGATGAAGCAATTTAGAAAAATTTGGGGCAAATGGATTTCAATGTAGGCAAATGTGAGGTCATCAACTTTGGACTCAAAAAGAATAGAACCAAGTACTATTTTAAGTTAAAAATCTATAAACAGTAGCATTCCAAAGGAACTTAGTGACCCATAAACATAGATGAGTAAAATGTAAAGAACAGGCACAGAAAATAATCAAAGAGGCTAGTGAAATGCTGGTTCTTGTATCAAAAGGAAAACAATACAAGAGAGTTGAACAGCTGGTTGGAGTACAGCTGGTATACTGTGAACAGTTCTGGGCATTGTGTCTTCTATAGATGGGATAATGTCCAGAATTGTTCACAGTACACCAGTAAAAAAATGGGCCACCCTGCCTAATCCCATTTTCCAGTATTGAGTCTATGACCCTGCTGACTGTGGCATTTGAGGTGTGTATCCAGATACCTGAACCAGACACATCTAGAAGAAGTAATGATAACACAACTGGCATTTGGAAAGTTGAGTGGACGTTTGATCAATTTGTCTCCTGATGGAAAGTTATTGACCTGAACTGTCAACTCTGGGGTGAATTTTACAGGAGAAGGGAGTGGGGGAGAGGAGATTTGCACTGATCTCCCCACCCCCATTACAGCTGTCGGTCACAAAACAATCAACTTAAAAAAAGACTGGTCTGCAATGATAACACATTGCCACCAGCTTAAACATGCTAAACATCGGACTTCTGCCAATAGTTGGAAGAAGATCTACCTTTTCATTTGTTGGAAGTTGCAGGTGTGAGCAGATCTCTTTGAAGTTCTCTGATAGAGAAGTGATGTGAATTTTACCTGGGAGGTTGTGGGGGAAAGGTTCCATTCTATAACAGCCATGCATTCAGCCCCAGTGTATGTACACAACTTTGATTTGAAGGTTCTGAGGCTGCCTTGCAAGTTGAATTTTTTGAAACTCCACTCTAACGGAATCCTTTGATATCTAACAAATTTAATGTGCAGGGCCTTGAAAAAGATCTCCCTTGATAGCTCAATGAATTTCTATCATCCTCCAGCCATCTGTGTTTGAAAGCTAGTGGTGTTTGCTACTAAATAAACCTGTTGGACTTTAACCTAGTATTATGAAACTTCTTACCGTGTTTACCCTAGTCCAACGCTGACATCTCCACATCACGATTTTTACGTGCGTCAGGGCAAGAAGGGGCAGTCCAACCATGACATCCCTGCATCCTGGAGGAGAGTGTCGAGATCAACCCCTTGCCCCCAGCCCATGCCCACCTAATCCCAAGACTCTTGTGGGACTTTTCATCTGCAGCCTGGCAGCACCAGGATAGAAAATGGCCACTGGCCTCCTCAAATTGCCTTGGAGTCCAAAGCACCAGGCCAAGGATCAGCGGCACAGTGCCAGGGAGCAGTGCATTTATGGCACTTCCAAGGCACATGGCCTGACGGAGGACTGAGTGGGGGTTCTGCAGGGGAAGAGGGCTGTGTGGGAGGTCAGTGGGAAAGGAGGGTATGTGGGGATGGTCATGCTTGCGTGGTGTGGAAGGAGGGATAGATGTTTCTGATTATTGAAGATTTGGTGGTTCTTCTTCGACCATTGGGATCCAATACACCATGTTCTTGCTTATGAAGGCCTGTACCAAAGCCCACCTACTGCAGGTCCTGCTGAGGAGGTGGGTGAATAGCAGAAGGTATTTGACTCGGGCTACAAGACCACTAATTATATTTAAAGTACTTAATTTGGATATTTATAGTGTTCCTGACTACTATGGGTGGGAACCCAATCAGGGTAGGTGGGCCGGGAGAATTATGGCAGGTTTATAACCCAGGACAAAACCGACACCCGATTCTCCAGGCTGTCACAATACACACTGGGAGCCAGCGGGCCTGGAGAATCCTTCCCCAACACAATCTCTTTACTGAGTTTGGAATCTGCTGCAAGGAACTCAGCTCTGGGATCAATGGAAGTCAGCTTCATATAGATTCATTAATATCCTTTAGAGAAGGAAATCTGCTGCCCTTATCTGGTCTGGCCTACATGTGATTCCAGACTCACAGCAATGTGATTTACACTCAACTGCCTTCTGGACCAGCACCTCCCAATCTCTGCTGCTCGACCCTGACTCTCAACTTCCAACAATGCTGCAAACCACAAGAATGTTTACAAACTCAGGCAGAATCCGTAAAAAGTAATTAGTGACTGAGAGTGAGGGTCTCTTTAATAGTGCTGGCCAGCCTGCAATGCCCTTATCCCATGAATGAATAAAATAATATACAGCAATAGAGAAAGCCAGGCTTTATTTTTTTGAATCACAATTTACTGGAAAGAAATTTGATCACTAAAACCAAGGGTGGATCTGAAGAAAATTCTTTTCCAATATTGTTAAAACTCAGGAAAAGGAACATGTCGAAATGCTTCAGTCAACCTAAAGAAGAACTCACAATTAATTACACAACCCCCACACACACCATTTTTATGGGACATAGATTCAAACTGTCCCTAGTCAGATTTTGTTCAATTGCAAGTAAAACAGAGGGATGTTTATTGTTGTGGCCAGCACAGTTTGCTAGTGTTATGACGGTGGGATAGTAAAAATTGTTGAAAATTAGGCACAAGGGAACAACTGTGTTCTTCCACTTAGTAAACAGTGCCTTGCTGTGTGATCTGAGACAGCCTTTAATTGATGACCTCGGTCTTCAGGGGTCTATGATGTATGATAGCTGTTTCAGCACACTGCTGTCCTCACTCCAATCTAAGCTAAAATGAAAATAGGCATCTACTGTCCTCACAATGCCTAATCAAAATTCAAAGAGTTTAAATTTAGCTTTGTGGTGTCTGTAATTAGGCGCTGTGCAGCACGCAGGTTAAAACATCAGTAACTGTGGGCTGTTGATGTGACACCAGCGATGCCCAAATTGACCTTTCTAGTTCCGCTAATGCCATTTCTTAAACATGTGTAGCTGAGCTTGCATTCAACACTAGGAAGGACATCCCTACATCCTTCCACTGCCACTGGCACTATTTAAAGAAATCCTCACTCTCAGTAACTAATTACTTTTTACGGATTCTGCCTGAGTTTGTAAACATGCTTGTGGTTTGCAGCATTGTTGGAAGTTGAGGGTCAGGGTCGAGCAGCAAGATTGGGAGGTGCTGGTCCAGCAATGTGGGGGTTGAAGGATAGATGTCAAGGAGCAGCGGGAGGGTGGAGGGCAGGTGGTGAGGAGCAGGGTATGTGGAGGCTGAGGGTCCTGGAACAGCACTGGGGAGGGTCGGAGTGGGGGTGTCAAAGAGCAGTAGGAGGTGGAGAGGGAGGGTTCAGCCACAGCATTGAGACAGAAACAGGAGAGAATGGCCTCAGGATGGGTGCAGTACGAACTCTCACAATACCAGGTTGAAGTCCAACAGATTTATTTGCTAGCACAAACTTTCAGAGCACTGCCCCTTCGTCAGGTGAATCACTCACTCTTTGTTGAAGGCTCAGTACTCCGAAAGCTCGTGTTAATAAATAAACCTGGTAGATTTTAATCTGGTGTTGGGAGACTTCTTACTGCACTTACCCCAGTCTAACGCCAGCATCTCCATATCATGAGCTAAAGATGGGATAGTGCTGAATAAATAGCTCACATTCTGGGGTGTGAAATTCTGCTCTTACCCACCTTTGTTTCTGTCCCTAGTGAGAACTAAAAGTCCAGTCCATTGAGTTGTCCCTCAGACTTAGGAGGAACCTTTATTTTACCAAATTCATGACCTCAAAATAATTTTGGAAATTCTCATGATGCAAATCAATGAATTCCATTTACTTTGTTCCCCTTTCTTTAAACCTTCTCTGAGCTGTGTTGAACCATAAATACAAGAAATTAGCAGCATGAGTGCAGTTAGTGTTGGACTGTCATTCGCTTTGTCTCATTCAATGTCTTCAACAGTTGCGAGCAGCTTCCTTCATGAGTTGAAGCATACGGCACCAGGCTGTGCACAACTTCCAAATAAAGCAAAAATAAACCACGGAAAGACATCAGGCGACTCGACATAAACAGAAGACTTGAGTGCAACAGCTGTCTGATACAGCTTATCATGCCAGTGCAATTACTGTTCTTTCATGAACAAATGGGACCTCTGGCAGAACTCTTTTCTGCTTTGAAAGCAATAACACAAGAGAGCCAGATTCCTTAAGTGCTTATGAAGTGTCATTACTGTCAATACCAACAAAACAACCCAGTCTGTTTTTTGTTACCAGAGATCCCAGGCGCTCCTATGATTTAGGCAACCTCATTTGAACAAGAAAGAATCTGAGTCAGCTCCAAGAGGTGCTGTGTTAGTTTAAACCAGGCTTCTCCTTTCAGTCGACTCGGCAGGGTTTGCTACTGGGGGGTACTTGCCCTGACTCTGATTCTCACTTGGAGGTTTCAGGAAGGTCTTATCAATGCCAGTGTGGGGAGGGCAGAATTGATCCGTGTCAGGCTGATGCCAAGGTTCTCTATTGAATTGAGAGGAGAGCAATTTTGGTAACAGAAGAAAGCCTAAGTATTGCAGCTTATGAGAAACTTTTGATCACTCGTGTAACTTAGCCTGGAACTCTTGTTCTTGCCAGCAGTGGGACACAGGCCACGCTGGCTATACTCAAGGCCCTAATTACATTTGTGTGTGATTCAGCCTTGCCTTTAAATTAAGCACCCGTTTGTCTCGATCAGGTGGACATCACACAGAAACATAGAAAATAGGAGCCTTTCTGTTCTTAAAGCTTACTCCACCATTCATTATGATCATGGCTGATCATCTAATTCAATAGCCTGATACTGTCCAATTCTACCCAGCAATCTGCTATAAAATCTTTAATAATGCATTCTACAATTTGCCCTTCTATTGACTTGTTTCTAATGTCTGAAGTCATAGAGTAAAAAAAATTAGAGAGCACAGTAGCATGTGCTGCACCTTTCCCTCCAAATGGAAATGGCTCAAAATTGGATATTAAGATGTGGTAAGATTAGAAGGCCACCTTATAGCTAATTGAGAAAAATGGATTATGTTTTTGGTGAAACCTTTATGAGGACAAAGACGTAAGGAACCAGGATCATATACATTAATGGTCTCCGGGAAACAGGATGCTCATTGGTCCCAATCAGTGCATTGATTGGCTGCAGAGAAGATTTTTGAGGTGAAGGATCCACCCTAAAATATTCACTCAATTTCCTTCTTTTAGAAGCTGAGCAGCTAATTTCTCATTGTATTTATTTCAGAATGTTTCAGCCTTTCTTTCTCTGTCCTGTATTCAATGAATCATTATGAATGGGAAAGGCATGCCAATAAATTATTTCTTTGGTCTTACTTTACACTTGCCATTGACAACCATTCCTGAGTCTGATTGTTGAAAGCACCTGCTGTAAAGGCCAGTGTCAAGATTTGCCCTTCAACCCACACTCTCCAATTATTGCTGGAAAATATAACTCACTGGTTCCTTTCCTTTCAGTATTCTGTCATTTCATTCAGCTGTCTCTTTTCACTCAACATTTGAGGATCCAAGCGAAAGAAAACCTGTAGCATCATAAACATTGACGGTGTAGCTGAGAAACTGAGGAAGATTACAGATGCCACACAAAGCCCAAAAGAAATTTCCCACTTATTGACTGTACATGCGTATACTTGGGACACAATCTAATTAGGCAATTGTTCTCACACTGCAGCACATATATAATTCATAAATGGTCCAAAGTACTGAAAGAAATTAGTGATTTGAATCATATCAAATTATAATTCCACTGATTTAACCTTTCGCCTCAATATTTTTTTTCACCATCCCAGAACAGGCTTTTCAATTGAATCTTGATGTGTTTATCAGAGTGCCGAGTTTTACACACATCCTGCCTGTGGATTAGCTGATGTTGTACAGGAAAGTAGGTACCCTACAGCTCCCTGGGCAGCCTCCCTATTGAGCTCTCATCCTCCCCGACATCTCCACAATTTTACACGGCATTAGTTAAGGCATTGGCCAGCCCATTTGTCCCTGCCCTAATTGAGAGCTAAATTGGCTTGATGACAGAAGACAGAAGATGGCTATAGAGGGTTCTTCTTCAAATGGGAGGCCTGTGACCAATGGTGTGCCTCAGGGATCAGTACTGGGTCCACTGTTATTTGTCATTTATCATTGAGATTTACCAGAACTTTGTGGTTTTAGTTATAAGGAGCGGCTGGATAGATTGGGGCTTTTTCTTCTGGAGCAGAAGAAACTTAAGGGTGATATTATAGAGGTCTATAAAATAGTGAGGGGCATAGATCAGTTAGATAGTCAACATTGTTTCCCAAATATAGAGGAGTCTAAAACTAGAGGGCATAAGTTTAAGGTGAGAAGGGAGAGATACAAGAGGGTCCAGACAATTTTTTTCACACAGAGAGTGATGAGTGTATGGATCGAATTGTACAGTTGGGTACAATTTTGTCTTTTAAAAAGCATTTAGATGTTACATGGGTAAAGAGGGATATGGGCCGAATGTGGGCAAATGGGACTAGCTTAGTAGTAAAAACTGGGCGGCATGGACAAGCTGGGCTAAAAGGCCTATTTCCGTGCTTTAAATCTCTATAACTTTATGACTATGACTATATGTGGTCAGTTAATGAATACTTAAGGGTTGTTGCCCACCCAGCCTCAGTAAGTGACCCTGCTCAGGGATTGATAACAAGAGGAGGTGGCATCTCCATCAACAGTCTCATTTGAACTTTGGATATCCACCACCAACAAGATCTGGTCCCCATAGGAATGCTTTCCCCTGTAATCCACTTCCAAGCAGCCTCTTCATCAACTTCCCTACCACCCTCCTCTGCCCAAAGACCTCACCTCTACTCTCTGGCCTGAAGCTTTCCTGGTCCTGGACTCCAGCACTCAGATTCTAAGGACTGCCTACAGTCCCAGTCCTGGCGCAACTGGCGGAGCTGAGACCTCAGAGCTGCCGGCCTGGCTGATTTGTTGGCACCTCTCTGAGGTGGTATTTCTTGTCTGCTGTGCATCAGAAGTCCAACTTCCTGTCAGTTAATACTTGCTGCATTCTCTGCCAACACCCCCCAGCCTGTAGAGAAACCTCCCCCAAATTCTAAAAATCCAGGCCAGAAGTTTTTGAAAAAAGAGCCAAAGAAGAAACTATTTTGAAGACAGCACCTTTAAGCAGAAAAAGAATGGTCATTACCAGGAACATGTATACCTATGTCTTGATGAATACATTCACAGCTAAGAGAATCAATAACAACATGAGTTGACAAATGAGCATTATTACCACATATCTCTATTTCCAGCTCTGGGTGTATATCAGCATTTTGAGTTCAACATTTGATCATGAGTGTCAGCAGCCTTTTCAAAAAGTGGGAACATCAAACATGATTTGACTCCTGTTCTTACCAATGTCGACACAAGTGCATTTCAAGCTAACAATGAGGAGATGGAATTCAGGGTAACATTCCTCGCTCCAAACTGAGGGCTTTAAGGTTAACCATGGCAGTAATATTGGCACTATATTGAGATTAGCTAAATCAATGCCAGAAATTGAAATTGGAAGTTTCCCAGTTAGGATGATTTAGCTATTCATTAAGTAAACCTCTGGCAATCTGGGGTAGGATTGTTTTATTGCAGCTTTATTGTGCTTTGGACATTACATTTCTTTAATTTATTCATTGGATGTGGGTGTCACTGGCTTTACTGTCCTTGAGAAGGCAGTGGTGAGCTGCTTTCTTGAATGGCTGCAGTTCCTATAGAGTAAGCACATCCACAGCGCTATTAGGAGTACCAGGATTTTGACCCAGTGACAGTGAAGGAATAGCAGTATATCAAGTCAGGATGGTGAGGGGCTTGGAGGGGAAATCCCAAATGGCAGGATTCCCAGATACCTGTTGCTCTTGTTCTACTAGATGGTAGCGGTCATGAGCTTGGAAGATGCTGTTGAAGGAGCCTTGGTGAGTTCCTTGTAATGCATCTTTCAGATGCTGAATACAGCTTCAATTGTTCATTGTAATGCAGGGAGTGAATGTTTGAGGGTTACTTTATCAGGATGTCATTGAGCTTCTTGAGTGTTGTTGGAGCTACACCATCCAGACAAGTGGAGAATATTGCATCACACTCCTGACTTGTGCCTGGTAGATGGTGGACAGGTTTTAGGGGGTCAGGAGCTGGTTTACTTGCTGCTTCCTGATTCCTAGCCGCTGATCTACATTGATAACTGCTGTATTTATATAACTGATCTAGTTCAGCTTTTGGTCATATTTAACCCTCCAAATGTTGATAATAGGGGATTCAGTGATATTTCTGCCATTGAGTGTCAAGGGGAGATAGTTGGATTCTCTCTTGTTTGAAATGTTCTTTGCCTTGTGTAGGGTGAAATGTTACTTGCCACCTGTCAGCTCAGGGCTGGATATTGTCCAGATCTTGTTGCATTTGAACACAGACTGCATCAGTGGGTAGAATTTTCTAAAAAAAAAGTCGAAGTGTCATTTTTGGCATGAAAGTCAGTATGATTTCTATTGGCGGCCTAGAACATAATCCAAATTGCAATCTTTAGGCACTTTGAAAATGTAGTTTCTTCCCATGTGAAAAATGCTACACCTGACACTCAAAACACTTTATTTGCCTGTTTTGGGGGTTATCTGATTGTTGCAATCAAGTAGGTACTGCATTTACCAAACTCCATAGCATTAACACTCATTCAGAACAGGACAATGGCTTCTCACAGTCTGGCTCCAAGATTCTCAGAGGACACCCTGACAAGACTGTTGGATGCAGTGGATGAGAGGCAGACAACCATCTATGCAAATGTTGGCAGAAAGCCCCCTGAGCAATGTGACAAATGCTACTAGCGAGGCAGTGGTTAATGCCTGCTGTATGATCAGGAAGATGGGAACAAAAAGATGAATCACCTCAAGAGCTGCAAGGGTGAGTGCTCTTTGTCTCCTCTTGACTGTTGTCTCTTCTGTCATCCCTGATTGTTAAAGCACGCACATCTACTCGCAGGTTTCCAGCATCTGATGTCCCACATTCCTAACACTGGCAAAACAGGAATCCGAAATTTAGCCAGCTCCTTCCAGGTCTAGGCCCTCCAAAGGACACCCACCAGCAGCGCCTCAGGCAAAAGGGAATAGAAAGCAGCAGGCCACCACCACTCCTGATGAATTCCAGGAACACAACTACATATAATGGTAGGCCTCACAAGGTGAAGGAGTTCTTAGGGCACAGGTTGGACGGGGGTGAATTTAGACGCAGGTGGTTAGGGTTGTCACATTCACCAGTCACCTAATTAAAATAATTTTGTGTTCAAATTATTACTATCACACTGCCTTTGAGCCTTCTCCCAGTGAGAGAGGTCATCACCCCATCTGAACATAACTCTTCCCACAGGCCCTAAGACAATGTTAACAGTGAAACCCAATCAAACCGATAGTGATGGTGACATTCTGGATTCACTCTGCCATCACTTACTGATCTCTTGATCCGACCCCTTTTCTCTTTGGAATTGTAGAACGAAGGAGTGGACTCCTGACCCTCACTCTGACCCTGAGCCTGGGAATCAGCAGATAGAAACAGAACCTGGGGAGTATCACCGCTTTCCTCACAGGAGATGTTACCACCATCCTACCATGACATGCAACACCAGCACGTAGATACCCCAGGCCCACCACCCTGCTCAGACGTTAATGAACATGTTGCAAGAGGTTGCAAGGTTATTGGGAGTGTGGGGTGAAGACGGGAGGGTGCTGATTGGGGGTTGGAGGAGGGGGGAATCGTTGTGGAGCTGCCAGGCAAGAAGCCTCCTATTGAGAGGACCTGAAAGCTGCGAGACTCTCCCTGGTCCTTCTGCCCATGCCACCTGTCCTCCTTCCTCAGGGTCCTCCTCAGGATCTCCCTTCACTCTCTCCTGGTCCCCCTCCTTATCAAAGGAAGCGGGCCACTCCTCCTGGTCCTTCTCGCGCATGTTGCCCAGCTATTGCATCAAGTTTTGGAGGACACAGCACACTGTGACAATGTGGGAGATCCTCTGTGGGCTGTGCTGAAGTACCCCACCAGGCTGGTCAAGGCAGCGGAAGCGTACCCTCAGTAGGCCACTGCACCATTTTATAACTGACTGGATGCCAGTGTGAGCATTGGTCTCAGGCCTCTGCATTGGCATCATCAACCAGGAGCTCAGTGGGTACCTCTTGTCCTGGATGAGCCATCCTGGCAGTCTAGAGTGATCTTCAAAGATCTCGGGAATTTGCAAGTGCTCCAGGGGGAAGCTGTCATGCATGGTCCCAGAGAAAGGGGGAACAAACGTGCATAATGTTAATGCAGTGATTGTAGAAGAGGCAACATTAAAGGAGTGGGACCCCTTACAATCAATAAAGGAGACTTCCTGATGTCACGGAGCTCGTAATACTATGTGTTCTATTGATGCCCACCTAGGCTTGTGGCATTCCAGCAACGAATGCAAATCCCACAGCCCTGTCCTCCTGTTCAGCCTGGACAAGGTCAAAGCTGATATAATGTGTTTATGGTTGGATGATTGTGATATTCCACAGAAGTCACTGGTTGAACCATGGAACGAACTGATTGCATGAAAGTTTAGGGTTGCCATGGCCTTCACTGCCACAGGGAATTAGTGCTCTCTTCCTCCATGTGGTGCAAAGCTTGCATGAGTGTGGTGCAGATGCCACACTTCTTCCTTTGTGAGGCAGTTGCCTATGGCACACGATGCCTGACAGCTCCATGATACTTGGTCTCTTCCCCTGATACCTTTGAACCCTCTCTTCGGCCTGATAGGCAGCTGACCTTTGAACCTGCCCAGCAGCTATTGTTCCTTCTGGCATTGGTTCCTCTCTGGGTTTGGTATTTTGGAATCACTGGGATCTGTTCTTCTCCGGCATCGTGCTTAGTATAATTGTTAGTTCCAGTGGTTCTATCCCAAAAAATATCAGTATTCTGGGTGGGATGAGAGAAAGTGAGAAAGACAGACGGATTGGTGATCCCTCCTATTCTCCTCAGATCCTCCGAACATTGTTTGTCTATCTGGTCCTGGAAGTTGTCATTGCAAACTGTCTCCAGCGATCAGCGCTCACTCAAATTTCTGCTGCCCATCCAGCATCATTCCTTCACTGGATTAAAAAGCAAATGGTGGAATCTGAAACCAAGGGGCAATTCTCCCAAAAGTGCTGAATTGGTGGGAAAACAGTTCTAGGCCACGGCTGTTTTTCCAGTGCAACTTTAGTCCCAGGTCTCCCCACTCTGTGCACTGCAGAGGTCACAACCATTGTGGGCCTACTCGCACCCAAGTCTGACAGCTCTGGAACTCTGTGCATTTGCAGTGGCTCTGATCTGTCAGTCTCTCCATTTGCTGACCAGCTCAATCGCTGGCCAACCCAAGATCCCTGCAGTGTTGCCCCTCCAGCCCCAGCCCCAGCGCCAGCCCCAGCCCCAGCCCCAACCCCACCCGACTTGATCACGGCCCCTCACAACAATTCTCAGGTCAGCCCTGACCCCCACCCCCCTTTGTCTGTAGCACCTTAATGTCCAGACCACCACCTGCACCCACCCCCCCAAGCAGTGGTGATCCTATCACCTCCTCGCTCTGACAGATGCCCCTCTGGGGTCAGACCCCGCCCTCCCAGGAAGCAGACGTCCTCATCCTCCCACCCAGGGAAGAAAATCCCCTTGGTAGATCACAACCCTCAACCCTCCACCCGCCCCAATCATTGGCCTCCCTCCAGCCCAGACCGATCATCATGCAGAATGCTCCCCCATGCCCATCCGCAGCAATCACCCCTGGGTTGTGCCCACATAGGTCCTGCCTCCTTGGCATTGCCTAATACCTAATAGATGGTGCCAAGTTGCCACAGGCATGGGCATTTTTCCCTCGGGCAGTGCTGGGGGCACAGGCTGATACTGCTACGGTGCCCCTGCTCAAGGGACACCACCCCGCATCCCCCCCGCCCCCGCCACCACCCGACCTTCTGGAGGGCTCCCAATTGTCTCCCTTCATTCTAGCAGGATCTCCCATCAATTCCCCGAACATGGGGAGTTACTCTAAACCTTGTCAGAATGAAGCACTCCTAGGCGGGATGGGAGATGATATCGGGGCTGACATGGAAGTTTCTGGGCCTGATAACCACATGCAAAATACATTTAAAATACATTAAAAAATGATTTAAATAACTTATCTCTCTTCCCATTGGTTTCCAACATGGTTCTGACTGCGAATGTTCTCTAGATCTGGGAGATCCACATGTGTTCCAGATGCATGCGCGAATCCTGCAAAATGGCCGACACATGATTCTTCCACCCAGAACCACCAGAAAATTTATGGGTTGCAATGGGAGAATAAAAATCACCTCCCAAAAGAGAAAATGCTAGAAATGCCATTTACACCTTCTACTCTATGGACTGTCAATAACACCTTTTAGCCTTTTCCCTTCTTTTCGTGGCAATGAATCATCTTTCATTCCCTCGCCCTACAGTATAAATACAAATATCTCCCATTTTCTATGGTTTTTTAGCTCTGATGAAGGATTATCTGGACTCAAAACATCAGCTCTTTTCTCTCCCTATAGATGCTCCCAGACCTGCTGAGATTTTCCAGCATTTTCCCTTTTGGTTTCCTTGCCCTTTCAGGGTCACCTATGGGCTCGTTCCCTTCCTTGATATCAACAGCACTGAGGCTCAGGCAGGCTGTTTCCATGGCCACCCATCCCTCATGTACAAGGTCACCTAAAGGCCTATGTGAACCTTGAGGGCTATTAGATCTTCCAGGACAGTCGGCTGATATCAGCTGTGAGGCTCAACACATTCTCTCGTAATGCCTGCACCCGACTTTTACCCTTGGCACATGTGCTGGTATTTTGCAGGCCCCAGTTCTAGGGCAAGTAAGACGTTCTCCGTTGGCCTAGGGCAGAATCTTACCAGCCTTGAGCGGGCAATGCGTTAAAATACCAGTCATGAGGTTTCCAACTCTTTCCTTAACTCTGAGGCAGTATGCAGCTGACGTTGGTGAGGGTTAGATGATAATGGCCAATTAGTTTAGTTTGAGTGAAGGTTGTAATGAGATCAGGAGCTGAGTGTACCTGGTGGGACCCAAACTGAACATCAGTGATTATTTCTAAGTAAGTGCCATTTGATAGAGCAGTTGACGACGTCTTCCATCATTTCACTTCAGAGTTGCTTGGTTTTATCCTGCGTTTTCTGTACAAACATATTTAGGTAATCCTCTATATGTTGGATGGATGCCAGTGCTGGAGCTGTACTGGACAACTTGGCTAGGGGCACTCTGGAGTACATTTCTTCAGTATAATTGCCGGAATGCTGTCAGAGTCCATAGCTTTTGCATTATCCTGTGCCTCCAGCTGTTTCTTGATATCATGTGGGATAAATCAAATTGGCTGAAGACTGACATTGTTGATGTTGAGGATCTCTGTAGCAGCTCTTCCAGAAGAGATATGTCACTTCACTTGTAACGCAGAGACTTAGAACAATAATCCATTAATAATAAAAAGGGGAACATGACTTCAAATCCCACAAAAGAACTTTCAAGATGTGAATTTGTTGTTAAAATAGAGTTTACTGGTGACAGGAAAATTACATTGACACTGCCGATTGTCTTAAAAACTTAACAGATTTAGTAATGGAAGCACATCAGCTTTTAGCATATGTAACTACAGTTCAAGATGAATGTGGTTGACTCTTAACTTCTCTCTGAACAGCCTAGCCAGCCACTTTAATGAATCAAATTATATGGGTTAAAGAAATAGATCCAGTGATGGGCAATAAATACCAGGCTTGCCAATAATGCCCACACTAAAAACGGCACAACAATCCTCCACATTATGATCACAGCTTGGTATGGCTCCCATTGTCACCAACACCACAAGAAACTACAAGGGTTGTGAACATAGCCTTGTCTATCAAACCAGTCTCTCACCCATTGACCCTGTCTACATTTCCTGCTGCCTCGAAAAAGCAGCCAGAATAACCAAGGATCCTCCACTTCTATCGGGAAAAGATACAAAACATTTACCAACTGGCTCAAGAACAGTTTCTTTCCTGCTGCCATCAGACTTTTGAATGGTTCCACCACACACTAAGCTGATCTTTCTATTCACCCTATCAAGAACTGCAACACTATATCCTGCAACCCATCCTTTTCTTCTCCCCTATGTACTCTCTGAATGGTATGCTTAGTCTGTAGAGGTCACAAGAAACAATATTTTTCACTGTATCCCAATACATGATAAATCAATTCAATTCAATTATAATGTCCAGTCACAATTTACTGAGCATTTTTGACATTAAGCAGCATTTTTAAGGAATTCAGGAACTTCCCAAACTTGACAATTCTGAGAAAGGAATATGCTAATTGAATTCTTTCCTGGAGTAAGATTCTGATTAAACCTAAAAATGGATTAGAGTGGTTTCCATTGTCATGTGAAGACTTTTCATTCCTGGATATTGAAAGTCTCAGAGTCTGAATCATTTTGTTAATTAAAATACTTGCATGTATTTTGGAGAGCTGTATTAATCACTATCTGTTAAATCAAACCGTTTAAAGCAACTAGAGTCAAACAATTATTACTAATTGTCAGTGACATAGTGAATTCTGACCAAGACATGAGTCAGGTGCTATTTAATATCTCATCTCTGCTTCCTAGCTGGCATCCAATCACATTACAGTAATTTCAAGTGGTTAATAATCTTTTGGACAACTCTACAAACTTGTTCCAAATTATGTTGTAAAGGGCATCTTTCATGAACATTGTTTTCATGCCAAAGTAATGATTGAACTCATTTCTGCTGCCATAATCTGAGGCAGTCAAATCTCCTGTGAGTGGCTATATGAAGATTTTCATCGTACAAACTATATTTTCATCTCCAGTGAGTGGGTCGTTCAAATGTGTTGAAAATATAGGATGTACGCTGAAAATCTTCATATGGCAAAAATGTTATTGAGTGCAAATCACATTTTATTATCAGTGGACTCATCTTGCCAGTATCTATAATTATTAAAGAATCAGCCTTCTATTCATCTCCTGGTTCTGCTCCTTGTTCTTGCTGGAATTCTGCATGACAAACCTTGTTCCTAGGTTTTGCCGATTAAAGAACAGTGACTTCAGTAAGCACAGCTCCCACTGTGTATTAAATGTGTCCTTGCCACTGGAGTACAAATGAACGATAGCATTACCAAACAGCAATGGAAACAGCAGAAATCCAGAAAGAATCTAAAGTAAATCATGTTACATTGAGTTTCCACCCATGCATTTCCTTGTTTTGCATTAATATGAGAAAGCAATATCAAACCACATGCTTCCTGCTTTAGGCTCTCACTCACATTAAGCCCTACAGTTGCTCAGATTTTTCAATACTTTACATACCAGTTTTTCATTTAAAAAATCCTGAACCAGATGAGCACTGAAGTACGATACCTGCAGCTCTACTGCAACCAATCTTTCAGCATGAACACATTTGACTTAAGAGCTGTGATATTGGAGGTGAAAAAGGCCCTTTGTAATGGAAAATTGTCAGAAATTCACCAAGTTTTGCCTCCCAGCTTTCCAGGAAACTTTGGAACTGGATTCAAGAGAAAGCCTTGAAGTGGATCACTGATACATTGAAGTAACTATTTGAATGCAGTAGTTAAAAGGTAGAGGAAATCTTGCCAGCAATCCTTTCCCCCATGGCCCAATTGCGGCCCCCACAACAATACTTAGGCCAGCCCTGACCCCACTCCTTGTCCAGTTCACTTCCCCAGCAGTCATAATACCCCATCTCTTCACCCAGCAGACTCCCCCATTTCCGTGACTACCCCTGGAGTCAGCCCCCCTCTCTGGGAGCCAGGCACACCTGGAAGAGCACCCTCTCTCAACCCACTCCAATTGCTGCCCTCCCTCCATCTCTGACCGATCACCGTGGCAGCGGGAACCCCCACCTCACTGACCACCCCTCGGCCTTGCCCAAAGTAGGCCCCACCCTTGGCATTACCCAATGTCCAATGGGCAGTGCCAAGGTGCTCTTTAGGCGCAGGCACTTTGCCCCTTTGGCAGTGCCAGGGGCAAGGCTGACATGCTAGGATGCCGGTGCCAGGAGTGCACTACCTCCCCATTGCCCAACCCCTGGGGGCTCTCATTACCCCCTTCATTCTACTGGGGGTCTCCCATCAATTCCCCGAACATGGGGTGCTATGCTAAATCCTGCTGAAATGAAGTAGGGTGGGTGATTCTATCAAGACTGGCATGTTCCCGATAATGATATTGAAACATATTTAAAATACGCAACAAAAGTTTCAAATGATTTACCTGTCTTCCTGCCAGTTTCCAGTGTGGTCTGGTCTCCGACTCTTCTCCGGGTTTGGAAGATGCACATGTGTTCCCAGCGCATGCGCAAATCCCGGAACAAGACCGATGGCGTGATTTTCCCAGCTTGACCCTCCAGAAACATTGCTGGTCACAATGGGAGAATCACCCCCATAAATTCCAAATATTGTTTCATTAAAATGAAACTTAGCCACTAATCTAATGATTCTGATAAGTCGAAATCTTCCCCATAAAACACACCTCCATACGTTGGTTAATGGACTATTCACACAAACAAGGTGTGGGATTGGTGTAAAATTTAGGGAAATACAATAAAAAGCAGGAAAGATTTATATTAAAGGTGTGAATTTTGCACTGCAAGAAACACAGGTTAAGGGTGAGGAACAGCAATTTGCAAGGTAAGCACGGGTGGGACTGATCATCTGCACATATGGAAACATAATTATCTGCATAATCGATAGGCTGAGTGCATTTTGGAGATTAAGGCAACAGTATTTGCATGTGTTGATTTAACTTGAAGGGCTCACTAGCAAAGCTGGTGTCAAAAGGAATCAGGGGGGCTCTCTCTGCTGTTTGGAGCCATACCTCGCAGAAAGGAAAATGGTTGTGGTTGTTAGAGATCAATCATTTCAGCCAAAGGGTATCACTGCAGGATTAGTCAGCATGGTGTCCTAACCCCAAAAATCTTCAGCTGCTTTATCGATGACCTTCCCTTCACCGTGAGATCAAAAGTGGGGATGTTCATTGTGATGATGACACAATGTTCAGCAACATTTGTAATTCCACAGATACTGCAGCAGTCCGTGCCTATGGGCAGCAAGATTTGGGCAATATTCAGGCTTGGATTGGTAAGTGGCAAGTAGCATTTGTGCCACACAAATGCCAGGCAGTGACCATCTCTAACAAGGGAGAAGCAAACCATCTCTCATTGAGATTCAATAACATTACCATCACTGGATCCCTGACTATCAACATCCTGAGGATTACTATTTACCAGAAACTAAACTGGATGTAAATAATGTGGCTGCAAGAGAGATGAGAGACTAGGAATCTTGCAGCGAGTAAATCACCTTTAGTCCCTAAAGACTCTCCATCACCTACAAAGCATAATTCAGGAATGTAATGGAATACTCCTCACTTGCCTGGATGAGTGAAATTCAACCAACGCTCAAGAAGCTTGATAATATACAGGACAACGCAGACCATTTGTTTGGCACCCTATCCACCAGTTCTAACATCACTCTCTCCACCACTGACATACAGTGGATGCACTGCAATAACTCACCAGTGCTCCTTCAATAGCACTTTCCAAATCTATAACCCCTATCTCTTAGAAGGATAAGGGCAGCAGCAGGTTCATAGGAATATCTTCTCCTGTAAGTTCCCATCCAAACCACACACCATCCTGACTTGAAAATATATTGCCATTCCTTCACTGTCACTGGGTCAAATTCCTGGAACTCCCTTCCTAACAGCACTGTCACCATGTAGACTGCAGAAGACAACTGAACCATGTTCTTGAAGGCTATTAGGGTTGGACAATAAAAATATTAGCTCATCTAGCATGCCCATGTCCCATTAAATAATTTTGAAAATCATTTGTTTGTTTCTGACACTCTTAAACTGATGTAATATCTTGGTTTGTTGTAATCCCAAATTATATTAGGAAGCTAAACTAGAGCCCAATGGTTTTTCTATTTTGGCATAAATGTGAGGATAGGATGCTTCACTCCATTAATAATTGAAAAATTAGAGGCTTTTTCTAGTAAAACAAACTTTGTCTTATAACTTAGTTTAACTATAACTGTAACAAATGAAGCAGGTTAACTATTATCCATTAAACAATATTTAAACATGAAAAGAAACAGCTCTAATTTCTAACTCATCACAAATTCACTTCCAAATAGGCAATGGACTCAAAAAATGCTTTAAATATAGTTAGCAACCATAAATATGCTTGTTATAATGAGCATACACAATCTTGAAGCTTCTAGAGAGAGGTTTTAGAACAGTTTGAAAACTTCTGCTTTTAAACAAACCCCAGCCAAACTGAACACTATGCTGCATACTTAGCACCTCCTGTGAACCACCTTATTACTTGACTCTGCACACTCTAGCCCACATTCCATTTCTCATGTGAGAAACTCCAGGAAATCTTTTCCTTTTGTGAATAAGATCCATTAGCTCTCTCGTAAGTAAACACAGCATCACTAAAATGAATAATTATCCTGCTCCCCCAGCATCTGAGCTGCATTCTCCCTAGACACACTGATTGCCTGTAGAAAAAAACTGAACTTTAAAACAGTCTCTTTGAATATAATTTCTTTTCTCCTGTTGCAATAGTAGATTATCATAACAGGATGAACAGAATCATAGAATCCCTACAACACAGAAGGAGGTCATTCAGCCCATTGACTCTGTACCGACTGCATCCCACTCAGGCCCTATTCCCCTAACCCCACACATTTACCCTGCTAATCCTCCTGACACTAGGGTCAATTTATCATGGCCAATCAATCTGATCCACACATCTTTGAACTGTGGGAGCAAACTCACGCAGACACAGGGAGAACATGCAAACTCCACATGGATAGTGACCTGAGGCCGGAATTGAACCCGAGTCCTTGGCGCCATTGTGCCACCAATGCTGCCTGATCAGTATCTCAAGCAGTGCATTGGTCTTTAATTGGATGCAGCATAAATTTATGTGAAGCATTGTTTGTTTTCTGTAGGGCAATATTCTTCATAGATATTTCACTGAGGGCCCTAGTCTCAAACAACTTCTTGTTCACTACTCATTACAAGGATGTTCCAATAAGCTGAGCCATGACATATGTTTTGCATCCTCAGTTAGCCACATGCAAAGCATCTGTTTGCAAATGTATGATCCTGTGCAGTTAACAACTGGAGACTAAGGCATTTTTGTAAGAAAGAAAGACACTAAAAGCCTAACCAAATTGGCCACTGTAATCTCATTCGCTATCAATGGAAACTGCCATTTAATTGGTCCTTGCACTTCCTGCCAGAATGACCAATCCAGGAAGCCCTCCTGAGGAAACTCTGAATCTAAAAATCAATAATTGCAGCAGGGACCTTCCATCCTTTCACTTCACTATGGATGCGAGAAGAGACCTGCTCTCTCTCTCTCTCTCCAAGTATGAAGAAACAAATCACAGCTTTCTCTACATCCCAAATAGAGACAAAAGAATAAAGATAGAGATAAACAAAATTACAAGGAGCAGTAAGTCTGCTGAAAGTCACACTTGAAATGGGTCTGGGCAGTGAATCTCTCTTTATCCTGGGATAATGCTGCAATTAGTTCATTTAAAGGGACAACTAGATCTCCTAAAATGGTTAGAGTGTTTCTTGCTGACCTATTACCTGCATTACCTCATGCCTCACTACCTTCTCCAAAGACCAATATCTTCGCTGGCATAATGTGGGCTGATAGGTAAATAAGTAATTCTATGTTTGTGATTTGAGTGGAACAAGATATCTAATTTCATATTATTTATCTGAGCCGAACAAATCTTAGAATGCAATTTGCATAGTCAGTCTGCTCTGGTGTACATAAACAGCATTAATGTCACAGTTGTCTCATGCGAACTGTCAAGCACTATGCTAAAGTGGCAATGCAGTTTAATTTCTTTCTATTCGATGATGATGCAGACTTTCTGTACCTGCAGCAGATGTGGTTATTAGATATTGATGTGGCGCCTAAGGTGCCACAAGTGTCTGAAAAACACACTTGTAAGTCAGCCTTCCTCAAAACTAATCCTGCCAATAATGTCAGATTGGAAACGAAATCGGAGTAATGCTGTGCTTTTATTCCAAACGTTAGCGCAAATGGCACAGAAAACATAGACTCCTGACTCTGCGGCTGCAAATCCAGTGCTCTCGATACCTTTTGAATGAATCATTAATATATCCCATTCAAATAAATCTGAGTTCTATCTCAATTACGTGCACAGTCATGATAGTAATGAATCATTACAGATTTCACGAAAATAAGAATCCAAAGTGAGTCAATGTTTATCAAAGTCATCAACGTCTGAACTATATGAATTCAGACTTGTTACAATAGCAGTCATCTGCAATGGTAGAAGGAAAGTCAATGCATATTTGAATAAGTGTGCCAGTCCAAGCATGTCATACTGATGCTCCTCGTGAAATAGAAAAGATTTTTCCTATTGTGGTTTATATCTTCAGTTTTAGAAACATCTTCTCAGGTCCTCAGGAAATATCTGTTCGATGCTCTGCCACGGAAGAATTTAGTCATCTCAAAAATATAAATATTATTTCAATGAAAGCTGGCTCCCAAGAGATTCATTATGCCCAATTTACATTTCATGAATAATAAGTACGTTAGGCTGAATAATTTCATTAACATGATAAATTTTAGAGAGTAGGCATGGATGCTGTCTTTAAGCAATTGCCTGTTAAAGGTATAACATTGAAATACACATTGTGCATATGTCAGTGACCCAGAGCAATCTAAACTAATTATACTCAGATAGTCTACAATACTTCAGCACTGTTCGATTAATGCAAATTTTTATGGTTGACACATTGTTTAATTAGTGAAGTATGCATTCTTATCCCTAGCTTAGCTTAGCAGAAAGAAAACTATCTTACTTTTTACAATTAGACTTTATAATTTTGTCTTAAAAAATAATTTCACGAGGAGAGTTAAGGTAGCTGCAATGTGCAAACGAAGCCTGTCATTTCCTGCACATGCATAACTTAACAACATTGCCATTTTTAATTAGCATTCAGGATAGGTCTTAATGATGAGATTCCCTCCGAGGAGTTGTAAAATGGCAGCTTCAAATCAGTAACTAAGTCTTCGTGCGCTGACCTATCACCTATCGAAAGAACTCAAAGTATGAAGGCTTCTTTAATTTGTGCAACTGTGAAGTGCCCCTGGCCTCAGTCCAATTAACTTGCACAATAAACAGTAAGGCAGCATTGGTCCAGTTTCCCATGCAGGTAGCAGGAATTGTATGTTTAGGGTTCTTTCTGAGATAACTAATTTTTAAACCACTTTGATTAAATAATATCAGTGCCTCTTTACTTAATCATTGGGCATAATTTTAATGTTAAATGGGCAATAGCAGGGACATCTCTCCCAATTTTCTTTTCCCAAAGCAGGAGAAAGGCGTAACAGGCAGTCTATCCAATATCATATGTTTTACATTATCGCACAAGGTTAGCTCAAAGAATGAACATGATTTCTCTGTTCTTGGCAACATAGGATGATGATATAGTTAGCACATTGAGACAGATTTTGCTATAACTGGCTGCCTGTCGTTAGTTGGACTTTCCCTTGAATGCGTTGGTGTTTACAGTTTCTGTGCGGCTAATTACTGAAAGTGTGAACAAATAATGCCGCATCAACAGAGTATCAGGAACCTGAGTGAATAGGACAAGCAACTGTATATCCAATCAAATTGATAGCTTGTGAAATTAACACAGGTAGGTCCGAGCAGGAAGTGTGAATTCGAGTGGGTAGATGTGATGTCAAACCAGGTACAAAAAGAGAAATGAGAAGAGGGAAAGTTTGATTGGATTGCGAGAGAAAGAATAAAAATAGTTTTAAAAAATTTAGTACATTGGTAGCCTCTCCAGCCTGGAAATCTATTGTTCAGAAGCACGAAGATAAAAGCAAAATACTGCAGATCTGGAATCTGAAACAAAAACAGAAAATACTGGAAAGTCTCAGCAGGTCCAACATCATCTGCAGAGAGAGATCACAGCCAACATTTCGAGTTTGAATGACCCCATCTTTAGAGCTGGGTTCGAGCTTCATCAGAGCTTTATTCACCCTGTCCTGGAGCTTTCCTTTACAGCTCCAATGATGCGTTATCTAGACTCAAAACATTAGCTCTATACTCTCTGCACACATGCTGTCAGACCTACTGAGATCATAAAATCATTGAATCCGTGCAGTGCAGAAGGAGGCCATTCAGCCCATCAAGTCTGCACCAACAACAATACCACCTAGGCCATATCCCTGTAACCTTACATATTTACCCTGTTAATCTCTCAATTCTAGGAATCCTGGGCCACTAAGGGCAGTAAGGGGCAATGCAGCTAACCCACTCATCTTTGGACTGTGAGAGGAAACCAGAACACCAGGAAGAAGCCCACACAGACACAGGGAGAACATGAAAATTCTACACAGACTGTGACCCAAGTCAAAAATAGAACCCAGGTTCATGGCACTGTAAGACAACAGTGCTAACCACTGTGCTGCCCACTGAGTTTGCCTTGATCTGCAGTCAAAAGTTCTGCCACTGAGCTATACCCTGCTCATTTTGGCAGTGGTGGGATTTTACGGTATTTTCTGTTTTGGTTCAGAAACAGTTGTCTGAAAAAAGAAATTGAGTTAGACCTTTAATAACTCTCAGACTTGTGGCATTATAACACTGCAGCAAATGGAGAAATAGTGAATGTAATAGTTGTTATAGTGATTCTAATAGTTCACCTCCAGTGATTCAGCAGGAGGGGTTGTTTGCATTTGGGCATGCCTATAGAGGATATGTCTTTTGTATTCACTTCATCTAAATAAGAGTTTTTTGGAAGGGAAAGAGCAATAACTGGAAAATAACTTAGCAGTCTCTGGCTATTTCAACAGAAAAACAACAGGACGCTTAACCAAGACATGAAATTGTAATCTTCCAAAATAAATAGGGAGGCTGGAGTGCCTGAGGGAAAACTTCTAGCAAGAGGACAATGATTTTTCACTCAGTTATGATTAATTCAATGTTTAGTTTTTTCAGCGATGATGCCCACCTGTTTGTAGACCTTGTCCAAAAATAATGAGGTAGACCATTACGTTCAACATCTGGACCATAACAAACTGGAATCTTTTACATCTACACTTTTCACACCATTCCTTGAAAACTGCTGATTATTAGAACAAGCTGTTTGTAGAGTCCAATATTTTGTGTGAATTTTCATTTACACCAGTCCCAAATTAGCCAGTGCTGTGATATTTTCTGTTTGATACTGTATTGCCTACAATCCCTCAAAACAGTCAATATCAAAATAGAAACCTGATTAGAATAACAAATTGATTAGACCTGTTAATCACTGGATGCCCAAAAGAGTTTTATACTCATTGAAGTTAAGAAAAAAGACAGATGATGTTCTGGGAACATAATAGATTCTGAGGGGCTTAACATAGTAGATGCTGATGGGATGCTTATTTTCATGGGGATTGGAGAACTTGAGGATGGAGTTTAAAAATAAAGGAATCTCCATTTAAGGAGATGAGGAGAATTTATTTTTTGGAATAACGGTTGTTAATCTGTGGAATTCTCTTGTGTAGTCTACAAAGAACAAAGAACAAAACAGCATGGGAAACAGGCCCTTCGGCCCAAAGAGCCCGCGCCACCACCCCAATGTTCCCATCTCTACCCGCGATCCCTGTCCATGTTTATAGATCTATGAATTAAAAACCAAATTTGAGACAATTTAGGGAGAATTTGTTTTGCCAATTAGCCTAAGAGCACATCTTTGGGATGTGGGAGGAAACCGGAGCACCCGGAGAAAACCCACGCAAGCACGGGGAGAATGCGCAAACTCCCACAGACACAGGCCCAAATCCATGTATCTGCACAGCACAGCGATAGTCACTGAGCTGTCGTGTTGCCCATCAGATGGTCCAGGTCAAGCGTACACTAACGACGTGAAGCACTAGGATACTCTCGAAAAAGATCCAAGAGCAGCCCTCTCACGACCCATCGCGTGTATGCCCCTCGTTAGACAACAAGGTGGACCAAAGCACCTGTAGGATAAAAACAAGTACACCAATATCATCATCTATTTACACACTTCCCAGGGACTCCCAAGGCTCATGATCCCTATTTTAAATCAGTTTTCTATACCCCTCCATTCCCATTCTGTTCATGTGCCCATCTAAGTATTTCTTAAATAACTCCAGAGTACCTGCCTCCACCATTTTACTTGGCAGCGCATTCCATACCCCCACCACCCTCTGTGTGAAAAAACTCCCTCTAGCATCCAAATTATACCTTACTCCCCCTCACCCTAAGCCCGTGACCCCTCGTGCTATTCAAGTCCATCCTTGGAAAAAGCTTAACCCTGTTTACTCTATCTAGTAAAAGCTAGTCTAGTAGAAGCTGGGGGATTAAATATAGTCAAGACTGAGTTAGATAAATGTTTTGCTCAATAAGGGAGTCAAGGGTTATGGGGCAGGCAGGAAGGTGGGGTTAAGGTCACAATCAGATCACCCATGATCATATTGAATGATGGAGCAGGTTTAGAGGGTCAAATGAGCCTACTCCTGCTCCTACTTCTTTCAATCCTATAAACCTTTGATATAATCTTTTTGAGGCTTGACGGTTATTTTATGTGCATTGATATTCTCAACAAGTTTTTTTGATGGACAGAAGAGGAAAAGTCACCTGACAGGAATTAAAATTAAAATTCAAAGGCCAGAATTCTCTGGCCATTCACGCCGATGGTATTCTCCTGTCCTGCCAATAGTTCCACCATGGGTTTCCCACCAGTATGGGATGATGCTGATTGCAATTCTCATTGACAGTGGCTGGACTCCGTTTTTAAAATTGAATGCTTAAATAACCATTATCTTCCCTTCCCCAACTTTGAACTTGTTGGCTGCATTAACTCTGGGTCCCACTGAAACCTTGTTCTGTTTTCCAAGTCAACAGCCTACTTGTCCCCCATTCTATCACCCACCATTTTCTACCTTAGTCCGTTTACAGCAGTGTCTTTGAGCAAACCCAGAATATATTTTGTTTTTGTTTTCAAACCGTGACATGCAGAAAAAATGCAGCTTATGAAGGTAAGTTTACAATATCAGCAAAGGTGGAAATCATAAAAAACTCGATAAGGGAGCTTCAATGGAAATTTTGTGTGAGGAATATGGTGTGGGTGTTTCAACAGTTTACAGCACCAGGAAACAGCATGACAATCTACTTAAATTCAATGCAGCAAGTGACGCAGTTAAAGGCATTAGTGAGTGTAAAACACTGCATAGTGCCAAGTCTGCTGACCATAATAATATGCTGTGTGAATCCTCCTGACAAAATCGCAGTGGGTCCTTATTTAAGGGACAATGCTTATGGAAAAGGCCAAACAATTTCATGCTGATTTAGGAATTAATTCTGTATATAAGCACTCTTAAGATTGGTAGGGAAAGTTTAAACATAGGCATAGGATTTGCCTTTTAAAGGTTACTAGTGTAAAAGCAACTACTGATAGAGAAGCTGCTGATTGTTATGTAATTGAATTTGTGACGTTTATGAAGGATGATTGACTCAGCTTTGAACAAATGTATAATGTAGATAGGAAGTGTGCTTTTTGGTAGTTGTTGTCATAGTGCATGCTTGCAGATGCAAAGGATATGACAATGTGTGGTTGCAAAGAGTCACAAGGAAGACTCACCGTGCTCACATGCAAATGCTGCTGCAGTACTTTAGTGTAAACTCAAAGTTATTGATCGAAGTGCAAAGCCGCATACATTTTTTGGGATGAAAATTATGTCAGTGCCCTACAAGACCACCAAATGTGCATGAGTCAACTGGGAAATTCTGAGTGACTGCTTCCACAATCACTTCATTCTGTCATATTAAGGGAAGGTTGGCCATAGGCTGCTAATCTGTGTTTCTACAGGACAATCATTCAGCTCACTCCCACCGTGGAATAATTAGGTACTGATGGTGTCTGGCCTATTTATTTACACATCTTTTCATTCAGCCACTGGGTTGGGAACTTGTTAGATCAATGAAACAGAAGCAGTTTCTTTTCATCAGGCTTTTGAGCAGCAGCAATACTGTTGATTTTAATGGTTTTAGGAAGGCCTTCATTAGCAAAGATGCCCTTTGGTGTTTGGTGAAAGCACGGGACTGTATCAGTAAGAGAACTCTGCAAAATTGTGTCCTGTTGGCAAGGCTGCTGGGGAAAATTCTGAGGGTTTTAATATAAGATGAGAGATGGTCAAGGCAAAGAGTCATTTGTGAGGGTAGTGTACAGGCCTCCAATTGGAATTCCATGGTAAGACAGTATATAACGGAAGACATAATCAGAGCTTGTCAGAAAGATACAACGATGAACATGGGGGATTTAAATCTACATAGTGAATGAAAAAAATGAGATGCAGAGTTCATAAAAGTTTGTGAGTTTCTTAGGATGACACATTCTGAAGCCAACTAGAGATTAAGCTGTTTGAAACCTGATATTCTACAGCAAGATAGAATTAATTAATAACCTCATAGTGAAGGTACACTTAGGTAGCAGTGAGCACAATATGTTTGAACTTTACATTCAACTTAAAGGGTTCAAGGCTAGTGTTTTAAATTTAAATAAGGTCAATTATGAAGGCATGAAAGCAGGATTGAGAAAGAATCAGGAAGATTGGGGGGAAGTTGGGTGGATTCAGGTAAGAGTCAGGTGGGTTGAGATGTGAGAGAAAGAGGTGTTCAGCTGTTGGGCAGAAGGCTTCACTTGTGAGGGTTTGGGGTTGGTGTTGGTGGTTTTGATGTGTGCTGTCTATGCTGTGTAAGTTTGCTTTCATTGTTATATGAGTCTACATTCTGCACAATACAAGTTTGCAACATGTGGCATGGGGAGTCTGGGGTGAAGATGACTGGCACTAGGGCAGCCATGGGGTACAAGGGGTTGAGAGTGGGATCTGATGAGAACTATGGAGCCAGGCCAGATGGTCTGGGTAGATGAGATCTCGAAAGAGAAAGCAGTTCAGTGCCCACTCGGGGGTAGGGCATGGTGAAGCGAAGGATATCAATCTAAGGATTAGCTATCAATAGGCTTATGTATCAGGGGCTCATGTATATAGGTCATTCATCTTTTTGCAGCATTGCACCCCCGTCTTTTTGTGGAAGATGCTGGAACATGCTTGAGGGGTCACTGTCAGCACGAGGAATTTATAACCTTGTTGGAGTTTGTCCGGCCAGCTTGAGGGTAGATTGTTGCCCACCTCTCCTCCACAATGTCCAACATTCTCATTAGGGTCCTCTCTGTGAAGTATGGAGCTGATTCCCTCACTGCCACCCTCCTAGTTTGAATGTGAGCAAGTGCTGTCGAGTTGTTTAAATTCCTTGGGATGCTCAGGTTTCCTGCCGCTGTCCGAAAGACATGCTGGTTAGGTGCATTGGCCATGCTAAGTTCTCCCTCAGTGAACCCGAATAGTTGTAGGAGTATGGTGACTAAGGGATTTTCACAATAACATCAGTGCAGTGTTAATGTAAGCCTACTTATGACATTCATAAACAAACTTCAAACTTTAATTATTGATAAAAGTTGTCAGATGATGTCAGATGTCAGTGGGTGCATCAGGCATGGTATTTTTCACGTGGGGAAATTTTTTTTTAGAAGTGTCTAACAATTGCAGTCTGGATGGAATTATCAGAGTCAAAATGATTCACATTGGCTTCTGTGCTATTAGTGACCTGGGTAAATGTCAATGACAGTAAGAGTTTCCACAGATACTTTAAAGAAAATATTTAACAAAGTCATCATTAGTGGATAGAAAGTGAGCCTGGGAATTGATCATAGAAATTAAGGAGAGGGAGAATAAATTGAACCTCACAACAATCTTCACTATAGAGGATAAAAGTAACCTCTCGGAATCAGGAAATGGAAGGGAGGAACTCAAGAATTACAGAGTGGATGTTAGCTGTCAACATAAATGGCGTGAATCCAAAATCTTGGAAGTCAGGAAGATTCACGCTGGCGAGATCTCGTTTCCTGACTTTCCATGCCTTTTGCTATGACATACCAAGCTCCTGGCCCAGAAAGGCTGGGAACTTCCTTATATTAAATTTGTCTATCATTAAAAAGTTTCCTCCTAAAATGCTGCCCACTCCCCTCCATCCACCTGATTGAATATCCATATCTCATCCGTGTGTGATGTCACGTTGGTGAGGTTTGCAACAGCTTCTGCAAAACATGCGGCAGTCGGAGGAACCCACTAGGGCTGCAAAGATCAGTACAGTAAAAAGTCTCACAACATCAGATTAAAGTCCAACAGTTTTATTTGATAGTGAATGCCATTAACTTTCAGAACGCTGTTTCTTCGTCAAGTGAGTGGAGAACTCTTCCATCACCTGACAAAGGAACAACTTTCTGAAAGCTAGTGGAGTTTACTATCAAATAAACCTGTTGGACTTTATCCTGATGTTGTGAGACTTCTTACTGTGTTTACCTCGGTCGAATGCCAGCATCTCCACATCATGAAGATTGGTATCATCCCAGGGGAAGAGAGTCACGTCTAGGCAATGCCCAGGTTGGCACCCTGGAACTGACTATCTGGTACTTTCAGGGGCAGGGCCTCTGGGCAGCACATTGGGGGCATTCTCCTTAGTCCGGTGGAAGGGGACTTGCCCTGGTGCTTGTGTGGTGGGAGAGTGGGTGTTGTCCTGATGTTTGTCACGGATGACTTCCATCTCCTTGAGGAAGGGGGAGAAGTTTCTTTGTTGTGCAGATCAGGGCACCCACTAAAGATGGCATCCTCATCCCTGTCTCCCCTTTCCCCCAAGTGATGGCAAAAACCATGCCCCAGATTTTCTGTGCACAGGGTTCCAGAGAATCTAGAGAGAAAACTTGACTGTGTTGCTCGAGAGCTACACACTGGTTTTCCCACTGAAACTGACACCCTGGCAAATTATGGGAAGATTCCACCCCGTGTTTCCTCTTAACCATAGAACCATAGAAAATTACAACTCAGAAACAGGCCTTTTGGCTCTTCTTGTCTGGGCCGAACAATTTTTTTGTCTAGCCTCACCGAACTGCACTTGGACCATATCCCTCCACACCCCCTCTCTTTCGTGAACCTGTCCAAGTTTTTCTTAAATGTTAAAAGTGATCCCGCATTTACCACTTTATCCGGCAGCTCATTCCACACTCCCACCGCTCTCTGCGTGAAGAACCACCCTCCCCCCTAATATTCCCTTTAAACTTTTCTCCTTTCACCCTTAACCCATGCCCTGTTTTTTTTTTCTCTCCCCCAACCTCAGTGGAAAAAGCATTCACTCTATCTATACCCATCAAAATCCTATACACCTCTATCAAATATCTTCGCTCCAGGGAATAAAGTCCTAACCTATTCAATCTCTCTCTGTAACTCAGCTTCTCAAGTCTCAGCAACATCCTTGTGAATCTTCTCTGCAATCTTTCAACGTTATTTATATCCTCCTGTAACTAGATGACCAAAACTATACACAATACTCTAAATTCAGCTTCATCAATGCCTTATATAACCTTACCATAACACTCCAACTTTTATACTCGATACCCTGATTTATAAAGGCCAATGTACCAAAAGCACTCTTTATGACTCTGTCCACCTGTAATGTCGCTTTTAATGAATTCTGTACCTATATTCCAAGATTCCTCTCTTCAACTGCATTCTTCTGAGTCCCATCATTTAGCCTGTATGTTCCACTTTGTGGGAGAATCTAGAATAGGGATTGCTATTTAAAAATAAAAGGTTGCCCAGCAAAGACAGAGATGAGGAAAAACTCTTTCTTTCAGAGGGTCGTGAGTCTTTGGAACTCTGTTCTTCAGAAGGCAGTGGAAGAAGAGCCTTTGAATAACCTTTAGATCAAGATAGATAGATTGTTCAAAAAAATCCTACAGTACAGAAAGATGCCATTCAGCCCATCGAGTCTGCACCAACCACAATCCCACCCAACCCCTACCCTCATATTCTGATATATTTTACCCGCTAAAACCTCTAACCTACACACCTCAGGACATTAAGAGACAATTTAAGGGTGGCCAATTAATCTTTGGACTATCGGAGGAAACCAGAGCACCTGGAGAAAACCCATGCAGACATGAGGAGAATGTGCAAACTCCAACAGACAGTAACCCAAGCCAGGAATCGAACCCAGATCTCTGGAGCTGTGAAGCAGCAGTGCTAACCACTGTGCTGCCCATTTTAGTAAGCAAGTGGATGAAAGATTATTGGGGGAAGGAGTAATGTGAAGTTGAGGTTGAATTCAGATGAGTCACGATGTTATTGAATGGCAGAGCAAGCTTGAGGTTTCCTCTTGTTCCTATTTCACATTTTGGTACATTCATAAAACCAAGACAAAGGTATCTGATCACTTACATTATGCCAAGTAAATGCGAATTGGCATTGGCATTGATTTAGAAAAAGGAGACATTGTGACATGGCTAAATTGTGACAGTGATATCCTTGGTGATTAATTAGTAACAGATTGAAGGATAACTGAGACAGTTTCTTCCCCTAATCTGTGAGTAGTCATAATGCCAATTATTTGTGTTGCTGAGATTACCACAGAGGAGGGCATAAATCTCATCTTCCACTTCATTCACTGTCTAGGACAATAACATTTTATAATCCAGCCAGATGTAATACATGCATATGGGATCCAAGAGAAATTGATAAAGGAGCAGTCAAGATATACGAAACAAATGAAGTCAGAGAAAATGTTTGACAAAGTTGGAAGATCTTGCAAATGAATGCCATCAACATCACCAAACTGGCCGGAATACAAGACCCAGAATTAGCTGCTCTCGCTACTGGTGATCAGTCACTTTCTCTGAGGCCCCTTCCTGATCCAATGTATGGAATCAGTTTTCACCTCAATATCACCAGTATCATTTTAATGCACTATTTTGGAATCATTGAATCCCTACAGTGCAGAAGGCCATTCGGCCCACCGACTACAATCCCACCAGACCCTAACCCCGTAACTCCATGTATTGACCCTGTTAATACCCCCTGACGTTAAGGGGCAATTTAGTCCACTCAACCTAACCTGCACATCTTTGGACTGTGGGAGGAAACTGGAGCATTTGGATGAAACCCATGCAGGCATAGGGAGTATGTGTAAAATCCACACAGACAGTCACCGGAGGCTAGAATTGAACCAGGTCCCTGGCAATGAGGCAGCAGTACTAACCACTGTGCCACCCACAACATGAGAAACACAGAACATACAACATTTGGATCAAAAAAATTCATAGTTTACCTTCTTCATAATGTTTTCTCACTGTTTTACATCTTAGATAAATGATAATATCCAATTCACATTCTAATGTCGATCCCTAATCCAGAAGATTTTAAAATCCAGAAACAACTTGGTTCCCAAGACTTCCAGACTGGAGGGATTACGGGACATTTTATTTTCTTTACATTTCAAATAAAAAAAGGAGTTAGGAAGGAAATGTTAAAACAAAAATCACATTGAAATCTACTCTCACAGACATGATGGGCTAAAGGGCCTTTTTCTGTGCTGTGAAGTTCTATGACTCTATGATAAGAATTAAAAACTGAAGGAAAGAGGCAGCATAGTGCTGGTTGTTCATTTCCAAAGTCAGTGACTGGCATTTGACTGGCAGTGACTAACATTTATCACTTTGCTAAAAGGGTGCTTGAATGATAAGGTTTAACTGCCTATCTTGGATGAAGTTTGTTTCTACCTTGAAAATGCAACTATTTCACACCATTCAACACATTTCAATGGTGAAGCAGACACTGGCATATTGGGTGGGATTCTCCGGCCGTGCTTGCCCCAAATCTGGAGAATCCCGTCCGAAGTCAATGGATCTTTGCGTGGCCTGCCTCCATGCCCACTATGATGAGGAAAATTTCCTCCACTATGTTTTCATGGTGTGATAGAGAGGGTTGTGGAACTCAGCCAACAACTTTTGAGTAACTGTATTTAATTATGCTTCTGTGCCACTGTCTGGAATTGATGTAATGTTTGTGCATAAATAAGTGTGACCACCATTAGCTACATTATTATTTTAACAGAAAGTTCTAGGTCAATAAATATTTTATAACAATGCGTTGCTTGCTTCTGGAAGGCACAAGCGTTCATCGTTTCAAAAAAGAAAAGCAAAGAATAATATTCAATAAGTTGAAAGGTCATTTCTGTCTCTCAACATAGTGAATGTAAATCAACAATGCAGAGGTTATCCATCAAGGTCAAAATCCTGAGAATAGCCAATAATTCAAAGTCCTGTCCTCAAACATTGTATTTCCCACCTCCAGAGGGGTGAAAATGGAATGGTGCCAGGTTTCACATATATGCAATTCACAAAGGCATCTGGCCACATAAATCACCAGCTACTTCCATTGAGGAGAGATTTTGGAAGGCTGATTTGGACAGGCAAGAGGAGGTCTGAGCTTGGTGCATTTATTTGGATAGCCAATGTACCCATTTGCAGAGGTAAAGTCCCCCTTTGATTAAGATCCTGAGACACTATTGGGAGAGGTAAGGCACCTTTTCGGGTTATTAAACTAAACCATATTATACATTTTTTTAATGCATGTGCTCATTGGAACAGCCAAGCTATCAAGGGGCTGTTTAACTGTCAAGAAACTGTCAAGGAGATGTCAAAACTGTCAAAGATATCTTCCACGATACTACAAGTTGATAAGGATGGGGGAAAAGGCAAAACGTTTTGGGTGGGATGCATGGGTGACATAATAGGTGTTACTGGCTAGCGCCAGGAAGACCCAAAGCTTATCAGGGATCATAATTCCCAACCTCCGAATTCAGCAAATGTTTCATCACATGACTTTTTTTTATTCATTCATGTGATGTGGGTGAAATCGGCTATACCAGCATTCATTGTCCATTGACAAGGTAGTGGTGAGCTGCCATCTTGAACCAGAGCAGTCCATGTAATGTAGATACACCCTCAGTGCTGTCAGGGAGGAGTTCCATGATTTTGACCCAGTGACAATGAAAGGATAGCGATACAGTTACAAGTCAGAATGATGTGTTACTTTCAGGTGCATCAGCTATCCATGTACCCAAGGTGGTAGTAGTCATAGGTTTGAAAGATGCAGTCAGAGGAGCATTTGTAAGTCGCTGTGTTTTATTTAAACAGATTGCCAATGCACAAGGCCAGCCTTTCTGCCTATTTCCACCCCCCCCAACCTCAGCATCTTGCAGTCTGTGCACTCATTCCATGATTGTTTACCCTGATTCCTATTTCCTCAGCAACTCACAATCTAAAATCACACCCGCAGATGGACATTTTTAAAAGTTGGGCTTGCAGAGCTGGGAAATCTCCCTGTGCATCCAGCCAGTGATGAAAATGTGGGCCACTCTGCTATCAGCTGGCTTCTCACACACGGGGCTGAATTTAACAATCACAGTGACTAGCCTGCAGAATCAGTGGAGATGGGACATAGGCATTTCCAGGAGACCTGATAGATTTAAAAGCCAACCTGGCGGTTGTTGCCTGGGTTTCGGAGGCCTTCACAATGTATGCCTGCTTTTGAGAACTGCCAGGCAATCAGAGGCCAGCAATGTTCTTGTAACCACAGTGCTGTAGGGGGCAATGGCCATTGTCAGTGCTGCCGTAAGCTGCAGGAGTATGATTGTCATTGGAGAGCTGGAGTCTGCGGAACTGGAAGGTAGGAGTCTTCTAACATGGATAGCCCTTAGCACAAGTGGGTCTTCCTATTGGACAGAAGGTTCTTGAATGGGAGGCATCCTCCGCTCTTCTTCAGGTTGCAGGCATGTCAACCCGGGTACACCTCGTAGCATAACGTTCCTACAGGGCATGGACTTCCCCTTCCCCTCTCCAATCACTGATAACAATGGCAGTGGGCTGAAGCCCCAAGTGTCCCTCAAATGGTTAGACATAACAGCAGGCAGTCAGGAAGGCAACAGAGTCTCCACTTCCTGCACCATTATACAGGCTCCCCTTATCTCCCAACCTGCTCCCAAGGCATGATAGGCAAGAATGTTAAATTTCACCCATCAGGTTTGATGAAAAATAATAAAATACATTATAACCCAGACACTGTGTGTCAAGCCTGGAGCAGGAATGTCTGATTGTCTTCTATTTTTGAAATGAATTATTATAAAGGTGAAAATTGCCAGTACTGAGCCATGGAACATTTTCAATTCCAGCCTTTGGTTTATTTATTAGTGTGACAGGCAAGTTTAGGTGGAGGCAGGTACTCTGGAGTTATTTAAGAAATACTTAGATGGGCACATGAACAGAATGGGAATGGAGGGGTATAGAAAACTGATTTAAAATAGGTATTATGAGCCTTGGGAGTCCCTGGGAAGTGTGTAAATAGATTATGATATTGATGTACTTGTTTTTATCCTACAGGTACTTTGGTCCACTTTGTTGTCTAATGAGGGGCATACACACAATGGGTCGTAAGAGAGCTGCTCTTGGATTTTTTTTTTGAGAGTATCCTACTGCTTCATGTCATTAGTGTACGCTTGACCTGGACCATTTGATGGGCAACACGACAGCTCAGTGACTATTGTTGTGCTGTGCAGATACATGGATTTGGGCCTGTGTCTGTGGGAGTTTGCGCATTCTCCTCGTGCTTGCGTCGGTTTTCTCCCACATCCCAAAGATGTGCTCTTAGGCTAATTGGCAAAACAAATTCTCCCTAAATTGTCTCAAATTTGGTTTTTAATCCATAGATCTATAAACATGGACAGGGATCATGGGTAGAGGTGGGAACAACGGGGTGGTGGCGCGGGCTCGTTGGGCCGAAGGGCCTGTTTCCCGTGCTGTTTTGTTCTTTGTTCTTTATTCTTACATTAACACTGCAATAAAGTCACTGTAAAAATCCCCTAGTCGCCAAACTCTGGCACTTGTTCAGGTATGCTAAGGCAGAATTTAGCATGGCCAATGCACCTAACCAGCACATCTTTTAGATTGTGGCAGGCAACTAGAGCACCCAGAGGAAACCCATGCAGACACAGGAAGAATGTGCAGACCCTGCACAGACAGTGACTTAATCTGGGAATTGGCATTGTGAGGCAACAGTGCTAACCACCGCACTATTGTGATTGCTTATGTGGAGTTTTCACATTCTTCCCATGTTTCCTCCAGGTGTTCTGGTTTCTTCCCACAGTCAAAAGATATGCAGGTTATGTGGATTGGCCATATTAAATTGCCTCTTAAGGTCCAAAGATGTATAGCTTAGGGAGATTAGTAGTGTAAAATACATGGGATCACGGGAGTAAGACTTGGATAAGATGCTCTCTTGGTGAGTCTATACAGTTCCAAGCGGTTAAATGGCCTTTCTCTGCATTTTAGGGCATCTGTGATTCAACGGTATTGTGTATTTAAAGAGTTCAAAGATGTGATGCTATGTTGATGTTTGGAACATTCTATAAAATGAACTCCAAGAAATAACATTGCTCGGTGTGTGCCTCAAAAAACAATAGAAGTTCAAGATTGCACAGTAGTTTTAGCAGAATTATGTTCTCCCATTTTATTGCAACCTTTTTTCAATAAGTTGATTTTGCCATTTCCAAGTCAGAGAGAGTTCACAACATCAGAACACTCTATCCCACTAAGGCTATGCCATTGAACTAAGCAAACAGTTTAATACAATAGAACAGCATTGACACCATTCAAGGAGAAATCCTCAGAAGCAGGGTCAATACTTCCAGTCATATAAACTAAGGTTCAAACATATTTCTGAATCTAGTGTTGTAGCCTGGGCTATAGTTAAGATTATTGATAATACTATTACAAAAAAAACAGATGAATTGAGTTTTGGCTATGTAGACTTGGAATGCAGCCAAAATAGGATAAACCAGTGCATGAGATCCAGGAAGTTTGAGTGCAAGTTACATCCAGACACAGTTGTGATATTTTCTGTTGATTAAAATATTGTGCGAGAAGTTGGCCCTGCCCGAAAACAGCCACACTTCTAGCTCATATTAATTGGTAAGTCTCCAGTAACCACACTCATTTTCAGGTCTTCTCGGAGAGTCCAGATATTGAGCTTTCTTAGGAGCTTCTTTCTAGTGAGCAGCTTCTAAGTAGATATATATTTGATTTATTATTGTCGCATACAGATACAATGAAAAATATTGTTTCTTGTGTGCTGTACAGACAAAACATACATTTGTAGAGTACATAGGGGAAAAGGAAAGGAGAGGGTGCACAATATCGTGTTACACTTACTAATAGGGTGAAATGATATGTATGATAGGTCCATCCAAGAATCTAATAGAAGCAGGGAAGAAGCAGGTCTTGACACGGTTGGTATGTGTTCTTAGACTCTTGTATCTTTTTTTCCCGACAGGAGAAGATGGAACAGAGAATGTTGCGGGATGCATGGGATCCTTGATTATACTGGCTGCTTTCCCATGGCTGCAGAAAGTGTAGATGGAGTCAATGGCTGGGAGGCTGGCTTGTGTGATGGACTGGGCTATGTTCACAACCCTTCCTAATTTCTTGCAGTCTTGATTAGAGCTGAAGCCATACAAAGCTATTATACATCCGGAAAGAACGCTTTCTGTGGTGCATTTGTAAAAACTGGTGAGAATTGTGTATATATATATATATATAATATATATACAGAACAATATATATGGCAAATAAGACTGACTGATGTATAACAGTGAAATTAGTGAATAGTTCTGTATTTTTTTGTCTTTATCAGTTGATGAAAATCTGATTACATTTTCAACTGGTGGCGGACTAACGATTCTCACTAAGCATGATTACCTTTTGCAATTAAACTACTTTCAATTCTACTACTAAAGGTGTCCCTGAACACCAATCTTAAAAGTATCACAAATGTTTTTTTAAATGCAGGAGAAATATATTATTAATCTTGCCCAATGCCTCACAGAAGGTTTCTTATTTGCCATTATGCAAATAAGTTTGAGGAAAACTTGAAGCAGAGAATCAATCTGGAAAATGAGTACAATTTAAGTGCAAATTTTCATCCAGATTGTGCCTAAAGTGGCAACTCTACCCCAAGTTATTCCCACTTTTCAAACAAAGGATGGAATTTCCCAATCCTTCCCAGTGGTGGTATCTTCCAGTTCCACTGAAGGCGGACCACCCCCAACCACCACCCCCCCCCCCCCCCCCCCCCCCCCCCCCCCCACCCCACCCACCCCATTATGGCGAGTCCCCAGTGGCGACACAAAACACCACAGAGATCAGCGAGACCAGAAGATGCAACCAATATCCATTTGTGAACTACCTGCGGCTTGAGGGTGGGGGTCATAGAATCCATGGAATAGAAACCCTCCAGTGCATATGATTTCATTTAGTCCATCGAGTCTGCACCAAACACAATTCCACCCAGGCCCTATTCCCGTAACCCCATGTACTTGCCCCACTAATCTCTTGACTTTAAGGAGCAATTTAGCATGGCCAATCAACCTAACCTGTACATCTTTAGAGTGTGGGAAGAAACCGGAGCACCCGAAGGAAACTCATGCAGACACGGACAGAACGTGCAAACTCCACACAGACTGTTATGGAATTGAATTGAACCTGGGTCCCTGGTGCTGTGAGGCAGCAGTGCTAATCACTGTGCCACGATGCCACTTGATGCATAGCGGGGCTGGGGCAGGAATCCTGCCCAAACTACAAGGTGAGTGATCTTGGAATAACTAATGATCCAATCTGCAATTCAATTTATCTATCATCACTTGAAGTATCAAAAAAAAGAATTGGGATATGTAAGCTAGCAAATCATGATGGATCTGTTTGCAATGGTCTTCAAGTTAAATCTCCAAATGCCAAACTTTGCTATCTCACTCGAACATCTATTGCACGTGGAAACATGAGCACAGCAACATTATATCTTGAAGTTCATTTTGCACAATTCTCCAAAACCATGACTTCTTTGAAATCCAAAATGTCATTTTAGCAGTATGCCTTTTAAAAAGCAGTGTCTGACCTTTCTGTATTACCATTTCCTGATATCAGTGAGGAACAGGCCTATGTCAGTGATGGTGGTGGAAAATTCTCAGCAGCCTTTTTTTTTCACAAAGGCTTCCACACCCTGTTATTCATAAGAGATGACATTTTCCATAATTGCATCTGGAGATTCAGCCATAACTTTTGCACCAGAATTACATTAAGTTATGCAAACTGCAATTCTTAACCCTTTGATTCGAGCTTTGGCTATTGGCAAGCAGTCAGCTAGATCTCCTGGTTTAACAAACTTTCAGAACTATCATGTTGCAGTACAGATGCTGCAAGAAATAATAAAGATGATTCATGATGTTTTCATTGCATTAGTGTCAATTCCATTTCAGCAGATCCTGACAAAAGATGTCTTGCTTTGTTCTTAATTCTAAGTAGGTGACATTTTGCAGCAGGGCATGAGACTAATTATATCAAATGTCACCAGCACTGCCATTTATATGGAGACTTTGCAAGCCTCATAACCTGGGAAAATCTATTTGTTTATTTAAGGATATTAAAGTCATGAATCAGATCCGGGAAGAAATGTATAGTGTCTCTTGATCTGACACGGGCTGGAAAGAAATTATTCATTAGTTAGGGGCTTCCTGATTTGACAAGTATGCTTCATATTAGGATTGTAGCTTAAACCTGGCTCTCCTTAAGCCTTTAAATAGGTTTCATTACATTCTGCTAGGAAATCGATATCCGAGTAAACCGACAGTGAGTGCAACTGAATGTGAAATCCCTCCAGTTCTTGAAGAAAGCCGCTTTTTATAATCACAAGGAGCAGCTCGGAATTTTTAAATTGTGAAAAGCCGAACGTTAAATGTCACAATCTGATAATGCATGGATCATTCCAAGCTGTCTGATCACTGTGGGCATATCTACTGCTCTGCCAACTGTTTATTTGATTCCGGGCTCTTCAAAAATGATTTATTCCAGTACCTGTATATTTGCAGCAGTTACAATTACTTTTCATGTTCCCAGTATTAAACAGGCATCACGTATGGATTTACTGTCAATCGAGGGACCTTTGATAAAGTGACTGCTTTACCGTTTCCAACAGATGCCACTGCTTTCTTTCCCATGTCACAAACATGCTTCCATGATTTGACCCGCTCGCAGTTTGCGGCTGAGCTGAATTTACAGTTCTGACAGCTAGCCACTGGATAATGATCCCGGTCAATCGAAATATTTCAAAGTGTGTTTATTGATGTTTTAGGACATGAAAACACCGTTGAGAAAGCGTTTTGTTTGCATTTACAATCAAAACTAACATTGAAATGTATTATTTTGAGACAAGGTGACACACGGGAGGGATTTCTTTCTAATGTCACAAGCAGCAGAGGCGGCGACAAGCGGGAAAGTTAGTGTGGACTCATCTGCATGATTTTCAGCTTATGTCTGCATCAGTGAGGAGCTGGTGGAAGCTCATGGCAGGCACACAGAGACACATCCTTCACTTCATCAAGTTAACCTCACACATTCACTCATTACAAACCAAGTGTATAGGGGGGAACCATTACCATGGCGACAACATGAAGCAAACCCTTGGCTTTCTTCGTTCAGCGAGGCCTTTTGGAGATTCTCTTCAAGGCCACCCAAGAAAGGAGGGAGCACCTCTTTCTTTGGAATGAGAGCTGTCGCTCCTCTTACTTGATCTGCTGTCCTGGGAAGAGGTCACCAGGAGGTCAGTATCTATAATCAACAGGAACTCCCTGCAGGGGAAAAAAATACGTGATCCAATAGTTCCACAGCTTAAGTGAATCTTCTCATTCCAAGCTCACACTCTCAGAGGGGCATCAGGCAATCTAAAGGTTAGAGTCCACAGGGATGTCACACATTACCAGCAGGTGGAATTATAGCACTTCATGTCTGCCAGCCATTTTTAGCTCTTCTGCTTGTTTTTGCACAAATGGTGTCTTAATTCCTTACTGGGGTGAAGCCCAGCAGATATGCATGTTTCTTAACTGCTCTTTCATCCATTGTGAACACAGGCAATCCATCTGTCTTTATATGGGACAAGATCACCCACAACCGACAGGAAAGAGCACAGACTGACGAGGGGACCCCAAAGCTCAGAACACCCTTTGCCCACGAAGAGTACAATTACAGCTTGCTAGAGGGACAGAGATCACTCCTGTAAGGTAAGTGAGATGGACTTACCCTCAGGCAGCCAGTGAGGGTTCATCCAGTATATAGCGATATGATGGGGACAATGTCTGTGAATGACCTATAATGATGGAGTCTGGTTTGGTAATGACTAATTATTTCTTCTTCCTGCCAGCAGCAGGAAAAGATATGGAGATGCCAGCGTTGGACTGGGGTAAACACAGTAAGAAGTTTGACAACATCAGGTTTAAGTCCAACCAATTTATTTGATAGTAAACTCACAAGCTTTTGGGGTTTGCTCCTTCGTTAGGTGAATGGGAATGGCTGTTATATGCACAGAGGCCTGAGCTCTCCATTCACCTGACGAAGGGGCAAACCCCAAAAGTTTGTGAGTTTACTTTCAAATAAATTGATTGGACTTAAACCTAGCGTTGTCTCTGACTTCTTACCAGCAGGAAAAGGCAGAGGAAGACGACAAATATCCTGCTTCAGTCTCCTTCTCTCGCAGTCTCTTCCCACCAATCTTGCCTCCACTTCCTACTTCTTTGTTGATATTGTCTCCTGTCCCCAGCTTTGGCATAGCTTGTAATGCAGACACCCAAGATCTTGCAGCAACACTCTTAAAGGAAGGCAAAAGTGACATTAACTGACCCCAAAGTCATTAATGAAGTGAAGAGTGCTCAGTGAATGCTACTTATTTAATAGAGCCTTTTCATTATCCACTGATTAATTACGAAGGGAAAGTGATTCTATAAAGTTAGCTTTTTAATGAACATTCATGAAATGCCAATGAATCCAAACATATTCCTGATGTAAGTCTGCAGTAATCCTGCCCTGCTTTTAACCCACTACTAAAGTTGGGAGACTAAAATCCCAACCTGATTTCCCACCAGCAGAAAACTGACTTTTCCTGTTTCACCAAACTTAATGCCATTGCCAATCGCATTTCCTGCTGCTGGTGGAGCAGGAAAGTCCTGTGCGTGATCAGCAAAACCAGAAAAAGTCAAACTCAGAGCAAACAAGTAGAATAGCAAATGCCATAGAGCAATTTCCTGCTGAAAGCCCACCACAGCTGAGGCGGTTTAACCAGACTTTTGTCTGGCACCATTTAGGAAAATAATGGCAAGATCCTTTGCAGAAGAGATGCCGCCTCTCACAAGAATAGAATAGACCAAAGTGCGCAGAGATATAAAATGATGGACAAGACGCCATTTCATATGGAGATTTCAGTGTGCAGTGAAGTGCAAAGTGTGTGAATATGGTGAGAAAATTAAAATGTATCAAGAAGGCTCAATGTGTAGCACTTCAATAGAGTACTTTTTTAGGTATATCAGGTTATATAGAGACAGATCCTTTATAGCTTTCACAAACTCTTTCTATTTTAAGGCAGTTCCCCTAAACTTCAACTCATAGAGATTTTACCATCTGACAAAATGGAAAAGAGAAACAGTGGTTTGATTGGAAACTACAGGTAGGATTTTTAGGTCTAAGAACAGATAGGTTCTTAACAGGTGCTAAAAACAGTAACCTCTTGCTAATATGTCAGCCTGGCATCAGCATTCCTGCCACTGGTGATTTTTCTGAGGGCAAGAAAGATGCATCCTGATTAGAGGATGAGGCGAATTGAGATTGTTGTGAGTTTATTGTCAGCACGTTGAGAGCAGGTTGGAATTTTAGTGAGGATGCACGCATTGCGCAATAGATCAGAAACAAACTGGGTGCATGGAGACAGCAACACAGGTGAGAGTCAGTCATGGGTGTACCATGACTTCAGTGCAATGTTTGAGAGGGTTGTTTAGCACTAGCACACAGGTAAAGGTTATAGATGGATGGATAGTGCTGTAGTTGCTACTTACATTGCATCATAGGGAGGTTTAGAGACTATTTGTCAGTGTAGTAGTGTGCAAGGAGGACAGCAGCCAGCATGATTCATAAATACTGGGTCCAGTGATGATGAGGATCAATATCCCCAGCAACAGAAGCCAAGTCCCAGGTGTGAGAAGGGCAGAGGAATGCATCAATGGGTAGGAAGGCATTGGAGATTATATCCTCAGCATAGGTTCAACTACCGAAGATGGAACTACCTTAAGATGACCAGGTTCTCGCCGGTGCCTGGATGCTGTTGCAGTTCTCATGTAATCAACTTCACACATATTGACTCATTGACTCTGTCTACACTTCCTACATCTCAGAAAGCATAATCATGGATACCCTGGATATACTGCGTTCCCCCTCCTTCCATCGGGAAAAAGATACAAAAGCCTGAGGACATGTACCAATCGATTCAGAATAGATTCTTCCCTGCTGCCATCAGACTTTTGAATGGACTTACCTCGCACTAAGTTGATCTTTCTCTACACCCTAGCTATGACTGTAACATTACATTCTGCACTGTCTCCTTTTCTTCCCTATGTACGATATGTTTTGTCTGTATAGCATGCAAGAAACAATTCTTTTCACTGTGACAATAAATACATGTGACAATAAATCAAATCATCAGAATCTGTGGGAGGGACAAGGAAAGATCATGAGAATTAGCCTTTGAAAGAGGAACCTTCTTCTATGTTGAGGCTGCCCTGAATGTCTTAGAACTCCTTGAACTACAGACTGCAATATAATTTCACCCCTTCTTCACTCCTTCCCTGGCTTGCTCCTGTGGCTTTCATGGCTCTTTTCCCCGCAGCAGTGATGATGTGTAGATGGCACACTTTCTTTCAGAGCTCTGTGGCAGTGTGAGTCCTTTACCCGTAAAAGAGGGAAAGAGACAAAAAAGAGTTGGCCTTTCAGAACAGTGCCATTGACTTATTGACATAGGAAGCTGCATAAATCAGTGCTGGCAAATTTTCAAACACACTTGAGCTCTCAGCCTTCTGCATTCTGGGCCCACGTTTCTGCCAAGTTCAGGAGCAATGTGCACCCTCAGGCTCCTCAGCCTGTGAGTCTGTTGGAGATTGAATACCCAGATGGCATCATTGGGATCTGTCACTGCACTCACCTTTGCAGAGCAGATAAGAGCTTTGAAACTTCTATAGCATGAGATATAGTTCCTATAGATCACATGTCTGCTAATATTCTCAGCCAGCTGCAACCTTGACAGTTACATCTGGGTGTGTGGTTTCCACCCTACCTCCTCTCTCACTGCCTCCAGAAGGGCACATAGAGAATTGAGGGGCAGGCCTGCCCTGGGCTATTAGCCTCTATCTCCTCCAGAATTCCTGGTGCGTCCATTCTTTTATTCAAATAGCAGTTCAATAATGGATTCTATGATATCCCGCAGTTGCAGGAACTGCTTCACCCTGCACCTACGATCACTAATTGACCACTCATTTCACCCCCAACGCCCCCCGTTGCCAGTCAACGGGTGACTGTCAATTTAAGACCAGCCTGACTACATAATGGTCACCTATCTGAATGACCCATTAATACCTAACACAGGGTATTTCTCTAAGGGAAGGAGCCTTGCTAGTTATAAAGAGCATTATGGATGAGCTCAAAGCATGCAGCTAATGAGACAACCTTGCAAATAAATTCATTTGTTCCGAGAGTATATCTTTACATCTGGTAATGAGGATAAACTATCCTGATGATGGCTCTAGCCCTGTAACCTGGGAGCATTGCATTATAACTGAAAACTGAAGGAATTAAAAGAAAAACTCACCAGAATGCTTTTCTTCAGGTGAACAGATCCATTCAACATTTGGACAGATGACTGGAGTCAATACATTGAGCATGTTAGAGTGTATTTCCAGGCATATGAAATAGGGGAGGAGGAAAAATGCAAAACAATTCTACTGATGGACAAAGGAAGCCAGACGTAAAATCTTATTTGCATCTCACAGCTCCAAGTGTACTGAATGCAATCATTCAGTGAGCTCATGTTTTTACTGAAGGGTCATTTTTCAAACCAAGCTATTAGTCATAATCCACAGCTTCAAATCTAAATTATGAGTGAGAGCATCGGGTGAATTGATCATAACTCGCATTTTAAAACTAAAGCTATTATCAGAGCATTGTGATGTTGAAATGACTCTAAATGACATGCTGCACAGTCGGTTAGTTTGCGGCGTGATCAAAACCACCATACAGCTTCAATGGCTCGCAGAAGTTTCAAACAGGCAATGGAGATAGTGCTGGCCATGGAAAGCACTGAAAAAAATTCACACTAACTGTGGTGCTATGTACCAATTAGGATAGGAACCTGGAGCCAGCCATGGTATCAAAGTGTCAAGCTGCTGGGAAGCAGGAAGCAATTTCAGCTACCCACAGGACAAAAAGAGATAGCAGAGGCAATCAGACAATGATCCTTAAGATGGAATCTTAGCAATGTCAGGATAACCACACTCCTGAATCATATAGGTTTAGGGAGACTGAATATTATTATTGTCACAAAAGAGGATATTTGATAAAACAGCGCCGATCTACATCAAGACTGCTGAGTAAATGATCAGCTAATGTACCTCATAAAGCAACCTTGTAATAAGTTAATTTGTTCAACCTAAGAAGCTCCTGGGAGCATGTCTTTACGGATGTCTTTCCATTATCCTCTGGGTGTTGGATTTTCATTGCCAAAATTTGTCCTTAGATTGCATCTATAAAAGAGGCAAAGCAAGGCCTAGTTTCTTTTCCCATTATTCAATAGATATTTGGTATTTGCCAACTTCACTACTCAACAGGGAAATCTCCTTACAGTGGAATTGACTGGCCTGCTAATGCTGGTACCAAATTGTTGAAATGATCGGAAATTATATATGGATATTCCACTGGTTAGCTGAGCCTATGTTCCAGCTGCAGATGGCCCCATACATAAGCTGATAGAATGTTTGACAATAACTAAGCAATTTTAAAAGACAAAAGATAAAAGAGCTATGAGCAATAAATCATGCTATCGGCAGGTCACTCATGTCGGTATGAATACCACTGACAATATTCCCAAAACCTCAGTTGTCCTTTTTATGGATGCGAACTGTGCTGATTTTACTGCAGGGTAACAAGTCCCAGAACAAAATGGAACATCGTAAGTGATGCTGTGGGCCCCTTATTCCACAGTTTCCACTGTTTTTATGCCAATCTCAAAGTTCCCGAAGAAGGTGATGCGCTTTTGTAACATCTGGTCCAATGAAGAAACAAATTCATTTCATCGTGTGTACATTAGGATTTTAGGAAGCATTTTAGGGCAACAGAGTTTTTACCAACTTGCTTTCCATCACACAATAATTGGCACATTATTGGTGATCTGACCAGGCAATGTTGAATGGATTGTATAAGATGCGAATGAGGCAGTGAATATCTTAGACATAGAGGGATAATTAACATAAAGCAACTATTCCAATAACTCAGCATTAAGGAAACACAAAGATGGTTCATGCGCTCCTCGCATCAGAATGACCTACTTGTGCTTCCAACTTCTCTGTTCCCAGGAAACCTTTTATCTCAAAGGCCAATACTAATCAGTCTTAGCCAAAATGGTTATTGATTGGTTTTGAATTACCATCGCCTCAGTGTGTGTTTCTGACTTATTGAAAAGCTTGGAATTGCAGGAAAGAAATGATCGGCCTAGAATTTTTAGAGGATGTTACGTAACCACAGTGTTAGAGCAACATGGTACTGTTTTCTCAGAGCAAGTTCACATGTGATCTATTTAAGACAACTCAATAGTGGAAGATGATTAAGGATCATTGGTCTCGATTGGTTGTGGCACCTCCAAGATATGCCCACAAAAATGTTTTATGGGGGTCTGCCCCCATGGGAGAAACCAGTTCATGGGATTTTTCTGGATTTAGCTGCATAACGTGCTAGTCTAAATTGGACCCAAAATGTAAACAGACCGCAGCTCAAAGGTGGCATAATTAAGATTTCTGGGATTTTCTTTGTGCTTTTAAACAGATTTCTCACTAGAACTTGTGTTGTAGTTTAAACGCAGTGCTACTTCAGTACATCTGACGTTTTTCAGATTCTCGCTGGTATATGCTTTCCAATGGCTATAGTATAAGAGGCATATAAGAGCTCCGAGACTGTGGTGATATGGCTGGAAGCAGCAAATTGTTTGTTTTTACCCTTATCGATAACTACGACTGTGGAGTGTCTTTAAATTAAATAGAGGTGGGGAAAAAGTGGAGGGTTTACATGAGGGAAGAATTGGAGAGTTAGAAAGGACAAGGCAGTGAGTTGGGTGCCACGAAGGAATGAAGCATGCACACATATGAATGCACCAGCAAATAAGATCAGAGCAAATAATGGTAAAACAACAGAACCAAAGGCTCTTTATCTGATTGTACACAGCATTCATAAAAAACAAATAGAAAAAAATTGATATATGATAACTATTATAGAGATGTTGTTACTAATAACCAATACCTGGGCCTGCATATTCAAGAGTATTTGACATCTCAGAAGGATAGGAAAATGAGGTGACATAGCTCTGTTAATAAAGAACAAGATTGTCAAACTAGTGAGAAATGATCTTGGCTCTGAAGATCAAGTTGTGCAGTCAGTTTGGGTGGAGATAAGAAGTAGCAAAGGAATTACATTTCTGGTGAGAGTGATTTATAGGCCCTCTAATAGTAACTACATTACAAAAAAGAGTATACATCAATAAATAATGAGTGTTTGTAGGAAAACATGCTGCAACAGTTGTGAGCGACCATCAATTTCTGTAGCCAAAGAAACAATGGCTACTGAGGAGGATCTTGACCCTGGATTAGTGATTTTACAATTTGCAATTCGCATTCACCAAAGATCATAATACTGAATTGAGACATTTCTCTAGGATCCAGAAGTCGTTTGACGAACGAGCTTGTGATGGGTTTTTCCTGAGGTGTTCCTGATGAGTTGTGAGTTTTGCATGCCTACGTTCCTTTTGTTTCAATCATAGGAGTTAGAATGGAAGGAGGTGTAGTATCATGGTCCCGTTAAGGAGATGATCCCTGAAAGTCATATGATCAGGGCAAATCCTGTGGAGAGGCAGCACAGGAAGCTGAGCCAATTGAGTGCAAGGGCATGCATTTTGGGTTGGAGAGGATCAGGGAAAAGAGAAGAGAAGAGTGTTGCACCTTCCTTACCCTACTGCTTGGATGTATTTTAAAGTACTATTAGTAATAAACCCATGATAACTTGAAATCACAACAGGACTCCTTTGAAGATATTGTAGTCCCCTAGCAGGTAAGACTGGGAGAGTAATGAAAAACAAGGAAATGGCAGAGACTTTGAACAAGTATTTTGTCATTCAGAAGAATAAAGAGAAGTACAACACAGGCCCTTCAGCCCTCTAAGCCTGTGCCAGTCATTATGCCCTAATTAAACTAAAAAAGAACTTTCTGCCTTTACTTGGATCATATCCCTCTATTCCCTCCCTATTCATGTACCCATCCAGATACCTCTTAAATATTACTAATGTGCCTGCTTCCATCACATCCTCTGGCAGCATGTTCAAGCACCCACCACTTTTTATGTGAAAAACATAGCCTGCACATCGCCCTTAAACTTTTCCCCTCTCACCATGAACTTGTGTCGCCTTGTAATTGACACCTTCACCCTGGGGAGAAAAGTCTCTTACTGTCTATGCCTCTCATAATTTTGTAGACCTCTATCACAGTAGAAAACATAATAAGCATCCCAAATAATAGGGAATTTGACGCTCAAAACGATCACGAGAGAAAAAGTATTGGAAATACTAATGAGACTAGAGGTTGACTGGATCTGAGGCCTGCATCCTATGGTCAGATGTGATGTGGCAGCAGAATTGGTGGGTGCTTTGTGTTTAAACTTCCAAAATTTTCCAGCTTACAGAAAGGTTCCAGCAGATTGAAAAAATGCAAATGTAAAGCCGCAATTGAAGAAAGGAGGGAAACAGAAATCAGAAAACTATAGTTTAAACATCAGTCACACTTAAGATCCATTATTAAGGAAGTAGTTGCAGGACATTTAGAAAATTATAATATCAGAGTCAACATAGTTTTGTGAAAGAGAAATCACATTTGATAAATTTACTAGCATTTTTTGAGGATGTAGCAAATAGCACGGATAAAGGAAATCTAGTGGTGTAGCGTATTTAGATTTCAAAAGGCAGTTAATGAAGTGCCACATTGAAGTTTACTAAACAAGATAAGACCTCTTGGCACAGGTGATATAGTACTGTAGATAGAGGATTGGCTATATAAGATGAAGGGGAATAACAGGCTATTATCAACTTGACAAACTGTAACTATTGGAGTGGTGCAGGGATCAATGATGGGATCTCGACTACATTAATGATGGGTGAAAGAACCGACTGCAATGTAGCGTTGTTTACTGATGATAGTACAAAGATAGGTAAGAAAATAAGTTAGGAAGAGGATCAAAAAATCCTGCAAAAAGATATAGATAACTTGAATGATTGGACAAAAAAAAAGAAGACGGAGGACAATGTGGGAAAATGTGAGATTTCCCATTTTAAAATATTATTTAAATGGAGAGAGACTGAAGAATGTTGCAACACAAATGGATCTGGGTGCCTTTGCATATAAATTACAAAAGGTTAGCATGCAGTGTTGTCAAATAATCAGGAAAGGAAATGGAATGTTGGCCTTTATTGAGAAGGGAATGGAGTATAAAAATAGGAATATCTTTTTAGAACTTTACTGTTGCATTGATGAGAGCACACTTGGAGTACTGTGTACAGTTCTGATCTTCTTACTTAAGGAGGGATATACTGACTTTGGAAGCAGTTCAGAAAAGGTTCATTAGCCTGATTGCTGGGATGAAGGAATTATCTTATGATGAAAGGTTGAGCATGTTGATTGTACAGTTATTGGAGTTTAGAAGATTGACAGGTGATCCTATTGAAACATAAGATTCTGAGGGGATTTGAAGTGGAAGCTGTGAAGATGATTCCCCTCATCGGGAAGTCTAGAACTCAGTAGTTTAAAAACAGCCTTTGGAATCCTCTTCCCCCAGAGAGCAGTAGAGGCTGAGTCATTGAATATATTCAAGGCTGAGTTAGACCGATTTTTGATTTTTAGTCTTTGGGGCAAGGAAGAAAGTGGAATTGAGGCCATAATTACAGCAGCAATGATCATATTGAATAGCAGCTCAATGGGCCAAATGCCACCCTCCTCCTCCTATTTCTTACGATCTTATAGCATTGCATTTCCACTTGTTTTCATACAAGTTTTAGATTCTGGCACAGGAAACTGAGGGAAATTTTAATTAAAAATGACGTAATTTCTGTGCTTTGTTTTGTGAACAAACCCTGAGACTAATGTAAATTATATCATCATCTCTGAAGAAGTGTGATCATGGAAATAGGGCTGGTGGGGTGGGGCTTGGAGTGGAAGCATTGTTTAAATTCAAAATAAATAATCCTGTTAACCTCTGAGTGATTATTTGAATATACAGATCCTGCATCTGTAGCATGGGCTGCCAGATTGGCTGCAAAAGTAGATAGCATAGAAGAAATTGGGGCGAAATTGATGAATTATTTGGACATTGAGAAGCATTTGTTTGTGTGAAATTGACAAGATACAGTTTAAAGTTTTTCAGGATCTGTACTTTCTTATTCCAAGATTACTAGATGCTTATGGATGATCAAGATTAGGTGGCTCCACTCAATACCATTTATTCAGAATGAATACCTCTGTTGTGGCATCTAATTACTTCTTAAATTGTTCAAGATTTTTGCCATTTGCATTATATGCTGCATAGTCTATTCCAAGCATCAATCGCATGAAGTTCCAATATTAGTATTCAAATGATGCCTTACCCATTTGAACCTCTGTCCTCTCATTTTGTATGCACAGTTTAATTTCAAATAATAACATGGCTTTAGATTTTATATAGCATGTCATGTTTTATATGCGTCCACCTCTCTCGGATCCATTCTTTCCAGATCGAAATACTCCAGTTTTTAGTTATAATCAAAATCCCCAATCCTAGATCAAAGTTCTGGAATGGGAATCACTACAACAAAGGAGGGAAAAAAAAATAGACTGACCATGTTTCGTGGAGTTTACAATAGACTGGAGGGAATTGACACAATTAAATCAGAAGCAGAGCGTAAACTTGTTGCTCTTCTCTGCTCTGATTTCACACTTAGATCCGAGGTGGCACAATGATTAGTACTGCTGTCTCACAGCTCGAAGGAACTGAATTCAATTTCTAGATTGGATAACTGTCTGCACAGAGTCTGCATGTTCTTTCCATGTCTACGTGGATTTTCCCCAGGTGCTCCTGTTTCCTCCCACGTCTAAAGATGGGCATGTTAGGTGCTTTGGCCACGTTAAATTGCCCCTTTGTGTCCCGGGATGTGTAGGTTAGCAGGATTAGAACAGAGAAAAACTACAACACAAACAGACCCTTTGGCCTAGAAATTGCACTGATGATATACATACTATTAGGCTTACCTATAACCCTCAATTCTATTAAGTTCCATGTACTCATCCAGATGTCTTTTGAAAGAGCCTATCAAATTTGCCTCCACCACCACCGACAAATATGTGTATATACCAGCAAGTATATTGCGTTACAGAGATAGGACATGGGTGGGATTGTTGTCAGTGCAGATCAATGGACCGAATGCTCTCCTTCTGCACTGTAAGGCTTCTATGATAGTTTTTCATCCACCAGCTGAGAAACAGGACTCATGTTTCAGGACCGACCACAACCTCATATAAAATGACACAATCAAATTCCATCTAGTTGCTGTTCATTTCTAACCACCAGCACCATTACAACAGTCTGTCCGTACAGTGACTCTTTTTGCTTTCTTTACATAAGCAGCTGCCCAGTGAGATGGAAGGGCCAGCAGTTTCAACAGCATGGACCACAAATTATTGATCCTGAGTTGGTTCCAACCCTACTTCTACCCACCTGAAATCTGCTTCTAGTTAAATTCCTGTCCCTGCCATAAATCTTGGTGGTTTTAGTAATTTAGCATGGATGGCACAGCAGTTAGCATAGCTTCTCACAGCGCTGGGGCCGGGATTCGATTTGCAGTTTGTAAGGTAAGAAAGGGTAGACCGGCTCCCATTAATTCAACCTACACGGTACACCACCAAAAGTAATAATTTCCTTGTGACCTTTCCCAAATCAGAATGTATTTTACTATTTAAGCTGTAAGGAATAAGAAGCCAATCAAACAATGTTTTTTTCGAGTTACTAAAACTGTCAAGAAAAAAAGTTATAAAAATTTGGTGTAAAGCATTCAGCTCTCATCCAGTATTCAGGTTAGCATACACACGCACACGCACACGCACACACAGACACACACACAAGCACACACAGACACACACACACACATATCAGAAGTAAGGGGAGTTAGAATCTGATTTTAAAAAAACATATGTTTATGTATCCTTTGATTGCCCTTGAGGTGTAAGTTTTAAATGCTGGGGCTGATTTAGGTTAATTGGCTTCTTAGATGCAGTCCAAGGTATTGCAATTGTCCTGACATCTTGGTTCACTGGCCGATTCTTCTCAAACCAGTCAGCATGCCTATTCAAAAAGAAAGAAGGAGAAAGTAAGCTTGTTTTTACTGCTGAAGACTTTTTTGATGCCACCTATGTCATTTGAAACCTCTTGTAAATGATAGGCAGCCGTGCCTTGGAATATTTCATCCTTTGTATATTTCGAAGAGGTTTTGGGTGGCTTTTTCTGTACTGCATTGTTCCAATATCCAGTACTTTGCATTTTACTTTCTTAGACAGTTATGAGTTTTGATGGGTTACCGGTGAATGTCTCTTTCCTCACATTCTCCTGTGGATGATTTGTTGATTTCCCACCTTCACCTTGGAATGTGGTCTTATACTTCGAAGCAGCTCTCTTTGTCTGAGTTGAAATTGTAAAATTTCCAGTCAATTGAAAGTTGAAAAATCATTAGGCCGACTCTGCCAAAAATATTCTAAATGAAAATTGCAATAACTCCCGCTGGTTTTCTTAGCAGGATTTTCAGAATGAATCTCCTATGCTCTGTGCATTGCAGAGTACCTCAGAGAGAGAACGCTGAAGATCAGGGGGATGGGGACTGTTGTCCCAGGAGAGACTGACTGCAAAACCCTGACTGAATCATTGGACGTGCTGACTTGTCAGTGCCAAGATTAGCACATATGCAGTGGCCTAACACTGCTAGCATTCTGATCGCTAGCAGCTTCGTGACCCCACGTCTCTGCCCCCTCCGACCCCTCCACCACCCGGTGATTGCTGGCCTCCCAGACGTCGTAAGGAGTCTCTCAACACTAGGTTTATTTGGTAGCAAATGCCACTAGCTTTCGGGGCTCTGCCCCTTCATCAGGTGAATGGGGAGTTCTGATCACAAACAGGGCATAGAAAGGTACACACTCAGTTTACAGAATACTGATTAGAAGTCTTTACAACTATTCAAGTCTTAAAAGTGCAGACAATCTGACCTCCCCCACCTGGATGGCCAGCCCCGATCACCTCTTTCCTACCTTCTCCCACCGATCCCCATGCAGAATGGCATCAGATCCTCCACTCAGCCCCTGCTGCCGGGACTCCATCCTCTTGGCACTAATCAATGCCTGAGCCCGCCAATGAGATGCAAATAGTAACTTAAATATTTAAATCAGCTCTGCACCAATTTCTGGCATGAGACTGATGACTCCCAAAATGTTGGCATTTTGAGAGTGCAGAATTTTGAGAGTGCGGAGATGTGCAGAAGCCATGGTGTCCAGCGTGCTGCTTACTAAATAGTCTCCATTGATGTGTCTCAGCCTATTGCGCTGGAGCAGCATAGTGGTATGGAAGATTTGCTCATCCCTCTCACCTTCCCTATTTTCAAAAGTAAAGAAGCACAGTCTTGTGACAAAACATGAGTCAAGCTACTGCATAGAATCCTACAATGCAGAAGAAGACCATTTGGCCCATTGAGTCTGTACTGACCACAATCTCACCCAGGTCCTATCACCATACATTTGCTCCAGCTAGCCCCCCTGACACTAAGGTCAATTTAGCATGGCCTTTCATAGAACATAGAACATAGAACATTACAGTGCAGAACAGGCCCTTCGGCCTTCGATGTTACGCCGACCAATAAGGAACAAGCAGTGACCCTCTAACCTAAACCATTCCCCTTTCATCCATAAACTTATCTACTAACCTCTTAAACGCCACCAAAATTGGCGCATCTACAACTGACGCAGGCAAGGCATTCCATACCCTTACCACCCTCTGGGTAAAGAAACTACCTCTGACATCTGTCCTAAAACCACCACCCCTTAATTTAAAGCTATGTCCCCTCGTGCTAGCTTTCTCCATCCTAGGAAAAAAGTTATCACTGTCCACCCTATCTAAACCTCTAATCATCTTATACGTTTCAATAAGGTCTCCTCTTAGCCGCCTTCTTTCTAACGAAAACAACCTCAAATCTCTCAGCCTCTCTTCATAAGACCTGCCTTCCATACCAGGCAACATCCTGGTAAACCTCCTCTGTACCCTCTCCAAAGCATCCACATCTTTCTTATAATACGGGGACCAGAACTGTACACAATACTCCAAATGCGGCCGCACTAGAGTTTTGTACAGTTGCAACATGACGTTGCGGCTCCGAAATTCAATCCCCCTACTAATAAAAGCTAAGACTCCGTATGCCTTCTTAACAATCTTATCGACTTGATTGCCAGCTTTCAGGGATCTATGCAACATACACCAAGATCCCTCTGTTCATCAACACTATTAAGAGTCCTACCATTAGCCCTATACTCTACACATTTGTTATTCCTGCCAAAGTGAAGTACCTCACACTTTTCCACATTAAACTCCATTTGCCACCTCTCGGCCCAGCTCTGCAACTTGTCCAAGTCTCTCTGCAAACTAGAACACACCTCTTCACTATCTACCACTCCACCAACTTTGGTGTCATCCGCAAATTTACTAATCCATCCTTCAATACCCTCATCCAGATCATTTATAAAAATTACAAACAGCAGGGGCCTCAAAACAGATCCCTGAGGTACACCACTTGTAACCGAACTCCACGATGAATAACATCCATCAACCACCACCCTCTGTCTTCTATCAGCTAGCCAATTCCTAATCCAATTAGCTAAATCACCCTCAATCCCATACATCTGCATTTTCTGCAGAAGCCTTCCATGTGCCACCTAACCCGCATATTTTTGGACTGTGGGAGGAAACTAGAGTACCTGCCAAGTAAAGTGGTGGAGGCAGGCACTCTGGAGTTATTTAAGAGATACTTAGATGGCCACATGAACAGAGTGGAAATGGAGGGACATAGAAATCTGATTTAAAATAGGCAGCGTGAGCCTTGGAAGTTCCCTGGGAAGTGTGTAAATTGTCGATGATATTGATGTATTGGTTTTATCCGACATGTACTTTGGTCCGCCTTGTTGTCTAACAAGGGGCATACACGCGATGGGTCATGAGAGGGCTGCTCTTGGATTTTTTTCGAGAGTATCCTAGTGCTTCACATCGTTAGTATACGCTTGACCTGGACCATTTGATGGGCAACACGACAGCTCAATGACTATCGCTGTGCTGTGCAGATACATGGATTTGGGCCTGTGTCTGTGGGAGTTTGCGCATTCTCCCCGTGCTTACGTGGGTTTTCTCCAGGTGCTCCGGTTTCCTCCCACATCCCAAAGATGTGCTCTTAGGCCGATTGGCAGAACAAATTCTCCCTAAATTGTCTCAAATTTGGTTTCAATGCATAGATCTATAAACATAAACTGGGATTATCGGTAGATGTGGGAACATCGAGGTGGTGGCGCAGGCTCGTTGGGCCAAAGGGCCTGTTTTCCGTGCTGTTTTGTTCTTTGTTCTCTTTGAAAGAAACCCATGCAGACGCTGAGAGAAAGTGTAAACTCCACACAGACAGTGACCCAAACCAGGAATTGAAACTGGTTCCCTGGCGCGGTGAGGCAGCAGTACTAACCACAGTGCCACTGCGCTGCCGATGCAGGTGCAGGAAAGCCAATGTGAAATGGTGCCAGACCTGAGATAACGGGGCAGATTGGTGGCAGGAAGGGTATCTGACTTTCAAACCACCTGCCAGATCCCAAAAAATGATGGTTGATAAGAATGGAGATGTGATGTGTGGTGAACGAGCAACGTGGCAACCAGTGTACCAGGGGAAAGAGGAAAAGGTACTCAACAGGAAGAATTAATGCAAATGAATATTTCTAATCTCGAAGATAGTGAGATAGGCTTTATATAAATATCTCAGTAATAGGTGGGCATGATGTGGCAGAGAGAGGTTATAGGTGAGAGATAGAAGGCCTAACAGAATTCAAAACAAGCGGGGTGAAGCCCCAGAGTACCAAATACAGATTTCTAACTGGCCTGCTTCAGCATCCATCTGCTCCCAAGGTCAGCTAGTAACTACTTCTGAGGTGAGAAATCCCTCCTGTATTTTAGTCTTGCCTCTTCAGGGCGAAACTTGATTCTGACATGGCAAGCCTGCCAAATTGGACAATTTCTTAAGGTTAGGAGTTTGAGCCCCATATTTGATGCCATAGTTTCTGTGTCATTATAGACATCATAGATCAAAGACTATCCTTCTGTACATTAAATGATTTTAAATATTCTAAAGCAAGCTGCTGAACTAAGGAAGGTTTTAAAGAATCTCAATTCTTTTTAGCTCACTAAATTACCATTTCATAACATTGTGAGAAGAAATTAGATATACTAACCTTGTATTCAAGAGTGATTTGTATGAAACTTTTAGGACTTTGTAAGGAATTGATAAAGTAGAAACCTTTTTCTGCTGTAGTGCGGGGAGTCTAAGGGGGAAATAACCTTAAAATCAGGGCAAGGTATTCAAGAGAGAAGTTCAGAAATAGCTTCTTAGGCAAAAGGTGGTGAATTGTGAAATTTTCTTCAAAAAAAAAGCAATAAATGTGAGTTCAATCAATTTTCTTCAATCTGAGATTAATATGTTTTTGTTAGACAGCGGCTCGTAAAAGGATATGGAGCCACGTGTGATTGGATTTAAAATATAGATCAGACATGAGCCACTGGCTCAAGAAGTTGAATGGGTTACTCATGTTCCAAAGTCCCTTTATAATCAGTCACAATGACTGTTCTATTCCTCCTTCATACCTTCCAATTTCTAACCATACCAGTAATATCATTTTGCTAACTGTGAAATGATGCTCAAAGGAGAGATGCCAGGTTCTTTTTAAATGTGTGTCTTGACCCTGTCCATTTCTTAAGTTGTTCACTAGACGCAGTTGGTCTGGGCTTAGGCACTGCAATGTTTTACAACACCAATTTTAAATCCAACCAATTTATTTGATAGTAAATCCGCGAGCTTTCAAAGCTATGCGCCTTCGTCAGGCAAATGCAGTGTTCTGATCTGCAGAGGCACTCATATCCACACAGACAGTTACAGATTGCTGATTAGAATGCGAATCCTTACATCTAACCTGCTATTCAAGTGTTAAAGTGGCTAACAATGTGTGTGAAGGGAATCCTGAACATTGGTTAGAGAATTGTGTATTTTCTCCAGACAGCACAGTAAGTGAGGTTTTTTGCTAACCCAGGCAAGTTACGGGGGTTACAGATAGTGTGTCATGAAGCCAAGATCCCTGTTAAGACCGTCCTCATGTGTGCGGAGCTTGGCTATCAGTCTCTGCTCAGCGACTCTGCGCTGTCGTGTATCACGAAAGCCCCCTTGAAGAACATTTACCCGCAGGTCGGAGGCCGAATGCCCATGACTGCTGAAGTGTTCGCCCACAGGAAGGGAACTGTTTTTTGCCTGGTGATTGCTGAGCGATGCTCATTCATCCGCTGTCGTAGTGTCTGCATGGTCTCCCCAATGTACCATGCTTCGGGACATCCTTTCTTGCAACGTATTAGGTAGACAACGTTGGCCGAGTTGCAAGAGTATGTACCGTGTACCTGGTGAATGGTATCCTCACGTTTGATGATGTCATCCATGTCTATGATGTGGCATGCCTTGCAGATGTTGCTATGGCAGGGTTGTGTGGTATTGTGGTCACTGTTCTCCTGAAGGTTGGGTAGTTTGCTGCGAACAATGATCTGTTTGAGGTTGTGCGGTTGTCTGAAAGCAAGAAGTGGGGGGGTGGGGATGGCCCTAGCGAGATGTTCATCGTCATCAATGATATGTTGAAGACTCCGGAGAAGATGTCGTAGCTTCTCCGCTCCGGGGAGGTACTGGACAACAAAGGGTACTCTGTCCACCTTGTCCCGTGTTCGTCTTCTGAGGAGGTCGGTGCGGTCTATCGCTGTGGCACATTGGAACTGTCGATTGATGAGTCGAGCGCCATATCCTGTTCTCACGAGGGCATCCTTCAGCGTCTAGAGGTGTCTGTCACGATCCTCCTCATCTGAGCAAATTCTGTGTATACGGAGGGCTTGTCCATAGGGAATGGCTTCTTTAACGTGTCTAGGGTGGAAGCTGGAGAAGTGGAGCATTGAGGTTGTCTGTCGGTTTGCGGTACAGTGAGGTGCTGAGGTGACCGTCCTTGATGGAGATGCGTGTGTCCAAGAATGCAACTGATTATGGAGAATAGTCCATGGTGAGTCTGATGGTGGGATGGAACTTGTTGATATCATCATACAGTTGTTTCAATGAATGTTCACCATGAGTCCAAAGGAAAAAGATGTCATCAATGTATCTAGTATATAACCTTGGTTGAAGATCTCATGTAGTGAAGAAGTCTGTGTGTGTGGATATGAGTGCCTCTGCAGATCAGAACACTGCGTTTGCCTGACGAAGGCGCATAGCGTCGAAAGCTCGCGGATTTACTATCAAATAAATTGGTTGGATTTAAAATTGGTGTTGTAAAACTTTACTGAGTTTACCCCAGTCCAACGCCGGCATCTCTACATCATGACACTTAGGCACTGCTCCAGAGAAAGTCACTCTATTATCCCTATCACTAACATTTCATGAAGTGTTACCCTTAATCCATTCATTGTATTTGATGCAGTCATTAATGCAAATTTGCAGTTTTCTTTTTCCCCCAAGAAGAAATGGTCCTGAGCCCACAGCTTTCTCAGCAGAGCCTATCCATCGTGTATAAATCAGGCTTTTACATAGCTTCCACTGGGTTTAGATCCCTTTCCACCTCTCCATCATTCTGAATTATTGATTTATGAATTATAGATCTGTGGTAAAATAAGTCATAACATATGGGCAGACTCAAACATTTTACCACAGTCATTTTGTGACTCATTAATAAAATGGAAATGAAGTAAATTAATATGAACCATGCATATAAGAAAATGGAATAAAGATGTACCAAGTAGACAGTTATAAGAATATTATCAAACATCCATTAAAGCAGAAACCCACTGTTCACACGTTAATACAATCAAGATTCACGGATGAAGTACTCCTATTTTGGTTGTGTGTGTTAACATATTTGCTTTCACTTGACAAATACCAGCTGTTTATTGTGAGTACAAGGCTATATTGAACATGTCCCGTTGAGGCAAAAGCAAAAATTGCTAATGCTGGAAATCTGAAATAAGAGAAAAAGAAGCTGGAAAACTCAGCAGGTCAAGCCACATCCATGAGAGAAATATGAGTAGGATTTGCCAACCTGACTAGCTGCATGTGGGCGTGATGGGAATATTTACGTAATAGTGCCCACCCACTGCCGGGCTGGAAAATTCCGCTCATTGTTTTGGGCTGATGCTCTTCCATCAGAACTGTTCATCTGGTAAGGCATGTGGGTTGGATTTTACAACCACAAGTTGAGCAGGCCTCACACCTCCCCTGTCTCCTGTGGGTAAGAAAGATATGGCATGATGATATTGGGTCAGCAATCCAATATCATCAAGCCAGGCTCATATTGGGGAAGATAAGCATTCAAAAGTCCACCTGCCATCTTGAATTAAGCAATTTACAAGCCTTTGAAGTTGTTGATGACCCAATTGCATTAAATGTTTTATTAGCCCCTCTATTTTTCAATCAGCAGATGTAAAATTGTTTGGGAATGCTTTACACTAGGTATAACGAGGTGGCTTAAGGGTGAGACTATGGCTGCATGTAGTTGCAGAGTCTGCTGGTCAAAGTGAGAGCATTTGTATATTTTTTTACTTCACTTATTCACTAATTTGAGCCTGCCGCAAGAAATAAGGAAAGATTGAGAAAGCAGGGGGCATTTTAATTATAGTAATGGTCAACTCTCCCAACTAGCACTATTGGGGTTTCTGGTGGTCACTGCCAGTGTGCCAGGGGAGAACTGCCCATGACCAGCAGGGAGCTTTAATGGCCACAGAGGTGTATGTAATGTGGGTGATATGGTAATCTCAGGGAACATTGATCTTCATATCGTTTGGGTGAATTTATAATGACAATATGGAACATGTGCAGTGAAGATCAGTAGTGATTCTCGCCATCAGTGTGCCGCAACAAAAGGCCAGAGACTTTTGTGCACTGGGATTTGAAGGGGCCAAATGTAATTAAATACTACTTTAAGTATGCAATTGGCCCCTGAACACAATTTGGTTGGCATCATTATTTCATTTGATATATTATTATCACATATTTTAGTGTATAGTGAAAAGGATTGTTGATTGTGCGCTATGCGAGACAAAGTACACCGTTTGCAGAGAAGGAAATGAGAGAGTGCAGAATGTAGTTACAGTTATAGCTGGGGTATAGCTGTATGGTGCACTGTAAGTTCATTCAAAAATTTGAACTCTATTACATTGTAGCCAGTGGAAGCTCCTTAGCTATCACAACAGTGTTGAAGCCTTTTCATTGCAAACTACTAGATCCAAAATAGCCTGTTCCTCAATATAGTGAACTAAAAAAGTATCTTGCACATGTTGCATACAAATTCAGTTTACCCAAATTATATGAAGATCAATGTTTGCCATGATTACCACATTATATGTGCCTCTAATTTCCTGAGATATATTCTGCTCTACATTTACAGATACAACCAGAAAGAAGGCTTTCTGTGGTGCATCACAGCTTGGTATGGCTCCTGCCCTGAGCAGGACCGCAAAAAACTATAAAAGCTCATGAACAAAGCCCAGTCCATTACGCCATCTAGCCTTCCATCCATTGACTCCATCTACGCATCCCACTGCCTTGGAAAAGCAGCCAGCATAATTAAGGACCCCACAAACCCCTGATATACACTCTTTCACCTTCTTCTGTTGAGAAAAAGATACAAAAGTTGGAGGTCATGTAGCAACCAACTCAAGAACAGCTTCTTTCCTGGAAGAGAGTATGTCTGGAGTGTGTGGGTCCTTAATTATGTTGGTTGCTTTTCCAAGTTTCTTGCAGTCTTGGGCAGAGTAGGAACCATAGCAAGCTGTGATACAACCAGAAAGAATGCTTTCTATGGTGCATCTGTAAAAGTAGAGCAGAACATCAGGAAGTTAGAGGTGTATATAATGTGGATAATGTGGTAATCATGGGGAACATTGATTTTCATATAATTTGGTTGAGCTGAATTCATAATGACAGTATGAAACATGTGCAAGATAGTTTTCTAATTCAGTATATTGAGGAACAGGCTATTTTGGTTCTAGTAGTTTGCAATGAAAAGGCTTTAATATTGATATTGTTGTTAAGGGGTTTCAGCTAGCCACAATGCAATAGAGTATTATGTACAGGTTATACGTGATTCAACTAAGTCCCAACCTAGGGTCTTAAATCTGAACAAAGCAAACTGCTAGATTTGAGGGACTAGTTGGCAAAGGTAGATTGTAAACTACATTAAAAGATTTAATGATAAACATAATTAGCTCTAATTAAAATCTAATTTACAACAAATAAATGTTCCTTTAAGGCACAAAAGTCCCACAAAAAAAAATGATCCGAGAGATCAAAGTAAATGCTTACAATGTTACCAAAAGGCTGAGAACTGAGAGGAATTTTAGAATTAGGCAGGGGCCAGGAGATTTACAAACTGCTGCTGGGTGTGAAACTGATTTTCAAGTCTGCGTGCTTTCCAGGATCAGCACCATCTGCACCATGAGGTCAGAGAATTTCCCCCTCCCCCAATTTTGACTTTACAACACTGAACAGTTAGTCTTTACCAACTGTTGTACTCCTTTATGTCCTGCTTTTCACAGCCTCAGGGCAAATTGCTCTCAGATACAGTATAGAAATGTCTTTACTGCAGAGAGATCTCTCAAACTTTCTGCTATTCAGTGAAAATAGGGTAACGTGCCTTGATTCAGGAATCAATTCCCCATTTGTAACATTGTCCCCATGGGAAGACAAGGTTCCAAATTAGACATTTCCACTTATGACATAGTTTTTGGATACCAACCATGTCATGAGTTTGAGGGCTGCCTGCCCTGGGAATCCAAAGTGATTGGTAGTGAATTAATAGCCCATTTTATACATTGCACTTTTTAATTTTCTTACTGATGGTGAAATATTGTTTGGGACTCTCCGACCTCGCTCACTCTAGGATTTTCTGGTCTCACTGCAGTGAATAGAGATTTGGCTGAGTGCCAGATTTTGTTCTTGCTGGCAGTGGTGATGGAATGTACGTGACTGGAGAATTCTGACCACTACCATTTGTTGAGTGCCATTGCCAAAGGCTCATGCTACTCCCCGATTACAAATTAACAGTCTACTAATGGTGTAATTCATAGTCAGAAATGCTAAGCACTGGTGACCTTTGGCCATTATTGAGCAGCTTTGTGATTGAAACCCAAATTCTTTTAAATATGAATATTTTCCCCTTTCTAACAGGGACCTCTAAGGATTATGACCCAGTTTAAAATAAATGAAAGTAGAAGGCACTTAAAATGCCACCAGTGTTTAATAAAAATATCACCTTCGCCATATCAGTTTTAGAAATTTACTGGACAAACAGCTGTATCTAAAACGATTTAGAAAACATTCACATTGAATGAACGTCTGCACCAACAGCATAATATAACCTTGAAAATGACAGCAGTAAGAAAGAAAATCAGACTGAAGTGAATTATGGTTTGATGGCTCCCTGCCAGACTTCCAGTGTGATATTGATAACTATTTTTCTGCTTTTCCCTTTTTTTTATTGCAACAATAGTGATCCCTGCTGGGGAGCGGTTCCATAGATATCAGTTATCTTTCGTGATCAAGCAGCACTCTTTCTCCATGAGAGTAAAGGCAGTATCAATCAGACCATTTTACCATGAAGAGGTCGATAGATGAGCTTGAATTTGTCTTCGACTGGCTTCTGCACAGATCTACTTTCCAACTATAGCATTGGGTAGCGATCAAGAATGGTAACTCTCATTGATTTTCTAGTCCTTTGATGTGGGGGAATTAAAGTGATGGACACAAAATGGTTGCCCAGCACACACAATGGTTACTTGGGAAGGTACATTTACAGGCACTGGCTTTTAGCACAGACAGTTACTTAGAAGTTAAAATATGCAGGATCCAAGATGCTGCAGGAAGCTGGTCAGAGTTTGAGGCACTTTAGATAAGGGCAGATCCAGAACAATGAGTCTGAGGTCAACCACAGATAGGGACAATAAATACATAAATGTAACAAGATCAACCACTGAATAGGTGAAAATCAGTCATTGACAGAGAACATAAATGTATCCATTCTATGAACAATGATATATTAACTATCCATGTGCGTACCTGTCTGCTTGTAACAATGTGTTTATTATTGATGTCCGTATCTACCTATTCAACTTGTAATGAAGTGTTAACTACTAATGTCTGTCCTGCCTACTGTCTAAAAGATACAAAAATGATCAACTACCATTGTATAATTGAGAACGTAGCCGCCAAGTACTGTGGAGTACCAATGCTTTCTCCCAAAGCTTCGTGTCCAAAATAAAAATGTATTTTTGAAACCTCCAAGTCTGGCTCCGAAGTAGTAAATTGCCCACAACACCTTGATCTGGGAGTCCTTAGACTAACATAGCACCCCTGACTTTTGCTCTCTGGTGAGCCATGAACTTAATATCTGGTGGTGGATAATCATGCATTGTGTGGTGCAGTATAATTACCTAGCAAGCCAATGGCTGAGCAGCCGTTTTGATATCTGTGTAGAATTTATCCTATATGAGAAAATAATATGGCTTACTGGGTAAAGAAAATTGCAGAATGTATAGCACCTTTGGAGAATATCAGCAGAGAGGATCTAAGAGGACGAATATTAAATTGGGAAAGTGTTCGATTCTCATAAATGCATAACTACTTAGCTAAGAAATATGCATGCAATCAGGATTCAAGTTAGAAGAGGATTTTTGTAAGTTGCTGCTAAAAATAGTCATTAGGAACTCTGCATTGGAGCCATTTATATCATACATCTGACAACTTAATGTCAAAGAAAACAAAAATGAATAAGTCTAACAAATCCACTGAACATTAAAACATGATCTAACTTCGAACGTACTGTTATATCTGGGTGAGATTTAATGCTGAATATTATGTAATTAGAATGCTGAGCACTAGTACGTTGTTAATCTGAGAACAATTTATGCGGCAATAAGGACTTTGCATTTTGGTATTATGCTTGGATCATGAATTCTGTACAATACTTCTGTTCTGTGGGTTTTATACATGGATTAGCGTCCAAGTCAGATCAGATACACATTTTGTGTCGAGTAGGCTATACTTGATTGAGTAATATAGTGTGGCCCAATATTATTTGTGTTTAGCACTGTTTAGCAAATTTCCCATAGCATGGTTTACATTATGGACAGATTGCTAAAGAAATTCAGAATGTTTGTACTGAAATTGATTTGTTATTATACAAATGTAGGAATTAAGAGCAGGAGGAGGCCATTCAGGCCTTCAAGCCTGCTCTGTCATTCAATAAGATCATGGCTGATCTAATTTAACCTCAACTCCACGTTCCCACCTATCGCCTTTAACATTTCATCCCTTGCTTATCAAGAGTCTGTCCACCTCTGTCTTGAAGATATTCAAAGAATCGTTTAAATGAGTCTTTAAAAACCATTGCATTACAAGCTACAGACAAGTGCTGGATAATTGAATTAGGATAGATAGCTGCTTGATGGCCAGTGTAAACATGATGGGCTGAAGGGCTTCTTTCTGCACCGTAAAGCTTTATGACTCTGATTCTGCCTCAGCCACCATTTAAGGAGGAGAATTCCAAAGATTCTCAACACTGAGAGAAAAATAATTCCTTGTCTCTGTCTTAATTAGGTGACCAATTATCTTTCAGTCATCTTCAACCTTTACTTGCAGCCAATATGGTGAAAATCTGATTCTGGTAAACCCTTCAATACGAGAGACGTAGATACAGATAAACAGAAGGACAAGCCTATTTTTTATTAAAAAATGAGTAGCCCAATAATTGCTGTCAAATTAACAGTGAGATTAAATGCACCAATCCTAATTTACATGCGAATGTCATAGTAACTTCAGGCAAAGGCAAGTAGAATGAAATGCAGACACTTAAAATTTCCTGTTTAGGTTGCACTACTCTACTGTTAGCTTTACAAAAATGAGATCTTGTTGTCTGACTTCAAAACTTGTAGTATAATAGCTTTAGCACGGGGTAAAATCGCAAAGCATTTCAAGAGAGCTTTATGAAGCAGCCTTGACCCTGAACAGCATAACGAAATATAAGGTTATATGAATAGATTCATAGAATGATACTGGCCTCAAGGAAGCTATTCAGCCCATCAAGTCAGTGTTGGCTCTTTCAAAGAGTAATCCAGTTAGTCCTTCCCCCCTGTTCTTTTTCCATATCCATGTAATTGTTTTTTCTTCATGTATTTCTTCAGTTTCCTTTTGGAAACTATGATTGAGTCTTTATCCACCTTCCCTTAAGATGTGTCTCTGACTCGTTCAGCACTCATCCTAAATCTGGTTAATCAACCCATCAGCCATTGGAAACACTTTGGTCAGAATTTTCCGGCTGTTCACACCTCACGACTGCTGTCAACAAGAACAGAGAGTTTGGCACTCGGTCAAATTTGTATTCATTGCAGGGGGACTGGAGAAAACCAGCTGCAGGCGAGGTCTGAGAATCTGGTCATATATATTTGCTCTGTCTAAACCTTCATGATTTGAAGCCCTTTATCAAATCTCTTGGTTTTTTTTCCTCGATATTGAGCTGCTGCTGCTGCACAAATTCTCTATGATCTCTCAATCCAGAAATAATTTTAGTCAATCTTTTCTGCACCACCTCCAAAGGGTTGAGATGCAGAGATTAAGTCAGTGACATATTTGTGGCATATGGGGCCTCGCACTGTCCTGTAGCAGGTTCCACTTATATTTGCATATTATGAATAGTCACTAGCGTAAAACTTTTTAAAATTACATCCCACATTCAAGGTAAAATCAGCAATATACAAGGCACTCTCTTCCCATTTGTTTAATGGTTTATCAGTCAGCTTTGTACAGTTGTGTCCGAGGTTGATGTTTTTCCTTGTTGAATTCTGTGGCATAATGGAGGGAAGTAGTCATGGAGAGGGATCTGGGAATTGAGGAATGGAACAGGGATAGAAGATGGGATCAGGGAACGGAAGAGCAAATGAGGGAATATAGAACTGTACAGCACAGGAACAGGCCCTTCAGCCCACAATGTTGTGCCAGATATGATGCTAAATTAAACTAATCTCTTCTGCCTACCCTTAATCCATATCCCTCTATTCCTTGCATAGTCATGTGTTTATCTAAAAGCCCCTTAAACACAGCTATTGTATCTGCCTGTTCCACCATTTCTGGCAGCACGTTCTAGACTCCTATCACTCTGTGTGAAAAACTGGTTCCTCACATCTCCTTTGAATCTTCCGCCTCTCACCTTTGCACATATGAGACATTTCAACTTTGGGAAAAGATTTGGATTGTCAACTCTACCTGTGCCTCTTGTAGTTTTATAGACTTCTATCATGCCTCCCCTTAGCTCCAGAAAAAATAACCCTAGTTTGTCCAGCCTCTCCTTATAGCTCTTCCCTCTAATCCAAGTAGCATCTTGGTAAGTTTCTTCTGCATCCTCTCCAAAGCCTCTACGTCCTTCCTGTAATGTGATGACTAGAATTGAATGCAATGCCTTTAAGTGGGTTCTAACCAAAGTTTTATAAATCTGCAAAATGACATACTGACTCTTGTACTCAATGCCCTGACCAATCAAAGCAAGCATGCCGTATGTCTTTTTTTTACCACTATAATTACTTAGGTGGCCACTTTCCGGGAGTTATGGAGTTGAACTCCAAGTTCCCGTTGTACATCAATGATGTGCAGAATTCTGCTATTAACTGTACACTTATCCTTGACATTTTATCTCCCAAAGTGTAGCACTTCATGCTTGCCCAGATTAAACTTCATTCGCCATTTTCCCGCACATACCTGCAACTGATCTATATCCCGCTGTATCCTTTGACAACCTTCTACACCCTTCATAATTCCATCTATCTTTGTGCTGTCTGCAAATTTGCTAACCCATCCATCTACATTTTCATCCAAGACAATTATATCCATTGCAAACAGCAGAGGTCCTAGTATGGATCTCTGGGGAACATCACCAGCCACAGGGCCAGAAAAACACCCTTCTACCATGATGCTCTGACTTTTTTGGGCAAGCTAATTCTAAATCTAAGCAGCCTGACATCTTGGGTATGGTGGAAATAGTCAGTCTTGGTAAGGAAATGAATTGGCCTAAAGGGCGGTGTCCACATGTAAGCCCATCTTAGGGTGTTGGCTGGCAGAGTCCTTACAGGTGTTTTGAGTTTACAAACATTTTAGTTCTCCCCATTGAGAGTGATCTTGAACAATATCTTTTGCAATGCATAGAAGAGAGGAACAGATAAGGCAGCAAATTCAATCATGTTCCACAGAGTACTGAGTAGAACACAGGACGCTAACATGAACATTAAATAAAAAGTAAATAAGGAAATATCTTATTATTTCTTTAATAAGGAAATCTCAACTGCCTTACAACCATCAATGCATATATTTAAAAGTGAAATTTAAATTTGAGAAAGTATCTTTGGCAGGCTTGTGCTCTCATGTCTTATGTCAGTACAGAAAAGTTGTGGCCGTGATGAAAACCCTCCCATTTTTGGACAGGAGACTCTTCTATAGATCATCATAACTGCTGGATTGTTGGCTGGTGACAAGTTCCACCACTGGAAAGATTCACCAATCAAGTGATCAGTGCAAGCTGCGAGCATGCTAAATTTTATTTTTAATCTTGCAGGAAGCAACAAAAAGCAAGAAGTGGAAGTGGTGTCCACTTCATGTTCTGCCATCAATAATGGTGCACCATGATTAATATTCAGCCTTTCTGTGTGTTCTAAAATGTGGTGCCCAAAATGACTTGTAATCCACCAATTGGGTATTTTATAAACAGCAATTCTGGGCTTCTATACTCTATAGCAAAAAGCAACAAACTAGGAGTCAGAAACAAGTTAAGAATTACCAAGATGTTGGTCAGAGGTATATTTCTTATCATCCCTGTAGAGACTAATAACTTAAAAAAGAGAGAAATTCAAACTTCCAGTATTTAACTGAAAAGTTGATGTGCCATTCTTTGAAGTAGCAGTGGAGAAGAATTTTGGCATTCTGGCCTTCATCAGTCAGGGCATGGAGTATAGAAGTTGGGAAGTTATGTTGAAGTTGTGCAGGACGTTGATGAGGCTGCACCTAGAGTATTATGATGAGTTTTATTTGCCTTGCTATCGGAAAGTAATATAATTAACCTGAAGAGAGTGCAGAAGACATTTACAAGGATGTTGCAAAGACTCAAGGGATTGAGTTATTAGGAGAGATTGGATAAACTAGGACATTTCTCTTTGGAGCACAGGAGGCTGAGGAGTAATCTTATAGTGGTGTATAAAATCAGGATAGGCATGGATAGGGTGAATGCGCTCAGTTGGGGAATGGTACATATGTGGAATGAGCTGCCGGGTGGTTGAGTTAGGGAGATTGACAACATTTAAATGGTATTTTGACAGGCACATGGATAGAAAAGGTTTAGAGGCATATGGACCAAATGCAGGCAAATGAGGTTAACTCATGGGCGTTTTGGTTGGCATTGACCAGTTTGGGCCGAAGGACCTGTCTTTGTGCCATAAATTCTATGATTGACAAGATTTCAATTCCACAGTAAAAAGTGCTTTACTGTTACAAACAGACTAAAAGCACTATTGACTAAACACCATTTTTAATAGATAATTTATACTTGGATCTACAAGCCAGAACTTCTTTGAAGGGGAAAACAACACACTTCACAGGTATACACTCTGTCCCTTAAGTTCATTTTTATTTGATTTTGTTTTGAAATTTCACTAGACCCATTCCAAAGTCAATTGTTACTCCCAAAGATTTATTTTTATTTCCCAGCCTGGTAACTTTCAAATCCAGAACTGTTTTTCACAGTGTGGGCATTTCCTGGTGATTCTACCTCTCTCACAAATCAGATGAAGTCTTCCAGCTTTGTTTCAAATCTTTGCAAACTTGATCTTTTCAATCAGCGCCTGTTTTCCTACATGGTGAAACAGAGAAATCTGTAACCTCTAGCTGTCCCTCTTTCCTGGACACTGGTAGGCTGACTATTGCTGTGATTTTGTGCCCACGTTCATTGAATGCAAATAATGGTGTGGGCGCAAAATACCGTGAGACTATCAGAATGAGAAACTCACTGGTGAGATCTTACTTTCTGATTCTTTCATCCATCTATGACGTAACATTTAGAAAAGTAGAAATATAAACTGAGCAACTACAGGCCAGTCATTTTAACCTCAGTGGTAAGGCAACCTTTTGATAATCTGAGACAAGATTAACAATTACACTTGGACAAGTGTAAAGTAATTAAAAGTAACATGTGTTGATCCCATGTGACTGATTTTTTTTTTGATCAGGTTACAGAGAGAGCTGAGGAGGATGACATGCTTGATGTGTTGTTTAAGGACTCCCAAAAGGTACTTGATAATGGATTCTCTTATCACTTTGACAGATGAGTGTTCAGCAAACAAAACAAAGATGAGTCTGCAGTCCAGATTGATGCCCTATGTATGTTGTCAGACCATATCTTAAGTTATGTAATCAACTGCAAATGAAATCAGTGTAGGACGGATGGATGGCGGCATTGACTCATTTGACTTAAGGCATTTAATTCGGATGTCAAAGTTGCTTGTTTACAGAGATTTCTCTATTTCGTTCAATCCAAGCTTATTTGCTTCCTGTATATTGGGGTTCAACTTGAAGACTCTGAGGTTGGCTCTTTATATCTAAGTTTGGAATGTCCTGTAGTGTGGCGTCCTGCAGTCTGCTGGCCTTTGATTCATGGGAATGCACCATGCAAACCTTATGCTCAGCTTAACAATGCTGATCTCTGACAAGCATGCTCACTGTGGCATAGTGATTAACACTGCTGCCTCACAGTGCCAAGGACCCAGGTTTAATCCAGATGCTGGGTGACTGTCTTTGTGCAGTTTGTATGTTTTCCCTATGTCTTTGTGGGTTAGGTGGATTGGCAATGCTAAATTGCTCCTTATTGTCTAAAGGTCTGGAAGTTAAGGGGATTAGTGGAGTAAATATGAGAGGTTACTAGGATAAGACATGGGGTGGGCTTCAATAAGATGCTCTATTGGAGAATCAGTGAGAATCAATGGGCCGAATGGCCTCCTTCACTATAGGCATTCTATTATTCTCTCAATGCGAGCTATACAGCCTTCTTTGTGAATTGTTGTGATGCTGATGTTGTCCTGCCACCCAATTTTTGCAAAAGATCTCAGTGCATTGCTCCTTGATTGATGTCTTATGTGCTGCCAGTAGATAGTCCAAGTCTTGCACTGATAAAGTGATTTGGAATGGCATGGTGGCACAATAGTTAGCACTGCTGCCTCATAGCACCAGGGATCCAGATTTGATTCTCAGCTCGGGTCACTGTCTGTGTGGAGTCTGCACATTCTACCCATGTCCATGTGGGTTTTCTGCTCCTGTTTCCTCCCATAGTTTTAAAGATGTGCTGGTTAGGTGCATTGACTGTGCTAAATTCTTCCTCAACTGGCACTACAGCGTGGCGGGTAGGGGATTTTCACAGTACCTTCATTGCAGTGTTAATGTAAGTCTATTTGTGACAGTAATATACTTTAAAATGAAGAATCATCACCAAGTAGACTTTGATAAAGTGCCATATAATATTGATATGTCCCTAAGACTTGAAAGAGATCAGAACATGTTTAAATCAAAACTCACATTTTTACTAATTTAAAAAAAGATAGTACATGACTTGTGCATTGGTTATAGTTTCTGGAAATTTTCATCACAGTTGCAGGACAAAAACTCAACCCTCAGCCTTGTGAAATCTCACAACTCTAACTGTGAGGATGCATTGCAATAAACAAAATCATTGACTTAAAAAGGGCCTGTCTCCGCAGTCTGGCCCTATAACAAAGAGAGAGCCATTGAAACTCATTATTCCTGCAGAGGCACACTTAGCCACCATCTATCTCCGCAGGTGAACAATGAGATTTTGACACTGAGGCATAGAGACAGCTTGTTGGTTTGAAACTGACTCATTAATTGGCATCATCACATGACCTCAGCTTCTGGCCTTTCAAGACTCACAATTCAGCCTGCTGGTAACCTCCAGCCTGCAAACATCAAAGCAGGACTTCAGACCGACTAACATCCTGCATCAAATCTAAACTTCATGAAAGCCTGTTTCTCTACAAGATCTCTGTCACTGCTTTCTGAACAAGCCAGTCTCTGTGCAGCAACATCAGCTCATTGTATCACCATCAACTTTAAAGGAATTCTGCCACTCATGCTTCAGCCAACTGACCTTGCCTGAACTATAGTTCCTTTATGTAGGAACCCTTCACTGAACTCTGACTAGGTACTCTGGCAATCCCATGAACTAATATCCATTACTGTGGCTCTCTTTCTTTTAAGTTATTCATAGTTGAAAAAAATCCTCTTTCCTATCTTCTTATTATAAGCTTGTGAAGTTGAAATAAACCCCAGGTTTGAATGTGTGAATAAACTATACTTCTGATTTAACTTAAAGAGAGTTTGCTCCGAGTCATTTTAAACATTGACTTCACAAACAAAGGGTTTGGGGAAGCGTATAACAGCCTATTTCAAAAATTGCTTACGAACAGATGCCGTGAAAAATAAAGGAACTCATATTTGTCCATAATGACAGGTTCGCCAGCCAAGTTGAAGCCCATGGAATAAAAAAGATGGCGTGGACACAATGTTGGTTGAGTGACAGTGAACAAGAAGCAGTGGAAAAGGGTTGGTTTTGGAACTGAGGGAAGTTCCAAATGGTGTTCTACTGGAGTAAGTACTAGGACCATTACTTGATTTATATCATTAATTTAGACTTTGATGCAGATGACTGAAAACTTGGAAGTATTGCCAACTGTGAGTAGAATATCAATAGGGAGGATGTAGACAGGCTAGTTGAGTGGGTGGATGTGTTGCAGATAAAATTTTAGATAGATAGATGATCCATTTTGGTAGAAAGAATGAAGAGAGACATGAAGAGTGGGATTTGAAAAGTGGTGCTGAAACAGGGAGACCAGGAGCTCTCTGTGCACAAGCTAATGAAAGTGACGGGGCAGGTTGAGGAAATCCTGGACTTCATAAACAGCCAAAGTCTAAATTTTTGTGAGTGAGGTGAGAAATTAGATTGCTTGTTACTTAGCAGACCTGTCAGATCCAATTTTTGCTCTGTTGAGATGGGGACGGGATTAAGCTTGTTCCACTCACCTCAGACATGGTTCCTACATGACAACAGGGAAGGGTGAGTGCTGAGGCGGACTGGTTAATAGCCTGCCTCAGTTCGTTGCAGTTTTTTCAGTTGTTTTTGAAGCTATCAGTTCCTCAAATGCATATCTACTACATCCCGTCAAACTCACTCCCACTCACACCCATGATGTTCATATCCTGATTCAACTTGCAAACCAATTCATGGTCCATCATATTCTATGGCATTCTATTACCAATTCATGCCCCCTACTCACCCAATGCGTCCTCATATGCTCCATGACATCTCATACCCTATGCCCCTTCGATAGCCACTCACTCAGTATCATCACGGGCTGACTTTAAGTGTCATGTGGAGATGAAAATAAATAACTATTCAGCAATCTAATACATTTCCCACTCATACAAACTTGAAAAATGAAAAAAATGTTCTATTTGTAACCCATTCAAATTTAAGTAATCAAACTTAAAAACAAATTTATATTCAGTCCTAACATCAAAGACAGTTGATCCTTTAATAGCCTTTTTAAACCATCAATTTAAATGTGAACTTGAAATGTGAACTAATAATTGTTGCTTTTGAAATTCACAATAGTAACCCTGGGTAAACATCAACAAAGAACTTTATTGAAGTTGCAGGAAGCTTTTCTAACTTGGGTCAGATGATCTGTCAATCAAAGAAGTTCAGCAGAAAGTGTTCTTTAACTCTTCCTGACAGTTTCGACCTGTGTTTTTCTTTCAAGTTTGAAAAGTATTGGATTAAAAAAAACTTCAGATCATGACATTTAAACAGACCTTTTATAATCTTGAAGAGTATTTACATCTATTCCATCAATTTGTGATTCCCACACTGTGAATTAAAGTCCTTGGAACAGCTGAAGTGGGGTCTGTTTGACCTCAGCACTGTGACCAAATTCCTCTGTTGAGTATAGGTTTCCCACCTGTATGTATCAAGCCCTGCTCCCTTCTATCTGTTCTCACCTAGAAGGGCAAAGGCAGCAGATGCGTGGAAACACCTGCAACTCGAACACCATTCTGACTTGAAACTATATTACCATTCCTTCACTGTTGCTTGGTCAAAATTCTGGAACGCCGTTTCTAAGAATACTGTAGGTGCAATGTTTCAACAACACAGTATGCTATCATCTTTTCAACAGCAAGTGGGGATGGGCAATAAATTAGCTCCCTCAATGCTCACATCCCATGAATGAAAAGAAAAAACATTGGGCAGAATATTCTTAAACCCCCTGCTGTTGGGTTTGATGGTGAACCTGGGCAGGAGGCCTAAAAATCAGTTTTATGCTGGTGTGAATTTCTTGCTAAATCTTGTGCTCCTGCTCACCACAACAGGTCGGAAAAACTGCCAAAGTCTGGCGACAAACTAATTTGTGTTCTGGTGATGGAATGCAATTGAAGGTCCAACCATGACCTTTCAACCTCATCCAATTTTCTGCGACACCAGCTGGAAAACACGACAGTGTAATCACATCTGGAACAACATAGCGTGCAGATGTTGTCACTCACCTGAAAAATGCCTGACTTGCCTCGAATTCAGGATTGAAGCTGTGGGCAACCCTGGAACACAGCAATGAGTCAGGGAGAATTTGCAAGTGGACTTTCCACATTCCATGTCTTGGAGGAGAGGCATCTTCCAGCCTCAATGTTCCTGGAATCCACCTGCATTCTCAGGAGTCCAACTTCTAGTCTCAAAGTGCTTCTAGAGAACCATCTGCCTTTCAGGAGACACCCTTCTGTCTTCAATAGTGGGCCAGACACCCTTTCACTACGGCACCATGACAGGAGGGTGACAATTTGCAATCAGGCTTAACCCACCACATAATATTGTGTAAAACCCCAGCTTGCATAATTAATGAGGGTCAGAGAATATGGCATGTTTTCCAGCCAGCCTCTGGCTTCTAACAGCAAGTCCCATTCATTGGCCCGCTCTAGCAATATCTGGGTCAGTAACGTAATAGGCACAAACTTACTGGCTATTCACGCACACACTCCTGCTGCAGTGAGGTCGGAAAATTTGACAATCAGCCAAATCTTCGCTCACTGCAGTTGGATGGGAAAATTCCACCGGTGTGAATGGTAGTAAGATTCTGGCCTTTACCTATTTGTTCGTTGGGCTGAAGGGCCTGTTTCCCATGCCGTTTTGTTCTTTGTTCTTATTGTTTGACTCCAGTAAAGTTCAGTCCTGAGAAATGCACGCAGATGTGACCATGATTCAGCTACATTACAGAAGGTAGATGCGAGGATGTTCAAGTTTAATCGCAGGGTCATGTGCCACATGGTTTTTGTGTATATAAATGCACAATAGGGAGAGTTCAGTGTCAACTTGGATTATTTGGTATCTATTTTATAGCGAAGTCAGAAGCCCGTGCATTCAATAATTTAAGTTGATATTTCAGCTGGTTTATGATGCAGAGCGATGCCAGTAATGTGGGTTTGTTTCCTATACCAGCTGAGGTTATTCATGAAGTTCTGCTTCCTCAATCTTGTCCCTTGTCTGAGGTGTGGTGATCCTCAGGTTGAATCACCAGCACTCAGTGTTTATGGTCATCTAGGACAAAAACAGAAAATGATGTTTTTATTTTTCTTTCCATTTCCTATTTTTGTTTCAGATTCCAGCATCCGCAGTATTTTGCCTTTATTTTAGGGTCACCCAGCTCTGTGGCGACTTTACATTTTCCTAAGGGAGCACATTGTTATCAGAGGTGCCATCTTTCAGATGTGATCGTTGCTGGAATTCTACTGCCCCGCTTGCCACAGAATTGGAGCAGGCTAGGGGCGAACAACAGAAAGCGTACTAAGGTAAACTAAGGTAAGATAAGGCATGGGTGGTATTGTTGATTGTGCAGGCTCGATGGGCAGAATGGCCTCCTTCTATACTGCAAGGATTCTATGAAATGCCCATTGATCTTGTGTGGTAACTTCCGGTCTTGCTCAAGCAAGGTTGTAAAATCCCACCTATGTCTCCCAAATCGAATGGATGAAAGATCAAACTACTTTTCTGGGGACTTTGACAAAATTCACTGTTCTAACACAACTCCAAAACTGATGAACTGGTTATTCATTTAACTTAGTATTTGTTAGACTTTGCTTTGTCCAAATCTGCTGCCTTATTTAACATCATTTTAAATGACAGTATTTTAGTGGATTTGAAACAGCTGGGAATTCTGTGTGAACAGAAATCTGTTATGCCAAAGTGGCTCTGTGGCCACCCAGAGGGAACATCATGAGTGTTAGTCACTTTGCTGCCACATCTTCATAAGGGAGCACGCAGAAGCCCTGTTTAATTATGTACCTACCACATAAACCTCAGCAGTTAGCCAGTGGCAGTATGACTGTGTTACGGGATTTTGTGCCCGACACAGTATCACTGCATGTACAGATGCTGTCTGGGTGTCTACCAACAATCCTATGCTTGCTTAAGTAGGGAAAGACTATTATTCCATCAATGGGAAAACGATGCAGTAAAAACTAATGTTCATTAACACATTTCTAATGGAGTGTATGCATAAGGCTTCTGTGATGAATCAAACAAAACGTGATCCTTTAAAGGAGAAAGAAAATGGCCCCTCAGAGACATGAGCTGCCTGGCATAACAATGGCTTCTGGCAGCTTGACACAACTCCTGTGCCCCACCAGACAGCAGACATAATGAGCTTGATTTTTAGCCATCGCTGAACCAGGGTTAGCGACAGACAGAAATTAAAAATAGCAATGCCAGCCTGCATGTTGCCTCTCCATCCCCTATTTTCTCTGAGTTGAAATGTTATTGGGGTAAGAGACGTGGCATGGCGGGACTACTTGCTCACACTTAGTGATGGCCAACTCGGTTTCAAGGGTCATTTAGGCTAATTAAAGGAGACTGACTGAGATTTTCCAGTTGGCCTCTAGTTGAGCCCAGACTAATTTAGTTGCTTAAGGGTGGGCACCTGGTGGCAGACTTGAGGATCAGCACTACAGACTAGATGCCCTCCCTGTAGCCCTGGTGCTGCAGCAACCACAAACTACCCTTTAAAGAAGAAGACTATTTGGCCCATCAAGTCTCTACTGTTTCTCTGAAAGAGCTTTCTATCAAATCCCACTCTTCTGCATTATCCCCATAACTTTCTGCATTCTTTCTTTATGGGTAATCCAATTCCATTTTGTATAACTGGATCAACCCTGCCTCCATCAACCTCTCAGGAAGTTCATTCCTGATTCCAGCCATCCTCTAGGTAAAAAGTTATTCCTCAGATCACTTCTACTGCTTTTGCCTATTGTATTGAATCTGTGCTTTCTCACTTGTGAGGTGCTGTTCACAACACCAGGTTAAAGACCAACAGGTTTATTTGGTAGCAAAAGCCACTAGCTTTTGGAGCGCTGGCTGCCCCTACGTCAGGTAAATGGGAGTTTTAATCACAAACAGGGCATATAAAGACACAAACTCAATTTACAGAATAACGATTGAAATACGATTCTTTACAGCTAATCAAGTCTTAAAGTCTTAAACACCGGCATCTCCACATCATTTCTTGATAAAGCCCAGGAAGCCATTTTATTTATTCATTCAAGGCATTTGCTGGTGAGGCCAGCATTTATTGCCCATCCCGAAGTGCCTTTGAGAAAGTGATAGTGAGCTGCCTTCTTGAACCGCTGCAGTCCATTTGGTATAAATATATCCATAGTGCAGTTGGAGAAGGAGTTCTAGGATTTTGACACACCTTTATGCTTTAATACCTGCGTTCTATGATGATTAATGCACATATACACCCAAATCCCTATGCTCCTGCATACTCTTTAGAATTGTACCCTTTACTTTTTATAGTTTCTCTGCATTCGTCCAACCAAAGTGAATCACTTTGCTTCTCTGCATTAAAGATGGGTAGTCAGTGCCACCCAGCTCCCTGTCCTTGCTGCTGATCACATGTCCCCATACTTTACTCACCTACTGCCAGCATTTGTCTTTTTCCTGGATTGCTCCTCAATCCTGGGACCCCAGATGTAGGGGGGAGGGGGAGGAGGTTGTTCTGGCAACAGCCATGGTAGCCTCCATGATGCTGCTGAGTAGAAGAGCTGGCAACCTCTGATTGGTGAGCAGTTAAGCATTCTGTTTATCTGTAGGTGACATTCTTACTGCTAATTGTTGGTTTATGTAGGGTTAAACTCTTTTGTCATAATTGGATCTATTCTACTCTTGATTTCAACTGTGACCAGACAAAGCCCTGTTCCTCTTCCTTATCTTGTTATGAGTTTTAATTAGCTGTTTGAGGAATATCTTATTGGTGATCTTTCTGAAGTGAAGTGACTGCTGGAGTTCCTAACTCAGCCATTCCCAATATGTATATTATATCAGTCATTTTATGTTAATAGATGGAATTCTCCGAATGTTCATTCCAGCAGGATCTTCTGGACCACCAAAGGTGCATTCCCGCTGTGAGTTTCCCGGCAACGTGACATGCAAAAAACACACTGTGGGAAGGCAGAGAATCCCCCTCCATCTCCAAAACTACATCCCCAAAAAATAGGCAATAATAATAAACTGCATATCCTATCCCTTTTCATAGGCTGACTTTGTTTTTTCCATTACCTTTCTTTATAGACAAATTCTAATTACAAAAATCCATCTCATGTATTTAGGTTCCAGTTCTAGGTCTGAACTCTTTCTCAAAATTACAAAACCAAGCCCCTAGTCCATTTCCTTGCTTAGTCTAAAAGCCAGTTCAATTTCAAATTGAATCCAATTCATGGTTCCCCACAAGAGAGACATATATGATCTGAGCAGTCAAGAACAGACATTATACCTGATCTTGGGCTTGAGCCTACACTTGATCTTAACCAAAAGACGAAGAATGATGGCAGTCAACATGACTAGTTGACTTTTGTCTTTAAATTCCCAGCCAATGGGATGTCTGTTACTTTCTCCTGATTCGATAACTCATCAGTAGATCAGTAGTCAATAAATTCACAGCCTCCTTTCCCTACTTGAAATGTGAACATCTTGAAAACATCTCACGTTCTAACCATTGTATGGGTCACTGTAGCTAATGGTCTGGAAAGAGGTGATAAATGTTTATATAACAATTTGAAAAAGGAACACAAAATGTAATATTCTCTTCCATCATAGCAAATGCAACCTGAATTTTGTTTTAAGTATCTTTGATTTAAAGCATAATGCACACATCTAATTTACTCCCAAAATCATTAAGTCCCTTACGGGTGACAATTGTTTGATGTTTATTATATTTTTTTCTGATGCACTTACCTCTTTGGAAGTATGAGCTTCTGAATATCTTGTGAAGATGGCCTATTTCTTAGTATTTGGCTTGTTGAGAAAGTACTAATAATGCATAGCTGAGCAGCCAACTATCAAACATTGATGGGACATAAAGGAATTGTAATCTCTGTCTGAAATTTCCTAGGCTATATCATTGTGTTACTGCTGGGATATCTATGTTCACATTGTTGTATTTTCAGTTATATGCTATGTGTTAGTGCAGGACTGCCACTGACGTGAATGATTGTTGCCATTCTTTGCCATGCCCATGGTCTATCTAAACATGCAACACAGTAAATCATAACTTTTTTTTACTAATTTCTTCTCCACACGCCCTTTGTCACATGAGTGATAGTTGGCTGTGACAGCTTGATCCAATCAATCTGAGCACTTTTCAATACCATGGATGTGGAGCCAAATAATTGTCCAACACACAACTGTTGGTTTATCCCCAAATGGAAAACAAGCCCTATGAGATGAATTCAAAGTCAACCCAGGAAGGGGAAAAATATTCCTGGTGGAGAGTTACAATGGATGCAGAAAAACCATTTCAAACAAAAGGTCATTTCTTGAAATGTCAGGAACCTGCTTGGCCTTAATCATCCCTACTTGTGCTACACCTTTCTTTGCTAGTGTTCTATGCTTTATTGTGTCTTTTTCTTAATCGTATTACATAAGTCGTAAGGTGTAAGGTGTCGGTACTAGAGCATGTTTCAATTCATGGGCCACCATTACCAGCACTGAGGAAGGAGAAACTGTTCCACTGGGATAGGCTCCACTTAAACTGGACTGGGATCAGACCACTGGTAAAGTGTATAACCACCTGTATGGATCACAGTTTTAACTAAAAGAGGGTGGGCAGAGCCCAGGTGGGGGGAGATTTCAAATTCTAAAAAGAAAAATCAAGACATTGGAACAGTGAAGCTATTTGGGTGAAGAAAGAGTGAGGTAGAGTAATAATGATAACACTGCACCAGCAAATATAGTTCATTAAGGAAAAGTAGTGCAAACATTTAAAGGCACTTCATCTGAATATGCAAAACATTCAGAGTAAGATAGATGAGCTAATAGCATAAATTTTTTCAATCTAATTCTGTATTAACATTTGGAAAAGACAAGATGAAAAGGGAAGAGATAACTTCAGGCCATTAGCAAGGAAGGATCTTTATTTGGAACATTGTGAAGTAGAAATATTCTGGGAGGAGATTAGGTCAGAAATTACTGCAGGGAGTAGTTTATAGACCTCCTGACAGTAGCTATCTTGTTGTACAAAAAAATTAAGCAAGAAATAACAGGAGTTTGTAACAAAGACAATAAAAAAATTGTTGCATTTTAATTTTTATATTGACTGGACCAATCAAATTGATAAAGGCGATCTGGAAGATTGCATAGGACACAGAACACAGAAATAGGGCATGTTCCACTCGAGCTTCCTCACATTTTCTTTATCTAAATTTACCATCATAACAATTTATTCCCTTTTCTATCAAATGGTTGTCTTACTTCTCCTTAAAGAAGGAGAATAGTTGAGAAATTATTTGCACTGATCACTCCCTGAAGCAATTTTTTCCACATTCTCACCACTCTTTGAATAAAGAGATTTCTTCTGAATTCCCTATTGGATTTCTTGGTGACTCCCATTTGTTGATGGTCTCCTGTTATGCTCTTTCACACAAGGGGAAACATTCCCTTTGTATCCATTCTATAACACTCAGAAGGCTAAGGAAATTTGGCAGTCCACTACAACTCTCACCAATTTTTATCGATGTTCTGTAGAAAGCATTCCTTCCAATCTTTCACATCTTGATAGAGTTCCTGCTCTGACCAAAACCACAAGAAACTACAAAAGTTGTGAATGTAGCCCAGTCTATCATGCAAACTAGTGTCCCATCCATTGACTCCATCTACACTTTCTGCTGTCTCAGAAAAGCACCCTGGACAGTCTCTCCTCCATCAGGAAAAAGATACAAAAGTCTAAGAACACATACCAAGGAACTCAAGGGCAGCTTCTTTCCTGCTGCCGTTAGACTTTTGAATGGATCGACCATATATTAAACTGATCTTTCTTGGCACCTGTGATTGTAGTTCTAGATTCTGCACTCTCTCCTCTCCTTTCCTTTTCTATGTACGGTATTTTTTGTCTGTAAAAAAAACAATACTTGCACTGTATCGCAATACGTGTGACAATGATAAATCAAATAATTTTAAATTTCTCTATGGGGTGACCATTCAGCTTTTTTTTCAAGAATCCTTTCCTGATATGTGTATAACCACACATTTTTGGTTTAATTCTTACAGTATTTAATAAAAGTTTGATAATGGTTTAGCTTATAAGTTTTCCTATTTTTCAATTCTATGCTTCCAGAACGAACAAGTTGGGGCAAGATTTTACAGCTGTTATGTCAGCGGGACTGGAAGATCCCGCTGATGGCAAACCATAGTGTAGGTTTCTGGCAGTGGGGGGTATGAACAAAGGAAAACCCCAAGGACAGCAGTGGGACTGGAGGATCCCATCGCCAACCTGGCTCCACCACCGCAAAACGTGCTACAGGGGTGCGGAAAATCCTGCTCTTGGTTTGACTTACTGTAAGGCTTGCTAACCTTCCATATAAGTTTTGATGATTGGTGTACTTAGACTTAAAATCCTTTCGTTCCTCTACCCCATCCAAACTTCCACCATTCAAGGAATAAGTGACTTCCTTATATTTTGGGACTTCCTCCCAAAATATACTACCTCACATTTATCCGTGTTGAACTTCATTTGCTCTCGTCCTAAATAAGAATCTTAAAGACATCTAATTCCCTGAGTATGGCAGTTGTAGGGCGATTATATCTTGGCTGGTCTCTCCAATAGCATTCTCCAGATGTTAGTACATAAGACTTTGCAAAGTTGATGGATTGAGGCTATGTCTTCGTCACTTCCTATCCCTGGCTAGATGTAGGTGGTCCATCCAATTATATTCTTACACAATATTTCTGTCGTAATCTGATACAACTGGGTAGGTTTCAGAGGGCAGTTAAGAGACAACCTCATTGGGGTCTGGCAGGGGTGGGGGGAGGGGGGTGGTCACTGGTCAGCAGGTCAGTGGAAGGCTGAAAGATTTCCTCCTCTGAAGGTGGGTTTTTATAACTTTATGAAGTAGCTTCATAAGCATTACTGATGAGAGTAGCATTTTATTCCAGATTTGTTAATTAATTGGATTTAAATTCCCTTAGCGACCATGGCAGGATCTAAACTATATCTGTAGGGTATTAGTTTAGGTCCCTGTGTTACTAGTCCAGTAACATTAACTCAAGCTCCTTCTATATGCAGCTGAGTGACTCATGTAATGCTGGAGAGGAGTGAAAGGTGTTTTATTGTAGGTGCTTGATAGACTGTTTTTGTGTTTTTCTCAATAACAAATTATATTTTCTAAAATCGGATGCTCTGTAATTATCTTCACTCAAATATTTTGGTTGATGGTCATCAAATCTTGAGTAAAGAGAAACAAAAATAACCCTTCAAGTATCTATTTGCTGTGTTCTTTCTGAAAAAAAAAAGACGGGTGCCAAAGGTCTGAATTAACCAGGAAGATCAAGTGCTCAAGCCTTTAGCCAGAGGATTAAAGGAAGATCAATAACATCCAACACTACAAGCAGGGAGAGACATTCCAGGAACATGTGCCCTTATTCACATTTGTCTAACTGCATCGAGTCCCATTCACCCATCATTCTCGTCCCACTGAGCTACACAGAAGGCTGTGAAGGCCAAATCACTGAATGTATTTAAGACAGAAATAGATAGGTTCTTGAAAGGATCAAAGCTTACCAGGAAAAAGTGGGAGAATGGTGTTGCGAAACATAACAGCCATGGTGGAGAAGACTTGATGGGCCAAGTGGGATAATTCTGCTCCTATATCTTCTGGTCTTATGGATCAGTGTCAAGCCATGCCTCAAATTTAAAATTCTTAACCTCCATGGTCCCAATTCTTTAATTCCTTTCACCTACCCCACCCTGCCCCCACCACCACCTCCTCCTTGCCCTCAATCTCTGTAATATCCTCTAGGATATTAGGTGGGATTTTATGACTTTGTTTGACCCAAAACCAGAAAAACCCACCTGAGATCAATGGAACTTTCCCATCATCCACCCCAAATTCTTCAGGTGGATGGGACGATAGAATTCTGGCATTTGTGTTCTTTGAATTCTAGCTACCTGCACATCCCTAATTTCCTTCATCCCACTAATGATGGCCATGCCATCACTATGTAGGCCTTAAGATCTCCAACTCCTTTCATAATCCTCTTTGCCTCAAGACCTCTCCCCATTTAAAACATAGAAACATAGAACATTTCAGCACAGAACAGGCACTTCGGCCCCCAGTGTTGTGCTGAGCTATGTCCAATCCCAAGATCAAGCTATCCCGTCCCTATAATTCTGGTGTGCTCCATGTGCCTATCCAATAACCGCTTGAAAGTTCCTAAACTGTCCGACTCCACCATCACAGCAGGCAGTCTATTCCACATCCCAACCGCTCTCTGAGTGAAGAACCTACCTCGGACATCCCTCCTATATTTCCCACTATGAATCTTATATTTATGCCCCCGAGTAACAGCTATATCCACCCAAGGAAATAGTTTCTGCATGTCCATCCATCAATCCACCTCATCATCTTATAAGCCTCTATTAAATTGTCTCATATCTTCCTCTGCTCCAAAGAGAAAAGCCCCAGCTCCCTCAACCTTTCCTCATAAGACCTACCCTCCAAACTAGGCAGCATCCTGGTAAAGCTCCTCTGCACTCTCTCCAATGCTTCCACGTCCTTCTTATAATGAGGTGACCAGAATTGGACACAATATTCCAAATGTGGTCTCACCAAGGTCTGGTATAGTTGCAGCTCTTAAACCTAAACCCCCTGTTAATAAACGCTAACACATTAAAAGCCTTCTTCAAGGCTCTATCCACTTGAGAGGCAACATTCAGAGATCTGTGGATATGAACCCTAAGATCTCTCTGTTCTTCCACATTTCTTAGAACTCTGCATTGACCCTGTAATCTGCATTCAAGTTTGTACTACCAAAATGAATCACCTCACATTTATCAAGTTTAAACTCCATCTGCCACTTTTCAGCCCAGCTCTGCATCCTATCAATGTCTCTCTGCAGCCTGCAAAAGCTCTCCACCTCATCCACTACTCCACCAATCTTGATGTGGTCAGCAAATTTACTAACTCACCTTTCACAGTCCCTTCTTCCAAGTCATTCATAAAAATCACAAAAAGCAGAGGATCCAGCACTGATCCCTGTGGTAAACCACTGGTAACTGGCCTCCAGTCTGAAAGTTTTTCCTCCATCTGCACTCTCGGTCTTCAATGACACAGTAAGAGGTCTGACAACATCAGGTTTAAATCCAACTGATTTATTTGATAGTAAACTCACAAGCTTTCGACCTATGGCCTTCGTCAGGTGAATGAGGTGCTCTGGTCTCCAACAGCACACATTCCAGCACTGACTGTTTCCAGATTACTGATTAGAATGCGAATCTTTTATTCTCATCAGTAATCTGTAAACAGTCAGTGCTGGTATATGTGCTGTTGGAGACCAGAACACCTCATTCACCTGACGAAGACTGTAGGGTCGAAAGCTTGTGAGTTAACTATCAAATAAATCAGTTGGATTTAAACTTGGTGTTGTCAGACCTCTTACTGTGTTTACCCCAGTCGAATGCCAGCATCTCCAGTTCAATGATACAGCCAGTTACTTATCCAATTGGCCAAATTTCCTTCTATCTCACACCTCCTTATCTTCTTTGTGAGGTGACTATGGGGAACCTTATCAAAATGCCTTACTAAAATCCATGTTCCTCCTCAAGGAATTCAATCAAATTTGTGAGGCAGGAGTTACCCTTCACAAAAACCATGCTGACTATCTTGGATTAAACTGAATCTTTCCAAATGTTCTTAAATTCTACCCCTCAGGACCCTTTCCATTAATTTACCAACCACCAAGTAAGATTAACTGGCCTATAATTATCAGGGTCATTCCTATTTCCTTTCTTGAAATGAGGAACAACATTTGCCACTCTCCAGTCCTCTGGCACTATCCCTATGGACAATGAGGACCCAAGGATCAAAGCTAAAGGCTCCACAATCTCATTGTTTGCTTCCCAAAGTATCCTAGGATGTATCCCATTTGGCCCAGGGGACTTATCCAGCCTCAGGTTTTTCAAAATTGCTACTACATCTTCCCTCAGAACATCTACCTCCTCCATCCTATCAGCCTGTATCATGCACTCATCCTCAAAAACATGGCCCCTCTCCTTTGAGAACACTGAAGAAAAATATTCATTCAATGCCTCACCTACCCTTCTGACTCCATGCATAAATTCCCACTATTATCCTTGACTGGCCCTAACTTCACCTTGGTCATTCTTGTATTTCTCATATAAGAATAAAAAGCCTTGGGGCTTTCTTTTATCCAACCCGCCAAGGACTTCTCATGCCCCCTTCTGGCTCTCCTAAGCCTTTTCTTTAACTCATTCCTAGCTACCTTGTAATACTCAAGTGACCCAACTGAGTCTTGTTTTTTCAGCTTTACATACGTTTGCTTTTTCCTCTTGACACGACATTCAACCTCCTTTGTGAACTATGGTTCCCTCACTCGGCCATTTCCTCTCTGTCTGCCAGGGACATACTTACCAAGGACACGCAGTATTTGTTCCTCGAAAAAAGCTAAAAACCTTTAGCTTGAGCTTTCTGTCTGCTGTTCTCATATGCTGTTGTATGGACTTGTGTTGAGTTTTGTCAGATAGCGTATCAGTGAAGCATCCTTGGATGTTTCGGTATGTTTGTCCTTTGCTGCGCAAATGCAAGTTGTTATTCAACATAGCTTCTCCCACCGATCGCTGGTGCCAAAATAAGGAGTGCACTCATTTCTGAACATGACAGAAAACGATCATCCTCTTCATCAACTGTATGTTTTGGGATAGACTCCAGCTGTTGAGGAGGCAGCTGGCACACTCTGACTGTTAGCGCCCGGTTAAGCACAACCAGCAGCTGGCATAACAGAAACATGAGATTGTTCCACAAATCTAACAGCTGATGCAGCAGAACTCTGCTAAGACTTTGCATAGTCAGCAGTGCTACAGGAGAATGAAGATGTTGCTTTGTCCAGCAGTTGCATGAGCAAAACAAGATATAATCGCACAAAAGTAGCAACTGACTTAGCCAATTCAAGTACAGGTGTAGATTGATTAAAAAAAAAGAGCCAGAACTGAATGTATGTGATGTAGCACAGGATGGAGAACATCTATCAGATAACAGATAAAAGACAATGGCTTGGACATTCAAATCTTGAAGATTGCCAACACAAAGATCTTGCTTGGGTAAACGTTCTGAGCAGACAACCAGAAAGCAAGTGTACAAGTAATTGATATTCCTAATTGTACTAACTTTGGTATAGAAAAGATAACAGCAAAAAGTAATGTATGTGATAGAAACCACACACAAATTATTTGCCCGCGTTCAGCACTTCCCCAAGGATTCATACCCCATCCCAAAGAAAATGGATTAATGAACATTAACCAAAAAATGGCAGAAAGAGTATGCAAGTTGAATTTATTAAGGTCATTATTGATGAACTTGTGCAGGTTAATGAATCACATCTTCAATTGCTTTTGCAGGGACTTTGTCCCACATATCTAGCAGTCCATAGGGACAACTTGTAATTTCGAGTGTTAGTTAGGGCTGATTAATTTTAAACCTGCATCCTCTATTTTTGTCCTCACGGTTCAAGCTAAATTGCTTCTTTACATCATTATCTGTGCCTCTCAGCATTTTAAAGATTTGGATCAGATCACCTTCAATCTTTCTTTCTCCACGAATCTCTCTTGATAATTTAATGCCCAGAATCATTATTTTACAGTCATTATTACCCATCTCCTCCAAATCCTCTAATTTTCTTTTCCATTTTGAGACAGAAAAGAAGTCTAATTTTTCATAACTCGTTGTGGTGAATCCCTGCATCTTATTAGCTTCATTATTTATAATTTCACATTTACTGGAAAGAAAGTAAAGTCTGCTAATCTCTTCTGCACTTATCAACTGGCCCCATAGTTTAGTATCAGCAGTCACATGCTGACCTCCATGTTATTTACAAATGCTGTAAGTGACCGGCAACACCAACCCCCTCCCGCCTCCATCCCCCCATCGCCACTGCCCCCCTGTCCACCCTCACCCTAGCCAATGTATCTCCCTGGGCTCAATTGTTATCCTTAGGACGGTCTTAACAGGGATCTTGGCTTCATGTCACACTATCTGTAACCCCCATGACTTGCCTGGGTTAGCAAAAAACCTCACTTATTGTACAGTCTGGAGACAATACACATCTCTCTAACCTCAGTGCTCAGTGTTCCTTTGTTAGCCATTTTAAGACTTGAATAGCAGGTTAGGTGTAAGGATTTGCATTCTAATCAGTAATCTGTAAATTGTCTGTGCTGATATGTATGCTCTTGGAGAGCAGAACACCTCATTTGTCTGACGAAGGCACAAACGCCAAAAGCTAGCAGATTTACTATCAAATAAATCGGTTGGATTTAAAATTGGTGTTGCCAGACCTCTTACTGACTTAAACAGGTGCCAAGGGTTTGGAAAATTCCCAGCTCAACCCACCCACCTCAAGAGAAAATGCCCGCATGTGTGGGATTGTCATGTGGGATGGTGGAAGAGTGCAGGCTGGCTGACCTGGGGAAAAGTTTGGAGGCAGCCACAGGGGCAGCTGGGTGGAGAGACGAGCTCTTTAAAGAGCCCACCTTGGTGCAGTGGAACTTTATCCCAGTTATAATAAAAAGGCCCTCGAATCCTCATCTTTTACGTCCCACATACTGCCCATGTGTAATCTATGTCATCTCCATATCCCCCAATATTTACGTGGCTCTATCCCCATAACCCCATATACTTACCCCACTAATCTCTCTAACCTACATGTTTTGAAATACTAAGAGACAATTTAGCATGGTCAATCCACCTAATCTACACATCTTTGGACTGTGGGAGGAAACCAGAGCACCCAGAGGAAACCCACACAGACAAAGGGAAAACATGCAATCTCTGCACGGTGACCCTAAGGCTGGAGTTGAACTCAGTTTCCTGGCACTGTGGGGTAGCCACTATTCATGATATAAAAACAATGACCCATGTAATGACAGCAGTCTGTGTAAAAAAGGTTTTTTCAAAAAGTGATTAGTCGATAACTTTCCACTTTCTGAAAAAAACTCTCTTACAGGCTATTAAAAGTATTAATTACCCAGAAACTGCAAGCACATGAAACCTCTTTACTTTGTGCAATAAACATTGTAAAATTGCGTGCATAAATCAAAAAGCCAGAACTGCTAATCAAACAATGTTTACTCTGGGGCTTAGGTGTTTCAGTACTCTAATGGATTTATGTGCTCTCAGCCAAGAATACATAATGGGCTTTGGTCGGGAATGAGAATTCCATTAACCTGATGATAAGTTTTCAAATGTTTGCGGTCTCTGTAGAGATTGTTGCTTCCATATAATTTCTATGCAGTGTGTGTGTGCATAAACAGTTCATAGTTTGGCACTGGGGCATAAGGACTCAAAGGGGGTTTATCAGAAGAATGGGGTCAAGGGGAATTTGAAAGACCTTTTTGATCTTACCTCTCAAAATGTTCCCTCATTTGGATTTTGGTTCATGACACTTCTCAGGAACCGTTAACCATGATCCTTTGAAAAACTGGCCGATTCCATGAACATTGCAGAGGCCTAGGAGATGCCTACTCACGCAATGAAGCTAGCCAATTTGTGAATGCAAGGTGCAGTTTTTTGGCATGATCCAGCCTGAACCCTTCAAAGACACCCCTGGAATGGGGTTTCAAATCTCAGAATCCTGGTTGCCATCTTACAAAGTCCCTGGGGTCATAGAACATAGAACATAGAACATTACAGCACAGAACAGGCCCTTCGGCCTTCGATTTTGTGCCGACCAAAATAAAAAGCAATGCCCCTCCAAACTAAACCATTCCCTTCTCTTCCATATACTTATCAATTAACCTCTTACACGCCACCAAACTTGGCGCATCTACAACAGCTGCAGGCAGGGCATTCCACTCCCTAATCACTCTGAGTAAAGAACCTACCTCTGATATCCGTCCTATAACTATCACCCCTTAATTTAAAGCTGTGTCCCCTCGTGCTAGCTTTCTCCATCCTAGGAAAAAGGCTATCAATGTCCACCCTATCTAAACCTCTAATCATCTTATATGTTTCGATAAGGTCTCCTCTTAGCTGCCTCCTTTCTAACAAAAACAACCTCAAATCCCTCAGCCTCTCTTCATAAGACCTGCCCTCCATACCAGCAACATCCTGGTAAACCTCCTCTGTACCCTCTCCAATGCCTCCACATCTTTCTTATAATGTGGGGACCAGAACTGCACACAATACTCCAAGTGCGGCCGCACTAGAGTTTTGTACAGTTGCAACATGATGCTGCGGCTCCGAAATTCAGTCCCCCTACCAATAAAAGCTAAGACTCCATATGCTTTCTTAACAACTTTATCCACTTGACTGCCTACTTTCAGGGATCTATTGACACATACACCAAGATCCTTCTGTTCCTCACCACTATTCAGAGCCCTACCATTAGCCCTATACTCTACACATTTATTGTTCCTGCCAAAGTGCATTACCTCACACTTTTCCACATTAAACTCCATTTGCCACCTCTCGGCCCAGCTCTGCAACTTGTCCAAGGCACTCTGTAAACTATAACACCCCTCTTCACTATCCCGACGTGGTGTAAACCCAGCCTCATGAATCTCTTCACTCCTACCCAGTCATGTCCACTCCTTTTATTCCAGCTGACCCCACTTTCTATTGATTACCTCCTTCTGATTCCAATGGTAGTGCCAGTTTTCTGCACGTGGGAGAGGATGTGGAAGACAGGGTTGGATGGAGATTACTCCTCTGGAGCTTGCTGTATTATAGTTGACATTTTGAGGGCTACAAGTTGGCACTGAGTGCCTGAAATGAAAAAGGTGTTATGCTAATATACACTGCCTCTTTAAATCTAAATAAATAAAATATATAATATTCTTAAATCAACTCAGGATTTAGAGAACAGCTTTTTGAGTGCAAAGTCAACAATTTGGGATTCCCACAGTGATTTTGAATAATATTTTTATAATAGTGAACCACTGCAAAAACATTATTGTTCCAGAGTTCTGCATGTTCTGCATGAATCAGAGACTACTCTTCTCTTAGGAAATTTTTGAATATACAAATATTTGCACTACCTTAATAATCAAAAACATAGTGGTACTTTAATAATGTTAGTTAACAATTTTTCTTCCTACTTCACTACAATCTGACAATATCTTACATAGATTTGATGCTACAGCATAAAAAGTGAAATTAGTAAAAAACATTTATTCCATTTTCTTGTCTCCTCTCCTGAAGACATTAGGCTTGGGAGCACGCAGTTCAACAGGCAGTAGGACCCACCCATTAGTGTACTCGAGTATTCCTCCTTCATGTGACGTTGATTCAGTGACTCCTGTAGGCACTTATAGCAACTGAAGCATTGTCAGAGCCAAGCTCCTTGTTTTGACTTCTGTTTTTATAAAATGCTGCTGATCTGAACTAGGCAGCAGAGGACATGCTGAGACGACACGGTGGCACAGCGGTTAGCATAGCTGCCTCACAATGCCCAGGACACAGGTTCAATTCCGGCCTCCGGTAACCATCAATGCGGAGTCTGCACATTCTTCCTGTGTCTGCATGGGTTTTCTCTGGATGATTCTTTTTCCTTTCACACTCCAAAGATGTGCAGGTTAGGTGGGTTGGCCATGGTAAGTTGTCCGTTAGTGTCCAAAGATGTGCAAGTTAGTTAGGGGCATTAGCAGGCTAAATACTTGGAGTTACATGGATAGAGTCTGGAGATGCTCTGATGGAGATTTGATGGGGACACAATGGGCTTAATGGCTTCCTTTTGTACTGTAGGGATTCTATGTTCTATGATATGTGTTTAATACCCATTCTTGGATGTTGTCCAATGAGTGTTAGAGCTTCTAGGTAGCATTGAAACTGGTAAATCTCCAGGGCCTGATGGCATTTATCCCCGGTTGCTTAGGGAAATGAGTTGAAATTGCTGGGCCTCTGACGCAAATCTTTGTCTCTTCTTTGGACACAGGTGAGGTCCCAGAGGACTGGAGAATAGCGAATGTTGTACCGTTGTTTAAAAAGAGTAGTACGGATAACCCTTGGGAGTTATAGGCTGGTGAGTTTGACATCAGTGGTAAGGAAGCTGTTGGAGGGGATTCTTAGTGATAGGATGTATAGGCACTTAGAGCATTGAAATCTGATTAGGGATACGCAGCATGGCTTTGTTAAGGGGAGGTCTTACAAATCTGGTAGAATATTTTGAGGAGGTGACGAAAACAGTGGTCGAAGGGTGAATCGTTGATGTCGTCTATATGGATTTCACTAAGGCGTTTGACAAAGCACCTCATGGGAGGTTAGTTGAGAAGGTCAAGGCTCATGGGATACAAGGACAGGTAGCTAGATTGATAAGTAACTGGCTTGGTAATAGGAGACAGAGAGTAATAGTGAAAGGGTGTTTTTCTGGCTGGAGGTCAGTTACTAGTGGTGTGCCGCAGGGCTCAGTACTGGGACCTCTTCTATTTGTAATATATATAAATGACTTGCAAGAGGGAGTAAGTGGAGTGATCAGCAAGTTTGCAGATGATACAAAGATGGCTGGACTTGCAGATAGTGAGGAGCATTGTCAGGCAATGCAGCAGGACATAGGCTGGTAGCTTGGGCAGATAGATGGCAGATGGAATTCAATCCTGATAAATGCAAGGTGATGCATTTTGGGAGAAAGAATGTAAGGGGAAGGTATATGATAAAGGGTAGACCTATTAAGAGTATAGAAATGCAGAGGGACCTGGGGGTGCAGGTGAACAAGTCTCTGAAGGTGGCAGAGCAAGTGGAGAAGGTTGTGAAGAAAGCATATAGTATACTAGCCTTTATAGGAAGGGGTATAGAGTACAAGAGCTGGCCTTTAATGTTGCAGTTGTATAAAATATTCGTTAGACCTCATTTGAAATACTGCGTCCAGTTCTGGTCGCCTTACTACCGGAAGGACGTGGAGACTCTGGAGAGAGTGCAGAGGAGGTTTACCAGGATGCTGCCTGGTATGGAAGGTCTGAGTTACGAGGAGAGGTTAGGCAAATTGGGACTATTTTCCTTAGAAAGATGTAGACTTAGAGGAGATCTAATAGAGGTGTACAAGATTATGAGGGGTATAGATAGAGTAAACAGGGTTAAGCTTTTTCCTAGGATGGACTCAAATAACACGAGGGGTCACGGGCTTAGGGTGAGGGGGTTAAAGTATAATTTGGATGCTAGAGAGTTTTTTTTCACGCAGAGGATGGTGGGGATATGGAATGCGCTGCCAAGTAAAGTGGTGGGGGCAGGCACTCTGGAGTTATTTAAGAAATACTTAGATGGGCACATGAACAGAATGGGAATGGAGGGGTATAGAAAACTGATTTAAAATAGGGATCATGAGCCTTGGGAGTCCCTGGGAAGTGTGTAAATAGATGATGATATTGATGTACTTTGTTTTTATCCTACAGGTGCTTTGGTCCACCTTGTTGTCTAACGAGGGGCATACACGCGATGGGTCGTGAGAGGGCTGCTCTTGGATTTTTTTTTGAGAGTATCCTAGTGCTTCACATCATTAGTGTACGCTTGACCTGGACCATTTGATGGGCAACACGACAGCTCAGTGACTATGGCTGTGCTGTGCAGATACATGGATTTGGGCCTGTGTCTGTGGGAGTTTGCGCATTCTCCCCGTGCTTGCGTGGGTTTTCTCCGGGAGCTCCGGTTTCCTCCCACATCCCCAAGATGTGCTCTTAGGCTAATTGGCAAAACAAATTCTCCCTAAATTGTCTCAAATTTGGTTTTTTAATCCATAGATCTATAAACATAGACAGGGATCACGGGTAGAGGTGGGAACATCGGGGTGGCGGCGCGGGCTCGTTGGGCTGAAGGGCCTGTTTCCCGTGCTGTTTTGTTCTTTGTTCTTTGACTTCAACTGAAAACACATAGATGTGAATATTGGCTGCAAATTTGTGTGGAACTGAACAACTTTGACATCAAATGAAGGGTCAGCCAGACTTAAAATGTTGGCTCTACACTCTCCCCACAAATGCTGTCAGACCTGCTGCGATTTTCCAGCATTTTCTGTTTGTGTTGAGTTTAACTTCAGCATCAGCTGCATTACTGACATAGAATTGCAGAAACCCAGTAAAACCTCCAGAGTGATAGACCAAAAGTCTACCACCTCAAATGCCCAGAAATTGGCCCTAAAGCCCTGAGGACAATGGAGCATTTTTTTTCATCAAAGCACAAATTCAGTGAAATTATGGTTCCAGCACACGACCTCACTTGAAAGAAGAATGAAGACAGTACTGATGTCATGTCAACCTTTGCAGAGCTCCGAATTTTTTACTGATAGCCAAACTTCTACATTTGACACCCTGATCCACTCCTGTGACCATTTTACAGCTTTATAAAATGTACTCAGAGTCTGATGTTTGTCAGAATATGACTTTGTTTATTTAGTGCTGCATGATTTACACACTGTGCTCGTGCAGACAGTGCTAAAGCTCAAAACATATGACTGCGACTTATTGGTGCAAGCACAGTTTTGGTTGTCAACAGCTGTGAATAGAGATGAACAATTTTAAACTTATTCAAGCTGTGGAACTGTAATAGATTGTGTCTGTTTCTGCTAATAAATTCTGTACATTCCTGAGGCCTGAGAGAATGAGGGGAACTTCAACTTATAAACAGTAGAGAGCTCATAGCAAGAAAGTGTGGAGTTACATATGCTGGAAAGTAAAATGTCAGTGTGTCCATTAAAATTTATTTGATGATCAGTCCAGTGCCCAAGCCTGATTCAAGCTAAAAACGCAACAACAGTGTCCTGAATATCGATTTTACTTGAATCAGTGACCTTTGCCTTAAAGAGACTATCCTTTTTCGCTCTTTCACCCTCTCTCAGCTCCTGTATGATATATAACAAACCATGAAATCCTGAGCCGCAGTGGGGGGGGAAGAGATACATTGGTGCAAAGCTGTATTTTATTTTTAATACTTTCTTGTGAACAAGAGCTCAAAGTCCCTGTAATTGAATTTTCCTCAAATTAACAGCTTGGCGGATCTGTGAAGCGCAAACAGGAACATGTACTTTCTCATTTGTTCACTACAAGTTGAATGATTAATATTGGTAATAGTGATTTTGTTTTTGCAAATATGCAGTTCACAAACTGTCTGAAAATGTGCACAGATCTGCAAAAAGCACTTGTGATCTGGTGCCTCTATGTGAACCTTGAAAAGAATGGATGTTCTCAATAGCTGATATTTTATCAATTTTCTTTGCAAAAGACAAGAATCCAATTAATTTTTCAAATCAAGAACATACCAATGATATAGTTACATTCAAATCTCTGTAATATTATCAATGCAATAAACACCTTGACTATAGACCAGAACCACACCAGCTCGCCCGCCTTGGTATCAGCGCAGGGGAAGATCCAATAATGGAAATCTCTGTCAATCTCGGATGAGAATTTCCAGTTTTGCCCAAGCAAGGCTATAAAATCCCGCTCTCTAAAATCTATTTTGGCATAACGTTTTTAGACCCTGATGGGTGTAAGTGTGGAGGTAAATGGATGTGCTGACTACCAATCCAATTACACATCCTTGCTACCTGTTATTTGGTTCAGAATAGGGGAAAGCGAGATCTGACAACCTACCCGATTTGGGTAGGTGATCAATTAAATTGGTTAACAAGTTCATTGTCAGCTCATTAAGGGCCAACTTGGAATTTTCTTGGAGGGCCACATGAGTTGCCCACTGATTCAGAAGCATTCCAGATGTTTGGAGGTGGTGACACACATAGTGGCAAATCAGTGGTGGCCATATCATGCAAGATGGTGGACCCACAAAAAAAAGCACAATTTGTAGAGAGGGAGGTGCAGTCATTGGCATGCACATGTCATTGGGAATGCAGAATTTATAGAGCAAGTGGTCCATATGTGTTTGGGAAGGGGAGGAATTCAAAGCCTTCCAGAGATCCTGGGAACTTAAGAGGGAGAATGGAAGTGGTGGAGTTCAGGAATTGTGAGTGCGAATCGTGACTGAGAATGAATGCAAACAAGGCAACAGCTGGAGATAGTATCAAAGTTTTTCGATACTGGGTTGATAGCAATGAAGATCAATGTCTTCAGAAGCAAGACAGTCATTGGTATGAAGAAAAGAGAGCAGAGAAAGGCAGTAAAAGCCACATTGGCAGGAGGATGTGTTTGGCCAAACACAAAGCTACCTGGACATGTCAGAGAATCAGTGCCACAAGGTTTTCACTCCCTTAAAGTCCGACATAGCTGCGACCACAATAAGAGAGTCTTCTATGTGTATGCAGCAGTTTCCATGAAACCTTCACCCACTGATCATTCAGACTGCGACAGTTCCAAGCGACAAACAATATCCTTGGAAGAAATGGCTACTCGCTCCTATACCTGACCTTGAGATGAAGCCAAAGCTATCTGCTCACATGGATTACCATTGAATAGGCGATCAGGTTTCTGAACATGTGGCCCTGTAGTACATTCAAACAAGGTTCTTGAGCATTGTGATGTTCTGCTGTCCTCACAATATGGCTGTCCAGAAAGAAATAGATCTTGGAGGCAATGAGACCCTGAAAATGCATAGATCATCGAGGAAGAGGACAGCAGCAGATGGGAAAAGAAGTAGGAGGAGGAAAATATACAACACAGTTGCCCTGACTGCACATGGTGGTGGCTTGGCACAGTGTAAGACTCAAATCTCTCAACTGGATGGTGCCAATGTCAGGGAACATCTGATCCAACATTTTTTTACCAGAGCTATCTTAACTTGGCGAGGACTACATTCACACCTCATTTTCAGTTGCCTATATAAACACTTTCATTGAAGATAGATTCACTTTCACCAAAATAATAATGCAGATTTATCCACTGGGCTCATTTCGGCTTCAAAAATCTTTCTTTTCTTTACAATCTTTCACCCCTCTTTTCAAGTGCCACTATTAAAAGATGGAAGCTTGCAAATTTGGTCATTTTCCTCATAGAGGTTCCAGTGGGCATCTCCAGTAGGAGTGCTGGGGCAATTTCCGTTATCTGGACCTAATGAATAAATGGTCCCTCAAACTGTAGAACATAGAACATAGAACATTACAGCACAGAACAGGCCCTTCGGCCTTCGATGTTGCACCGACCAATATAAAAAGCAATGCCCCTCCAAACTAAACCATTCCCTTCTCTTCCATATACTTATCAACTAACCTCTTAAACGCCACCAAACTTGGCGCATCTACAACCGCTTCAGGCAGGGCATTCCACTCCCGAACCACCCTTTGGGTAAAGAACCTACCTCTGATATCCGTCCTATAACTATCACCCCTTAATTTAAAGCTGTGTCCCCTCGTGCTAGCTTTCTCCATCCTAGGAAAAAGGCTATCACTGTCCACCCTATCTAAACCTCTAATCATCTTATATTTTCGATTAGGTCCCCTCTTAGCCGCCTCCTTTCTAACGAAAACAACCTCAAATCCCTCAGCCTCTCCTCATAAGACCTGCCCTCCATAAACTTATCTACTAACCTCTTAAATGCCACCAAACTTGGCACATCTACAACTGACGCAGGCAAGGCATTCCATACCCTTACCACCCTCTGGGTAAAGAACCTACCTCTGACATCTGTCCTAAAACCACCACCCCTTAATTTAAAGCTATGTCCCTTTGTGCTAGCTTTCTCCATCCTAGGAAAAAGGCTATCACTGTCCACCCTATCTAAACCTCTAATCATCTTATATGTTTCAATAAGGTCTCCTCTTAGCCGCCTTCTTTCTAACGAAAACAACCTCAAATCCCTCAGCCTCTCTTCATAAGACCTGCCCTCCATACCAGGCAACATCCTGGTAAACCTCCTCTGTACCCTCTCCAATGCCTCCACATCTTTCTTATAATGTGGGGACCAGAACTGCACACAATACTCCAAGTGCGGCCGCACTAGAGTTTTGTACAGTTGCAACATGACGTTGCGGCTCAGAAATTCAATCCCCCTACCAATAAAAGCTAAGACTCCGTATGCCTTCTTAACAACCTTATCGACTTGATTGCCGACTTTCAGGGATCTATGCACATATACACCAAGATCCCTCTGTTCATCAACACTATTAAGAGTCCTACCATTAGCCCTATACTCTACACATTTGTTATTCCTGCCAAAGTGAATTACCTCACACTTTTCCACATTAAACTCCATTTGCCACCTCTCGGCCCAGCTCTGCAACTTGTCCAAGTCTCTCTGCAAACTATAACACCCCTCTTCACTATCTACCACTCCACCGACTTTAGTGTCATCTGCAAATTTACTAATCCATCTCTCAATACCCTCATCCAGATCATTTATAAAAATTACAAACAGCAGGGGCCCCAAAACAGACCCCTGAGGTACACCACTTGTCACCGAACTCCACGATGAATATCTCCCATCAACCACCACCCTCTGTCTTCTATCTGCTAGCCAATTCCTAATCCAATTGGCTAAATCACCCTCTATCCCATACATCTGCATTTTCTGCAGAAGCCTTCCATGTGCCACCTTATCGAACGCCTTACTAAAGTCCATATATACCACATCAACTGTCTTACCCCCATCCACCTCTTTGGTCACTTTTTCAAAAAACTCAATAAGGTTAGTAAGGCACGCCCCACCCTTCACAAAACCAAAGAAGGTGGTGGTAAGCCTAATTTCTGAAACACTTTGGACTATGTGGTATAATTATATCCACAGTGCTGTTCTGAAGGGAATTCCAGAGATTTCATCCAGGGATAATGAAAAAGCGATTATATGTTTCCAAGCCAGGATGGCGAGTGACTTGGAGAGGAACTTGTGGATGATGTTGTTCCCATGCATCTTTCATGCTTGTCCTTGAAATTGATCGGAGTTTTGGGTTTGGAAGGTGATGTCAAAGGATCCTTGGTCAGTTGCTGTTGTGCATCTTAAAGTTAACACACTGCTGCACTGAGTATTGGTGGCAGAGGGAGTGAATGTTTAAGGTGGTGAGGGGCTGTTTTGTCCTGTATGGTGTCAGGCTTTTTAAGGATTGCTGGAGCTGCACCCATCTCGGCAAGTGAGAATATTCCATCATACTCCTGACAGTGCCTTTTAGATGGTGGATGGGCTTTGGGGAGCTAGGAAGTGAGTTACTTGCCATAGAATTCCTAACATCTAAACTATCCTTGTAGCTGAAGTCGCTGATCCAAATCAATTTCTGAAGCATAAGGAAAATGTAAGTCCTGCTGGAGATTACTGGAAGGTGTGTGATGTGAATATGATGAATTAGCAGTGTCTGAGTTTAATTGGGCAGTTGTTACGATGAAGGTGTATTCATTAGTCTTGACCGCTTGTGTGAGGCCATTAAACATTTTGCAGCATAGCATTCAGATCCCCAGCCACTGACCATCACAGCTATCTGCTCCACTGCCTTTTACCCATGTGACTATCCAATTCAGATGAGTTGCCAGCTTTTGCCTCCCCTGTCCTGAACAAAATAACTATTGTGAAAGTATGTGTAACCAGCAAGATGGGCAGCGACATCTGCCTATCTCCACACTTAGCCCCCTTGGTGTTTCAAAATCTTGTCCCAAGTTATAGTCAAAAGTATAGTTAGAAGATCCCAAAGCAAGAAGAAGATACCAGACCAGTGCATCAGACATAACAAGGTCCCCAACTAGGGACAGAGATTAGAAACAGATCCTCTTAGATAAAATTGTAAGGAACAAAGAAAAAGGCTCCAAGTTAAAGAAAAAGACTGTGGACAGCAGAGTTGAAATAAAATGGGTTTGAGAAAAGCCCTAAAAATACAAAGAGGCAGTTAAAGTTAGGTGATTCCTTGCTATAAACCTTTGGGGTAGCAGTGTCCTGCTCAGTATGGCCGCAGATCTGAAATTATGAAGGTGAAGCTTGGGTGTATGTGGAGATCCAAAGGAGAGGAATTTCGGAAGGTAACTTTGAAATCATAGAGCTGGATTCTTGTTGAAGCCATCCGAGTAGATGTGACGTTTGGAGGGAATTTTAAGGTGGATTCTTCAAATGTGGAGATTAGAACCTTTTGTGAGAAAGATAGTTTCAGTGAGGCTAGTTAGCTCACAGTATGACAAATCTCTGAGTGGATTGTTGCAAAATCCATAGAATCTGCTTTGGTACATTTGTCATTTTATGTCGCATAGTTACCCTAAAATATGAGTATAAAATAAATATGATAAATTGTTTTATCTTTTCAAATTTGTATGCGTCTATAATGAGATATTTGGAGTGAAGGAATAGTGACTATTTAAATCGTTTTCTTTTGTTTGTATTGAGATCTTTCCAATCTTTTTGTGTGATGGAACACAATTAATGTTTGCTTGTTTAATAGGCATTTTATGCTTTGTGTTAAAAGTTAATCAGCTGGCCCCTGTGAGTTTGTTCAGTAACTTAGTTCCACAGTTTCTAAAGTTAAAAGTTAGGATCTATCAAACCAGGAGCCACTCTGGGATCTGAGTTAAAGTTTAAAGTTTATTTATTATTGTTAGAAGTAGTTATACATTAACATTGTAATGAAATTACTGTGAAAATCTCTTGGGTGCCACACTCTGGCACCTGTTCGGGTACACTGAGGAAGAATTTAGCATGGCTAATGCATCTAACCAGAATATCTTATGGGGGACTTGTCTGATAGTAATATCAGATGGGACAGTAACAGCCATGTCACAGTCAGGATCTAGAATTTTATTTTACATTAATGATTAGAATAATGATTTTATTTAAAGCATTATTTTCAGATGTTTGTCTTTCGCAGTCTTTCCTATATTTAAACCTGTCAATCAACTTCAGCAATTGTGAACCTGGTTAATTGAAATCATAGTACAAATATAACTTACACAAATAAATTTATTTAAAGCATTCTGCGCTATGTAACATGTCACTGATAAAATCAGTGAGGATTGGCATGTAACCTTCAATGAGGCATTAATTGAAGGTCTCTGTAAGGTATTTTCTATTTACTTCATTTTACAGATGTTTTGCGTGAGCGTATACAATTCCGACTCATTGACTCACTTCCTGCAGGCCTTAATAAAGTGTTGTCTATTTCAAAATAACAATAAAAGTTCCATTTAGCACCACGTGTACAATGATTTCCAATTAACTCAGAGATCCTATAATTGGATGTGGCCCACAGTGTACAGGTAATATATTCGGATCTGAGCAACATTGGTAAATCTTGTTATAGAGTAAAAGGACAATATCATGTGCATGTATAGAAGATAGCAGATACCCCTTAGCAAACTACAAGGCAGTAATTTAATTGAAGGTCTCAGCTGATAGCTGCTGCTTATGCAGTACATGTCACCTGAACCTCATGATTGGATTATACCTATCAGTTAATTTAGAGATACTGTTGGCATTTATGATGTGTGTGTCTACATGTGTCCTTGCTAGAGCAGTTCATTAGTGTAATCTCTTTCTCGAAGTGAAGGTTTTACAATGCTAATGAGTTGGACAAGTATTAATTTTATAGCCCAAGGCCTGAAGGTGTATTGGATTTATATAGTGATACTTGTGGAGGTATTTGATCTTATGTTAGACATTTACTATTACCTGCTTATTTCAATTAGTAGATTGCAGGCAAGTTTAATATCAGTGCAAAAAAAACCCCAGTATTATCACCGATTGATTTGTATATGGATGCTTCTGTCCAATTATTCCTTTGTATCTACAATACAGATGATCCCAGTGCTAAAGTTTAATATTCAGACAGACTGTGGCTACAGCTGCTACTGCCAGCATGATGCTGCTGCATGTACAACTCATTCCCTTCTTCAATTTTAATTTGACTTGATTGGACAATGGCTATAAAAAGCTAACTCTCCCAAAACTAAAGAGTTGCTACAAATTACACGTACGGTCCCTGTCCTGTAGGTTCTTCACCTTTCATGTTACGGCTCATCCTCCTTCTTTCATGAGGTGAAAACTTCTTAAAATTCATTCATGGGATGTGGATTTCATTGGTTAGGCCAGCATTTGTTGCCCATCCCTAATTGCTCTTGAGAAGATGGTGGCGTGCTGCTTCCTTGAACGGCAGCAATCCACAGTGATGTTAGCTAGTGTGTTCCAGAAGTTTGACCCAGTGACAGTGAAGAAAATTAGCTCCCCCCCCCCACTCCACCCTCTCACAGCAGTGGTCTAGGAGCTATAATCAAGTGGGAAGCCATACCTTTCCAATTCCTCAATGGAAGTCTGGGCTGAAGAAGGGCATGGTTGACCTTCCCATCTCTGGGCCAACTGAGGTCTATAGATAGGCCTCATCCTGCTGCCATTAGTATTGTATCAGCTGTGAAGAGGGGGAGGAGGGGGAATGCCATATGTTAATGCTGTCAGATATATCTAGTGGCATTGGTTGGGGATGGTGGGGGATGAGGTGGGGGGATTGGTGAAGCTTCCTTTTTATTGGTACTCGGTGCCCCACTGAGTTTCCACTTTGTAACAAGTGCTGCCTCTAGTGAGATGAGCCATACTGCTCTCCACACTGACACTCCAACCCTCCTCACTTGACTTGCCATACTATCCCTTGATCCTAGCCCACTCACCGTATCTCTCCATATTCCATTGATGTTTCTGGTCTGGGATCTGTTGTAGTACCAGCCACCGGCAGCTTTGGGAGTAGATTCCTCACCTACAAAGACCCAGAAACCCAAAGGGCGGGCACAAGATATCGGGTAGGAATTCAATCCACCTGAACCACTTTCAAGTCAGTGGATGTTGCCATGTAAATAGTTTAACTTTTTATAGTGTGTGGTAAGGGACTTAAGGGGGAGGGATGTAGTAGTGAACTCATTGAAGGGGTAAGATTTTGAAAGGTCATGAGGCTGATTAGCTGATTGGGCTGAGGAACATAAATCCTGGTGCTGAATCTAGGCTTTCCTGAATAGAATCGATCCTGGAACCGTAGAAGTCAGGAGCACATCCTCGCATTCTGTATATAGTTACAGTTATTCTAATAAATAATTTGTTGTTCAAACCCGGTGCTCGCCAATCACTCAGATATTACAAAAATCTCCAGGAAAGGATTACTCTGTTGATCCATTAAGTATATCCTTTGGCTATCAGTTAGCAATGGAATTATGAACTTTACTTTGGGATGGAATAGTCTTCAAAACAATTTGACTGAGACTTTAAATAACGAAGGTTTATGTCCATGTGGATATATTGTTTGAACTAGAGAGAGACTGGAGGACTAGGGATTTCAATATAACTTATAAAAACATGGCATTGAGTTGGATGTGAATGATTTGAATTCACTACACAAATTCAAATGATGACCTGTATTTAACAATAGAATCATTGAAGCCTGATAGTGCAGAAAGAGACCATTTGGTCCATCGATCTTTGGACTGACTCACAAAAAGAGTGTCCCAATCAGGCCCCCTCTTCCCCATAACCCTGTGTGTTTATCTTGGTTAATCCACCTAACTTGCACACTTTTCAGACAGTGACCCGAGGCTGGAGTTGAACCTGGGTCCCTGGTGCTGTGAGGCAGTAGCGCTAACTACTGTGCCGCTGTGCTGCCACACCAGTATTGATACATATTTCCTTTTCTTAATAAAATGCAAAATTGCATTTTACATTCTTTTTGCGTAGTATATTTTTGTATAGTATCTTTTTGATATTTTGGATTGTAGTAGGTACAGTTATAATTTTAAAATACTTATTTTCTTGTATTTATAAGATTTAATCTGGTTCAATCTGAAATGCAGAAAGATCAAATGTTTACTCTTGTGTTGGTACTTTCATAAAAATGCCTCCAAAATTGTGTTTATCATTAGTGTTTAGCCATTAAATTGAAAGAACTTACAAGTGTCAAACTGGCATGTGCAAATCTTGATAGAAAAACCAAAGATGAAGAATTGTGTGTGTCATCGAGGAGGATCATGAGAATGCATTTATTAAATTACATATAATGACCAGAGCTTTTTCCAAAATGTCCCAATACACTTGTGATTGCATAGGTTAAAATATCACAAAATTTAGATAAGAGTGAGTTACATTCAAGCCACCTGGATCTTCTGCACTGGTCCACTTAATCTTCCATCTAAATAAATCTGCACCCATAAAAATGGTCACATCCCATACCCGCCACTACTCAAATTGTTATCGAGTCTCTCTGCCATAGGAGGAAAAAATTTTTTTGGTCCATTACATCCAATGCTTTATGTTAAATCCTCATTAAGATTTGTTTTGTATCTTCTGTTTTGTTAAGCATATTTTAAAAGTCTAATTGTAATAGCTCAATAAGTTCAAAGCAGAAGTGTACCAATTTCACTGTTTCCTTGATAACTGTTTATCCTCATTTGCATTGTGTTATGTCATTTTTAAATCCAAGACTATTTTATTGGGAATTGGAAGATACTTGTGTATAATTTGATATTGAATGCATATCTATATTTAACTTGTGCCTTGTATAATACAGTAGCTGGAAGCCACTTTGGGCACAGAAAAATATATAATTTGACTGCAGGCTTGCAAGAATCTTAAAAGGTCAGATGAAGAAAAACATTTTGACGTAAACTAGTTAATACTTGCAGAGATGGCAAGGTAATTATTATTATAATTTATCTAATTACACAAGTAAACTTGGTTAATAAGAAAATGCTTTCTCTATTATTCAACAAGAGCACATGCAAATCCTTGAGTGTATTATTGTAAAAATATGGATCCCATTTTAATGAATTATTTAATTACACCTATTTTCAAATCAAATGTATCTGATTAAATGGATTTTCTCTACTAACGTATGCTTTTGAAACTTTGAGGATAAATTCCTGATAGCAGTTTAAATAATACAGTATTAAATGATCTTGACAAATGTATGCAAATTTTAAAGCAGTAGAGTGAGGGCAATAGTTTTCATATCTAATTTTAATCCTTTTTTGGCTAAACTTTTATGATATTACAGGCACAATGTTGTTGAATTTTGCTACCCTAAAAGATAAACATTGATCTCTGAAAACTAGACTGTTCTCTAAGCTGCCATGCATGAATATTAGTTGTTTCTAGATGTGTAAAATAACTTCTTAGTTTGTTCATCTCGGCGCTGTTTTGGCATGGTGGTGGTGTCACCAAATTATTAGCTTCACACATTTGCCTTTTCCTATGGTACGAGTGACCTTTGAATCGAGAGGAACTGCCCAATGGAAAACTGGCAAAATCCAAAATCCAGCAAGAAGCATTCTAAACGTAATATCAAATAAAATTCATGAGAGAAAGTAAAGCTGCTGCACCCTCCCTGTGAAAAAGAATGGCTATCAAAAACTTGTTGGTTCAAATCCCAGCATAATCACCAGGATAACAGTTTCTTGATATCTTCCATCAGACATAGGAACAGAATTACGTCACTCAGCCCATCGAGTCTGCTCTGCCATTCAATCATGGCTGATATTTTTCTCATCTCCTTTCTCCTGTCTTTTCCCCATACCCCCTGATCCCCTTATTAATCAAGAACCTATCTATTTCCATCTTAAAGACACTAAATGACCTGACCTCCTCAGTCTTCTGCAGTAAAGAATTCCACAGATCCACTACTGTCTGGCTGAAGAAATTCCTCCTCATCTTTGTTTTAAAGGATTGTACCTTTAGCCTGAGGTTGTGCCTTCTGGTTCTAATTTTTCCTATCAGTGGCAATATGCTGTCCACGTTCAGTCGCGGTAGCCTGTAAGTTTCAATAAGATCCCCCCTCATTCTTCTAAACTCCAAAGAGTACAGACCCAAAGTGCTCAACTGTTCTTCATACGACAAGCTCTTCGTACCAGGAATCATTCTTGTGAACTTCCACTGGACTCTTTCTAAGGTCAGCCCATCTTTCCTTAGATGTGAGGTACAAAACTGCTCAGAATATCCAAATGAGGTCTGACCAGAGCCTTATACAGCCTCAGAAGTACATCTCTGCTCTTGTATTCCAGCCCGCTGGACATGAATGCTAACATTGCATTTGCCTTCCTAACTGCTGACTGAACCTGAACATTAACTTCCAGAGAATCTTGAACAATGACTCCTAATCCCTTTGTGTTTCTGATTTCCTAAGCATTTCCCCATTTAGAAAATAGTCTATGCCTCCATTCCTCCTTCCAAAGTGTTAAACCTCACATTTTCTACATTGTATTCCATCTGTCACTTCTTTGCCAACTCTCCTAACCTGTCCGAGTCCTTCTGCAGTCCCACTGCTTCATTAATATGTCCTTCTACATATCTTTGTATCATCTGCAAACTTAGCAACAGTGCCTTCAGTTCCTTCCTCCAAATTGTTAATGTGTATTGTGAAAAGTTGTGGTCCCAGCATTGACCCCTGAGTCATACCATTAGTCACCAGCTGCCATCCTGAAAAAGACCCCTAATCCCCATTCTCTAACTTCTGCCAATCAGTCAATCCTCTATCCATGCCAGGATTTTACCCATAACACCATTGATCCTTAACTTATTTAACAGTCTCCTGTGCGGCACCTTGTCAAAGGCCTTCTGGAAATCTAAATAAATCATGTCTATTGACTCTCCTTTCTTTAACTTCCTTGTTACCTCCTCAAAGAACTCTAACAGATTTGTCAGGTATGACCTCCCCTTGACAAAGCCATGCTGACTCAGTTCTACTTTATAGAACATAGAACATAGAACAATACAGCACAGAACAGGCCCTTCGGCCTTCGATGTTGTGCCGACCAAAATAAAAAGCAATGCCCCTCCTAACTAAACCATTCCCTTCTCATCCATATACTTATCAACTAACCTCTTAAACGCCACCAACTTGGCGCATCTACAACAGCTGCAGGCAGGGCATTCCACTCCCTAATCACTCTTTGAGTAAAGAACCTACCTCTGATCTCCGTCCTATAACTCATACCCCTTAATTTAAAGTTGTGTCCCCTCGTGCTAGCTTTTTCCATCCTAGGAAAAAGGCTATCACTGTCCACCCTATCCAAACCTCTAATCATCTTATCTGTTTCAATAAGATCCCCCCTTAGCCGCCTCCTTTCTAACGAAAACAACCTCAAATCCTTCAACCTCTCTTCATAGGACCTGCCCTCCATACCAGGCAACATCCTAGTAAACCTCCTCTGTACCCTCCCCAATGCCTCCACATCTTTCTTATAATGTGGCGACCAGAACTGCACACCATACTCCAAGTGCGGCCGCACTAGAGTTTTGTACAGCTGCAACATGATGCTGCGGCTCCTAAATTCAATCCCCCTACCAATAAAAGCTAAGACTCCATAAGCCTTCTTAACAACTATATCCACTTGACTGCCTACTTTCAGGGATCTATTGACACATACACCAAGATCCTTCTGTTCCTCAACACTATTAAGAGCCCTACCATTAGCCCTATACTCTACACATTTATTGTTCCTGCCAAAGTGCATTACTCACACTTTTCCACATTAAACTCCATTTGCCACCTCTCGGCCCAGCTCTGCAACTTGTCCAAGTCACTCTGTAAACTAAAACACCCCTCTTCACTATCTACCACACCACCAACTTTAGTATCATCTGCAAATTTATTGATCCATCCCTCAATACCCTCATCCAGATCATTTATAAAAATTACAAACAGCAGGGGCCCCAAAACAGACCCCCTGAGGCACACCACTCGTCACCGAACTCCACGATGAATATCTCCCATCAACCACCACCCTCTGTCTTCTATCTGCCAGCCAATTCCTAATCCAATTAGCTAAATCACCCTCTATTCCACACATCTGCATTTTCTGTAGAAGTCTTCCATGGGCCACCTTATCAAACGCCGTACTAAAGTCCATATATACTACATCAACCGCCTTACCCCCATCCACCTCTCTGGTCACTTTCTCAAAAAAACTCAATGAGGTTAGTAAGGCATGACCTACCCTTCACAAAACCATGCTGACTATCCCCAATCAATTCATTTCTCTCTAAATAACTATAAATCCTATTCCTAATAATTCTCTCCAATACTTTGCCCACAACAGAAGTAAGACTCATAGAACATAGAACATAGAACATAGAACAATACAGCACAGAACAGGCCCTTCGGCCTTCGATGTTGTGCCGACCAAAATAAAAAGCAATGCCCCTCCAAACTAAACCATTCCTTCTCTTCCATATACTTATCAACTAACCTCTTAAACGCCACCAAACTTGGCGCATCTACAACAGCTGCAGGCAGGGCATTCCACTCCTAATCACTCTTTGAGTAAAGAACCTACCTCTGATATCCGTCCTATAACTCATACCCCTTAATTTAAAGCTGTGTCCCTCGTGCTAGCTTTCTCCATCCTAGGAAAAAGGCTATCACTGTCCACCCTATCTAAACCTCTAATCATCTTATATGCTTCAATAAGATCCCCTCTTAGCCGCCTCCTTTCTCACGAAAACAACCTCAAATCATTCAACCTCTCTTCATAGGACCTGCCCTCCATACCAGGCAACATCCTGGTAAACCTCCTCTGTACCCTCTCCAATGCCTCCACATCTTTCTTATAATGTGGGGACCAGAACTGCACACAATACTCCAAGTGCGGCCGCACTAGAGTTTTGAACAGTTGCAACATGACGTTGCGGCTCCGAAATTCAATCCCCCTACCAATAAAAGCTAAGACTCCATATGCCTTCTTAACAACTTTATCCACTTGACTGCCTAATTTCAGTGATCTATTGACACATACACCAAGATCCTTCTGTTCCTCAACACTATTAAGAGCCCTACCATTAGCCCTATACTCTACACATTTATTGTTCCTGCCCAAGTGCATTACCTCACACTTTTCCACATTAACCTCCATTTGCCACCTCTCGGCCCAGCTCTGCAACTTGTCCAAGTCACTCTGTAAACTAAAACAACCCTCTTCACTATCTACCACACCACCAACTTTAGTATCATCTGCAAATTTACTGATCCATCCCTCAATACCCTCATCCAGATCATTTATAAAAATTACAAACAGCAGGGGCCCCAAAACAGACCCTGAGGCACACCACTTGTCACCGAACTCCACGATGAATATCTCCCATCAACCACCACCCTCTGTCTTCTATCTGCCAGCCAATTCCTAATCCAATTAGCTAAATCACCCTCTATTCCACACATCTGCATGTTCTGTAGAAGTCTTCCATGGGCCACCTTATCAAAAGCCTTACTAAAGTCCATATATACTACATCAACCGCCTTACCCCCATCCACCTCTCTGGTCACTTTCTCAAAAACTCAATGAGGTTAGTAAGGCATGACCTACCCTTCACGAAACCATGCTGACTGTCCCCAATCAATTCATTTCTCTCTAAATAACTATAAATCCTATCCCTAATAATTCTCTCCAATACCTTGCCCACAACAGAAGTAAGACTCACTGGCCTATAATCCCCTGGAAGGTCTCTCTTCCCCTTCTTAAACAATGGGACCACATTCGCTATACTCCAGTCCTCCGGAACCACACCCGTAACCAACGAGGACCTGAAGATCAGAGCCAGAGGCTCTGCAATCTCCTCTCTTGCCTCCCAGAGAATCCTAGGGTAAATCCCGTCCGGCCCAGGGGACTTATCCAACTTCAAGCCCTCGAGAATTTCTAACACATCCTCCCTATCCACTACAATACTCCCCAATTTGCAACCCTGTACCTCAGTGCTATCCATAGCTACATTTCCAGCACTCTGCGTGAATACCGAAGAGAAATATTTATTCAGTGCCTCACCAATCTCTTCAGGCTCCACGCACAACTTCCCACTGCTGTCTATGACTGGCCCTAATCTTGCCCTAAACAATCTTCTATTCTTAACATATCGAAAGAAAGCTTTAGGATTCTCCTTAATCCTATCAGCCAACATCTTCTCGTGTCCCCTCTTAGCTCTCCTCAATTCACTTTTTACCTCCTTCCTGGCTAATCTATAGCTATCCATTGCACTATCTGAGCCTTCAAGCCTCATCCTGACATAAGCCTCCTTTTTCTTCTTAACCAGCAAATCAACTCTTTTCGTACACCAAGGCTCTCTTACTCGTCCATTTCCTCCCTGCCTGACAGGGACATACTTATCAAGGACTCGCAGCAGCTGCTCCTTGAATAAGCACCACATTCCAGATGTTCCCAGTCCCTGTAGTTTCCTAGTCCAATCTATGCACCCTAATTCTCTCCTGATGGCCTCATAATTACCCTTCCCCCAGCTATAACTACTGCCCCCAGCTTCATGCTATCCCTGTCCATCACTAAGGTGAACGTAACCGAATTGTGGTCACTATCACCAAAATGTTCACTAACTTCCAAGCCTAACACCTGGTCTGGCTCATTGCCCAGCACCAAATCCAATGTAGCCTCACCTCTAGTTGGCCTCTCTACATAATGAGTCAAAAAACCTTCCTGCACACTCCAAGTACTTCCAAGTATCATGCACTTCCAAGTACTCCACAATCTCATCTTCAATAATGGATTCTAAAATCTTGCCAGTGACCGGAGTCAAGCTAACCTGCCTATAATTTCCCCTCTGCTGTGTCCCTCCTTTTTTAAACACATGACTACTTTCCAGTTATCTGATATTCTTCCAGTGCTGACTGGAGTTTGTGGAGTCAGTGGAGATGGCATCTCACTTACAGAGTGGGGCACTAAACATTCCAGATTCTGCACTGGTTCTAACCTGCCTTCCACAGTCACAGTTGTCTTGTCCATCAGTGGTGGTGGGTCTCCCCCTCTAACCCAATGTATCTGATCCATTGTCTGGGGAAAAAGTGTATCAATCACTAGGGGTCTAAGCTTTTGTTTGGCATTGTACCCACCAGCACTCTCATGTGACCTTCTATCCTCCAGTAATACGTCGCATGTCTATTGAATTCAATTTCTGCTTTAGTTGCATCAGCCTCACTGACCAATCTTTATAGACATAGTGCCAGCTAAGCTAGGCAGGCACCAGTCAAACTGGTCATCTAGCTAATGAAAATCTCCAAATGAAAGTAATTTAAAGAGGAATCTTTTCAAGTGATGGAGCTGTGACTATTTCATTTGGCAACTTGTTCCATTGCACGATTGTTCTTGGGAAGCAAATTTGTAGATATACTGTTTTGGAAATAAAAGGTCTTTGTGGTTTATGTGGATGAACCCTCATGTTCTGCCACTGCTTGAGGGCACCAGGTACTTGTTTCTGTCAATTCCCATTATCCTGTTCCATATTTTATAGAACATAGTCAATCTATTTTCTATCTCCTTTGCTGTTGTGATTCCTATTCCAAATCTTTGATCAAGAATGTGACTTGACTGGGCATCAGGAATGATAATAATTTCCTTTGGCAATATCACTGTCATATTTCTCATATACTTGAAAATAAGTTGGTGAGGATGCAATTGTTGAAATTGGACTAAGAGAAAGAGTGAATGCAAAAGTCCAAAACAACACTCAGAAATGGTTTGAGCTGTTGATGAACCAAGAAGAACTTCAATAAGAATTTACATAAGAAAACAAAAGAAGGAGTTTTGGAGTAAAATAAAAGCAGAAAATGCTGGAAAATCTGGCAGGTCTGACAGCATCTGTGGAAAGAAAACAGACCCTTTTGGGTCTGGATGATCCTTCGTCAGAGCAAATTCATCAGATACAAATTATTTTTAAAACTTGCAAGTAAGTGAGGCAAAGAAAGGGTAAGTTTACTTTTTAAAATCTAGGAGTTGATCAATTCTGTGGAAAGAGCACTTCTGAGAGATGGGATGAAATAATAGAGGATAGAAACATGAAAGGAGAGGAACACACTTAAGAAAATCCATTAGTCTGTTTGAGGGGTGGCTGCCTCGATCTGCCAAAAGGTAGCATGGAAATTAATCAGATTTCCGGAATACAGTGTGGAGAAGGCCGGACTTGGAGAACTAGCTGCTATCAGACTCAGAGGACACCCAAGAGCAAAAGGGCACTGTGTAGTAAATTCTATAGATTTAAAAGTCTATATGGCTCATTGCCAAGCTGGAAAAAACAGTTTAGTTCTGAGTGTAGTTCAAGTTAACATCTTTTGGAACTCATTGCAACTGTGTGAAGCCTTTCTTGCACTTGTGTATTTTTTATTTCCTTTATTTTTTTAATAAATGTTTAATTTAATATACATCATAATTGGCAACAGACCTTAATTCCAGATTTCAGAACACATTCTCATAACATACAAAACCATTTTGGCTGCTGTTTTAAGTTTCCAATTTGGGATTTGGGTAGTTTGGCATGTTCTATCAACTGTGCCTGAATATTGGGAAAGCAGAACTAATGAGTATCGGGAGATCCTACCCTTAGGGCAGTCTCCAAAGTCATTGGCCTTCACAGAGGGGAGATAGAGATTCTTTTGATTTGATTTGATTTGATTTATTATTATTCCATGTATTCGTATATAGTAAAAAGTATTTTTTCATGCTGTACAAACAAAACACACCGTTCATAGAGAAGGAAACAAGAGAATGCAGAATATAGTGTTATAGTCATAGCTAAGGTGTAGAGAAAGATTAACTTAGGTCCACTCAAAAACCTGATGGCAGCAGGAAAGAAGCTGTTCTTGAGTCAGTTGGTATGTGACCTCAGACTGTGTACCCTTTTCCCTTCAGAAGAAAGTAGAAGAAAGTATGTCCGGGGTGTATGGAGTCCTTAATTATGCTGGCTACTTTTCCCAGACAGTGGGAAGTATAGACAGAGTCAATGGATGGAAAGTTGATTTGCGTGAAGAACTGGACTACATTCATGATCATTTATAGCTTCTTGCTGTCTTGGGCAGAGCAGGAACCATATCAAACTGTGAAACAACCAGAAAGAATGTGTTCATTTGTGCATCTGTAAAAGTTGGTGAGAATTGTAGTGGACATGCCAAATTTCCTCAGTCCTCTGAGAAAGTAGAGGCATTGGTGGGCTTTCTTAACTATAATGTTGGGATGGGAGAACCCGGACAGGTTTCTGGTGATCTGAATAACTAAAAACTTGAAGCTTTTTACCATTTCTACTTCATCCGCATTGGTGTAGACAGGGACATGTTCTCCACTACACTTCCTGAAGTTGATGACTATCTCCTTCGTTTTGTTGACATTGAGGGAGGGATTATTGTCGTCAGACCAGTTCACCAGATTCCTGACCACATTATATCAAGTAGAAAATTTCAGGATCCATTGCTGAGTTCTTGAGGGTGATCTTGAGTCTGTGTTCTCCATCCCATGGGATTAGCGACAAGATCCTGCAAGATTGTGATATCCAATTCCCACTGCCCATTGTTGCTAATGTAATCAGATTCATGCCCATTATGGGTGAGAGCCCGACTTTAATAGATGTCAATAAAATTTTAATTGGATTATACATCCTACCCTAGCCATATATTCCCCCAGCCCTATTTTCAAACATCAGCAAGGTTTACAATGGGTGCACCAAGGTGTGAACCTGTCGCGGAGATGCCTCTGGGGGTATAGGTTGTGGGAAAGAGCGACATAGCCCTGACTGTTGGTGGGGGTGGGGATGGGGGCAGGAGGGAGAGAGAGAGGGTGATTGATTATTGGAGGGGTTGCGATGCTAGCTTTGATCGCGAGTGTTCCTGATTTCAATGCAGCCAGCTTTACCAGCTTGTTTATGCCCTGCTCCTCAACATAACAGCATGAAACATGCCTCCTGTTTTTTTCGATAAAGTGCCTTAAGATGTGGAGCAAAAACCTGCCTGTTTCTCTGGAGAAAAATGCTTCGATTTTCCGTCAGACTCTGACACTTTGTCATTTTTTGGCAATATTCCAGCCCTTTTTCTCCCCAGTGCATTTCATCAGAGTTCCAATAGGATTTCAGCAGAATCTCCAAGAATTTCAGACCTTTATTGCAGCCCTTTATCCACTTACATTACAAGTCTATTTTCTGCTCCTACAATGGGTTATTTGAATAGAGTATCAAGATTTCATGGTTATCAAAATACCCTAAGAGACTGCTCCCAATCCATGCCTAGTGTTGCTGTGCCCCTTCTACTAAGATTCCCTTAGCGTGCCTTGTGTTATTTATCTATAAGATTATGAGTGGATTATGAGTGGACAGAGTGGATAGTCAGATGCTTTTACCCAGGATGGAAAAGTCAATTACTAGGGGGCATAGGTTTAACGTGTGAGGGGCAATGTTTAAAGGAAATGTACGAGGCAGATTTTTTACGCAGAGAATAGTGGGTGCCTGGAACTCGTTGCCGGAGGAGGTAGTGGAAGCGGATATGGTAGCGACTTTTAAAGGATGTCTTGACAAGTACATGAATGAGATGGGAATAGAGGGATATGTTTCCCAGAAGCATAGGGGGTTTTAGTTAGGCAGCAATTGTCGGTGCAGGCTTGGAGGGCCAAAGGGCCTATTCCTATGCTGTAATTTTCTTTGCTCTTTGTGGGTAAAGGGCTATAGTGATAATATTGCAGCATTAAGTTAGGGTATTGCCTAGCTTGGTGAGAAAGGGCAGAAATCATGGTTTTCCAGATGAACACACCGGTGACCTTGGGACTTCTCGGGAGTTACTGAATAAGACCGAGAAATAATTCAGAAATGCAGTTTAAACAAAATAATCATTTATATTTAGGACTGCATTCAGTTTTCTTATTTTTGTCATTCAAAATGCCTGAAGTTACGAAAAAGGAACAAAACACTACAGGAAGCTTTTTCAAAGCCAATTGATATTGTATAGATTTAGATATGATTTATCATTTGAATCCACTGTTTCGGTCGCATGGTTTTAGTCACCTCACTCTGACCCGAAAACTTAAGTGTTTTTTTGTCTACCTTGAGACTGGACAAATAGTCATGCAGGAAATGATAAAACGGTCTATTGGTTTAGTTCAATACTCTAATCATTGGACTGTAGGTTAGAAGAAGAATGAGAAGGAGTCATCTGGAGATTAAACACATCAGACTAAATCGTAAACAGCAAAGCGTCTTTTAGAATTTTGGTGTTTGTCGTGACTATATGTAGCAAGATTAACTTAAACATTAATAACATCTCAAACTCACACTCCTAACAATGGGTTTGCTGCAAATGATCCAGTAGCTGCCAAAAACCCGGAGTGGACTACCATTCTGTGAAGCTGTCAAAGAGTATGGAAAGCTGATTCCATTGAAGCAACCATGTCTTGTATGCTGTTTCACATTCTCAAAGGACTCACTGAATTGAAAGTGCTTGGCATCAGAATTCATTTGTACACTGCTTTAACAGCATTGATTCCAGAACTGAGCAATTGAGGGTAGCCTTGAGCTGCCCTTAGCGAAGTTCTTTTTGTAATTCTCGATTTGTTATGCCGGCTGTACACGTACTTGCTCCTTCTCCTTTTCTTTATATTTTCATGAGGATTTTGAGAGGCGATTTAGAGGGGTTCACAATTATTTGGGGTCTGAGCATAGTAAATTGAATCAAATTGTTTCATTGATGGAAAGATTGAGAATCAGAGGTTGCAATTTAAGTTGATTGGCAGAAGAACCTATTGCCACATGAGAAAATCTGTTTTAAGCAGCAAGCAGTTAGAACTTTGAATGCATTGCCTGATAGTTTGGTGAAGGCAGATTCAATCATGATTTTTAAGGGATGTGGATGATGAGACAGAATGTGCATGGCTACAAGAGACCTGACGAATGGGACTAGCTGAGATAGTCTTGCTGAGAGCTGGCAGAGACAAGATGAGCTGAATGGCTCTCTTTTGTGTTGTCACCAAAGTTTAAATTTTATTTATTAGCATCATAAGTAGGCTTACATTAACACTGCAATAAAGTTACTGTGAAAATCCCCAGTCACCACACTCTGGCACCTGTTTAGCATAGACTTTAGCATAGTCAGTGCCCCTAACCCAGCATGTCTTTTGGGCTGTGGGAAGAAACTGGAGCATCTGTAGGAAACCCACGCAGATTTGATTCTATGATTCCACGATTATATTCATTGTATGGATTTCCCGATTTTTAGCTCCAATTCAGAATTTCCCAGAATGGATTTTCCTTAGTTATTTCCAACTACAGATGAGGTACATCAGAAAGTATCACATTTTTCATACCACTGCAAACAAAATGAAAACTCGCATCTAATCCTATTAGTAACACATTCCTTGGACTGGGGATTCTTTCACCCTCACTTCCCCCCAGCAACAAGATCAGTGGAGAGCTTGTCTCCAACTGGCCAGTTTACCGGTCATTTTTTGTTGCTCTCAGGCCACTAATTCCCAACAGCACCAATGGAAGTAGTGGCCACTGCTGGAACTGCAGCCAGTCCACTGAAGTGGAAATGCCAATGAGTCCAGACTTCAAGTTGTGTCAGAAGGCCTCTGTGGGCTCACATTGGGAGGATTGACAGGAAAGTATCTATTGCTGCAATACACTGAAAATGGATCAATCAGATACTTATCACGGCAAAGCTACTTCAAGGTGTTAAATTTCTTCTGCATTTAAGCAAAGAAACTTTTCAGGCCTTGCACTAGACAGATAAGCCATGCTGCTTCTGCTGATGCAACCAGGATATGGCCTTAAAGAGAGTGCCTCTATGTCTATAGATGATAACCTCCCATTGTGTCAATGCTCAAAACATTACTTCCAATGCTTGTTCAGTAAGCATGGCAGTATGGTATAACATGCTGGATTTGCAAAGCACAGGACATTATGGGTGGCAGGATGGCACATCTGAGTGTCATGGTGGCACAGTGGTTTGCATAACTGCATCTGGGACCTGGGTTCAATTCCAAATTCGGTGACTGTGTGGAGTTTGCACATTCTCCCTATATCTGCATGTGTTTCCTTCAGATGCTCTGGTATTCTCCCACACTCTAAAGATGTGTGGGTTGGGTCGATTTGCCATGTTAAATTGACCCTTTATGTCAGAGGGATTAGCAGGGTAAATAAGTGATGTTACAGGGATAGGGTCTGGGTAGGATTGTTGTTGGTGCAGGCTCGATGGGCCAAAAGGCACTGTTGGGGGATTCTATGATTCAATTTTTTTTTCAAACATAGCACCAGATGTTTTCTGGTACTGCAAGGAGGTGGATGGGGGTAAGGCGGTTGATGTGGTATATATGGACTTTAGTAAGGCGTTTGATAAGGTGGCCCATGGAAGACTTCTGCAGAAAATGCAGATGTATGGGATAGAGGGTGATTTAGCTAATTGGGTTAGGAATTGGCTAGCAGATAGAAGACAGAGGTGGTGGTTGATGGGAGATATTCATCTTGGAGTTCGGTGACAAGTGGTGTACCTCAGGGGTCTGTTTTGGGGCCCCTGCTGTTTGTAATTTTTATAAATGATCTGGATGAGGGTATTGAAGGATGGATTAGTAAATTTGCAGATGACACTAAAGTCGGTGGCGTGGTAGATAGTGAAGAGGGGTGTTATAGTTTGCAGAGGGACTTGGACAAGTTGCAGAGCTGGGCCGAGAGGTGGCAAATGGAGTTTAATGTGGAAAAGTGTGAGGTATGCACTATGGCAGAAATAATAAATGTGTAGAGTATAGGGCAAATGGTAGGATTCTTAGTAGTCTAGGTGAACAGAGGGATCTTGGTGTGTATGTGCATAGATCCCTGAAAGTAGGCAGTCAGGTCGAGAAGGTTGGTAGGAAGGCATATGGAGTCTTGGCTTTTATTGGTAGAGGGATTGAATTTCGGAGCCGCAACGTCATGTTGCAACTGTACAAAACTCTAGTGCGGCCGCACTTGGAGTATTGTGTGCAGTTCTGGTCCCCACATTATAAAAAAGATGTGGAGGCATTGGAGAGGGTACAGAGGAGGTTTACCAGTATGTTGCCTGGTATGGAGGGCAGGTCTTATGAAGAGAGGCTGAGGGATTTGAGGTTGTTTTCGTTAGAAAGGAGGCGGCTAAGAGGAGACCTTATCGAAACATATAAGATGATTAGAGGTTTAGATAGTGTGGACAGTGATAGCCTTTTTCCTAGGATGGAGAAAGCTAGCACGAGGGGACACAGCTTTAAATTAAGGGTGATAGTTATAGGACGGATATCAGAGGCAGGTTCTTTACCCAAAGGGTGGTTCGGGAGTGGAATGCCCTGCCTGCAGCGGTTGTAGATGCGCCAAGTTTGGTGGCGTTTAAGAGGTTAGTTGATAAGTATATGGAAGAGAAGGGAATGGTTTAGTTTGGAGGGGCATTGCTTTTTATATTGGTCGGTGCAACATCGAAGGCCGAAGGGCCTGTTCTGTGCTGTAATGTTCTATGTTCTATGTTCTATGCACCAGATATAATAGCACCTCCGTCCCTCCTAGCTGTTTTCTGTGCATGAACTAACCAATAGCACAGCATATAATGCATAACTAGTAAAATAAATAAAAAATAAAAGGGGCATACTACCTGCCAACCCCGCCCCCCATCTCTTCCTTTAATGCAGGACTCCATTGCTCCAAAGCAAGTAGAAAGCTTCCCTTCAATTTCAGCACAACAATGGTACAGAGTGAAAATAGCCCCAAAAACATTCAATAATGGAAAAGAAATAGCAGCACACAAGATTGCAGAGCCAGTCAAGTGCTGCACGTCACTCAGGCTAACTGGCGAAAGCATTAACAAAGGAAGCACACTAGCTCATTCGGCAGAGGCTGGGCCATCTGTCTACGCCAACCTTCAACTATCATAAGCCACAGCAAGCATACATCACACTGTTCTGGTGGCCACTTATACTGTCCAGGCTGCAATCTCACAATGCTCGATATTATCAGAATCCATTGATTCAATTACAACCTTATTTATAGCACAATCTCATTCAACCATTATTATATTACATAAAATAGAAAGAATCAAAAGCAATAAAAAAAAGCCACAGGGTTTAGGTCACCTTTTATAAATTGCTCGATCTTTGGCCTTCTGATTTTTTTTTCTATGTGACCAGAACACCTTGAACCATTATTCTATATTTCACAGAATATGATTTAGCAAACAGCAATGCGAGCGAGTTTATTCTTACAGAATAAGACGGCAAATGATCAAATTTTGATGTACTTTAAATTTTCGGTCGGGAAAAAAAGATTCACCATTGGGAAATGTGACATTTATTTCACAATTCAGTGATTTTAGAGCTGCCATAAATAAAGAAGGAGGCACAACATAGAATGAATGTTCAATCCCTTACATTATTACAATCACAAATAATGGTTTGATATTAATTTCAGATCCTTTACAAACATCTGCCAAACCTAGCGATGTTATTTTTTTTTTCCTTTCTGTCACATCAGGAAAAGCAGCGAGGGACAATTTCAACAACTTGATTTTTTTTTGTGAGCGTCTGTGTCTGTGTGTGTGCCTTCGTGACATTGCAACAAAGAGGTTAGCTCCTTACTGTGTCAATTCAATATGGGTTATTCTCGGGTCTCTGTGTTTTGTGCCTGACAGACTGGATACTTCATTCACACCAATCTATAACCTTTGAGTCGAGTTCTAATCAAAGCAACTCTTCAATGTAGCTTAAATGTTTACTCAGCCTTAATGAGGCATTAACAACATAGCAAGATCAGCGATTTCTGATGAGCTGAATTTTATTTTCAGATGCAGTTTAAAAAGTGAAATAATATGGGGGAAAATATTGGAAGTGTCCAACAGCTCAGGCAATACCTGACTAATGTTTGGAATGTATTTTTATATCCACTGAAGGGCTATGCTTATAACGTTATCCCCCACTTCTCTTTGAGGTCTTTAATAGCTTGCTCATTTTAACACAAAAAGGGATGGAATCTTAACATGCTTGACAAGGGGTTGGGGTGCGGGTAGTTGGCAGTAGATCACGGGGTGGGGTGGGGTGGAGTGGACGCAGGGCAAGATGGGTGAATGATGTGGTTTTGGAGGGGAAGCAACAGTGAACCTGCAACCCATTTGTAATTAAAGCCAGCTTTACTGTGGCACTTAAATTCAGACTCGGCATTAACCTGTGGGGCAGCGCAGTGGTTATGCCACAGAGTGCTAGAGACTCAGATTCAATTCCCGATTGGGTCTCTGCTTGCACATTCTCCCTTGAATGCGTAAATTTCCTCCGGATCCTCCAGTTTCCTCCCGCACGTGAAAGATGTGCTAGGTGGGTGCATTGGCCATGCTAAATTCTCCCTCAGTGTACCCGAACAGGCACTGAAGTATGGCAACTAGAGGATTTTCACAGTAACTTCATTGCACTGTTAACGTAAGCCTATTTGTGACACAAATAAATAAATTACAAACTTTAAAACCTCTTGCTTTTGGAGTTCTCGACCTACACAGGGAGTGAGGTGGATGATGCACTGAATCTGTTAACGGATGGTTTTCTCAGCCGAACAGTACATTCATTTCTGAAGTTTCGCTAATCACGGGAACCAAAGGAAGTCCTGGGAAGGCCATAACCAGGGTCTCCAATTCTAACCTGGAGGACTTGCTGTGAAATCTGAGGGACTGAATTAAAGTGCTGCTTGTCAAGGATATGCCGAGGAGTCCAGTCTCTTAAATCCAGCAGGCGTAGATGAAAATGGCTCGGGAAATGGGCAGCAGATATATGGTCCCTCGAACCTGGAGATGGTGTGCAAAAAGGCTCCAGGACTTCAGGACGGCATGATAGGTGAGTGGCATGAACTTTTCAGGTGCCAACCCCTACAGTCTGCCTTGCCAATATTCTCCTACACATTCCACAGATCAACACAGCCTGGAGCTCCACTCATTCCTTCACTCCCTCCATGACTTCACATCCTCCACTGAAACATTACTTCCCCCACCATCTCTCTATACAATCCTTTACTCACATCCATCACTCTCTGCTTTCTGTCCTTGCAGGAGATGAGAACAGACAGTTTTGGGGAGAGGCAGGAAACTGGGGTGGGTGAAGGACATTTACTTTATTGAAACCCACCTTGACAGCCACTGAATCTGGCCTCACTCAGGTCACTGTCTGTGTGGAGTTTGCACTTTCTCCCTGTGTCTACGTGGGTTTCCTTCAGGTGGTCTAGTTTCCTCCCACAGTCCAAAAATATGTGAGTTCATAAGAAAGAGAGGGGCTCTCATTCAAACGTACAAGCTTGTGAAGAGGCATTCACTGCTGAAAGGTTGTTTCTCCTGACTGGGGGATCTAGAATATGGAGACACAGGATGGTCAATCATTTAAGACTAAGCTGAGGAGAAATTTATTTACTCAAAGGGCTGTGAATGCTTGGAATCCTTACCCAGAGGGTGATGGATGTTCTGACATTGGATATATTTAAAGCTATAATGGACAGATTTTTGGTCTCTTGTGGAATCAAGCGATATGGGGGGGTGGAAATGGAGTAGAGGCAGAAGGTCAGCCATGGTTAATATTGGATTGGCGCAGGATCGAGAGGCCATCTGTTTAACTTCTGTTCCTAATTTTATGCTGTTATATTCTTATGAGTCATTGTGCATACAGAGAGGGCTCCAGGTAGATTCCCCTCAGCAAGAGGAGAAGGCTTAAATTTTACAGAGGATTAAATGTTTGGAGCAGGATTATTTTTATAATTTATCTGATGCCAAATTCGCCTTGAGGGAGAAGACTGAGTAACCACTGGAGGTATCTCATCTTCCAAAATCAGGGATTTTCTGTAGCTCCCGAAGTTATTATTGCCAAGCCTATCCTGGTGGTCCTGCTGTGGGGTTGGGTTGGGGGTGTAGTGGAGGGGGATAATAAGAACAGCAGAAGGAAAAGTGTCGTTATAATGTTACTGCCTTTTTAATTTTTAGTCCTCGTGATATTATGCAATAGAAATGGGTTTAACTCCCACCACGGTAGTTGGTGGAATATAAATTCAATTCATTGAGGAAAAAAATACTGAAAAAACCTGAAATTGAAAGCTAGGCTCAGTAATGGTGACCATGAAACTCATATTAATTGTCATAAAAAAGCCTCCTTTCCTTTTCCTAAAGGACATTAGTGTCAATAATGCCTACATTCAATGAAAGAATTTAAAAACATGAATTAAAAAAAGATATGGGCTGGAATTCTCCCAAAAAATTCTAAATGTTGAAGAACTGGAATAAATCTTTTCTGTGGGAGTTTCAAAATGAATCTTCTACGTTCTGTGTACTGCAGAGTGCACTAGCATGATTCACTCCAGAATTCAGGGGGTGGGGTCTCTTCCCGCTGTTAGTTCCTTCAGATTTATGAATTTATTTATTCTATGTGGCATGTGGGTGTTGTTGATAAGGTCAGCCCTTGAGAAGATGGTGCTGAGCTGCCTCCTTGAGCCTCGTAAGAAGGCTCACAATGGCAGGTTAAAGTCCAACAGGTTTATTTGGTAGCGCAAGCTACTAGCTTTTGGAAGGCTGCTCCTTCATCAGGTAAGTGGGAGTTCTGTTCACAAACAGGACATAGGAAAATACTTGTGGGACACAAATATTGCTTGTCATTTACCTGCCCAAGCCCAAACGTTGTCCAGATCTTGTTGTATTTGGGTACAGACCGCTTAGCTATCTAAACACTGCAAATCAACATTGAGCATCCTCACTTCTCACATTTTGGTGGAGGTCTATGATAAAGGTAAGAGAGAGGCAAAAATAGACATTGGACATGGAAGATGAGGGTGGAGAAGTAACGATAGGAAATAAAGAAATGGCAGAGGAACTAAATAATTACATTGCATCAGTCTTCACAATGGAGGACACCAGTGGGATGCCAGAGTTCCAGGAGAATCAGGGGGCAAGGGTCACTATAGTGGCCATCACTAAGGAGAAGGTTCTGGGGAAACTGAAAGGTCTGAAGGTGGATAAATCACCTGAAGCAGATAAATCACCCCAGGATTCTAAAAGAATTAGCTAAGGAAATTGTGAAGGCATTGATGGTGATCTTTCAGGAACCACTGGAGGCTGGGAGGGTCCAAAACGACTGAAAAGTAGTTAATGTAACACCGCTGTTTAAGAAGTGAAGGAAGTAGCAGATGGGAATTTATAGGTTAGTTAGCCTGACCTCAGTCATTGGCAAGATTTTAAAGTCCACTATTAAAGCTAAGATTGTGGAGTATTTGGAACTGCACGATAAAATAGGACTGAGTCAGCACGGTTTCATCAATAGGAGGTCATATTTGACAAATCTGTTAGAATTCTTTGGGGAGGTAACAAGGCAGTTAGATAAAGGAGAACCAATGGACATGATTTATTTAGATTTCCAAAGGCCTTTGACAAGCTGCTGTTTAGGAGATTGTTAAATAACTTAAGAGCTCATTGTGTTACAGATATGATCCTGGCATGGATAGAGGATTGGCTGACTGGGAGAAAGCAGAGAGTAGGGATAAAAAGGTCTTTTTCAGGATGGCAGCCAGAGACTATTGCTGTGTCTTAGGGATCGGCGTTGGGACCACAACTTTTCACAATATTCAAGAATGATTTGGAAGAAGGAATTGAAGGCAGTGTTGCTAAGTTTGCAGATGACGCAAGGATATATACAGGGACAGGTAATATTGAGGAAGCAGGGAACTGCAGAAAGACTTGGACAGGTTAGGAGAGTGGGCAAAGAAGTGGCAATGTGGAAAAGTGTGAGGTTATTTACTTGGAAGGACAAATGGAGGCACAGACTCTTTTCTAAATGGATGTTGCCTGGTATGGTGGGAAGGCCTTATGAGGAAAGGCTGAGGGACCTGAGGTTATTTTCATTAGAGAGAAGAAGGTTACGCGGTGACCTAATTGAGGCGTATAAGATGATCAAGGGATTGGATAGGGTGGATAGTGAGAGCCTTTTTCCTCGGATGGTGATGACCAACACGAGGGGACATAACTTTAAATTAAGAGGTGGTAGTTATAGGACGGATGTCAGAGGCAGGTTCTTTGCACAGAGGGTGGTGAGAGCGTGGAATGCCCTGCCTGCAGCAGTTATGGACTCGCCTACTTTGGGGGCGTTCAAATGTTCGATGGATAGGCATATGGATGATATTGGAATAGTTTAGGTTAGAGGGTCCACTGGCTGGCGCAACATCGAGGGCCGAAGGGCCTGTACTGCGCTGTAATGTTCTATGTTCTATGTTCTATAAATGGGAAAATGCTTAGGAAATCAGAAACACAAAGGGATTTGGGAATCCTTTTCGAGATTCTCTTAAGGTTAGCGTGCAGGTTCAGTTGGCAATTAGCATTCATGTCAATGTTAGCATTCATGTTAAGAGGGCTAGAACACAAGAGCAGGCATGTACTTCTGAGGCTGTATAAAGTTCTGGTCAGACTCTATTTAGAGTATTGTGAGCAGTTTTAGACTCATATCTAAGGAAGGATGTACTGGCATTGGAAAGGGCTCAGAAGAGGTTCACAAGTATGATCCCTGGAATGAAGAGCTTGTTGTATGAAGAATGATTGAGGACTCTGGGACTGTACTTAAAGTCCTTTAAAGGGACTTTAACTTTACTAATATTGATTGGAAAAGCTATAGCTCTAGCTCGTTAGAGGGGTCAGTTTTTGTACAAAGTGTGCAGAAAGGTTTTTTGACTCAGTATGTAGATAGGCCAACTAGAGGTGAGGATGCCTTGGATTTGGTGCTGGGCAATGAGTCAGACCAGGTGTTAGACTTGGAAGTTGGTGAACATTTTGGTGATAGTGACCACAATTCGGTTACGTTCACCTTAGTGATGGATAGGGATAGGCATGAAGCTGGGGGCAGTAGTTATAGCTGGGGGAATGGTAATTATGAGGCCATAAGGAGGAAATTAGGGTGCATAGGTTGGACTACGAAACTACAGGGACTGGGAACATCTGAAATGTGGAGCTTATTCAAGGAGCAGCTACTGCGAGTCCTTGATAAGTATGTCCCTGTCAGGCAAGGAGGAAATGGTCGAGTAAGGGAACCATGGTGTACTAAAAAAGTTAATTCGCTGGTTAAAAGGAAAAAAGAGGCTTATGTCAGGATGAGGCTTGAAGGCTCAGTTAGTGCAATGGATAGCTATAGATTATGATATACAGATGCCAGATAGATTAGCCAGGAGTGAGCTAAAGAGTGAGTTGAGGAGAGCTAAAGGGGGACAGGAGAAGACTTTGGCTGATAGGATCAAGGAGAATCCTAAAGCTTTCTTTAGATATGTTAAGAATAGAAGATTGGTTAGGGCAAGGTTAGGGCCAGTCATGGACAGCAGTGGGAAGTTGTGCGTGAAGCCTGAAGAGATTGGAGAGGCACTGAATAAATATTTCTCTTCGGTATTCACGCAGGGAGATGTAAATGTAGTTGTGGAGAACACTGGGATACAGGGTTGCAAACTGGAAAGTATTGAAGTAGATAAGGAGGAGGTGCTAGATATTCTTGAGGGTTTGAAGCTAGATAAGTCCCCTGGGCCGGACGGGATTTACCCTAGGATTCTCTGGGAGGTGAGAGACGAGATTGCTGAGCCTCTGGCTCTGATCTTCAGATCATCGTTGGTTACGGGTGTAGTGCCGGAAGACTGGAGGGTAGCGAATGTGGTCCCATTGTTCAAGAAGGGGAAGAGAGACTTTCCGGGGAATTATAGGCCAGTGAGTCTTACTTCTGTTGTGGGCAAAGTATTGGAGAGAATTATTAGGGATAGGATTTATAGTTATTTAGAGAGAAATGAATTGATTGGGGATAGTCAGCATGGTTTTGTGAAGGGTAGGTCGTGCCTTACTAACCTTATTGAGTTTTTTGAAAAAGTGACCAAAGAGGTGGATGGGGGTAAGGCAGTTGATGTGGTATATATGGACTTTAGTAAGGCGTTTGATAAGGTGGCCCATGGAAGGCTTCTGCAGAAAATGCAGATGTATGGGATTGAGGGTGATTTAGCTAATTGGATTAGGAATTGGCTAGCAGATAGAAGACAGAGGGTGGTGGTTGATGGGAGATATTCATCGTGGAGTTCGGTTACAAGTGGTGTACCTCAGGGATCTGTTTTGGGGCCCCTGCTGTTTGTAATTTTTATAAATGATCTGGATGAGGGTATTGAAGGATGGATTAGTAAATTTGCAGATGACACCAAAGTCGGGGAGTGGTAGATAGTGAAGAGGGGTGTTATAGTTTGCAGAGAGACTTGGACAAGTTGCAGAGCTGGGCCGAGAGGTGGCAAATGGAGTTTAATGTGGAAAAGTGTGAGGTAATTCACTTTGGCAGGAATAACAAATGTGTAGAGTATAGGGCTAATGGTAGGACTCTTAATAGTGTTGATGAACAGAGGGATCTTGGTGTATATGTGCATAGATCCCTGAAAGTTGGCAATCAAGTCGATAAGGTTGTTAAGAAGGCATACGGAGTCTTAGCTTTTATTGGTAGGGGGATTGAATTTCGGAGCCGCAACGTCATGTTGCAACTGTACAAAACTCTAGTGCGGCCGCACTTGGAGTATTGTGTGCAGTTCTGGTCCCCGCATTATAAGAAAGATGTGGAGGCATTGGAGAGGGTACAGAGGAGGTTTACCAGGATGTTGCCTGGTATGGAAGGCAGGTCTTATGAAGAGAGGCTGAGGGATTTGAGGTTGTTTTCGTTAGAAAGAAGGCGGCTAAGAGGAGACCTTATTGAAACATATAAGATGATTAGAGGTTTAGATAGGGTGGACAGTGATAGCCTTTTTCCTAGGATGGAGAAAGCTAGCACGAGGGGACATAGCTTTAAATTAAGGGGTGGTGGTTTTAGGACAGATGTCAGAGGTAGGTTCTTTACCCAGAGGGTGGTAAGGGTATGGAATGCCTTGCCTGCGTCAGTTGTAGATGCGCCAAGTTTGGTGGCGTTTAAGAGGTTAGTAGATAAGTTTATGGATGAAAAGGGAATGGTTTAGGTTAGAGGGTCACTGCTTGTTCCTAATTGGTCGGCGCAACATCGAGGGCCGAAGGGCCTGTTCTGTGCTGTAATGTTCTATGTTCTATGTACTCACTGGTGTTTAGAAGGATGAGGGGAGATCTTATTGAAACTTGCAGGATACTGCGAGGCCTGGATAGAGTGGATGTGGAGAGGATGGTTCCACCAATAGGAAGAACTCGAACCAACGGGCCCAATCTCAGGCGAAAGAGATGATCCTTTAAAACAGAGACGATGAGGAGGAATTTCTTCAGCCAGAGAGTGATGAATCTGTTGAACTCTTTGCCACAGAAGGCTGAGGAGGCCAGGTCATTAACTGTCTTTAAGACAGAGATAGATAAGTTCTTGATTAATAAGAGGATTGGGGATTATGGGAAAAAGGCAGGAGAATGGGGATGAGAAAAATATCAGCCATGAATGAATGGTGGTGCAGACTCAATAGGCCGAGTGACCTAATTCTGCTTCTATGTCCACTGATCTTATGGTCTAAGCAGTTGAAGATGGTTGAGTCTAGGACACTCGCCGAGGAAATCTTGCATGGTATCTTAAGACTGAGATGTTTGCCTTTCGATAACCACAGCCATCTTTGTTTTCTGTATAATTCCAACCACTGGGGAATTTCTCCCCGATTGCCTTTTACTTCAGTTTTACCAAAGCTCCCTGATACTACATTTGGTCAAATGCTGCTTTTGTATCAAGGATATTGTTGGGGATTTGGAAGTTTACAAGATTAATAATGAATTTGAGACGAAAACAAAGTAACAAACAGACAGTAAAGATTAGTAAGCATCTAACACAATGATGAGATGTGATTTTCCTAGTAACAAGATTAGCAGGAATTTAGAGAAATTCAGGTGCAAATTGCCACACCAGAAACGTTGCTTACTAGAGATCAGTGAGCCTATGCTTCTATATGCGAGGAATTGGAGAAGTAGACATTTGAGTCTCCAGGGTGGAGATCAAAGCAACTGAACAGTATAACTGCTAGCATCCTCATAGGGGAAGGAGGCTGGTTTTCCACCCAACAGCCACAGGGGAAAGTCTTCAGAGAGGCAAGTTCCGTCAAAAATCAGAGTCACGAGGCTTTTTCCATCTTACAACATGGCAGATACTTCTCTAAAAGACAGTTTTGTACCTTCACTGAAACCAATAAAGTATAATTTCCCAGAGCTAGTCATCTAAGTTGTATTGTGCAGTAACTATGAGCTGGATTTGACTTACAGAGTTACTAAATTAGATTTTTGGGAACAGAGATGTCTCAGTGAGTTCAACATATGTGGCTATATTTTGGATGGTATGTTTAGTTATTAATATATTTAAGTATCATTGTATTTATTAGCCTTTCCTGCCATGTGTTTCTTTTTTTTTGCTTTAATAAACACTCTTTACTTATTGTTAACACAATGACTGGACTGACTCCTCACTGTGTTTTATACTGTCCGTCACGTTAATCCAAACAAATATACACTACTGAAAACTAATCCCTCGGGGTTTGAGATCTTTCACAGATAACTTCAGTAGAGTTCTTAACAGCCACTCTTACCTCATGGCTGGAATACAAGTCCTTTGTTCATGTTCATACAGAACACAAAGATCAACATGAAACCAGGAGCTGAGTTGCCCTGAAGGAATCGAAGCTGACCATCAGTGGGCAGGTTATTGTTGAGTACATGTTACTTGACGGCACTGTTACCAACATCTTGCATCACTTTGTTGACAATTGAGCATTTTGAATGACCAAAGTTGACTTATCCTGCCTCACACAGACTATCATGGGCTTTTTTCTACATTATTTGGTAGATGCCTGTGTTGTAGCTGTACCTGAACAGCTTGGCTAGGTCCATGGTTAGTTTCAGAACACAGGTCTTCAGCATTGCAGCTGTTGCCTCACCCAGAGGGCAGGATGTTCCAGACCTCCTGCAGTGTGTTTTCTGGTGGTCATTGGCCGCCAGCAGGATCTCCTGGCCCTGCAAATATCCATGGCATTTTGCATGATTGTCCTGTTCCATTGCTGGGGAATCCAGTACGAGAGGTCTCTTTCAGAGGGACTGGAAGATCCTGTGAGAAGGGATGGAAAATCCCATTCCACGTTTTATTTTTTTGTTCAGTGCTTTTTTATTTGTACCCAAGTAACTTTGTTCATTGTTCTTCTCTTGAAGTAGTTCCAAAGATTCCTTTCATTGAAAGGAACCAAACACAGGGAGAAAGTGTCAGTAGCTGTCAGCCACTAAACATTTCCTTAGCTTAGTTTCTACAGCCCAGATTGCACAGATACAGAAACAAAGCAGCAAATCTTAACTTCCCATCAAATGCTTGTCAGAAGATCAGTAATGCATTAACAGGTCATCCACTGTCTGTTTTCCTCACAATCTCTCCAGCACTCTCCTTCAGCACTGATAGTGCTTTGGCCCAAGCCCAAACTGGTTTTGTTTTCTCTTATCTCTCACTCTCCCGACCTACACTTTCTACTAAGCCTCGGTCCTAACTTAATAGTATAGAGACGATAGTAGAATCAATTTAACAGTTTGTCTATTCATAGAAAGGTGTAATTTAAAGTATGTTTATTCTACCATCACATCCATTAGAAGGTGCAACAGGTTTTAACTGCATTGCACGTTATAAATAATGATTCTCAATCCTTACATTCTTCTTAAAAAGAGAAGATGGTCATAACAGCAGAGAGAGAATTACAATGGCTAGTAATCCCTCCACACCCTCAAAAAAATCATATTCTTACCAGAAATGAGGAGGAAGCTCTGCAGATCATGGGGAAGAAAGCCAGTCAGAGACAGCAAAGTAGGAGGATAGACTTGTTGCAGACTATTGCTTCATTTCTTCCCAATTTTACTGCATCCCACTATCATCAACTGGATCATGAAATTCTCTTGTGCCAGCCCTTGCCCTGCAAATATGTGAACTCTCCTCCTTGGTCACTCTGCAGCACCATATTCTACATCCTCTCATTTCCTTGTCCCCTATGTACTCTATGAATGTTATGCTTTGCCTGTATAGTGCGCAAGAGACAATTCTGTATCCCAATACATGTGACAATAACACATCAATAAAATAACATAAAATCTCTTTTTCACATTTTCCCTGATAAATGTACACACAGAATAAGAAGAGGTAAAGGAGAATCCATGGTCCAAAGCACCAAATCCTGACATTAACACTGAATGACTCCGCCCAAGCACTCCTTCAGGAACAAAAACAGAAAATGCTGGAAAATCTCAACAGGCCCGACAGCATCTGTGGAGAGAGAATTAAGTTGATGTTTCAAGTCTTGATGATTCTTCATCGGAACCAAAGACAAAGAAAATAGGATGAGATTTATACTGTAACAATGAAAGCGGGAGCTTAATGGATATGCACGTCATTAAGACGTTAGGATGGCGGCGCGTGCTCATTGGGCCGAAGGGCCTGTTTCCCGTGCTGTGTTGTTCTTTGTCTTTGTCTTTGTCTTTGGCATAGATAAAAAGAGAAAGGGAACGTAAACAGTGATGATAAATTCTAAGAAAGATGGCAATAGCATCAATTAAGAGATCGGCGTGTGTAAATGGCAGAACATATATGCAGAGTGATGTAGGAACGTGGCAAATGGATGCAGCAAGGTGAGGGGAGAGGGAGGTGAAACAAGATGGATAGCGAGATTTTAGAAGTGGAAAAATAAAAATGAGAATATTAAGTAGTAAAAATGGATTAATAAGTTGGAAAGAAGTGAAATAAAATAAACAGAAATGGAATGAGGTGGAGGAGAGAATTCATACCCTGAAGTTGTTACATTCAAAGTTTAATTCAGAAGGTTGTAAAATGTGCAATCAGAAGATGAGGATCTGTTCCTACAGTTTGTGTTGAGCTTCATGGGAACATTGCAAAAGGACAAGGACGGACATGTGAACGGGAGAGCAGGGCAGTGTGTTGAAGTGGCAGGTGACAAAATCGAAGGCAAAGTGGTTACCCAGTTTTGTGGTGGCATCATGGTGAAGTTAGCGTATGATCCTTTGAATGCAGAGATTGGTGGGATGAAAAGTGAAGACAAGGGGGACCCTATGCTGAATTTGAAAGGGAAGGGGTGAGAGCAGTGGAGTAGGGGATGAGTCGCACACAGTTGAGAGATCTGTCAACCACAGTGGGTGGAAAACCATGATTAAGGAAGAGGCATTCATCTTGAAGGAATTAGAGAGTAAACCAGAGGAGAGTGCATTGTTTAAAGTACAGGACAAGAATTAGTAGGAATGACGGATGGTTGTATTATGAGAGGGAAGGCAATGCTCACTGAGAATCAATAGCTCCTCTTTGCTGAATTGCCTGGGTTTCTGCTATTAGAAAGGATGAAAAGGTATTGTATCATTTCCTTGCAGCTGGCAGGTTGAGTTGAAGCATTTTGTAGCTCTCTGCAGTATAGGGCCCTATGACAGAGTCCATCCTGAAAAGAAACTGAGCAGATTACAAAGCTGTCCTCTCTTCTTTCTTGATACCTGGGGCCCAGCCTCAGGAAACATCGGCCCATTAATTCCAGTCAGCATTGATGCTCAGCACAGTGACTCAGCCTTTCGAAGGTTTTACAGCTAAAACATCTAAGAGTCAGTGCAGACAACATGGAAAAGATGGTCAAGCACAAAAAAAGTTGGAAGATGGAACACACTTCTCTTTTCATCACAATTGCTGTAATTTAAGTAAGTGAGAGAGATTGTGAATGGGTGAGTGGATGAGGTATGTAGGCGGGTGAGGTGGGTGAGTTGGTTGGAGACAGTTTGGCTATCTTACATGCTGCTTTTCAAGCCATTTAAAATAAATGTCCAGCCCAGTGAATAAATGAGCTCAGTTTTGATACAAAGTATGGAATTTTAACAATATCTACTTTGTCACACATGCAGATAATAATAGTGTGGTGTAGGAGTGAATGAATATGGTGCTGTTGTATTTCAGATGGGAACATGTACCATAGATATCGGCATATAATTCAACCATTGAGACTTTGAATATAAAAATGAACCACAAGCATGAGTGCTGCCATCTTTATTGTTTGTCAAGTTAAATTTGCTCTTTGTGGATGTGTCTTAAACTCTGGTGCATCTTTGCAGCTCAGCATATACTGCCTGTTTCATCTCAAGCATCAGTTAAAAGGTGTGGGTCAGTAAAACATCAATTTCTGGAGTGAAAAATGGACACTGACAATAAAGCGGTTATAGCACATTATTGACTTATACAAACATACAAACATGTGCAAAAACATAATTTTTAGAGCTGAAGTAATTGGGTCATCCTTTACACCAGATCAATGGTACAATCAGGTCTTAGCACTGGCAGATGGGAGGACAAAAGCAAAAATATTTTTCCACAGCAGCTACTTGTGTATATATTTGTTCTGGTAAATTTTCTCTTCCTTCAGGATAGCACTTTTTTTCCTTTGGCAGTCCCTCAAGATCGAGGGTGACTTGCTTGCACTCCGGAGAGGTGGATTCTGCGGTGGCTGAATAATCCAATTCTGGATCGGCAGACTCTGCCACAGGTTTGGCAGGGGGTGTTTGATGAGGTGGGTGGGTGGGATGCTCAGGATTCTCAGCTCTCTTTCTGCTGTTTATTCTCAGTCTCCACATGTTCCATCTGGTGATGCTCGAGGTGATTTTACATATTCATGGATGCTTCATCTCCAGTTTGTGTGTTCTAAGGCAAGCGATTCCCATGTGTCAACGGGGATGTTGCATTTATTGAGGGAGGTCTTCAGAGTCCCTTTGGCATTTCCTCTGCCCTCCTAGTGATCACTTGCCACTGCGGAGCTTGGAGCAGAGCACTTGTTTTGGGGGTTTCGCATCTGGCATGCAGACAATGTGGCCTGTTCCTCACGGCTGCTCAAGCAAGACCAGTGCCTTGACACTGGGGATTTTGGTCTGGGAGAGAACACTCACATTGGTACATCTGTCCTGCCAGTGCATTTTCAGAATTTTGCAGAGGCAACATTGGCGATATTTCTCAAGAATGTAAGATGTCTGCTGTACATTGTCCATGATTCTGATGCATATGGGGCGGGGGGAGGGGGCAGGGGGAGGTGGGGGATCCACAGCTGCTCATCATGAGCTTGGTGCTGAATTTGAAGTCTCATACACTCTGTTCCTCAGGTGTCCAAAGAGACACAACATACACAACATCCAATATCCAATACACTGGCGCATTGGGGTCAATGCTGAATTTCATATATTTGTTTTATCGTATAGGTACTTCGGTCTGCCTTGTCTAACAAGGGGCATACACGCGATGGGTCGTGAGAGGACTGCTCTTGGATTTTTTTCCGAGAGTATCCTAGTGCTTCACGTCGTTAGTGTACGCTTGACCTGGACCATTTGATGGGCAACACGACAGCTCAGTGACTATTGCTGTGCTGTGCAGACACATGGATTTGGGCCTATATCTGTGGGAGTTTGCGCATTCTTCCCGTGCTTGTGTGAGTTTTCTCCAGGTGCTCTGGTTTCCTCCAACATCCCAAAGATGTGCTCTTAGGCTGATTGGCAAAACAAATTCTCCTTAAATTGTCTCAAATTTGGTTCTAATGCATAGATGTATAAACATAGACAGGGATGACAGGGATCATGTGTAGAAGTGGAAACATTGAGGTAGCGGCGCAGGCTTGTTGGGCCGAAGAGCCTGTTTCCCGTGCTGTTTTGTTCTTTGTTCTTTGTTCATTGCCAATGTCTGCTCGTGTTGATAAGAGGCTCTTGAAGTATGGAAAATTATTCATGTTGTCTAGAGGCTCGCCATGGATCTTGATGATTGGGGTGGGGGGTGGGTCTTCTGTGTGGCAGGAGAGAGCTGGTTAAGAGACTTTGTTTTCTGAATGTTTAGTGTGAGGCCCATTCTCTCAGTGTCTCAGTGAATGTGTCCATGATGGTTTGTAGCTCGGCCTCTGAATGTGTGCACGTAGAGGTGTCGTCTGCATACTGCAGCTTAATGACAGAAATTGGGGTGGCCTTGGTTCTGGCCTGAAGGCATCAGAGATTGAACATTTTCATTGTAAAACTAGATGTCCCTACTATACTGAGTGATAGTATAACTTGAATTCTCATGTTTCTGTTACCACCTTATCTAACTCTACATGGTTGGTAGTTCTATTAGCTGTTCCAAGTAATGACAAATGGGTAACCGTGGGTGAGAAGCAAGTGGTGGAGGGGATCTTGCATGTGACAATCCAATGTACAATGACTTACCCCACCGAAGCAAAAGAATTACTGTCTCAAACATGAGCCTTTATTCTGGATCATTTATAGGACATGCTTTAGCCAATTGAATCAGAATAAAGGTGCTCCAAGCATCATTTCAGCATGTCAGCAAAGCATAACAGTGAGCTTGGTCAATGTTTTTATTATATTCCATTCAACTGTGAACAATGCCCAGCAATCCAATTATGGATCTTGTCTTTCTAAACTCAGATCGTGTGGTGAAGAATAATACTTTCCAATATAACAGGGCTGTGCAGCAGGAGCAGGATGGCGCAGGCTCAGGGTTGTGAGAGGGAAATTTAGGAGTGGTGCTCAGAAGCGTTTCTTTACACTGTTGGTGTAGGTGTACATTGTCTCAGATGAAGTGACAGGAAAAGGGGATGAAGCCAGGATAACGGATGCATTTAATATGGAGAAGGGTGCTGTAAGGAGGTGATTGTCAGGTCTGTATTCTGAAATGATGACGTCAGAAGGATTTCCTTCATTAAAATCTATCTTTGTTAGAGAGCAAGTTCAGCTCAATATCACTGAAATGCCAAAAATCCATACTTATACTCATGTTTTTCATAGAAATTTGATTTTAAAAATGCATGTTCTTCACAATAAAGGCCTCTATCAAACCATAGAAGCATATAGATATATATGGCTTCCAATGTTGATAAAAATGTATTTAAATTTGCACTTTGGAATTCTCTAGAAATTTGAAAAACAAAAGGCAGTGAGTGCATCATCTTGGCATGGGTTGATAGGAATGGTGTGGCTATCCTCAAAAGAAATGTATCTGAGTCTTGTGGTTTCCGAATTTCTAATGTGCATGCAGGAAGAAATAAGCTGTCGAAAATCACTTGGTTAAATGCCTTCTCAACAATTAAGCCCCCATTGCGACTGCCTGTTGTAAAAAACAGCAGCAGAATAATTGGGTTCCATGAAACTTTTATCTACCAATATGTGAAAATAATTGGCTATAAATACAGTATGTACAATTTGGTGTGGTGCTATTCTGTTTTATTTCACTGGTATTGTAGTAAATCAGGAAAATGAATGAACCTGACTTGCAGCGTTGTTTCCTGATATCTGATAATCCAGCTATTGAACCAAAAGATGCACAAAACATAAGTTAATAGCAGGCTTAAACGTTTTGTTTGATGTGTGAGAGCGATCATAATGCTTGTGGTTCCTCGAGAGAATATTAAACATTCTGACTTGATTGATGGCAGTCACAGAGCATAATTTAAAGATGTCACAGGGCTGATCAACAATAGTGTGCTCTCATTATCCCTGTCCTGAGGCTTAGGTTCTAAGATCTTCCATAAGGGTCAGCATTTGGATGATGAACCAAATAGCTTCCTCCTGCACAGCATTATTCTCTGATTCAATGTAGAGTGGTTTTTAAATAATGACTACTCACAAAGAGATAGGTTTTCCAGTCCTGCCTATGACAAGAATCATCACAGGCAAAATGGAAAATTTGACAGACCGTCCAAAGGTCCTTGACCTTTGTTCAGAATTTCCGAGCGGGACAGAAAAATCCCAGCAAAAGTCTTCCTGATGTGAATAATCAGTTGCCTTTCTAAATTTGGAAATGAAAGCAATTATTATCTCAAGGCAACTTGCTTTTCTTTCTTATTTTACAACAGTGACTAAACTTCAAAACGTAAATTGGTTATAAAATGATGCTCTCTGAGGTTGCAAAAGGTAATCGGCGAAATTTTACAAAAAAATGTGAGGAATGTTGGTTTTGACACAAAAAATGGATGCTTTCTGCCAACATGTTTTGGGGCTGAATTTAATGCCTCATTGTTATTGATTTTTATTTTCATAAGTTTTGCACCACTGGAGTGGCAGTTCCCTTTGATTCATCCATCATGTAATGACTTAACTGCTGCAAGTACTGGGGAGCTCCATATAAATAAGTCCCAGCACTTGTTGCACAATGACTGCAGGGGATGGCAGTCACAAAGCCAGAACTGCACCTCTTAGAAGAAGCCCTCACCAGACTGCTCGATGGAGTGATGCAGAGGCAGGTCACATCCATGCTTCAGGAGACGGCCATCCAGCAGGATTGCCATTCCCACATGGGATGCAGTGACAGATCTGGTCAGTGCAAGTGCATTCCAGAAGAGGATGAGGCATCAGTGTTGGAAAAAGATAATGATCTACTTCGCTTGGGCAGGGTAAGTAAACCACCCCCTTGCACACCTCTTGAATCTCCAAACCCTTTGCACACTGAGCCATCTCGGTCTTTGCAAACGAAGCACTAGGTTCCCTCCTCCCTTTTACACACCATGTTCCCACAGTAGTTGCTCATATTCCACCTCCCATCCAAACCCCACTTCTGCCACACCTCAGGCCATAGATGGTTTTAATTGTACCGAAGAAGCTGTACAATTTAGACAAAAGTAAAAATTAAGAAGTTTTAACCAATTTAAAGTAGTCACAGGAGAAACAATATTGAATTCTTATTAATTTTGCGTTATTCACCTGGATCACAATCTAAGATAAAACACATTAAAAACAGATAAATTACAAATATTAAGAAGAACAGTTGCTTGCACTTCAATTTTATTCTGGCATAAAAATTAATTCCTTATTCCAAACATATTTATTTAATATCAGAAAACAAACTTATATCCATCTCAACAGCCCGTAATCTTTTAAGAACCGTACTTGGAAATGGTTTGAATTAATAATGGATAATAATTATATATTTTAATGGTTATTAAATAAACACCCATTTAGAAAATGCGGAAAGTCAAATTATGCAAGGTATTACCAACATTAAAAGATCACATAATCAGAAGAAGGGAAGATTACTCTTCAGATGTTATCAGTAAGTCCCTTGTAATATTTGCTCTCATATAACAAATAAATGACAACTTTTTACAGGTGATATTTAATCTTCTTCCTGTCAAATGATCTGCAATACCTTTCTTCCCCAAATTCATCCAAAGCTCCTGTGGAAATAAGTAGTAGGACTAAGATGAGAAGAAAGGTGTATATGTTAGCCAAGCACAACTTGTCAATTTGTTGCATTGTAGAGTATCAATCAGGGGTTGCAGACATTGATTTGATTTGATTTGTTTTATTATTGTCTAACATATATGTTTACAGTAAAAAGTATTATTTCTTGCAAGCTATACAGACAAAATGTACTGTACGTAGAGAAGAAAAGGAGAGAATGCAGAATGTAGTGTTACAGTCATAGTGAGGGTACAGAAAAAGATCAATTTCATACAAGGTAAGTCCGTTCAAAAGTCTGATGGCATCAGGAAAGAAGCTGTTCTTGAGTCTGTTGATGTGTGTCCTCAGACGTTTGTATCTTTTTCCTGATGGAAGAAGTGGAAGTGTCCAGGGTTCATGGGGTCGTTGATTATGCTGGCTCCTTTTTCAAGGCAGGCGGAAGTGTGGATTGAGTCAATGGATGAGAAATGATCTGTATAATTGACTGGGCTTCGTTCATGATTCTTAGTAGTTTTTTTTTTCATCTTTGACAGAGCAGAAGCCATACCAAGCTGTGAAACAACCAGGAAGAATGCTTTTTATGGTGCATCTGCAAAAGAGAGTCGTAGTGGACATGCCAAATTTCCTTAGTCTTTTGAGAAAAGAGAGGCATTGGCGGGCTTTCTTAATTATAGTGATGGCATGGAGGGAGAGGACAGATTGTTGTGATTTGGACAGCTAGAAACTTCAGGCTTTCGCCCATTTCCACTTCATCCCCATTGATGTAGACAGGTGCCTGTCCTCCATTACGCTTTCTGACATTGAAAACTATCTCCTTAGTTTTGTTGACATTGAGGGAGAAATTCTTATTGTCACATTAGATCATGAGATTCTCTGTCTTTTTCCTGTAGTCCATCTCATCATTGTTTGAGATCCGACCCATCATGATGGTATCATCAGCATTCTTGAAAACTGAGTTGAAGAGGAATTTGGCCACACAGTCATAAGTGCAGAAGGAGTATAATAGGGGGCTGAGGACACAGCTATATGGGGCACCAGTGTTGAGGATAATCATGGACGAGGTGTTGTTGTCATTGAAGAAGTCATGTATAATCCTGGCATAATGCTGTTTGATTTATGGCATAAGGTTATCATTCAAACACTCATCAGCAAAAGTCTGCCATTTCCTGAGATTCTGCTCAGATGTTTCTTGTTCCACCTCTGATCCCTCAACTTCTAGTCTCCTTGAGGCTGAGAATCAATGGAAGAAGGTGGAAAAGAGTATGTCCAGGGTGCATGGGGTCCTTGATTATGCAAGCTGCTTTCTCAAGGCAATGGGAAGTGTAGATAGAGTCAATGGATGGAAGACTGGTTTGTATGATTGATTGGGCTTCATTCATAATCCTTTGTAGTTTTGATTAATCTTGGGCAGAAAAGGAGCCATACAAAGTTGCCAATTCTGGATTTACACCATCTCCGTCACCCAAGTTAACCTTTCCAAGATGGTTTATGTGAGTGGCAGGGCCAATTTCTGCTCAAAATGCCAGTTGCTGAAGGTTTCTTCTCAACTGCAGCAATTTTCCTGATTCAGTAGACAACATCAACTGTACTGCCCTCATCTACCTTCTTGGTTACCCTTTCAAAAACACAATCAAATTTGTGATGACATGATTTTCCACTCACAAAGCCTTGCTGACTGTCTCTAATCAGTCCTTGCATCTCTAAATGCCTGTAGATTCTGTCTCTCAAAATATCTTCCAACAACTTACCCACTAGAGATGTGAGGCTCACTAGCCTGTAGTTCCCAGGCTTTTCCCTGCAGCTCTCTTTAAACAAAGACATGACATTTGCCACCCTCCAATCTTCAGGCACCTCACCTGTGACTATTGATGATTCAAATATCTCTGCTATGGGATCTGCAGTTTCCTCTCTAGCCTCCCACAATGTCCTGGGTTACACTTCATCAGGTCCTGGGGATTTATCTACCTTGATGTGCTTTAAGACTCCCAGTATCTCTTTCTCTGTGATTTGTACATGCTACAATACACTACAATTCATTTCCCCAAGTTCCCTAACATCTATGCTTTTGTCAATAGTAAATACCGATGAGAAATATTCATTTAGGATCTTATCTGCCTCTGGTGGATCCACACATAGATGACCATGTTGGTCTTTAAGAGACCCTATTCTCTCTCTAGTTCCTCTTTTGGCCTTTATGTATTTGTAGGACCTTCTGGTCGACATTATTTTCCCATGGACAGTGCACCCCCGCCATGGTTTCCTGGTGACTAGAAGATCCCATTACAGGCCAATAGCAGGCTACCTCTGTCACTGTAAAATGTGCAGAAGATCATCCCAGTTTCTAGTCTTTAAAATAATTCTGTTTTTCTACCCTCATACCAAAGTGAGAAACTTCACATTTCCACACATTACACTGCACCTGTCACCTTCTTTCCTGCTAACTTATCCTACATACATCTCATTTTCAACCTTTTTCCATCAATCTCACAGTTTCCGTTAACATCTAGTTATGTATTGTTAGCAACCTTGGATGCATTACATTTTCTCCTAAGTCATTGATATCAATTGTAAATAGATGAGGTCCAAGCATGGATCCTTGTGGCATCCATCTAATAATAACTGCCAATGAGAATATGACATGTTTTCTTTTCTTGCCTGACAAAAGAATGCTGTTATTGTCTGTCACAGGCTTGAATTCAGATTCTCATCATTTCCCTTGTGAAATTCCCACAGAAATAGTGAGATTTCATCAGATCCGCATGAATTGCAGAACACTGTATCCATTCAGTCGAGGCTTTTTCAGGCACGGATGTTACTATTGATCACTTGGTGCAAGGCTGATATTTTCCACGCTGGGAATATGGAACTCCCTCCTTCAAAAAACTATGGAGACAAAGTTAATTTGAACATTCAAAGCTGAAATTGATTGATTTTTGTCAGACAAGGTCAGAACCAAGGCAGGCAGGTGGAGTTAACATGGGCAATAGTCTCATGGAACAGACTCAAATAGTTGGACGCCTACTCCTGTTCTTAAGCTCCTTTTATGCTTATTCATGCCATTTTCAGATAAGTATTGGCCTAAAGACTGAAAAGCATAAAGCATACATTAATAACTATTCACACATTCCCATGGTGACCTGTAAGGTCAATAATCATCATCATACATTGAAGAGTGATCCAAGGGTTTGGAGAGTTGACACTCATTCTGTATGTTACTTCCTTCCACGTGTTTACAAGGAATTTAGCTAAGCATTTGACAAGATCCCACCATGGCAGATCAGTCAAACAATTGAAAGTCCATGGGATGCAGGGTAATATGGCAAACTAGATCTAAAGTTAGCTCAGTAACAAGAAACAAAGATCGATGAATGCCCTTGCGAATGGAAAGCTGTTTCAAATGGTGTTCCAGAGGGCTCAGTGTTGAGACCCTTGCTGTTTCTGTTATGTACTAACAATTTGGATGTGAATGTGGAGAGCAAATTCAGTAAGAAAATTTGCAGACAATACAAAGATTGGCCAAATAGTGAATAGTATGGAGGATAGCTATAATCTACAAAATGATATTGATAGATTTATGGAGTAGAAAATAAAGTGGCAGATGGAGTTTAACATAGAGAAGTATGAAATAATGCACTTAAGGAGATCAAAAAGTTATAGGGAGTATACAGTAAATGGAAATATATGAAAAAAGGCAGATGAAGTGAAAGATCTCTGTGTACAAATACACGGATCCTGAAAGCCTGCAATTCAAGTAGACAAGGCTGCAAAGAAGGCATATGGAATATTCTCCTTCATTGGCAGAGGTATATTGAGATTGTATAAAGCATTGGTCAGGCCACAACTGGGGAATTTGTGCAGTTCTGGTACCGGAAAGCAGGGAGATGTAATTGCTTTGGAGAAAGTAAAGATGAAGTTTGCATGAAGGCTGCCAGAACTAGAAAAGTGTAGCTATAAGGGGATATTGAATAGTTTGGGATTGTTTTCCTCGTAACAAAGAACACTGAGGGGGTGACTTGATAGAGGTGTACAAAATTATGAGGGGAAAGGATATGGACAGATAAAATTGTTTCCCTTGGTGAAAAATTCTAGAATCAGGGGACATAGATTCAAGATAAGTAGCAGTAGATGTAAAGGCAACGTAAGGAAGAACTTTCTTACGCAGAAGATAGTGGAATTTGTTGTCTGAATTGGTAGAGGAGGCAGAGACACAAAACTATTTAAAAATTGCCTGGATTTACACCTTAAGTGCTGTAAGCTACTGGGCTTTGGGCCAAATGCAGGAAGGTGGAATTAGAAAGGGCATCTGGGTGTCCTTGGACTGACATGGACAAAATGGGCTAAATGGACTGTTTCTATGTTGTAACTTTTCTATGGTTCTATGGTTCATTGACAGATTTTCCCATCCAAATCCTGCTGTATTGTCCTTTTGCCCATGCCTCATTACAGTCAGCATTTTATTCATGTTGCTCCTTAAAAAAGTTTGAGGCTGTCTTCTTCCTGGTTCTTTCTTGAGCCTTTATTAAAATTGTTGCATTGGGTATGATTCTAAAGAGCAATTCAGCATTAAATGTAGAGCATTAAGTTCCTCCTTCACAAGGGCATCCATTGTCAACAATAACATGTTTGACGACTGTGAGAGAAATGCAGAAATTCATGGGATTGCAAATCTAATGAAATTGCTAAACAGGGCAAATAAATTTAGAATAAGGATCACAATATGCCTTATGCTTAGAATACAAAGATACTACTTGCATAGACACTCACATAACTACTGCTATAGAAATTAAGCATGAATTTTAGATTTAAACAAGTATTTTTGAATGTGTTGTGCACCTTGGCCAAAATGAAACATAATGGGAAGAGAGCTAAACCAGACAGGCTACATTCTTTGGGAATAATAAACCACAGAATACAGTTATATTATCAGAAGAAAGTCAAGATGAATGCAATCTCTCATATTTGAGACAATGAATAAATATATTCACAATATGAATCGAAGTATTCACAATATGTAGAAAGTATTCAATTCCATGAATCAGAATGAGACAATGCGAAGTCACCTTTTCAACTCCATGGCATACAATGGGAATGATATGGAGATGCCGGCATTGGACTGGGGTAAACTCAGTAAGAGATCTGGCAACACCAATTTTAAATCCAACCTATTTATTTGATAGTAAATCTGCTAGCTTTCGGACACCGAAAGCTAACAGATTTACTATCAAATAGATCGATTGGATTTAAAATTGGTGTTGCCAGACCTCTTACTGAGTTATACAGTGAGAAAGCAACTTTTGAACCATATGGATTTACGCAAATGAGGTTGCTTAATAACATGGGTAGGGACTTCTGGGCCCTATAGACTAATGAATTCTTAATTCTGTTAGAAGGTGGGATGCAATTGGCCATGGTAAATAATTTGTACCAATGTGATCAGAGCATCTAGTTAGGATGACAGTGTAGGCTGGAGAATTGAAGTTTCGAAAATGTATAATCATTTTGACGTTGCTTTGTAAACTTCAGAAAGGAGTTGGTGTGTCCGGCTGCCATTCTCGTAGTGTTGGTCAGTAAAGAATATCTTTAACCAGCATTCCGTCTTTCATGACTCTTTGTGTTTAGCTGTTCAGCTCAATACTTAGCTTTTGAAAGAAATCCCCTGCTTTATTGATCCTTCACAGGACTGGGGCAGCACAAGCCAATTGAGAATGCTGGAGTCCCGAATTCTGGCACTTAAAGGGCTATGAGTTCATACTTTTCTTCAGCAATGATCATAAAATTCTACGGTAAAATGAGCTCAGGTTTATTCCAGATAAATGTTTTGCCCTCCTCCTTATTCCCTCATGGCTTGCTTTAACTAGTCTGCCACATTTTGTGACATTAGGAGATCAGCAGCTGATTAATTGAACTACACGTGCAAAACAAGACAGATGTTAAAAAGGCAAAGCTGCATCACTGCTTACAAGGAAAATCCTGTTCCTCCCAGATGTTGAACAGACAAGTAAATTGGAAGGACAATGATGTGAGAAATAAAAGAGTTTGTTAACTAAGAATATGGAAAAAGCGCAGAATGAGTAAAGGCTGTTGTGTTCAATTTTTCCAACTCTACTTGCCCAACTTGCTCTTGCACCCTAGTTTATTTCGAGAGTGAACTGAATCACCATAATTCAATCTTCTGAATTCAGGAAGGCTTTGAGAAATTTCTCAATGGCCACAAAGATAATCAATTGTTCTCCCGGACCTCAATCTTGCATTACAATCTACATTATTCAATCTCAGGCACTTGACCAAGAGGTGATATGTTCAGTCACTGGTTGATAAATTCGACACAACTCCTTTTCCACTTTGGCAATGGATACGGATTCACTGTGCACACATTTCATTAGGAACTTTTACACAAGGAGCAGGATTTTCCTGTCACTCTTGCTTCAAGACCTGGAATTCCTGTCCGAGGTCAATGAACCTTTCCGTGATGGCCTGCTTCAATTGCCATGGCAGGTGGGATGGGAAAAATCCACCCAATATCATTTCTTTATCCATGTGGAAATAAATCTGCTATCCTTCAGTCAATTGATCTACTGTTAACAGATCCTTTTCAGTGCCATCCAACTCATCCAGAAAGCAAATAGTCACACGTCTTTGCATCATTACACAATTGCAATAAGTTACCTCCTCTACCTGTTAACAATGCAATGCAAAAACTTAGCTCACAACCCTGTGGAATGATATTAGGCACAGTTTCAAACAGATTCTATTCCTTATCATTAACCTCTGCCTGCCTTTGGCAAATCAATTTTCAATCCAAGTCTTTAATCTACAACAGCATCTTTTTTTCATGTCAAAACGTGTTAAAATGTTTCCAGGCAGAATTACTATTTTTGGTGCTTTGACTTTTGCTACACAAGAAAGCTTGGCATCATTCCCAAGCAACTTCATTTTCTGCAGTTTTTTTTGACTGACAAACCTTATTAAATGTTTACTGAAAGAGAGAGTACATTATATCCTCTTGGCCCTTATCCATGAAATTAATTATCCATTCAATTAATTCCAGGAGCTTCCTGAAGCGCAGTTTTCATTATTTCTGAAATGGTACCATCTCTTTAACCTCTTCAGTCAACAGTGACAACATTCCAGCAAATTGCTCTTGAGATTTTTCTAACGTTGGTTAAGTTACTGTGGCATTCGGAAACGAAGGCCGGAATTCTCCGGCCGTTCACGCCTTGCCGCTACTGCCAGCGAGCATGGTGCTCAGGCAAATCTCCGTTCACCGCAGCGGGACCAAAGAACCTCACGGGCATGAATGGCTGAAGAATCTCACCTGTTGAAGCTACAGGAGCTTGTGAAAAAAAAATATCAAAAAATAAAACTACAATTTCAAAGCTATTAGTATCTATTATATAAAACCGCAAAACCCAAAGCAATTATTTTCCTACATGGTAAATACTCTCCCCAGATTCAGCATAAGCGTGTCAACTGTCTTTCAGTTGCTGCACTTTAAATCTATCCAATTTATCCAACAATTATCTTTAAAGTTTGTAGCATCAGGATTTAAATTGTTCTCGAAAAATTAAAATTTAGTCACGATGTGAGGAGAAACCTGAGGTAACTTCCATATTTTTAAAACTCATTTATTCTATCCAGGCATCCAGTTTTGGAAAATTAACTTTTGCTCCACTGAAATGATTGAAAAGTGAAATTAAGAGCAAGAGCTCTGTAATTACAGTCTTGATTTGAATCGAATGACAATAGATTTTGATTACATTCTCTCAAGAACAGCTCAAGAAATGTGTCACAATGTTTTAAGTATATGAATGATGGGTAATATGAAAGACAGTATAATTAAATCGTTCTGAATCAGATGAAAGCAAGTTTCCAATAATCACTCCAATGACACTGTCACATTTTACAGACACTGCCTCAAATTTCCTGAAATTCTGTCATATAGGCAATAATTTTACAGCCTTGTCGTGCTAGGCACAAATCGTGTCATTCCTGGAAAATAGCGTACAGGCTTAAAAATCAGTTCTGCGCCCATTTGCAATTATCCCAGTCCCTTTCTACTGGTGCAGACCGGCACATTAACAAGATAGTGGCTTGATTTCAATCTCATTAGCGAGATTGTCCCTCCCTCCCAGAATATTCCCCCTTCTCCATTGGATTGTCACATGGGCATGAATCAATACTGGTTCCTTGAAGTGTATTTCAGGTGTCATAGTTGTGAAAGCGAACAAGGAATGAATATCACTTTGCACCAATTTCTAGAGTGCAAGGTAGTATTTAACTCTGATAACTCTGCGATGATGCACTTGAGAAGTAGTAACAGATAAGGGAGTGTCTAATGAATGGCAAGACATCAGGAAGCTCAGTGGATCTTGGTGTACTTATTCATAGGTCCTTGAAGGTGGCAGAGAGGTGAAAAGATATTACGAAGGCACGTGGGACACTTGCTTCTAGCAGTTGATGTATAGAGTATAAGAACAGGGAGGTAATATTGGACTCGTACAGAGTGTTGGCTAGGCCGCAGTGGAGTATTGTGTGCATTTTGGTCACTTCACTATAGGAAGGATGTGATTGCATTGGAGGGGGTACAGAGAAGGTTCACCAGAATGTTGCCTGGGATAGAGAATTTGAGCTATAAGGAAAAACTGGCTAGGCTTGGACTGTTTTCTTCTAAAGCAGAGAAAGCTGTGAGGGAACATGTTTAAGGTATATGAGATTATTAGGGAGATGGACAGGGTGAATAGGAGTCAGGGTGAGTGAGGGATCAATCGCAAGGGCACAATTTTGGGGTAATGGGCAGAAGAATAAGGAAGGACTTAAGAGGAAATGTTGTCACTCAGCGAATGGTGAGAATCTGGAATGCATTGTCTGGGAAAGTTGTGAAGACTGGAAACCTTACAACCCTTAAAAAGTATTTGGATGAGCATTTGAAATACCATGACATTCAGGGATATTGCATAGTTGCTGGAAAATAGGATTAGCATGAGAGTAGTGGTAATTATTGTCAAACACACTCAATAGGCCAAAGGGCCTTTTCCACGCTGTATGACGCTCTGACAGTGCAGATGGGATACAAACTACCGCTAGGGGATGGGTCCTGGACAGAGGAGTTGAGCCTTTGAAGTGATTATTCACAGTGCCAATAATCTTATCCCTGTGCTGTCTTCACCTGTGCCTTCTTGGTGATCTTACATCCTTTTAATTTTATATAAGCTGCCACTACATTAGGTGACTTACCAGGATGTACATCAGAGGTGGAGGTAGACTGTGGTGTTGCGTACCCCATGATCTCTGATCCTTTTGGTCGGTAGCCTTTGGACCTTGGGGCCCAGGCTTACACCAGGCCTCTGGACCTGAGGGCCCCAGGTGTCACCAATGCAGCTATGCCACCCTGTTCACCCCACTGCCCTTGAGATGCACTGGTGTCATAAAATGGGGGAGGGAGGCTTCAGGAGAACTGCCAGAGTCTCCTGAATAAAGGGCCATTGGGTGGCCTCCAGCACTTCCTTCTCCCTTGGGGTGCCTTGTGGGCCCCTGGGACACTCCTGGGGATGGAGGAGCAATAGGGGAAGTTCCTGAAGCCTTTGCATCACTTGCACTGCTGGTCCTGGAGGACCAATATTGTCAGCACCAAGATGTATGAGCTCTCAACAATGGCCTCTGACTCTGGACTAAGCTCTGGAGCCTCTCTGCAATTGCTCATTGTGTCTTGAGCATGCTCCAAGACCATCAGCCACAGTCCTTAGTGACTCTGCCATCCATGGCAACCACTTCCTGCTCCGTCTTTCCACTGTGATCACCATCCTTGCAGTGGGTGCCATGCACTGACAACACCATTTCCTGTGGCTGTTCCACTCTTCCGTATAGATTTGCAGTCGCTGTGATGGTTCTGACACCCCTTCCTGCAATCCCTGCTCTATTGCTGCATCTCTAGCAGTTTTGTGAGAAATGATTCTAGTGGCCCAGCACCTGGTTTGGGATCAGCTGTTTCCTGAGATCAGGCAGACCTCCGCCTGCCTAAATCTCTCAGATGTTCCTCCTCCAAGTGATGTGCATCAGCTGCTGAGTGGCACTCACCAGAAAATGACCAATGACTGTTTGACCAAAGTGACCTGAAGCCTATCTGCTAATTTCACCCACTGAGAGTCTCTGCGTTGGCAGATGACCTCTAATGCTTTGTCAGTGCTGTCCTCGGACTTTTCCACCGAGATGCCATCAGGAGTGGTGGCGGGGGGGAAAAGGGAGGGGGACAGTGCTGAATCCTGAGAGCTCTGCCTCATTAGGTGTTACTCCCTCAAGGCAAGAGGCAAGGGAGTGACAAGTATCTTGTCAGGTTGCAACTTATAAAGGATATGGTTGGAGATTTTGTAATTCCTCACTTATGTGGTGCATGCCAACCTCACAGGCACTCACAGCTCTCTCAGTGTCTCCCCTGGAGGTTCCATTACACATTCCCTGTAGGAGGTCAGGAATCACAACTCAGGAATTATTCTGCTTGTCTTTTGTTCACTTCTAATACGGCCCAATTCACTTGCAGAGACAAAAGTGGATACTTGAGAGCCTGATGGCTGGTAGGCCTGGATTTGGAGTGGGGAGAGTGTTGGGGGACAGGTGGTGTATGTAGGCAGGTTTCGATGGAGTTGCCAAATGAATTTGAGGAGGATGCAGGGGCATTGGGTGCTGGACAGCCATGAGGTATCAGGGCATGGATTGATATGGACATTCCAGGTGTGATCGACGGGACTGATGCCAGGTTGAGACAGGTGGACGCTTCCCCTCTCAGCTTGAAATAACTTTTCTTCTGGCATTGCTGGCAATCCTTGATGTCAGGTTGCAGGTATTGACTGCTGATGCATCACATCCCAGGCTGCATTTGACTCTGTGTTCCTGGGACAACAACCCTCTTGGCGGTATAGGAAGTCCTTCCTCTCCTCCATGGCATCCAGCAGCTATTCTCATTGTTGTTCTATGAACTGTGAGGTTGCATTCCATGCTCCCACCCTCCAACTATCAACTCTACAACAATCCTTCCAACCTTTCAACTCCCTTCTGATCTGACTTCTGATCGGGGTGGCGGCGTGGGCTCGGTGGGCCGAAGGGCCTGTTTCCCGTGCTGTTTTGTTCTTTGTTCTTTGACTTGATCCAACCTCAATATCTGTCACCTTCCCACATACCCACTCTAGCCACCTTCCCAACAATTGACCATCTGACATTCAACCCTTCAGCATCCCCCTGACCTCTGAATCCTTTTGACCATTAAACCTTTGTGACTCTCCATTCACTCCAACCCTTCAACCCTGACTCTCCAAACCTTCCTGACCTTCTGACTGCTCTGACCCTCTGACCACCCCCTCTTCCTCCAATCCCCCTGACACTGCGGTTCTCCACCGCAACCTCCTGCCTACCAACCTCTCACCTTATCCACTCTGGTCCCAATCACCTCACCAACCATTTTAGTTTACCTGACCCACCCACTTATTCATGCTCATTCACTTACAGACTGAAAAGCTATTTAAATGTTCCAAAGCGTCTCATAGTGAATGAAGGCATGCCAGTATGTGACAGCTAGTATCAGAAAAGAGAGCTTGGTTTGACTTTCCCTGACAATTCTGCATGAGGAAAACCAATTCCCAAAACAAAAGCATTCTGCATTTCTGAAATGCTCACTTCAGAATTCCAGGCCAAGTGCGCAGAGTTCTAGCATTATGTGAAGTGGTGATCCGACAATGCTTGCCACTCCTTGGAAGATGTGGTCCAATACTTGGGTTCACATCAACAACCTCCAGAAATCTGACCTAATGCTCCCTGAAAACCAGTGTGTACCCTTGATTATTCAGTATGTTGGCAAATGCAACAAGATGCAGGATAAAAGACATAACACTATTACTATTATAGTTTGGTGAATTATAAAATATCACAGATTGATAAGTTAGCAAGCAGATATATATAACCTATTAAAAAAAAATCAGGCTCGCATTCCACAGATGATTAACATTAAATAGAGAAATCAACAATATCTATTACAGATATTCTAATTATAAGATCTACAACAAAGACACTTCTCTGCTTCCTCAAAACAAATTATTGATTTTGTAAACCAGTTCTTGTGTGGCAAATGCTGCCGCACAGTCTGATTTAGCTTATTCTCTCTGCTGGATCAGACTGACTCCTGAAATCAAGTGGAGATTAATATTCAACATCCTTCTGAAAATATTTATTTTATATATATATTTGAAGTAAGAACAATAGGCACTTATATTTCTCATAATTCCATTAGAATATTAGAAGTTTGGCTAAAGTTACTAAGGATTTTTGTTTACATAAATGCATCAGTAATTTACAGGATGTTCTCCATTCTCACTATTAGCTGCAGTGAGGCAAGAAAAGCTGGAGAATCCGATCCACAGAAAGCAGGAGCAGAATGAAGCCATTTGGCCTCTCAGATTGTCCACCATTCAATGTGATCATTGTTGATCATCTATCTCAATGCCACACTCCCCCTCTCTCCTATACTCCTTGGCACCTTTAGACTCTAGAAACCTATCTATTTCTTTCTTCAATATAAACAGTGGCTTGGCCTCCACAGCCTCCTGTTGTAGAGAATTCCCAAGTTCACCACAGTATGAAGCAGTCTCCTCCAGACATGGCAATGAACACATTATGCTCCAGTTGCTTTCTTACTTGTTAGACGGAAAGGGTCTGTTCTCAGTAATTTTTTTTTTTGTAGAGCGGCTACTTTGTCCAATTTATTGGTTACACCCAACATTTTGGAGATTTGCTTATCAGAGTAAGTGTCAATTGCAGTGCCTTGGATTTTGGAGTGAGATGACCAGAAACATCACCAACAACAAGTATGACAGAAAGCAGCTGCAGATCAACCAGCAGTGTTTGTCAACCAAATCTTTCACTCCATCAATATACAGTTTTTGTGAACAGCGAGCAAGCTGTTGCAGCTGTGTTAGATTTCAAAGCCAGTTACTGTGCACACTGAAAAGAATTCCACTTCTCTGAGGAACCATTGTCAGTGATCTCTGCCTGCTGCTTTGGGAAGGTCCTTCAAGCCATAAAATGCAGGAATAATTGATACAAGTTATCAACATGATACTAATCACATCTTACTTGCTGTTGAAATCAAAGTGGCACAATAGCACAGTGATTAGCACTGCTGTCTCATGGCATCAGGACCCATATTCAACTCCAACCTTGGGTGACTGTGGAGTTTGCATGTTCTCCCTGTGTGTGCATGGGTTTACTCTGGATGTTCTGGTTTTCTCCCACATTAGTCATGTTAAATTGCCCCTTAGTGTTACGGTAAACATGTGCGGTTATAGGGGCAGGGTGGGATTGTTTTTGGTACTGCCTCAATAGGCCGAATGCACTGTAGAGGTTCTATGATTCTAAGTCAGCATGACATATATAAGAGCATTAGAAATAGGACAACATAGGCTGTGCTTTTTAATTAAATCTATCACTCTTCATCTGCCCATATCCAATGACCAGGGATACCAAACTCCAACGATCCCAAGTGCCACTCCCTGTGCAAGACGTTTGGGAAAACTTTTCCCTGGTTCTTTATCTTTCCCTGGTGTTCCCTCTCATCTTTCACAAGGGAAGGAAGAAGCTTGTAAGCTGGTGCAAAGTGTGTGTTGATTCAATGGATAGAGTGCAGGTTGGCTATGAGGGAGAGGCCTGCATAAAGATCAAGGTAAGTGGGTAGATAGAAGCGTTGACAGAAGAAGAGATGCATTTGTAAGGTTAGTGAGTGTGATGAGTGCTATGCTGGAGTAGGCTTGGCAAGGATGAGGGAGAGGTTATGATGATGAATGAGAGGTTATAATGTGCCAGTGTCCTCACATTTCCTGACTTCTACTTCACAACTACTTCATTGATTGTAAAGTACCTTGGGACTTCCTGAAGTCCTAAATGGAGCAACATAAATACAACTCTTTCTTACGGACTGACATAATGTATTAATTTCGGGTTTGCTCAATGTGATTGGATACCCAACACACAGTACATCATGGAATTAAAATCAGAGCTATTCCCTGCATGTATTAGACAAAGAAATCAAATGGGCTCACTGTAATCAAATGGCTTGGTTTGTTGGTTTAACATGAACACCAGTGCTCATGTTAAATGGGTTTCCATGCAAGTTCAATGATAATAATGAAACTATCAAATCCAGGCTTTCCTGAACCAAACACATTGCTGCTTTGTATGAAGCCTGCAATTTGTATTCTATTCAACTGACCTTAACTTGTGTGTAGCTTGTTCATTAAACAAAAAAAAATCAAAAAACAATTCTGCCATACAAAAATACTTAATTACCATTGCAAGGATAACTCAAGATTACACACCAGATTTGGGTCATAGAACAATCAGGCTATTTCAATGAAATACAGCTATTTTGTAAGAGACCAGCCTGATGCTTTGTTGCAAAGTCCCTTGGTATGTATGTTATTCAACAGAAGCAGAAGTGTAAGTCAGTCAACTGCACCACTGGGATTGATCACTGTCTTAAGTTTGTTCAGCATCTTTATAGAAGCGTCACTAATCATACTAGATTGGTTGGATCTTTGGCTTCACAGTAGCAGTTAACAGATGGCACCGACTTTTTTTTAAGGATGACGCAGAACTGCAGTTTTTTTTCCACAAAGACTAGTTTTGCACTCAAACCAATTTTTTCTGAGTAAAGATTTTGGACTGCGTGACCCCATTCTTATTTTTTCTTTAGTTTGATTCAGATAATTGTGTACAGATTCCATTCAAACTGACCATCTGTAGTCCTTCCAAAATCTGGAGAAGTTACACGAATGGACTGCAATACCTGACAAAAAAATTAAGTTGCCATCTTTTGTTGAAAAATCCACCAGATTGTCAAAATAATTGGGTGGTTAGAAAGGATTGTGAAAAACAAAATGTCTATTTCCGTCCTGAAGTGGTCAATGGTTAAGTGCTGTCTCAGTTAATGGACATCCTGAACACCATTGCAAGCCTGTGCTTTGACGCCCTCACTGACTGCCTCCCTCACAGTCAGGAAAAGGAAAAGGTCCAAAATTTAAATCTGTTTTGCCATTTTGCAGAAGTGTCCCCAGCTCACTGATCTAACGTAAGAGCCACGGCCAATATCGTGTGTGCCTCATCCTAACTTATCAAAGTTCATCGTTTATGTTACATTTTTTCCCTACATGCAGTCACCCAATATGACAATAGGATATGTGACTATTTGGTAAAGTTTTAATTTAAATGTAGCTTAAGTAACCTATCAACAACAATCTTTAAACGCACAAAGTCTATAAAGTACCTAGCTTCACTTTCTTACAAATGCCGTATGTAGCTGTTTCTCCCCCACGCATGTTCAATGATCATTCTCACAGAATCTTTCAGGGAAGCATGGTAGCATTTGTCTCAAATTTGGTTTTTAATCCATAGATCTATAAACATAGACAGGGATCATGGGTAGAGGTGGGAACATCGGGGTGGTAGCGCGGGCTCGTTGGGTCGAAGAGCTTGTTTCCCGTGCTGTTTTGTTCTTTATTCTTTGTTCTTTGTTCATAGTTGTTAGAACTGCTTACAGTGCCAGGGACCCAAGTTTGATTCCCAGCTTGGGATACTGTCAGTGCGAAGTCTGCACATTCCCTCCATGTCTGCATATCCTCTGGGTATTCCAGTTTCCTCCACAGTCCAAAAGACATGCTGGTTTGGTATATTAGCCATGCTAGATTCTCTCTCAGCATACCCAAACAGGTGTCGGAGTGTGGTAACTAGGCAATTTTCACATTATCTTCATTGCAGCATTATTGTAAGCCTACTTGTGACGCGAATAAATAATCTTAAAATTCTTGTCTCCTTGAAAGGAGACGAGAATCTTCTTCCAGCCTCACTTCATGCAGAGAGTTCGCTTCAGGATACTGGAAAGATTCTGCTGAGAAATAATCATCATCTATGATCATTAAATAGTGTCCAAATATGATTGTGGATGATGATTCAGTACGGAGCTGATTGATCTAAGACATAAGCATCTGTTACCACATCCTCCACAGAACCTGCCTGAGGCTACCTTGAATTTTGAAGCAAACACTCACTGGCAAATATTGTGATGGATTCAGCAACTAGAGATGTATTATTGCCCTCCCACAACAGCCACTACCACCAGCATCATACCCCAGAACTTTGTACAGTGTTACAGATTTTACACATATTGGTGCACCATCTGGCATCATTACAGATACAGACTGACATGACTCTTTCTAGAATATGAAGCAATTGGACAGGATGCAGTTGGTGAAACAGGAGAGTAGCTGCAGGCAATCTATCTACAGTATCAAAGAAATGTTTGTCAATGTTTATCCAGGATGTGGTTGTGATGGAAGCAGAGCTCAAATTGATCTTATATTTGCATTACATTTTTCTTTCATCTTGTACTTATGATCATCTAATTTATTGCAAGTTTAAAACAAACTGTTCTTTGAGTGGAAACCTTCTGATTTTACTTTTGGGAAACTTTGCTAATGTCTACAAATAAGTAATCATTTTTTTGGTTAGTGAAGCCAGCCAGCCTTCCAGAATGAAATCACTCAATATAAATTGCATCAGGAATTCTCTCTGGCTTTGAAATATTGGACATTAGTAGATGTATGATGGTCAGTCGGAGTTGACCTCAGGGTCCAATTTATGTTCTTTAACATGAAAAGGAAAATGGATTTAGAACAACTTGCCTAGGAGGGAGATCTCATTTGATCTTAACTGTTGTGTTTTGTCTTGGAGAAGAATTGTATGATAGTTTATTCTCAGGATAAAGTTACTTAGCGTCAAAAGCAAACACAAAACCAATCAGAGTCAAAAGGCTATAATTCTTCACATGGAAGCTTAGTTCCAGCACGTTAGCACTGTGATTTAATGCTTTGAGAGGGAGAATTACACTCTTCAATTCTGCCTATCCAACTTCCACTTAACCTAAGACCTTAAAACTGTAAGCCTTCACCCTCCTCCTCATCAAGTGGGGCATCTTCACACAGCCCGCAACCACTGGTTCCTAAATCGAAGCATGGAAAAGAATTGCCTCGCTGAGTTTTCTGCCCAGCATTCATATTTTGTATCAGGACATTGTAATTTGATTGATTCTAAAATTTCACACAGCAATTTGATTGCTCTGACCGATATTACACAATTATATGCCACTTCATTCAACCTATGATATAAGTAATGGAAAAAATATGCCCCCCTAGTGTCTTTGAGATGGAATTCCAGACTTATTGGACACACTCAGAAAATTTCATCTGACATTAGCTGGGTCTTTACAATGTGTTTGGCATGCTGAGGGATCATGTGTTACAACTAAGCATCATGCACAGAATAAGACAGTAAATGTGCATTATTTGGGATACTCAATGAACAATCTTTTTATGTAAAGCTATAAAAGCATTAGGACTTTATGATAGATTTACTATTGATAGGAAAACATTTGTTTGGGACCAAATAACAAGAATCTTAAACTAAGTTTGACGACTGATACAGCAGCAAACATGTAAATAAGGCAATTACGGAGTATGCACCTGTACCAAACAACGGTAAATTTTAACTTATCCCATTTAACAGGAAACCATTGAGATTGAATGGTTTTACACTCTGTCTAATTTTACTGTGAGCTATGTCTCAGTTGTCAGCACTTACACCTGTGAATTGGAATATTCCAGATCCCAATCCAGGATCCCAGCATAGATATAAAGGCTGACACTCCAGTACAGTACTGAGGAAGTGTTAGATGGCTGGCAGCACCATCATTCAGATAAAATGTGAAAGGAAGACCCAATTTACCCTCCCAGGCCAATTTAAAAGATACGTTTTGAAGATAAGCAGGGCAGCTATTCCCAAGACCTCAAGAAATTACAAAGGGTTGTGAACAAAGCCCAGTCTTCAAACCAGCTTCCCATCCACCAACTCTGTTTACCTTTCCCGCTGCCTCGGGAAAGCCAGCATAATCAAGGACCCCATACACCCCATTTTCTCTTCTACTTTTTTCCACCATGAAAGAGGTACAAAAGTCTGAGGTCATGTATCAACCAACCCAAGAACAGCTTCTTCCCTATAGATTTTTGAATAGACCTACTTTATACTAAGTTGATCATTCTCTACATCCCAACTATGACTATAACACAACTTTCTGCACTCTCTCCTTTCCTTGTCCTGGCCAATATTTATCCTCCAATTAACATTGCAAAAGTAGGTTATTTGGTCATTATCACAGGATTGTTTTGAGCAGCTCAAATTAGCTCATGTTTCTGATATTACAACATTGACCTCACCTCAAAAACACTTCATTAGCTTTAAAGCACTTTGGGACATCTGGTGGTCTTGAAGGTGCTATATAAATGCAAGTCTTTCATTCATGAAGTTAATGGACTGTGAAATGGTGGGTGTACATTTCCAGCCGACTCTGTGGCTGTGACACTTAGCAAGGTCAGTTAAAATTGCCTCTGGATTGACCTACTCGCATTAAGTTGATCATTCTCTATACCCGAGCTATGATTGTAGCACTACATTCTACTCTCTCTCCTTTCCTTCTCAATGAATGGTATGCTTTATCTGTATAGCACACAAGAAAAAGTGCTTTTCACTGTATACTAACACGTGACAATAATAAATAAATCAAATCAAATCTTTTTGAAACTTGTAAAATATCTATCAATTTTGATTTTATTCTAAAAAGCACTTTGGCACGGTCAACTTCCTCATTAAACAACAACCTTGGAAAATCTAAACTCTGTCCTTAACCTCCATCCTTCAGTGGAGCAACTCATCTCATTCTTACCAGTGAATTCCTTTGCAATTCCACAAGTAAAAAACAACTCCAATCATGCCAATCTTCCCCGGAACATGAATAATACTAGCCAAAGATACAGACCAATCTGTAATGCAGACTGGTTATATATCTTGTGAACCTGATTTCTATCTGGTTTATTTTTTCTGTAAAATATAAAACATGGTGATAGTTGAATAAAATGGTTTTGTTCTTCCACAAGGGAGTTTTGGGTCATCCATGGCGTGATGTTAGGCAATGATCTGATGACAGAGGGGTATCAAACATCATGCAATTGATACAGAGGGGTATCACAAAATAATGAGAATGTTTAAGTAATACAAGAATTGAAGAAACTACAAAGCTGCTTATCCAGCATTCAGACTATTTTTCTTTCAATTCTTGCTGCTAAGTCACCATGAAACGAGGTATCGTTAAAGGATTATGTATTTGCCCAACTTTGAAAAAATGCCTGAAGAAGAAAAACAAATAATTTTTTACTCTTCCTTCTCCCTAGAACTCAAACATATTGAAGGAATTGAGCTAATTATTTTATAAAGGAATTGGGAATCAAATTCCGAAGCAAGGAAAAGTCCAAAATGATGAACCTGACTATTACTAAGCAGGCAGTGGGCCCGATTTTACCAATAATTTATGCCCAAAAACGGGCCCAAACTCATGGTAAACCCGGGCCTTTAACATGATCTGCACCCAAATCCGAACAGATTGCAGCTTTGTTGACACCCGAACTGGTCCGCACTGAATCGGACGGCCCAACGATTTAAATGTATTAGCGTGCATTTAAATTGAATTAATAAACTGCGCACCGAACACTCCCATCAAATCCCACTTTACCTTCTTCTGGTCCATTCTGGGTCCATGCTACTAAAGTCGGTGGAGTGGTAGATAGTGAAGAGGGGTGTTATAGTTTGCAGAGAGACTTGGACAAGTTGCAGAGCTGGGCCGAGAGGTGGCAAATGGAGTTTAATGTGAAAAGTGTGAGGTAATTCACTTTGGCAGGAATAACAAATGTGTAGAGTATAGGGCTAATGGTAGGACTCTTAATAGTGTTGATGAACAGAGGGATCTTGGTGTATATGTGCATAGATCCCTGAAAGTTGGCAATCAAGTCGATAAGGTTGTTAAGAAGGCATATGGAGTCTTAGCTTTTATTGGTAGGGGGATTGAATTTCGGAGCCGCAACGTCATGTTGCAACTGTACAAAACTCTAGTGCGGCCGCACTTGGAGTATTGTGTGCAGTTCTGGTCCCCACATTATAAGAAAGATGTGGAGGCATTGGAGAGGGTACAGAGGAGGTTTACCAGGATGTTGCCTGGTATGGAGGGCAGGTCTTATGAAGAGAGGCTGAGGGATTTGAGGTTGTTTTCGTTAGAAAGGAGGCGGCTAAGAGGGGACCTTATTGAAACATATAAGATGATTAGAGGTTTAGATAGGGTGGACAGTGATAGCCTTTTTCCTAGGATGGAGAAAGCTAGCACGAGGGGACACAGCTTTAAATTAAGGGGTGATAGTTATAGGACGGATATCAGAGGTAGGTTCTTTACCCAAAGGGTGGTTCGGGAGTGGAATGCCCTGCCTGCAGCAGTTGTAGATGCGCCAAGTTTGGTGGCGTTTAAGAGGTTAGTTGATAAGTATATGGAAGAGAAGGGAATGGTTTAGTTTGGAGGGGCATTGTTTTTTATATTGGTCGGCGCAACATTGAAGGCCGAAGGGCCTGTTCTGTGCTGTAATGTTCTATGTTCTATGTTCTATGCTGGAAGCGACCTGCGAAATAAAAATCCAAAGTCGATTTTTTATTTTGCAGGGAACCTTTGAAGCAGCTTCAGAACCTGCAATGGCTCTCTGACCCAGATCGTCCTCTGAGAGGAGGTAGGGGGAGGAGGGAGGCAGGTCAGAGCATTCTCTGAGCAGGGGGGTTGGAGAAAGGGACAGGTCAGAGCATCCTCTGGGTGAGGGGTGGGGGCAGCAAGAGGGCTGATCATTGTCTGGTGGTAGGGAGGGAGACCCGATCGTTCATTCGTGGGAGGAACAGATGAATCTCTGATGGGAGGGCAGGGTTGTCTGCTACTACTCTGTGGGCAACCCCTCCTCCCCACAAGAGGGACAAATTCCTCCTCCAAGACGCACTTTTTCAAACTTTTTTCTAACTGCACATGCGCAGTTAGAGCTCCGAGCGTTCTGACAGCGCTAACCCCTGCCCACAACGCGAATCGCACTGCAGCCAGCAAACGTGTGTAGGCACACTGCAAAGAGGATTCTGGGCTCGGATCTGTATTATGCCCGGATCTGGCCCTTAGACTCCAAATGATAAAATCAGGCACAGTACGTACTAAAAACTAGCCACCATTGATCTCAACTAATTTACTTTCATATAGTCATCACAAAGTGCCCTAGGAAGGTATTTTTCCTTCCATGTGAGCACCTACATTATCACTTCAAAATATTGCCCTTGAACCTGCCTTCCACTTGTATCGGTCACATTTAAGAAAGATCCTTCTCTGGAGGGATAATGTTCTCATGTAGGTAACAGCTGAGCCAAGGGCACTGAATAACCTCCGCAAACAGATTGGCACTTATTCAGCCATGTCGAGTCTTTTGTCCATCCGTGCTCTCATTCTGCCTGTTTCAGCATAATCTCCATGGTTACTTTATTTAGATCTTGCTTCATTACTTTGATCATTTCTCTCAGAGCAACTACCCCATCAGCGTCACTTCCCTGCAGATTGACAGTCTGAATGTAGTCCTTCACAAGGCATGCTGTTGCACCACTACTAAACTCACATGTATAATTATGCTGAATGGGACTTTTAGCTAATGATGCTTGTGAAATTGAGTAATCTCTGATTGTGCTAAGGTGACAGTCACCTTCATTTCAGAAATAATAACATAAGAAATAGGAGCAGGAGTAGGCTACAGCCCCTCGAGCCTGCCCCACCATTCAATAAGATCATGGCTGATCTGTAGTGGTTCAGTATCACTTTCCCGCTTTCTCCCCGTAACCCTTAATTCCTTTGTCAATTAAAAACCTATCCACTCTTGACTTGAACATATTCACTGAGGGAGCCTCCACCACGTCATCAGGCAAAGAATTCCAAAGATTCACCACCGTCTGCGTGAAGAAACCTCTCTGCAAGTCCGATCTGAACCGCGCCCTCCCCAATCTTGAGGCTGTGCCCTGTAGTCTTGCTATCTTTGCTAAGCAGGAAGAGTCTCTCAACCTCTGCCTTATCCATCCCCTTCATTATCTTATACATCTCTAAAAGATCCCCTCTCATCATTCTAAACTCCAAAGAGTACAAACCTAGCCTATTCAGTCTCTCCTCATAATCCAACGCCCTCATCTCCGGTATCAGCCTAGTAAACCTTCTCTGCATCCCCTCCAAGGCCAAAATACCCTTCCTTGAATGCGGAAACCAAAACTGCACACTGTACTCCAGCTGTAGCCTCACCAGCACCCTATACAGCTGCAACAGAACCTCCCTACTTTTATATTCTATCCCCCTAGCTATAAAGGCCAACATTGCATTTGCCTTCTTAATCACCTGCTGCACCTACTGACTGTGTTTTTGCGATTTGTGCACAATGACCCCCAGGTCCCTCTGCATCATTGCATGCTGCAGCTTTTCTCCATTTAAATAGTAATCCTTCCTACTATTGTTCCTCCCAAAGTGGATAACCTCACACTTGCTAACATTATACTCCATCTGCCAGGTCCTCGCCCACTCACTCAACCTATCCAGATCTCTCTGCAGGCTTTCCACACCCTCCACACAATTTGCTTTTCCACTCATCTTCGTGTCATCAGCAAATTTCGTCACCCTGCACTCTATCCCTTCCTTCAGATCATCTATGTTCATCCTTTCTGCCTGATCTAGAATTATGTAAAGTATGTAAACCATCACCAGAGATGTGGATAATTTGCTAATCTGAGTAATTATATCAGACCTGTAGAATTTCCCTATTTAAATTTTCACGATGTCTTGATCTGTGTCAAAGTTTTCTTCTGGTGCAAAATTCCAATGGCCAGCGGTAGTCCACAATACAATAAATCCAGGAAAGATTAAACAGCTGAAATCAACAATCTCATTTCATTTTATAACTCAACAATATATTTCACCACACTCTAATATGGTGATTTCTTTCTCATTATTTCAAATCTAAACTTAATCCAAGGTTTCAGACTTGGCAGAATGGAAATCTGAATAGTGTGCATGTATCTTCGATGAGAACTTGAGCAAAAAGTCAATGAATTGAACAACATTTATTCATTAATTCCAGTAGAATCATAGAGGTTTACAGCATGGAAACAGGCCCTTTGGCCCAACTTATCCATGCCGCCCTTTTGTTTAAAACCCCTAAGCAAATCCCAATTGCCCACATTTGGCCCATATCCCTTTATAGCCATTATACCCATGTAACTATTTAAATGCTTTTTAAAAGACAAAATTGTAACTGCCTCTATTAATACCTCTGGCAGTTTATTCAAGACACTTGTCACCTTTTGTGTGAAAAAATTGCCGATCTGGACACATTTATATCTCTCCCCTCTCACCTTAAACCTATGCCTTTTAGTTTTAGATTGCCTATCTTTGGGAAAGGATATTGACTATCCAGCTGATTTTAAATTCCGTCTGCCATTCATCAGTCCATTGGCCCAATTGATCAAGATCCCATTGCAAATGAAGATAACTTTCTTCACTGTCCACTATACCACCAATCTTAGCGTCATCTGCAAACTTACTAACAATGCTTCCTATATTCTAATCCAAATCATTAATATAAATGACAAATAACAGCGGGCCCAGCACTAACCCTTTGATCCCGTGAGATTTAATCTTATGAAACGACCTACTATGTGGTACTTTGTCAAAGGCCTTGCTAAAGAACATGTAGACAACATCAACTGCACTGCCCTCATCCACCTTCTTGGTTATCCCTTCAAAACACTCAATCAAATTTGTGAAACATGATTTTCTACTCAGAAAGCTATGCTGACTGTTCCTTATTAGTCCTTGCATCTCTAGATCCTGTTTAATCCTGTCTCTCAAAATACTTCCATCAATTTACCCACCACAGATGTGAGACTCATTGGTCTGCAGTTCCCAGGCTTTTCTCTACAGCCCTTTTTAAACAAAGACACAACATTTGCCATTCTCCAATCTTCAGGTACTTCGCCTATGGCTCTCAATTATTCAAATATCTCTGCTAGGAGGCCAGCAATTTCCTTCCTAGTCTTCCACAGTGTCCCGGGATACACTTCATCAGGTCCAGGGGATTTATCTACCTTGATGCACTTTAAGACTTCCAGCACCTCCGTTTAGATCTATTTAATTAATTACACAAGTTTGTACATTATTATATATTATATATATATATCACATATTCAAATTACCTCTCTATAAAGATAGGTGTGTGTATATATATTCATATTATTTCTATTCATATTATATATATGCAATATATCCTGTTGAACCCTCAATTCCATTCAATCAAGTCATTTGCTTGATTATCTTATAGGAAGTGTTACCCAGGATCTTTTATTAATATTTTCATGTTGTTTTCCCCTAGCATCAGGGAGGTCAGCATTACCAGTGATTGGGAAGAAGATGATCAAGTTTACAACATCTAGTGGCTAGGGGCACAGATGCAGCTAATAATCTTTATCTGACCTTCTTTTGGTTTTCTGATACATGTTATTGTGCAATACATGAATTAACATGACCTGACCCTCAAGAGAGCAAGCACAGCATGGTTACAAATTTGACTTTTATAATGCTCTTACTTGATTATTTTCTCTGCTGATTTGCTGTGCATGTCTTATCAGTTTGAATAACAGGATGGATAGCAAGCTGTTCCAGCATAGTTCTTTAACCAACTGCAAGTAAGTACACAGAAAGCAGCCAAAGTGACTTGCCCATCTATGTGAGAAATCAGTGATCATATGAACGCACACCCTGAACATTTGCTCCTGTTTTCCTTGTGGCAGTTTATTATTTGGAACTCAGGCGCAATGACTCTGCACTGCAATATTCTCATATTCCTTTGGCTTCTACCACTGGCTTAATTAGAGCTATTCACATTGCTTTTCCATACATTTATGCTTCTTTTAATGCCCTAGCCAAAATTCACCGACAATAAGAACTCTGGCAGGGGAAGAAAATGTGGAATCCATTCATTTTTTTGTAAGTTCTTTAATCATATTGGCCACTTAATTGTGTAATAATCAATACTCATGACATTATACAACACAACAGGAAATGCTGCAAGCAGTGCATTGAGGAACAAATTAAATTCTCTATCTTAGGACTTATACATACAGCGTGTGCTGAGATGATAAGAAAAATCATGCTGAGTTGTATTTCCCTAAAGCAAAGTTTAATGAAATTATAGAGTAGGAAGATAACCTACTAGCACGATGTGCAAAGGAACTAGCATTAGTGGGATATATGGAGATAAATTATATTGAAAACAGTTCGAAATATTAAAAGGGAAACATGGGAGGTTAAGTTGTAAGTTCGGTAATAATTGATTCAAAGTGGCAGTATATCGTCTTCTGTCTATAATAAGATGGGATCAGGAAGGAGTAAATTTATATAATTAGATTGCAAATAATTTAATATTAGGAGGCAATTTACTTGAAACTTGGGAGATTTTCAAGACCAGATTTATTTGTAAAAAATAAGGGCAACATCATATAATTCAGTAGCCAACCACTTAAGAAAGAATGAGTCACGTATTGAAAGATAAATATAAATGCATAAAGTAAACTAAATGTAAAATAAGGTGAAGCTAAGTATTCATGTAGACTGCTGAAGCCGATAAATGAAAAGTTAAGGTGTTCTAAAAATCCATGGGTGATGGTAGTACAGGGGCAAATAGAAATATTTAACTACCTGAAGGCACTAGGATAAATTTTGAGGTTAGGATTGTGTTCTAGTAAAATGAGGCAAAATATGCAGATGCAGTCAATTTGAAATAAGAACAGAAAGTCATGCAATGTCTACAGAGATAGAAACATTTCAGGTCAATAACCTTTTTTTCAGAAACTCACCTTTGATATTGCTGAATAAAGAGACATGCTATTGAAGCTTTTTGTCTTGTACTCATCAGGACAGAATTGCAAGAATGTTAAATATCAAAGGGAACAACAATTCAGACTGCAGAGGAAGATTGTGCTGATTGATTAGCAGAGGCATTGCCATGGAAGCTACAACACTTAACTGCCAAAGCTTTGTTCAAATTCAAAACGGGCAAGATAACTCTAATTGGTCATGGGGAATGAACCAGGGAATGGCTGATCTCCAAGCTTTTGTTTAGTTGATAAAGGTGCAATACTGGACATATTCCTTATTTTACAAAGGACTTAGCCCTATTTGTTCATAACATGCTTTCTAGCACAGTAAGCACATTGTGTGCCCAACTGGTAATCTTAAATTGGTTGTTAATGCAAACTCTTACCACAATCAGGACTTTCATCCTTCACCAGTTATACTGATGGAATGACTTTTACATGAATTCTGACAAGAAATGTGGGAGAGGTTTTAAACTATTATGGGAAGAGAAAAGGAAAACAAAGGATTCAAGTAGGATGCTTGAAAAGTCAAGCAAACTTTAGCACCAACAATTTCCATGTGAGTTCTCCCAATTTTCTGGCACAGCTTCAATGGGAGCTCTGCAGAAACTGTCAAAAATTGTCATTTGCGCAGACAGGGTAGGACAGTGTAAATGTCCTGAGGGAATTCAGCCCTCAGATGTACTGATAATAAGGTGATGGAAAGAGCATTAAACAGGACATGGAGTAAGAAAATATAAAGAAAATGGAAAGTGGTAAATAAAGAAAAATAAATCTGAATTAATATAATTATTAATGTCAAAGGTATAAAAAGAAACCCAGGGAGCTGGAGTCATTGAATAAAATGGAAAATTAAGACATAATTCTGGTGAAGGGAACGACTAAGTCAAGATTGTTCATTAAATATTCCTGGGAATTAAACTTTCATGAAATATAGGATAAAGGTGTGAAAGGAGGAAGTGTATTAATTAAAGCTAGTATCATAACACTGTGGCACAAAGATTTAAATAGAGAAGCAACCCAGAAATAATTCATTTGGATTACACTGAGGAATTGCAGGGGTTCAGTAATACCAGAGGGAGTATATAATAGAACACAGAACAGTGGAAAGGAAATTGAGCATTGAATTTATAAATATCTACAAAAGGTATATATTAATAACAATCACTATAGCCAGAAATTTTAATTATCCGGATCTAACTTTGGACGTTGTGTAAGACTCTTTGGTATAGATGCCAATCGAACCATTCAAAGATTACTGCAGCAAAGGAAATTTGAACTTACAACTTCTGGCAAGTATAAACTTGGGAGTTTTTACTGCCACTGTACTGAAAATAAATCATACTTCTGATGCCTATGCAGATAACTAGCACTTTTCGTGTCCAGAGATATTTTTTAACAGCCTAAATACATATGTGGCATTTTTTTTTGGAACTGTGTGATCTGATCCTTGCCTCACATATACTAAGATCAATTTACCAACCAACCCATCAAGGTGCATAAATGAATGAAGCACTGCACTGGGTGACTTTGTGTTTCAATTATTCTTTCAGTCACAGGATGGACCTTCGTAATTCTGTTATTGATGGGTATTAATGAAAGAGCAATAGGAACCCATATTTACTTACGCATTTAAAGAATGTGTTGGTCTGAAATACAGTTTTGGAAGAATAAAGTTGCAGCCTTCTTCCAATTTCTCTTATTATCCCAAGTCCCAGAAGAGATCTGGGTGGACTACAGAAGAACACAGAGAAGACAAGAACTGTAGAGAAAGGTTCGACCATCTTTGCCTTTAAGAACCAACAGTTATTAGCCAGTCTGAGAACTGGAAGTCATCAAGTATATTTACCCTGTTCCCATTTCAATGATCAGGTGAGAACAAACTTCTTAAATATTTCACCTGCTGTGAACCCTTCACTTTATAAAACCCTCACTTCAACTTTAAATCAGCGAATGCATTCAGGAAGTAACTCCTGTCATGTGGGAGAATTAACTATAATCTGTAAAAATGTACGATATTTTCCTGAATCCAATATCCATATGCGTGTTTGTGTGCATGCATATGCGTGTCAATGCTTGAGACTGAGCATGTGATATGATAAGTTAATATAGAGTATACTGTGCAAATAAATAATCTTCGCTTTAAACTCATGAAAGCTTGCTGCTGAATTATTTAATTGGATAAACTTCAAGAGTAAAATGAGACACATCTCTTTGAATAAAAAATATACTTATTAAGGGTAGTAAGAGAGCAGTATTCTGTCTGTGAAAATGTCAACTGTTTAAAGTAGAATTGTCAGGTCTATGTAATATTAATTCATGCAGAGGCTTGAAGTCTATTCACATTGTAGCCAGTTACTTATCTGTTTATATACATTCTGATCTCATGCATTTTACATGCTGTGTGTTGAACTAGAACATTTCATTTCATATCCACCTTTTGAACAGAACCTCTGTCCAGTTCTTAAATAGCAGGCTAAAATTCACACAACCTAATAATATAGTAAATGTATTTTTCTTCTGGGAAATGAAATTTATTGGCACGCTATAGTAATTATGATATTAAGACTTCATCTGAAGCACTTAATTTTACAGTGTAGCCGATCATTGCACTGTGTAGTCCATTGAACTTCATGCAAATCGGATTTGGACTGAATACAAAAGAACCTTCAAGATCTGTCCATATTGATATAAACATTGTATTGAAGTGTGCAGATAGCTTCTTAACAAACAAACAAATTTATCCATGCGCAACATGGTTGATTTTTGAAACTGTTGTCATGTATTTCTATAAATTGCTTAAAAAGGAAATATTTGAAACCAATGCCAGAGGGAAACAACAATTAAAAAAGATGAGTGCTGAAGGAGAGCTGCACTATCAAGGGATTCTGTAGATAAGTTTATGCCCCAAAATGGGCATGTTTCTGTCAGTTGGGAAACCAAATTAATAGAAATCTGAAACAAGAATACACCCAACTGCCAATTTGTCCACTTTTGGTTTTAATTGAGTTAGGATGAGGGCAGGTGATGAATGCGCTCTCAGGAGTTGGATCTGCCATTGAATCATTGACTCTCAGTTCATTGTCTCCTTATCTCTGGTGTGGTAGTATACAGGTTAGCTTTGCTGCCTCACAATACCAGGGACCTGGGTTCAATTCCCAGCTTGCGTTACTGTCTGTGCAAAGTTTGCACTTTCTCTCAGTGTCTGCATAAGTTTCCTCTGGGTGCCCCAATTTCCATCCACAGTCCAAAGATGTTTAGTTGAAGTAGATTGGCCATGCTAAATTACCCCTTAGCATCAGGGGGAGTAACTTGAGTAAATGCATGGGGTTATGGGGATAGGACTGGGTGGGATTTGGTGCAGACTTGATGGGCCAAATGGCCCCCTTCCGCACTGTAGGATTCTATGATTCTATGACTTTCAATCTGTCCATCATTTCCACCTGATCACCTCAACCATCCATCCCTGACCATAACTCCAACCTTACTGATTCCCCATCTGCACTATCCCTTATGATCATTGACACCTCATCATAATCTCCCCTTGGTCTCCTGCCTCTCCCTATTATATCCTACATACCACATTCTCTATCCCTAACAACCATGAAACCTATCTGCTCCAGGGCTGTGTACTTTCCTGCATTAATCCCCACTGAACACACAATCTATGGGGGTCATCGTGAACCCACACACTCTGTGCACAAGATTGGTGGCGAGGTCTCAAGATGCAGTAAAATCCAGAAATCCGATTTCTGCCAGCATTTGCTGGCGACCTTATCTGATTCGAGTCAATGGACTTGATCCTGATTTTAATACATTTAACAAACTTAAATATAACTACATCTCAGGGATGGCCAGATCATCACCCCACCTCCTCCCCCAGCCCGATAAAGTTTTCAGCCTCACCGTACAACAAGACTACCCAGATGTGAGCCTGTTGAAGTGTTCTCCATGGGAGTCACTCTAGCCTCTGGGAAAAGGGACATGGCCAGGCAATGCCATGCTAGGGGTTGATGTGAGATGATTGGGGGAACGGTTCAATGCCGGGGATGATCGGGTTCGATGTTGGAATGATCAGGGGAAGGGAGTCGATGCCTGGATGTTTGGGGAAAGGGGGCCAATGCTGGGATGATCGGGGGAAGGGGGTTGATGCTGGTATGATTGGGGGAAGGGATCGATGCTGAAATGATCAGAGAAAGGGGGTCAATGCCGGGATGATCGGGGAAGGGGTTGATGCTGGTATGATCTGGGGAAGGGATTGATGCCAGAATGATTAGGGAAAGGGGGTCGATGCCGGGATGATCGGAGGAAGGAGGTCGATGCCAAGATGATCAAGGGGAAGGAGGTCGATGCCAGGATGTTCAAGGGGAAGGAGGTCAATGCCGGGGTGATCGGGGGAAAAGGGGTTGATGTTGGGATTATCAGGGGCTGACCCTGGGATGATCGGTGGTAGAGGGGCTGATTTTGGAATGAACAGGGGGAAGGGGAGGATGGAGCTTGGAAAAGGGCACCGATACCTCTGACATTGAGGTTTCCAATCTCAGTAGAACTTATTCCCGTCTCTAAGAGACCCACCTCACTACACTGATCGTGCAAATCCCGCCCATATTTGTTTTTGCAATTTAAGTCACAAAATCCGGAGAGAAAACTGGTCAATGAAGCTGGAGACTTCCATGCTAGTTTCCTTACTAGAGCTGACAGTGCCAAATTCCCACAAGATTCCACTCAGTTTCCAGAGGGAGGGAATCTGTCCAATAATAGATACCTTTGCTGAGATGGCCTTCAGAGTAACCTGAACCTTTGGATTTCCAGACCATTAAGCTTTCCCTTGTCCCTGAATTCCTGTCCAGTAGGCATTTTATTCTTATCCTTCAGAGGTGATCTTATACTCATTCAATGGAGAGTAGGATTGCTAGGAGTATAAAACTAATAATGTGCCAGATTTCATGAGGTTCAGACAGGTAAATTAGATTAAAATTCGTCCCAGTGCATCAGATCTAAGATCAGCCTTAAAAGGACAGTGATTCCAGTTGATATTCCTGCAGCATTTAAATTATTTCCTTGTATTCGTTTACTAATTCCATGCTACCAGCCTGGGAAAATACCTGCAGAGAGCATAACTTGAAAATGGAGCTGCTTTTGAGTGTGATTTTTTGCCAGAACTCCAAGATTGGTGAACATATCCTTATGTCTCAGTTTGTATGTTGTTAGCAATGTGGGTGGCATAGTGGCACAGTAGTTAGTTCTGCTGCTCACAGCACCAGGGACCTGGGTTCAATTCCAGCCTCGAGTGAGTGGAAACACGAGTCTGTGGAGTTTGCATGTTCTCGCCATGTCTGTGTGGGCTTCCTCTGGGCGCTCTGGTTTCCTCCAACATTCCAAAGATGTATGCATCAAAGGGATTGATGAAGCTAAATTGGCCCTTAGTTTTAGGGCTATTAGTGGAGTTACCAGGATAAGGCCTGGGTGGGATTGTTGCCAGTGCAAGCTCAATGGGCTGAATGGCCTCCTTCTGCACTGTAGAAATTATATGATTTAATGTATTTGATGGCACGGTAGAAATCTTCCAACAATTTTCTCAGGATAAAGTTAGTGTATCTCTCAAGAAGTAAAGGTGAGAGAGTTCATCCAAAAGCGGATGGTATTAATGGATGGAGTAGTATCCCTAATATGGTTACAGAAGGCGGCAACAAATCTAACCTAAGATTAGGTAATTTATGCTCTCCATCAATTTAAGAAGTTACTCTACAATTATCTATATACAAAGGGGTGTATACGTCAATGCCCATTGTCTGGGAATAGACACTGCATGCGATTGAAATTTGGTATAAGTAATCATCTTTATCTTCAAAGGAGCCTGCAACTTTCATATCACTAACTGAACAATGTATTCTCATCATCATTGGTTATCTATTATATAACCAACTAAATGCAATGATTTAAATATCTTTGTTCCGACGTTAATGCACTTAGATGGATTTGATACCAATGTTAACATGCTTTTGGTAGTGAAATTTAAAACTTGACTTGTTTGCTGCCAGGTTATACTTTTCTCCACATCGCTAATCACCAGTGTTAATACTTACCAGCAAAGTGATTAAGAGTCAATTGAGCTCATAATTAGTGGGTGGAAAACTTTCAATTATGAATTTCAACATCAACTCCGAGCAATGCTGAGCCCAAGTTGATGTCAATCTTAATAATAGCTGAGTGGTGTGTGTCTAAGTGCTCACTGAAGCACATTGTACTGAAATTGCTCATGTTACAGATGCTCCATAATAGCAAAACATTAACCTAGCCAGAAGTACTCGTGTATTTTTCAAGTGAGAAATGTAAGTGAACGAGCAAAGTCAACAACATAAGACAAAAAGAAAAGGCAAAGTAAGCCAGAGAGAAATAGTTAATGATGCTATGCTTGGGATTCATAGCCTGGAAAAGGAAAGGCAGAGGTAAATAGTTTTGCAGTTTCTTTGCCTTGGTAAAATAACATTAAAAGAAACAAGATACCAAAATTCCAACATACATCAGTGAAACTCTATTCTCACCACCCAGTGGCTGATAAAATTCAGCTCTTTGTGTCTCTCTCATAACTTGCTTTCCAATAAGACTTTGTATCATCAGCAAATTTGGCCACAATATACTCGTTCCCTTAATCCAAATATTAATATAGGTTGTAAATAGTTGATCCCGTTAAAGTCTGCCAACCTGCGATGACTCATTTATCCCAGTTCTTTGTTTTCTGTGTGTTAGCCAGTCCTCTACTCATGCTAATATATTTCCTCCAAACATGAGCTTGATCTTGTGCAGCCAGCAGTAAGGGCTGCCTATCACTGTTAACTGCTTAAGTACTTGAATGAAAATCAGAGCCAGGTCTTGGCTTCAAACACATTGAGATGTAGAGAACAATAACCCTTTGCTTTAGTGTTCTTCAAGCTTGGGAAGAATGAGAGAGAAAAGCATGTAAGAATATTGATCATATTCCCACCAGGGAGTTTGTAACTGAGATAAACTGAAGACTAGATCTGACAGAGGGATTGTCAATCAACCAGCAAGCTTTTCTCCTTGCGTTTTATCTAAGGGGTACTCTGAATACTTTCCCAGAGCTTTGACTTAAGATTTTTACCCGATATTTCTCTCACGATTGACTTTGTAGTGCGAGTGCCCTTGTTCACTGAAGTTTAACCATTCACGGAAAACGGGGTCAATTTTAATCCCACCTCCCAGCAGCTCCAACAGCTCTTAAAAGAAGTTCAACACGAGCCTGGACAAAGCAGCCTGCTGATTGGCAGCTCACCCGCTATAGGAATCATTCACTCTCCCCACCATCAGTGTGCAGTGGCAGCAATGTCACTGCACCATTACATGATGCACTGCAGCAACTGGCAAAGTCTTCTTCAGTGGCACCTTCCAAACTGCCTAGAATGATAAGTGCAGCAGATACAGGGTCTCCCCTGTAATGTCATCGGACTAGTAATGCAAAGCCTTGAGGACGCAAGTTCAAATCCCACCATGGCAGCTGCTGGAATTTAATTCACTTAATTAATCAATCTGGAATCAGCTAGTAACCGTGACCCTGAAATTACAAAAACAAGTTTGCAGCAGTTAGTGAGGAAACCAACAAGAATGAAAAACGTATCAGACATTCTACTTGCCAATCTACTGGTCTTAGATGCATCTGTCCAGGATGGTATCGGTGGGACTGACCACTGCACAATTCTTGTGGTGATGAAGTTTTGTGTTCACAGATCCTCTCACACTATGCTAAATAATATAGATTCAGAAAAGATCTAGAAACTCAAAATGGGGTATCTATGAGAGTCTCTAAGTAATCCACAAAGTGTAATTGTAACCTCATGTTTCGGCATATCCTAAAGTCTACCATTACCATCAAGACAAGGGATCAATTGGTGAACGCAGTACAGCATGTCAGAAGCACCACCACTCATACCGAACAATGAGATGTTAATCTGATGAAGCTACAACACAGGATTGCTTGCAAGCCAAATAGTGGGAGCAGTATATGATAGAAATTTCTATGTCATCCCACAACCAATGGATCAAAGCTCTATGGTTCCGCCACATCCAGTGATGAATGGTGGTGGACAATTAAACAAACTATCCCCATCTTCTGGAAAGCCCAGCACATCAGTACAAAAGACAAGTGGGGCGATTCTCTCAAAAAGATCCAAAGTGCAGAGTTTGATTAAGCCACTCTAGTTTTTTTCAGTAGGAGTTTCAAAATGAATCTTTCACACTGTGGAATGAGAACATAAATCACACTGAAAATCATCCTGCTGGAGAAGTCGGCAGCACGGGCTGAGTAGGTCACTGTGTAGGCACTGATCTGTCGGCACATAGATTGATGCATGCCCAGTGACCCCTGTCTACTGGTCTCTGGATCGCTGGCCAGCTGAATTGCTGGCAGTCCTGAAACACCTGCATCACTGGCTGTGTGACCACTCCCAATTCCCCCAGCCCCATGACCCAATCACTGGCCCTATGACTATGTCCTGGCCCAACCACAACCACCCCTCCAATCTCTCCCCTCCCCCATGACAGTGTTGACCCATGCCACAGTTCCCCCCCACACAATCCTAATCTCTCCCACCCCCGTCCACCCTCCCCCAGAGCTTTGCTGACCCTGAGTGCAATTCTACCTAATCCCTAATCATTGATTTACCTCCCTCCCCCACTTATGAAGGAAAGTGGCAGCAGCCCCCCACCCCCACCATGTCCCTCATTAGGCACTGCCACCCAAGGCCCCACCCCCATATGCCCCAACGCCTTGGCACTGCCCAATGTATGAAGAGCAGTGCCAAGATGCCCCCTGGGCATTGGCACTTTGCCCTTAGGCAGTGACAAGGAGCCTAGGCTACCTCTACCAACATGCCAATGCCTAGGGAGCAATCTCCTTCTGCACCCAATCCTCTGGGGAGCTTTGATTGTCCCCCTTCACTCCAGTGGAGTCAGGGCTAATAACTCCCAAAAATGAAGAACAACTGTAAATCCTGCTGCAGTGAGTCATTCCTAGTGAGGTCAGACAGGCTAGCAGGCCTGGAGACTTCCGTTCTGGGCCTGCTAATCATTTTAAATTATATTAAAATCCCTCCCTGCATAAATAATGCAACTCCACACTTATTTCCAGTGTGGAGCTGACGGTACCAGAAAGCTGGCACTCAGGGCCGGATGCCCAGTGTAGATCATACTAATCCAGTCCCGCTGAAATCTCCCAACCCACGGAGCTAATAAATTAGCACAATGGGTTGGGAGAATTACCCCAAGGCATTTGCAATCACTTTCAGCCAGGAGTGCTGGGTGCACAATCTATCTCGGTCTCCACCTGGGATCTCCACCATCAAAGATGTCAAACTTTAACCATTTTTAGTCATTTCACCTGATATCAAGAAATGGCACCGTACAACGTAAAGGCTTTGTGCTCCAGCATCCTAACATTCGTACTGAAATATTTTGTTCCAAAACTAGTTAGCACTCCTCAGCAAGCTGTTGCAATATAACTATAATACTGGCATCTACCTGTAGCAAAAGATGTGCTGTCTCACCGACTTCTGGCTTGGGTGTTAGATTCTCTGTGGGGAATGTTCTACATAGGCCTGTACATAGACGAGTGACCCTGTGGTTGTCAAGTTGGCTGTCAGCTGGGTGAGGTGCAGTCTGTCCAGCTTTGGGAATGATAAGTGATTTTGGCAGGCTCGCAGTGGGGAAAGGAGCCAGTGATGTAGGTGGAAAGTGACAGTGAGCCAACTCTTAGATGCCTGGATATAAACTGGAAATGTTTGTTATAATTCTGCTAAGGATCATTAAAGGTGAGTTCAAACAATTCAATTTAATCAGTAGAAATTTGCCAGAATGTTTCTCATTTTTAAACAACATATGAAACTTTATATATATATATATATATATATAAATGTCTTAAACAAATTTAACTTAACAACATAGTTTATAACGTCATATTCAATAGACTCAGGGTTATGTCTTACTTCCCCCAATATATCTAATGATACCTTAAGTTATTGACTTCCAGAGACCATCCATAAATAGAACATAGAACAATACAGCACAGAACAGGCCCTTCGGCCTTCGATGTTGTGCCGACCAAAATAAAAAGCAATGCCCCTCCTAACTAAACCATTCCCTTCCCATCCATATACTTATCAACTAACCTCTTACACGCCACCAAACTTGGCGCATCTACAACAGCTGCAGGCAGGGCATTCCACTCCCTAATCACTCTTTGAGTAAAGAACCTGCCTCTGATATCCGTCCTATAACTCATACCCCTTAATTTAAAGCTGTGTCCCCTCGTGCTAGCTTTCTCCCTCCTAGGAAAAAGGCTATCACTGTCCACCCTATCTAAACCTCTAATCATCTTATATGTTTCAATAAGATCTCCTCTTAGCCGCCTCCTTTCTAACGAAACAACCTCAAATCCTTCAACCTCTCTTCATAGGACCTGCCCTCCATACCAGGCAACATCCTGGTAAACCTCCTCTGTACCCTCTCCAATGCCTCCACATCTTTCTTATAATGTGGCGACCAGACCTGCACACAATACTCCAAGTGCGGCCGCACTAGAGTTTTGTACAGCTGCAACATGATGCTGCGGCTCCTAAATTCAATCCCCCTACCAATAAAAGCTAAGACTCCATAAGCTTCTTAACAACTTTATCCACTTGACTGCCTACTTTCAGGGATCTATTGACACATACACCAAGATCCTTCTGTTCCTCAACACTATTAAGAGCCCTACCATTAGCCCTATACTCTACACATGTATTGTTCCTGCCAAAGTGCATTACCTCACACTTTTCCACATTAAACTCCATTTGCCACCTCTCGGCCCAGCTCTGCAACTTGTCCAAGTCACTCTGTAAACTAAAACCCCCCTCTTCACTATCTACCACCCCACCAACTTTAGTATCATCTGCAAATTTACTGATCCATCCCTCAATACCCTCATCCATATCATTTATAAAAATTACAAACAGCAGGGGCCCCAAAACAGACCCCTGAGGCACACCACTCGTCACCGAACTCCACGATGAATATCTCCCATCAACCACCACCTCTGTCTTCTATCTGCCAGCCAATTCCTAATCCAATTAGCTAAATCACCCTCTATTCCACACATCTGCATTTTCTGTAGAAGTCTTCCATTGGCCACCTTATCAAAAGCCTTACTAAAGTCCATATATACTACATCAACCGCCTTACCCCCATCCACCTCTCTGGTCACTTTCTCAAAAAACTCAATGAGGTTAGTAAGGCATGACCTACCCTTCACGAAACATGCTGACTATCCCCAATCAATTCATTTCTCTCTAAATAACTATAAATCCTATCCCTAATAATGCTCTCCAATACCTTGCCCACCACAGAAGTAAGACTCACTGGCCTATAATTCCCTGGAAGGTCTCTCTTCCCCTTCTTAAACAATGGGACCACATTCGCTATCCTCCAGTCCTCCGGAACCACACCTGTAACCAACGAGGACCTGAAGATCAAAGCCAGAGGCTCTGCAATCTCCTCTCTTGCCTCCCAGAGAATCCTAGGGTAAATCCCGTCCGGCCCAGGGGACTTATCCAACTTCCAACCCTCGAGAATTTCTAACACCTCCTCCCTATCTACTACAATACTCCCCAATTTGCAACCCTGTACCTCAGTGCTCTCCACAGCTACATTTCCAGCACTCTGCGTGAATACCGAAGAGAAATATTTATTCAGTGCCTCACCAATCTCTTGTGCCATAAATGTGCATATAGTCTTCTGGAGATTACTTTAATTCTCCTTGGCACCAGCTATTCTGAGACCTAAAGTTATCATTTACCATCGCTTAATTGTGGAGATCTCAGTCCCTCAACCTACTTACCTTTCCAATATTTCCAAGCTAATCCATTGGTTGCTTTCCTTGTTGCATGACCCTGTGGGGACCATTGTTGATTCTTCCCTAGTTTCAAACTAGGTGCTTTTCAAGTTTCTATTCCAAACCAAAATTCAAACTGAGATTCAGCCTCACCCACATTCTGCACAGTGAGGGGTGAAGTTAGTTTCTTACTCTGCTTACAGTGTATCTAATTCATTTAACTTGGCTCTCTCTGCTCAGTGAGCTGCAAACTGTGCACACTAGTTCTAAACTGCAACTTAAATGGCTCTGAGTCCCTTTAACTTTGAGCAGTTTCAATCTTGCCAGAAGTTCTGGTTTTCAAATCTTAAGTTTAATTCTTGTTTCGTTAGGAAAGTTGGGGAGGGGAGGAAAGAATTTTCTATGTTTGACTTTTCTGTTTCCATCTTCAGTTTCTGTTTTCAATTAGATCCCACATTGTTTCAGTTTCTCCGTGTTATTGTATAGTGTAATTGCTTTTATTCTGAGCTTTTTTTTGTGTGTGTAATAACCTCCCAGCTTGTTTAGATAGCATTTCCCTTTTTTTTACAGTTCAGACTCCAATTCTTAAAATTACAAGCTTTGTTCTAAAACTAAGAGGTAACTTCTAAAACCCAGGAACCACCAATTGGATATTTGCAACACGTTGGTAAGCTAGCTGAGCTACAATTCATCTGGCAACGTCAGGTCCTGAACTTTCCAACAAGGAACACCTGGGCAGTAGCTTCAGTGAAGCAACCGGGAGAGAAATGTCCAGGTTTCTTTCATATCAATTTCAGTTAATATTTCAAGTTCACAAAGATGATGGTCTGATGGTATTTGTATAGGACTGTCTAAGGCTAGTGAATGCATATGCAAGAAGGCTGGTTGACTGGGAATTATTTAGAATGGGGGCAGGGGGTGTTGGGCATGAACTTGCAACATGTTTGTTTTTTGAAATATCTTTAAAATAACTTGTTGGTGCTTTCACCATCTGATATTAGTGGAATGAGAAATCACTGAACTGGAACCTTCATACATTCAGTGTGTTTCTTTCCTGTGCTGCATTTCAGACAATGAGGGAAATTGCCAGGTATATCCTGTCCACAAATTTAAACTCCCCAATTACTGCCTTAACAGTTTACTCTCAATCATCAGCAAAAACGGTCTCATCAACAGTATTATCAACTGGCACGTCCCTGCCAAAAGTCTGCTCACTGATACTCAGTTTGGGCCAGTCAGCTCCTTCGTTAAGACATGGACAAAACTACTGACCTCAAGAGATAAGGTGAGAGCAACTGCTCTTCACATCAAGGCAGCATTTGACCAAGTGTAGTATCAAGAACTCCAGCAAAACTGGAGTCAAAGGGAATGAGGGAGGAAACTCTCCACCAGTTCATATCATACCTTGCACAAAGGAAGCTGGGTATGCTTGTTGGAGATTAATTATTTCAGCTCCAATGCATCGCTGTAGATGATCCTCAGGGTCATGTCCTGAGCCTGAAAATCTTCAGCTACTTCATTAATGATCTTTCTCACATTACAACGTTCAGAAGATTAAATATTTGCTGATCGTTCAATAGTGTTTATTACCATTCAGAAGTCTTCAGTCACTGAAGCGGTCATGATCCATGTGCAGGAAGACAAAGTTTGGCCTTGGGCTGATCAATAACAAGCAACATTTGCATCACACAAGTGCTAAGCAATGACCATTTACAGCAAGAGTGAATCTAACCATCTCCACAATGCATTACTATCACTGAATCCCAACTGTTAATATCCTGAGATATATCATTGACCAGAAACTGAGCTGGGTCGGCCATATAAATAATGTGGTTATAAGAGCAGATCATAGACTGGGAATACTGCCATAAGCAACTCACCTCCAGACTCAATAAATGCTATTTACTAGGCGCAAGTTAAGACTGTAATAGAATATGCTGTATTTGCCAGGATGAGTTCAGCTCCAACAGTGCTCAAGAAGCACAAACACATGGACTGCAGTTCAGGCAGGCAGCTCACCAACACCACCTCAGGTTCAATTAAGGATGGTCAATCATTTGTAGCCTAGCAACTGATGTGCACATCCCATGAAGGTAGAAATAACTATTTATGAAGTCATCCAATTTTAAGGAGTGTAAAGTCTGTTTGCTTTCAATTTGGTGTGGAAAAGCGACGTGTTTCAAAGATGGACTTATTGAGCGATTATTGGCTGGAGTGCGGTGCAGGATTGTTCATGCAGTGGAAATTCCAGAAATACTCCCAGCAAGAGCATACAACCTATTTCATAACCAACAACTCTTGATTTGATGACAGCATCCTGTTAGTGGCAAATACCACTCACATTGCTTCACCTGCAGCTCAAGGTTTTGAGATACCTTGCCCTTCCAGAATAATCTGAGGTAAACTGGGGTCTTCTCTGGGCCTGAATATTGTGAAATATCTGAATTGTGTATATGCAGCCAGTTTCTAACCAGCGCATACATGGGAGGCCTGAGTTTGCTGGGAGTTAGCGATCCCAATCTTTAAGCTAAGTTGGTACCTTAACAATATTTTGAGGTGAAACAAGATGTTTGGTTCACAACATAAATGGAATTTCTTAAAGGTAGATTAAATATTGGACTTACAACTAAGTTATAGAGTCATAGAGGTTTACAGCATGGAAACAGGCCCTTCAGCCCCAACTTGCCCATGCCACCCCTTTTTTGAACCACTAAGCTAATCCCAATTGCCCACCTTTGACCCATATCTTTCTATATCCATCTTACCCATGTAACTGTTTAAATGCTTTTTAAAGGACAAAATTGTACCCATCTCTACTACTACTTCTGGCAGCTTGTTCCATACACTTACCAGCCTCTGCCTCTCTAGATCCTTTGGATCTCTCTCGTCTCACCTTAAATCTATGCCTTCTAGTTTTAGATTCCCCTTTGGGAAAAGATGTTGACTATCTAATTGATCTATGATCAATACTGATCATATTTTATAGATTTCTATAAGATCACCCCTAAGTATCCTACATTCCAGGGAAAAGAGTTCCAGTACATCCAGCCTCTCCTTATAACCCAGAGTTCAAAGAACAAATAAAGTCAAAAGTTTAAATAGAAGGATTCCAGTGGAGGTAAAGCCATCAAAAGTAAGAGATAATTGCATCACAGAAACACATTCACAGAACTGTGAAGAAGACCATTTGACCCATTCTGCCTGTGTTGGCTCTCTGGAGGTTCAGTTTACCCAATATCACGCTCTTGCCTCATCCTATAAGACTGCACATTCATCTTTTTCAGATGAGAGCCCTATGACCTCGAGAACGCCTCAATTGATGCTGTCTCCACCACACTGTCAGGTAATGCGTTCCAGATCTTAATAATTCGCTGTGTGAAAAGCTTTCTTCACTTTTGTTTATTTTGCCAATTACCTTAAATCTGTGCCCTCTCAATCCTTCACCAATGAAAATAGTTTTTGTCTGTCTATCCTGCCCAAACTTCTCTATCAAATACCTCTATCAAATTTCATCTCAATCTTTTCTTCACCAGGGAGAATAGTCACAGCTTCTCCAATCTATCTAAGTAAATGAAGTTTCTCATCCTTGAAACCTTTCTTGGCAATCTTTTCTGCATGAACTTTACTCTGTTCACATCTTTCCTAAAATATGGTGCCCAGAAATGGATGCATATTTAAGTAAGTTAGTTAAACATGATTTGCCGTTACAAACTATAATAAATCTGAATTTGTCTGTGAGAATATTAATTTTGTCCTGGATTATTGTTTTAGAAGTTTCCCCACAGTTAAGTTAAACAAATTGGTTTGTAGTTGATGGGTTTATTTTTATGCTTTTTTTTGAATAATCAAGTTTGCAATTCTCTAGTCCCCTGGCACCGCTTCTGCATCTAATTGGAAAATTATGGACAGTGCAGTGACAATTTTCACCTTCACTTCCCTCAGTATCCTTGGCTGCATCTCATTTGGCTCTGCAGGTATCTTGACAATTTTAAGTACAGACATCATATCTAAAACCTCCTCTTTATCAATTTTAACCCTTCAATTGTTTGACTTACCTTTTCTTTCACCATTAAAAGGAGGCTTGTGACAGCGGTGTACCTCAGAGCTCAGTACTGGATCCACTGTTATTCTTCATGTACATTAATGATTTGGATGAGAATATAGGAGGCATGGTTAGTAAGTTTGCAGATGGCACTAAGATTGGTGGCCTAGTGGACAGTGAAGAAAGTTATCTTTATTTGCAACGGGATCTTGATCAACTGGGCCAGTAGGCTGACGAATGGCAGATAGAGTTTAATTTAGACAAATATGAGGTGATGCATTTTGGTAGATTGAATCAGGCAGGATTTATTCAGTTAATGGTAGGATGTTGGGGAGAATTACAGAACAAGAGATCTAGGGGTACATGTTCATAGCTCCTTGAAAGTGGAATCACAGTGGACAGAGTGATAAAGAAGGCGTTCGACATGCTTGGTTTCATCAATCAGAACATTGAATACAGGAGTTGAAATGTCTTGTTGAAGTTGTACAAGACATTGGTAAGGCCACACTTGGAACATTGTGTGCCATTCTGGTCACCCTATTATAGCAAAGATATTATTAAACTCAAAAGAGTGCAGAAAAGATGTACTGGGATGCTACAGGAACTTGATGGATTGAGCTATAAGGAGAGGCTGGATAGACTGGGACTTTTTTCTCTGGAGTGTAGAAGACTGACGGAAGATCTTACAGAAGTCTATAAAATAATGAGGGCACAGATCAGCAAGACAGTCAATATTTTTTTTCAAAGGAAGGGGAGTCTAAAATTAGAGGGCATGGGTTTAAGGTGAGAGGGTAAAGATACAAAAGTATCCAGAGGGGCAATTTTTCACACAGAGTGTGGTGAGTGTCTGGAACAAGCTGCCAGTGCTGGTAGTAGAGGCAGATACAATTTTGTTTTTTAAAAGGCATTTAGATAGTTACATGGGTACAATGGGTAAAGAGAAATATGGGTCAAATGTGGGCAATTGGACAAAAATAAGGGAAGCATAGGCAAGTTGGATCGAAGGAACTGTTTCCACATTGCTAACTTTATGACTCTATGACTCTATTACCTGCACAGATCTTCTTTCTTGATAGAGAGAAGTGCAAAAACCTCAGTCATGCCCCTTCCTAAACCATCCACTCCCCAATGCATAAATCCCTCTTTTCATGCCCAATCAGTCACACCTTTACAACCCTTTTACTATTTATATGTTATTTATGGCTATGACAGTTGCACAGACCTCTACGTTGTATATCTATATCAGAATTTATTGCTTGCCTGTATTGTAACCATTTTTAAATGACTACTACCCCACAAGGAAGAATGCCCAGTTAACTAAACTTAATATTGAAATACAAGAGGGAGTCAATCTGTCTTTCTATTTACATATTTATCTATTACCAGTGCCTCACCAAGTTTTTTTCTGGGGTGAATTACAATCTGTTATGCATAGCATCCTCCAAATAGGTGCTGGGCAAACATGGCTAAGAAGGCCCACTCCAAGTGGCACTACCAAACTCCACTCCCATAATGTTACTGGCCATGTAAGCGTATAAACACAGTAAGTAGTCTCACAACACCAAGTTAAAGTCCAACAGGTTTATTTGTAGCAAACACAACTAGCTTTCGGAACTGGCTGTTCCTTCATTAGATGGGTGGGAGTTCTGATCACAAACAGGGCATATAAAGACACAAACTTAATTTACATGAATAATGATTGGAATGCGAGTCTTTACAGCTAATCAAGTCTTAAAGATACAGATAATGTGAGTGGATAGAGCATTAAGCACAGATTAAAAAGATGTGTATTGTTTCCAGAAAGAAAGTAAATGAAATTTTGCAAGTCCAGGCAAGTCATAGGGGTTACAGCTAGTGTGACATGAACCCAAGATCCCGGTTCAGGCCATCCTCATGTGTGCAGAACTTGGCTATCAGTTTCTGCTCAGCGACTTTGTGCTGTTGTGTGTTCTGAAGGCCGCCTTAGAGAATGCTTACCCGAAGATCAGAAGCTGAATGCCCACAACTGCTGAAAGTGTTCCCCAAGAGGAAGAGAACAGTCTTGCCTGATGATTGTCGAGCAGTGTTCATTCATCTGTTGTCAGAGCATCTACATGGTGTCCCCAGTGTACAAGGCCTTGGGACATCCTTTCCTGCAGCGTATCAGGTAGACAACATTGGCTGAGTTGTAAGAGTATGTATCATGTACCTGGTGGATAGTGTTCTTACATAAGATGATGGCATCCGTATTGATGATCCAGCATATCTTGCAGAGGTTGCTGTGGCAGGATTGTGTGGTGTCGTGGTCACTGTTCTCCTGAAGGCTGGGTAGTTTGTTGCGACAATAGTCTGTTTGAGGTTGTGCGGTTGTTTGAAGGCAAGAAGTGGGGGTGTGGGAATGGCCCTGGCAAGATGTTTGTTTTCATCAATGACATGTTGAAAGCTCCGGAGAAGACACCGTAGCATGTGCCAGAAGTCTATAGTTTGAACCCAATATATTTGGATTCTTAGATGTACAGCAGGTAAATAATTCATCACAATTATCAAATCAAAATAATGATCTGAGAGATTAAGAAAGAACCCTTACCAATATATAATAGACAGCTCCACCATAAATCCTGAATAACTTTATCACTTGGATCAGACTTTGTAAATTCGCAGACTCATGGAGCAAAGCAAGTGTTTTATCCTGAAAGAACAAGTTTCTGTTTCAATCAAGATGTGTTAAGGTTGATCCAATGTAATTGGACAATCTTATTCAATGTCAAGCTTATTTTTTTAATAGACATAAGCAGAAAATTCTAGAATTAAGCATAATTCTGGAAACATCTGTTGGGAGAGAAATGGTTAAGGTTTTAGATCAATGTGCATGTTTGAGAGGAGAGCCATCTCCTCTCAAACATCTCTTCTTTCAATGACATTGACATACACCAACATTTCATAATCCCACCACACGTATATTCTGTGTTTATACGCTTACATGGCCAGTAACATTATGGGAGTGGAGTTTGGTAGTGACACCTGGAGTGGGCCTTCTTAGCCATGTTTGCCCAGCACCTATTTGGAGGATGTTATGCATAACAGATTGTAATTCATCCCAGAAAAAAACAGCAGGTATGCCCCAGATCATTGAATCGTACGATCCTTGCATTCAACCCAATTGCACTAATTCTCTGACAGAGCATCTTACCTTATCCCCATAACTTCAAACATTTACTCTGCTAATTTCCCCATCCTACACATCTTGAGACACTAAGTTGGCAGCACGGTAGCACAATGGTTAGCACTGCTGCCTCAGTGCCAGGGACCCAGGTTCAATTCCTGTCTTCGATCACTGTCTGTGTAGAGTTTGCAAATTCTCCCTGTGTCTGCATGGGTTTCCTCCAGATGCTCCAGTTTCCTCCCACATTCTGAAGGACATGCTGGTCAGGAGCTTGACCTGAACAGGCACCGGACTACGGTGACTGGGGTAATTTCACAGTAACTTCATTGCAGTGTTAATGTAAGCCTTACTTGTGACTAATAAATAAACTTTAAAACTTTAAGGTCAATTTACCATGGCTAATCTGCCTAACCTTCCAAAGACAATGCTGAGAAAGCCCACTAGAGAAGCCACCCTGATGGAGGACAGGCAGGTGATGGAGTTCCTTGTAACCTGGAGCTGCTGGGTGCCTGAGATGCATTTGCATTGATGCTTTAAAATTAAGGTAAGGTAAGAATGAAGGGATCAATGATGTTTTGAAGTCTGCCTAACCTTAAGCTGGATGAGTTGAGTGGACGCTTGACCTGGACCATTTGATGAGCAACACGACAGCTCAGTGACTATCGCTGTGCTGTGCAGATACATGGATTTGGGCCTGTGTCTGTGAGAGTTTGCGCATTCTCCCCGTGCTTGCATGGGTTTTCTCCAGGTTTCCTCCCACATCCCAAAAATGTGCTCTTAGGCTAATTGGCAAAACAAATTCTCCCTAAATTGTCTCAAATTTGGTTTTTAATCCATAGATCTATAAACATAGACAGGGATCACAGGTAGAGGTGGGAACATCGGGGTGGTGGTGTGTTTTCCGTGCTGTTTTGTTCTTTGTTCTTTGTTCTTTGACTGTTGGTGATCAAAGGGTGATCCATATTGTGCTACTGGACCAATGATGTGAAGTGATCATAGTCAGAGACAGTGGCAACTGTCTGAGTTCACAACAGATATATACAAGTTGCGGAAAGTTGCTGAGAATACCAGATTATTAACAGTTGTGCTGTAAACTGTCCATTTACTTCTAAATGAAAGAAAATTGGAGTCAAGAATAGATAATCAGCAATTATATCCGGATACAAGGCTAACATGCTGTACTTTGCTATGGGAAAGGGGGAATGGGAAGTTTTTTTTGAAATCAGGTTCCCGACAAGTCAATAAGTCTCCCAGACCAACAGCAGTTTGTTTAATCAACAGAGAGAAGAGACTGTTTGGCTTTGTGAGCAACCACATCCAGATATGGGAGGGAGCTTGGGTCATGTGTTTTGCTGTGAGTCATTTTAAAATAGACTTCACAAACAGAAGGTTTGAGGAAATATGCCAGTCTATTTATATAAGAATCACCTCTGCTTCTGGACAGATGGTAAGAACAATAAAGAAGTTCAGTTTGCCTCTCTCCCCTGTCAATAATAAGAGGCATGTGTTAATATATTATAAATATGTTTAAAAATCTTTAATTTCCAATCAAATTGACAGCAAAACACCAATGAGGCTCAAAAGTAGTTCCCTATAGATTTTTTAAAGGAATTTTCAGTGGTTTAAAATTAGCTTACTCACACATGGTGGACAAAACACTCTTATAGAATGTTTATTTGTTGTAATAAGTCATATTCAGCTGTACAATAAAGCTGCACCAAAAATATCTGATATTACAAGAAAAGATTAATGATTACATTCTAAGTATTGTCCAATCACACTGGTTCACAAAAAGATTTTACCTTTGTGAATAATGTACAAGTGATGTTGAGTAGAAACATGGACCATAACTTCCTTTCAGAGAACAAATACAACCCTGTGCACAATTTGCAACCGGATTGTTAGCTGAACCCATGGCAAAAACTCTGACCTCATCAGTTTTGTTCATGGTGATTCAACCGCTTTCAATAAATGAAGTAGATCATATGAATGACAGCATGGTTCCAATAGAAAAGGAATGCATCAGATGCTTTAAGGCCGGCAGATAAATTCTGAAATATCTTTGCAAATGGAATGTAAAAACTATCTATTTCCAAACACAGTTGTGAAGACAATGGTCTGAACTTTTTTATATTTCTGGCTCATTTCAAAGATTTTCTATTGGTTAAATGAAAGAAGAGAGTTAGCTATCTACAGCAATAATTAAACCAAATGATATCTACTAATTACAATTAAAAAGGTCAAACCACTGGGAGCACTGTGCAGCCTGAAGTACCTCAAGGCTTTTACAAGCTTTTGATCTAGAACAACAATGGTAATCATTTTCATTCAAAACATGTATCGCTTGTTAAGTTAACTGAAGAGCAGACAAGTAAAAACCGAAAAGACGATCCGCTTTGAAGTACAATATCAGCCAAAGTGAACAGATTAGGCTTCAGAAGAATTTCCATATGGTAAGCAAATACTTCAACATGGCTGCCGTGTGTCAATGCCACCAGCATTAAATACAAGCTCACGGGCTGAGAAATCAGAGCTAGGAATTTGTACAATGCTTGGTTCACAGGAGCAAAAATAATCCAATTATCCCCTTGAGCCTGTTCCTCCATTGAATTAAATCATGGCTGATTGTTTCCAAACTTCATTTACTCGCCTTGTTCCCGGAACCATACCAGACAAACATCTAACAAAAAAAATAAAAGCCAATGACTGTGGATGCTGGAAATTTGAAGTAAAAACAGAAAGTGCTGGAAAAACTAGGCAGGTCTGGCAGTGTCTGTGGAGAGTGAAGGAGACAGCTGTATTTTATGTGTTTTGGGCTGGAGGGCAGGTAAAATTGGTAAAATCAATTTCCCACCAGCCTCCAAGCCCACCTCCGTAATTTGGAGAGATGGCCGGGTGCCAAAGTCATCCGCCCACCATATACAAAGAAGTGATCAAGGATGAATTAGGCTTGTTACAAAGCTAATTAACCAGGATAATAGACTGCCCACACCATAAAACATTTAGCTTAGGCTGTTGAGCGAGAGTGGGCAGCCTGATTTTTTTTACAAGATTCTTCAAAAGGCGGGAAGGAAAGAGAAGCAAAGAACAAAGAACAAAGAACAAAACAGCACAGGAAACAGGCCCTTCGGCCCAACGAGCCCGCGCCGCCACCCCGATGTTCCCACCTCTACCCGCGATCCCTGTCCATGTTTGTAGATCTATGGATTAAAAACCAAATTTGAGACAATTTAGGGAGAATTTGTTTTGCCAATTAGCCTAAGAGCACATCTTTGGGATGTGGGAGGAAACCGGAGCACCCGGAGAAAACCACGCAAGCACGGGGAGAATGCGCAAACTCCCACAGACACAGGCCCAAATCTATGTATCTGCACAGCACAGCGATAGTCACTGAGCTGTCGTGTTGCCCATCAAATGGTCCAGGTCAAGCGTACACTAACGACGTGAAGCACTAGGATACTCTCGAAAAAGATCCAAGAGCAGTCCTCTCACGACCCATCGCGTGTATGCCCCTCGTTAGACAACAAGGTGGACCAAAGCACCTGTAGGATAAAAACAAGTACATCAATATCATCATCTATTTACACACTTCCCAGGGACTCCCAAGGCTCATGATCCCTATTTTAAATCAGTTTTCTATACCCCTCCATTCCCATTCTGTTCATGTGCCCATCTAAGTATTTCTTAAATAACTCCAGAGTACCTGCCTCCCACCACTTTACTTGGCAATGCATTCCACACCCCCACCACCCTCTGTGTGAAAAAACTCCCTCTAGCATCCAAATTATACCTTATCCCCCTCACCCTAAGCCCGTGATCCCTTGTGCTATTCGATCTTCAGGGGCTGCATTTTGCCAGTCGGGAGGAGATATCCCTCCCCCACTAAGAACAAACCCACCTTCCTTTCTACTCACCCACAGCTTTAAACACAGTCACTCCCCCCTCTCTCCTCTTCCCTGACTTGCCTGCCCAAACTCTGTCTGCCAAGTCCCCAGACTTATCTGCTCCAGGAATCCATGGACCTTCTTCTTCTTAGTCGTTGCAGTCCCCACAATGGCTATGATGCTTTCTCGGTACTACTGGATGAAGCTACCAGCAAATTGGATTTGATAGCAGATCCAGAGGATGGGATACCCTCTCTAGTGAGGTGATGGAAATCCCACTTGTCTCTCAACTGGCCACTCCACAGTGTTTAATGACCATTGGCCACTTTTCAGTTCAGAGTTAACGTTGTGAGCCCAGTGCAGCCCCTTCTTTTGACAAAGAGTCGAAACCCAAACTCTGGTTCTCTCTCTACATATGCTGCTGAGCATCTCTGCCACTTTTTATTTCAAAAAGCCATTAGTCCAAAGTTTGGAATTTTCTACAAGATCTTGGGAGAGAAGGTTCCAGATTTCCACTGGTCTCTCTCCGTGAAGAAGTTAATTCAGCAAGTAACTACACTTGGCAGGAAACTGGTGTTGTCCACTGTCAGGCAAGGAGGAAATGGTCGAGTAAGGGAACCTTGGTGTACTAAAAAAGTTAATTCGCTAGTTAAAAGGAAAAAAGAGGCTTATGTCAGGATGAGGCTTGAAGGCTCAGTTAGTGCAATGGATAGCTATAGATTAGCCAGGAGTGAGCTAAAGAGTGAGTTGAGGAGAGCTAAAAGGGGACACGAGAAGACTTTGGCTGATAGGATCAAGGAGAATCCTAAAGCTTTCTTTAGATATGTTAAGAATAGAAGATTGGTTAGGGCAAGATTAGGGCCAGTCAGACAGCAGTGGGAAGTTGTGCGTGGAGCCTGAAGAGATTGGAGAGGCACTGAATAAATATTTCTCTTCGGTATTCACGCAGGGTGATGTAAATGTAGTTGTGGAGAACACTGGGATACAGGGTTGCAAACTGGAAAGTATTGAAGTAGATAAGGAGGATGTGCTAGATATTCTTGAGGGTTTGAAGTTAGATAAGTCCCCTGGGCCGGACGGGATTTACCCTAGGATTCTCTGGGAGGAGAGAGAGGAGATTGCAGAGCCTCTGGCTCTGATCTTCAGGTCGTCGTTGGTTACGGGTATAGTTCCAGAAGACTGGAGGATAGCGAATGTGGTCCCATTGTTCAAGAAGGGGAAGAGAGACTTTCCAGGGAATTATAGGCCGTGAGTCTTACTTCTGTTGTGGGCAAAGTATTGGAGAGAATTATTAGGGATAGGATTTATAGTTATTTAGAGAGAAATGAATTGATTGGGGATAGTCAGCATGGTTTTGTGAAGGGTAGGTCGTGCCTTACTAACCTCATTGAGTTTTTTGAAAAAGTGACCAAAGAGGTGGATGGGGGTAAGGCGGTTGATGTGGTATATATGGACTTTAGTAAGGCGTTTGATAAGGTGGCCCATGGAAGACTTCTACAGAAAATGCAGATGTGTGGAATAGAGGGTGATTTAGCTAATTAGGAATTGGCTGGCAGATAGAAGACAGAGGGTGGTGGTTGATGGGAGATATTCATCGTGGAGTTCGGTTACAAGTGGTGTACCTCAGGGGTCTGTTTTGGGGCCCCTGCTGTTTGTAATTTTTATAAATGATCTGGATGAGGGTATTGAAGGATGGATTAGTAAATTTGCGGATGACACCAAAGTCAGAGGAATGGTAGATAGTGAAGAGGGGTGTTCTAGTTTGCAGAGAGACTTGGACAAGTTGCAGAGCTGGGCCGAGAGGTGGCAAATGGAGTTTAATGTGGAAAAGTGTAAGGTAATTCACTTTGGCAGGAATAACAAATGTGTAGAGTATAGGGCTAATGGTAGGACTCTTAATAGTGTTGATGAACAGAGGGATCTTGGTGTATATGTGCATAGATCCCTGAAAGTTGGCAATCAAGTCGATAAGGTTGTTAAGAAGGCATACGGAGTCTTAGCTTTTATTGGTAGGGGGATTGAATTTCAGAGCCGCAACGTCATGTTGCAACTGTACAAAACTCTAGTGCGGCCGCACTTGGAGTATTGTGTGCAGTTCTGGTCCCCACATTATAAGAAAGATGTGGAGGCATTGGGAGGGTACAGAGGAGGTTTACCAGGATGTTGCCTGGTATGGAGGGCAGGTCTTATGAGGAGAGGCTGAGGGATTTGAGGTTGTTTTCGTTAGAAAGAAGGCAGCTAAGAGGAGACCTTATTGAAACATATAAGATGATTAGAGGTTTAGATAGGGTGGACAGTGATAGCCTTTTTCCTAGGATGGAGAAAGCTAGCACAAGGGGACATAGCTTAATTAAGGGGTGGTAGTTTAGGACAGATGTCAGAGGTAGGTTCTTTACCCAGAGGGTGGTAAGGGTATGGAATGCCCTGCCTGTGTCAGTTGTAGATGCGCCAAGTTTGGTGGCGTTTAAGAGGTTAGTAGATAAGTTTATGGATGAAAAGGGAATGGTTTAGGTTAGAGGGTCACTGCTTGTTCCTAATTGGTCAGCGCAACATCGAGGGCCGAAGGGCCTGTTCTGTGCTGTAGTGTTCTATGTTCTATGTTCTATGTTCTACTTGTCACTATCAGCACCTTCACGGTATTGAACAACTGAGGAGCAACCAACCAGTTTGTGCCACCTCCACTTTAAAACAGGTGCCACTCTCCCCTCACCAGAGATTAGTAAGAGTTTGGATAATGATTCCTCTACAGTTCTACCTCAAGAATGTTGGTTGAATTATTCGTAAGCAATGAGATATTTTCTGCATTATGCATATCCCTTAATTTGTTTAACACAGTGTTAGTAACTTAGTTTATATCTTTCCTGACATCATGATGACTTTTACCAGGTGTAGAAGAAGCTTGATTCATGATCTTAAATATCATTTCATTCCAGTTTAATTCATCATCTACCACATCAGCTTCTCTTCTGTGAAATATACTTCCCTGGCTAGTCACTTTCTCCCACAATTTTCTGCAGCCTATTGTCAAAAGGGAAAAAAAAATCTGGACTTGCAAAGGTCAAATGGCTCATTTCCAAGCTGCTAAGATGACTGTTTAGTGTAATTCAGCTTGGATGTGATTAGATTTACAATTGGCAGATTTCCCAGTCGAGCAAAAGTAGGTAATATCATGGTAGTAATTATGTGGATTTTGAGTAGCTTTACCACAAAAAGACTCCATCACCCCCAAAGAGGGAAATTTAGCTTGCATTATCTAATTTTTATTGGATGCGTGATGTGTCTGTATAAAATTAGCCTTCTCCACTGAACAACTGAAAGTCATGCTGGGGAAGATGTCAGCAGTTGTTTGTAAATGTATTTATGCAAATTGAGGGCATATTTTCCTTTTTGAAATTAATTAAAATGAAAAGATAGATGTCAGAGAACTGGGGCGAATTTTTACTGCTGTTCAGAGCTTGCTCCCACTGGAAAATATGTTTTAGGGAAATTTGCCAACACAAAGGAAAGCTGTTTGCCAAGGACAGTTGTTTCCTTTTAAGGAGAATCAAGACAAAATAATACATCCTTATATGAGGGCAAAGAAGGGAATATATAAGTTAGCTTCCCTGCTTACGTTCAAACCTGAGTTAACTGCTTGAATGGCAGAGCAGATTTTGTAGTTACAACACAATAATGACAGAAATGAATGCAGATTTTGAGGGAAGGAGGTTTTGTAACTGTAAACCATCATTAATCCAACTCCTGCCGTCAGCCCTGACCCATCTCCCACTGGCAACCAGCTTCAATCCCATTATGAACAGTGTAAGCAGTCTAATTTGACTTCCCTCAGCGACTAGGCTGATTCAACTTCCAATAGCAGCCCTAGACCTGCTGTCAGGTCTGACCTCACCTGACCCAACTTAACACCTGTCAAATCTGAGCCAATCCAAGTATATGATTATCTGCCTGTATTGCATGTGCAATTGTCAACCCTTTTCTGGTTGAAAAATTAAGGATTATCGCTGAAAATACTATAACTTCTGATGTGCATGTGTGCTTGGTGGAAAGAACAGATCCTAAAAAATACATAAAGCTTTTTGATTGCTGAATGTTTGCACTTTAAATGGAACCAGTCCAGTTTCAGCTATCAAGATGACTAATGTTTCAGCCATTTTCACTATGAACACAGGGTACCCTTGGTCAGTCAGTATTTTGACAACCTAATTTGTATTTCTTTTTGAAAATTACACATTTATAACTTCCATTCAGCTTCAGTTCCTCATATGGAAGTAAAATGGAAACAAGCAGTGGTTGTTCGACTTACTGGTTCCTGAAAACCTCACGATAAATGAAATGTTGGTCAGACTGATTTTCTCAAAGGAACATTGTTATAATATGGGGATTGGTTCCTGAATCAAGGGGCAATACCCTACTTTCACTGATTAGTACATTTGTCAACGACAGTGTTTACTTGGATGAGGGGCTGTTCCCTTTCCATCAACTTATGACCATGACACCATGAATAGAAAAACCCTTAATTTGTTATTTGGTAGAACTGTTTCACTCTCTAAGGTTCCTCAAGTGCATTAGCATTTATCAGTGAAAGACGATGATGAGGTTTGTGAGAAAATGCTTGGTGTGCATATTCTTTCTCATTTCCCGCATATTAATCAGAGAAATTAGCACACCCGACCATGAGATAACCCATCCAGTAGTTACTTTAAAGACCCAACTGGTATGAAAATGCAAACCTTATGCAAAATATGCATTCCACCCACTAGTTTCCTCTGAGTCAGTTAATTTTAAACTAGGATTTTTGTCACATTAGAGTTTGTGAAATGTTGCTTCAGTAAAATTGTCTTCATTCCCATGATAATAATGCTGCTTGCGCTTTCAAAGACACTGCTACATCTGAGCAGCAATTTGCTCTTCCTGGAGTTGTAAAAAACAGAACATAAAGGAACGTAACAGTCAGTAAAGATCAACTGTTCACTGACATGGCATCGTAAAGTCAAAACCGGTATTGTAAAATCAAAACAAGGTGTCAATTTATAATGAACGTTAGTGCCTTTTGTTATATGTCGAACATTGTAAAGTGGAGAAGCTCCTGTAAAGGTGGTAGTGTTAGGACTACTGCTCCTTTTTCTATTAATGAATAGAACTCAAACATCATTCCAACATTTGCAGATGACGTAATGCTCGGAAATGTAATAAAGAATATAGTGGATAGTAACTAATTTCCAAAGGGTATTAACAGACCGATGAAATGGGCAGACATGTAGTGGATGAAATTTAACCCCAAGAAGTGTGAAATGATACACTTTGATGGGCAGAATGTGAAGAGGGGGCAACTTCCACTTAATAGGACAATTTTAAATGGGGCGCAGGAACAGAGAGATATCGAGGTCTATTTGCAGAAACCTTTGAAAAATGCAGGGCAAGATGGGAAAGCTGTTTAAAAGTTATGTAGTATTCATGGCTTCACCAATAAAGGCAAAGTATAAAAGCAAGCAAGTTGTAAACATTTTTAAAGCACTGGTTAAGCCCCAGCTGGACAAATTCTGATAACAAGACCTGAGTGTTTGTGCAGAGGAGATTGACTAGACTCTAAAATGGAATGAGGAGCTTTAATTATATGGACAGAGTAGAGAAGTTGGGATAGTTCTGCTTAGAATGGAGAAAGTTAAGGAAACCAACAACTTCTATTCACCTCTCCTCAGCACTGACCCTGAGCACTTATAGAAAGTATCTTCAGTCTTTAAAGATCCAGTTTGGGTTAGCCTAATGGACAAATTAATAAGACATTGGTAAGCAGAAAATATTCACGAGGAATTGATGCTAGTGTTTAAAGAAGCCTTGTTCTCCAAGTTGTGGAGATGCTGGTGTTGGCCTGGGGATAGACAAGATGAGGGGTCACACAACACTAGTGTACAGTCCAACAGGTTATATGAAATCACAAGCTTTTGGAGTGCTACTCCTTCATCAGGTGAAGTGATCTGATGAGGGAGCAATGCTCTGAAAGTTTGTGATTTCAAATAACTTGTTGGACTATAACCTAGTGCCCTGTGACTTCTCATCTTGATCTTCAAGGGTTTAGGAGATCAGCTTGTGGGAGTCAGAATGGATAGAGGGAAGCAATCTGAAAGGATGTTAGTGAGAGTGTATTGGTGATGTGCAGCAGATGAGACACTCTAGCCAAAGCTCTCAATCCCTTCCCACAACCCAAAATCTAATTCAAGTCTTGAAACAATCCCTCACTGCATTCAAAATGTATTCATATTTCTGTCAGTGAGAGGCCGGATTAAATTGAATAGAAATGGCAACCTGCAGTTGGCTTGCCTCATGGCAGAGCCACATGACTATGGTAGACCAGCTAGTACATTTAGTAAAACGTGCATTTCCAAAACCCAAACTGCTGAAAATGCTGCTCACTAACTCTGGCTGGATTTTCCGACTCACTGCAATGGTTCAGCCAAAAGATCCTGGTGACAGCCAGGGCGGGAACATCCCGGTTTCTCTCTACACAATTACTGTCTGATGCGCTGACTATTTCCATAGTTTTTGGTTTTTATTTCAGATTTTCAACATTGCAGTGTTTTACCTTTGGTATTTGTGAAATCTAAGCTCAGTGATTGAAACAAAACTTTAAGTACCCTTCTCAATATTTGCCACTTAGCGGTTAACTTATATGCATAAGTGTAACAGGATGGGTCTAGATACTGTTGTTACAAATTCAAGTCTGCTATATATAATAGTGTGTCAGGTTCATTTTGTTCCATAAGCAAATCCTAATCGCTCTCATTCTGGAGTTGACTCATGTTGTCCAACATCCACTTATATGACAGCATAATCCAAGAGATATATCAACAGCTCATTTTGGCACACATCTTAGTATATATTGTGCCTTTCACACAAGCCTTCCCGTATGTTCCCCAATTTTTCAGTCAGCTATTTGGACATTAGTGAATGAAACAACAATAAAAAAAACTTTTATTTCTCAGATACTAAATTATCAAACAGAGCAGCAGATTTATATAAGAAGAGCTCCTCCAGGTACTTCTTGCTTCCAATGACTCATTCTATCAATTCAATTCATCTTCACGTGAAAAGATAAAATAATGAACACATTATACTTCCCCACATCAATGAATCTTAGTTTGTTTGAAACAAAATAACTTTGAATTACATTTTTGCATTCAAGCTCTTGTTCAAAAGCCTGACTGTCAGGCAACAATTCTCCTGGCAGCAAACCAAGAGGATTGAGTTCAACACTGGCTTCAACGCTACATCCCACCCAATACTATTTTCAATTTACTTTGCTGAATACTAAAATCAGGCAAGTTCGACAAACATCTTTGTCACAATTCAGTTCATTTCCTAACATACCTGTTTGATTAATATTGGCACTGAAGTGAGTATTTCTGATTCATTTTATCTGTGTTCATAAACAAGGGAGAACTTTGATAATTCTACCATTTATTTGGAAATAACTTCTCAAAACATGAGATGATTATTGAGACAGGATGTTGAACTGTTTGGCTGATTTGCATGGGGGACCTATTGCTCACTACCCTATTGCAAAATTTCAGTCAGGAGCAATTTTAAGAAACCCTGGATACCTGGGATCACAGATCTGTTTATCCTTCAGCTCCCCATAGCTGCAAGAACTAGCTAGGCAACCTACATCTGTTGGGAATATGCCAATCGACTCCCCAGATCATTGTGAGTAATGGTTATAATGTGCTCAACAATTACTAGATTTTGCTTCTTGTTCAAATAGTCATCAGAGACTTTAATAACACAAGAAGTAGGAGCAGAAGTGGGTCATCAGATCCTTCCAGCCTGTTTGGCTATTCAGTACAATCATGGCTGATCTATGCTGACCTCAGCTCCTTTTCTGTGCCATTTTCTCATAATCCTCCATTTCTCAATCTATCAACTATTTATCCACATCCAATTTAAATACTTCTATTGATTCACTCTTCACCACCCTTTTGGGGCAGAAAATTCCAGAAACTCACGATCATCTATGAGAAGAAATTTCTATGCATCTCAGTTTTAAATAACTGACCATTTATCGAATAGCTATCTCCCCTTGTTTGAGAAAACATCTCACCATCTACCTTGTCAAGCCCCCTCAAGATTTGACATGTTTAAGTAAGATCACCCTTAGCACTTCTAAACTCCAACTTCAGGTCCTCGTTGGTTACGGGTGTGGTTCCGGAGGACTGGAGGATGGCGAATGTGGTCCCATTGTTTAAGAAGGGGAAGAGAGACCTTCCTGGGAATTATAGGCCAGTGAGTCTTACTTCTGTGGTGGGCAAGGTATTGGAGAGAATTATTAGGGATAGGATTTATAGTTATTTAGAGAGAAATGAATTGATTGGGGATAGTCAGCATGGTTTCGTGAAGGGTAGGTCATGCCTTACTAACCTCATTGAGTTTTTTGAGAAAGTGACCAGAGAGGTGGATGGGGGTAAGGCGGTTGATGTAGTATATATGGACTTTAGTAAGGCTTTTGATAAGGTGGCCCATGGAAGACTTCTACAGAAAATGCAGATGTGTGGAATAGAGGGTGATTTAGCTAATTGGATTAGAAATTGGCTGGCAGATAGAAGACAGAGGGTGGTGGTTGATGGGAGATATTCATCGTGGAGTTCGGTGACGAGTGGTGTGCCTCAGGGTCTGTTTTGGGGCCCCTGCTGTTTGTAATTTTTATAAATGATCTGGATGAGGGTATTGAGGGATGGATCAGTAAATTTGCAGATGATACTAAAGTTGGTGGTGTGGTAGATAGTGAAGAGGGGTGTTTTAGTTTACAGAGTGACTTGGACAAGTTGCAGAGCTGGGCCGAGAGGTGGCAAATGGAGTTTAATGTGGAAAAGTGTGAGGTAATGCACTTTGGCAGGAACAATAAATGTGTAGAGTATAGGGCTAATGGTAGGGCTCTTAATAGTGTTGAGGAACAGAAGGATCTTGGTGTATGTGTCAATAGATCCCTGAAAGTAGGCAGTCAAGTGGATAAAGTTGTTAAGAAGGCTTATGGAGTCTTAGCTTTTATTGGTAGGGGGATTGAATTTAGGAGCCGCAGCATCATGTTGCAGCTGTACAAAACTCTAGTGCGGCCGCACTTGGAGTATTGTGTGCAGTTCTGGTCGCCACATTATAAGAAAGATGTGGAGGCATTGGAGAGGGTACAGAGGAGGTTTACTAGGATGTTGCCTGGTATGGAGGGCAGGTCCTATGAAGAGAGGTTGAAGGATTTGAGGTTGTTTTCGTTAGAAAGGAGGCGGCTAAGGGGGGATCTTATTGAAACATATAAGATAATTAGAGGTTTGGATAGGTGGACAGTGATAGCCTTTTTCCTAGGATGGAGAAAGCTAGCACGAGGGGACACAACTTTAAATTAAGGGGTATGAGTTATAGGACGGATATCAGAGGTAGGTTCTTTACTCAAAGAGTGATTAGGGAGTGGAATGCCCTGCCTGCAGCTGTTGTAGATGCGCCAAGTTTGGTGGCGTTTAAGAGGTTAGTTGATAAGTATATGGATGAGAAGGGAATGGTTTAGTTAGGAGGGGCATTGCTTTTATTTTGGTCGGCACAACATCGAAGGCCGAAGGGCCTGTTCTGTGCTGTATTGTTCTATGTTCTATGTTCTATGTTCTAAGTGCAAATGCAAACTATTTAGTCTTTCTTGAGTCTTAGTCTTTCATGTTCTATGTTCTATGTTCTATGATAGCACAGCCTTCTCATCCCATGAATTAGCCTAATGAATCTCCTTTGGACTGCCTCAAATATTACTATGTCCTTTTTAAGGTAAGAGGACCAAAACTGTAGCAGCTTTCCAGGTGATGATTCACCAACGCCCCATACAATTGGAACAAAGACTCCTCTTTTTAACTCCAATCCTTTTGCAATAAAGGCTAAAATGCCATTTTCTGCTTTAACTATTTGCAGGACTTGCTTAATAGTTTTTGTTATTCATGCACTGGAACACCTGGATCGCTCTGTACTTCACTGACCTGCAGTATTTCCCCATTTAGACAATAATCTATCTTTTGATTCCTCCTACCAAAATGCATGAACTCACACTTCCTCACATTAAACTCCATTTGCCAGCTTTTGAACTAGTCACTTAATCTATCTGTATCCTCTTACAGATTCACAATATTCTCATCACAGTGTATCTTTCATCTATCTTCGTACCATTGGCAAATTTGAAAACCTTACATTCTGCTCCTTCCTCCAGGTCATTAATGGAAATTGTGAACAATTGCAGGTCAAAACTGATCCCTGCAGTACTCTATTAGTTACATCTTTCCACTCTGAAAAGGACCATTTATTCCAATTCTCTGTTTTCTACCTGACAGCCAGTTTCAATCCATACTAACATTCTTCCTCCAATTACATGGACTTTTACTTTATGCACCAGCCTCTTAAGCAGCATCTTATCAACTGCCTTTTGAAAATCTAGAGATTCCACGCTATCTATTTGTCCTGCTACATGCTCAATGAATTCAAGCAAATTTGTCAGACATGATTTACCTTTCAGAAAACCAAGTTTATTAGTTTCGATTGCATTCAGCTTTCCTAAATGATTAGTGATATTCTCTTTGATTATTGACTCCAGCATCTTGCTGATAATAGATGTTAGACTAAGTGGGCTATAGTTCCCTGCCTTCTGCCTTTCTCCCTTTTTGAAAAAGGGCATTACACTGGCTATTTTCCAATTTTGTGCTACCTTCCACAATTTAACGAGTTCTGAAAAATTTCAACCAATGGATCCACTATCTTGTAGCCATTTCTATTAAAACCCTAGCAAGCAGTTCATCAGGTCCTGATGACTTGTCTGCCTTTAGCCCCTTGAATTTCCCTAATACTCTATCCCTTGTAATTGGGATTTTTGTAAGTTCTACCACGTCATTTGAAATCAGCCCATCAGATAACTTAAGAATATTTGCAATGTCTTCAATAGTGAAGATTGATGCAAAAAATTATTTAATGTATCCACTATTCCTTTGCTTGTGATTTAATTCACCCACCTTGTTCAGTTGATGTCTCATATTTACCTTAGCCACCCACTTTCTATTCATATATTGGTAGAAATTCTCATTGCCTGATTTAATGCTGCATACAAGTTTTCTCTCAAAATTAATTTTTTCTCTTCTTATGAGCTTTTAAGTCTTTTGCTGCTGGATCCTAAAAATCTTCCCAGTCCTTGGTTTACCTTTACCCCTTGCCACTTTGTATATTCTGCTTTTCAATTTAACAATATCCTTGACTTCCTGTATTATCCATGGAGTTTGCCTCTTTCTCGTGGATTTTGATTGGGATAAGCTCCCATTGAGGACTTTGGACTAACTGTTTGAATAGGGTGGCATTGTGGTACACTGGTTAGAACTGCTGCCTCACAGTGCCAGGGCTGGGTTCAATTTCAGCCTCAGATAACCTTCTGTATGGAATTTGCAAATTCTTCTCATGTTTGTACGGGTTTCCTTAGCGTACTCCGGTTTCCTCCCACACTCCAAAGATGTACAGGTCTGGTTAATTGGCAATGCTACATTGCCTCTAAGTGGGAAATTAGCAGGGTAAATACGTGAGGTTATGGTGTATGGGTGGGATTGTTGTCGGTGCAGGCTCAATGGGCCAAATGGCCTACTTTTGCACTGTAAGGATTCTATGACCTACCATTGCTTATCTACTGACTGTATCTTAACTTTATCCAGTTCACATTAGACAAGTCCTCCTTCAGACTATTATAATTACCCTTATTTAATTGAAGACGCTGGTTGTAGACCTATAATGTTCACTTCCAAACTGTACCTGGAATTCTATCATATTGTGTTCATTCCACCCTCACCCAACCCCTTCACCACCCAGCGATCATAGAAACAGGAGCAGGAGGAGGCTATCCAGTCCTTTGAAAAGGTTGCACCATTTATTATGATCATGACTGATCATCCAACTCAATAGGCTGATCCCACTTCCCCCATTATTCCCCCCTCATCAGTTGATCCCCTTGTCCTCAAGTGCTATATCTAACTACTTCTTGAAAACATATAGGATGGCCACCCATGGTCACCCCAAAGGCAGAGAAACCTGCCTGAGGTCAATGGACCTTTGGTATATCCGTATCCCACCTGCTACCATTTCCATGGCGGGCGGATGAGAAAATTCCACCCATAATGTTTGAGCATCAATTACCTCCTGTAGTAGCAAATTCTACAGGCTGACCACTCTATGGATGGAGAAACTTCTCTCAACTCTGTTCTAAACAGTTTGCCCTGTATTCTCAGCCTGTGACCCCTTGTTCTGGACACCCCAACAATCAGGAACATCCTTCTTGCATTTACCCTGTTGAGTCCTGTTATAATTTTATAAGTTGCTGTGAAATCCCCCCCTCATCCTTCTGAACTCTAACAAATACAGTCCTAACTGACTCCATCTCTCCTCATTCAACAGTCTTGCCATCCCAGGACTCAGTCTGGTAAAACTTCTTTGCACTCCCTCCGTGGCAAGAACATTCTTCCTCCGATAGAGAGATCAAACTGCGCACAATATTCCAGTTGTGGCCTCACCAAGGTCCATGTACAATTGCATTCCTATACGCGAATCATCTTATTATGAAGGCCAATTTATCACTTGTCTTTTTTACTGCCTGCTGCACCTGTATGCTTACCTCCAGTGACTGGAGTACAAGGACACCCAGGCTCTCGTTGCATATTCTCCTCTTCTAATTTATGGCCATCCAGATAGTTATCTACCTTCCCATTTTTGCTACCAAATTGGATAACCTCCCATTTATCCACATTATACTGCATCTGCCATTCATTTGCCTATTCACTCAACTTGTCCAAGTTACACTGAAGGATCTCTGCATCCTCCTCACATCTCATCCTCCAAATAACCTTTGTGTCATCTGCAAATTTGTGTCGTCTGCAAAATCCTTAATTACAAGAGCCCTTATTAATTATTCTTCATTATACAAAATTAAATCTGAAATAGCCCATTCCCAGGTAGGTTCCACATCATACTGCTTTAAAAAGCAAGCACTGATGCACTCAACAAATTCTTCTTCCAAGCTATCCATGCTGGTTTGCTTGTTTAATCTCAATATGCAGATTAAAATCTCCCATGATAATTGCAGTTCCCTTTGAGCGTGTCCTTGATATTTCCCCAATAATACTCTGACTTCCTGAGAGATCATATTTTGAGGATTATAGACTACTTCTGATTCCAAATCACTATCCGCTGTCCTTATATCACAGTTCAGCACTTCTCTGCAGCTTTCCTTGATTAACAAAGCTACCCCATCTCCTTTCCCCTTTAGTCTGTTCTTTTGGAACATTGTATACTCTGGACGTTGATCACCCGGTCCAGATCATCTTGCAACTATATGTTACAATCTCTGCTATCAACTCATCTATCTTGTTGCAAAAGCTTCATGCATTGGATAAAGCACATTTAGCATTGATTTTTAACAATAGTTTACTTGCGACCGTTCTTAAACGAAGGAACAACATAGGCTATTCTCCAATCTTCTGGGACCTTCCCCATAGCCAGTGAGCATACAAAGATGATTGCCAAGGCCCCAGCAATTTCCTCCCTTGCCTCTCTTAGTATTTTGGGGTATATCCCATCAGGCCCTGGGGACTTATCTACTTTAATGTTTCTCAAGAACCCCAATACATAATCCTTTTTGATCTCAGTATGATTCAATCTACCTATGCACCCTTTCCCAGACTCATCATTCACCAAGTCCTTCTCTTTGATGAATACTGATGCAAAGTACTCATTTAATACCTCACGCATTTCCTTTGGTTCATGCATAAATTGCTTCCCCTGTCTTTGAGTGGGCAAACCCTCTCCCTGATTACCCTCTTGCTTTTTACATATGTATAAAAAGTCTTGGGATTTTCCTTAATCCTGCTGGCCAATAATTTTTCATGACCCCTTTTAACCTTCCTCACTCCTAGGGAGGAGTTTCTTTCTACTTTCCTTCTTTTAGAGAATACCCAATGTTGTTCCTTTATTTAAGAAGAGTAGTAAAACTAATTCAGGAAATCACAGACCAGTGAGACTTTCATAGAAAAATGAGTGGAGAAGATTCTTCAAGGCAGGATTTGCTCCTACTTGGGAATAAGTGGACATATTAGTGAGAAGCAATATGGTTTTTTGAAGTTGTGGCTCACTAGTTTGATGGGGTTTTTCAAGGAAGTGACGAAGTTGATTGATGAGGGGAGTGGATGTTGTCTACATGGATTTCTTTGACAAGCTCCCCCATGACAGACTGGTGCAGAAGGTGAAGTCGGATGGGGTCAGTGGTGAACTGGCAAAGTGGATACAGAACTGGCTTGCTCATAGAAGACAGAGGTTGGCAGTGGAAGAGTGCGTTTCTGAATGGATGACTGTGACAAGTGGTGTTCTTAGGGATCAGTGCTGGGACTTTGCTGTTTGTAATACATATAAATGATTTGGAGAAAAATGTAACTGGTTTGATTAATAAGCTTGCGGACGATGCAAGGGTTGGTGGATTTGTGGATAGTGATAAGGACCATCAGAGGATACAGCAGGATATAGATTGGTTGGAGAATTGGACAGAGGGATGACAGTTGAAGTTTAATCCAGATGAATGTGAGCTAATACATTTTGGAAGATCTAATACAGATGGAAATATACAGTAAATGGCAGAACCTTAAGAGTATTGATGGATAAGGCAATTGGGTGTACAGGTCACCAAAAGTGGCAACGCAGCTGGAGAAAGTAGCCAACAAAGCATACGGTGTGTTTGCGTTCATCAGCCGAGGCACTGAGTTTCAAAATTGGCAAATACGTTGCAGTTTTATAGAACATTAGTTAGGCAGTACTTGGAATATAGTGTTCAGTTCTGATTGCCACACTACCAGAAGGTGTAGAGGCTTTGGAGATGGTACAGAAAAGATTTATCAAGATGCTGGCTGATGTGAAGGGCATTAGCTATGAGGAGAGATTGGAGAACCTTGGTTTGTTCTCACTGGAATGACAGAGATTGAGGGACAACCTGATAGAAGTCTACAAGATTATGAGGGGCATGGACAGAGTGGAAAGTCAGAAATTTTTTCCCAGGGTAAAGGAGTCAATTACTCAGGAGATAGGTTTAAGGTGCAAGGAGAAAGATTTAAAGGAGACATATGAGACAAGTTTTTTATGCAGAGTGATGGGGGTATCTGGAACTCATTGCTGGTGGAGGTAGTGAAAGCAGATACAGATAGTGACTTTTAAGGGGCATTTTGACAAATACATGAGTAGGATGGGAATAGAAGGATATGGTGAGGAAGGGTAAGGGATTTTGTTTAGTCGGCAGCATGGTCGGTGCAGGCTTGGAGGGCCAAAGGACCTGTTAGTCTGCTGTAATTTTCTTTGTTCTTTGTTCTTTATAACTCCGGATTAGCTCACTATTGCATATTTTTGTTTACATTTCCTGCCCCGGCCTGTCACACTGTGACAATCAAATTCCCCCTCACTGTCCTGTGCCACCACTCCCTCATATACTTCTGATTTTTTAAACTTTCCCCCTTGTAGTTAGGGCTCTTGTATGAGTCCGTGCTGTAACATAGTATCCATGTAGTTTTCTGTTGACATTCAGACTAATTACTAACCTGCACTCCTACCTTTAACTTTCACTTCCCAAGTTTCCTCAAGCAGCAGAAACCTCACCCCGACTCTTTAGTTTAAAGCTGTCTCTACTGCTTTAGTTATACAGTCCACAACTCAGTAAAATAACAAAATCAAAATTGTACTGGACTCCTGGATACCTTGCCTGAGGAGTATATTGTCTGCAATCGGGCCTACCTCGTAAAGAAATAAACTAATTTGAAGTTTTGGCTCTTTTTCATGAAGACCTGATGCTATTTGGTGCCAAAGAAATGGCAGTTTTCATTTCTTCCACTGCTGGCCTCTCCAGAGAGAGAGACAGAGAGAGAATCAAATAACAAAGAACAAAGAACAAAACAGCACGGGAAACAGGCCCTTCGGCCCAATGAGCCCGCACCGCCACCCTGATGTTCCCACCTCTACCCGTGATCCCTGTCTATGTTTATAGATCTATGGATTAAAAACCAAATTTGAGACAATTTAGGGAGAATTTGTTTTCCCAATTAGCCTAAGAGCACATCTTTGGGATGTGGGAGGAAACCGGAGCACCCGGAGAAAACCAACGCAAGCACGGGGAGAATGCGCAAACTCCCACAGACACAGGCCCAAATCCATGTATCTGCACAGCACAGAGATAGTCACTGAGCTGTCGTGTTGCCCATCAAATGGTCCAGGTCAAGCATACACTAACGATGTGAAGCACTAGGATACTCTTGAAAAAAATCCAAGAGCAGCCCTCTCACGACCCATCGCGTGTATGCCCCTTGTTAGACAACAAGGTGGACCAAAGCACCTGCAAGATAAAAACAAGTACATCGATATCATCATCTATTTACACACTTCCCAGGAACTCCCAAGCCATGAGAAGGGACTGTTCCCTTGGTATAATCACTATTACCTCATCCCACCGTGCCTCTTTCTGTCATTGACTTTCTTTGAACTTCTTTCAAAGCTTTTTTCATTCTGTGGTGTCTTCTTCAGCACTGATGTGTAGCTTTGCTTCAATTCTTCACCACTGTCACCATGTTGTGAGAAATTATCTTTTATTGTGGACACCAGACATTGGATTTAGTTCTTGCACATTCTTCAAATAGCTGCTTAATACTTGTTTGTTAGCCCTGCACTAAACAAGTTACAGAGTAGTAACATTGCACCCCAATATGAATCTAAACTCCCTTTCTCCCTCTTTCAAGCCTAACTCATTACTGACTAGTGTTAGCATATATTATAATCTACGTCACAGATTAGCATATCTCTTTATCTGTTAACCCTTATACTACACCTCCCCCCAGGAGTACAATCTAATTTTCATAATAATACTTTCATATTATTATAAAACATTTTCAATCCTTCCCACTTCTGGACTCTTCTGTCCTGCTGAATGCAATCCCCTACGGTGAGTTCCCCAGTGACAGTACAGGTGAATCATTCAAAATGTCATAGCCCTCAGCAAGACTTCAAATTCCAGGCAATGATGAGCCATCTCCACTGTCAGAAATCATATTGCAGGGTGACTGTAAAATCCTGGTATGTCTTTAATTGTTTACATTGCATTTTTGAAAATCCCTTTGTACATTTACATATCTAGCCCACTCCAACTCTGTCTCTTCCCCCTCTCCAAGTCAGCATCCTGGGGAGAGATAGAGTTGAAGTGGGCTAGATGTGGGAGTGGATGAATTCAATCTCCCTCAGCATTCTCAGCCCTGATGGAAAACTTCTTGACAACATGAAATCTTTCTTCTTGTAGGACATCTTCAGAACAGGACAATATTTTATCAGCATTGCTGTCAGTGTCACTGGGGAGTAGAGTGTAGGCTGCAAGGTGATCAAACTGCAAGAACAACAAAAGACTTCTTAACCAAAGATGATCCAAGAGAGAAGACTGAAAAAAATCAATATTTGGACCCTTTGGAACTAGAAGACAAAAACTCAGGACACTCTAAGGAACTTGCTACTCCCTCAAAGAAAATGAATAATCTTCAGCAGTAGGAAAACTGTCACAGTTGTATCATCCACTGCTGTATCAAAGACTGAATAAGCAATCAAGATCTCAGATTTCGATCAACTTAGATGATGAAGGAAAAAAATGATCAACGTCCTGGAAGGCTGTCGGAAAAAGAAGAGGTGGTTTCCTAGTGATATTTGAGGAGGACTGTCGACACTCTGTAGCAGTGGTAAGAGAGTCACATGTCTCTTTGTATGAGGTTTCTCCACTATGAGCAATGGGAAGAATTGCTGAGAATATGGAGACAAGACAGCCTCTGCTGCTGTAATGAAAGGAATTTCCTGTAATCATTAACTCGGGACAAGACTGCTGTCCAGGATTTTGAAGCTTCGGCGGTGTTAATGATTCTGTTACAGAATATGTGTTGTTTCCGGCTCCAAAGGGAAGAAGACTTTCGGCTGGGACTGAAGTATGATTGACCTCTATCTTTGGAAGGCACCAGTTTTTAAGCAGCCTGGTCCTCTGTGGACGGTCGTTGACTCAGGCAAAGCATCCTCTCAGTAATATTCTTCACGGACAACAAAAGATGAACACAGCAATTCACTGATAGATTCAGTGGGACTACAGTTTGAATATTTCCATTGAAAGAGCTGCTGACACTTTGAAAAGGATATTACAGATTTCATATGGTACGTCCATCAATATGAGGGATTAATCATACTCTAGGATCTTGACATCCAAGAGAATCCCTACAATGCACAAGGAGTCCACTTGGCCCATCAAGCCTGCACCGACAACCATCCTACAAGGCACTGCACCTGTTATCCCATGTATTTACCCTGCTAAAACCCCTGAAACTGAGATGCAATTTCACACAGCCAATCAACCGAACCCATATCTTTGGAGTATGGAAGGAAACTGGAGCACCAAGAGGAAACTCAGACAGACACAGGGAGAATGTACAAACTCCACACAGACAGTGTTCTCAAAGCCATAATTGAACCTGGGTTCCTGGCACTGAGAGGCAGTAGTGCTAACCACTGTGCTGCCCATCTGCTAATAAGTTAAAACCAGCTCCAGTATCAATTTTAAAAATAGTATTGAAGACTTGAATTGGACGGTAACTGATCAGTAATCTGGATGAAGACTACGTACTCCCCCCAAGAAACCTAAATCTATTAGATTCATCTTATCTCTGACTTTCCATTTCCTGAAAGGAATAGGTCTCATAAGTGCTTTCTGGTCTTCAATGTCAATTAAAATTTCAGAAATATTTGAAATGAGTGGTTTTGCTATTCTGCAAGCAGTCTACACCCCTGCTCTACATCAATATCTCTATCGCTGACACCATGTTGTGTTCTTCTAACTCAGACTCAAGGCATTGGATTTGATTTTTAGACAGACTAATCTGCTTAACATTTGTTAATTTGCACTACACTAAACAGGCTACAGATTAAGGACATCATTGCACCTTGGCATGATTCTAACCTTTCTCTCTGTTGTCTGACACATGACTGACTGATGTGAGTGGTAAATTATCATCCAGCCCATACATTAGCACACCCCATCTCCTAGCATTCACACAACAATATCTTGGGAGGTATCTCTCCAATGTGCACAGTGCATCCTCCAAATGATGTGCCCCTTTCCCCTTCTGCCTTTTTCAAAGTGGTTCTGAAAAAACAGGCTTCTCAATCCCACCAGTCTACCCGTTCCTACTGTCTTATGACATGGGCAGTGTAATTTTCAGGACAAGTGGCTTGTTAACAAGGTTAATTGCCTGTTCATTATATTTTTCAAAAGGGAAGATGCCCACCCACTGCTTCTCAACCTTTTGGCTAAGGTCAAATGTAGATCAAGCCCAAGATGTGATGCAATGCCTTATCTTGTCAGCTTGGATCTTGTTTGTCTGTCTTGTGAGAACTCTGAATTGGATTTAATTGGAATTTAAATTTGGTTTTTGGAGCAAGCAAGGAATGCATTTGGGTTTGCCCAAAGCATTCTGGCATTCTGTATGGCACTGTGGCACAGTGGTTAGCATTGCTGCCTCACAACGCCATGGATCCGATTGTTATTTTGGGTCATTGTCCCTATGGAGTCCACGTGGGGCTCCAGTTTCTCCCCACAGTCCAAAAGAAGCTCTAGTTAGGTGCATTGGCGATGCTAAATTCTCCTTCACTGTAGCCAAATGGGTGCTGGAGCATGGCAACTAGGGGATTTTTCATGGTAACTTCATTGCAGTGTTAATATAAGCGTACTTGTGACTAATAAATAAACTTTTACTTTAGCATTGGTTTTGTAACTTTAAGGATGGAGTAAAAAAATTTTAAAAAGGGAAGGTGCTTATCCACCCACCTAGGCAGTTGATGTCGTGTACATGGATTTTAACAAGGTGTTTGATAAGGTTCCCCATGGAAGACTACTGCAGAAAATGCAGATGCATGGGATTGAGGAAGATTTAGCAATTTGGATTAGGAATTGGCTATAGAAGACAGAGGGTGATGGTTGATGGGATATATTCAACCTGGAGTTTAGTTACTAGTGGTGTACCTCAGAGATCTGTTTTGGGGCCACTGTTGTTTGTTGTTTTCATAAATGACCTGGATGAGGGTGTAGAGGGATGGGTTAGTAAATTTGCTGATGACACCAAAGCGGGAGGAGTTGTAGACAGTGAGGATGGATGTTACAGTTTGCAGAGGGACGTAAATAAGTTGCAGAACTGGGCCGATAAGTGGCAAATGGAGTTTAATGTGGAAAAGTGTGAGGTGATTCACTTTGGTAATAATATGTGCAGAATATAGGGCTAATGGTAGGACTCTTAGTCATGTAGATGAGCAGAGAGATCTTGGTGTACAGGTGCATAGACCTCTGAAAGTTGGTACTCAAGTTGATAAGGTTGTTAAGAAGGCGTATAGTGTGTTAGCATTTAGAACATAGAACATAGAACATAGAACATTACAGCACAGAACAGGCCCTTCAGCCTTCGATGTTGCGCCGACCAATATAAAAAAGCAATGCCCCTCCAAACTAAACCATTCCCTTCCCTTCCATATACTTATCAACTAACCTCTTAAACGCCACCAAACTTGGCGCTCTACAACTGCTGCAGGCAGACATTCCACTCCCGAACCACCCTTTGGTAAAGACCTACCTCTGATATCCGTCCTATAACTATCACCCCTTAATTTAAAGCTGTGTCCCCTCGTGCTAGCTTTCTCCATCCTAGAAAAAGGCTACCACTGTCCCACCTATCTAAACCTCTAATCATCTTATATGTTTCGATAAGGTCCCCTCTTAGCCGCCTCTTTCTAACGAAACAACCTCAAATCCCTCAGCCTCTTCATAAACCTGCCTTCCATACCAGGCAACATCCTGGTAAACCTCCTCTGTATCCTCTCCAATGCCTTCCACATCTTTCTTATAAGGTGGGGGACCAGAACTGCACACAATACTCCAAGTGCGGCCGCACTAGAGTTTTGTACAGTTTGCAACATGACGTTGCGGCTCCAAAATTCAATCCCCCTACCAATAAAAGCTAAGACTCCGTATGCCTTCTTAACAACCTTATCGAATTGATTGCCAACTTTCAGGGATCTATGCACAAATACACCAAGATCCCTCTGTTCATCAACACTATTAAGAATCCTACCATTAGCCCTATACTCTACACATTTATTATTCCTGCCAAAGTGAATTACCTTACACTTTTCCACATTAACTCCATTTGCCACCTCTCGGCCCAGCTCTGCAACTTGTCCAAGTCTCTCTGCAAACTATAACACCCCTCTTCACTATCTACCACTCCTCCGACTTTGGTGTCATCCGCAAATTTACTAATCCATCCTTCATACCCTCATCCAGATCATTTATAAAAATTATAAACAGCAGGGCCCAAAACAGATCCTGAGGTACACCACTTAATCGAACTCCACGATGATATATCCCATCAACCACCACCCTCTGTCTTCTATCTGCTAGCCAATTCCTAATCCAATACATCTGCATTTTCTGCAGAAGCCTTCCATGGGACACCTTATCGACGCCTTACTAAAGTCATATATACCACATCAACCGCCTTCACCCCCATCCACCTCTTTGGTCACTTTTTCAAAAACTCAGTAAGGTTAGTAAGGCATGACCTACACCTTCACAAAACCATGCTGACTATCCCCAATCAATTCATTTCTCTCTAAATAACTATAAATCCTATCCCTAATAATTCTCTCCAATACTTTGCCCACAACAGAAGTAAGACTCACTGGCCTATAATTCTCTGGAAAGTCTCTCTTCCCCTTCTTGAACAATGGGACCACATTCGCTATCCTCCAGTCCTCCGGCACTATACCCGTAACCAACGACGACCTGAAGATCAGAGCCAGAGGCTCTGCAATCTCCTCTCGCCTCCCAGAGAATCCTACGGTAAATCCCATCCGGCCCAGGGGACTTATCCAACTTCAAACCCTCGAGAATATCTAGCACATCCTCCCTATCTACTTCAATACTTTCCAGTTTGCAACCCTGTACCTCAGTGTTCTCCATAACTACATTTACATCACCCTGCGTGAATACCGAAGAGAAATATTTATTCAGTGCCTCTCCAATCTCTTCAGGCTCCACGCACAACTTCCCACTGCTGTCTATGACTGGCCCTAATCTTGTCCTAACCAATCTTCCAATCTAACCAATCTAAACCAATCTAACCAATTTATTGGTAGAGGGATTGAATTTCAGAGCCGAGATGTTATGTTGCAACTGTACAAAACTCTGGTGCAGCTGCACTTGGAGTATTATGTACAGTTTTGGTCGCCACGTTACAAGAAAGATGTGGAGGTATTGGAAAAGGTGCAAAGGAGGTTTACCAGGATGTTGCCTGGTATGATGGATAGGTCTTATGAGGAAAGGCTAAGGGACTTGAAGTTATTTTCATTAGAGAGAAGAAGGCTAAGAGGTGACTTAATTGAGACATATAAGATGATCAGAGGGTTAGATAGGGTGGATAGTGAGAGCCTTTTTCCTCGGATGGAGATGGATAACACAAGGGGACATAGCTTTAAATTAAGGGGTGGTAGTTATACGACAGATGCTAGAGGTGGGTTCTTTACTCAGTGGGTAGTAAAGGCGCGGATTGCCCTGCCTGCAGCAGTTGTGGATTTGTCAAGTTTAAGGGCATTCAAATGGTCAGTGGATAGGCACATGGATAGCATTGGAATAGTTTAGGATAGAGGGTCATAAAATTGGTTACATTGGTCAGCGCAACATCAAGGGCTGAAGGGCCTGTACTGCGTTGTAATGTTCTATGTTCTACTGATTTTTGGGGTGCAAAGAAGTCCCTTGTGCCAAAAAACACACCTGTCAGAGGGCCGAAAAATCCAGCTCTTTGTATTATTGGTATTGGGGAAAACAATTTCATTGCCGAGCTCATTAGTATTTTCAATTTATTTCTTCACAGTGCCCTCTAAAAAAATTAATTATAAGATATGCTTTGCATGAATAAGTCAATATTTAAAAATAACTCTTTTTCGAATCTTCTCTGCAGAAAAATGGCTGAAAATCCCCAAAATATTTGGCTGTGAATTTGACGCAGCCCACTGACAAAAACAATATCGTTGAGTAGACAAAGGCAGTAAAGATTTGCCTGTGACCCGGCCTCTCGGAATCAGTAGGCTTCCCTTTTACCAACAGATTGAGTTGGAGGCTGGCTGGTGAGATGCTGGTGAGGTCTGTACTTAAAAAAAAATCTCTGGAGATTTTTTTTTCTGGGATAGTGCGTCAGTTTTCCATTCAGTCCTGCTGCCAAACTGCCCCAAAATTGACCCAGGGTTAAAATTGAGGTCAGGGAGGCCTACCAGCTATTTTCTTTTCATTAACGCTGCAGGATTTCAGTTGCGTGGAAACCTCAAAAGAAAAATATGCACTCATGCTTCTTTAAGTTAGATCAATAAAATTCAATCAACTCAACATTATTAACCCTAAATTCAGAAAAAAAGAGAATTGTACTCCTTAATAAGTTACCTATATGTTATGTCAAAAATTGCCTGAATTGGATCATGTCCTCATAATGAAGGTGTCTAAAATTTTGAAGTCCTCATAATGAAGGTGTCTAAAAGTGTGAAAGTAACAATTAATGAGTTAATTAACAGAGCGTGATGTGATAATTGCAAATATTTGAAACAGATTAATCATAAAACTGTTAGTGACATAATTTTTGAAACAGAAAAATGTGATGATAAACGATGCAGTCACATTCTTACAGTAGCTCTGTTAATCATTCATCGTTGTATCTCCAGTCTCACTTTCATCCAACACTTTTCTCCTTAGCATACAGAACACACTCTATTTTTGTTTGATATGACTTGATAAAAATTGTTTGCTGTTAATATTTAATTGTTGCCTAAAGCTGACTAAAACTAATGGCACTAATACAATACAATTATAGGGGAATGATCACAGCATCAAGTCCAGTGTGAAATCACTTTTTAACAGGATTATTATTGACTGCTATAGCAGTGAACTAAGTGCTGTACCACATATCCAGGTTTCATTACTATTATCACTTTTACTTTTCCATAGAGGGTAACGTCAATTAAACAGGAGAACAAAAGCTATTCGATTACAAACCAGAAGCATCCTCCTTGTTAAGCGAATGCTATCTCAGGGCTCACATCACCATTTCGACATGCAATAACTTCAAACCTTCATAAAATACCACAGCTTGCTGTCTCCACCAGAACTTATCAACTGAATTACAGCTTAGAGTTCAGATCAAGATGGCCCTTCAGTGAACAATCTACCAATTACAGCATCTAGTAGTTTATTAAATTGATTGAGTGCCATGACCTCAACCACCCTCAGGCCTCCTTGAGCTGTTGGTTGCCCTTTTATGTATAAAAATATATCCTGTTGCCTGTCCTATTCTTGCCGTCATTACACTTCAACCTGTGCCCTCTTAGTCTCCTGTTCTGGCACAAACGAAAATACCATTCTGAGCTTTACTTTCTTTATTCTCTCAAACATCTGGAAGTGGATACTGCTCAACTCTGGCCCCAAAATGATATCATCATCTCGGGTCATTTCCCAACAGGACTTCAAAGTGTAGATTGAAACATTCAATCCCTCCACCATCAAGGCTCAGTAACGGCAATTTGTACTATCTACAAGATGCATCACAGCAATTCACCAGCTTCCAAAACCCATGACCACTTCCATTAGAAGCGGGGCAGCAGATTCATGGGAAAACCACAACCTGCAAGCTCCCCTCCAACCACTCACCGTCTTGACTTGGAAATACATTGCCATTTCTTTGCAGTTGGTAAGTCAAAATCCTAGAATTCCCTCCCTAACGACATTATGGATCAACCTCCAGAACATGATCTACAGCAAATCAAGGAGGCAGCCCACCACCACCATCTCAAGGGCAACTAGGGAAGGGAAATAAATGCTGGCCAGCTAGGCCACGAATGAATAAAAAGGGAGATCTCTGAGAAAGCAGGAGAATGACTTCTTACATTCACTTATCTTGAATTAGAACTATAGTACACTGCCAGGCCTAGTTTAAAAATGTAGACTGGGCTTTTTGGTCACTTCGTGTTTTGAAAAAATAGAAATTCTGCCCTATACACTTTAAGAATAATTAATTGGAGAAGCTCTGTTCTGTCTGTTAACGTGCTATAGGTTGTGGTGTGTGTGTGTGTGTGTGTGTGTGTGTGTGTGTGTGTGTGTGTGTGTGTGTGTGTGTGTGTGTGTCGGGGGGGTGGGGAGAAGTGATGCATTGGTGGGGTATAAGAACTGGATTCACTTGAGCAATGTAAACAAAGTGTTGTTGACTGTGACTGGATATTGTAACTGCTGGTCATTGATTGGTAGTTGCAGTGTGACGTTATTCTTTGGCATGGTGGTTAGCACTGCTGCCTCATAGCGCAAGGAGATCAGAGTCAATTCTATCTGTAGATAACTGTCTATGTGGAATTTATACATTCTCCCCATATCTGTGTGGGTTTCCTTCAGGTGCTCCAGTTTCTTCCCACAGTCCAAAGGTATGTAGTTTAGGTGGATGAGCCATGCTAAATTGTCCTTTGGTATCCCAAGATGTGGAGATAAGGGAGTTGGCGAGGTAAAATATGTGGAGTTAAGCAATAAGGCTAGAAGAGTCAGGGCTGGCTCAATGGGTAGAATAGCCTCCTTCTGCACTGTAGGGATTTTACGATTCCATTAAATATAGAACATAGAACATAGAACATTACAGCACAGAACAGGCCCTACGGCCTTCGATGTTGCGCTGACCAATTATGAAAAAAGCAATGACCCGCCAAACTAAACCATTCCCTTCTCTTCCATAAACTTATCAACTAACCCCTTAAACGCCACCAAACTTGGCGCATCTACAACTGCTGCAGGCAGGGCATTCCACTCCCGAACCACCCTTTGGGTAAAGAACCTACCTCTGATATCCGTCCTATAACTATCACCCCTTAATTTAAAGCTGTGTCCCCTCGTGCTAGCTTTCTCCATCCTAGGAAAAAGGCTATCACTGTCCACCCTATCTAAACCTCTAATCATCTTATATGTTTCGATAAGGTCCCCTCTTAGCCGCCTCCTTTCTAACGAAAACAACCTCAAATCCCTCAGCCTCTCTTCATAAGACCTGCCCTCATACCAGGCAACATCCTGGTAAACCTCCTCTGTACCCTCTCCAATGCCTCCACATCTTTCTTATAATGTGGGGACCAGAACTGCACACAATACTCCAAGTGCGGCCGCACTAGAGTTTTGTACAGTTGCAACATGACGTTGCGGCTCCGAAATTCAATCCCCCTACCAATAAAAGCTAAGACTCCGTATGCCTTCTTAACAACCTTATCGACTTGATTGCCTACTTTCAGGGATCTATGCACAAATACACCAAGATCCCTCTGTTCATCAACACTATTAAGAATCCTACCATTAGCCCTATACTCTACACATTTATTATTCCTGCCAAAGTGCATTACCTCACACTTTTCCACATTAAACTCCATTTGCCACCTCTCGGCCCAGCTCTGCAACTTGTCCAAGTCTCTCTGCAAACTATAACACCCCTCTTCACTATCTACCACTCCACCGACTTTAGTGTCATCTGCAAATTTACTAATCCATCCTTCAATACCCTCATCCAGATCATTTATAAAAATTACAAACAGCAGGGGCCCCAAAACAGACCCCTGATGTACACCACTTGTAACCGAACTCCACGATGAATATCTCCCATCAACCACCACCCTCTGTCTTCTAACCGCTAGCCAATTCCTAATCCAATTAGCTAAATCACCCTCTATCCCATTGATCTGCATTTTCTGCAGAAGCCTTCCATGGGACACCTTATCAAACGCCTTACTAAAGTCCATATATACCACATCAACTGCCTTACCCCCATCCACCTCTTTGGTCACTTTTTCAAAAAACTCAATAAGGTTAGTAAGGCACGACCTACCCTTCACAAAACCATGCTGACTATCCCCAATCAATTCATTTCTCTCTAAATAACTATAAATCCTATCCCTAATAATTCTCTCCAATACTTTGCCCACAACAGAAGTAAGACTCACTGGCCTATAATTCCCTGGAAAGTCTCTCTTCCCCTTCTTGAACAATGGGACCACATTCGCTATCCTCCAGTCTTCTGGAACTATACCCATAACTAACGACGACCTGAAGATCAGAGCCAGATGCTCTGCAATCGCCTCTCTCATTTCTAGATGAAAGTCTTTCATTGTTCCATCTAATAAAAAATATCAGCTTTCCTCAGTTAATAACACTCACACCCACTAAGTTTGAAGTTCAGACTCCACCGTAGACTTAAGAAAATAATGTAGGCTGACACATCAGTGCAGTATGGCAGCATTAGACATGTTAGCTTCTAAAAAAGCCATTAAAGCCCCTGAGCCCGCTCAAGTGGAATTAAAAACCCCACGGCATGATTTACAAAATGACAGGAAGTTCCTCTGGTGTATTGGCTAACATTCTTGCCGTGTTCAATGCCATCAATAAAAGATGCATTGGTCATACAGTTGGCTGCTGTTTGTGAAACCTGCTGTAAGCAATTTGTTTGCTACATGTTCTTCTTTATGAGCATCTGCAGAAGGTGCTATATAAATGCAAACTCCTTTTTATGATATCAATTGTTTTTTGGCCTTGCACCATTTCCAGGATGGCACACCTCCCCTTCCCCTTGGCATGGGAGAAGTAGAACTCAACAAAAGGAATGACTGATGAAGATTTTAACTCAAAGGATCTGTCAATGTTAACCGAGTTCTGGTGCTGTATTACAATATTTGGAAGAAGTAGAGTGATATTGAAGTAGCGTAAATAGGGGATAGCGAATCAGAAGCCTGTTATACATCCCATCTAAACAAATCACTTTATTCCACTGCTTCATCCTCTTACAATAATTAATGTTCAAAATATGACTTTTTTCAAATGGCTTTCAAGAGAAAGAACTTAATTACAAACTAGCTTCGGAAATATCTTCCTTCAGATAAATGAAAGACGTGTAATTTGGAATACTTTAGCGAGCTAAAATTGTAGGGACTTTGATTATGCTTTCAAAGTGTAACACATTTGATGAAATTCAAAGAAGATGCTAAATTATATTCCCTAGTATCCTCAATTGCGCACTAAAGCAGCAGAAAGATGTGAAAGAATCACAACCAAGCTGCCGCAGTGAAAGAGGCTGAGGGTAAATTGGATTTTAGACTTTATATAATCCCCTCTGAATGCATTGTTTTAAGAAACATATTAAATGCCAAATTGATCTCTCTTAGCATCTCCAATTGTACAATAAAGCAGCAATAGCCTTTGACAGAAATGCCAATCAAATAACCTCAGGACAATAGATCAACGATATATTATAATTCAGATCACTCAGAATCATAATGATCATTACAGGTTAGTCATGCCCATATTATTCATCAAAGTTGAATCCAAATGGGTATGTGTATATATACGAGTATCAAGGACCCTTTCTGTATTTGTGCAAACCTGTCAGATTGGAGCAGGTACTGGTAATAGTATAATTGTCTGAGTGTGGGCTGGTGACAGAGAAGTATCAAGGGACTTCTGTCACTTCCATAATACATACTCAATGGATGAATATTTGTCAGCAAAAATTGAAGAGGAAATTGATTCAAATGTGATCATGAAACATGCATTTAAAATGAAGCTGCTCTCAACAAGACTAATCAAAAGAAGATTTGATGGACCTTGTAGCAGAGGGCGTGATACCATCTCTTCACTCATCTAATGGTCTGGAACAGTTCACGATCCTTTTCATTATACTATCTGTACTTCACCTTTTATCATTTTTCTCTATTTCTGTTCAACTCCTAATTTTTAATTCCAACCCTACTGGCCCAATCTTCTCCCCTCTTCTTCTATCTTCTGCTCCTTAATTGCTCATTGTTTGTAGAATGTGATTCCTACAGAGGTAGAATGATTGCGTGAACTGTGGCCACCAGATGTATGAAGGATTGGGCATAAAAAGAAAAAGTTATTAGATTTCACCAAAGCAGATGAAAATGCTGACATAACTATACTGTCCTTTCATAATTTCATCATGTCATAACGTGGCCACTCGAGCTTAGCTTTATGCAATGTGGAACACTAGACTCATGACATTTCAAAGCAATAACTCAGTAAGAATATAGCAACACCAATTTTAAATCCAACCGATTTATTTGATAGTAAATTTGCAAGCTTTCAACACTCTGTCTTGGTCAGGCAAATGCAGTGTTCTGGTCTGCAATAGCACACATATCAACACAGACAGTCACAGATTGCTGATTAGAATGCGAATCCTTACATCTAACCTGCTACTCAAGTGTTAAAGTGGCTAACAATGTGTGTGAAGGGAATCCTGAGCATTGGTTAGAGAATTGTGTATTTTCTCCAGACAGCACAGTAAGTGAGGTTTTTTGCTAACCCAGGCAAGTTACGGGGGTTACAGATAGTGTGACATGAAGCCAAGATCCCTGTTAAGACCGTCCTCATGTGTGCGGAACTTGGCTATCAGTCTCTGCTCAGCGACTCTGCGTTGTCGTGTGTCGTGAAGGCCCCCTTGAAGATTTAATAACAGCTTATTTAAGGGTTGAAGGAAAAGAGAATGATGAATAATGGAATAGCTGGGCATTTGGAATTAGGACTACAACTGGTTTGGGATGATAAGCACTTATACAGAATTGTTGGACCATAGGATCTGTTGTCTTGCTGTCATTCCTTCAATAATAAGCATCTTTTGCAGAACCTATCAACGGCATGGAAGTGAAATGGGTAGGTTACATAGACAAGGTGGCAGAGATTGAATAGGAATGCCAGAAGTACAGGTTTTCCATATCTTGTGGATCTTCAACTCCACAAAGGCATCCATTAGCCTTCATTGGGTTCCTGTTGAGAAGGAAGCACTCCAGAAGAGACCGCTTGACCAGATATTTTTGACCCCAAATCTGTGGGAGAAGTAGTTCCAATCTCAAGGAGGGGGTGGCTGAGACCTGACCTCAGGAGCAGAAGATACCGGTTGATGGTAGGAATGAGGAACGATCCTGCCAGCTCAGTCAGCTGCCAGATCAGTAGGCACCCGTTGTAAAATCTGCAATGTAGGTTAAATTAGAGGCTGCCAGCCTCATTAAAATATTTAAATTGCCAATCTACCTCCTGGGATTAGGTTAGCTGTCTGTTCAGTTTCCCACCTTTTTCATTGTTGGCAGATTGAAGATAAATTGAAGTTGTTGTTGTATATTTTATATCTTAGAATTATTTAGAATTTGCATGTGTGTGACAGATTTTATAGACATTACTTTAATATGTCTACTCCATATTTTAGCTCCAGCTTCCAGCTTTTTCTACAATTTATGTTTTCCTGAGTCCACTTTTAGGCTTAACAAATCAAACACAGTGAGCAACAATAGTAAACAGGCTCACATAATCAAACACTGAACAACTGAACACAACAATCAAGATTCAGATTATTCAAAGTTATCCCACCACAATCTGAGTCCCAAATGATATGTTTCATATGCTAAGATCTTCCACTATTTGATTCAGCTTAAGAGCCAACAACAGCATGAACACAACTGAAAGCGTGTCGTTATATGCAGTCATGCCCCTAATCAATTATAAGTCACAATCACAAATATTAATTAATAATTTGCCAAGGTGGTGGCAGAGTGGTATTATTACTGGAATAATAATCCAGAGACTCAAGTAATGGTCTGAGGACCTGGATTCGAATCCCACCATGGCGGATGGTAAAATTTGAATTCAATAAAACTCTGAAGAGTCTGATGACCGTGAGATCATTGTTGATTGTCATAAAATCTCACCTAGTTAATTAATACCCTTTAGGGAATGGAATCTGCCACCTAGTCTGGTCTATATGCAACTCCAGATCCACAGCATTGTCCTCTGAAACAACCTAGCTACTCATTTCAAGGACAATTAGGGATTTACAATAAATTCTGGACCAACTAGTGATGCCCACATGCCATGAATGGGGCAGCACAGTAGTTAGAACTCTGCTTCACAGTGTGAGGTTCGAATCCCAGCTTAAGTCACTGTCTGGGTGGAGTCTGCATGGGTTTCCTGCCACAGTCCGAAAGACATGCTGGTTAGGTGCATTGGCCATGCTAAATTCTTCCTCAGTGAACCCAAACAGGTAAACCCAAACAGTGTACCCATACAGGCCACAGGAATGTGGCGATTAGAGGACTTTCACAGTAACTTCATTGCAGCATTAATGTAAGCCTGCTTGTGACACAAATGAATAAACTGAATAACTTTTAAAAACTCCCTCTGAAACTGCAATGCTGTCATTGATATTAACAAGAGGTGTGTACGAACTACATGGAATCAGAACAGGAGACTCTGTGTGGTTCTGACTCTGACAGTAATGTACTTCAGAAGAGATGGAAAAAGACAACACTTACAATGGTTGCCATGTCATTTCACTTACCTTGTGGAATTGTTGCTGCTGACATCTTCAATCTCAGCAGCTGCACTGTAAGGTTAATGCTGCCTATGTGCCTAACAATGCGGAGGAGCTGAATCTACCATTCTAGTGATGGTGCCTCAGCAATTATGTCACTTTGTTGGTATACATTGATTGATCTCCTACGCGTTTTAAGGGTTGGTAACCTATCTGAACCAATTGCTTCTACAACATTGTCAGCAACAGGATCATTCCAGCATTAAAAAAAAAGTCAGAGTTCACCATTTAAACGTGTGGAAGCAAAGTGTAAAGGAAAGGAGAAAATAAATGCTTACGTTGATCCTACTTTTGAAAAATTATTTGTCCTTTTTTCTTAAGAAAAGTGGAAGGATACTGGCAGTGAGATTCCATGTTTATATGCATAACTCTTTAAATAAATTCTGGAACATTCTGTGCTACAGTTTTCTGAAAGTCTTGTCTTTTTGTTATTGTGTGAAATAATAATCTTGTAGGCAGACAAATTGCCAATCATTTCTGCAGAATGAAATTTTATGAGCTTCATATCAAAAGTACAGGCTAGATTTCCCGGTGGCTATGCCTGAATCAAGTCTTTCTGTAAGTAACTGCAAGCCCACGCTGTTGTCATCTGCTGTCAGACTATGCCTGTATCTGTGCTGAGTGATCACAATTAAAACTTAAGTGAGCAGTTCCTAGTTACAGGTGAGTTGTGAGATGATAGCTCTTCATAATCTTTGAAGGGGAAGCCACAGAATGTGGCTTTGATGACAGCATAAGCTTATCTTACCAAGTAAGATTTTATTTCGCAACTTAATTTTGGTTGTGCTGACATAAGAGCATTAGAGATAGCAGCCAGAACAGGATATATAGCCACTCAAGTTTGTTCCACCATTCAACGAGATCTGATCTTGACTCAAATCCACTTTACTACCTGTTTGCAAACACACTGGAGTCTGCTATAGTACAAGGGTCTATCTCAGCCTTATATATACTTGGTGCCTTGGCTCCTGCTGGAAAGAATTTAAAAGATTCAAGGCAAAACCAAGATGAAAAATTTCCCCACATCTCCACCTTGAGTGGGTGCCCCTTTATTCTGCAGTGCTGCCCCCTAAGTTTAGATTCTCCCATGAGAACAAACTGAATTTTATCAGCCTACTAGAGATGGGTTGGGAAGCTGGAGGACTAGTAAAACAGCAACCACAGACATTGAAGGGAAACCCAACTCTTACCTCAGTCAGGATGTATTCACAGAATCGGGAATAGCAGTGGCTCGTTCACTTGCCAATGAGAAACTGGCAGACAATTAATTCAACAAAGTGGCCAAATAATGGTTACTTTTTACCCTGACACCATTTGACTGGTGTGGAGATGGGACTTGCTGTATGGAAAGCCTGCCAGGTAAACCATGGCAGTCTGCTAACGGGATGCCTGGGCATGGGGTAGGGATTTGTATAGGAACTCTGAGAGGTAAGCCACCATCCTTAAGTGGGGCAGTTCCAAGCAGCAAGGAGACAGTTAGTGGTAAAAATCAATACTGTGGTCATACAATCCGTCCACATGGTTTAGGGACTCTCTTTTGCCAATGGCACCTCTTTCTTGTTACTAAAATTCTAGCCATCTTAGCAGCAAATACCCTGTCAAACACCTTCAGAATCTTATATGTTTCAAGAGATCTGCCATTAGTATAAATTCCAATGATTGTAGGTCCAACCTACTCAATTTTTCCTCATAAGGCAACTCTTTTATCCAGAAATCAACCTAATTAATCTTATCTGAACTGCTTCCAATGCAAATATATCTTTCCTCAATTAAGGACACCAAAACTGTCAGTATTACAAAACTGTCTATGTGGTCTCACCAATATTCTATACTCTTGTAGTAAGCCTTCCTTACTTTTATACCACAACCTCCTAGCAATAAAGGCCAACATTTTGTTTTTCCCCAATTGTTTGTCGTACCTGCATATTAATGTTCTTTGTTTCATGTACAAGAACACCCAGATATCTCTGTACTGTGGAATTCTGTGGTCTCTTTCCATTTTAATAATATTTTACCTTCCCCTTCTTTCTACCCAAATGGATAATCTTTCATTTTCCCATATTATATTTGACCTGCACAATGTAAATCCATACATTGAATCTACCTACATCCCTTGACAGGCTCTTTGGCCTGTGTGTTTTCACTTCCAGGTTGTCAAGAGAACAGAGTCAGGACATTGCCTCATCCACAAACCTGACCTGGAGGAAATGGTCCAGAAGTTGTCAGACCACACTTGGAGTACTGTGCGCAGTTCTGGTCGCCTCACTATAGGAAGGACGTGGAAGCTATTGAAAGGGTGCAGAGGATATTTACAAGGATGTTGCCTGGATTGGGAGGCATGCCTTATGAAGACAGGTTGAGGGAGCTGGGACTGTTCGCCCTGGAGAGACGAAGGTTGAGAGGCGACCTGATAGAGGTTTACAAGATGTTGAGAGGAATAGATAGGGTGGACTCTCAGAGACTATTTCCCAGGGCTGGAATGGTCGCGACGAGAGGGCACAGATTTAAGGTGCAGGGAAGCAAGTACAGAGGGGATGCGAGGGGAAAGTTTTTCACTCAGGGGGTGGTGAGTGAATGGAATCGGCTGCCGTCGGTGGTGGTCGAGGCGAACTCGCTGGGGTCTTTTAAAAGACTTCCGGATGAGTATATGGTATCCAATGGGATTGGGGGTTATAGATAGGTCTATGGATGGGTAGGTTTTGATGTGTTCGGCACAACTTGTGGGCCGAAGGGCCTGTTTGTGCTGTAGTGTTCTATGTTCTATGTTCTAAGTTGGGATTTTTGCTCCAGGGTGGTGGCGTTCTCTAGAGTTGGACCAGGAGTTGACTCTGTATGAGTGCACAGGGTGCCAGGTGCGGAAGCTGGCTGGATGAAAGGCCTGACTCGGTGCTCTGGTGTTGTATCAAACTTCTTAATAAACAGGAAAATACAAAACAACAAACTCATGAATCATTTAAAGGCCATAATTTCAGCTCAGATAGCGTCCAGTCTACTTTTAGGTGATCCTGGAAGGCTGAGATATCTATAAATTTTGAGCAACAGGTGAATTTAGCCATTTTACTCTGCTACTATGTAGCAGTCACACAAGTGATATTCACCATTAACATTCTAAAGAAACATCTTCAGAGAAGCAGACAAGAGATTCAATACAGGAAAATGGGGATCAATAAGTACAGCTATCAAACTTTAATCAACCAGACTAAAAAAGAGCTACATCACAGAGAGCTAAATAATATCCTCTCCCCACACCATCTGATTCCATTTAAAGAGCTACTTACGAAAACAACTGATCAGTGGAAGCCATTGCAGCTATAATCTCAAGACCTTCCATTCAGATAGTGCAACATCTCGACTTCAAACACTATCAGGCCTGTACTAAGTGTGGACAAAACTGATCCAATTTTTATGTGTTGTTTCATCTTCATTTTGTAATTAAACTTTATCCATATATCTTTAATAACTTTACCTATCCATAAGCTGTTTCCAGAGCAGTAGAGTGAAATTAACTATCCTTTTCTTTTTGAAGTCAAAAATGCTTTGCTGCTGAGTTATCTTAAATTGAATTTCTCATTCCATGGGTAAAAATACACACACAATTCAAAGGCAACTTTGAGAAAACACCTATTGAGGCACCCCTGAGATGCTGTTTTCTTTAGTTTCTCAACATGTTTCCCCAGCACCATGTGGCCTTATTGTGTGTAGTAATATTTTTTCTGACACTTTAATGCCTTTTTGAAATTCAAATACATTACACCAACTGCTTTATCCACCCTGCTTGTTACATTCTCAAAGAACTCTAATAAACTTATCAAGCATCATTTCCTTTTCATTACACCATATTGACTCTGTTTTGATTATATAATGATTTTGTTAATGCTGAGCCGTGAATTCCTTAATAATGGATTCCAATCTTTTAGCAGTGACAGATGTTAAGCTCATTGGGCTATAGTTTGCTGCTTTCTGTCTCTCTCCATTCTTGAATAAAATTATTATGTTAGAAGGGGTGGCACAGTGAATAGCACTGCTGCCTCACAGTGCCAGGAACCTGGGTTCAATTCCCAAGTAGGGTCACTATCTGCGTGAAGTTTGCACATTCTCCCCATGTCTGCAAGGGTTTTCTCCGACTAATCCGGTTTCCTCCCACAGTCCAAAAATGTGTGGGTCAGGTTTATTGGCCAGATTAAATTGCCACTTAGTGTTGGGGGACTAGCAGAGTAAGTATGTGAGGTTACGGTGATAGGGCCTGGGTAGGATTGCAGGCTCGATAAGTGGGATGGCCTCCTTCTGCACTGTAGGGATTCCATATTTTCCAATTTATTGCAGAATCTAGGGAGTTTCAGAAGAATACAACCCATGCACCCACCTGGTGGGAGTTTACAACCTTGCTCATCCTGAAACTATAAAATCCTGATCGAAGTTAACAGACCTCTCCATTGTCCGCTCCTCACTGACTCCGATTTCCATGGCAGGCTGGTAAAATTCCGGCCATTTCTTTTACCTACAGCTCTAGTTATTTAATTCGCCAGCAGAGTCACAACATGGTTTGGGTAAAGTCTGCCTGTGTTAGCTTTGCTTGACCCCTGTGTGTTAATAGTTATTTATTGTTTGCAATAGATCCTTTTATACTTCGAGTTACATTGAGTTGCCCTTGATTATCACATTTGTCCCAATGATACAGTTTCCTCTTTTCTTCGTACTAAAGCCAGTACCCCATGAATTGAAACCAATTTCTCACACATCAATCTCTGAGCCATACTTTCAGCTTCCTGATTTTATTTACCCTACACCAATTTTCTTGTGGCTAATGCAGTAATCCATAAATTTGTACTTTTGAGGTTATGCTTTCTAATTTAACCTCTAGCTGCTCATGTTCCCCCAGTAGAACCTCTGACCTTGTCCTCTCTACATCATAACAACCACACGGACCGCGACAACTGGATCCCTCCTCCACCATTCAACATTCTTCTCAAGGACTAATGAGATGTCGTTAACCTAACACTGGGCAGGCAACTAAACCCTCTATCCCTCAACTAAAAATGCTTTGCTGCTGGGTTATTTTAAATTGAATTTCTTATTCCATGGGTAAAAATACCCACACAATTCAAAGGCGACTTGAGAAAATATCTATTGAGGCACCCAAGAGGCACTGTTTTCTTTAGTTTGTCAACATGTTTCCCCAACACCATGTGGTCTTATTGTATGTGGTAACATTTCCCTCAGCTGCAGAGAACATTATCAACAACCCCCCACCATTCCCCCCTAGACAGAAGAACTAGTGGTAAATGGGGAAGGTATGAGATGGCATCTCCAGTAACCCAAACTCTACCCCCACCATTATTGCTTGTATGCAGCCACTAAGGAAATACATTTTTTTCTTATAAAAGCAAATTACTGCAGATTCTAAAATCTGAAACCAAGAAAGAAAATGCTGGGAAATTTCAGCTGGTCTGGCAGCATCTGTACGGAAAGAAAAGAGCTGATGTTTCGAATCCGGACGACCTATTGTCAAAACCTTTGTCAAAATGTTTTTGGTCCATGTGATGTAGGCACACCCACAGAACTGTTAGACATGGAATTCCAGGATTCTGACCTAGCAACAGTGAAGGAACAATGATCTATTTCCAAGTCAGGATGGTGAGGAGCTTGGGGAGGAATTTCCAAGAGGTGATGTCCTCAGATATCTGCTGCCCTTGGTCTTCTGGACAGCAGTGGTCATGGGTTTGGAAAATGCTGTCTAAGGAAGGTCAGCAATGATCCCAGTATAGATAATGACTGAGAAGGAAAACATTAATTGGGAAGGTAACCCTTCCATTCTCATTGTGAATCCAGATAAAACACAATTTGTTGTAAATGCAGTTACTTCTTTACATTCTGTATCTATGACAATTTTCAATTTGTAGCAATCCCCTTGTGCAACTGATAGGAAAATATGCAATTATTTCAATAACTTAATACAATCATTTCCCTTTTGATGATTTGCAGCACTTCCTGCCACAGGAACTTATCTCCAACAATCCATAAGCTGTTATTTTTCTGTAATCTGTTTTAACAGAGTTTTATGATTATCAGGACTAATATTTACACTTGTATTAATTGTGTTTACCAGATTAAATACTGTCTCATGGCACAACTTTGATACCCAATAGTGATTAATACAGTCAAATTTCAAGGAGCCAAAATGTTTATTTCTAATGAGCAAGATAAAATGGCATCAGTGTAATAGAAATAGAAAGATTGCAATAAAATACATTAAGGATTTATTATTTTTGAAAGTAATACATTTGAACACAAGCAAAAATGTTCTTTATCTTTGTAAAGACAAAGGGGTACTTTTAAATCCATGAGCTGGTGAAGTGAGAAGATATGTCCCCATCGTGAGGAGCGCGGCAGGCCAAGAGACATCAGAGGGTCCTTTAGCGTCCATCTGATCACGAGTCTACGGTGCCCTTTTGTTTTAACGATTTCCATATGATTAGTGGGCTCAGTATGATAGTCTGCATGCTTGCTAACAGCTCCCTTCCTGCTGGGAGACATTCCTAACATTGGGGTTTACAGATGCTCCCCACCAATGGAGAATTGCTTTTGGGGACAGAGGCTATTGAGAAGATTGGGGTAAGGAGGGGAGCCTCTGAGGCAGTGTCATTCTGGCAGTGCCAACCTGACCCTGGCACTGCCCACCAGCCACCCTGGCACTACCCAACAAGCACCAGACAGTACCAAGAAAGCAGGGCCTACTGGAGAGGGTGGGATGATTGGTGAAGATGGGGGACTTTGCAGTGTGATTGGTGGGGGAGAGAGTGATTGGGGCTGGCCATCAAAGGGAGGTGGCCTGGGGGGAAGGGAATGTAACAGAAGGCCAGAAATTGGGGAAAGGTGGGCATTGAGAAGGCCAGCAATTGGGGTCAAAGTCAGGAAGCTAGCAATTGGGAAGGGGAAGCCAGTGATTGAGAGGCCAGTGTTCTCTGACAGATCTCCCCACCGACAGATTGGCGCATACACAATGGCCCACTCAGCACTAAGAAGTCTCACAACACCAGGTTAAAGTCTAACAGGTTTATTTGGTAGCACAAACCACAAGCCTCGACTTTTGGAGCGCTGCCTCTTCATTAAGTGAGTGGAAGTTCTGTTCATAAACAGGACATATAAAGACATAAACTCAATTTACAAACTAATGGTTGGGATGCAAATCTTTACAGGCAATCAAGTCTTAAAGGAACAGACAATGCGAGTGGAGAGAGGGTTAAGCACAGGATGTGTGTTGTCTCCAGCCAGGAAAGTTAGTGAGATTTTGTACGAAGTAATCCAGAGATTACTACTTTCTGGGGCCTGCTTTTTTTAATCTGCTTCCTGACCCCGTCTTCTGCTTAGAGGGCCTCATTCCTCTTTCTAACTATATTAGTGCTATTAATATGTACCGGGAATGCAGCCATTCAGTGCCATTCCTAACCCGGGCATCAAGGAGGCAACATATCACCCTGTAGTCTCTTTGGCAGCCACAAAAATACCTGTCTGTTCCATTTACAATTGAATCTCTGATAGCCTTGCCATTCTCTCCCCACCCTTCTATAGCAGACCCATCTATGGTGCCATGAAATTGGCTGCCACTGCTTTCCGCTGCACCGTCATCTCCCCCGACAGTATCACAAATTGTATATCTATTAGATAGGGGGATGCACGACCGGCCTTCTTCTACACTGCTTAGTACGCACTCATATGCTTTCCGCCTGCTTGGTTTTCACCTCCGGTGTGACCGCCTCACTGAGCATGTTATCCATAACTTGCTCAGCATTATTGGATGCTCCAAAGCAAATCTGCCCTCTGTTCCAACTGCAAAATGTAGTTAGCCAGTCACTTCAGTTATACACACTTCCTACACAGGTGGTTACCAAGGACAACTGAAGCTTCTACGATTTACCACATAGCACGGGAGGAGCACATCTCAGATATGAGCTGTCCTGCCCTGATGGCCATTAAGCCTCTTGTTTACTCCATTTTTAACAAAAAAGTATACTGATATGAGAATGACAACTTATCTCCCTTACACTAACTTTACTTTCCCTACGTTACTTGTTTACTTTTATTAATTTATTATCAAAGCCCTGGCTGCAATTTTCTGCTCTTTACATACCTAGCACAGATTGTGCCCATCCTGGAAAATTGGGTGCAGGCTTAAAAATGGATTTTGCAATCATCTTGGACGCTTGCTACTGGTTCAAATGAAATGTCACACAGAAAGGGTGCAAGGCTGATTGGCATATTTAGAGTAACATTTCAATAGTTTTAGCCCAATTTATGCAGGATTTCCCTTCGGGCACAGTGAGAACCTGATTAGAATCATTACTCATCTCCACCAGGTCTGATAAACATGCCAGGTGACTCTGAGGCCACTGTAGCCTCTGGGTGATGGGAGATATGACTGGGAATGCTCACCTGACACACTGGCAGTGCCTAGCTGGCAATGTGTCAGGGGCAGTGTGAAAAGGATAGGATCTGAGTGCTGATGAGGCCTGATTAGAGATCATAAATGATGATGTGAAGGGGGAAAAGATGAAGAGAGTGTCGTAAAGGGGTGAAGCATGAAGGGGGGAATGTTGCAGGTCATGAAGGGGACCCTTTGGGAGGACCCCAATGCACATGATCTATGTCAGGAAGATTATGGAGAGAAATGTCACTCATGAAAACTGTGTGATAGGGAGTTCCCGATGTCCATGGAGAGAAGATGGAGGTCTTCTAGTATACTGTGAGACCTTTCAAAACAGCGCCTGGTCACTTTGCAGCTGGGCTCAATAGTGTAACAGTGTGTTTAACTTTCCCCCACCAACCCTCTGAGAACTGGTGTACAAGTCACCACTCAACCAAAGAATGACTAAACATGGGATGATTGCAGACTGGGATGGAGTATTCTGGTTTTCTCGCCTAGTCATTTTTTTGGGAAATTCCCCTCTATGTCTTCACTTTGTTGACTTGTTTTTCAATTAATCCCTTCTTCCAAAAAAAGAGAAAAACACTTCCCTCCCTCCCCACCTTCACCTAACTTCCACATTTACTAAATTAGCACTGTCTTTGTTTGGTGCACCCTCTATTGTTACAACTAAATGTAGCCCTTAAAAACTAGGTAACCACAAAAAAAGAAATTACACATTATAAACAATGAAAATAGTAAATACATACCAAACTGTACTCGCCCAATCAGCTGTTTCCATTTCGCGTGAGTACAGTTTTGAAGATTGCCATTGCTCAGAAGCACTAAACTCCAAACCATCACTCAGGTTTCTCACAGCATTTCTTGTAATGTCACTTCATTTTTATTTATCCAGAACTAACTGCAAAATTACTATTCCCACATTGCTTCACTGTGACACTGACTGTGAGGACATTGTTCACAACAGGCTTCACTGTGATACTGACTGTGAGGACACTGTTCCCAAATTGCTTCACAGTGACACTGACTGTGAGGCACTGTTCCCAAAAAAATTCACTGTGACACTAACTGTGAGGATACTGTTACCAAAAAAATTCACTGTGACACTGACTGTGAGGCACTGTTCCCAAAAGAATTCACTGTGACACTGACTGTGAGGCACTGTTCCCAAAAAAATTCACTGTGACACTGACTGTGAGGCACTGTTCCCGAATTGCTTCACAGTGACACTGACTGAGGCACTGTTCCCAAAAAAATTCACTGTGACACTAACTGTGAGGATACTGTTACCAAAAAAATTCACTGTGACACTGACTGTGAGGCACTGTTCCCAAAAGAATTCACTGTGACACTGACTGTGAGGCACTGTTCCCAAAAAAATTCACTGTGACACTGACTGTGAGGCACTGTTCCCAAAAGAATTCACTGTGACACTGACTGTGAGGCACTGTTCCCAAAAAAAATCACTGTGACACTGACTGTGAGGATACTGTTACCAAAAAAATTCACTGTGACACTGACTGTGAGGATACTGTTACCAAAAAAATTCACTGTGACACTGACTGTGAGGCACTGTTCCCAAAAGAATTCACTGTGACACTGACTGTGAGGCACTGTTCCCAAAAAAATTCACTGTGACACTGACTGTGAGGCACTGTTCCCGAATTGCTTCACAGTGACACTGACTGAGGCACTGTTCCCAAAAAAATTCACTGTGACACTAACTGTGAGGATACTGTTACCAAAAAAATTCACTGTGACACTGACTGTGAGGCACTGTTCCCAAAAGAATTCACTGTGACACTGACTGTGAGGCACTGTTCCCAAAAAAATTCACTGTGACACTGACTGTGAGGATACTGTTACCAAAAAAATTCACTGTGACACTGACTGTGAGGCACTGTTCCCAAAAGAATTCACTGTGACACTGACTGTGAGGATACTGTCACCAAACTATTTCATTGTGATGCTAACTGCAAGCACACAGTTTGCAAACTGCTTCATTGTGACTCTGATTGTGAAGATACTGTTCCCAAACAGTTTCACTGTGTCGCTAACTGCAAGCACACAGTTCCCAAACTGCTTCATTGTGACACTCACTGTGAGCATCTTGTTCTCAAACTGTTCTCACTCCATGTCCACTATCTATCCTGAACACCTCAAATTTCCGTTTGTGCACTGTTTAAATGTTTTATGGTCATTTGAAAAGCAATGAGCAACAGATCTGGAAATCGGATTAACATTGGGCTAAACATTTACTGTAATTGAAAGAATACTTATGGTAGAAGTAAAGGCTAAATGCTGTATAAGTTATAGCCTCAGCTAAAAATGTAGACTTCGCACACATGAGCATAGGCCAAGCTTGTGTTAGTGTATGTAAATATTAAAGTATACGAATAAAACTAAATTCCTTTTAACTTCAGGGCATTCTGGAGGATCAGAAACAATATAGCCATGAGATAGGCCTGGAGGGTTGGTAGAAAACATTCTCAATTCTAATTAGAATCTGGGAAACAGATAGTACAATTTATATGTCATTTAAAGTTTATTTATTAGTCACAAGTAAGGCTTCTATTAACACTGCAATAAACTTAATGAGAAATTCCCCTAGTCCCCAAACTCTGGTGCCTATTCAAGTCAAAGCACCCAACAAGCATGTCTCTCCGGCTGTGGGAGAAAACCAGAACAGCTGGGGGAAACCCACGCAGACACAGGGAGAATGTGCGATCTCCACACAGACAGTGACCTAGCAGGGAATCAAACCCAGTTCCCTGTTGCTGTGAGGGAGTAGTGCTAATTACCATGTCACCGTGCTACCCATTTAATATAAATGAGAAACCAAATCCATCACTATAATAAAACTTATACCTATCAAAAGCACTCATGGGTGAATCATAAGCAGAATCACTGTTGTCTGATTAACAAGTCTTTGCTGTGACGGGAACTTCCAAGGTATCTATTAGCATGCACTGTCTCTTTAAAGAGAGCTAAGTCTACATCATGTGGTGCGACATGCCTTGGAGACATAATAGAATTCAGAATTAGCTGGTGCAATTGCGTTGACCTGTGAATTTGACTTTGCGTTCACCCACGCAACTCTATCACCACCCCCAGCCTGCATAGAAACCACCCTCATTTTAAAATCTAGGCCAGAGGCCAAAGGAGAGATTTTAATTTGTTCAAAGCACATCTATTTCTACAGAACAAAAATCAGGTTTTATTTTACTGACAAGACAATTACAATGAGTTCAACCTTCAATGTAACTTTTGATATTAATGCATTGCTCCAGAGTAGATCATAAGATCGGAGAACAGAAGGACTCCAGTTTTCCATATATGAGAATGTGGGTGATCTGTAAACCTTGGAATGAGTCTTCTCTTTGCAACAGCTTAGACCAGGTACTGAGATAAAAGTTGCTCCTGTTCAATTGGACAGTCATTTTAAACAAATCTGGCAAAGATGTATGATTATCAGCTGTAATGAAATGTAAGGTAATGATGTCTCTGATTCATAAACTGAGTGTGATTATCTGACTGGTTTGAATAATAAAACATTAATTACATAACTTAGATGTACAGATTACATAGAATTTTACAATTTCCCTCCAATATTAAATACCATATGAAATGATACTTTTCTGCCTTTCGTGAATCTTTCGTGATTTCCATGATTTCTTTACTGGCTTAATGCTCCTCCACCTTTTGAAACTGTAATGTTGAGTTCACTGGCATAAAACAAACATGGAACCAATCTGCTCCCTGAGCACAATGAAATTAAAGGTTCTTAATAGTGGATTTCTGTTAGAAAATATGTTGGGTATATGTATGTGGCGCCATTGAATGCAGCACTTACAGTTCTTTCCTCCACCATATACTTTCTTCCAAAGTTAATGGTTGCTCGATTTGATTTGATTTATTACTGTTACGTGTGTTAACATATAGTGAAAAGTATTGTTTCTTATGTGTATACAGAAAGAGCATACCGTTCACAGAGAAGGAAACGGGACAGTGCAGAATGTTGTGTTACAGTTATAGCTAGGGTGTAGAGAAAGATCAACTTAATGCAAAAGTCATTCAAAAGTCTGATGGCAGCAGGGAAGAAGCTGTTCTTGAGTCGACTGGTATATGATCTCAGACATTTGTATCTTTTTTCCTGACAGAAGAAGGTGGAAGAGAGAATGTCTGGGGTGTATGGGGTCCCACTTTTCAGAGGCAGTGGAAAGTTTAGACATAGTAAATAGATGGGAGACTGGTTTGTGTGATAGATTGGGCTATGTTCACAACTCTTTGTAGTTCCCTGCAGTCTTGAGCATACCAAGCTGAGGTACAGTCAGAAAGAATGCTTTCTGTAAGAATGCATACTGCAATTCAGCTTACAGCAGGTAAAATAGAAACATAGGTACATAGAATATAGTTGTAAGAGTAGGCTATTTGGCTCTTTGAGCCTACACCATCATTCAATATGATCATGATTGATCATGCACTTTTAGTATATCATGCCCACTTTCTCTCCATACCCCTTGATCTCTTCAACATATGTCCAGCTCCCTCTTGAACGTATCTAATGAACTGGCTCCAACAGCGTTCTGTGGTAGGAAATTCCATAGGTTCACAACTCTGAGTGAAGAAGTTCTGGCTTATCTCAGTCCTGAATGAATTACCTCTTATTCTTTGTCTACGACCCCTAATTCTGCATTTCCCCAATATTGGGAACATTCTTTCATATCTAGCCTGTCCAGTCCCATTAGAATTTTTTTATGTTTCTATGAGATCCTCTCTCATTCTTCTAAATTCCAGTGAGTGCAAGCCCAGTCAATCCAGTCACTCGCCATATGTCAGTCCTGCCATTCCAGAAATCAATCTGGTGAACCTTCACTGGACTTTCTCAGATGATGACTTTCCTCAGACTAGGAGACCAAAACTGTGCACAATACTCAAGTGTGGTCTCACCAAGGTTCAGTACAACTGCAGCAATATATCCTCACTCCTATACTCAAATCCTCTTGCTATGAAGGCCAGCATGCCATTACTTTTCCTCACCACCTGCTGTACCAACCATCAATAACTATTCCACCATGACACCCAGATCATGCTGTACTTCGCCTTTTCTAAACTGCCACCATTCAAATAATAATGTTCTTCCCTTTTTTTACCACCAAAGTGGTTAACCTAACATTTATCCACATTATGTTGTATTTGCCCACTCAGACAGCCTGTCCAAGTAACCCTATAGCCTCTTACCATCCTCCTCACAGTACATACTGTCACCCAGCTTAGTGTGGCCTTCAAATTTGGAGATATTCCATTCGATTCCTTTATACAAATCATTAATGTATATTGTGAATAGCTGGGGTGCCAGCATTGAACCCTATGGGTGCCCCGCTAGTCACTTCCTGCCACTGTTTGCTTCCTATCTGCCAACCAGTGCTCTATCCTCATCAATACATTACTCCCAGTACCATGAGCTCACTAATCTCTTATGAGGGACCTTGCCAAAAGCCCTTTGAAATTCCAGATTCAGAACATCCACTGGTTCACCATTGTCCATTCCGTTGGTTACATCCTCAAAAAATTCCAGAAGATTTGTCAAGCATGATTTCTGTTCAGTGAATCCATGCTGTCTTGGACTGATCCTATCACCGCTTTCCAAATGCTCAGTTATTATATCCTTAATAATTGACTCCAACATTTTCTCCACTACCAATTTCAGGCTAACCTCTCCAAAATTCCCCATTTTCTCTCTCCCTCCTTTTTAAAAAAAGTGGTGTTACATTAGCTACTCTCCAAATCCACTGGACCTCTTCCATGATCTATAGAATGCTGGAAAATGATCACCAATGCATCCATTATTTCTAGGGTCACTTCCTTGAGTACTTTGGGATGCAGAACATCAGGATGTGAGGATGCATTGGGTTTAATCCTATAAAGCAGACTGTACATAGAGAAAGAAAGGAAAGCGTGCAGAATGTTGTGTTACAATCAGAGCTAGGGTAGAGACAAAGATCAACTTAATACGAGGTAGGCCCATTTGAAGATCTGACTGCAGCAGGGAAGAAACCATTCTCGAGTCAGTTGGTACGTGACGTCAGATTTTTGTATCTTTTTCTTGATGGATAAAGATGGAAGAGAGAATGTCCAGGATACATGACATACTCTCCTGATAATGCTAAATGCTTTTCTGAGGCAGCGAGAGTATAGATAGAGTCAATGGGTGGGAAGCTAGTTTTCGTAATGAACTGGGCTTCATTCACAATTCTTCCTATTTTCTTACACTCTTGGACAGAGCAGGAGCCATATCAAGCTGTGATATAAGCAGAAAGAATGCTTTCTACGGTGCAACTTTTGATTTGATTTGATGTATTATTGTCATATGTATTAACACACAGTGAAAAGTATTGTTTCTTGCTCGCTATACAGACAAAACATACTGTTCATAGAGAAGAAAACAAGACAGTGCAGAATGTAATGTTACAATCAAAGCTAGGGATTAGAGAAAGATCAACTTCATGCAAGGTAAGTCCCTTCAAAAGTCTGACAGCAGCAGAGAAGAAGCTGTTCTTGAGTCGGTTGGTACGTGACCTCAGGCTTTTGTATCTTTTTCCCAATGGAAGAGGTGGAAGAGAGAATAACTGGATGTGCGGGGTCCTTAATTACGATGGCTGCTTTTCCGGGGCCGCAGAAGAGGAAGTGTATACAGAGTCAATGGACTTCTATAGAAGTTGTAGCATCTGAGAGTTCTAGCAGACATGCCAAATTTCCTTAGTCTCCTGAAAAAGTAGAGATATTGGTGGGCTTTCTTAACTATAGCTTTGGCATGGAGAGGTCAGGACAGGTTGTTGGTGATCCTAAAAACTTGAGGCTTTCGACCATTTCCACTTCATCCCAGTTGATGTAACAAGGGCATGTTCTTCACTATGCTTCCTAAAGTCAATGATTATTTCCTTTGTTTTGTTGACATTAGGGGAGAGATTATTGTTGCTGCACCATACACCATACGTACTCTGTCTCATCATTGTTTGGGAACCGACCCACTACGGTGGTGTCATCAGCAAACGTGAAAGTTGAGTTGGAGGGGAATTTGACCACACAATCATTGGTGTATAAAGAGTATAGTAAGGGGCTGAGAACACAATCTTGTGTGGCACCAGTGTTGAGGATGATCGTCACCTTCCTTTCCATTAGGAGTTTCCAGATTAACCTGTGTCTGCTTGACAGGCCAAACATTGGCCAGAGAGGAACAAATTCTTCAAGAGTCTTCAAGAATGGAATTATAACAGCCTTCACGATGTTTAAGATGAGCATCTCATCCCACCATCTCAACGCCCCAGCCCCCTTGCTCAGAGGCTGACTGGATCAGCGCCAGAGCTGGATGGGGTGCTAGGCAACACCAAGAGAAGGCAGGGATCAAATATTGTTGGGCAAGGGCCAATGCTGTGCTTGACCTGATCTATGTGCCCCTCTACTAAGGTCAATTAAACCCTGCCAGCAAAGTCTCAGTGAGGTCAGTCGTGGGGGTTACATTGGAGTAGGCTTCCTTGTACACAACTGACAGAAGGTTTGCGTGCAGATAGGTAGTTAGGAAGGAAAATGGATTGTTAGTCTTTATTGCAAAGAATAGGGCGCATACACACAGTGTAATCTTGCTGTAATCTACAGGACATTAGTGAAGCTGCACCTGGAATACTGTGGACAATTTTGGTCTCCTTACTTGTGAAAGATATACCTACATTGGAGGCATTTCAAAAAGTTTCACAAGGCTGATTCCTGGGTTGAGGATTTTTCTATCAGGAAAGATTAGGCAGATTGGCTTGATGCTTTGAGTTTAGAAGAATGAGAGGAAATCTTCTTGTAACATTCTAAGGCGGCTTGACAGGGTAGATGGCCAGAGAATGTTTCCTCCTGTGAGGGAATCTAGAATAGAGGGTTCAGTTTAAAAATAAGGCGTCTCCCATTTAAGGTGGAGATGAAGAGGAACTTCTTCATTGTGAGGGTGGTTATCTCCCTATATTGGTCCCTATATGGGAATCTTCAACAATAGGCATAGCCTAAAGATAAGGATATGTCATTAGGACGTTAGGACGGCTGCGTGGGCTCGTTGGGCCGAAGGGCCTGTTTCCCGTGCTGTGTTGCTCTTTGTTCTTTGTTGTTCTTTGTTAGTCTTTGGAATTCTCTTCCCCAGAGAGCTGAGGGATTGAGTCACTGAATTTATTCAAAGCTGAGTAAGAGATTTTTATTGACAAGGGAGTCAAGGATTGTGGTACCAAAGAAAAAAATGTTGGGAAATCTCAGAAGGTCTGACAGTATCTGTGGTCTGTGCTTATGGGGACAGGCAGCAAGCTGGAGTTGAGACAGAGCAGGCTCAATGGATTCAAATAAAAGCAAATTATCCCAGATACTGAAAATCCGAACTTAAACAGGTCTAGCAGCGTATGTGGGGAGTGAAACATTGTTAATGTTTTGAAACATTGGCTGGAATTTTACTGCCCTGTCCATCATGGGAATCGGAGCAGGTGGAAAGATCCATTGAACCTGGGTGGGATTTTACAATTCCAGGACAAGCGAGGCTGTAAAATCCCACCCATTAGCTTTGTTCCCCTCTCCACACACATCGCCAGACCTGTTGAATATTTCCAGCATTATCTGTCTTTATTTCAGCTCAAATAATTGATTGGAATCTGCTTTCTTCCATTTCTCATGATCCTGTGTTCTTTTTGTAAGTATCCAGGTCACATACCGAGAAATTTGAGGCTCCAATCCTTTGAGCATTTATACTTAGTCAAAGGACTCATCGTCTGTTCAAGGAGTATTAAATGATCATTATCACAGCGATAGCATGATTGTGTGTTGGCTTTTCACTCCTGCTGGCAAATCCGTTAACAACTTTGTTTGTACAGCGAAGCATGGCAGTACAGTAATACGCTAATGCAATAACAAAGCAAGCTGCGGTAGAAAGTTTAAGGTTTATTTATTAGTTAGGCTGACATTAACACTGCAATGAAGTTACTGTGAAAATCCCCTAGTTGCCACATACCGATGTCTGGTTGGGTATGCTGAATTTAGATTGGCCATTGCACCTAACCAGCACATCTTTCAGATTTATGGGAGGACCGTAGCACCCACAGGAAACCCACGCAAACATAGAGAGAATGTGTAGACTCTACACAGTGACCCAAATCGGGAATCAGACTCCTGGCACTGTGAGGGAGTAGCACTAACTACTGTCCCATCATATATTTACTCAAACATGTTAAAGTTACTTAAAAGTTGTCAGTATGACATTATTTTGAGATAGATAAACTGGCTGAGTTTTTAAAATATTTCTGTTAACCTTCTTATAGCATCAATTAGTTGAGATTTTTATTCATAGACTATTGTAGATATGCAACAATTTGACTGCATAAAGGGATAATATTCTTGCAAGAGAAATCAAATTGATAATAACAGTCTGTTATTTCTGTGTGAGTGGCTGTGGAACAGATACTCAGCACAGAGGAAGTTCAGGCTGGGTATTGTGAGGAGGGCTAACAGATGAGCTCTCATGGTGGAAATGGTAGAAACTTTGCAACTGTACCTCAACATAGAATCATGGAATAATGCAACACAAAAGGATGTTAGAATGTAATCAGTATTGGATGTAATGTAACTTTGTATTGGATATAACGTGACCAGTAGTAACAAGCTGTAAGGGTCAGCTGGCCCAGCAAACAATGGAACCAATTGCAGAATGATGTAATGGTGATCTGACCAGCTGACTCCGTATAAATAAGAATCTGTTGGGAACTGTGGGAGAGCTTGGAGTGGTCCTGGACGAGATCCCAAGTTTGGAGTAATGAAGTTTCTTTACTAAACCCTTTCTATGATTTATAAGTCAGAGTAAGTTTTGTTGCATTGTTATTGTCTGCATTGAAGAGTTCCTCCTAATGAAACAAAAGAGACAATTTGTCCCATCAAGTCTGTGATGATTTTCGAAGAACAACAAGACACTGTTATCACTAAAGGAGATGGGAATTCTCCGACCCTCTTTAGCTGACTTATCTTGATTGCAGCCTATTTGCTTCTCTGGAACTTTTGTCAGAGACCTTGTCATGTGAGGAGGTCATTTATTGCTGCAACTGCTCTAATTAGTCAACTGTATTAATTGCAGACAGCTGGGATCGTGGATCATCTCCTTAAGACAACGGCAAAGAAAGGTGACAAGGGGAAATTAAAAACAATACACCATTGGGCAAAATGATTTTAAAAATCAGAACAGATTTGAGATGTTATTTCTCTAAGTACTGAGATATCTCCTCAACAACTACTCCACAGATAGGTCCACAGGTGAGTGATGAAGGCACAGCATTCCAAAAGCTCATGATTCCAAATAAACTTGCCGGACTTGAACCTAGTTTTGTGAGACTTCTTACTGTGCCCACCATATCAGAAGCCAGCTGAATGTGCTAGATTCTGAAACAAGTCAGGTGTTAAAGTGCCGGAGTGTGTAGGATTTTTAGGCAATTAGAATTTGGGAAAACAGTGTTGCATCAAGAAGCCAGCTCCAAACCATAAGCTTCACTCCAATATATTGTGAGGGAGTCTCTCAGGAGAGGCATGTTCTTAATTAAGGTTTTCAACTTTAACTTTGATCCATGGATTTCCCAGTCTTGGAACTCCCCAGTGAAAGCAAGGAATGAATTTAGCAATTAAGGGGGTGGAAGATATGTCAGGAAATTAAGCTGATAAATACTCAGCATTCACAATAGCTTTCTTAACTGCTAACAGGAATGGGTTTGTTTGCAGCATTAGTGCTGAGATATTATTATGCTCACCTGGGAGTTCTCTCAACACTCTGTAGGTATCCACACTATGGATTTTGGAGATATGATTTGTGGTTTAAAGCTCTGACCCACATCAGCAAGGGTATCACTTATTCTGCCTTAGAATGTGGACCAAGATACAGCAGTTGCAGGAACATCACCAGCAACAATATCAAAGCAGCAACAGCCAGTCAATCTATGCTTTCTTTTGTAAGGAAGGAGACCTATGAGTGAGTGTATTTACCCGATAAATTAAGATATTTGATGGTAACCACGTGGGATAGACTTTTTTATTATTATTATTCATTCATGAGGATGCTGTTGTCAGTGGCATACCAAACATTTATTGTCCATATTAAACTACGCCAGAGAAGATGGTGATGAGCTGCCTTCTTGAATTGCTGCAGTCCATGTGGTGTAGGTACTGTTATGAGGAGAGTTCCAGGGTTTTGATCGAATGATGAAGGTGATACATTTCCAAGTTAGAATGACACGTGAGTTGGAGGGAAACTTGTAGGTAATCATAGAAACCCTACAGTAGAGAGAGAGGCCATTTGGCCCATCGAGTCTGCACTGACAACAATCCCACCCAGGCCCTACCCCCATATCCCTACATATTTACCCACTAATCCCTCTAAGGTACACATTTCTGGACATTTTATTTAAGCATGGCCCGTCAACCTAACCCACACATCTTTGGACTGTGGGAGAAAACCAGAGTACCCAGAGGAATCCCATGCAGACACAAGGAGAATGTGCAAACTCCAGACAGACAGTGACCCAAGCCAAGAATCAAACCCAGATCCCTGGAGCTGTGAAGCAGCAATACTAACTACTGTGCTACTGTGCTGCCCTAATAATGCTGCACTTGTCCTTCTAGGGTGATAGAGATCACACATTTGTCAAAGGACCCTTGGTGTTTCATTGCAGAGCATCTTACAGATGGTGCATACTGCTGCCAGTGCTGGAAAGGGTGAATGGTTAAGGTGCTAGACAGGTGCCAATTTGAGTTTCTTTGATCTGAATGGCATTGAGTTTTGTGTGTGCTATTGGAGCTGCACACTTACAAAGGCAAGTGGAAAGTATTCCATCACTCTCCTGGCTTGTACTTTTTAGGGAGTTTGAAATGTGAGTGGAGAGTCAGGAGGTGAATTATTCACCTCTGAATTCTAAGCCTTTGAGTTGATCTAATAGCCACAGTATTTAAATGGCTGATTCAGTTAAGGCTGTAGTTAATAGTGACCAACCTCATCCCAAACTGCTCCAGTTTGTTGATAGTGGAGGATTCAGCAATAGTAATGTCTTTGCATTTTAATGGATAGACTTTAGACTTGATTTTTGATGGTCAGAACATTTTCTGGACCTTGCTGGCACTGACTGCCTCATAGTATAAGAAGTTGTGAAGGGAAATGAAAACTGTAATCCTCAGCAAATATCCCTATTGATGAAGTAGCTGAAGATATTCAGTTATAGGGCACTATCATGAAGAACTGTAGTTGCATTTTTTGGGGGGCTATGTATGACTCCAGCCAGTGGAGAAAAATCCCCCTGATTTTACAAGGGCAACTCTCAGTCAAATACTGTCTTTACGTCAATGGCAGTCACTATCCCCTCACCTCTGAAATTCAGCCCTTGTCCATGTTTGGAACAATGAGATTAGAAGCTGAGAAATCCTGGTGGAAGGCAAACTGAGCTATGAGGAGAAGGTTATTGCTTTATATATGCCACCGATAACTCTGACAATTCCTTCCATTATCTTGCATGGGTCATGGACCATGTCTGTTCCATGTTATAAACTGCATTTCCTTCTTAGTTTTCACATGCTTCTGATCTACGGACACCCCGTACAGAGAGGGGTGAGAAGGTGGAGGACCTCCTTGCGAATCTGGGTTGGCAAAGCTTACCATCAATAGGTCCAGGCAGTGGGCCACCTGACAGGGTCGGCCGGCCCATTTGTCTGCTGCTCTATGGCAGCTACGTTCGCAGCAGGATGTCCCTGGACAGGAAGAGCAATGTGGAGGCCCTCTGTGTCCGCTGGGCACTGCAAGGGAATGGGATGCATTATAGACCTCTTTAGTCACATTTTAATTTTATGCTTTAAGTTTCCTTTCCTCTTTGTTTTCAGATTCAGGTGGTTCCCCCCCCCCCACACCTCTTTTGAGACCTGCCCTTTTTTTAAATTTGTCCTGAGTTAATTTGATTTAGTTTATTCGGTTATCCAAAAGATTGACAACACCTTCCATGACTTTGTTGATAAAAGTTAAAAGTTTATTTAATAGTCACAAGTAAGGCTTACATTAACACTGCAATGAAGCCACTGCGAGATTTCCCAAGTCACCACAGTCCGGTGGCCCTTTGGGTCAGCGTATTTAACCAGCACGTCTTTCCGACAGTGGCAAGAAATTGGAGCACCTGGAGGAAACCCACGCAGATACGGGGAGAATGTGCAAATTCTGCACAGACAGTAACTCGAGCCAGGAATCGAACTCAGGTTCCTGGCACTGTGCTAACCACTGTGCCATCATGCCACCCCTAATTGAGAGTAAACTGAGCAGTGATTAATCGAATTGGATTTGTCCAACATTTTATGCGTATCTGGGGCAATTTTCCACACACTTGGAGTGGCTGCCAGTGAACAACTTGTTCCAGAATACAACTCTTCAATACTGTAACTGGGATGTTGTTGGGCTTTTCAGACTTTGTTGCATTCAGTGCCTTCAGTTATTACTTAATATCTTGTGGAATGAATCAAATTGGCTGAAGACTGATGTGTGAAAGTGGGACTCTCAGTAGGAGGCCAGGATGAATCATCCACACGGAATTTTTGGCTGACTTTGGTTGCAATGTTCCCAGGCTTATCTCTTAGATTTATGGACTGGGCTCTGCTATCATGAATAATGAAAAATGTAAACTTACCAGGGCCTTTTCTGGCTTGGATCTTACCTGTCAACAGGCAGCTTTGCTGTACCCAATACTGAGAATGGCTGCTAGGTTTGGCAGTCAAAATGGCATCGCGGTCTGAATGGCATTATCAGATTGATGTTTTGTAGACTATCATCTATTTATGATGGTGACCTAGCATTTAGAATAGCGGCGGGTGCAAGTGCATTGGGAAATGCAGCTGGAATTGCCCAGCTTCACTCTCCAAGTGAACTAGTTTAAAATCAACCAGCCCTGCTCGCTGAGCGAACTGGTTTAAAATCAGCCCAACCCCGTTTGCTGAGCGAGCTGGTTTAAAATCAGCCCAGCCCCGTTTGCTGAGCGAACTGGTTTAAAATCAGCCCAGCCCCACTCGCTGAGTGAACTGGTTTAAAATCAGCCCAGCCCCACTTGCTGAGTGAACTGGTTTAAAATCAGCCCAGCTCCGCTCGCTGAGTGAACTGGTTTAAAATCAGCCCAGCCCTTTTCACTGAGCGAACTGGTTTAAAATCAGCCCAGCTCCGCTCGCTGAGCGAACTGGTTTAAAATCAGCCCAGCCCTTTTCGCTGAGTGAACTGGTTTAAAATCAGCCCAGCCCCGCTCGCTGAGTGAACTGGTTTAAAATCAGCCCAGCCCCGCTCGCTGAGCGAACTGGTTTAAAATCAGCCCAGCCCTTTTCGCTGAGTGAACTGGTTTAAAATCAGCCCAGCCCTTTCGCTGAGTGAACTGGTTTAAAATCAGCCAGCCCCGCTCGCTGAGTGAACTGGTTTAAAATCAGCCTAGCCCCGTTCGCTGAGCGAACTGGTTTAAAATCAGCCCAGCCCCACTCGCTGAGTGAACTGGTTTAAAATCAGCCCAGCCCCACTTGCTGAGTGAACTGTTTAAAATCAGCCCAGCCCCACTCGCTGAGCGAACTGGTTTAAAATCAGCCCAGCCCCACTTGCTGAGTGAACTGGTTTAAAATCAGCCCAGCCCCACTTGCTGAGCAAACTGGTTTAAAATCAGACCAGCCCCACTCGCTGAGCGAACTGGTTTAAAATCAGACCAGCCCCACTCGCTGAGCGAACTGGTTTAAAATCAGCCCAGCCCCGTTTGCTGAGCGAACTGGTTTAAAATCAGCCCAGCCCCGTTTGCTGAGCGAACTGGTTTAAAATCAGCCCAGCCCTTTTCGCTGAGTGAACTGGTTTAAAATCAGCCCAGCCCTTTTCGCTGAGTGAACTGGTTTAAAATCAGCTCAGCCCCGTTCGCTGAGCGAACTGGTTTAAAATTAGTCCTTAATTGTTTCCTGTTGGTCATGTAGAATGATTTTTGTCCAATGAAAAGATACAGTTTAATACATGAAATATAAGTCACTTGACCACAGAATAGACAATTGCCATTCTGAAAATGTGTTTCAGGTGTTTCGACCACTTTGGCACATCCTTCTAATACAGAACCTTATGGGTAGCCCAGATTCTGCTGGTCTGATACATGCTGCACAACTTGGCACAGCACTAGATGACTTTCTTGAATGTACCACCTTTTCTGATCAAGAGAATGAGGGGGAAGCAGAGATAGACCCAGTGCACAATAGCTGTGTATATACAGATGGTCATTGGCACGCAAGGGAAATCTATAGCACTCACAAACCCGCTCAATTCAGTTGACATTCCCCAAGCCTTCATTCAGTCTCCACCCTAACATGTCCTGGTTGCCTGTAATGCCACACCATGCCAATATCCTGGAACCTGTGAAGATCTCTCCCCAAATCTATCATATCTGTCGAGCTTCTATGTCCTTATATAGTATGGAAACTAGAACAATGCATAGTATTAAGCATGGCCTGGCAGGATGAAGTTTAACATAACATCACCACTTTGAACTCTTTGAACCACTAGAAATAAATCCCAGTGCTTTTTAAGCATTTATAATTGCTTTTCTGACCTGCAGTGCTATTTTTAATGATTTCCTTTAGCTTGGTCTCTTTGCACTTTTGCAGCATTCAATATTTTATTCTCTAAGTTGTTGGTGATGTTTCTATTTTCCTACTATGTACATTAACTCATATTTATCTATATTAGAGTTAATTTATTACTAAGCTGTCCATTCTGCAAGTTTCCTAATATCTTTCGATCTTCATAAACGTTGGGACAAGCAAACTAGCACAATTTAGGAAGAGTGAATTTTGTGAGTTGTTCAATGTTCTCGGATCAACAAAGAAACATTAGATTTACATTAGATTTAGTAATGAGCCAGCTTTAGTTAGCTGCCTAATGGTGTACAAATATTTATCTAATGACCAATGTTGTGTTTGAAAGGGAGAAATGTGACATATATAGTAAGGAATGGATTTTATCAAATTGCTCAAGGTTACCACAAGATTTCTGATTTGATTTGATTTATTATTGTCACATGTATCAGTATACATTGAAAAGCATTGTTTCTTGCATGCAGTGTAGGCAAAACATACCATTCATAGAGATGGAAAGGAGAAAGTGCAGAATGTAGAAATACACTCATCGCTAAGGTGTAGAGAAAGATCATCGCTAAGGTGTAGAGAAAAAGCTGTTAAGTTGGTTGCTATGTGACCTCAGACTTTTGTAACTTTTTCCTGACAGAAGAAATTGGAAGAGAGAATGCCTGGGATGCGTGGGGCTCTTAGTTATGCTGGCTGCTTTTTAGGGGTATTGGAAGTGTGGACAGAACCAATAAATGGAGGGTTGGGTTGCGTGCTGGACTGGGCTTCATTTGCAACCTTTACAGTTTCTTGCAGTCTTGGGCAGAGCAAGAGCCACACAAAGCTGTGAACCAACCAGCAATAATGTTTTCCCTGCTGCCATCAGATTTTTGAATGGACTTACCTCTCACTAAGTTGATCTTTCTCTACACCTTAGCGATGAGTGTATCTCTACGTTCTGTACTTTTTCCTTTCCATCTCTATGAATGGTATGTTTTGCCTACACTGCATGCAAGAAACAATGCTTTTCAATGTATACTGATACATGTGACAATAATAAATCAAATCAAATCAGAAATCTTGTGGTAACCTTGAGCAATTTGATAAAATCCATTCCTTACTATATATGTCACATTTCTCCCTTTCAAACACAACATTGATCACTATTAGATAAATATTCGTACATCATTAGGCAGCTAACTAAAACTGACTCATTGCACATTGCTAAATCTAATGTAAATCTAATGTTTCCTTGTTGGTCCGAGAATATTGAACACACTCACAGAATTTACTTTCTGAATTGAATCAGGCCATCCATTGATAATGGTTTTTCAGTTTCTGTTGACATCCCTGTATAAGTCTATTGTTAATTGGTCACGTTGCATTATGTGCCTACAGATGTCCTGCTGTCCCGTCTGCAGGTAAACAATCCATTGTACTGGGTCAGATCTCAAACAATTCTGAGCCAGTGCAGGAATGAGATAGAAAATCTGGTCAACTGGTGTGACAACAATGATCACTCCCTCAATAAAATGAAGCAGATAGTCATCAACTTCAGGAAGCATACAGGAGAACATGCTCCTGTTTACATCAGGGGGAGCGAAGTAGAAGAGATCAAGAGCTTCAAATTCTTTGGTGACCAACAACTTGTCTTGGTTGCCCCATGCCAACACATTAGCTAAAAGAGCTCATAAACACCTCTACTTTCTCAGAAGAGTAAGGAAATTTGGCACGTTCACAGTTCTCACCAACGTTTGTAGCTGCACGATAGGAAAACATTATTGCTGGTTGGTTCACAGCTCTGTGTGGCTCTTGCTCTGCCCAAGACTTAAAGAAACTGTAAAGGTTGCAAATGAAGCCCAGTCCAACATGCAAACCAACCCTCCATTTATTGATTCTGTCCACACTTCCAACACCCCTGAAAAGCAGCCAGCATAACTAAGAGCCCCACACATCCCAGGCATTCTCTCTTCCAATTTCTTCTGTCACGAAAAAGTTTGAAAGAGAGAAATGTGACATCGCTAGTAAGATATGGGTTTTATCAAATTGCTCAAGACAGCCAAAACATTTCTGGATTGTTTACCTGCACACGGGGATAGCCGGATGTCTGTAGGCATATTATGCAATTTGACCAATTAAAGATAAGCCTGCAGGGATGTCAATAGAAGCTATAAAACCATCATCAAATGATGGACTGATTCAAATCATAATGAGCAAGAAGACAGAGCCCAAAAGTAAACCATTGGAAACAATATCACTTGAATAGGGTACAAAATGTAATAAGCTCTTGGGACTTCTCTGCAAGGTATACTAATCAATAACCATGCTTGGAATCAATCATGGAGAAGAATTTTTCACTTACTAATCTTGGATTTAAATCATCCCATGTGGATATCTAATAAGGCTGACATTTCAAAATTGTATTGTGGATCGAGGCTTTCTCTCACTAATCCATCCTCCTTTAAGGGACATGTGATTGAGCAATCTATGCTCTTCTACTTTTCTTATAATCCCAATTTTCTCCATTTTGTCAACTTCAATTTACCTTGTATGGGAATGCTGCATTTGTGTGCTGGACTTGAATTCTGCAGGAAGCATAATGTTGCAACACCTGTCATTGATAATTTTGTCAGAGCAAGTTGGATATTTCAATGTTAGATCATGAACAGGTTTTCAGAGTAGTTTCTCATTTTCTGGATTCTATAGACTGTCGAAATGACATGAACACTAGACGATGAACAGGGCAGTTTAACTCCATTCTGAACCAGCCTTCCAACATAGTCCATATCTTTTGAGGATCCTTAATTGCTTCTTCTGTTGATCCTGACATGTTCAGCTCATGTAGACCAATTGCTAGGTGAACTTTTATGGCTTGCTTGTCTGGTTTAGCCACATTTGAATAAACCATAACTATGTATTATTTAAACATCTTGAATTCTGAGATTAGGTCAATTGTTTTCTGATTCAAACAGAGAAATTTTGTGGATATTTTGACAATATCCCTTTGAGTTTCCTTCTTATGTAGCAACTAACTGCTTCCATGTTCTTTTCTGCCCAGGAAATTGAGTTGTGATAGGAATGCTCTATGGAGTATTAGGATCTTTATCTCAAATTCAATTTATCATCCAGCAATTCCCAACACCACCCATTATAATCAGAATCAAATTTTATGGGAGCTATCTTACCTTCTCCTTTTACCTGTCAATGGGTGGGGAACAAAAGTATAAAGAAAATTATAGCACAGGAACGGGCTCTTCGGCCCTCCAAGCCTGCACCAACCATGCTGCCCAAGTAAATTAAAACTTCCTACCCTCCCGGGGACCATATCCCTCTATTCCCATCCTCTTCTTGTATTTGTCCAGACACCCCTTCAAAGTCACTATTGTATCCGCTTCCACTACCTCCCTCGGCAGCAAGTTCCAGATACTCATCATTCTCTGTGTAAAATAAAAAAAAACTTGCCTCATATATCTCCTTTAAATCTTATTCCTCACACCTTTAAACCTGTGCCCCCTAGTAATTGATTCTTCCACCCTCGGAAAAAGCTTCTGACTATCCACTCAGTTCATGCCCGTATAATTTTGTAGACTTCTATCAGGTTGCTCCTCAACCTCCGTTGTTCGAATAAGAACAAACCAGATTTCTTCAACATCTCCTCATAGCTAATGCCCTCCATACCAGGTAACATCATGGTAAAACTTTTCTGTATGCTCTCCACAACCTCCACATCCTTCTGGCAGTGTGGCAACCAGAATTGAACATTATATTCCAAGTGCGGCCTAACAAAGGCTCTATAAAGCTGCAACACGACTTGCCTATTTTTAAACTCAATACCCCAGCCAATGAAAGAAAGCATGCCATATGCCTTCTTGACTACCTTCTCCATCAGCATTGCCACTTTCAGTGACCTGTGTATCTGTGCATCCAGATCCCTTTGCCTATTAATACTCTGAAGGGTTCTGCCATTTACAGTATATTTCCTATTTGTATTAGACCTTCCAAGATGCGTTACCTGACATTTGTCCAGATTAAACTCTACCTGCCATCTCTCTGTCCAAGTCTCCAACTGATCTATATCCTGCTGTATCCTTTGATGGTCCTCATCACTATCTGCAAATCCACCAACCTTTATGTCATATTCAATCTTACTGATCAATCCAGTTACATTTTCCTCCAAATCATTTATATATATATTACAAACAGCAAAGGTCCCATTGAGAATTTACTTGAGAATTAACTTGGTGCTATATATTCGAATATTTTCTTTGCAGTGTATTCAACACCATCTGACTTTGCTGCAGCCTGATCAGAATTTCAAGGCTCTTCTTATGTCTACTATATCATATCTATAGTTCATCTTGCTACCACTTGTCCAATCACCATGTCATGTTACTATAATATCATACGTTTTGTTTATTTGCTGCCCAAGACACGTGGCACCAGTTGAACATAAGGGATTGTTAATTTATTTAGACCAGGTACATGAGAATATTTATGCATAGCTATAAATCTTGGAGGCATCAGATCTGTGTCTGTGTTCAAAGCAAAAGTGAAACTAAGACTGCATCATATTTCTTCTGTAGTGATGCCATGCTGATATCCCTCAAAGGCATATTACACCTGCCTTCTCTTGGAGATGCATACAACTCCAATCCCTGCCAGCCCCAAGTCCCTGCCAGGTCAGGCCAGATTGTAGCACCCATGTCCAGATGGTGCAGCTCAAAGTTGGACCTTCAAAGCTCAGAACTGCTTGGTATCATCTTCCAAAATGTTGAACTTGAGTCACATATCCTGATGCTGCATTAGGTGAAGTTAAAGAAAATCCCCTCTGAACCCTCCTGGTGGGAAGGGCTTTTATGTAGAGCTATAGGGCAGCATGGTAGCACAGTGGTTAGCACTGCTGCCTCACAGTGCCAGGGACCAGGGTTCAATTCCTGGCTTAGATCACTGTCTGTGTGGAGTTAGCGTGTTCTTCTCATGTCTACGTGGGTTTCCTCTGTGTGCTCTGGTTTCCTCCCACATTCTGAAAGACGTGCTGGTTAGGTGCATTGACCCGAACAGGCGCCGGACTGTGGTGAATAGAGTGTTAATGTAAGTGGTAATGTAAGCCTTACTTGTGATTAATAAATAAAATTTAAAAACTTTTTTATCTCTCCTCTCATCCCAGTTTCCTCTTCTTGCAGCCTCCACTCTGTTGCTTGATCACATTGCAGATTTGGAGCCATTACAACCACAGACTTTTCTACCTCTTGCTGAGTTTTGTCGCCACACCCTCTGGCCTCCCTGAATATCATGATGCCAGCGTTGGACTGGAGTAAGCACAATAAGAAGTCTCACAATACCAAGTTAAAGTTACCACTAGTCTTTGGACTCTCAGGGTCCTTCATCAAATGAGTGAGGACTTGCACAAGTCCTCAATCACCCCATAAAGGATACTGAGAGTCTGAGAGCTAGTGCTGCCAAATAAACCTGTTGGACTTTAACCTGGTGTTGTGAGACTTCTTACCATCCCTGAATGCGTGCAACAGTTCATCCCAAAAACCTCCAAAAGCAAGTCAGAGCATTTCCGCTAACATTCCTATAATAGAAGTCAATAAGAAACACCTCACTTGAAAGTTGGATGCTTGGCCCTTTAAACAATGCTAGATTGGGGGTCTCTCATGTTGAGTGCACAATGTGCTCAGGGTGAGTAGCACAGGCCATTTGATGTAAAATGTATGTCAAGTCTGCAGGAATGGCTGATTGATGTCACTCTCTGACCTCTCTTCATACCACCTCCAACTCCTGCATTCCCCACCTGCCCAGGGTGTGCCAGAAGATGTCTGGCAGTGTGTTGTGTGGCATTTTGTGGCCCTTATGTTTCTGGGAAATACAAAGTTAAGTGTCTTGCTGTCAGTAATGTTCTTATTGCTCTGCTGTAAGTGTCGATATCAATCAATTCTCCATAAGCTGTCAGTGTATAGAATAATTTATCCAATGAATGTTGTAATACCTCTGTGTTCAGTGGAAAATCTCGAACCACACTATAAATTTTCAGCTCACTGTCTTTCTGTTCAAAACGAGCTGCATATTACATTACTAATGCCTCCATTAGCTTCCAGATTTATTGTCAATTATGACTGCTTCCTTATGCTCTTAACATGTTAGGGAAATAGTTGAATTCTGCATCACCTCTTACTATTAGTTTGAGAATGGAAATTGGGGGACATCATTGATAAGTATTCTACATGACATGCGATGGTGAGCAGTTCTGACAATGTGCTCCAGATGATAGCTTGATTTGCAACAGGATTATGAAAGGCCAATGTTCACTAATATTCTTTTACAGGGGTCAGTTCTTAAATAAATGCTCCATTGCCAACACTTAAAGATTTTATTTAATCCTTTTGCAAATTTAGGATTTCTAATAGTTTCTGGACATCAGATTTTTTTAATGAATGAAATATTCAACAAAACACAAGTATTGCTGAAGTGTTGAATGTTTATAAATTCTCACTAATATTATAGTTTCTACTGCTGCACAATGCAAACATACATCTGATCAAATAACCAATAAAATTAAACATACCTAAGCATTTGTTAATAACGCACAATCCTAACAGAATATCATAAAATTATTGCAAGTGTGAGTAGTATATATTTCATGCGAATGTGTGAAAAAAAATGTTCTCATCAAGAGAGAGGAACCTATTTGAGACTGAAAGTGCTACTTTATCCTCATTTCCTCCTCGACCAAGAAAAAATTCACTTTCAGAGTAAGAATAAACCCAAAGAGATTGAGATTGAAAGATTTGACATGATCTTTGGGTGTAGGGACCATAATTTGAGATCTGCTCATGGCAATGTAAAACCAGGTGGGAAGTCTTTAAATTTGTGTCCCCACTTCATTTACCCGATTGGCCGCAAGCAACTCTCATGCTGAGCCAGTCTCCAGTTTGCTGCTGGCATCCTCTACACACTGAAGAGGTGCCAAAAAAGCATGTTTTCCATGCAGCTTTCCCCTTTCAAAGAGCTGGTCCCTGAATTGCAATAATATACTGCAGACTGCTGGATAATCACATTACAGAACTGAGGACAAGGAGGGAACACAGTGGTTAGTATTGCTGCTTCTCAACTCCAGGGACCTGGATTCGATTTCCGGCTTGTGTCACTATCTGTGTGGAGATTGCCCATTCTCCCCATGTCTGTGTGACTTTCATCCAGGTGCTCCAGTTTCCTTCCAGCAATAAGATGTACAGGTTAAGTGAATTGACCATGCTAAATTGCTCCTTAGAGTCAGGGGGACTGGCTAGGGTAAATGCATGGGGTTAGGGGGATGGAGCCAGGGTGGGATTATGGTCGATACAGGTTTGATGGACCAAATGGCCTCCTTCTGCACTGTAGGCATTATATAATTCTATGACATACCACAGCGGGGATCTGCTTCAATGATGCCACCTTGGATTCACTTATCAGAGAGGAGGTGACAAGGGAATAGACCAAGGGCATGATAGTAACACCTCGCTGTGCCCATCGATTAGCGTAGTGAGTTAGGAAAATTAGCGTGAGATGCTCAAAATCTGATTAGTGTAAAATGGATTGCTGAAATGAATTTTTTACTGACCCAAACCACTTCTGAAGGCCACTTCTCCTATTGCGGCCCGCCACTTTTCTGGCAGGTCTGGCCAGCAGATGCGCACCTGCAGCTTTGAATGGAGTTTTGCACATGCACCGGGAATGTGCATCTCCCAGAGCCGGTGGACAGTCGCCAGCCAGACCATGTTGGAAACTGGCAGCAAGGCAGGTAGGTCATTTAAATCTGTTTTTAATCTATTTTAAGGGGGCCTTTCGGGTCCAATTGAATCTTCCACTTGCCAGTACTTCATTCTGTCAGGGTTCAGACTAGCAGGAGACCCCAGGAATGAAGGGATAGACAATTAGTGCCCACCGCCCCCCCCCAGGAGTCGGGCAGGAAGGTGGTGCCACCTGGACATGGGCACCCTGGCAGTGCCAGCCTGTGCCTGGCACTGCCCAAGGGGCAAAGTGCCCATGTCCAAAGGGCACCTTGGTACTGCCCATCAGAAATCAGGCAGTGCCAAGGGTGTGGAGCCTATTGTGAGTGGGGCTCAGGTGTGATGGATGGGGGGGGGGGGTTCCCATTGCCACTCTGAATTGGGATTCATCTGTAATGGAAGGAGGGCAACGATTTTGGAAGAGGGGGTGGTCTGGCAGGATGTGGGAGGGGGGGGGTTTCTGCCTCCGGGGGTGGGTCTGCCTCAGGGGGAAGATGGGGATCATCATTGCCAGAGGGGGAGAAGGGGGGGGGGGGGTGGAATGCTTTTCTGGATATCGAGGCGCTCTGGGATAGGAGGTGGGGTCAGGATTGGCCTGGGAATTGCTGTGGGTCATGGGGGTGGTGCTGGAGGGACAGCACTGCAGGGGGGCTGGAGGGACAGCACTGCAGGGAGGCTGGAGGAGGACAGCACTGCAGGGGGGCTGGAGGGACAGTACTGCAGGGGGGCTGGAGGGACAGCACTGCAGGGGGGCTGGAGGGACAGCACTGCAAGGGGCTGGAGGGACAGCACTACAGGGGGGCTGGCGGGACAGCACTGCAGGGGGGCTGGAGGAGCAGCACTGCAGGGGGGCTGGAGGAGCAGCACTGCAGAAGCCCCAGGTTGGCCAAGCAAATGGAGTTTGACAGTTTGGGGCCACTACATATGCACAGAGGTCCAGAACTGTCAGACTGCAGTGCAAATTGACCCCATGCCCTCCCCATGTTTTTAATGATATTCACTACTGGGCCCATTTCAGTGCACAGAGTGCGGAGATTCAGGTAGAAGCTGAACTGTCAGAGCAGTCAGGATTTAGAACAGTTTTCCCACCAATTCAGCACTTTTGGGAGAATCACCCCCATGGTGTGGAACCACTGTCTTAGCTAAATGTACTTCTAGTTTACTTTATTGTTTATTTTGTTGCTTAATGAACATTTATTATTCATCACCAAAACGCCTGAGACATCAATTTCTAGATTTCAAATCTTTCCTCACATTGTACCAAATTGCTAAAAATACAGTTGTAGGCAGTTGTTTCAAGTTTCGCTTTTGGGATTTAGAATAACCCAGTGTTCATCATCAGCTGTGTCCTTGACAACACATTAACCTCAGTCAGTAGTTAACTGCCTTCCTTCTATAGTTCACATCAATATGTTTCAAGTAAGCATCAGACAGACATAACTTCGTGTAATATACTGGACAGACTTCATTGAGTATCTAGGGTGAGGGCTCAACCCAACCCAGATTGGAGAGAGGTTTTTTTAGCTTCAAGTCCAAATCCTCTGGAGCACAAAGCGACCTTCCTTATATGTGTATGTAAGGAAATAAATCAGGCATATTTTGATTTGGTCAATGGTACGTGTCATTTACAAGACCTCATGACCTATCTATTCACAAATCCATTGAAAGAGGTCTATTACGTAAATATCTGGAGTTGTTTATTCCAAAGTTAATCATTTGTTTTGCCTGAAAGCAGGTCCTTGATTCCGAATAATTTTTCCACATCTCTCTGTCTGTGCCGGTTTTTTCATCAACTTCCTTCAATTTCCAAACTATCTAGCATTGTTATTCTCTTCCTCTTTCTCATTGAAACCTTCCCTCCAGAACCTCTCTTACTAATCTGTTTCCTCTTAAGATGTCACCTGCCCAGATTCTCTGCCTGTCCTGAATTAGATCCAGTAAATTTCTTTGTCATTCATACTCTCCAGCATTTCATTATTTGTTTTTTTTTTGTCCAACAGTTTCTTTTTGTTCTCCTCCAAATCCATATTTCAAAATTATTTAGCAAGTTGATCCCTCCTATCTGTAAGGTTCAACTTACCGCATAGCAGATTGTTGCATAAGGTTAAATCCCTCAGGATTCAGGATGAGGTAGCCAATTGATACAAAATTAGCTTGATGACAGAAGACAATGGCTGCAGAGGGTTGTTTTTCAAAGTGGAGGCCAGTGATCGGAGGAGAGCTTCAGGAATTGGTGCTGGGTCCACTGTCATTTATATTAATGATTTGGATTTGGGCATGGTTTGTAAGTTTGAGATGACACCAAGATTGGTGGCACAGTGGACAGTGAAGAAGGTTGTACAGGATTGCAACAAAATCTTGATCAATTAGTCTAGTGGGCTGATGAATGCCTGGTGGAGTTTCATTCAGTTAAATGTTAAGCAATGCATTTTGCTAGACCAAATCAGGAAAGGATTCAGTTAATGATAGGGTATTTGGGAGAGATACAGAACAAAGATATCTAAAGTACAGGTTCATAGCTCCTTGAAAGTGGAGTCACAGGTAGACAGGATGATGAAGGCAGACACATGCTTGGTTTCATTGGTGAGAACATTGAATATAGGAGTTGGAATGTTTTGTTGAATTTGTACAAGACATTGGTAAGGTCACAATTGGGATACTGTATGCAATTCTGGTCACCCAATTAGAGAAAGAATATTAGTGAATTAGAAAGGGTGCAGAGAAGGTTCACTAAGATGCTACTCGGACTTGATTGTTTGAGTTATAAGAGGAGGTTGAATAGACTGGGACTTTTTTTCCCTGGAGCACAGGAGGCTTGGGGTAATCTTATGGAGGTCTGTAAAATAATGAGGGGTATAGATAAGTCAAAATCTTTTCCCACAGATGGGGAGGCTAAAACAAGGGGGCATAGGTTTAAGGTAAGAGGGGAGAGATACAAAGGGTCCTGATGGGCAATTCTTTCACGCAGGGGGTGGTGAGTTTCTGGAACAAGCTGCCAGAGGTAGTAGTAGAGGTGGGTACTATTTTATTATTTAAAAAGCATTTAGACAGTTACATGGGTAAGATGGGTATAGAGGGATATGGGCCAAATGCAGGCAATTGGCTCGAGCTCAATGATTAAGAACGGGTTGGCATGGACAAGTTGGGCCAAAGGGCCTGCTTCCATGCTGTAAACCTCTGACTCTAAGGGTCCAATTTTATCATTGCAAAATGGGTACAGAAACTTGGTAAAGTCGGCTGCGAGGCCATTGACACAAACCCGTGTCTGTGCAGATGCCCACTTTACCAAGACCCAAAAATGGCCGCGATCCAATTTGCACACAAAATGGATGCAATGGAGATTTAAATGCATTTGCATGCATTTAAATTGAATTAACGAGCTACCCTTCATCAGCATTTCCCCCTTTACCATCGCGTTCACGCAACGAGATTAAGTTGAGACAGACCTGCTGGGCAAAGGTCTGTTTCTGACACTCCAATTTCTGAAGAGGAAAGTTCAGCACTTCCAATGGCTCTCTGACTCAGATCGGTCCAGGGTGGGGAGGAGGTGGGCCAGATCATTCTCTGGTAAGGGGTGGGAGGGAACAGGAGCAGATCAGATGCATTTCTGGTGAGGGGAGATGGAGGCCTCTATTGAGGGGAGAAGAGGTGGCCAGATCGTTGTCTGGTGGGGGGGGGGGGGGGGGGGGGGGGGAGGCAGGAGGGGAGGAAGGCCAGATCATTGTCTGGTGGAATGGGGCGGGGAAATCAGATTATTATCTGGTAGGGGAGGGGGTGGGAGAGGTCAGATCATTGTCTGATGGTTGGGGATGGGGCGGCAACAAGGTTAGATCATTATCTGGTGGGAGGGCAGAGTTAATTCTATCCCATCACATTTCTGATTCTGATCATTCCTGTTATAAAGCACTTAATTAGCAAAACTGTCAAAGTACTCAGCTATGAGTATGTGAAATATATTGGGGGGGAGGCTAGATGGATCTCTGGTAAGTGGGTGTGGGGCAGAGGTGGACGGTCCATTGCCACTCTGCAGGTAATTGGACGGGGTGGGGCAAGGGAGCAGGGGTTTGCAATCGGTCTGGGTATCAGGCGGTGGCTGAATAAGGGGGGCAGTTACATTGTAGGGTGGGGTGATGTCTATGGGGCCATCGCTCCTGCTTTTTGCTCCCAGGCTGCTTTATCCGCTTTTTGCGGCCCGGGAGTGATGTGACAGGGGCACATTTTTCACATCTTTTTCCTCATCGCACGTGTGCAGTTCAAAGCTCCGATAATTTCAGGCACGCAGCACAATTCAGAATCAGGATTTTTTTCAGGCTAAATACTAATGGAGGCACCTGAAAGCAGATTTCCAAGTCGGATCTGAATTGCGCCTAGATTCAGCACTTAGGGCCTGATTTTACCATTTTCATTCCAAGTCTCACATCCATATAGGACGACACTTCAAATCAAACTCTTTATAATTCGCTTCTTGGGTTGATTATTTGGTTTTCTGGTTAGCAATCATCTCAGCCAAAATATTCCAGCTGTTCATGCTGGGGTAACGTCAATGGGAATTCCCTTTGACAACAAGATGGACCAGAGAAACCTGCCACTAACAAACACACATCTCCCACTGGCTGAGAGGCCAGACAGTATTACTCATGTGGCCTTTCCCATTGCTAGTCTTGTTCTTATTTCTTTGTTGCACCTTCCATTATGCTTCCTGCATTCTTGAATTCTTGCACCTATTTAGTTTTCTTCTTTCTCCAGCTCTAAGGACAGAATTTTACACTCATGGTGCTAACGCACAGCAGTCCTGAAGGAAGGAAACAGTCTTGCCTGGTGATTGTTGAGTGGTGCTCATTCATCCATTGTCATAGTATCTGCATGGTCTCCCCAATGTACCTTGCTTCGGGACATCCTTTCCTGCAGCTTATTAGGTAGACAATGTTGGCCGAGTTGCAAGAGTAAGTCCCTGTACTTGGTGGGCGATGTTCTCACGTGAGATGATGTCATCCATGTCAAAGGTCCAGCATGTCTCGAAGAGGTTGCAGAGGGGAGATCATGCAGACGCTGCAGGGGGATGAATGAACACCATTTGACAACCACTAGGCAAGACTGTTCCCTTCCTGTTAGTGAACAGTTCAGTGATCACGGGCATTCGGCCTCTGGTCTTTGGGTAAGCGTTCTCCAAGGCGGCCTTTGCAACACATGACAGCACAGAGTTGCTGAGCAGAGACTGATAGCCAAGTTCGGCACGCATGAGATTGACTCAACTGGGGTCTTGGGTTCATGTCACACTATCTGTAATCCCCATGACTTGCCTGAACTTGCAACATCTCACTTACTGTCCTGTTTGGAGACAATACACATCTTTTTAACCTATGCTTAATGCTATCTTCACTCACATTGTCTGCACCTTTAAGACTTGAATAGCAAATTAGCTGTAAAGACTTGGATTCTAAAAATTCTGTAAACTGTATGTACCTTTACATGCCCTGTTTCTGATCAGAACTCTCCACTATCCTGATGTAGGAACAAAGTTCCAAAAGCTTGTGGGTTTACTATCAAATAAACCTGTTGGACTTTAACCTGGTGTTATGAGACTTCTTACTATGTTTATCCTAGTCAAACGCTGACATCTCCACATCATAATCTGCCTGTGCCAAGAGGGGGGCCCAGTGGAGGATGAAGGTAACAATTCTGCTCCAAAGACTGTGAAGACAACTCAGTTTGAGGTTTGAGGAGGAGCTGGAAGAATCCCTGGGTGAAGAACAGGACACTGATCTAAGGATTCTCATGGGAGGCAGGGTGACCTTGATTTAGAGGTCTTTCAGCTCGGAGTCAAAGTGATGACAAGGTGTGCGCCACCTTATTGACCTCTCCCAATGAGTTAATGACACCCTTCCTCTGTGCCATATGAGTGTGTCCTGAGCCTCTTCTTTACTAAATGCATAAAGCATACTCAGGCCATTGCACATAATGAGACATTTTTATAATAAAGGCAAATATGCAAAAAAAACCAGTGCACATGTATCAAGGAAGCATAAATTACCTGTGACAACCCTTTCTGTGACCATAGTGCTATACCCTCTCCATTCCTGCCAGCATCACGTGAGTGCAGTGTGTCTTCATCACTGCACACCAGCAGCAGATCCAAGACACTAATGCACACTGATCTGTCTCTACCTGCACTGCTGAATGGTACAGATGGAGAATGTGCAGGTCTTCCTCCTTGGAGGTTGGTAGAGGGGTTCTCGGGGTCTGTTTGGGATCCTGGTGATGAGGCATCAGAGGGAGGAAGCAAAAATGTCAGCAACGATCTTCATCACAAAGTCTGAGTGAACACAGTCTGCTTTCTCTTTATGATTGCAATCTGGGTGAGCAAATACTTTCAAATGGATGAGCAACAGGAATAAATGCATTTCACATGTTTGTCCTGCAGCAACAGCCCCACATTTCCGGGACCTTATGCCAATCCCTTCCCTTTCCATCAGACTCTTATCCTCATCCGTCATCCCCATTTCTCCACAACCTATGGACCTGGCTTAATGCTCAGAGGCCATTTCCAATGCCTGCTTGTCCACATGACTGAGGATCAGTAGGTTTGATATCCACCACTCTTTCTTCACTCCAGCAAACTCCTTTTCTCCTGTAAGGAAAAAAGTGCTTTTGTTAAACCTCCAAAACACGGAAACAGTTGTCTATCACATTGCCACACATCACTGTGGTATACATGCCAGTCATGGTCTGCCAGGACACACGTGATGTGTTACATTGGACCCTGCATTTCACATCCCTGAGCAGCAACATGTGGTGCCACCCAAAAAGGCATCCAACAGTAGTCAGTATTCACCCCAGTAGAGCGCAGAAGGTTATTGAACCTTTTCTTACATTGGATTCAGGTTTTGAGTACCATATCACGACCACTGACCAGGAGTTTCAATTCCATCCGTTTGTCTCGGTGATGTGTGTTGGCTTCCTGTGTGTGTCAGTGGTCATTTACTGCCTCCAGTAAGACCCATCAGGCCCACATCACAGAAAGTAGGGGATAGACTGGATCCAGGAAGTCCTGTCACACCTGAAGTCCAAGAATCTTACACTCTGGAACAGCATTTCAAATCAATAACAGACCAAAAAAGTTCCCATTGCAAACAAACTCTGCGCAGCATTAAACTCAGAATTCCAGCCTGCACGGAGCTATATTGAAATCCCCCAGCCAGAATATTCTTGTTCTCAGCCCCCATCCTCTTCTATTGCTCACTAACAGCAGTGACCCAGATAGGATTTTCCAACAATTGACAATAGTTTCATGGTCATCAGACAATTCTTAATTCCAGACTTTTTTTATTGAATTGAAATTCCACCATCTGCTGTGGTGGGATTCGAATCCTGGCCCCCAAACCATTCATGATCTTTCAAATCCATTCTGTGAATGGATTCAAATCCATTCTTTGTTTGATCGGGTATCCTCCAGGTGTTCCTGTTTCCTCCCATAGTCCAAAAGATGTGCTGGTCTAGTGCATTGGCCATGCTATAGTCAATATCTTTTCCCAAAGATAGGGAAGTCTAAAACTAGAGAGCACAGGTTTAAGATGAAAGGGGAGGGATACAAAAGTGTCTAGGTGGGCAATTGTTTCACACAGAGCGTGGTGAGTGTCTGGAGCAAGCTGCCAGAGGTAGTAGTACAGGCAGTACAATTTTATCTTTTAAAAAAACATTTAGATAGCTACATGAGTACAATGGATATAGAGGGATCTGGGCCAAATGTGGACAATTGGGATTAGTTTAGGGGTTTTAAAAATAAAGGGCAGCATGGACAAATTGGGCCGAAGGGCCTGTCTCCATGCTGTAAACTTCTATGACTCAATGTTAAATTTTCCCATAGTGAACAGGTGCTGGAATGTGGTGACTCGAGAAGTTTCGCAGTAACTTCCTTGCAGTGTTAGCTTACTTGTGACACAAATAAATAAATTGAAAAACCTGTTGCTCTAAAGATACAAAGAATTTTTTGACAATTAACCCTTAACTCCCAAAGATAAACATGTCACCTGAGGATGTCCATCATGTTCCCCACAATTGTTATATTGAGAAATAAAAACTGTGAACTTCTTCGAGTAAAGAGACACTTCTGGAGAAGTCAAGGTTGGGGAATAGAATGGAGTGTAAACATGAAAACAAATGTGGTTTGTGCTGATTCACATTTTTAAAATGAGTTTGCACTGTAATGTTGAATTTACAGTTTTCTTTTTTGGCAAATGTTACATAAGAACATAAGAAATAGGAGCAGGAGTAGGTCATCTAGCCCATCGAGCCTGGCCCACCATTCAATAAAATTGTGGTTGATCTGAAGTGAATCAGTTCCACTTACTCACCTGCTCCCTATAACCCTTAATTCCCTTATTGATCAGGAATCTATCTACCCATGACTTAAACATAATGTTCTGATGTTAAACATTCTGATACATGGATACATTTTGTAAGTGCAGACCTCCCTATTACATTGCCAAATATTACCAGACCCACATAGACACAGGGAGAATGTGCAAACTCCACACAGACAGTTACCCAAGTCAGGAACAAAGAACAAAGAACAAAACAGCAGGGGAAACAGTCCCTTCGGCCCAACGAGCCCGCGCTGCCACCCTGATGTTCCCACCTCTACACACGATACCTGTCCATGATTATAGATCTATGGATTAAAAAACCAAACTTGAGCCAATTTAGGGAGAATTTGTTTTGCCAATTAGCCTAAGAGCACATCTTTGGGATGTGGGAGGAAACCGGAGCACCCGGAGAAAACTCACGCAAGCACGGGGAGAATGCGCAAACTCCCACAGACACAGGCCCAAATCCATGTATCTGCACAGCACAGCAATAGTCACTGAGCTGTCATTTTGCCCATCAAATGGTCCAGGTCAATCGTACACTAACGATGTGAAGCACTAGGATACTCGCAAAAAAAAATCCAAGAGCAGCCCTCTCACGACCCATCGCGTGTATGCCCCTCGTTAGACAACAAGGTGGACCAAAGCGCCTGTAGGATAGAAACAAGTACATCAATATCATCATCTATTTACACACTTCCCAGGGATTCCCAAGGCTCATGATGCCTATTTTAAATCAGTTTTCTATACCCCTCCATTCCCATTCTGTTCATGTGCCCATCTAAGTATTTCTTAAATAACTCCAGAGTACCTGCCTCCACCACTTTACTTGGCAGCGCATTCCATACCTCCACCACCCTCTGTGTGAAAAAACTCCCTCTAACATCCAAATTATACCTTACCCCCCTCACCCTAAGCCTGTGACCTCTCGTGCTATTCGAGTCCATCCTCGGAAAAAGCTTAATCCTGTTTACTCTATCTATACCCCTCATAATCTTGTACAGCTCTATTAGATCTCCTCCAAGTCTCCGTCTTTCTAAGGAATCAAACCCAAGTCCCCAGTGCTGTGAGGCAACAGTGCTAACCACTGTGAGTAATAATTTTGAAAAGGGAACTGGTAATATATTTAAAGAGGAAAAGAGACATGGGATTGGGAAAACAGCAGCAAAGAGGTGGGACTTATTAAGTCATTTTGTCAAGGAACCAGCACAGGCTAAGTGTGCCATATCACCTCCTTCAATGCTCTATTATCCTACAATTCTATAAATTGTAAACATGTGAAATCGCTTTGTCAGCTGATAACAAGGGCATTACCCATGTTTTTAAAAAAGGTTAATAATATTCCTTTGAAATAGCAGACAAAAGAACCTTCATGATTAAAGATATTAAACATTCGTACACTAATGCTCTCATTTTAATGTCAAGGTCAAGTTATTTTAATTAAAAAAAAACCTCACTTCCAAGATCACTCCCATCAAGCGGTCCCCTCAGTGTTGGATTAAATCAGTTAATGCCTGGAATCTTTGGCCCCGATCTTGAGTGGGATTTTCCTGTCCATCCACCAGAAGACAATGGACCTTTTGAAAGACCATAAAATTTTACGACCTGTCAGCAACGATCCTTGTGGTGGGCAGGACTGGAAAATTTAGGGTCTTATTTCTGACACTGATCAGATAAAGGAATATGCACTTACTTTCCTCCTGTACTTCAGGACAGCCTTCCAATGGAAGATCCTTCACATCTGACTGAGTGTTACAAAGCACATTGGGAGAATAGCATAAGATCCATGCAGAAGTTTCATTCACTATTTATAGCACAGGCTATCATATTCTGGTAAGTAAAGAGTATAAATGCTCCAAAGTTGCTTTGGCAACAGCTTCAGAGAGAAAATACGTGTGCAATATGAATCATGAAGTGGATAGGGAGGGTAATGGGATAGGGTAGTTACCGGAGTAGAGGGGAGTGAGATAAAAAAGTAGAGAAGTCAGTAAGGTAAATAGGTGGGTAAGGATGTAAGGAGGCAGGGGGGTAGGGTGAGGTAAATAGGCAGCAGGTGCAAAGTGGATGAGGTGGCTAAGGTAAGTAGGTGAAACGGGGGGGGGGGGGGGAGTAAAGTGGTGAAGTAGTAAGTGGGTCAGCTGGGTAGAATCGCAGGTGGGTAAGTATAGGAGTGGAGAGGTGGGTCCAGGAGAGTCAGGTCAACATCAAGTCAAGTGTTAGTCAGGTCTGGTTGGGGTGGGAGAGGGTGTTGGATAGTGGGGCTAGTTAGATAGGTTCAGGGAAAAGCAGGGGAGTCGAAGGGATCAGGGAGTGGTTAAAAGGGTCAGAGGGTCTGGTCAAGCAGTCAGTGAGAATAATTTGAGTGTCAGTTGTATGATTACATTGTGTTATTCCATGTTTTGTTTCATCACGCAAACCTGCCTCCTATCCATTAACTCTTTCTACACTTCCCACTGCCTCAGAAAAGCAGCCAGCATAATCAGAGACTCCAGACATACTCTCTTCCACCTTCTTTCATCAGGAAAATGATACAGAAGTCTGAGGACATGTATCAACTGACTCAAGAACCTTGCTGCCATCAGACTTTTGAAGAGACCTATTGCATATTAAGCCAAGCTGATCTTTCTCTTCACCCTATCTGTAACTGCAACACTATATTCTGCATCCTCTCCTTTCCTTCTCCTCTATATACTGTATGAATGGTATGTTTCATCTGTGTAGCTGATAAGAGACAATACCTTTCACGGTATCCCAATACATGTGATAATAAATCAAATCAAATTGTTATTAATTCAACTACACCTTGTGCTTTAAGTGCCCTGCCACCAGCTCTATTTTGCTCAGCACACTCAACACACCACTCCTGACACTCTCTCAAATTTCCAATGGGCTGTATTGATCGGGTGAGTGTCTGACTATCAATTATTCACAGGACTGTTCTGTACAATGAAGGGAAAGTGAGCACAAACACAAGGCAGGGGAAGGGGATTGCAAATGAATTGTGCAGCTCCAGGAAGCAGAAGGGGAAAGCCATGGCGATAGAGCAGAGTTGGGGAGACAGAAAATTCCCAGATGCCTTTTGGCAGAATTAAAAATACTCCCGAGGAACTTTCTGATTTTATTTAAGCAATGACTATGCGGTGAGAACCCTGAGAATTGTGATTTTCAAGAGGGTTCTTTTTCCAGTCACTTCCATTTCTCTTGGGCCTTCATGCATAGGACGAGAATTGATAGAAATACACGCTGATGATTCCCTGATGAGTGCACCACCATAGTTTGCACAGCCATGAACTGGCACTAATACCCCACTTCGGTGGAACCAGTTTAATCAGTTACATTTCTAACTTGTGATTCCTCACAAGTGAACAGGAGCAGACACTGGTGGCATGGACAGACACATGGAGAGACTGCTTTGAAGGAATGTTTTTAAGATCTTAAGTGTGTTTGTCTGTTGTGCATCCATAGATCCCACCACAGCATAACAGTGGCATAGTACATGATCATTGTCTTCCTTGTCTGTTCTATGGAAAACATCCACAGTTGCTCCAGCCTAATGTCTGTCTGAAAACTTCCAAATTTTTTAAAATAAAAGTCCTATTTTCATAAAGCCTCTGCAAGACATTTATCAGAGTGAATGGAGAAAGCAGCCATAAACATTGAGGTTTTATTGAGATTGAACATTCTGAACTTTAAGATTCCCCAAAAGATGCCATTCATTTTCTCTTTTTACAGGCGAGTTTGCAGATCCCTAGGCAACTTGGTGGCATTAAGTACAAATCCTTTGTCACATCAATTGAAATTCACTGCATTATCATGTCACAATGATCACAATACCTATCCTGATGGACACACATTCAATTAGCAGATTCCTTTCTCACAGCCTAATGCATGCCAGTTAAAATGTAAGTGGGCATCACATTGTGGTTATGTTTGAAATTTATGCTGTTTTGATATCCCACCCAACTCAAGCCACCCATTCTTACAATTACAATCCCTCCCTTAGACATGCTTTTCATGGCTGAATCTGCTACTTGCAGAAACAAACAGATCCAATGCCACAAATACCAGCAGATAGCTGATGGATAACAAGGCTCCTGGAATCTGGCTTAATAAATTTTGATTTGATTTATTATTATCATGAGTATGCAGTGAAAAATATTGTTTTTGTGCACTACACAGACAAAGCATAAGTGCAGAATGTAGTGTTATGGTCATGACCATGGTTGCCAGAATGTAGTGTTACAGTCATAGCTAATGCGTAAAGAAAGAACATAAGAATATAAGAACATAAGATATAGGAGCAGGAATAGGTCATCTAGCCCTTCAAGCCTGCCCCACCGTTCAATAAGATCATGGCTGATCTGAAGTGGATCAGTTCCACTTTCCCGCTTTCTCCCCATAGCCCTTAATTCCCTTGTTTATTAGAAGCCTATCTGAATATATTTAAGTGAGGTAGCCTCCAGCACTTCAATGGGCAGAGAATTCCAGAGACTCACCACCCCTTGAGTGAAGAAGTTCCTCCTCAACTCTGTTCTAAACTGCCCCCCCCCCTCATTATTTTGAGGCTGTGCGCTCTAGTTCTGCTATCCTTTCTAAGCGGGAAGAATCTCTCTACCTCTACCATATCCATCCTCTTCATTATCTTATATATCTCTATTAGATCCCCCCTCAGCCTTCTAAACTCCAACGAGCACAGACCCAGTCTATTCAATCTCTCCTCATAGGTTAACCCCCTCATCTCCAATATCAGCCTAGTGAATCTTCTCTGCACCCCTCCAAGGCCAATACATCCTTTCGCAAATGCGATGACCAAAACTGCACACAGTACTCCAGCTGCGGCCACCCTGTACAGTTGCAGCAAGACCTCATTGCTGTTATATCAACTTAGTGTGAAGTAGGTCGAGTCAAAAGTCTGATTGGAGCCGGGAAGAAGCTGTATATAAGTCAGTTGGTACATGTCCTCAGACTTTTATATCTTTTTCCCAATGGAAGAAGGTGGAAGAGAATATGTCAGGGATCAGTGGGGTCTTTGATTGTGCTGGCTGCTAGAAGTGTAGATAGTGTCAATGGTTGGGAGGCTGGTTTGAGTTCACAGTCTTTGTTCATGATCCTTCATACCTTATTGCAGTCTTGGATAGAGCAGGAGCCACACCAAGCTGTGATACAATTAGAAAGAATGCTTTCTGTGGTGCATCTGTAGATATTGGTGACAGTTGTAGCAGACATGCCAAATCTCCTTAGTCTCCTGAGCAATGGAGGCATTCGTGGGCTTTCTTAACTATAGAGTCTGCATGGGGGGACCAGGATAGTTTGTTGGTGATCTGAATACCTAAAAACTTGAAGCTCTCAACCATTTCTATTGTCCCCATTGATATCGGCCTGTTAAATGACATACGCTTCCTGAAGTGGATGATTATCTCCTTCATTTTGTTGACATTGTGGGAAAGATTATTGGAGTCACAATAGTTCACTAGATTTGTAGAATTGTGAAAAAGGAGCTCTCTCATTAATAAGAAACTAAGACTTCCTGATATTAATTTCGACACTGCAGTTAAACCAATTTTCATGTACAAAGATCTTAATAAAATACAAATAAAAATGGTCCACCAGTATGTCTGTCTGGATGAATAATTTCCTCGGCACACTATTTAAACCCATTGTCTGCTCCAGATGAGAAGGGACTGATTTTAGTCAGTAATAGTATTCAGGGGCTGATGACTGATTTTAATTGCTTCGGTGAATTAGCTTCAGCCACGAACTACTGCTTCTCCTAAACTAGGTCACCTATTACCTTTCCTCCAACAAGGATTTATTCTGTTCTGATTTATTCAATCCCATTTTGCAGTTATTTCTGTCAAAGATTCACCTGTGGTTCTTCTTGCTCCCAATATGTGGCATTAGGAAGCATGAGCTGAATTCTATTTCTTCCACGGTTAGCAGCCTCTGTGGCTCGATAGCTAGAAAATAATCCTTAATCCTAAACTTTGTCTCCCCCCACCCACCTCCCCATGAAACCTAACATTACAAACAAGTTCCATTATTTTCCTGCAAATTTAAAATATGGGTCACCTTGGTGATTTCATGAGGAATAGCAAATCATTTCTATTTATCTATATTGCGAAGCCGTGACGGTGATAAATTCCATCAATTTTGGTTGTGGTCATCAGGATAACACACTCAGTTTGTCAAGTTACTATCCCCTAAAACCAATTTAGCACAACCCTCTGAAATCTGCCTGCAGTTCAAACATCATCATATTTGAAGTATTGCCTTAATATTACTTTTGGTTAACAAGACTGCATTGCAACAGAATAAGCACACACAAAAAAGCAAATGCAAATGTTATTTTCTTCCAAATATACAGGTCCCTTTCTAGTTTCCATTTGCTGTCATCACCGATCCATAGGTTCTAATTTTCTGGCCTGTAGATCAATCATTTCTGCTTCAACCACATGGTGCCCAGAAAGAGTCCACTAAATTTCCAATCGAACTTCAGATGGTACCAAAGATAAGGATCTTTCTGTCTATTTCCAAAGAAAATATCAACAACCTGGTACAGTCTCCCTTCCATCTCCTCCCCACCTGCCACTATATCAACAGCCTCTGGCTCAAACTAAATTAATTTTTGCTATCATAGAATCTTAGAATTCTTACACTACAGAGGAGGCCATTCAGCCCATCGAGTCTGCACTAACAACAATCTCACCCTCGTCCTATCCCCTAATCCCATGTATTTACCCTGATTATCCCCCTGACACTAAGGGTAAACTCGGCATAGCCAATCAATCTAACTCATACATCTTTGTAGTGTAGGAGGGAACCAGAGCATTCAAAGGAAATCCATGCAGACATGGGGAGAACATGGGAACTCCACACAGACAGACATCTGAGACTGGAATTGAACTCAGACCCTTGTGCTGTGAGACAGCAATGCTAACCACTGTGCCAACATGCTGCTCTGTGACATTGTTTCATTACTTCTATCATTTTGCTTGCTTAAATATGATTTATCATTTTACAGCTGGCATTTGGTGTATGCAATAAGCATCCTAAGCAACTAGATTTATCTCAGTGTACTCTGGAGGTCAGCTGGCTCAGAAGCCTAAGCATGTGATTGAGAGTAATAACAACAGGATGGGGTTTGATTCCCTGTTCCAGTTGTGGTAGATTTAAGGTTTGTCACCTCATCCTGCACCATACCAAAAATCTCTGTACAAGCTGTGGATCGGTGACCCTTGAATGATTAATGACAGCACCTAGGAAAGTATATTCCATACAGTTAACAATTGTGTAACAATCAATAAGATTACTACCATAGCTGTGCTTCTGTACTTCAAATATAACATTTTTTCCAGTACTTGCCTCAAAGCATCCCCTTACAATACAGTTAAGCAGTCTTCCTGAAAAGGGAAACTATCTCTAAAAACATGACTATATTTTATAAGTGATGGTCTCAGGTTTAAATATGCGACTGATGTACTTTGTGTGGTTTTCATGCAGTTCTACCATTTATATTACAAACAATGAAACTGCTTGTCTACTGAATGAGGCTACTTTTTAATTCAGACCTTTTCTTATCTGCATAACAACAACTTGCATTTCAAAATAATTGCAGAGGATTGATGTAAAATTTGTGAATATTAAAATGACATTGTTCTAATGGTTCAGGTTAGGTGTTCTTTGTTAATAGGGGCACAATATAGAAATACTATTAAAGTTTTTATTATTGTCACAAGTAGGCTTACAATAACACTGCAATGTGGTTATTTTGAAAATCCTCTAGTCACGACACTCTGGTGCCTGTTTGAATACACTGAGGAAGAATTTAGCATGGTCAATGCACCTAACCAGGACATCTTTTGAACTGTGGGAGGAAACTAGAGCATCCGAACGAAACCCATGCAGACACGAGGAGAACACACAATCACTCCAGAGACGGGGACAGATTGGAATTGAACCAAGGTCTCTGGTACTGTGAAGCAGCGGTGCTAACCATTGTGCCACTGTGCTGCCATTAGGAGTGTTGATTGTGTGATATCTCATGGTTGATTCAAAAAATGTATTAGTCTTTGTTCATATTCACCAAATGCATGGACTATTGATTTTTTTCTCTTCACTTTTGCCCTCTGTGAGTTTGAAAAAAGAAGATAGCGTTTTCAATTTCAGGTCATGCTCCTATTAGTTGATCTTTTTTCCTTTATACTTGATCACTTTTTCATCTACACATTTAACAACTTATTTGTAAAAGATCTCATCTCCATTACCCATGTGGAATGGGTACACTGATACATTTTCAATACCAATCATCCATATGCCTTCTTTCATTAAATCCCCTGGGACTGAAAGACCAAATAGTATGTCAATGACACTGTTCCTTTGTCTGTGTTGATGTTTTTTAAAAAATAAATTATTTTGCTTGTTTTTTTTATATATTTTTGAATCTACCCCTGCATTTGCATGTGCGCAACAGGAGTACTATGTGCAATTTTGGTCCCCTTATTTGCCCAAGGATATATTGGCCTTGGATCACCAGGCTGATACCACAGATAGGAGAGATTGAGTAGATTGGGCCTGCACTCGTTGGAGTTTAGAAAGCTGAGGGGCAATCTTATAGAGATAATGAAAGGACTAGATAGTGTAGAGGTAGAGAGATTCTTTCCAGTTCGAAAGGAAACCACAACCAGAGAGCACAACCTCAAAATAATGGCGGAGGTGGGGAGGGGGGAGGGGGGGTTGCAGTTTAGAACAGACTTAAGGTGGAATTTCTTCTTTCAGAGCATGGTGAATCTCTGGAATTCTCTGCCCATTGAAGTGGTAGAGGCTTCCTCGTTGAATATGTTTAATTCACGGGTAGATAGATTTCTGATTGATAAGGGAATTAGGGGTTGTGGGGAGCAGGCAGATACGTGGAACTGAACCATTTTCAGATCAGTCATGATCTTATTGAATGGCTGGGCAGGCTCGAGGGACTAGATGGCCTACTCCTGCTCTTATTTCTGATGTTCTTATTTGCAGCTCATGATAGTTCTAAAAAGGGAAGAATTTTCTTTCTATCCATTACGGAAAAATACAAGTTACCAGAGTGTGCCAACATTTAGGATCAGTTTTGAATGGATCTAGTAATAGGATGCATGGACTGAATGGCCTCTTCTGCAAAATATTGTAGTTCACTTACACCCCTGTCCACTTTCTGTCTCTTCTTAATTGTCCTTCAGACAATGGTGGTGAGCCACCTTCTTGAACTGTTGCAGAGCAAGTGGCGTAGGTAAACCCACAGTGCTGTTAGGGAGGGAGAACCAGGATTTTAAACCAGTGCAGATAAATGAATGGCAGTATAATTACAAATTTGGGTATTGTGTGACTTGGAGGGAACTTGCAGGTGGTGATATTCCCATGCATCCTTTGATGTGACAGAGATCAAAGGTTTGGAAGATGCTGTCAAAAGAGCCTTGGTGAGGCTGCAATAGACAATATACACTGCTTCCACTGCACATCAGTGATAGAGCGAGTGAATGTTGAAGGTGGTTGATGGGATGCCAATCAAAGGTTCACTTTGGCCCGGGTAGTGCTAAGGTGCTTGAGTGTAATCATCCAAGCAAGTGAAAACTATTCTGTCACAATCCTAACTTCTGACTTGCAGCTGGCAGACAGGCTTTGGGGAGTCACGAGGTGAATTGCTTGTCACAAATTTTCCAGTTTTTGACTGCTCTTCTAACCACAGTATTTATATGGCTGGTCTGGTTCAGTTTCTGGTCAGTGGTAATCCCAGGATATTGACCATGGGGATTTCAATGATGTTTATGGACAAAAAGGGAATGGTTTAGGTTAGAGGGTCATTGCTTTTTCCTAATTGGTCGGCGCAACATCGAGGGCCGAAAGGCCTGTTCTGCGCTGTAATGTTATATGTTCTATGTTAATGCCATGGGATGTCAAAGGGAAATGGTTTTGTGATAGATGCATATATATCTTGTATGTTGGGATTTGGGGTGTGTACTGTCCCTTTACGAGTCTAGGTCAGGTGACCGCTGGGCAATTAGCTCCTTCCAGTGTGGGATCCCGCTGGTAGTCTGAGACCTAACTGTGAATTAGTGCACACTTCTAATGAAGAGCTCCTACGCTTCAAATTACCAAACCTAGTTCGTGATTCTTTATGCCCACTTAGTCTATAAGGGCATTCATAATAGGCTTGATTCTCTCTTGTTGGAGATAGAAGCATAGAAATCAGGAGCTCTTCGAGCCTGCTTTGCTAATCATCCAACTCAATAGCCTTCCCCTAGTATCCTTTGATCTTGTCCACCCCAAGAGATATATCTAACTCCTTTTTGAAAATATGCATGGGGGAATTTTCACATCCTGTCTGCCACAGGAATCTTAATGGACAAGGGCCGGATTATGCAAAAGTCTATTGACCCTAGGCAGGATTTTCCAGATTTGGAGTGATCATGGCCGGAAAATCCTGTTGACAATATTTTGGCCTCAACTACTTTCTGTGGTTGCGAATTTTACAGATTTACCATTTATTGAGTAATGAACTATCTCATCTCAGTCCTAAATAGTTTACCCGATATCCTTGGACAATGACCCATGATTCAGGACACCCCCAGCATCAGGAACATCCTTCCCATCTACCCTGTCCAATCCTTGTATAATTTTACAGGTTTATATGTGATTCTTCCTCTCATTCTTCTAAATTCCAACAAATATAATCCAAACAGACTCAATCTCTTCTTTTACCTCAATCTTGCCAAGCCAGTAATCAGTCTGGTACACATTCTCTGCGATACCTCTGGAGCAAGCACATCCTTCCTCACCTAAGGAGACCAAAACTGCATACAATATTTGAGGTGTGGCCTCACCAAGATCCCTATGTAATGCAGCAAGGTATCCCTGTCTTGTGCTTGAATAAGTAGGCCCTTTAGGCATAGCCTAAAGACAAGGATATGTCATTAGGACGTTAGGACGGCGGCGTGGACTCATTGGGCCGAAGGGCCTGTTTCCCGTGCTGTGTTGCTCTTTGTTCTTTGTTCTCATCCACTTTATCCAGGCCCCTCACAATTTTGTGTATCACAAATCTCATCTCAGCCGCCTCTTTTTATTTGTTTATGGGATGTGGGTTTGACTGGCTGGGCCAGATTTATTGCCAATCCCTACAGGCATTTAAGAGTCAACTGCATTGCTACGGAGTCTGGCATCACACGTAGACCAACCCAGGTAAGGGTGACAGATTATTACTCAAATGAAAATATCACCATGCCACCATCTATAATCCACTGTAATGTGGAATTAAGCCATTTGACCCATCAAGTTTGCACCGATTCTCTGAAACAGCATTGTATCTTAACTTACTCCCCTGCCATATCTCCATAACATGACTCATTGATCATGGCCCCTGGCTAACTAACCCACACATCTTTGGATTGTGGCAAGGTATCAGAGCACCTGAAGGAAACCCACACAGACACGGTAAGAATGTGCAAGCTCCACACAGACAGTCAAGGCGATAACTGAATTTGTGTCGCTGGTGCTGTGAGGCAGCAGTGCTCACCATTATGCCACCCTGCCATCCTTGGTCATTGCCTGGCACTTGTGAGGTATGAGTGCTACCTGACATCCATCACACCAAGCCTGAATGTTGTCCAGGTCTTGTTGCATTTGGACAAGGACTGCTTCAGTGTCTAAGGAGTTGCGAATGGTGCTGAACATTGTGCAATTATTAGCAAACATCCCCATTTGTAACTGTATGATAGAAGGGATGTCACTGATGAAGCAGTTGAAGATGGTGGGACCTCGGACGTTACCCTGAAGAACCCTTGTAATGTTCTAGGAATAAGATGATTGATTTCGAACAACCATTTCCCTTTGTGCTAGATATATATCAAACCAGTAGGGAATTTTTCCCTGGTTCCTATTGACTCCAGTTTTTCTAGTGTTTCTTCATGCCACACAGTCAAATACTGCCTTGACATCAAGGACAGTCACTCTCAGCTCATCACTTGAGTTCAGCTCTTTTGTCCATTTTTTGGCCAAGGCTGCTTTGAGGTTAAGAACTGTGTGGCCCTGGCAGAATCCAAACTGAACATCAGTGAGCATATTGTTGCTGACTAAGTGTTGCTTGTTAACACTGTCAACAACATCTTCTATCACTTCCATCATGCATAAATCACAAAAAGCTAGCATGCAAGTTCAGCAGGAAATGGGAAAGGCAAATGGAATGTTGGCCTTTATTTCAACGGGAATGGAGTATAAGAATTTAAAGGTCACCTCGGCTGTGTCATGTGTTTTAAATTGCAAATGGGCCACTTGCATTGGAAGTTCTCTGTATTTCATAATTTTAGTGTGTCCATGGTTTTAGAGTAAATTATACAAAGCACTAATTAGACCAAACCTAGAATACTGTGAACAGTTTTGGTCCCTTTATTCTAAGGAAAAATGTACTGGCATTGGGAGGCAGTCCAGAAAAAGTTCAATAGGTTGATCCTGGTTATGGAGGGATTTTGTTATGAGGAGAGGTTAAGTAGGTTGAGCTTATACTCCCTGGAGTTAAGAATGAGGGGTGACTTTATTGAGACATACAGGATTCTCAGGGGCCTTGATAGGATAGATGCTGATAGATTCTTTCCATTTGTGGGACAGTCCAGGACCAGAGGACATAGTGTCAGAGTTATGGGTCACTGAGGCATGGTACACTGGGGAGACCATGCAGACGCTATGACAACGGATCAATGAACACCATTCGACAATCACCCAGCAGGAGTGTTGTCTTCAGTTGGGGAACACTTCAGCAGTCACGGGCATTCAACCTCTGATCTCCGGGTAAATGTTCTGCAAAGAGGTCTTCACGACACATGACATTGCAGAATCACTGAGCAGAAACTAAGTTCCACACACAGGGGGATGGCATCTTGGGTTCATGTCACATTATCTGTAATCCCCATGATTTACCTGAGCTTGCAAAATCTCACTAACTGTCCTGCCTGGAGACAATACACATCTATTTAACTTGTGCTTGGCCAAATCTCCACTCACATTTCAACCACCATCTTGTAAATTGAGTTTGTGTCTGTATATGCCCTGTTTGTGAACTCAAGTCTCACTCACCTGATGAAGGAGAGAGATCCCAAAAACTTGTGCTGCCAAATAAACGTGTTGGACTTTATCCTGGCATTGTGAGACTTCTTACTGTGCTGACCCCAGTTCAATACCAGCATCTCCACATCATCTATTTAAGGACAGAGACAAAGAGGAATTTTTTCCCTATGGAGGTAGTGAATTTGTGGAATTCCTTATCAGAGAGGGCTATAGATGTTGGGTAGTTAAGTATATTACGAGCTGAGATTTTTAATCAGTGAGAGAATAAAGGGTTATGGGGATTAGGAGGAAAAGGGGAGTTGAGGATTGTCATATTAGATCAGTCATGATCTTATTGAATGGCGAAGCAGATTCAGTGGGCTGAATGGTCTATTTCTGCTCGTGTTCTTATAATCTTTGCTGATGATTGAGAGTACACTAATGAGGCAGTAATTGGCTGGGTGGATTTGTTATGCTTTTTGAATACAGAACATATTTGGGCAATTTTTCACATTGGCAGGTAGATGCCAGTGTTGTAGTTGTACGGGAACAACTTGGGTAGGGGTGCAGTTAATTCTGGAACACAAGCCTTTAGTGCTGTTACCATAAAATTGTCAGGGCTCCTAGCCTTTGTGACATTCGGCAGTTTCTTGATATTATGTGGAGTGGAATGAATTGGCTGAAGATGGGCACCTATGATGCTGAGGATCTCAGGTGGAGGCCTAGATGGATCATCCACATGGCACCTTGGCTGAAGATGGCTGCAAATTCCTCAGCTTTGTCTTTGCACAAGTGTGCTGGGCTACTGCATCTTTGAGGATAAAGGCATTTTCGGAGTCTCCTCCTCCAGCTAATTATTTTCTTGTTCACCAACATTTACAACTGGGTGCAGCAAGACTTCAGAGTTTAGAATTGATTAGTTAGTTGTGGGTTTGCATAGTGCTGTCTATTGCATGCTGCTTCCACTGCTTGGCATGCACATCATCCTATGTTGCAGTATTACCACGTTAACAACTCATTTTTGTGCCTGGTGTTGCTCCTGGCATGTCCTCCTGCACTCTTTATTGAACATTTGAAGCAAAGAATTGCAAAGGCCATTGAGGAATATGAGTGCAAATATCTTCAGTTTTATATTTTTAATAAGGCAGCAATGCTGTTTTCAATGTTTTATATTATGTGAATAGGGATTTGGCCAATAATATTTTCCTTTCAAAAAAGGCAGATTTATGGACTGTATAAAAATGACCTTGGGAATGCAGATCTGCTGGCTATGAGGATCCACTGTGAGGTTAGGTTGGGCATTCTCAAACAAGTTCCTTCCTGTCTTAAACAGTACGTAACTGACCACAATTCTATACACTGCTTTTCTTTTATTTAATCCTAATTTGTATCACTGATTGCTACAGATCCTGCTCTAATCTAGAGGGTGATTCTCTTGTAACTGAATGTAATTCCATTCACTGACTGTCCGACTGATGTAAAGTTCTGGCGTGAGAGTTACCCTTTTCCTCCCTTCCAACTCTCTTGAGATAGAGTGGTCTTTAAATTAATTGATAACACAACAATAGAAACTTTGTTTGACTAACAGATGAAACTATATTTGAGCTCAGACAATATGAGTCATAGTATAATTGTTTGCTGCAATAGTTACCACAATGAAATCTGAAATATAATGCTTCTGGTCAAAATAAAATTGCAATGTCCGAACTAGGGGTTGTGGATTTTACACAAAAAGAAGATTGCATACGTAGATTCAAGCTGACAATTAAAAGGTTTATTGTGAGAGCTGTTGCCTGTAGGAATAGAAACTGAAACTAAGCAGGAGCCTGTAAAAAACCCCAATGACATCTCCATCAAATTACATGAGTGGCTTTTAAAGCAACCATACAACCCACCTACATATAAAACAATCCCAGATGCTGGAAATCTGTTTCCAGAAGGGATTAAAAACATTCAGTCACAAAATCACAAGACATTGGACATGTGTTACATTTTGTCAAAAGTGCTAGAACAGGAATGATCAACTATTTTAAAGTGGATCAGTATGAATGACATAAATTTTCTGGATTTTTCTACCAGCTTCTCTCATTCTTGTTTCATTTTGTTCTTTATTCTTCGAACAACTCTTTCACTTTTGCCTTTCAAATGTCTTTTCAGAGGCTCACAAAAACAGATCATTGTATATTGTCCAGAAGTTTTTGACTCACGCCAGGATTGTCTATTACCTCAAGATATCCACCTTCTTCATCTGTTATTCTCTCCCCCTACCCCTTTTGTTTTTGGACAACCAGTAAAGGAATTCTATTACCTTCCTTCTCCAGTTCTGACCACATGTGCTTACATCAAACAAACATTTCTTTTGTGTGCATTTTTGTCATTTTCTCAACTTATTTTCGTATAAATATATTTTGCATTTGTAATAAGAATGAATCTGTCAGAGTTTGCCATCAGTCGAGCTGTGAAACTGTCAGAAACTTATGGTATTCACACGTGTGCAGTTCTGTGAGGGAACTCAGAAATCACTGTCAGAAATCTCTCGTTCCTCCTGAGAATGCGCTGTTAAAGTCTACGTGATGGAAATCAATTAGGAATCACTGAACACATGAGAACTTAATCTGTTATAATGTAATATCACTGTTAAAGCCCCTCAAAAACGTATGCCTTCTTAATGAAGTATAACTGGGTTTTTAATGATGCACTAAATCATAACGACTGGTGAAAAGCCTCTATGACCTTGAAAAACTAGTTTTAAATCTGTGGAATGTCAACATTTTCCACTGTGAATTTAAAAAAAATCCATACTTTATTATTCTAATAAAAATTAATTTTTACAAGGAAAGCTTGTGATGTTTCTGTTTCTTAGGGGCATGTCCCCATTTTATTTCATTCCCTGCAAGTTTTATAAGAGGTTTGCTGTTGGTGAGAATTCTTCAATGTGATTGGCCTTTTACCTTGTTTGATGACAGCACTATTGTCAGATGCTTGGAGATCCTCTCGTTTTGGGGCCAGATTCAAATTGACATCAAGAAAGGTGAAAGTTGCATCAGAGGAACCATTAGTTCCTAATCGGCAGCTTTCTTCAAGGTCAGTGGAAAACATGATCACTTTGTCAGTGACAACATATCACTTCATATCAAGGAAAGTGTAATGGACTAAGCGCTATATTGTGTTGAATTAAAACAAATCAGCACAGGGGTTGATAATAAAATTGGTAACATGGGCGTTTTAATGTCTCAGATCCCCAAATCAAATTATTATTTAAAATCTACAGTATTCTGATAATTATGGAAGCTAACACACAAGGCCCACATAGAACCCAATGTGTGGGATTCTTGGCATGCACCAAGACCGGACATTCTCACCCAAGCTTAACGGACATTTGAATAGTGCACCAGATTTTCTGTCCCTCCTGCTACCATTCCCACGATGAGAGAGGCAGGAGAATTTCAGCCAGCATATAATATATATTAATCAAAGAACAATTCTGATGGACAGAATGCAAATTTATGTTTTCTTATGAAGTGCTTCTAATTATTGGCTTTTATTAATTTCTCTTCTCTGTAAGTTAACCTTCTTCACTTTATATGTCAAGGTGTTCATTGTTGTGACTATAGATGTGAAATCTTTGTAGCTTTATTTTATGATGGCTGAATTAGAACAAAGTATGTTAATTTGTGAGGAAAATACTGCTTGCCTGTATCTTAAAGTTTTGCTTGGAGATGGAAGAGGCCAATCTTGAAAAGAATGTGTGGACTTGATTTTCTGAGTTACCTTAAAGCACCTTTTGTTAATTTCAAACAATTTTCCCATTGCCTCTTCTTTAAATGATCAAAGTGCTATTCTATAATCTCAATTCAAACCAACAACTAAGGAGCCCAAAGAAGTGTGGCCATTCAAAATAAATATATTGAGAATGACTTTTTACCATCAGCTGCTCAGCTTTTTGGGCTTATTCTAAATAGTAGCTTATTGACCAATTTTGTAACTCAACCAATTTAATGACAAGGATTGGCATGTGGTAACTTTTAGAAACAGGGACCAGACAACAGTTCCTAACACTACCACCTGAAAATCTTGATATTATTTGACACTATTTGCTGTGTTCATTCACACTCATTTGACATCAATCATACTCAAAAAGGAATCATTTAGCTATCATTTGACATTAATTGTTCAGAAGCAATCAATTAGCCATTATGTTACATCAATTGCACTCAAAAGCACATTGCACTAAAATAACTTTCATTACTGTGCTCAATAATTCACAATTAACAGACATGCATTCAGACATCAATGACCATTATAAAGTTTATTTTTCTTAATTCTAAATATCTAGAGTTTCAAACATTCTAAAGCTCAGCTAACTTTAGGGAAAGTAGACTCTGTTTTGACATTTTAAGTCTGCTTGATTATTTTGAATTTGTCTAAGTGCTCTGCTATAAAATCTTGAATCTTTAATAATAGTTTCTAATGTTTTCCCTGTGACAGATGTTGAGCTAACTGGCCTGTAGTTTCCTGCTTTCTATCCTCCTCCCTATTTGAATAAAGAAATTACATTTGCTATTTTCCATCTAATGATATTTTTCCCAAATCAGGGAGTTTGGAAAAATAAAACTATTACAGCAGCTGGTCAATTCTTTAAAAGCTTTAAGATGACGTCCAGCAGGACCTGGGGACTTGTCAGCCACAGTTTTAACCTTTTGCTAAGTATCACTGTCCTGGCAATTGTAATTTTCTTGAGTTGCTGCCTCTTTTCTATTTCATGGTCCATCGCTATTTCTGGGATGTTACTTGGATCCTCTCAGGCAAAGACTCAGGCAAAACTTGGACAAGTTGCAGAGCTGGGCCGAGAAGTGGCAAATCGAGTTTAATGTGGAAAAGTGTGAGGTAATGCACTATGGCAGAAATAATAAATGTGTAGAGTATAGGGCTAATGTTAGGATTCTTAGTAGTCTTGATGAACAGAGGGATCTTAGTGTGTATGTGCATAGATCCCTGAAAGTAGGCAGTCAAGTCGCGAAGGTTGTTAAGAAGGCATATGGAGTCTTAGCTTTTATTGGTAGGGGGATTAAATTTCAGAGCCGCAACGTCATGTTGCAACTGTACAAAACTCTAGTGCGGCCGCACTTGGAGTATTGTGTGCAGTTCTGGTCCCCACATTATAAGAAAGATGTGGAGGCATTGAAGAGGGTACAGAGGAGGTTTACCAGGATGTTGCCTGGTATGGAGGGCAGGTCTTACGAAGAGAGGCTGAGGGATTTGAGGTTGTTTTCGTTAGAAAGGAGGCGGCTAAGAGGGGACCTAATCGAAACATATAAGATGATTAGAGGTTTAGATAGGGTGGACAGTGATAGCCTTTTTCCTAGGATGGAGAAAGCTAGCACGAGGGGACACAGCTTTAAATTAAGGGGTGATAGTTATAGGACGGATATCAGAGGTAGGTTCTTTACCCAAAGGGTGGTTCGGGAGTGGAATGCCCTGCCTGCAGCAGTTGTAGATGCGCCAAGTTTGGTGGCGTTTAAGAGGTTAGTTGATAAGTATATGGAAGAGAAGGGAATGGTTTAGTTTGGAGGGGCATTGCTTTTATATTGGTCGGCGCAACATCGAAGGCCGAAGGGCCTGTTCTGTGCTGTAATGTTCTATGTTCTATGTTCTATAAGACCAATCCAAAACACCTGTTCAATTCATTTGCCATCTTCTTATTTTCCATTATTAATTCCCCAGACTCACTTTCTATTAGATCAATGCTCATTTTGTTAACTATTTCATTTTTCACGCATCTATAGAAACTCTTATTATCTGCTGTTATATCTCTGGACTTCTGCATAGTCCAATTTTTTCTCTACTTATTGATCTTTTAATAATTCTTTGCTGCATTTTTAAATACAGAAATGAAGTTAGGTTATGTTCATAGAAGTTGCAAAAGGAGCACCTGCTGATAAATAATAAATATGGTCACCCATTTGTTAGCACTATGCCTCACAGTGCCAGGGACAGGGCTCATTTCTGGCTTTGGGTGACTATCATAAAGGACCATCCTGATTTGAAATGTTGGTTCTATTTTCTTTCCATTGATGCTGTCAGAGCTGCTGAGATTTTCCAGCATTTTCTGTTTTTGTTTCAGATTCTAATATCCACAGTATTTTGCTAACCAAGATCTTTTAAAATGTGAAATTCTTACACCTGCATTCAGGAAAACATTGACTGTGAAATCCTCTCAAGCCTATCCTCTGCCATTTATATTTACGTGTGCATGGGGGCAGGAATCATGAAATCCCCACAGTGCAACACGAGACCATTCAGCCCATCAAATCTGCATGGAGAACAATCTCTAGCTACGTGTTCACTCTGTTAATCTGACGGATACTAAAGGGCAATTTTAACATGGCTAATCTACCTAACCTGCACATCTTTGGACTGTGGGAAGAAATCAGAGCACCCAGAGAAAACCTACACAGACATGGGGAGAATGTGCAAACACCACACACGCAGTGACCCAAGGCCAGATTTGAATCCAGGTCCTTGGTGTTGTGAGACCACAATGATAATAACCACTGAGCTACTGTACCACTCGTGAATGATGTCATTTTTTTTCTACATTTTGTTTAGCTTGGGAACAGTTTCAATAAACTTACCTTGTCCTTTATTTAATGTAAGAAAACCTGCCTGAACAATTCTTTATATCACTGACATATAAATAGTGGGACACTTACAGCACACTCTCTGAAAATAAAACAATCCCTGTTTTGGTCAAAGGAGGAGTGTAAAAATAGGGGAGTCATTTCACCCCTTATCACTTGGTGAGAACAGTGCAAAATCAGTCTTTCTTTGGATGGTTTTGAATTCTAAAATCCATCTTAGAATTTTATAATACCATGCTGCATAAGTCCAAGGAATAAGCTCAGAACAGTTTTCTTTAAGATTCTGGATTATATTTTCTAAATTGCTTAAAACTCACAATCTCACTACAGATGTAGCTTAATACTCTTTCATCTTTCTGCACATTATCCTTGTTTACTAGTAGAAAGGTGCAAAGCATTTCAATTATCATGTTGTCTGTACCATTTAAATAGCACTGATGAAATTTTTCTATTCAATTAATCAAGATTCTAACCATCTTGATGATTCTGCTAATGACAACTTAAAAGCCAGAAAAATATTCAATGCAGCATTTAGCTGGTTTCCTTCGGTACAATGATAAACCTTCACTGGGGACCCAGAGGAAGCATCTTATTTAATCTCCCCGATTCGAAATGAAAATTTCATGAAATAGTAAGCTTCTTTCATAAAAATCTTGTTTCTCAGGTTCAGACTAATGGATTTCTCACCATCTATTTCCCGGAAAGCACCCAATGGCTTTTCGGTTTAGACCTACTGTGACATTTCTACCATTCTAGCCTCATTATCACAATACAACAAGTAGAATTTTCTCCCAAAATGGTGAAGAGTCAGGTTCAGTCGGAACAAAATGTCTCCACATTGCCATTTTTCTCAATGCAGGAGCATGTTTTGCATCATCACTGTGAGAGGGAGGGCCAGAAGTTGCCTATAAGCTTGGTTTCACAGAGATTAGGGTGCCATTTTTAAAGAGCACTCCAAACTCAAATTTAATTTAAATGCCCTCCCTAATGCCATCATTGATAACATGATTCCCCTCCTGAACATGGATCGTCAGCATGAGCTTCCACTACCCCTCCCCAGTGTAGATTACTGGAATTGGGACCCTCCCAATGGATTGTGCTCTATGTGCCAACCCTTTCAGAACTTCCCACTTCAGCCCTGACTTTTCAAGCCCCACCCCCTTGGCACTGCCAAGCTGGTGCCAGGTTCCTGCCATGTTCCCAACCATCCAAGAGTGCCCTCTGACATCCCAGCTGGTACATGTCCATTCTCTGTGGTGATACATAGTGATTCCCTCTGGCTTTACATCACACCAGCGGATGGGAATGTATGTTCCTGGAATATTCAGGCAAAGTCAGTTTTGCAGATTGTAATGCATTTCAACCCATGGTAATTAGATTCATGCCCTCATGGGGGGTGAACCTGATTACAGTGGCCATTCTCTCAAAGTATTTCTAAGCTTCCAGCATGTGGCAAAATGGGAGTAATTTCTGCTTTTTTTTTAGCGTATTTATCAGAGCATTCTTAGAATTGCAAAGTGCCTCGTGTGATTTTCTCTCAAAAGCAGGGGCAAGGCTTCATTACGCCTGAGAGGCTGACAGCACAGCGCTGAGCGGGCCACTGCACATGCACCGATTTGTCAGATTTGTCAAGCAGTGATTGTGCAAATGCAGTGACGCCACCCCCCCCCCCACCCCACCCCCACCCCCAGCCACCACCACCACCACAATTGCCGGCCGCCTGATTGCTAGCCTTCCCAATCGCTAGTCAGCCCACAACCTCTCTGACCACTAGTCTTCCAAACCCCCCCCCACCTCTCACCCTCCCCCCTTCCCCACTCCCCCCCCCCCTCCCCCCCCCACCCCCCTCACCCCGATCATTGGCATTCCTTGGAACCTCCCTGATGACTGGTCTTTCAACCCCACCCGTTCCAGGCCCTATCAGTTAGCCTCCCAGATCTCCCTGAGTCAGACCCTAGGTCCCCCTCACCCCAGCCAGCCCCAATCTCTCCAAACATTCCCCCTCACCCCTCCGGACAGGCCTGAGCCTCTCTCCCCTAAAGGCCAGCCCTGATTGCCTCACTCACTCACTCCTCCCCACTGATCACCTGCGTAATAGGCCTTGCCCCTTTTGTGCCTATTCCTTCTGACCCCGTCCCCTTGCCCCAGTGGACAGTGCCAAGGTGCCTGGTAGTCAGTACCAATTTGTCCCTTGAGCAATGCCAGCGTGCTAGTCTGCCATGTTGGCACTGCTGAAGGTGTAACATCCCTTCCTGGAAGGTAGTCAAATTTATTTAAATTGAAGGCTACTGGAATACTATTGGATTTAAAGTATTGTGGCATTAGAACAGAAATGCCATAGTAGCATTACAATTTAGTTATATATACAAAGGTAGTTTTGTCTTTTTTATCATGGAAAAAATTATTTCCGCTGCATCTATCAGCAAATATGGTTAAAAAAGGAAATAAAAATTAAGACTTTTTGTGACATTTTATGGTTTTATTTCATACATTTAAGGGTTATTTTAATGGAAAGATGAAAACAGATGCTAACTGCGCGCTGTGTTAATTGTTTGGAAGTCTGCTTTTGGCAATGAATTTTGTTCTAAATGCTCATTACAACCGTTTGAACTTTCCTGGAGATGCTAAAAACTGTTAGTTCAGCACACAGATTTTAATTAGAAACAAATTTTATGGACAATAATTGTGCTCCCCTTATACTTACATCCGCTGAAAGTGGACTCCATCACTCAGTGACATGTTGCAGGATGGTTAACAGGCCATGGGAAAGGATCCACAGATTCCCTGTTGCTGCATGGTGTCTTGGTGAAGAGATCCAGAGGAGGAGGATGATACCTTGTGCTCACAAAAGGAAAGGATGTCACCCTCTTTCCCACAGCAGCTGGTGCTGGCCTCATATCCTTGTGCCATTCCTCAAGCATATCAATATGTGCTTAAACAAGCCATATCACCTTGGTAGCTCCTATAAAGTGTCATGACACAGAACTTACACTTTATAGGTGAAATATTGAGAGGTTCTGGGATAAATGTTACTGGTGTGATGATGGCTGTTTGACTGAGGGTGGAATCTTACCAGCACACCCGCCCAAGGTTCATACAATCTCACCCAAGGCCAATGCAGAATGTTGTTCACTGAGCCTCGGGGTAGGCGTGCAGTAAAATTCCAGCCAAAATGTCCCAGAAAATCTCTAGATGTGTTTCAGAGATGCTTTTCACAACTCAGCAATAATGACTATGAAAAAATGTGCACCTCTTTAATTGGTGAACACTTTTAAAGCAAGAGTTTGAAACCAACACCAGGACTTTTTTTTTATTCATTTGTGGGATAGGGGTGTCGTTGACCGGCCAGCATTTATTGCCCATCCCTAGGTGCCCTTGAGAAGGTAATGGTGAGCTGCTGCCTTGAATCGCCGCAGACAATGTTCCGTGGGTTGACCAACCCTGCTGTTAGGGAGGAAATTCCAGAATTTTGACCCAGCAACTATGAAGGATTGGTGATATGTTTCCAAGCCAGGATTGTGAGTGGCTTAGAGGGGAATTTGCATGTGATGGTGTTCCCATGTATGTGCTGCCCTTGTCCTTCTAGATGGAGGTGGTTGTGGGTTGGAAGGACCTTCGGTGAATTGCTGCAGTGCATTTTGTAGATTGGACACATTGCTGTCACTGAGTGTCGGCGGTGGAGAGATTGAATGTTTGTAGGTGTGGTGCCAATCAAGCAGGCTGCTTTGTCTTGGGTGATGTCAAGCTGTTTGAGTGTCGTTGGAGCTGCACCCGTCCAGGCAAGTGGGGAGCATTCCATCACACACCTGACTCGTGCCTTGCAGATGGTGAATAGACTCTGGGGAGTTAGCAGATGAGTTGCTCACCGCAGTATTCATAACCTCTGACTTGCTCTTGTAACCACTGTGTTTATGTGGTGAATCCAGTTGAGTTTCTGATCAATGATAACCCCAAGGGTGTTGACAGTGGGGGATTCAGTGATGGTTACACTATTGAATGTCAAGGGATAGTGGTTAGAGTGTCTCTTATTGGTGATGGTCATTTGTGTGGCGCCAATGTCATTTGCCATTTGTCAGCCCGAGCCTGGGTATTGTCCAAATTTTGTTGCATTTGAACATGGACTGCTTCAGTATCCGAGGAGTTGCGAATTGTGCTGACCATTGTGCAATCATCAGCGAACATCCCACTTCTGATCTTAAGATGGAGGGACGATCGTTGATGAAGCAGCTGAAGATTATTAGGCCTAGAATATTACTGTGAGGGACTCCTGCAGGGATGTCCTGGAGCTGAGATCATTGACCCTCCACAATCACAAACATCTTCATATGTGCCAGGTATGACTCCAAACAATGGAGAGTTTACCCCCTGATAACCATTGATTCCAGTTTCGCTAGAGCTCCTCAATACCACTCTTGGTCAAATGCAGCCTGGATGTCAAGGGCTGTCACTCTCATCTCACCTCTGGAATTCAGTCCTTTTATCTATACTTAAATCAAGACTGTAATGAGGTCAGGAGCTGAGTGTCCTTGGTGAAACCCAAACTGGGCATCACTGAGCAGGTTATTGCTGAGCAGATGATTTGATAGCTCATTTTATAAATGCTCAAGAATAAACTGATTTGGCAGCGATTAGCTGGATTGGATTTGTCCTGCTTTTTGTGTACAGGATATACCTGGGCAATTTTCCATATTGTTGGGTAAGTGTTGTAACTGTACCAGAAAAGCTTAGCTAGGGGAGCGGCAGGTTCTGGAGCACAAGTCTTCAGTACTATTGCTGGAATGTTGTCAGGGCCCATTGCCTTTGCAGTATCCAGTGCTTCCAACTATTTCTTGATATCACACGGAGTGAATTGAATTGGCTGGAGACTGGTACCTGAGATGCTGGAAACTACTGGAGGAGGCTGAGATTGATCAGCCGGTCAGCACTTGTGGCTGAAGATTGCTGCAAATACTTCAGCCTTATCTTTTGCACTGATGTGCTGGGTTTGTCCACCATTGAAGATTGTGATATTTGTGGAGCCTCCTCCTCCAGTGAGTTGTTTAATTGTCCATCACCATTCTTGACTGTTTGTAGAAGGGCGACAAAGCTTAGATCTGATACATTGGTTGTGGGATTGCTTTGCTTTGTCTATCATTTGGCATGCAAATAGTCCTGTCTGGTAGCTTCACCAGGTTGGCATCTCATTTTTAGGTATGCCTGGTATCCCTTTGAACCAGGGTTGGTCCCCTGGTTTGATGGTAATGGTTGTGTGGGGAATATGCCAGGCCACGAGGTTGCAGATTGTGCTGGAGTGCAGTTCCGCTGCTGTTGATGGCCCACAATGCCTCATGGATGCCCAGTTTTGAGCTGCTAGATCAGTTCAAAATATGTCCCACTTAGGGCGGTGATAGTACCACACAACACGGTGGAGGTTATTCTCAATGTGACTTCGCCTCCACAAGGACTGTACAGTAGTCACTCTCACTGATACTGTCATGGACAGATGCATCTACAGCCGGCAGATTGGTAAGGATGAGGTCAAGTATGTTATTTCTTCTTGTTGGTTCCTTCATTATCTGCTTCCAACCCAGTCTAGCAGTTATATCCTTCAGGAACTGACCAGCTCGATTAGTTGTGTTCTGCCAAGCCATGCTTGGTGGTGGGCATTGAAATCCTTCATTCAGAGTATATTTTGCGCCCTTGCCATCCTTAGTGCTTTCTCGAAATGTTGCTCAATATGGAGGAATTGTTAGCAGGTTACATAGTTGTTGCTATTCCAACAAGTGATTGTTAGTAGTTCAAAGACAAAATCATAGTAATTTGTGCCTGAGTTTTTTTTTAATTTGATCTTTCATCTATATTCAATGGGGGAGGCAGTGAAATAGTGGTACTGTTGTTGGACCAACAATCCAGAGAAAACCAGTTGATGCTCTGGGGGACTCAGGTTCAAATCCCACCATGGAAGAATGGAAGAATGGAAGAATACATGAATTCAATAAAAATCTGGAATTAAAAATCTGGTGATGACCATGAAACTATTGTTGATTGTTGGAAAAACCCATCTGATTCATGAGTGTCCTTTAGGGAAGGAAATCTGCCATCCTTATCTGGTTTGGCCTACATGTGCCTTCCAGACCTATAGCTAATGTAGTTGACTCTTAAATGCCCTCAGCGATGGGCAATAAATGTTGCCCCAGCTAATGACACCCACATCCCATAGAAGTGAATTAAATTAAAAATCAAATGACATATAAATTGTGCAACCTGGTTTCCAAGTTCTGACTGCAATCCAAGAATGCATTTTGATGTCAGAGAATGTAAGTCTGAGAGTGGCCAGAGCACTCTCCAGGCCCTTCACAAATCTGCATTGCTCCTGAGCCTTTCATATACCCTGGAGTTAAGGAAGACCTGGTTCTATTCTTATACTGTCAAGACTTGGACTATGTTTATGTAATAGGTGGATGGCACTTTGTAGCCATAACTGCAGTTTTTATCCTTTCAGCCTTTCTATATGAGTTGCAAGTGTTGTTTTTGCTACAGTAAGTGCTCAGATTAAAAGTTTATCTCATCCCCAGTTTTTTTTATTCATCCACTGAGACAAGGGTTAAAGTTCTCTTTCTTTTAAATTTGTTCATGCTCTGAAATATCAAATTGGAATGAATAATGGATCAGCTTATTATACTCTAATATTCCCCATTTTTGATATAGAATCAACAATTACTTTAAGTCAATTAACTTTCTTTCTGGCTTTAGCTAGGATCATATTAGAGTTTATTGCTAATTAATATTACATTTACATAAGTGCACATAATTAGCCTAATTTTAATTTGCCAAATCGAGTTATTCACAGGTTGCAGATCGACTTGTTTTAAAGTGCAAATTTTTTTGATAAACTCATTTTCAGTTGTATAAATTGAACGTAAGAATTAGGGGTAACAGTATGCAACGCAGCCCTTCAAACCACCATTCAAATCCATTCACAATTAGTTTTCTTAATTCTTGCTATATCTGCACACTAGCCTTTGCGACTCATGCATTAGGACCCTTGATCTCTTTGGATCTCAGAGCTCTGCAATCCTCACCAATAAGTAAAATTTATTTATTAATCACAAGCAGGCACACCTTAACACTGCAATTAAGTTATTGTGAAAATCTCCTAGTCACCACATTCCGGCACCTGTTCAGGTATACAGGGGGAGAACTTAGTATGGCCAATCCACCTAATCAGAAGGTCTTTCGAACAGTAGGAGGAAACCCACATGGAGAGAATGCACAGACTCCACACAGTCAGTGACCCAAGCTGGGAATTGAAACCAGGTCCCTATGGCTGTGAGGCAGCAGTGCTAACCACTGTGCCACTATGCCACCCATGTGTTACTTTGATATTTTCCCTGCCAAAATGGACAATGTCACATTTTCCCATATTATACTCCATTAGGTAAGTCTTTTCCTACTTATTTAACATATCTATGTAAGACCATAAAATATAGGAGCAGAGGTAGGAGCACTCAGCCCATCAAGCCTGTTCCGTCATTCAATAAGATCATGACTGATTTGTTATGATAGTGTGTTTCCGGTCCCTGACTATCTGACTATTTCTACCACCCTCCCTCCCTCACGTTACCCATTAAATTGTCCATTCACATTGGAATGTGAATCATGATAGGTCCCCCATGGTGTGCACCTGAGGAGCAGAACTTGCTGGAAGTGCAAAAGGATGTACAACCCTCAGGAGGCAATGCCCTATCACTATCCAGACAGGAGAGGGTGTTCCATGTGTGGGAGGTAGACAGTCTTGAATGGATGGATGTTCTTTGGGGGGAGGTGCATTTGATGGAGGGTTCCAAATCTGTGGGGTTTAACTTCAAAAATGGCACCTGCTTGTGGGGGTTCTATCACACCCTGTCCCACTAAGTGACATCATGGGTTGCATCCCTTAATTTATTTTGATTAAATGGCTAAACACCAAAGGAAATTTTGTGCACACTCTTTAGAAAGAGTTTCTAACATTTTCCCTATGATAGATGTTCAGCTAACTGGCCTGTACTTTCCTGTTTTCTGTCTTCCTCCCTTTTAAGATATAGGAGTTACATTCACTATTTTCCAATTTACTGGCCCCAAATGTAGGGAGTTTTGGAAAATGGAAATCATAAACTGTGAAAGAAAAGCAGAAAGGCTCTATTTTCCTGTGTTCAAGTCCCAAATTCATTTGACCTTTCCACAAACAAAAAATTCAAATGTTTCCTGAATGAGATGAAGCAGGAATGAACGATATCCTGTTAAATAGGTCGCAAAGTAAGATCAGGAATTACTGAAATGGAATACAGTTGTGATACCTCACTTGTTGTGCCATGGTTCCCAAAAGGATATTGAATCCGAGTAGAAATTTGAATTGCATCCAAACGGCCGGAGGAAATGTTTGAGCTCCAATCCATGTCAGCTTGTGCCAAATCCAGCTTCGAGCCCACTTTCAATTCCGTTAGCTGGTTATGGGTATCAAAAGCACTCCTTAGTGCTCCCCAGTGGGTAATTGTCCTGCGCATACATAAAACAGACTGAATATAGGATCTGTGGTGTCATTGTTGGGGTTGTGGCAGTAGGCTCTCCCTGATGGAAGGCTTGACTGCTCTGCTAGTTGGCCAGAATCTCCTTATGCCCTGAGAGCAACAGCCCTGTTTCTCCTGGGCTCATAAAAAATTCAAAACTGGAGTCTTCTCTTCCCTAATTTAAGATGCCCAGTGCTTGTGTTGTATTCTTCCCACTGGTATCAGAGTTCCACATTCCAAAGTGGGACCCAATGAACATAGTTAAGGAATTGGAGAAACAGACATCCATGAGTTGAATTTCTCCCCTTTTGTATCAATAGATTCAGATTTTTAAATGTTGGCTATTGTTTTATTGGTTTTGAAGAGACAGAAATTCCTGCATTGTTTAGATCAGATAAGTACCCCTAATAATCGCACTGCACTCAAAAGAGAAAAAGGCATTAGAAAGTCTATTGGGAAAATTATAAATTGCAATTAATTAAGGGCAGAGCATTTGCAGTCATGTTAAAACTTTTGACGAATTGAATAGACATGAGGAACATATAACCCAATTTCTTTGACACAGATTTAAAATTTTAATAGGAGATCTTTAACCAATTAGATTCCATCTCTGAGCTGATGTGTTAATACTGGTGGCACAGTAGCTCAGTGGTTAGCACTGCTGCCTCACACTGCCAGGGACCAATTTGGATCACTGTCTATGTGGAGTTTGCACGCTCTCCCTGTGCCTGTGTGGGTTTCCTCCGGGTGCTCCGGTTTCCTCCCACATTCTGAAAGACATGCTAGTTGTGTGCATTGACCCAAACAGGCACTGGACTATGGTGATTACATAGAACATAGAACATAGAACAATACAGCACAAACAGGCCCTTCGGCCCACGAGTTGCGCCGACCACATCTATATCTACCAATCCACAGACCTATCTATAACCCCCTATCCCATTCATTTCCATATACTCATCCAGAAATCTTTTAAAAGACCCCAGCGAGTTTGCCTTAACAACCTCCGACGGCAGCCGATTCCATTCACTCACCACCCTCTGAGTGAAAAACTTACCCCTAACATCCCCTCTGTATTTGCTTCCCTGCACCTTAAATCTGTGTCCTCTCATAGTGACCATTTCAACAATAATCTTATTGCAATGTTAATGTAAGCCTGACTTATGACTAATAAACTTTTTAACTTTAATAAATCAAAGCGTGTAATTAATATTTGCTTTTAATTGATGTTATCAATTTTTAGATAATTCTTACACAATGCCTTGTTGAAGAAAATAATGTGGTTTTGTTCGATGTAGGCATGTCCCTTATGCACAACATCCCAGTATTTGTTCTCTTAGACCTGATATTATGCATCTCAAAGTGGCTACAAGAATATTACCAAAGCATTTATTAGAAGATGCAACAATAAATTGATGATTATTGATGAAAGTTCTACTTGGTGTCAGAATGTCAATCTCTGAGCAATGTGTTCAAATCCCAGAGCGAACTTCCAGCTAAACTCTGTGGCCATGTGAACAAATCTTTTATCAATTCCTGTTGTGGCATCGAAATAAAGTGCTGTTAACTGGGTGAGATGTTCTATCTCAAGAGGGCTGGAGGAAAGTGGAATTTCTAAACCAGTTTCTGTCTCTTTTAGCATTCTACTTTTGAAGAAACTTGTCTGGAGGTCTGCGCTGCCAGACACCAGTGGAAATTAAAGAGGAGAGAAAGCAGTAATATTACCTGAGTATCAGCTCAGATCTCTGTTTAACGCTGTGTGAATGTCAGAAGAGGAGAAGTGACATTGAATGACACTTTCAGAGCAAAGAGGGAGCAAAGGCACGTGACATGTCTGGATAATTTGTGCAATCCATGTGATACCTCCCACACAATGAATGCCTCAGCAGACATTTCACCATACGCTACCACGGTAACCTCACTTACTGCAGTCTACATCCAATTTACACAGCTACAATAATTGTGCCATCTGGTGTCCACTTTTTTTGGAGATTGGCATGTCTATGGGAACCTTGCCAACTCTTCTCATAATGGAACCAGCACTTTTTCCATTTCCTAAGATTAGCTATACATGTTATTCAAAACTCATTTTGTGGGTAACTTTAACCTCTCACATCTGATAGATTTGGGCTGGCTGTGTTGTGAAACTTTTAGAAATCTCAAATCCTAACTCCACACCACCTGCAGCCCACACCCCTCCTGCTTTAAATGAGTTGGAATAGTGGTTAGATCATCTACACACTGCTCAGAGGTGGGGATTGTTGTAATGAGGTTTCATATCTCAAATGTTATTTATATTCCAGGTTTAATGCTGTATAACCAGGTTCTGGGGCTTTAAGAAACACAGCAGCTAAATGCAGGCAAGGATTGCTGCTTGGAAGGAGTTTGTTTATGGCACTGCTTATGAATCAAGAGAGAGACTACAGACTTCCCCCCTCTCAGATTGCATGCTTTTACAAACTCCGACTCCAATATTAGATTACCTTCTCAGTAAGATTGAAGCTTCACTCCAAGATCTGGAAACCCAGCTCCCATTAACCCAGCCGCGCTCTTCTCAGAAGTGTTTTCAGCTACAAGAGGGCCACTGATATCTCAGACAGGCTTCTGGACAGGGAACATGCTGGAAAAGAAGATACAAACTGTGTGGTCGCAACTCAGAGAAACCCTCCACAAACCATGTCAGTATCCACTACCAGCTAAGTTTGTTAATGACAGTGCAATACGTACATTCCTGAGGGTTGACCACCACTCCTTAGTAGCCGACAATCCTGACCCACTCCTCCACTTTCAGTAAGTGGTCCACAATGCATTCTGCCTGCGAGTGATCCAAAGATGTGCAAATTAGGTGTATTGACCATGGTAAATTGGGGTAAATATGTGGGCATGTGGGGTTAAGGCCTGAGGGGGATGCTCACTTAGAAAGTCAGTGCAGACTTGTCGGGCTGAACAGTCTTCTTCTACCTGTGAGGACTCTTTGAAACACAAATCATGTTGCTTGTGAGTAATCCACTGCGCAACCACCTATGAGTGATCCACTGAATAACAACCCCTGAATGATCCACTCCAACAACAGTCCTGACTGATCCACAACCCACACTGCCCTTCATCACGAACTGTTAACCAAATTTATTCATGAGATTACTCAAATGAGATAATGTCAGAACAAATCGATGAAGTTCTTGGGTAAACTACAGTAACAACATCAAATGGTGATTTGAAGACTAAAGCTTAAAGTTTATTTATTGCTGTCATAGGTAAAAATGTGTGAAAATCCCCAAGTCGCCACACTCGGGTGCCTGTTAGGGGTACACTGAAAGAGAATTTACCATATCCGATCCATCTAATCAGCATGTCCTTCAGACTATGGGAGGAAACTGGAGCACCCGGAGGAAACCCAGGCAGACACAAGAGAACATGCAGACTCCCCATGGACAGCTGGAAATCCAACCCAGGCCCCAGGCACTGTGAGACTGTAGTGCTAACTACTGTGCCATTGTGCCACTCACAAACAACAAAGAATGAATCTTGCTGTATGTAGGGACTGTTAAGGGGAGGAGGCACAGGATGGGCAAGGTCTGAATATGTTATGGTGCAACACCGTATAAAACATCAATAAAACCTAAAGGACGTTGCCTCCTCAATCTGCAACAAAATCATAAGAATACAGTGTTAATAGGTTTCTCCACAGATGCTGCCTGGTCAGCATTTTCAGTTTAAATTTCATTTCTCAATAGCAAAGACACATTAAACTTAAGAATTTGCAACAGAATCAAGTTCGAGGACATCACGTTGAAATGAACACACATGAAGAAACAAATTATCTGAAAGAACAATATGTTCTACACACTGAACCAGAGGCTAAGCCGCTCAGAAGAAGCTAATACATTCAAATATAAACCAGGAGAAACAGAATAAATGTAAATAGTAATGGTAGATTCAGTATGACCACACAGATAGGTGAAAACTTTGTACAACAACTACCATAGTCAATTTCAGGCTGCTAACTGAAGTCTGCCATTTTAATTCAGCCAGGAATAGATCACAGTTGTACACCACTTTCTGATTTGACAGCACGGATGTGATTCTCCCATCGCATGTGGACTGAGGTGGAGATTTGGAAATCAGCAAGGAAGCAGGGAAAATTTTAAATTTCATTTGAATGCTATTAGCAGGCCTGGATTCTTCAGGGCTGCTAGCCTCTCCCACTCTGCCAGAGTATTTCACTCCAGCGCGCATTACACCAGCTCCCCACTTTCAGGGAACTAATAGCCCAACCCCTTTGGAATGAAGGCAGCGCAATCAGTGACCCCCCCCCGGGAGTTGGGCAATGGGGATGAGGTGTGGAGCCATTTGGGCATTCACACCCTGGTAATGCCAGCCTGGGTCTCCTGAAACTGACCAAGGGAGAAAGTGCCAATGCCTAGTAGGCATCTTGGCATGGTCCATTGGACATGGGGCAGTACCACGGGGCAGGGCCTGATGGGACAGGGTCTATGGGGCAAATGGAGGGGGTGGGAATCCTGCTGCCACTCTACCATTGTGATCGGTCAATTAAGGGGAGAGGCCAGCGATAGGAGTGGCTGTGGAGTTATGGGGATGGGGGGTGCTCAGTCGTTTTGTAGGGGTGCAGTCACAGGGGGATTCTGCGTGCTGGAGAAGGCAGGAAATGGCACTGCTGGGGGTATAACTGCAGGAAGTGGGGGGAACATTAATTAATATCAGAAACAAATACTACCTCTTAGAATAAAATAGTTCAGTCTTACGTGTGATTAATTAAATAAAAAACCACTACCTCTTCATAAACCTCTGAGTAACCCATTCTCCCCACTGCCTGTAAGCAATCCACTAACCATGTTACCAGTAAGTAATCCACTAACCACACTACTAGTAAGTAATCCACCAACCACACTATTTGCAAGTGATCTAATAACCACGCTATCTGTAAGCAATCCACTAATTGCACTAGCTCTGATCAGTCCAATAATCACATCACCTGTAAGTGATCCATGTTCTCCCACTTTGGGAAATTCCTTTAAAATGTAAAGTCAGTGTATCATTCAATTCTGAAACGATTAAAGTAAGAAAATATCTTAGATAGAACCAAAACTCTATGATCTCACATTGTAATGTCACTTGTTCCTTCAACATATCTTTGAATTTGTGAATATGTTCAACGTTCCTTATATTGGCTTTATAACAGCGGCCAGTGGTACCTTTCCATCCATATCGCCCATTGACTGTAAAGGAGTTGAGAAATCCTGTTCAGTATATGAACCAATCACTGATAATGAACAAATGGTTTCAAAATGGTGTGCAAGTTGCACAAATAAAATTTTCTTTTGAATTATGCAATCATTCACAAGTACCTGTGTGACTGAACAGTTTATTGAGAAAATATGGAAGACAAAATGTAATTCAGAATAATATATTAGTATGGGAAGCTTTTGTAGATTTTGAGATCACTGGTTATATAATCTGCTGAACCCATAAAGCTGTTTTGAAACACAATTGACTTTGGGAATTTTAAAAATTATTTTTAATGCAAATGAGGTGATCGAATTGCTGTTGTCGTAACTGACTCACAACTGGTTTCATGTTTCTATGCGGAATGAAATTTGAGTGTGTTGGTAGGCACAGTGCCACCCTGAGTACCACTGTGTTTGTTGGGTTCAATCGCTCACACTACAATGTTCACAGCTGTGGAAAAAAATAGCCCATATTCTATCTGAAATTGTGTTTAGACATATCCTGTGGGTTACATTACTAACATAACAGTGCTATTGGAAAATGCAATAGAGTATTGATATTGAATAAAACAAAAACAATCAATCAAATACATCTCGATTTTAAAAGGTCATTAATCACAATGGACTTTGCTGGCAGAATAAATTTAAACATTCCAAGATGACTGCGTGCTTCAACTGATGGTAGACATATAAGCAAGGCAGATATGCTGTTTGTTAGAAAATTAAACTGCTTTATTGGATGGAGATGTGTTTTCTATAATGAATATCAACTAAATATTACTAATTAGCTTTGAGATATTTTTATGCTACATGTTGGAATCACCAAACTCCATTTATTTCAATGCCTTTTATACAGAACACACTAAAACAAACTTGGAATGTGACAGCGAAGGCACCTTTAAATCGGGCATTTGAGAATATTCATGGTCTCCTGAGTATTTTGTACAAATTGACCATTAAGCTGTAATAGGTGTTTTTTCCAGGGAAATTGATTTGAATTCGGTCCAGGCAATTTGAATGAAAGCCTCTTCTGTCTGTTGGCTGTGGATCTGGTCAATTTTAATCCAATCATAACAGGCGTGAGTCGAGTATAAACAGCCTCCACATTTGGCAGAAACTTAGAAGTCTAATTCAGGAGAATGATTTAGGACAAGATTTTAACCTACTCAAAACGCAACCAGAATACAAAGGTTAAGACTAGGCTCCATAAGGATTGTTGGTATGAAAAATGCAATATCATGCAAGGCTAATGAAGATTGTTCTTCTAATATTAGGCACAAAGTTACGGCAGAGTCAAAAAATTGGATACTCGCCTGGATGAGCCTGGAAGACATTAGAGAGGAAATGATTCCATTCCTTGCAGTTAGTATCTTTCACTGGATTAGAACAGCAATTCATCAATCTTTTGATGAAGATCTACATCTATTAAATTTTATTTTTGGTCACATGAAGCTTTACTTCATTAAATTAATCTTTTTAATCATTATAAATACATGAATTAAGTTGCATTATTTTTCTCACGTCTCTGTTGACCCATGGCTTGAAATTGTTCAAGTCGTGACCATCTGTTCTGCACACTTTAGGCACAAAGCTCCGTTGTATGGCACCTTTTCAAGTAACAGCTCTTTGGAAGCTTACAGGAGTTTTCCCATCTGCATATACAGCCCTTTTTGCTCCTTGCATGACCCTTGTGGCGTGGATTGGAGGGGCACTCACAGAGGAGACACCTGCGTGAGGCCAAAGACTGTTGTGATGTGACACGTGGATACCAAAGCTTATTAAGAAATGTGCAGGCACCGTCTTTGTTATTTTGAAGCGGAAAGCATCATGAAGCAAGGTGGACCCCGTTCTGAGTTATTTAATGTCCTACTCAATATTTGAAGCTGGGATGGCTCGTATTATGTTTGAGGACTGATATTGAGACAAATAAAAGGCCATAAGGTCAGTGATAGCAAACTAACTGGAGCTGTTTATTAACACATCTGTATCCTGGCATAGTCAGCACAAGACTTGCAAGATAATTTCCACTCCTGGGTCACCTGGCCCAGGGTAATTTCCCCAATATTTCCCCTCTTACTTCAAAACTCCCCATCTATAAAACAATTACATTTTTAACATGATTCAATTGCATACAGAAGAAATATAACATCAATTGTGAATGGCAATATTAATGTCCATTTAAAAGTCTACATAAGCATAACCTAAAGGATGGTTGTTGTGGTGTCATTGGCCCTGCACCATGAGCAGGACATGTTAACAAGGAGGCAGAGAGGGGAATTTTGTGAGGGAGGTGGGGGGAAAGAGGAGGGCAGCTCTCTATGGAGAAGGTCTGCCATGGGCACCATTCCAAATTCATAATGAGTCAGGAACAATACGTGAGGAGGCTGTGATTCACAAAGGAGGTCATCACAGATATGTGCCAATTCCTTCACACTGACCTGAAGGGTCAAAGCAGGGTTTGAGGATGACCCTCCGAAAGAAGGTCACCATCATTTTTATGTTCTGTACTACTGCCAAGTGAAAGCAGGCAAAATTATGGACACATCACGATTCGCAACTCAGTGATACCTTGGCAAGTCATGGAGGAACAGCAGGATGAAAAGGCATGTGGATTCTCCTGGAGAGTGGCCTTCCCAAGGGTGCATGATACCATTGAATACATAAGGTGGCTTGAAGACTCAGTGTGCCTTCCTTCCCCACATCAATGGGCAATGAAGCTGCAATCACAAACGCTACCACTCTCTTGCCCTTGGTGTGCAACCAACTACTTACTTACTACTTAGAACAAAGAACAAAGAACAAAACAGCACGGGAAACAGGCCCTTCGGCCCAATGAGCCTGCGCCGCCACCCCGATGTTCCCACCTCTACCCGTGATCCCTGTCTATGTTTATAGATCTATGGATTAAAACCAAATTTGAGACAATTTAGGGAGAATTTGTTTTGCCAATTAGCCTAAGAGCACATCTTTGGGATGTGGGAGGAAACCGGAGCACCAGGAGAAAACCCACGCAAGCACGGGGAGAATGCGCAAACTCCCACAGACACAGGCCCAAATCCATGTATCTGCACAGCACAGCGATAGTCACTGAGCTGTCATGTTGCCCATAAAATGGTCCAGGTCAAGCGTACACTACAACGTGAAGCACTAGGATACTCTCGAAAAATCCAAGATTAGCCCTCTCACGACCCATGCCCCTTGTTAGACAACAAGGTGTACCAAAGCACCTGTAGGATAAAAACAAGTACATCAATATCATCATCTATTTACACACTTCCCAGGGACTCCCAAGGCTCATGATCCCTATTTTAAATCAGTTTTCTATACCCCTCCATGCCCATTCTGTTCATGTGCCCATCTAAGTATTTCTTAAATAACTCCAGAGTACCTGCCTCCACCACTTTACTTAGCAGCACATTCCATACCCCCACCACCCTCTGTGTGAAAAAACTCCCTCTAGCATCCAAATTATACCTTACCCTCCTCACCCTAAGCCCGTGACCCCTCGTGCTATTCGAGTCCATCCTAGGAAAAAGCTTAACCGTGTTTACTCTATCTATACCCCTCATAATCTTGTACACCTCTATTAGATCTCCTCTAAGTCTACGTCTTTCTAAGGAAAATAGTCCCAATTTGCCTAACCTCTCCTCGTAACTCAGACCTTCCATACCAGGCAGCGTCCTGGTAAACCTCCTCTGCACTCTCTCCAGAGTCTCCATGTCCTTCCGGTAGTAGGGCGACCAGAACTGGATGCAGTATTCCAAATGAGGTCTAACCAACGTTTTATACAACTGCAACATTAAAGGCCAGCTCTTGTACTCTATACCCCTTCCTATAAAGGCTAGCATACTATATGCTTTTTTCACAACCTTCTCCACTTGCTCTGCCACCTTCAGAGACTTGTTCACCTGCACCCCCAGGTCCTTCTGTGTTTCTATACTCTTAATAGATCTACCCTTTATCATATACCTCTCCCCTACATTCTTTCTCCCGAAATGCATCACCTCGCATCTATCACTTACTACTTTTATTATAGGAATATTACAACCGGTCACTTCACAGGAGCAAGATGAAGTGACACTCAGCTGCATAAGGAAAGAAAAACTTTGTCAAATGATATGTTTTAAGGAATCTCTGTTATATTGTTACTAAAGAACTAGGAATTAATTGTTTTGAGAATGTATACCCAGGGTGCCACATTTACTGTTACACTGCAGTCAGATGCTGAGCAACAATGTATTAATCCAGCAGCCACATGGGGAATTGTAAAAATATACATCTGATGAAGTTCCAGAGTTAAGTATAATCATTTAGAATTCCTGGGAACCTGAAGATAAAGCAAACTGAAAGGAGGGAAGTGGATTTGACAGGCACAACGCTGCAGGGAAGAAATTCCTGAACTTACAGCCTAGGCAGATAAAGATAAGGGCAGCTATGGTGGAGTAATTAATTGGATGGTTTCAAGTTTACAGAGGATAGACTGGGGGCACCATTTAGGAGTGGTTTAACTTGCTCTGGAGTTAACAAAGACATAAATGAAGCTTTCGGCTGTGGATGAGCTGAGGCAAAGGTGAAGTTGCAAGTATTACAAAGGCGGAAGTAGACAGTCTTAGTCAAGTATAGGCTTGAATATTCATCCTGGAAACAGGAAGCAGGAGTTGAGATAATTCCCGCTCGGCCTGCCCACCTTGAGGGAAGGGGTAGTATTTTGGTTGAAGGTAATGCTCTACAGATTTGTGTAACATGTATGAGCAGAGATGCTGGGATAACTGTACCAGGACAATGTTACTGGCTCAATAGTGATTTCTTGTTGCCCTCTTTACTTTCTGTAAAGCAATGGATTTAGTAAGCTCCAAGCTATTTAGTCAACACCATGTTGATAGTAGGAGGATACGGGAACTTTTTCTTTTTGCTTGCCATGCAGGTCGGTATCTCATCCATGAATATTTTATGCTGGAATTCTTTCTCTATTTTAACTCCATCAAAGTTACGCCCACCATCCAATGATTTTCAGATCAATATACATTAACTTACATTTATGTACATTAAATGCCATTTTCCAATCACTGTCTAACTGCGAAACCTCTCCAATCCTTTTAGGTAACCTCTGACTCTTGCAAATGTGTGTCATCAGCAACTGCAGAAACCTGCTCATGATCTGGGTTGGTGATGATGCTGGTGAAAGTTGCAAGACAGAGGCAAATCCCTGATGAATTCTGCAGTTTCTACTTTCCAATGTGAGAAATTTCCCATTTATAACCATCCCATAGTTCACTTGTTGATATTTTATGAGCATTTTTTTCTGCACATTCTACAAGCCACAGTCTTTTCTGACAATGTGCTTGACTAGTCTTCTTATCAAATAATTTCAAAGAGTTCTGGTATCATTGATCTTACCTGCAACACTCTGAGAAGTAGGTCTAGTGAACCTGCAAGATATAATTGTCTTTTGCAGAAGCTGTTTTGCTTTTAATCTCATGCAATTTAAAACGTTTGCATAACTTATTTCTTATAATGATCTCTACAACTGATTAGGTAGTACCAGCTCTATATTTTTGACTCTGATTTTTGCAAAAAGGTAGACCTGAATAAAATCTGTTTCAGACTGCAGGAAAGAGTGAAGACTGTTTGTTCATATTTAAGAAATAATAAGCCTCCAGAAATGAATTAATCAAAATTAGCAGAGCAGTGGAGAATTCTTGCTTATTAAGGACAAGCTAAAAGCCATTGCTGAAAACTTCATTCTGAACTGCAGTCAAATCATTAAATGAATACCTCACCTAAGGGCCGGTCTGCTGTTAATAGGGCTGAATTTCCTCAAATTCCCTCAAAGACAGCAAGGTAGTTTGGTCGTTAGCACTGTTGCCTCGCAGTACCGGCGACCTGGGTTCAATTCTGGTCTCAGGTCACTGTCTGTATAGATTTTGCACATTCTCCCCATACCTTTGTGGGGTCCCTCTGGGTGCTCCAATTTTCTCCCTTGTTCCAAAGATGTGTGGGTTAGGTTGATTGGCAATGCTAAATTTCCCTTAGTGTCAGGGGGAGTAGCAGGATAAATACTTGGGCTACTGGGGTGGGATTGTTGTCAGTGCAGATTTGATGGGCCAAATGGCCTCCTTTGGCACTGTAGGGATTTTATAACGTGTTCCTTTGGATCTCAGTTCTGCTGAGTGCAGTTGATCTCTCTTGGGAGCAGATTCTTCCAAACAGTAGAGAAGTTGCAGGACTATCACCTGCTTTAGAATCTTTTGATAATGGTTCAACATTCAGCAATCAGCAATCAGGGAATACCTGAAACCTGGAAGAACTGCTATAGCTTGATAGGGTTTTATATAGGATTATGTAGGATGTACAGCAGAGAAAAAGGCCATTAGGCCCAACCCTTCCATGTCAGTGTTAATGCTCCACTGGAGCCTCCTTCTGTCTTTTATCCTCTAATTCAGTCAGCATAACCTTCTTTTCTTTTACGCTATTTGGCTTGCCTTTAACTAGATCAGTACGAGTGAGTTCCACATTCTCACCACCCTCTGGGTAAAGAAGTTTGTTCTATATTTTCTATGACTTTTTATATTGATGGTTTCTAGTTTTTCTCTTCCTACAAATCCTATCTGTGTCCACTTTGTCAAAATCTTTTATAATTTTAATAAGCTATATTAAGTCATGTCTCAACTTCCTCTTCAAGGTAAAGTGAGTCAATTCACCCCCTTGATAGGTATTACCCTCATTTCTGGTATTATTCGTGTAAATCTGTTTTCACTTCACTTCAGTTCATCTATATCTTGTTGAAATATTGTGACCAAAATTATGTATTGTGGTTCAGTCAAGTTTAGCATTATTTCTTTTCAATTCTAACCCTCTAGAAATAAACCCTCATGTCTGACTTGCTTTTTTATAGCCTTGTTAAGCTGTGGTGCAACGTGAAGTGATTTATGTAGATTTAATCTCACATCCCTTTGCTCCTCCATGCCATTTAGAATTTAATTTTGTCAGTAATATACAACTCCTTAGTTTTCTTGACATACCGATAAATGCCTCAAATTATTGATGTTGAAATTCATTTGCCATTCAGCAACTTTCAGACTGGCTTGTAATTTGTTGCAACTCTCCCGTGTATTGACTATCCTCCCCCAATTTGGACTCATCTGCAAACTTAGAAATTCGGTTTTCACTTCCCAAGTGTAAATTGTTAGCATAATTTGTGAATGGAAGTGGTCACAACGCTTATATCTGTGAAACATCACTTCCTACCTTCTGAGGATGGAAAGTTGTGCTGGTTGAGGTGAGTAAACTGGCACGTAGCTCTCCAGCTGCAGAGCTGAGTTTTCTCTCCATATTCTCTGGCATCCAGTGCACAGAAAATCTGGGGCTTGTTTTCTGCTGTCACGCTGGTGAGGTGGGACCTGATAGAACCACCAAAGTGATCTCCGATCAGAGAAGTCCCCCTGACAAGCACCGCGACTCACCCCCCCCCGCCACCCACATATGTCAGAGCAACTTCCTCTTCCCCCTCACAAGCCCACAAGCACCTCATCGAGCTCTGCAACAGGCTGTGCCCCAGGCAGCTCCCTCTATCCCCGAGGGCTATACCTACCTTGGCACCCCAAGCAGGTTCACCTTGACTGCTTCCCATTTTCCAATACTTATTGTAAACTTTATTGACATGAAGTGATGGCAGTTTTGGGAGAGGGGATGGGTGTGGGTGGCGTGGAGTGGAGTAGGGGAAGGTCTTCTTTACTTGGAAGAACATATGGCATTGAACTCCTTTAAATCATGTTAATTTATTTATTCCATCATATCTCCAGCGAGGGGCAAGGAAAATCTGAGAATGAGGTCTTGCTGCTGAGATTCTCAGTCCCATATCCTTGTGGGATTTCCTGCCAGTGTTACCATCTTCACCCGCAGCAAATGCAGGCAGAAAATTACTTTCTGAATAACTATCTTTCACTACTACTCTCTGACTTCTGTCTTGAAGCCAGCCAACAATCCATTCTGTTAGTTGTTCCTGCATTCTCTGACCTTATTCATTATCTCTGATGTGTACTTTGTTGAAGACCTTTTGAAAGTCTTTTTGCTTTTTTTCTAAGGTACAGTGAGAGACCAATGCAAAAGCTAACTTAGGCTCCCGGTTCAGGGCATAATTTGTAAAAATATAATTTGAATAGCCCTGCTATTTTCACTTCTGCATTCTTACTGACTGTTCATCATTTCTTAATGTTAGCCACTGAGCTGTATTACTGCAAACTTCTTGCATATTTTAACAACCACCACTATATGCTATGTCCAATGCAGTTATATTATGTTAATATACTCATCTTCTCACACCTTCCCGGATCACCGTAACAACTAGTGAAGGGTCTTGTCACACACTCTCACATTTGTCCCTTGCTTATTTGAGTTCTCTGCTTCCCAGCCAAAAATATCCTTGGCACATTCCACAGAAGGATTCAGCAACACCTGCACAGACTGGTTGAGAAAAAAATGTTTTCCCTCTGCTGACATTGAACCAGTTTCTACTACAGTTGCATTCTTCAGAGCTGAATTTGTTTAACTTTCCAACAGCTTTACTGGCTAAGTGCCTCATTAACTGCTGGAAAGTATGAGATGATCGCTGTCACACATGCATTGTGATCGGCTGGGAATTTTTTTGGTATTGTTTATGAAATCTGCACTTTCTTAGAAACAGAAGCTGAAAACTGTGTGCATCCGTGAATTTGTTAACAGGTCATTCATTTTGACTAGCTCATATTTTGAAGACACAGAAGCATCCACAAGGGGAAAAATGGAACAGAATTTTAATAAGCCCCAGATTTACATTAATAACATCCATTTTCATCATCTGTATATTTCTGACCCTTTCAGTTGCTGTTATCAATTACTTTGATGGCTGCTTTTCTGTCATCCAACAAAAGGACTATAATTTCCTGTCCCCTCCACCATTTCATACTGGATACAATGGAACATAGGAATGTAGGCCATTTGGTCTCTCAAAGCATGTAACGTCATTCAATTATCAAAGCTGATCCATAACAGAACTCCATCTATTTGCCTTTGTTTCATAACTTTTAATATCTTGGCCTCAAAATATCAATCCATTTCACTTTGGAAACGTTCAATTGACCCAACATCTCTGTCTTTTGGGGCAGAATGTTAAAATTTCCATTATCCTTCATGTGGAAAAAATGTTTTTTGATATCAACAGCCATGCTCTAATATTAAGGTTCTATCCCTTGTATTGGACTTTCTGTAAAAGAAAGAATAGCAAGTGAGTTTTTCTGGCCTCTCCTTAACATTGGCGGGAAGTGGCATGCCATTCGCTGGCGATGGGATTGTCCGGACCCGTTTGCTGTCAATGGAAATTCCCATTGAAGCCATCCCGCTGCCGGGAAACCCCTGGCAGAGTGTGTGACGATGACTAGGTCAGTGAATCCTGCCGGCATGAACAGCTAGAAAGGCCCAGCAAGTTCAACTCCAATCCTTTAATCATCTTTTGCACCCCAATCAAATCACTCTTTGATCTGCTCGATTCAAGGAAATACAAACCTAGTCTATGCGATCAGTCCTCATAACTTAACCCTTTTTAGCCCCAATATTATTCTGCTGAACCACCACGCACCCATACCAAGATCAATACATCATTCCTGAGGTATGCTACCCAGAACTGAATGCAATACGTCAGGTACACGGGGGAGGGCTAATCCCAATTATGCAATTCTAATAAAATTCTACCCTTGGAATTATGGCTGCCTTTCATTCCTGCATTAGCAAAATTAGCCGAAGGTGGAGCATCAATGGAGGGGTATCAGGTAAATAGAACATAGAACATTACAGCACAGAACAGGCCCTTCGGCCTTCGATGTTGCGCCGACCAATATAAAAAGCAATGCCCCTCCAAACTAAACCATTCCCTTCTCTTCCATATACTTATCAACTAACCTCTTAAAAGCCACCAAACTTGGCGCATCTACAACTGCTGCAGGCAGGGCATTCCACTCCCGAACCACCTTTGGGTAAAGAACCTGCCTCTGATATCCGTCCTATAACTATCACCCCTTAATTTAAAGCTGTGTCCCCTCGTGCTAGCTTTCTCCATCCTAGGAAAAAGGCTATCACTGTCCACACTATCTAAACCTCTAATCATCTTATATGCTTCAATAAGATCCCCTCTTAGCCGCATCCTTTCTAACGAAAACAACCTCAAATCCTTCAACCTCTCTTCATAGGACCTGCCCTCCATACCAGGCAACATCCTGGTAAACCTCCTCTGTACCCTCTCCAATGCCTCCACATCTTTCTTATAATGTGGCGACCAGAACTGCACACAATACTCCAAGTGCGGCCGCACTAGAGTTTTGTACAGTTGCAACATGAAGTTGCGGCTCCGAAATTCAATCCCTCTACCAATAAAAGCCAAGACTCCATATGCCTTCCTAACAACCTTCTCGACCTGACTGCCTACTTTCAGGATCTATGCACATACACACCAAGATCCCTCTGTTCATCTAGACTACTAAGAATCCTACCATTTGCCCTATACTCTCCACATTTATTATTCCTGCCATAGTGCATTACCTCACACTTTTCCACATTAAACTCCATTTGCCACCTCTCAGCCCAGCTCTGCAACTTGTCTAAGTCCCTCTGCAAACTATAACACCCCTCTTCACTATCTACCACTCCACAGACTTTAGTGTCATCTGCAAATTTACTAATCCATCCTTCAATACCCTCATCCAGATCATTTATAAAAATTACAAACAGCAGGGGCCCCAAAACAGACCCCTGAGGTACACCACTTGTCACTGAACTCCACGATGAATATCTCCCATCAACCACCACCCTCTGTCTTCTATTTGCTAGCCAATTCCTAACCCAATTAGCTAAATCACCCTCTATCCCATACATCTGCATTTTCTGCAGAAGTCTTCCATGGGCCACCTTATCAAACGCCTTACTAAAGTCCATATATACTACATCAACCGCCTTACCCCCATCCACCTCTTTGGTCACTTTTTTCAAAAAACTCAATGAGGTTAGTAAGGCACGACCTACCCTTCACAAAACCATGCTGACTATCCCCAATCAATTCATTTCTCTCTAAATAACTATAAATCCTATCCCGAATAATTCTCTCCAATACCTTGCCCACAACAGAAGTAAGACTCACTGGCCTATAATTCCCTGGAAGGTCTCTCTTCCCCTTCTTGAACAAGGGGACCACATTCGCTATCCTCCAGTCCTCCGGAACCACACCCGTAACCAACGACGACCTGAAGATCAGAGCCAGAGGCTCTGCAATCTCCTCTCTTGCCTCCCAGAGAATCCTAGGGTAAATCCCGTCCGGCCCAGGGGACTTATCCAACTTCAAACCCTCGAGAATATCTAGCACATCCTCCTTATCTACTTCGATACCTTCCAGTTTGCTACCCTGTACCTCAGTGTTCTCCATAACTACATTTACATCACCCTGCGTGAATACCGAAGAGAAATATTTATTCAGTGCCTCTCCAATCTCTTCAGGCTCCACGCACAACTTCCCACTGCTGTCTATGACTGGAATAGTACTCAGTGCCAGAATACAGCATTAGAGGAACACTCAGCTGATTTTGTTAGCGGGGCAGTGGCTATGGAGATTTCATTTTAATAGGGAACGATCAATGAATAATTTTAAATGCTGCTGGTTGATTCATGGTGCACAAGCACCATGTTCTCCCTGGTTTTTGAGGTCACAACTTGTGATAACCCCCTACAAGGCCCATATTGAATCTTCCTGTGGGGCTCATTGAGCATGAGTTCCCCTGATAACAGGCAGTGGTCTGTCCAGCTGGAATTCATTTCTAAAGCAGGCCCAGGATTAGTCCTGGTAAACTACCCTGTCCCAGGCAGGGACTAGTGAGTCTATACCATGTTAATGGTTTTATCTTGCATTCTGTAAATGGACTATGTTCCTTTCCAGTTGGGCTTCCTGATTATTACGCAACTGCATTTAATTTGTATGTCACTTAATTATTTTAGGCTGTCACTAACATTTTTCAAACAACAATGCTGCATAGAGGCACTGGGCAGAAGTTTATAGGGGTGAGGGTTGCAGAGGTTGTTTGGGTCAGCATTAGGTATGCTTGAAGTCACAAAAAGTGGCATTGTGTTGGAAAGATATCCTACCCATTTCTGGATTTATCCAGCAGGAAACTCTCATGGAACTGTTGAGTAAATTAATTCAATATGAAAATAGCTAAGTAACTGAGAATTTATCACAGTATTCTGGCTTTAACAGCCAGATACAGAATTCCTGAGTTGTGTACAGCTTGCCAGGGTCAACAAGGTGAGAGCATATTGGAGAGTCCTTGATCAGTGAAACTGACAGGCTAGAAGACCTTTAAACATTACAGTTAAACATGCAAATTGTGTCCAAAACATCTACTCGAGGCTGACCTCTCAGCGAGATCTACCTGATTGCCGTGAAAAATACTAAAGCTAATGGTCTAGCAAAAGAGTTGGAAATGAGCCGGTAATTAGAGATAGGAATGCAATTTTATGATTTCTGTGTGCGCAGTCTCATGAGAGGAAATTCAACCATGGGGAATTAAGCAGCCATTAAGACAGTCTAAACCACAGTGGCTTTCAAGGAACTCAGAGGCTGGTTCTTTGAAAATAAAGAATTGAAACCCCTTGTGGGAAGAGACAGAATTTTAGTGAGGTTTTGTGACTGATAGTGGTCACCAATATCTGCGTGGGTTGCCGACATATCAGTGAGATCTGGCTTGATCACATCTTCTGTTTAATGTGTAGTATGGTGTGTTTGAGGACTATTTGTCTATTAAGTCCTACCTATCTTAATTCTGAATGTTAGAGCATACTACTTATAGTACATTGTTTTACTTTGCTATCTTTGTAAAGTTTATTTTGTTTGTTTAAAACCATGAAATCTTATGGCTTTATTCTCTTAGTGGGTAACTGAGATTTCAAACTTTGTCTACTTTAAACTCCTGATTACATATTGTAATAAGACCAGCCCGGCTCCTGCTGCTGGCTGGCTGCACCTCGACAGGTGGCCTGACAGCATTCAAGGCTTAGCACATGTTGTAGCTAGCCTGCAGCTCTCCTGGGCAATCTGTCCCTCTTAAAAAGAGAAGCTGTTCTGAATCGAGGGAAGTTTCTCCTGACAATCAGCTCTGCAGTTGGAAACTAGGGAAATGGAAGACCAGGCTAGATGCACATTGAAGATGCAGCACTGGAGGCTTCAGTCATGAAATCTGACAGGAGGAGATGCCATGCCTGTGCAAAGAACTAAGAGAACTTAAAGAGCACGCTCTGGAGGGAGTGGCAAGATAGCCGGGGAGATCAGTGCAAACAGTTTAGCACAAGGACCCATTGGCAGGGCCAGAATGCAAATAATAACCTCATGCAGGTGGTGGTGGCTAAATAGTATTATCACTCGACTATTAATCCAGAAGCTCAACGAAAGTTTGGGCACCTGAATTCAAATCCCATCATGGCAGATGGTAGAATTTAAATTCAATAAAAAGTATGCCCGGAATGAAGAATCTACTGATGACCACAAAATCATTGTTGATTGTCGGAAAAACTGATTCACTAATTTTAGGGAAGGAGATCTGCCTTCCTTATCCAGTCTGACCAACATGTGACTCCAGAGCCACAGCAAATGGTTGGCTCTCGACTGCCTTCTGAAATGGTACTCCATTTGTCAAGAAGACAGCTCACCACTACCTTCTCAAGGGCAACTAGGAATGGGCAATAAATGCTGGCCAGCCAGTGATGCCCATGTTAGACGAATGAATAAAAAATAATGACAGTGAATGCACCTTCACGTGGCATCTCCTACCACTACACCACCAAGATCTCATGGTATTCAATGCACCATCTTCCATCACCCACCTAACAACAATCCCTAGCACTTATATTCAACATCCAGATACTCAACCCCATGCTCACACACTTTCTAATAATACTAATCACAAACCCAAGTGTCATTGCCTTCGCAAGCTATTCTCACCTCTTTCTTGCAGAACAAAGTAGCACAAATGATAAATAGGCAGGCTAGTCACCAAGCAGACCTTCACCCCTGAGCCCCAGAGAGAAATTGGTTCTCCCTATTATGGGGTTGTTGCAATTGACCTTGCTGATAATGTACAAGATAGCAAGATGTTCCTTATGCTTTCTCTCAACTTCCACCTCACTCTCACCCTATTATCTGGCATGACGTGCATCCTGCAGATGGTGCAATCATGGACCTCACGCTTTTCACCCCACTCCACTTGCCTCACCCAGCTCTTGCCTTTCAGATTCCCATGGACCACCACCTGGCAGCTAATACAGTGATGGATGAGGATTACTCCATACCTCTGATGAAGGGACCCTGACTCTCAGAGCTAGCCCAGAGAGTGACACAGTTGATAGTATGGAATCACGGTCTCCAACTGGTGGGTTATCGAGTATGAGTAGGCTACAAAAAGGCTGATGGAAAGGATAGATCATGTTCTTGCTCATTGTAAGCTGGGGTCACAGATGATTTCTGCTGTGGGAAGTCAGATAAAGACTTTGATTGGGTGACCTATGGAGTAAACTGCTGAGCATACACGCAAAGGTGCTTGGTGCATTGGTGGGCACTGCAAACAGCCTCCTGTCCCTATATGGAAATGGCAAGGAAGGACTGTTTTATAAGGCGACACAGTGGCACAGTGGTTATCACTTACAGTGCCAGGACCTGAGTTCAATTCTAGCCTTGAGTCACTGTCTGTGTGGAGTCTGTACATGCTCCCTGTGCCTGCGTGAGTTTCCTCGGGTGCTCCGATTTCCTCCCACTGTCCAAAGATATGAGTGAGGTTGATTGGTCAAGTCAAATTGACCCTAGTGTCAGGGAGTTAGCAGGATAAATGTACAGGGTTGCGGGTAAAGGGCTTGGGTGGGATTGTGGTCTGTGCAGATACGATGGACCCAATGGCTTCCTTCTGCACAGTAGAGATTTTATGAACTGTGTTAAAACATGATTTGTCAAAATCTCACTTATAAAGGATCACCGCTACATTAAGGAAACATGAAATCAAGGATAGAAGTACAAAGTGTGGAAAATTTTACAGCTTGTTACAGACTGGAGAAACAATTTCCTTGAATAGCATACCTCCAGCCATTGGGAAAAGTGACAAGTCAATAGTTCTGTATCAGATTAAGCTGTTAGCATTAGAAGTAAACATGATTACTTTTAAAAGGGTTTCGCCACTGGGTAGTGTAACATCTCTGTATCAACAACATTTACTACATGCAAACATGTGATGTCTTGAAAGATTTTTGTATTAGAAATTTGACTGCTTCCAGCTGAGGTCTACTTTTTATGCAGCTTTTGTTTGTTAATGAATTGTTACAGTTTCTGATGCAGAACCCAGGCATTGTCAAGCACACACTTGCTCCATCGATAGTTCTACTCCTATATTTCAGATTATTTAGTAGTGTAGAACAGAGTAAAGCGGTGTTTCCTTTGTTCTCTGTAGCATGGTGAAGATTCAGGGTTGCTCTGCACGGTGAAAGAATTGTACCTTAGATCCTGAGTACTGAGTGCAAAGGTTGCTGCATTTCCATTTATTTTGAAAGGGGTGAGTGAAAAGGAGCAATCACTTTCTGAGTAAATGAGTATATTTCAAATGGCTTGCCTTGCTTTGTAATCGAGTCGCAGGTAAGGTGCACACTGGATTTAATGGAGCACTGGGGTGTTCTCCAACAAGATATTGTGCTTTGGCCATTTTGCGCAGAAGACATCTTAGAATATTGAGCAGAGACTGTGTTATTTTCCCTAAGAAGCTATGTAGCATAACCTGAAACAACCTTGTCAATTGTATATGTTCTGAATGTGAAATGACTTGTGTTTTCTTTCATTTTTCTGTTATGCTCATCACTGTGTTTTATTGTCATAACTTTCACAGAGAGGTACTGGTGACATATCAAGGTCTCTTAGCTGGAATCTGTCAGGTCTGATTCTCCTTGCTCTGTTACTTTACATTTTAAAGGCTATTCATACCCGATACATCCTAATTAATGCAAGGACATTGCCTCTGAGCACAACAGGTATTCACGGATCTTGAGAGATGATGATGACTAAATTTGTAAAGATAAATTCAGAATGTGGTTTTACGTTTTAAAAAAAAGTTGCTTCTGAGAACTATGACAAAAGGTGGACAAATATTACTTGCTATATTATGAAACTTAAAAGATATTTATGGGCTTTGATTTTGGGTCAGGTAGATTTTGTATTTTCCTTGACTAAAATGAATAGCATTCTGAATGTATTAAATTTGGACAAAAATATTCCAAGTGGAAAAACTGAAAATTTATGGCCTTAGCTCACATCTTTGAAAGCTTTTCATTGCACACAAATGCTCTCTAATTAATGCAACAACATTGATTTCCATTTTCAGGTATAATTACAGGTGTTCATGATTCCCTGGGGAGGTTATAATTAGAATGGGGAGGATGAGTAAACAACCTGCCTTCATGTAACCGTGTGCCAAAAATTGCAAGCATAATTTAATTTCTGAATGTTAATTCATATGTATTAATAAGTAATAGAGCTAATACGTAGAAATGTGTGTGAGACTAGCATTAATCTTTAGAAACTGAAATATGATGAATCAGAGGGGCATACATCGCTGCCTTCCTCCTACCTTTAAAGACATGGTGGTAGAAAGGATCTTTACACTCTGCTTTTCAATTGATCTGTTTCTCCTGTTTTCAGTTAAAGCAAGAAGCTAAACTCTATTCTGTAGCTATAATGACAGTACAGATACTTTGAGAGTACTTGTCCACTTTTATATTTTTGTGCAACAGTTCAGGTCTATCTTGCTAATAGAATGTTCAGTGACAGCTTCTATTTTGAAGACTATAACCTATTTTTTTTACCCAGCACCAGTCCCATGGGAGTCTTCACATTCTTTTTCCCTTCACTTTGTCATCCAATCCTCTGTGCCTTTGAAAATTGGTATTATTTGTGTTTAGGCTATGCTTGAGGGTTTTCTAAGCATCGATGACAAGATGAAAGGAAATTAAATTTTGAAACATATGATCTGATCATTGGAACTGAATTTTTCTCTCAAATATCAACTTATATTCATTACCCCATGCAGTTGTTTTTACAAGTTTTCTAAGTTAATTTTTATCTACAATTTTAATAGCAATATCAATGCTAACTCTCTATAAATTACAATATCTAAACTGGACCATGCTTTGGAAAACCTTAGTGTAAACAAACATGATTGTGCCGAACTGTCCATCCATTGTTGTTAGCCTGGCTAACAAACAAATTAATGGAAGCTCAGTGATTGCTACCCAGTGGATATAAGGACCAGAGTGCTGATGGGCATTGTTGGCTGCCATATCACCAAAGAGCAGACCGGTACAGCTGAGGCCGTAATTTCAATGAGGGGTTGTACAATGGGACAGTGGTTAGCACTGCTGCCTCACTGCACCAAGGACCCTAGTTTGATTCCCGACTTGAGACACTGACTGTGGGAAGTCCGCACGTTCTCCCTGTGTCTATGTGGGTTTCCTCCCAGTGCTCTGGTTTCCTCCCACAGCCCGAAAGATGTGCTGGTTAGGTGCATTGGCCACGATAAATTCTCCCTCACTGTACCCAAAGGGGCGCCAGAGGGTGGCGACTACGGTAACTTCATTGCAGTGTTAATATGCCTGTTTGTGATGCTAATAAACAAATTAAAACTTTAAGCGATGTGAAATGAAACAGGGATTTGTAATTCCTGTTACTTGATCATTATGGGTACAGTATGGGAACCAAAATGATATTCACTGTGCATATACTTATTGTATGAGTGCTCTGGTTTCCTTCCACAGTCTGAAAGACATTCTGGTTGGATGCATTATCCATGTTAAATTCTCCCTGTGTACCTGAACAGATGCCGGAGTGTAGCAACTGGGGGATTTTCACAATAACTTATTTGCAGTATTAGTATGAGTCTGCCTGTGACCTAATAAATAATCGTAAAACTTTAAGTGGTGCTGTATGGGGACCAAAATGGTATCCACAGTGCATACACTTTTTGTATGAGTCATTCCAGATACCACATTGGTGAGGGTGTTATTGTGCATGGGGTGAAGAATCACCAGAAATATATAGAGCAGGTCAACAGGTCACTTTGAAGCTCAATGTTCAGCTAATGCTGTCCGTTAAACTTTCAGCAGTAAGTGTTGCATTTGCGATCACTCAGGAAGTCAAGAGTTGCTGTGCAACATGCGCTTATATATGCATATTATAGTCTGGAGCTATATGAATAATGATAGATCTAACCTTCTTTGCATTGCATGGCTGTTCTCATGGGGCTTGCCAGTGAAAAGATTTGCAACCTATTTGGCCACTTTATTAATGTATCTTCCTTAGGTCAACAAGTCAAGGGGTGATACTTAAACTCAGGAAGGGACAATATCCACTGCACCACAAGACCACCTGTCAGCAGCCAATAGCTGTACTTAAAGGGATCATCAACTACTTAAATTGATTTCTTTGGCTTGTTACTGTGATTCTATAAGCATTTGGTCTATAGCTGTTTCAGGTTGCAGAAGTTTACAGGGAGTGATATAGTCACAGCTGAAGGCATTTTTTGTTGACTCCAAGGTTCTTGCATAACACAGTTGATGCCAGACATGAGGGCAATTGTAAGCATTCTTCTTGGAACACAACCTGGATTGGAGAAAGGACAAGCTGCTGAAAGAGGGGGAGGAACGATGATGAGAGGTGGTGTGAGTTCTCAGCAGGCAACCATATCCACCCATGGTATAGAGAGAGTAATTTGCTGAATTGAACATCAGCAAGATACAAAGTGCGAAATGCCTCAACTTCAGTATCTGTCACCAGCTGCTGCAGCCACAGTGGAAAAACAGGGCAAGGATCATATTGCTCATGAATGTGAAGGTAGCCGTGGAGAAGAATGTTGATCTTTCCAGGGGGAGCTCAGGATATCTTCAGGACCTCACAGTTTGATGTCCACAATGACATAAGGAAGGCCACCAATGTTCTTTACACAATGACAGCTAACTATATTCCGTTGTTTCTTTGCACAGAGATGCAGGCAGAGTGAAAGGACACCATTGTCTGCACACACAACATTTTGCAAGTCTCATACGTCAACTCTGCCGTGTGCCAGAAATGATAGAGATTCTGACCCTCTTGATGTGGACCCTCTATGTGATCATTGGCAGTGAATTTTACATGTCAATGCTCAATACCTCAATGTGGAGATACAGGAAATGAGCCCAACAGTGAGCTATGACAGCACAGCAAATGGTGGGAGCTAGGTGACAAGAACTATTCCTAACTAAATGAGTGATGACTTCTATATGCACAGCATGCCTAATGCCTTGTTACCAAACAGAATATGATAGACCTGCCCATTGGATGCTGGAATTGTTACATCACACAAAGAGGCCATTTGGCCCATCATGTCTGCACTGAGTTTCAGGACTAGTATTTTAAATTCATGTCATTTCCCTTCCTTTTCTTCATACCTTTGCACATTGTTTCAATTCAAGTAATCATCAAATGCTCTCTTGAGGGTCTTGATTGAATTTGCCTCTACCTTATTTCCAGGCAGTGCCAAAATAAGCCAAACCATTCATTGTGTGAAGAACTTATTTCTCACATCAAATTTGCATCTTTTACAAATCACTTGAAATCTATAACTTCTTGTTCTTGATCCTTTTACAAGTGTCCACCTCCTGCATGATTTTGAACATCTCTATCAAATCTGCTTTGGAATGGAGGAACAGTGTGTGGCCTCCTTGATTTGGCTGAAGTGATGAGTGTGTTGTCAGCAAGTGCTAAGTAGAAGATGTCTTTCTGAGCACTGCTCCAATGGCTGACAGGTTGAGGCAGCCTCGAAAGTTCATCGAAAATTCCACAAAAGCAGATTTTTGCTATTTGATATCATATGTGTGAGCGCTGAACATCAGTACCCAATGCTACGTCCTGCATGCAGTTAAAGAGATATCCATGTGTGCACTAAACATTGAGGTGAGTGGTCAATAATCAGTCAGGATTGTGAATTTCCGGCCAAACAGATACTGGTAACGTTTCTGGATTCTGAAAATTATCTCTAGTCCTATATGTTCCATTTGAGAATATCGACCCTCTGCTTTGTTTAAAATGCATGAAGCGAAAGCTGTAGGCCTCTCCATATCAGAGGGTAGTTTGTGTATGGGACAACAGATGATGATGAAGCACATGCAAATTGTAGAGATCAGGAAGGATCAATATGCATCAGTAGCATGGAATCCGCAGCACAGCTTTAGCCTTCTTGATTGCAGTGTAGAATTATAGAATCCCTACAATGCAGTAGGAGGCCATTCGACCCATTGAGCTTGCACCAAAACAATCCCATCCAGGCACTATTCCCTTACCCCAAGTATTTATCCTGCTAGTCCCCCTGACACTAAGGGGCAATTGAGCATGGTCAATCAACCTAACCTGCACATCTTTGGCCCAAAGAAAAAATAGGGAAATCTCAGCAGGTCTGGCAGCATCTGTAAGGAAAGAAAAGAGCTGATGTTTCAAGTTCAGATTATCCTTTGTCAGCAGAGAAGTTGAAATCAGAGCGTAAGCTGTGACAGATGAAGATGTGGGGGGAGGGGGGAGATGGGTGGGATAGAGGTAAAATTGAGAAAAGGGGGACACATCTCTGGATGTGTGGGAGGAAATTGGAGCGCCCAGAGGAAACCCATGCAGACAAGGGAGAATGTGCAGAATCCACACAGACAGTGACCCAAGATGGGAATTGAACCTGAGAACCTGGTGCAATGAGGCAGTGGTGCTAATCACTGTGCCACCGTGCCACCCCATGCGTCAAGGCATCTCTCCGTTTTCACTCTATGTTCCAACACAGAAGTTTATGAACAGGTTTCAGCAAGGTTGTCAGCTGTGAAATGAATCTCCAGTTCTAAGAATGAGTGAAACTGCTGATGTTCTGTTAAGCTTGAACATCCACAATAGCTTTGACCTTGCAGGTTGCTTTGTGAAGTCCAGCAGCATCAATGACATGCCCCAAATACTCCACACAGGACTGAAAAACTCACATTTGTCTTGTCAACTCACAGACTATGTTCCTCTAGCCTTTGTATGGTGGTATCCTGAGATAATGCTCATCAATCTTGCCTGTTGCCTATTTGTTACCAAGGTAGCACTGAACATCAGGTGTTCAGTCTTTGTATGGTTTGCTTTATTTATGCAAAGATTTCATTTTAAGATAATTCTGTCTATGAAATTACAATTAAATGCTCAGTTTAAAAAATTAACTAACTCAGTTTTAACTTGACTACATTTTAAAACTCAGAAGTATGCTGAGTTTTGAAAAATACAATGCTAACAAAATAGGCTTTTTATAAGCCAAAGTTTTTCATAAACAACATCTGCAAGGCCAGGCCTGTTTCTTCAAGTTAGAGACAGCATGTGCTAAACAATTTCAATAACAAAGACAGCGAATCACGTATATTGTAGTTTCAGTTCGATGTGTGCAGCCTTATTTAGTTCAGTCTGTTTTGGAGTTCTGTTTTGATCAGTACAAGACTGCCAGAAGAAGCCAATCTCTCTCCTTTTAGCTTTTTTCTCTTTCTGTTTGATTTTTTAATGATTTAATTTTAAGTTCTGTTCAATAAAAGAAATTCATTGTACCAATGTCCTCTTTGTCTATTCAAAGGAATGAATGGATCCTACACCAGGTAAGCTACTCAGGATTTGTACCATGGCCCTTTGAAACAGGGTTGGAGCTGATGTTATTCTGAAAGGAAAATCATAGAATCCTTAGAGTGCAGAAGGAGGCCATTAAGCCCATCACGTCTACACCGACCACAATCCCACATATCTATCATACTAGTCCCCGTGACACTAAGAGGCAATTTAGCATGGCCAATCAACCTGACCCAGATATCTTTGGACTGTGGGAGGAAACTAGAGCAGCTGGAGGAAACTCATGCAGACAAAGGGAGAATGTGCAAAGTCTGCACAGTCAGGGACCCAAGCCAGAAATTGAATGCTGGTCCTTGATGCTTGTGAGGCAGCAGTGCTAATCACTGTGCCACCATGCCATTCTTGGCAATGTCTCAACAGCCTCTTTGAAGTTATTGAAACTTCAATAAGTTTCAACACACTTATTGAAACATATAAGATGATTAGAGGTTTGGACAGGGTGGACAGTGATAGCCTTTTTCCTAGGATGGAGAAAGCTAGCACGAGGGGACGTAGCTTTAAATTAAGGGGTGGTGGTTATAGGACGGATGTCAGAGGTAGGTTCTTTACCCAGAGGGTGGTAATGGTATGGAATGCCCTGCCTGCTGCAGTTGTAGATGTGCCAAGTTTGGTGGCGTTTAAGAGGTTAGTAGATAAGTTTATGGATGAAAAGGGAATGGTTTAGGTTAGAGGGTCATTGCTTGTTCCTAATTGGTCGGCGCAACATCAAGGGCCTAAGGGCCTGTTCTGCGCTGTAATGTTCTATGTTCTATATTAGCCCTTGGCAAAATATTCTTGTAACTTCTCATCAACATGCATTTGTAAGTAGGCCTGGTATAGGTCTAATTACTGAATTTCTGTCTTTGAACAGAACAGTTCTCATCCAGGGAAGTGGATATTGTTCAGCACAAACCCCAGGGTTAACAGTAACCTTTAAAGCTCCACAGATTTGCATGGGGCTGTCCTTGTCAAGAACTGTTGCCTACTCATTATGGGGGATAGGTACCAGATCCGGACCAAATCCTCCAAGTCAGCTTTGACTTTTGGTCATATGACATAAGGTATGGTTCTGGCCATCAGAAATATTGGCTGTGAGTCAGCTTTGATATTCTTTAATATGGTGATTCCTGTCATGCTTCCCAAATCTCCTTTGAAAATAGTATAACAACTGTCAGACCAGTTTCGTCTACTGCAATACTATGTATTTCATGCCAGTTTAACCAGATCTTCTCAAGCCAAGACCATGCAACTAAAGATGGGTCGCCCCCTTTCACCACAAACAATGGTCACTTAGCAGCCTGTCTATTTAGTTCTACTTTAACTTTTGCCCATCATGGGCACAGATTCTCCTGTATATATTTTTAGAATGATAGTTGCAGGTGTTAAGTGAAGATGTTTAAGCTTCTCCTTATACATATCATCTAGCACCAGAGAAACTGCCGTCCCTGTATCCAGTTCCGTACGTATTGATTAGCCTTCCAGCAGCAGTGTTACCCAGTAACCCCGTGAATCACCTGCCACTCACAAGACGTGGAGCTGTGTTTCTTCTCAGACTAATGTCATTCAGGTCCTCCTGGTCCTGCTGTATGACAAGGAGATTTTTCTTCTTGCTACAGCAGGCTGCAGACTTCTTTTTCTTTGGTTTGCTTTTCTGATTCGCTGCTTCTTTTTTATACATGCTCAGTGCATCCCTTCTTCCACACTGACAACATTCAAGGTCTTTGCATATTCAGATTGATGATGACCAGGCTTTCCACAATGGGAATATTGCTTGCTACTTTATGTGCATGAGCGGCTGTCAAATTATGCCCTTGGTTACCGTGTTTCCCTGCAGCCAGCACCTTGGAGACTGCAAAATCCATGGCTTTCTGCAAAGTGAGATTATCCTCTGTCAGGAGGTATTTCTGACATGCTTCTATACAAAGGCTACAGACCAACCTACCATGAAAGACACCATAGCTCTGACAAAGGGCCATCCAGACTCGAAACATTAGTTCTACTTTCTCTCTATAGATGCTGTCAGACCTGCTAAGATTTTCCAGCATTTTCTGCTTTTGTTACTGTTCAGTACTTCATTGCAACATACTACACAGTTGTTTCCCTTTCTTTTTGATTTATTTTCTGAAATCTAAATCTTTCTGCTTTGACAAGTGGCTCAGGGGAAGATGCATCTCTTTTATAATGCCCTTAAACAATTGTAAGCCAGGTTAGCTAGGTTGCACCTTGCTTCTTCATAAGCCAAAGGTTTTAGTTCCCATTCCACTTAAGAAAATTGGCAGATTTCTATAACTTTCAATTCCATTTGTAAGGAGAAAAAACTCAAAGCATTCAGCGTAGGAGCTCTGCTGTTCAACATGCTCATTGTAATGTCCCATGGATAAGTGTAGTCATTGTCTTGTATTTAGCACCTTAAATGTGTTGCCACTTTAAGACAGCAACAATTTTTTTTTAACTTCACGCTGTCACTGCAGTGTCAGCTTTCAATGCTGTGAGTTTCCAACACATTTTCAATTTTAGCGGGCTCACTGGCAACATGGCTACTTTGCTTTTTTTTTCCAACTTTTAAATGTTTTCTTCCTTAAAAGCTGCCGTGACCCCGTTCCCTGAGTTCTGAAAATTGACTTTCTTCTGTGGGCGACCCAGCCGGTTCTTGTTCATTTTGAACTGGGGCCTGACAGCTTTATGGTCTCAATTCTCCCATGCCCTACTGGGATTCCCATCATCTTGGCTGCTTTTTCTGACGTTTGTGAACTTTTTTGTTCTTTGGTTGAAATGAATCATTTCAGTGTTTATAGAAGCACACAATCCCTACAGTGCAGAAGGAGGCCATTTGGCCCATTGAGCCTGTATCAACAACAATCCCATTCAAATACTCTCCGCATAACCCCATGTATTTACCCTAACAAGTCACCCTGACACTAAGGGCAATTAATCACGGTCAATCAACGTCACTCGCACATCTTTGGACTGTGGGAGGAAATCAGAGCATCCAGAGGAAACCCACACAGACATGGGGAGAACATGCAGACTACACACAGTCACCGAGGCCGGAATTGAACCTAGATCCCTGGCGCTGTGAGGCAGCAATGCTAACCACTGTGCCACCATGATGATTGCTGCCACCAAACTCTGCAGACTCTCATTAGTTTTTTAAACCTCTGCAGGTTCCTTTTTCAGCAATGCAGTTTAAATCCGACATATATTTCACAGTGAGAAAAATTACGTTTTTTTACTTCAGTTTTGCTTTTCAAGTGGCATTACCACAAAGATCTGTTATCCTTGTTGCCAGTTATGTTTTAGTAATGATTTTGTTGATAACTTTCAAGATTAATTGATACACATGTAGGCGTGGAGGTGATTAAACATTGCAACTTCAGCAGCTGAACTAACAAACAACATAGACCCTGCGATTCCATAGTGCACTGGCTTGCAAAGTACGCCAAGCTAAAAAAAGACTTACAGTACATAACAGCTGGGATGATGAATGCTGTCTTCCTGAGAAAGTACAGAAGGTTCATATTCCATGGAGTCATTGCCACTCCCCTCAACTGGCATCTTAACAATTCCAGTAATCTGTTGGAGGACAGATTGCTGGGCTGCTTTGACATCCTGCCGGTCCCTTTGGACACTCTACTTCACTGCCTAAGCCTGTATGACAGCAAACTGACCTTGCATAGTACAGTCTGAGCTTTCACTACAGCACTCGAGGTTTCCAGTAGACATTGTTCAGCTTGATACTAGCTATTGCGGTGAATTTACAACTATACTGATGGAGTTGGTTACTATTTCCACGCTGTATAACATAAACACCAAGCACTTTGCAAATCCCTGTGTCAAATTTGTGCTGAACTCCATGCCCTTCGACATTGACTGCAGACTTCCTGACAGACCCACAATGCTGTGTATCAACCTTCAGTTTATCAAATCATAGAATCCCTGTAATGCTAAAGAAGGCCATTGGCCCAACGAGCCTACGCAAACAACAAGACCACCTAGGCCCTTCCCCATAACCCCACGTATTTATCCGACTCATGCCTCTGACACCAGGTGGTGATTTAGGTGGTGATTATAACCTAATCCACACATCTTTGGACTGTAGGAGGAAACTGGAGCATCTGGTGGAAACCCATGCAGTCACTGGAGAGAACATGCAAACTCTACACAGACAGTGATCCAAGGCTGGATTTGAACCTGGGTCCTCGCACTGTGAGATAGCAGTACTACTACTGTGCCACCGTCCCACCCACCAGAAGCCTTCTTCTGTTAACCACCCCACTTACGTGATCATAGGATTATTCTGCAACAAAACTCTTGTGATTTAGATCTCTGGCATGGTAGTACGCATGCCACCCTTTCCCTCCACCCAGGCTGTAGTCCAAATGTGCTCGATGGCGCACCACTTCAGATCCTACCTCTGTGCCGTCCTGTAAACTATGGGCCATGTCAATACATGCAAAAACAAATGACTGCGCATCTTCATTATTATCGTCTTCTTGCAGTCACCCCATTGCCTGGCCAAGTTGCAGTTTTTAGGAATCTGAAAGGAGTAAGTCAGGGCTGTCCAAACTATGGACCAGGGTTCACAATCTGGCCCACCATACCTCTCAATACAATCAGTGGAGTCACTGTTCAAAATATAGGTAAATGTAAGTAAAAGATGTGCAAGTGAAGGAGCTACTTCTCCAGTTGTTGATGTTTGTCACCAGTAAATGTGGAAGAGATATTCTATGATTTGAGGAACAGTACATAGTATGAAGATGAATGGCCTGGATGCATTCCTTCTCTTGTCTTCTTGGGATCTAATCTGTCTCTCTTTCAGTGAAAAAGCAAAACAGGTTCTATTGGCTAGCTCTGCTGCTTGGCATTCTTTAATAGTCATCCGTATTAATCACTTTTTAAATTACCAATTTATTGCTCTAACAATGATTTTTTTTTAATTTATGCAATGTTTTACCAAACCTTATTTTTCTGAAAGTTTTTCCATGGCACCTTGAGTGCAGAAAAATTGAAGTGTGACCCTTTGCACAAAAACTTTGGACAATCTAGAAGAAGGCACAATGATAGAGTTGCAACACAGGGACAGAAAACAATGAGATTTACGCTGATAACATCAGCAGCTTGCAAATCATTAGGAAGTGTGTAAAATGAGAAGAAATATTAGATATGAGAATAACTTTATCTTCAATGGTGTTAACTCTGACACAGGCTATGGCCTCAGCAATGGCTGCCCCAAGTGGGTTAACACATGTCACCCCACTTGCCTCCCAAGGTTAACTTTTGCTATCTTTGCTACTGCACTACCTTATCCTGCTAGAGAGAGGGAAATGTCAGTGGATGTTGTGCAATGTTGTTAGATGATGGGACTGTCATAGTTGAACAGCTAAATCTGATGCTTTGTTCAACTGTGAGATGTGGGAGGAGACTTGCAGCAGTGTTAAGTGTGTGAGGATGAGGCGGAAAACATGATTTTAGGCCTGAGTCTTTACTAATGGGAATTGTTGGTAGGTGAGTAAGGGAAGTGTGGTGAATTGGGCAGTTACAGTAGTGCAGTTGTGGGATATGGCATTTGAAGTTACTGACTTTGACCATTTGTGTGAAACTTTTGAACTTCTTTTAGCACTGCATTGAGGGCTTCGGGCTTGGCTCCCATTGACCTCCATGCACATCTACTCCCATATGCCTTGTGCATGTCTGGATGCTTCCAGGTATCGGATATCCCTCCTCCTGTCCACTTCTCCACCAAAGCTTTCAGTATAGTATCACAAGACCTTGCAGCCCACTCTCACCCTGCTGTACCCATTCTTCATTGTTTTTGAGAGCAGATTTAATTCTTGTACCTGTTATAGCCACAATGCATGCTAGGTTGAAATGAGGCTAACCTTATTGGTCTGTTGTTTGCAAATCTAAAGGCTGAAATAATTTGAAACACTAAGCAGCAGAGATTTGTCTGTGCTTGTTTTGGGAAACTGTTGAATTTAGCCCCCTTCTCATTTCAGACATTTCTATGTGGGATAAGTTTCTGTAACCAAGACCTGTACAATAGCTTCCCCTGCACTACAGGTTGTATTTGCTCTTCAGGTTTACCATTTTAAGCAAGTAAATAGAAGTTGTTTGAAGTCAGTGAGGATAAAAAGCTCTTCTTATCAGATCCTGTCTGCCTGAGAATGTGCTCGATACTTACTGAGGCACAGATACTGTTTCAAGATACACTGTGATATTATCAAATCAAATTTGCAACCATACCTTCAGTAATTAATGATAAACAAGTTTGGAACATTGTTCCTGTTGTACCAACAAGAATAAATACAAATAAGGCAGCAACAATAGCCCTACTTGAAATTTCCTTTCCCAGCTTCTGAAGAGACAAGAAGTGAGCATTTTGTCATTGAGAATGTCATGTCAAGTTATGTTATGTCCAGAAGATGATGAATATGGTTCAGTCTGTATGTGATTGCCCCATTTTTTGGCTGATACTTCATTGCCTGCCCTCCCTCTCATTCGACCCCCAAGAGATGCAGAAACCCAGACAACCGGAATCAATTCTTGAGTCCTTTCTGACCCTTCAAAGACAATCAGGCAAGCTCCAGGAAACTGTGACCTATTAATTTTCTTTCCAAGATAATTAATCTTACCTTCTAAGTACCATGATCACTGTGTTTTTCAAAAATCTGACAAACACTCTTTATTTCATATATTAGAATAGGGGACAAACTCAAGGAAGTTGTATTATTCTCACCTTGAATGCAAACTCTTGACATGTTGGGCACAATTTACTCGACCAGCGTAGTGAGGTGGGAAATATATGCGAGAGTTAAAAAATCAAATTTCAGCAGGTCATGGGCCATGTTTTCCCATACAGTCACTGGGGAATGGCGCAAGACTGATTTTAATATTCATAATCCAATTTCAATTTCATTAGTGAGCTCCATTTCGTATTGTCCAGGCTCACTTGGCTGTCCGACCTCGCTGGTGAAGGTTCCCATTAGTGGGGATCACAGATGGTCCTCAGCAACAATGATCGGACCTGTTGACCTTGCTGGTGGACCAGAGGCTTTTGAGGCTATCCAGAAGGCCAGGGGCAGGAGGGAGAAGTGTTCTTTGGGCAATTTTTGAACTGCTCTCTCAACTGAACCTGTCACCTTCAATGACTTGTGCACGTATCCATTCAGGTACCCCTGCTCCTGCACCTTCATTTGGAATTCTGCCTTCTAGTTTCTAATGTCTCTCTATGTTCTTCCTACAAAAATGAATCACTTCATACTTGTGTATTAAATTGCATCTGTCACTTTTCTGTCCATTTCACTCAATTGTTTATGTCCTTTTTAAGTTTCATACTACAATCCTCACAGTTCACAGTGTCACAGAATCAGAGTGGGCAAGGGATAGACAACAGAAATGTCTATTAACCCTGGGTGGGAATTTACAGTCTCACTCAAGCAAGGCCGGAGAATCCCACCCATTGTGTCTCGTACACCAAGGTTTAAGTCATTGATATATATTAGGAAGACTAAAGACCGTTGAGTAACTCCAATACAAAAAAAACATTCCAACAAAATCCATGAACCACTACCTTCTGTTGCCTGTCACTCTGCTAATTTTGGATTCAAATCATTATCATCCCATTTATTCCATGAGTTATAAATTTTCCACAAATTCTTGTGTGGCACATCATTAGGTGCCTTTTAAAAGTCCAACATTAGCCTCATCAATCCTCCTGTTACCCCATCTAAAAAGCTTAACAAGCTAATTAAACACAATTTTCTTTTAATAAATGACTATTAATTTTGTCTTGAATTATCTCTTCTAGAAGCTTCCCCATGATTGAAGTTAAAGAATTATCTTTACATGCTCTTTTTGACAAGGGTCTACCATTTGAAATTCTCCAGTCCTCTGGCACCTGAATCTAAAACTGGAAAATTATAGCGATTTCTACTCTTCTTTCAATATCCTTGATTAGTCCTGATACCTTAATTACAAACAGCCTATCCAATATTTCCTCATAATCAAATTTAGATCCTTCAAATTTTTGAATTACCTCCTCTATCAACATTGTTATTTTGTCTCTTGGTAAAATCAAGATTTCAGCCATCCCCCATGCTCCATGAATAAATCTCTTTTCTGGCTTTAATCAGCTCCACTCCTCCTTTTATTACCCTTTTGCTCTTTATATGCCTGTATAAGTCTTTTGGATTCCATTTTATGTTAGTTACCTTTTTATTTCATACTCTGTATTTGCTTTTCCTATTTCTTTTTCATCTACCCATTGAACTTTTTTATATTCAGCCCAATTTGCTGTTGTATTATCTACTTTATCTGTCAAAAGCACACTTTTTGTTCTTCATCTTAATTTCTATCCCTTTTACAACAAGTGAGCTCCAGATTTGTTTGTCATGCCTTTCCCCTTCATGGGAATATACCTTGACTTTGCCTGACCTACCTCCTCTTTAAAGACAGTCCATTGTTCATGCACTGCTTTTCCTGCCAACCTTTGATTGCAATTTATTCAGACCAAATCCATCCTTTCCCCCAGTGAAGCTTGATTTTTCAAGTTAATTATTCTTACTCCTTGTCCTTTTCGATTGACAACTTATGATACAATGATCACTATTCCTCAAATGTTCTTTGACTGGGTCTACTTGGCCAACTAAAAACCAGGTCTAACAGTGACTCTTTTCTTGTTGGACTGTTGGACTGGAAGCATACTGCCATAGAAAATTTTCCTGAGAACACACTAGGAACTGTTAGTTTTTCTGCCCTTTACACTATTACTAATTCTTTTATTAATTACAATTTACAATTAAACTCCATCATTATAACCACTCTGTAATTTGAATAATGCTGAAAAGCGAGATTTGTTATCAAAGCTTTTCATCTTGAACGCATCAGGACAACTACAAGAATGCCAAATTTTAAACAATCACTACAATTTATAGAAAAGGGTACAAGTGGAATCTACCAGGCCAAGGTGTTGCCATGGAGAAAGAAGGGGGAAGTGTAAGCGCCCCAAACTCCTGGGCAATTCAAAAACAGATGCAAAGCTTGAACATATTCCTCTTGTTTGCAGAGAATGTATCCCTGTGTATAAATGCATATTGCTTCTGGCAAGTGTAATTGTTATGAACTCAACTGATTATTTTAAATTGCTTGTTAGGGTAACTATTATGACACTCCAGATTGTTTAGTAAGTGCTGCCCAATTGCAGATTCCTGTAGACATTTTGTTTTAGGTTTGTCATGTATGGGCTGATTCAGTATCTAGATTAGTATAATCTCTACCTATCACAAACATCCAGATTCAATCAGTCAATCGATGGGTTTAACAGTCAATGTGCCTGGCATCACACTAACAATAAAATTCATGCAGCTGATTGATTCATGGTGTTGTGGCAGTATGGATGTAATCACCGAGCTCACCAGTGTCGGATTTAGAGGGTACCCGAAAGATATATTGGGAACCCCTCTCAGAGCTTCACAGGTAAGGATTAACATGGCAACTGTCAGCAGTTCAAACTTCCCATGGGCAATTGCGCTGCATTGTGAGCCACCTGAAAATGTGATTTAAATCATTAACTTTGAATGGTCCAACAGGGTTACACTATTATTTACTATAATTTTCTTAACTTAAAACCTCTTCTAATTTCTCATAACTGTTGTAAACAACTGGCCCGCTCTCCAACGGGACACCCACACTTCCTCCACAAACTCAATCACCACTCCTAACAAAGAATAAACAAAGAACAAAGAACAACACAGCACAGGAAACAGGCCCTTCGCCGCCATTTTAACATTGTGAATGCCCTCTTCTACCTATGATCTTTGTCTACGCCTATTGGGGAAGATTGAAGGAAGACTAATTTAGGGACAATTTGTTAATACCAATCAGCCTAAGAGCACGTTTTTGGGGTGTGGGAAGAAACCGGAGCACCCGGAGAAAACCCACGCAAGCATGGCGAGAATGAGCAAACTCCCACAGACACTGGCCCAAATCCATGTATCTGCACAGCACAGCAATAGTCACTGAGCTGTCATGTTGCCCATCAGATGGTCCAGCTTAAGCATACACTAATGACACGAAGCACTAGGCAACTCTCAAAGCAACATCCAAGAGCAGCCCTCGCATGACCCACCGTGTGTATGCCCCTTGTTGGACAACAAGGCGGACCAAATCACCTGTAGATTAAAAGAAAAGATATCAATAAACATGCATAACTTATACACACATTTATAGAATCCCCAGAAGCTCGGAAGTAAGACAAGTGAGCCATGAAATATGTTGGAAAGTCCATAGAAATCAATTGATTCATAGGGACGTCGCAAGGCTCTTGATTTTTATTTAGAACAGTCTCCCATATCCCTCCATCTCTAGTCTGCTCATGTACCTATCTAAGTAAACCTTAAACAACTCTAATGTGCCTGCCTCCACCACCCTATTTGGCAGTGCATTCCAGGCCCCACAACCCTCTGAGTGAAAAACCTCCCTCTAACATCCAAATTATATCTTGCCCCCCCTCATCCTAAGTCTGTTGTCCCTCGTAATTTTTGTATCCAACCTAGGAAATAACTTACCACTGTTCAGTCTATCTGTACCCTTCATATACACTTCTATTAGATCTCCCCTCATTCTCCATATTTCTAAGGAGAACAGCCCCAATTTGCCCAATCTCTCCTCATAGCTCAGTTCTTCCATACCAGGCAGCATCCTGGTAAACCTCCTCTGCACTGTCTCCAGGGTCTCCACGTCCTTCCGGTAGTAAGGCGACCAGAACTAGATGCAGCATTCCAAATGCAGGCGAACCAATGTTGTATACAACTGCAACATTAGACGCCAGCTTTTATACTCTATATCCCTTCCTATAAAGGCAAGCATATCATAGGCCTCCTTTGCCACCTTCTCCACCTATACTGCCACCTTCAAGGATTTGTGTATTTGCATCCCCAGGTCCATCTGTGTTTTTATACTCTTAATAGGCCTACAATTTATCGTGTAACTCCTCCCTACATTATTTCTTCCAAAATGCATTACCTTGCATTTATCTGGATTAAATTCCGTCTGCCCAATATACTAGCCTATCTATATCCTGCTGTATTGCCTGACACTGCTCCTCGCTATTAGCAAGTCCAACCATCTTCTTGTCATCTGCAAACTTGTTGATCACACCACTTACTCCCTCTTCCAAATCATTTATGTATATTACAAATAGCAAAGGTCCCAGTACTCATTACACAGTACAACATTCCCAACTCATGGACCTAATCTGATCCCACCCAACCCCTGCTTGCCTTCACAACAGGTGACTTGACCTCCAACAACCCTGCCTTCTGCTCCCCTCTCCTACTCCCCTCAGTTCTAGTTCCTTTGGAGTAATGAATATGGGTGTTTGGATTCTACCTGAGCACGAGGAAGGACATAGGAATTGGTGGCATACCTCCAAAGTCTAAAGACATGTGGATAGGGTGGATTGGTCGTGCTAAATTGCCCCCTAGTGTCAGGGGGATTAGGAGGGTAAATACGTGGGATTATAGGGATAGGGCATGGGTGAGGTTGTTGTTGGTGCAGACTCAATGGGCCAAATGGCCTTCTTCTGCATGAAGGATTCTATGACTCTATGATCTGCAGAGAATTTAATCTAACTCAGCAGGGGTGTGGGAACCAGGAGATAATATTAGTGAGGCAAAACAAGGTTCAAAGAATTGGGAGGAATGATAGCAAAGGAATAAGAAATACTATGGTACTCAGTGGAGTCAGAGCAAGAGGGAATATAACAATGTCTAAATTAACTTTACTATAGAACATAGAACATTACAGCGCAGAACAGGCCCTTCGGCCTTCGATGTTGCGCCGACCAATTATGAAAAAAGCAATGACCCTCCAAACTAAACCATTCCCTTCTCTTCCATAAACTTATCAACTAACCTCTTAAACGCCACCAAACTTGGCGCATCTACAACTGAAGTAACTGTACATATCTTGAATGTGCAGAGTGTGGTAAATAAAGCTGTGAGCTGCAGGCCACATAGCCATGTGGGATTATGATGTTGGGACAATAATGGAAACCTGGTTCATAAAACCACAGGAATCGATAATAAATATTCCTGGACACCAAGGGCCTGATTTTCCCATTAGTGCTAAATGGAGGCGGGACCAGGACTTTCAATACTGAGACTCACTACAGTGGACGTGAGTTCCACCGTCACTTTCACCCTTGAACATTTTCTGGAAAGTGGGAGCACCCACAGCTTTTGAGGATGTCATTAAAGACATGTGGACTCATCTGTCTAACTCAGCCTTGGATGTATTCAATGTCCCAGCTTCCATTGCTCTCTAAGGAAGAGAATTCCAATGACTCAGCTTACATTGAAACACAGGTCCCACAACGACTGGAATTTAGTCAGAGTGGCAAGAACTCCAACAATGGACATGAAAACCAGGGGGAGTCCTGTCTCAGCAGTCAGCGGGAGACCCAGCAACATTTCTGGCAACAAGTTAGTTACTATTGGGACTGCCGTTTCTCTAAAGAGCGAGAGATTGCCCTTAAAAGCTGCCAGTCAATTGGAGGGTCAGCAGCTCTCTTCAATCTCAGAAATGCTATCAGAAGCCATGGCTGCTGTTGAAATTGCACAGTAAGAAATCTCACAACACCAGGTTAAAGTTCACAGGTTTATTTGATAGTAAATGCCACTAGCTTTTGGAATGCTGTTTCTTCGTCAGGTGAGTAGGGAGTTCTGATCACAAACAGAACTCTCCACTCACCTGACGAAGGAACAGCATTCCGAAAGCTAAAGGGTTTTGCTACTGTTGGACTTTAACCTGGTGGTGTGAGACTTCTTACTCTGTTTACCCCAGTCCAACACTGGCATCTCCACATCACGTTGGGATTGCACCCAGCTGAGAGGATATAGTTTAAAGTTTATTTATTCATGTCACAAGTAGGCTTACATTAACCTTGCAATGAAGCTACTGCGAAAATCCCCTACTTGTCTCACTCCGGTGCCTGTTTGGGTACACTGAGGGAGAATTTAGCATGGCCAATGCACCTAACCAGCACATCTTTTGAACTGTGTGAAGAAACCGGAACACCCGGAGGAAAGCTATACAGACACAGGGAGAACATGCAAATTCCACACAGACGGTGATCCAAGCTGGGAATTGAACCTGGGTCCCTGGTGCTGTGAGAAAGCAGTGCTAACCACTGTGCCACCAGTAGAGTGATGGGCACCCCCATTTCTTAATTAGCTGAGTAGAGTCTAGAGTTGCCATACTAAGGTAATGCAGTCTGAAGTCAGACCCTCAAGGACCAGAACTGCTTGCACTCATTCTGTAGGAACACTTGTAGTCCCCAGAAGTGAGAACTAATGGTCTTCTATCAGCCATGTGCTGCCATTGGGCTAGGAACTTTAGGCCAGGAAAAAGAACCTGTAAGACAGACACAAAGCAAATGCATGAGAGTAAATAGTTCCATTTTAGATGTGTTATTAGAAGTGTAGTTGCGTGAAAGTATAATGGGTTTATTTTATGTTTATGGCTTTTATTTCAGAATTCTATTGAAGATATGATGGAGCATACACGATGAATAAAAGGTGATGATTTGTAGAGTAATTGTGATGCAGAGATTATTTGAGAGTCGGTGGTGTCTCGAGCTCTATTGCTTGCAAAAATTCAACAGAGTACGATGTAAACATTTTTGTCGAACCTAGTCTGAGCGTTGGAGGTAATTCTAGCCAACACTGAAGAAAATCTGATTTTTTTATAAACGTATTTTTCAACTATTTCATCACTCTAAAAATAATTGAATGGAGTCTGAATATATTCACGTACAGACTGCTCTGAAGGGTTTCTGAATACCTCCTCTTCTTCCTCCTCCTTCTCTTCCTCTGTACAACTAGTAGCAAAAGCTGTGCCCTTACAATAGTGATATAATGGGGAATGGCAAGGCATCAACAATTTGGAGATATACTCCATCGAATATTAGCGACCTCCCAAATGGTCCAGGCAGCAAATCCATTTTTTGCTCCAAACACATCTGGTTGCTGTATGGCTCTCAGTATAGACACATTGTCTATAGATATTCAGGTAGCAGAGGGAAGGCTCATAGTGCAATTTTGAACAGGTATCCTCTTGTCCACCAACAGCTAGTCTCTGATTTATCATGATGGGCCGAGATAGTAGATGCAGCTGACTGGCACAGGCTAAATGTGTTATGGCCAGCATGCAGGACATAAACCAAGGTATCTGGGCAAGTTCACACATCAGCATGGTAATAGCATGGTTTTGGTTAAGGAACGTATCCCATTAACATGTAAGACTCCCAGTGCTGTGTACCTGCAAGTCAGTGGTACCCTGCAGTATTGGAATCCCAATAGCCTGACTAAGCCACAGATTCACTCTTCCTACTCTCACTGGTCACTAAGAAGGTGATTAAGTTCCCACTCTTTCTCTATAGGACCTGTCATCTCCTTTAATGCAGTAATGAATGACAGTGAGCTGTGAAGTGTTGCTAATGTCAACTGACCCTGCCTGGGAGGACCCACTGGTTTAGAAATTGAGGGTGAATGTGATCTTGATGACCACTGGCAATAGCATCCTTGCCCATCTGTGTGACCACAGGCTTGGTTTAGGAGGTGGCAAAGTTCAGGCACCTCACCCTTTGTCAAATGCAGGCATGTTACAGACTTTCCCAGGCTAGGATGGAGGTGGAGGTGCAGCCAAAAGATCCTTGGAAAGTAGGACCCTGTACTGGGAACTCTCTTCTTCTTCATCCTCCCTCAGCAACTGCACCTCACAGACAGAAATGGTTGAGATTTTCCCTTTCTGTTTCCAAATCATTCCACACCCGAGAGGATCCACAGCATTGTCCCCATTATTGAGGTAGACATCCTCCTGACAGGGCAACCATCTCCTCCAAGAAAAGACTTGAATAAATTGGGTCTATCCCTCTGGGGTTTGGACGAAAGGGAAGTGATCCTGTAAAAATGTGTAAGTTTTTGATGTGGCTTGACAGAGTACATGCTGAGAGGCTGTTTCCAATGGCTGGAGTCTGTAGCACTACAGACATTGGGCTGGATTTTGGAGTTGGAAAGGCTTTGGAGACATTTAGAAGTGGTGAATGAGACCCGATTCCAGGATTCCCCTTCCCATTCCCAGAATTCCAAATTTTGGCTGTCCTAGATAAGGGTGTGAGTAGTAAGCTTGCAGCATGCATGCCCAACCTGGCCGGGTCCATCGAGGATGTTGGCATCTCTTTGTCCCCTGCAATTTTCATGAATTTGAATCAATTTTCCATAATTAATGTTCATGGTCCTCAGAGGTACCGTGAATCATAGTCTAGATTTGGATTTTGAAAGTAACTTCTAAAGATCTTACCCATGCCTACTCCATATCAACTGATGCTCCTCATTCACCCCCATGGTCCTTATGGCAATTCATGATCCAGCTCATCCTTAAAACTTCCCCCCCCTCACCCTCCTTGTCAACTCATGATCCTAGAATGTCTATACACCCAATATACATTACATACAGGACTAATGATCCATATTGTAATAATGGTATATGTGAAACTACTTAGTGAAAGATATCCATTTCTAAGTTTTTGAAAAAGAACTGTTATTCCCATAGGCCTTTAAATCAATGCTTTAATCAGAGTCTGGGCACGCAACTATTACATGTAAGGCAGTTTGTCTGACAACTATTCTTGTGGCCAAAAGACCTTGGTATTAACCATCTGATACTTTGATTTAAATTGAAGACTTGGGATAGTTTTGACTCTCTTACCAAAATAGTTACCCTGAGAAAAAATTATAAGAATTAAAACCACTTTTAATTTCTGGGGAATAATGGTACAGATCCCCACCTCTACTTAGAATCCTTATGGGACTGTCTGACTCCTACTCCTATCCCCAACTACCCTCTTGCCCCATTGCTAACCCCGACTACAGTAAGAAGTTTTACAACACCAGGTTAAATTCCAACAGATGGTACGTGCTACTAAATAAACCCGTTGGACTCTGACCTGATGTTGTAAGACTTCTTGCTGCATTTACCACAGTCCAATGCCAGCATCTCTACATTATAACTGCGATGAACTCAACCGCCCCAAAACCTGACTGGTCAGCTATCTCTCTGAACCTTCCTTTTGACCCATCTTCACATCCCCAATGACAACACTACCTGATCTCCCTTCTGGCCACCCATCCACCACTGAATACTTGACCTGCCAACTCACCACCAGACCTTCTCCCGCCTGACCAATCACCTGACTGACTTCACAGACCTTTCCACCAAACACTTATTTGTTTTTTTCCTGGCTTTTGTCTTTTGTAAGGTCTTTGAACTTAGCTGCTTTATGGTAACTGGTATTGTAAAAAAGTGGCATGGCTTCCTTTCCTCTGCCCCAGGAACCCGCTACACTGCACTATCCTCACCTGGCCCGGGTTTCAAGGCCGACAAAGAGGTTGCAGCTCCTGTCTAAAATAGGAAAAAAGGAGCAAAGTGACAATCCAAATGTGATTGCCCCTCCTCAAATGTTCTGGCTCAGCGACTTTGGTCTTTCCAATGTTTTGTTGGACAAAATCTCTGCTCATCGTACACTGGATAGCAGGCAAGTCATCTCATAACTGAAACACAATGAAGGGCTAGGGGAGGTGACAGCGAGGTAAAGTTCAGTGTCCTCAGTATACTGAACGAAACTGATACTGTTTGATCATACATCACCAAGGGGTGGCGTGTAAATGAAGGATAGATCCCTGGAGGATGTCAGAGGGAACAGTATGGGAATGGGAAGAGGAGTAATTGATGGTGATTCTCTGGCTACCATTATCTATAATAAATCACTTAAAATTCTGTGCCTTATCAGACAAATTGAAAGGCTTTTCAGCAAGGATAAGGCATTACTGAGTCTGGGGTTGGGATTTTCCAACTCCATTCCTCGCTGAATCTTCTGATCCCGCTGATAGTGACCGCCACTACCCCGCTCCTGGTCCCACGCGATGATTCCCCTGTGTTGGGATGAGTGAGTCATGGGAAAATTTTATGTCGGAATTCTCCATTCATTCACATCGGCAAGAGTCTCTGGTCCCACTGGTGGTGTACCCCTGCTGTGGGTTTTGCAGCTTCAGTAAGAATTCCCTTTCACCATGGCGGGACCAGAGGATCCTGCCACCAGTGAACAGCACTCTTCCTCCCACCGACCAGAGAAACGCTGAGGGGAGGCTGGAGAATCTCACCCAGAGAATCTCACACATCGGCGAGACTGAAAGATCTCACGGGTGGCGGATGGTGAATTGTCCCCACCACCGGAAATGGGTTGGGGCGGAAAATCCCCCCCTTGGAAATATTCAAATTTTACATAAGAAATTTCAAATCTCTATGGAAGAAAAAATGCCTAGTGTCACTTTTTACAAAAGAAAAAAGTGTATTAGGCAGAAATTAAATTCCAAAAAGAAAGATTTTTGCTTTTATTTTATGATTGCAGAAAGTGCTTTAGAAGCTGTGAACAGTTCTGAAGTAGAGCTATTGTTGCAAGGTAGGGAAATAAAGCTAATGGTTTGCAGACAGCACGGCCCTGCATTCAGCAATATGATAATGAACAGATAATCTGTTTTCCGTGTTTTTGCTTGACTGATAAGCGTTGGCCGGGTCAACAGAAGAATGGCTGATTAGATTGATGCAAATAGCTTTCATTTTGAGCTGGTCCAATTATACACTAATTGAGTAAACTGTTCGAATACACACTTCAATTCAATATCCTGGTTATTTTGACTTGTATCAGATCCTTTACACGGACCTTGTGCTGTTTCAAATGCACTCAACTCAAAACTATTATGACCTCCCCAGAGAGTGCATTGTGAAGTGAAATCCAAAAGGAAAGGAAAGTAGCAATAGAAATTCCGAAATTTCAAATGCACCGACTGTGGCTTCAATATTTAAGGAGGTAAGCAATGAAAACCATTTTAGGGAGCATTTTATTTCTGTCACAGCAATATTTCATCAGTACTTGAATCACAGAACTTCTATAAAATATTTGGTACCCGTGTGAATTCTTCACGGGAATTAAGAGACCAGCACAGGCCACATATATTATGGCCAATTCTCTCAAAAAAAAATCCAAGTGCCCAATTTGCGGAAAATGAGAATAACTTACACTGTTTTTTGTCAGTGTGATTTCAGAGCAAATCTCTGACACTCTGTACATCACAGCATAGCAGGATTCACTCTGAAAATCAGTAGGTCATTCCCCCCAAGTGGCCAACCACATAGCACTGAGCGGGCCACCGCACATGCATCGATCTGTCAGTGGTGGACTCCAGATCTCTGGCCAGCCCCACAAACCCCCATCACTAGCCTTGCAGAGATTCCACTGCCTGATCGTTGGTCTCCCAGGCCACCCACCTCCTCCCGCAGCCAACCCTGATGTCTTAATCAATTCCCTCACCCCCAGCAGCCCCAACCCCTCCCCCACAGTCCCAACCACACTGATGCCCCACAGTGGGCTGGGAGATTCGTCATATTTGTCAATATCACAATTCTGTCACTTCTAATGTAAACCTACCTATCTCTTTAAAATGGTGGTCAGTAGAAGTGGATTTATAGCCTGTGCGGTCCAGCATTCACCATCATTTCTGGATCCCAATCTTGTACAATCACACACTCCTTCCGACTCCACCCAACCTCACTCCACACAACACAAAGGCAGGAACCACAAAATTTGATCACTGCTTTTGTGCATTTTAACTTGTAAGAAGTGTGCCTGTATGAATAATTACTGAATTGAAATCCGAGCTTACACCTTGTCAGAATGATGGTAAAGATGATCTAGATAGCGATGTGTGGGTCGTGAGGTGAGAAAACAGGGAACTTGCTGATGAGATAGAAAAATCAGCCGAAGACATTGTTGCAGCACAGGCCAGTGCAGACTAGAATGAGCCAGTACAATGCAGGAGCAAATACTCCAACCAACAAGGTGCATACGCTCAGTATTTTTCATAGAGTCTCATTCGGTTTCAAAAATAAATGTTAACTTCCTTACTTCCTCTCACAAAATCAAATAAGTTATTTATTGAATCGTAGAATGCCTACAGTGCAGAAGGCAGCCATTCAGTCCATTGATGTTGCACTAACTGTCCAATAGAGCATTTTACCCAGACCTAATCACTGTAACCCCATGTATTTACTCCATTAATCTCCCTAACCTACACATCATTGGACGCTAAGGGGAATTTAGCATGGCCAATCCACCTAACATGCACATCTTTAGACTGTGGGAGGAAACTGGAGCATCCGAAGGAAACCCAGACACGGAGCGAATGTGAAAACTCCACAGAGACAGTGACCCAAGACTGGAATTGAACCCAGGTCCTGGATATCATTGAGCAGTAATGTTAACTGCAGTGCCGCCCTATTGTTTTCAAACTCTCCCTCCCTCCATAATGTAATCCGGTCCTCACGTACTTTCCCTCAATGCAAGTCTGAAACTCATCCCCGCACACACTCTCCTCCCCCCAGCATTCTCAAACGTTTCCCCCCCCCCAACCCTCATCCTCTCACACTCCCACATTCTCACTCACCACGCTCACCTGGGGCCTTCAAGACACCTGTCTCGTGCATCATAGCTGCTTTGCCCCTCCCTGCTGGGGTCTGCTACTCTGCTTGTCAACCTCTTGTGGCTTGATTCGGGGTGCCTCACCTCGCGCACCTGTTGCTGGTCTGGGTTTGCTAATTCTAGCGTCTGACACAAACCTGCTTGCTCGCCTGCTTGGCGCACCCTGTGGCCTGATTCAACAGTCGAGTCTCACTGTTGCTGGCCTCGGTCCACGACTGTCAGTTCCCAGTACAAACCTGCTCTCACCTCCTCAGCTCTTCTTGTCTTGATTTAAAAACCTCAGCTACCTCTCCCCTACCTCTCACCATGGTTTCACACCTCAGGTTAATGTTGTTACTAGTTTTCTCATTCTTTCAGACTCACCAGTCTGCTTTCACTGCACATTTGCTGCTGATAAGCTCTCAGCAAATACAGAATAATCAATCTCTGATTGGATGCTCAGTGCACTGGCCTTGCATGCAGTTTCCCCATTGGTTGGGGCCCTGTGCCTAGGTGCAGTGTGTTTCATTATAAATCCGCCTCTGGTGACAGGATGTTTCTCTTATCTATTCTCTTCATATCCTAATGGAGAATATTAAAGTTTAGATTGCCCTTATCACTGGACAATCAAAGGAAACACTTTTCCTTTCCACTCATTAAAATGCATCATCATTTTAAATATCCTTTATCATATCTCTTCCCAACCTTCTCCGCTCTAGCTGAAACTATTCCGGTATTTCAAATCAATTTTAACTCTCGCCACCTAAGAGATGTCATAGCTAAGCTTGACTATGTGCTACTCTAATATTCAGAAGCAGACTAATATTTGCAATTGTTGTTGCCCTGTGATCAGAGGGAACATCAACATAACGTTATTCTCTTTCCTCGTCAAGGGCCATTGAGGCCACTGACACCACCTCTTGCTGAGGTCAAGAATAAGCACGGTGCAGGAGCTAAACTTTCCGGATCAGTGCCAGATTCAGAAATGTGTCTTCATCCCCGCACCACCTCCACCCATTATTAAGGAAAATACTATATTGATGTCAAAATGGCTGTCGCAAATGTCTAATCATATTGTAATAATTGTACAGGATATATCATAGTAAATGCATGCTATTGTGGCACAGTGATTAACACTGCTGCCACACTGCGCCAGGGACTCAGGTTCAATTCCGGCCTTAGGTCACTGGAAGTGTGGAGTTTGCAAATTTCCCTATGTCTGCGTGGGTTTCCTCCACATGGGCCAGTTTCCTGCCATAGTCCAAGGATGTGCGGGTTACGTTGATTGGCCATCTTAAATTGCCTCCTAGTGTCAGGGATTTAGCAGGGTATATACATGGTATTATGAGAATAGGGCCTGAATGGGATTGTGGTTGATGCAGATTCAATAGGCCAAATGGCCTCCTTCTGCACTGTAAGGATTCTATGATTCTATGATATCTGTGCACAGAAAGCAAGGTGAAACTGAGAAATCCTATCGAGTCCACTCTATACGAATTGGAGAGAATGTAAATCATAATAATACTTTAAGTTCCATAGTAATTATATTTACTTTAATAGCACAGTGGCACAGTGATTAGCACTGCTGTCTCACAACACCAGGATTCAGTTCCGGCCTGGGTAATCATCTGTGTGGAGTTTGCATATTCTCCCCATATTGCGTGGGTTTTCTCCAGATGGTTCAGTCCAAAGGCGTATGATTTAGGTTGATAGCCATACTAAATTGTCCCTTTGTGTCATGGATATTAGCAGGGTAAATACAATGGCTCAAAGGTTGTGATTTTATTTGCGATCTCAGCCAATTGTGCCACCTTAAATGGGGTCATATACGTAAGGCTGAGCCCTGAGATCTCCTACCTGATGTTCAGTCATGATTGGATGCATTGGTACTGGATAGGGCTCAGGTGGGATTGTTACAGGACCGAATAGTATCTTTCTGCACTGTAGGAATTCTAGGATTCTGTGAAAAGCATTCCTACAGCCTTTTTGTGTCTGGGGCACTATCTGTTGTTTCTATCATTCCTAACTGATTGCCTCCAAGAATTTCTGTTCAGTCTCCATTTTCACAATATATCTGCCTCCAGGATTGAACTTCATTCATTAATAGCAAATTGAGTTTAATCGTCATTTTGCTTTTCGCCCCCAGATTAAAGCAGGGCTGTAACAGATAAGGCCGTAAGGAATAAGTGGAACATCTGGCTCCTCCAGCATGCTCGACTATGCAAGAGAGAAAGCCATCTCTTGCTTGTTTCAGGACCCAGCAGACTGTTTTGCATTCTTAGCATGTGAACTGCCTGATGCAGACAAAATGGCACCATGTAAAACAGAGTTGAATTTTAAACATAACCCTTCCAAAAAACATGATATAAATACAATTTTAAAGGCACAATATCATCATATGTAAGAATGAAATATGTAACATTGAGCTCAGTATGGAATTTAATTATATTATTAATACCTTTTTCCCAGAGGATGGTCTTCTATGAGATTACTAATTAAACCTGCCTCATGGTACAAAGTCTAAAATAGTTTTCTCCCCGGGAAAATATTGTAAAAGCATTTTACACACTAAATTTTCAGACTAATGAGGGCAATTTGATTTGCTGAATATGAATATTACTTTCACCTCTGATTACTGTCTTTGTTACACACTCACCAATGCATTTTCTGATACTATGCCACTTCAAGCTCTTTGACCCACTATGCACTTTATAGAACTAATGAACCCTGTAAAGACAGTACGTGTGTCATAAAAGGTTTTAAAAAAGTAATTCATTCATTACTTTCCACATTGTTAATAAAGAGTCATTGCATAATAAGGTAATAAAAGAGTAAAGCCTCCAGACTCTTTCAAGTATCAATAACAGAAACCACAAATCCTTGAACCCACTTAATCTTCTGTAAATAATAATTGAGAAATTGACTGCAGAGATCAGACAGCCAGAACTGTCCATCTAGCAAAGTTGTCTTTGGGGTGCAGTTTGTTCAATAAATGTTATAGGTGTCTGGGCTCTCAGCCAAGCTTATAAAATGAGGCTTGCCTGAGATGTCCGTTATTCTTGGACAACCAATCTGCCCCGACCTAACACGTATTTTTTTGATTTTTGATTTGATTTGATTTATTATTGTCTCATGAAATAACATACAGTGAAAAGTATTGTTTCTTGCTCTATGCAGACAAAGCGTACCCTTCATAGAGAAGGAAATGAAAGAGTGCAGAATGTAGTGTTGCAGTCATAGTAATGCAAAGTAAGTCCATTCAAAAATCTGACAGTAGCAGGGAAGAAGTTGTTCCTGGTCCAATTGATACAAGTTCTCAGACTTTTGCATTTTTTTCCTGATGGAAGTTGGAAGGGAGAATGTCCAGGGTACGTAGGGTCCTTAATTATGCTGGCTGCTTTGCTGAGGCAGCAGGAAATATAGGTAGAGTCATGGATGGGAGGCTGGTTTGCATGATGGATTTGGCTACATTCACAATCTTTTGTAGATCCTTGTGGTCTTGGGCAGAGCAAGAGCCATACCAAGCTGTGATACAACCAGAAAGAATGCTTTCTATGGTGCATCTGTATAATTTGGTGAGAGTTGTAGCTGACATCCAAATTTCCTTAGTCTTCAGAGAAAATAGAGGCATTGGTGAGCTTTCTTAACTTTAGTGTCAACATGGGGGACCATGTTGTATTTTCCCTATTGTGAGTTGAAGAGGAGATTACAATGTAGTGTTCCTGAATCACTTTTGTAGTTTGCTAAGAGTGACAATGTATCTACAATAGTTTCCTTTTAGAGGAAGTTACCTTTGTATCGTCTCCTGTATTGAATTCACTCATGTAAAACAATTTCACAGAATCATTTCTACGACCTGCATGGGTTTAACAGTGTGCTCTATATTTAGACTCAAATAGCATTTTTCTCTTCATCCACACCCTGCAGAAAACTCCATGATCAACCATTGATGTTCTTTCAGGAAGCACATTGCCACCAATGAGCTGGAGATTCAACCCAACCAATTAAAACAACCCCTGCGGTCTAGGCCTTGTCAACAATGAGAGAATGCATGAAGCTGTATTCAGAGTTTGCAACCAAACAGAAGAATCAGTAGCACTGTAATGAGGTATTGCTGGGTAGAGTTTGTGAAGTTCCTGTTTTTGTGACTTTTCCATCAGTTGAAGCAGCGTTTTTCTCACAGGACATGTCTCCAAAAGATGTAAGTCTAGCTATGGATGACAGCTTCACACACAACGTGCACTATTATTAGAACTGTTTCTAACATACCCAAGTCAAGACTGTTTCACAGAATATACAGGAACATGAGATGGTCAATTGAACATTCAGTGAGATCATGGCTGTTTTGTAACTTAACTCCATGTACCAAGTATTGTTCATTAATATTTTTGGTTGAAAGAAACCTTCAATCTCTGATTTAAAATTAACAAATCGGTCTTAGAGAATTCCTGTTTGCAGACTAGAGTCCTAAACTTCAACTACCCTTTGTGTATAGAAGTGTTATAATCCTCATTGTGATTGATAATATTCTGAGCGACCGATTTCAAGAAATCACACAAGATTTCAAGTCTTAAGGTTTTTACTGTAACAAATAAACTAAAATTAAACATTACTTAGTAGACATCAATACACTAAACTAAATGACATCCCCTATTAATGTTTTATCATACTCTATGCCCTACGTGGCAGCTGTATATTACAGCACATTCTCTGCAGTATTGCAATCTTTGTGGGAACCACTCCAAAGTTGCTGATAGTCTAGAAGGCTACCCATGCCAAAGTCAGATGCTCTGTCCTTTGTTCAGGTGCTAAACCTGATACGTGGATTTCAATAGCACTTACCTGGCCTCCTGACCCTATGTTAACCAGGTCACATCAGCTTATCACCAAGTAGAATTAGCAACAGGTCACATATTTCCTTTTTGCCTTGAATTAAAACAGATATTATAAATCATAACTATCTAATAAAATGGTGGATTCATAATCAAAAATGTTTCCCAAATTTACTTCTGCAGGATCCAGTTCTAATCTTTAAATCATGTTCTGGAGACCTAGACTTCTAAACAGCTGGTGGAACAAGTTGTTCTGTAAACAAAATTTTAATCAAATCAGCTGTAACTTTCTAAATTCCAAGGAATAGATTCCTATGATTTACACAATTTAATCTAGCAATCATGATATGGTTCAGGTAAATCTGTATTATCCTCATTCCAAGGCCAATAATGAGTGGTGTCCAGAATTTGTCAATACTCCAGGTGTGGTTTAACCAGGGCTCCACAGCTTAAACTGAAGCATGACTTCCACCCCGTTATGTTCTAATCCTCTAGTTGTAAAGATCAGCATTCAATTCGCTTTTTTGATTATCTTCTACAGTAGTTCATGACATTTTAATAAACTTTTTACCTGGACCCAAGTCTCTCTGGGCTCCACCTTTTCTAGGAGGATGCTGTTCTAACCTTTTGTTGTTTACTTTCATCCTCTTTTTCATTTTAAACTTTACCAATGACTCCTCTTGCACGAACAACTGTTTTGTCATTCTGAAGTTTTAATTTAGATCCAAGAACACTTATTCCCCATTAAAGCTCTATGGTGTCAGTATTGGATGCAGCTGGGCTGCGGTCCTTCAGAACTTTTTTTTTTCATTAATGGCTTTGAGTGCTGTTGCTACCTGTTTTACCACAGACTTGTTCATGTTTCTCCTATATTTTATTCTCAGTCTGATGCACAAATGCTCTTTTAACAGACTGGGTTTCTTATTCTTTGGGCACATCTTTAGTTGAAATAGTAATGTTCACATTAGGGTCACAGGAAACCTTATATCTTTTTAAATCACTTGGTTTCATCCTCCACACTGATGCTATAGTTAGGAGAGCCTAGAAACGCCTCTACTTTTGCAGGAGGCTAAGGAAATTCAGCATATCCACTTCGACTCTCACGAATTTCTACAGATGCACCATAGAAAGCATCTTTTTTGATTGTATCATTGCTTGGTATGGTTCCTGCTCTGACCACAAAAAACTACAAAAGGCAGTGAACATAGCCCAGTCCATCACTCAAACCAACCTCTCATCCGTTGACTCTGCCTACATTTCCCATTGCCTCAGGAAACGACCAGCATAATTAAAGACCCCATGCACCCCGGAAATATTCTTTTCACCTTCTTCCTTTGGGAAAAAGATACAGAAGTGTAAAAATACATACCATCTGACTCAAGAACAGTTTCTTCCATGCTGTCATCAGATTCTGAATGGTCCTGTCACATGATCTTTCTCCTCATCCTGTCAATAACTGTAACATTGTATTTTGCACCCCATCCTTTCCCTATGCCCCGATGCACTTTGTGAACAGTATGTTTTGCCTGTATAACACACAAGAAACAATTCTTTTCACTTACCCCAATACATGTGACAATAATAAACCAATTCAATTTCAATGGCCTCATTGGTTTTCTTGAAGACATTGATGATGGTAACATTTTAACCCCTGTCATTTCCCAATCAAAAGTATCTGCCTGCCCTTCAACTGGCAAATCAACATTAACCATAGAATTTCAGCATCATTATTTAAATCATATTTTAAATTAATTCTATAAAAAGGAATGGGCAAACAATTCTCATCACTATTAATACATGTTACTTAGTAATTTTTCTGGAGAGAATTTCCTTCATATGTCAACATTAATGCTTGTGCTGATCCTGAACTCTAAGAAATCACTCAGTGTACAAATGTTTATTTTGGAGGGTTTAGTTTAGGATAAGGTTATTTTGTTTTTGAAGGGGGAAAAGACATTGGGGCTAATTCCCCCAAAAGTGCTGAATTGGTGAGAAAACTGGTCTAGATCATGACTGGCACTTCAGTGCCGAATCTCCGCACTTTGTGCACTGCAGAGATCACAATCATGAATATCATTAAAAACTTAGGGGAGGCAGGAGCGATTTGCACTGGAGTCTGACTGTTCTGGAACCTATGCATGCGCAGTGGCTCCAATCTGTCAGTCACCCTGTTTGCTGACTAGCTCAATTGCTGGCCAGCCAAGGACATCCACAGTGCTGCCCCTCCAGCACCCTCCCCCCCACCATGGCCCGATCACAGCCCCCACAACAATTCCTGGGTCAGGCCTGACTCCCCTCCCATCCCCTCGATGTCCAATCCACTCTCCCAGCAGTGGCGATCCCCCACCCGCTCATCCTGGCAGACATCCAGGACTCTTAATAGTGTTGAAGAACAGAAGGATCATGGTGTATATGTGCATAGATCCCTGAAAGTTGGCAATCAAGTCGATAAGGTTGTTAAGAAGGCATATGGAGTCTTAGCTTTTATTGATAGGGGGATTGAATTTCGGAGCCGCAACGTCATGTTGCAACTGTACAAAACTCTAGTGCGGCCGCACTTGGAGTATTGTGTGCAGTTCTGGTCCCCACATTATAAGAAAGATGTGGAGGCATTGGAGAGGGTACAGAGGAGGTTTACCAGGATGTTGCCTGGTATGGAGGGCAGGTCTTATGAAGAGAGGCTGAGGGATTTGAGGTTGTTTTCGTTAGAAAGAAGGCGGCTAAGAGGAGACCTTATTGAAACATATAAGATGATTAGAGGTTTAGATAGGGTGGACAGTGATAGCCTTTTTCCTAGGATGGAGAAAGCTAGCACGAGGGGACATAGCTTTAAATTAAGGGGTGGTAGTTATAGGACGGATGTCAGAGGTAGGTTCTTTACCCAGAGGGTGGTAAGGGTATGGAATGCCCTGCCTGCTGCAGTTGTAGATGCGCCAAGTTTGGTGGCGTTTAAGAGGTTAGTAGATAAGTTTATGGACGAAAAGGGAATGGTTTAGGTTAGAGGGTCATTGCTTTTTCCTAATTGGTCGGCGCAACATCGAAGGCCGAAGGGCTTGTTCTGCGCTGTAATGTTCTATGTTCTATGTTCTATCCCCTGCTGAGCCCTCTGGGGTCAGACCTTCCAGGGGTCAGACCTCCTTAATGGGAGCCAGACCCCCTCACCTCCCCTCCTGGCAGACCACTACCCTCCCCCCAACCCACCCTGATCACTGGCCTCTCTCCAGCCCAGATTTATCCCAATGCAGAATGGCAGTGGGACCCCCCCCAATTGCTATCGTTTGTCCCCAGACCCTGCCCACAATAGACCCACCCACTTGGCACTGTCTGATGCCCAGTCGGTAATGCCAAGGTTCCCGTTGGCCATGGGCACTTTGCTTCTTAGGCAGTGCTGAGGGTACAGGCTGGCACTGCCAGGGTGCCCATGCCTGGGGATACCACTCCCCCCACCATCTGAACCCCCTCCTTACCCCCAGGGGGCCCTGATTGCCCCTCCTTCAGTCTGGTGGGATTTCCCCCTAGTTTCCTGAACATGGGGAGCTCGTGTAAACCCCCCAGGATGAAGTAGTCCTGTCGGGGTGGGAAATGCTATGGGGTGCAACACATTCCGTGACAGGCCCGATAATAATATGTAAATTACATTTAAAGTATATTCAAATGACTTATCTCTCTTCCCGCTGGTTTCTAGTGTGGAACGGATTGTACCTGTTCCTTGGCTCTGGGAGACAGGCGTATGCTGGAAACGTATACGCAAATCCTGTGAAATGGCTAACACGTGATTCTCTCGACCGGACCTGCCAGAAATTCTGCAGGTTGCAATGGGAGAATTGTCCCCAATGTGTTCAATTGTTCAGTACTTTTGTGCTGATTTCTCACCATACAGTCTGCTGTGTGTCAAACCTGTGGATGTGGAAAGTGCAACTGAAGCCAGCAGTAAGCATAAGGCTGCAGGTATTTTAAAAGCATTGTAATAAAGCTCCTGTTAACACAAAAAAAACCTTCTGAATATCTCTGAGGTAGATAACACAATGACTGTGTTCAGAACATGCAACAACTACACTTCACCTGCAAACCTTTGCCTGCTATGGTTTATGCTCACATCTGCCAGTCTCCATCTGGAGCTCCCTCACTGTACAAGTCCTCTACGCCTTAGCAGACCAAGGGGAATAGATCATTTTTAAACAGCTGCTCTCCTCTTCTGCTATCTCTGTCCAGACAGCCTTGGTCAAGCAGGAGGGTCTTTCATGAAGCCATGTTTTATATTGCAAATTACTTTCTGCATTGCTTAGTGAAAATTACTGATTGAATTTAAAATGACTGAGACATTGTAGTTTCTATGATGGCTGATCATTTGTATCACTGTGCATAATAAATTGTAAAGTCATGCAGTGGAGCCGACCCATCAAAGATAATCACCTGAGAAGGATGTGATGGATTCACATCCCCTCAGCCATTCACAGGAGCTCCAGACTCAACTGGGTGGGCAAGAAGTATTAGATGTAATCACTTCAGGCAAAGTACTCTGACTGGGAGAGGAATTAGCTCAGCCACTATCCAATCAAGTTACATCTGGAATTCACAAGTCATGACCATATCTGAGTCAGTGGTTAGTTGAATTCCCTACCCTGGAAAGTGGTGAACGTGTGAAATTCACTTCTACCCCAATGTAGTTGAGGCTAAAACATTGATTAATTAGATACAGCTCTTTGGGGCTAAAAGGATCAAGGCACATGGGAGGAAGGAGGATCAGGATATTGAATTCGATGATCAGCCATGATCAAGGTGAATGGCAAAGCAGGCTCGAAGAACTGAATGGTCTATCTTGCCTTCTAGTTTCTATGTTTGTATGAACAGAGAAGAGCATGTGACAATCAGATGGCACTATTTTGTGTTTCAAGAAACTGCTTTCTCCAGGCCAAAGACTGAAGCCTCCCTCTCTCCCTCCTCATCTAACTTGGATGTTTGAGCTCTGCCTATTGTTTAACTATCCATATGCTACAGGCAGGTTTTATTTAAAAAATCAGCCCAGCAGTTGCTGTATTGGGAAGAAAACATCATTTGTCTGTTGATGTGTTTAAATCATCCCAACATCGGGTCTAGAGGGACGATCGAGCTCAGCTTGAAACTATCCCAGACATCAATCCACAAGATCCTTATACCGTCATCTTTTATCGGGTTCTAAAAAGTCTGTCTATTCTGTCCAGCAACTCTATAATCAACTGGAATCTGTGTGCATTTTGATTCTTCAACCAAATCAACTAAATTAACAAACCATGGGATAAATTAAAGATGCAGTTTCTTAAAATAATATTACACCAAAGTAAACAGAATCGCAAAGGAAACTTAAAACATCAAATTAAAACATGATTAATGGGGGTCAGTGGCGTAGTGGTATTGTTGAAGGACTAGTAATCAAGACCCTTGATAATGTTCTGATGACCCAGGTTCGAATCTCACCAAGGTAAATAGTGAAATTTAAATTCAATAAAAAAAAATCTTGAATTAGGAAAAAGTATGATGATGACCATGAATCAATTGTCATAAAAACCTATCTGGACACTAACGTCGTTTAGGGAAGAAAATCTGTTGTTCTTACCGAGTCTGGCCGACATGTGACTTCAGAACCACAACAATTTGGTTGACTTTTAAATACCCTCAGGGAAGGATAATAAATGCTGGTCTGGCCAGCAAAACCCACATCCCATGAACAAATTAAAAATAAGATCACAATAATGCACCCCACAGTGCCCTGTAATAGGGGAGGCCTTGATGGTGCTATCACCCACCAGTGAATATAATCACAGACTATTGTGATTGACAACCTGCTGCTGTGACCTATTGATGGGCAGTTTGGCAAGGCCCTGGAGCAGGCCCAGGAGAAGGTCCTGCGCCCTCTCTGCCCCCCTCCATACAGGGTGCCAGAAGAACAGGAGCTGAAGTTCAGCCAGAAAGAAAGTAACAGATTATTCAGATGGTGTCTGCATGCGTATGTATGCATGCATACATACATGAAACTTAGAGTGTTTTGTACCATATTTACTTCAACTGGTTTAGTATAATAAAAATTACTCTCTTTTAAGAAAATGTATCTGTGTCTTTCACATCATAGCACTTAAACAGTTAACCACTCACCAAATTGGCCCTTTTTTTAAGAAAACTGACATGGCCAAACTCAGTGTGAGAAAAACGGAGAGCCACACTGCCTCTCTTCAACTGATTGTAACCACCCCCAATTCCCATCCCTGGGAATGAGCACCTCCTGTCTTCTCCAACCAGAGTGGAGGAGAACCTGCACAGAGGTATCGCTAAACTGTGGGGCTGCTCTCTGGCTGCACCAAGACATCTTGGTGCATTGGATGGTGAGGGAGAGGGAGGACGATGAGGGGCCGAAAAGATAATGAGAGAGATGCAAGTGGGGTTAAGGGGAGAGTGGGGTGGTTCTCCAAGAAGATAACGAGAGAGACGGAAGGGAGAATGACAGGGGTTAATGATGGAGGAAGTCAAGGAGGGATTAAGACTGCGCGTCGCGTGAAAATTGTCCAGATTGCCCTCCAGGTGGATGATCATTTTCCCTGCTGGCACCAGTTCTGCCTGCTTGGAGAAACTGAATGCTAGCCAGGCCAACCTGGAACTGAATCAGTCGATGTAGGAGCAGACATTCTATACCCAATCCCATTGCCTGACTGCATGTGGGACACATGCCCAGTGCACACACACACACACTTCCAATTTATATTCTAATTAGTTGAGTGGCAGCTCCCAACAAGTGAAAGGGATTTCAGATCCGGAATTTCATAACCCAGTGTTCCTCGTATTTCACAGTCAGTATTCCGTATATTTAGAAATCGGTAGTCCCTTTTTTGACAGTCAATTATCCTTGAGCTTGACTGAATATATTTGGCAGTCAGTGTTCTGTTTTTGACTGTCAGAATTCCCTGCATTTGGTATTCCAGTACTCCCAATTCTTTCCAGTCAGTATATCCTTCACTCAACTGTCAATATCCACTGTGGTTGGCAGTTAATTTCCTCTTTATTCGACAGTCAGCATTCCATGTTTTTGAACATCGGTATTCCTGATTCAAAATCAGTACTCTGTGTATTTAAAACCTGGTACATTCTACATTTGATAGTCAGTACTTCATGTATTTGCAAGGTGTGTACCAATGTGTTTTACAGCCAGTAGTTCCTGTTTGATGGTTGATTTTCCCTGTATTTTCCAATCATTACTTTTTTTATTTGACAACTGGTATGCCCTGCATTTGTTATTCTGTGGACTGGATGTTACAGCCCCTTACTGCAGGGGGGGTCTTCTACATAACAGCTCCCTTCCAGGCATGTTGGTTTCGGGGGGAGCATGTAAATTGTATCCACCACATTCCTGCCACCTGCAAGGTTTTGTTCTATATAAGGATGCATGGGTTTATGATAACATATGTTCCAATGGATAGAAGATTGGGAACAACATAATTTTGGAGCGAGTTACTCCTGGGGTGTCACAGGGATCAATGCTGGGGCCTTAGCTATTTACCATCTATATTAATGACTTAATTGAAGGGTTTGAGTGCAATGCACCCAAACTTACTGGTGATCCAAACCTAGATGGGCCAGCAGGGAGGACAGAGAATGTCAGGACTGGGATAAAGACAAATCAAGTGAGTAGGAAAGAAATTAGCAGAAGGAGGAAACATGAGGTTGTGGAAAGACTTTGGCCAGAAAAAAATAGAAAAACTCAATATTTTCTTAAATTGTAAGACATGTTGGTATTTAGAGGGATTTAAGTGTCCTTTGTCATAAAGTTAAATGCAGATCCAGCAAAAGGTCAGGAAGGCAAAGGATATCTTGACATTAATTGTAAGGAATCTGGTATCTAAGAATACAGAAGTCTTGCTGTAATTGTATGGAACTTTGGGAGGGCCATGTCTAGAGTACTGTGCACAGTTACGGTCTCCTATCTGAGCAAAGATATACTTATAGGAGGCAACAAAGTTTCAGTGGATTATTGGAAACGCTCAGCAGGTCATGGCAGCATCTGTGGACAGAATCAGAGTTAGTGTTCCAGGTCCGTTTCTCTCTCCACCACAACCTGCTGAGTGTTTCCAGCATTTTGTTTTTATTTCAAATTTCCAAGATCCACAGTATTCTGCTTTTCTTGGATTGATTCTTGGGATAAGGTGGCTGATTAATGATGAGAGACTGAGTAAATTGGGTCAATACTATCTGGAGTTAGAAGAATAAGGAGTAAGCATGTTTAAACACATAACAATCTGAAAGACTTTGAGAGGGTAGAGACTGATTCCTGTGACTAGAGAATCTAGAATAAGAGATACAGTCTCAAGATAAGAGTACGGCAATTTCAGGACTGAGATGAGGAAGGATTTCACCACTTAGACGGTTGCTAATCTTTAGAATTTTCTGTCCTGGAGGGAAGGATCTGCATCATCATTGAGTATATTCAAACTCAAGATAGATGGATTTTTTGACACTAAGGCAGGCCTTCTCAAACTGGGGATAGTAACAGGGAAGAGTTGGAATAGCTGCTCTGGAGCTCACACTGAATATCAAAAGCTGCGAATCTCCTCTCAAATCCTTATTGACATGACCTAAATGGCTGATTCTTGAGGCCTGATTCTGGCTCAGAAAATCAACTTAAAAGTAGGTTTTATTTTTAAAAATGTGACTATTAAAAACTATGCCCATCCATTCTCACAAGTCAATATCTCCCCATCCCACACTCACAAATCTCACTGAAGGGTCATGACAATTTTGAAGTTTTGAATTGTGGTCCAAGTGGAAAAATGTTTGGGAAGCACTGCTACAAGGAAATCATGAAGTATGGGGATTGGTGGGAAAGTGCAGCTGAGATTAAGAATCAGCCAGGATCTTCTTAAATAGCAGGTTCAAACAGGGACTTAATCCTTTTGATTTTTTTTTGCTCTTATGTTCCTTCTTGTCTCAGATTTTTTCCTACAGGTTAGTTTTAATCAGGAATAAAGAGAGGTGAGGATTGTTCTTTCCAGCACTGCTATTGAGGTACATGAAGCGCTTCCCCATGGCCCACCAAGCAACCCTCCTTGTGATCAGACCCATTTCCCACAGAGCTCTCACCACTACTCACCGCACCACAGCCCCACAACCACTACCACCACAACTACTCCCACCCACCCACTTTTACACAATTATGAAAATCCTAGGATAGATAGGAAGAAACTTTTCCCCTTTATAGACAGTTCAATAACTAGGAAGCATAGATTTAATGTAAGGGGATTTGATGAAATTCTTTTTCGCACAGCGGATGGTGGTAATCCGGAACTCACTGCCTGAAGGAGCAATAGGGATGGGGACCCTTGCAATAAGGACACATGAAATGCCAAAGCATTCAAGGCTATAGACCAAGTGTTGGAAAATGAAATTAAAATAGATAGGGGCTTGATGGCCAATGCAGGCATGATGGACTGAAGGGTCTCTTTCAGTGCTGTAAAACTCTATGACTGGGATTCTTGCAGTCCACTGTGCTGCTGGAGGAGTGCAGTTGGCCAGGAGACATCAATGGAGGGCTTGTAGCAGAACTCATGACCGGCGTCTGGCTGATCACGGGCCTTTCTTTGTGTAATCAGCCCCATGCTGGAAATGAGCATGAGGTTGTCTACCATCTGGAAATTATCATTTCCATATGAACAGCTGGCCTGGGGCGATAGTCTCCAAGCCACTAGTGTTTCCCCCCGTGCTGGGAGAGGTTCCCACCAGCAGGGTTTACAACTGCTCCCCACCAATTGGGACCAGGCGTTCTCATCCCTCTGATGGGGACGGAGGCTGTTGAGACCCCCTGGGGAGTCATAGGCAGGGAGAAGGATCGACCCCCCCCCCCCCGGCAGTTTCAGCTTGGTAGTGCCCATCTGATACCCTGATACTGCTCACTGGGCACCTTGGCACTGCCCACCAGGCAATAGGCAGTGCCCAAAAGGGCTTGGAGTGCCAAGTAATGGTGGAGGTGGTGGGTGCACTCTGCAATGAGATTAGCGGGAAATGGAGGGAGGAAGGTGATAGGGAATGGCCAAGGGGGAAGTATGGTTGGGACTTAACATAGTGGGAGAGATTGGGGCTAGCCTTGGAAGGCTGGTGTTTGGGGCTGGCCCAAGGTAGAATGAGATGGGTCAAGTAGGTCCGCAATTGGGGGAGGGCGTCAGGGACAACATCAGGAGGCTGGCGGTTAGGGAAGGAGGGGGTGGGTTGGGGACAACTTCAGGAGATCGACAATGGTGATGGGGACCTGTGCATATGGCCCGCACAGCACTGTAGTGCCGGCCTTTTAAACAGTATTAGACCCTGCCTCTTGCTATCCAGCGTGAATCTCTCTAAGGTACTCCGTGATGTCAAGAGTGCCGGGGATTCATTAAACTAAGTATTCCCAAAAATTGGGTGGGAGAACACTGTTGGGCGCTTAGTTTCTTTTTGGGAGAATTCCAGCGTATGACTATGACTCTCCGCTGATCCTTGCAATCTTCCCCTCAGCACCAGCATCCAATCTCCCACCAAACCCTAATACCAGCCTCGAATCACCAGCCACAGAATTGACGTAGGTTGGGATTTTCCACACTTGTTCTTTACAGGGAGGTTTGGTGATGGGAATGGAAACCCTCAAGAGAGTCCCAAATCGTGGTTACATCAGCAGAAAATCTCACTGTTATTGCACCTACCCTCCTGCCACAGATAGACATCATGGGAATCTCAACATTCAATGTCGGGAACACACAATTATAATAAATTTGAATCTCATTGTCAGGCCTGGTCAATCCACCTACCCATCCCTTCCATTGGATAATCCAGTCACATCGGTGTGAGGGCATGCAGCAGGCAGGCTGACTTCCCCGAGGAGCTCGGGAGAGGGCATTGCTCAGTGGAGGTGTGGGGTGTCATCAAGTGGGGCAATGCCGGTGCAGGAAGGGTAGTTTGTATATCGGATGTTGGGTGGGGTGTGGGGGGGCGGGGGGGGGGGGGGGGGCTGATGGTTAGTGCTTCCATTTTAAATGTTGGGCACTGGGATGGCCTTTGTAAAGAGTGCCCCAATCTTTAAAATCCTATCTTGCTGATGGGATGGACTCACTCAAAGTCCATGTTGTGATGGGACCTGCCCTTTGAGGTTTTTTTTGCACCATGTTCCTAACAACGTGGTGGAGAGAGATTTTATTGGTGTCGATGACTTCAATACTACTTTTCCCGCCACTGCTACACTCTGTGAAAGAAAAGTTAAAGTCCACCATGGGTAAGCTGGGAGAATTCTGCCTGTAGAGTGCAGTCAGATTAGATCCATAGGCAGCACGGTGGTTAACACCGCTGCCTCACAGTGCCAGGGACCCGGGTGGGTTTGGTAATGGGCGAGAGCAGAGAAGTACTGATGACTAAACATAGGAAAAAAAAATCAGCGGAATTTAACTTTTCTTTCACAGAGTGCTATAATTTGCTGCATATTTTGTTCCCAATGCTCCAAGTATTGTGAATGCTGTGTGCATTTGGCAGTCAATGCTCATTTTTTTTTCAGTTGTTGCACTCAGCATTTGGTATTTGATGCTGCCAATATGTGACAGGTGACACTAGCTATGTTTTTCAATCAATGCATTATATTTGATAGCAGATACTCCCAGTGGTTGGCAGTCAATACTCTCTGTATTAGGGAGTTGATGCTGTATATATTTGACTCACAGTTGATGCTCATTCTATTTTACAAACAGTGGAAGCATGTTATATTTTGTATTTGATGCTCTCTCTCATAGAATGGAATCATAAAATCCCTACAATGCAGAAGGAGGCCATTCAGTCCATCAAGTCTGCATTGATCACAGTCCCATCTAGGCCCTATTCCCGTATCCTCACATATTTACCCTGCTAACTCCCCTGAGACTAGGGACAATTTAGCATGGCCAATCAACGTAACTTGCACATCTTTGCACTGTGGGAGGAATCCAGAGCATCCAGAGGAAACCAATGTAGACATGCAAACTCCACACAGACAGTGACCCAAGCCGGAATTGATCCCAGGTCGCTGGCACGGCACTATCCACTGTTCCACCATGCCACCCATAGATCTAAATCTGATGCGCCCCATAGGCAGAATTCTCACAGCCTGCCCATGGCGAGTTTGGTGTGTGGGCGAGAGCAGAGAATCTGGTGGAAGCCAAAATGTCAGAAACCCATCAGTGTAACAACAAGTTGCAATTCACCCAATGACAGTCTTCCCACCAGCTAGTGGCGTGAATGCCATTTGCATTCACATATATCTGAAGAATGCTGATTAAACAGTTACTGCCCAGAAACTCTTTATGCCTTCCAATCTTGCATCACGCCAGCAGGAAATTATATTGGCTTCAAACCCGTTTGAAAAATAGTGGTGTACAGCTCAATCAAGAGGCACTGCCTGGGGACCATGGCCATAGGGAGCCTGATCATGAGCAAGAGGGTGAGGGGGAGAGGCCCAGATAGCAGAGGAGACTTGCCAGACTGAGGGTTTATTGCCCAAGCATCTCCTACTTACAAATGAGTGAAAGGCAGTGTGAGACTTGCTTGACATTGTCCAGAGAACTTGTACATCACATATGCCACTTTCTTTGTGAAGACCTATTACCCCATGGGGTTAGTGGCTACCTCCTATGAGTGGCTTTGAAGTAGATGGCAGCACTGGATCGCTTTGCCTTTCTGAGGGATCGGCAGGAGACCTGTGCAGCATCTCTCAGTCCACAATACATCACTTGTATTTCAGGAAGTGGCCAATGCGCTTTACTGGCCATTCCGCCTTTGGTTTGCTCTGGACAATGATAGCCAGGCTCAAAGATCGACTGGCTCTGCAGCCATCTCAGGCTTCTCAAGAAATCATGTGTAATCGAATGCACACATGTGGCTATATGGTTCCCTAGCTACAACTCTTAATGTTTGTACACTGCAAGGACTACCATTCCATCAACATAGAACTGGTATGTGACCATTGCAAACCATCCTGCATGCATGAGCATGTTACCCTGGGATTTGCCATAACTCCTACATTCTCAGTCATTCACAGATGCCTGGGATTTTCCGGAATGTCTGCAGAAATGGTTGCTGGGATAAGGACTGCCCACTTAAACACTGGCTGACGGCTCGAGTGTGCCACGCTCAAACTCATACTGAGGAGAAGTACAAAACTGCTCACACACACTCCTTATAGAGCAGACCATAGAACTTCTGAAGGTGTGATTCAGCTGCCTGAACTGCTCAGGGTGGCTCTCTGCAATTCACACGGGAGAGGGTTTCTCACATGATTACAGTTTGCTGTGTCCTTCACCATTCGGCTATGCAAAGAGGTGAGGCCCTGTTAGATGGTGAACTGGGGAAGGGTGAGAGATTAGTGGAAGATGAAGATGAGGGAGACCAGGAAGCCTGGGGGCTTCTGAGGGTCAGTATGAACACATGGTGCCATGGAAGAATAAAGGTGTGGGAGACAAGCCTGTGATACTTTAACAGCTGGCAGGTTCCAGGAGGAGTAAAGTTAAATGAGGTCACCTCGACACATCTCCTCAAGCCTTCCAGGACTTTCCCTGTCACCTCAGGGGATAGCCCAATCATCACTGAAAGAATGAGTCCTGCATTCATACTTACGCAGCCTGATATCATAATTCACTAGGGATTGATTTTAGTTTTGGTCAGTGGTGAGCTGTGGATGCACTCCCTATGTCAGCTGAAAATCCAGTGAGAAACAATATGAGAAAAGCCTTGATGCTTTCAACACCGTCTGATGATGCAAAAGGGATGTGGACCAGATTAGGAATCTTATCCCAAAGTGCAAGACCTCAAAGCGTTCATATGTCAAAACCACATGTCAGAATTAGGTAGAACTTGGACACTCTATGTTCCCGTTCTATATGGACCCGCCCTTGTTCACTGTAGTCTTCTGAGTGATTCCCAAACCTTTGCCTGATGTTCCACTGCCTTTTACTTCATCTCCACCATTGAGTTGGCAGCCGCTTCCAGAGGCTCATGGATGACATCCTGCTGACTCCTGATCAAGGTTCCCAGGCCTGAGAGATGACACAAAGGTGCTTCCTGGAGCCATCCCTAGGATAGAGGACATGCCATTGAGATTCCATGAGTGAAGGCATTGAGGGCCTGGTGAATTAGCTGGAGTGCTGCCTCCTTCCTGAGGATAACATCCTTCTGTTTCTGACTGGATCTTTCACAATCTCCTGTTGACAAATGGGCTGGAGAGATTTATATCCGTGTGTTGGACTGGCATTTAGATACAGCACTGGGACCTTCAAACCCACCATGGCAGGCAGACAAAATAACTTCAACCCACCATATTCAGCGAGATACTCATTCAGCTTAATTAATTAGTTCACAAGGATGGAATCGGGTGTGAGTTCTCGCCATTCTGCCCAATGGGAATGGCACAGCCCATCATCACTTAGATAACCAAATGGAGAATTCCGCCCTACATATAGACAGGGTGTTGCTGATTGTCAAAAGTAAGCATCTGTGGGGAAAATTACACACATTATATAAAGCCTCAATCAACAGGAATGTGAATGAGAGAATCAGCATTTTATGCTTTTGAGAGATTATACCTTCATTATAATAATTTAATGAAAAAAAGAGTAAATTCAACATGATTTTGTTGAAAAGCTCCACTGAGAAATACTTGTCCTACTATAATCACTGGATAACAGCTGTAAAATGGCACCAATTCTACTGTTCCTATTTTGAATATGTGCTTTGTAAGTAAATCAATCACTGTCAAATATTCAAATCCTGCTTGGTGCAAAAGTTGACTTTAGCTGTCTGTTATTGAAGTATATATTACAGATGTGCTATGCTCTTTTAATAGGTAAAGTAACTATGTCCTTAGATTAGTAACAAAACCTCTCTGTCAGCTTTGCCATGTATCCAGTATCAATCATCAGTCACTGGCAGCTATCCTGCCTGTTGAATAAGACACAACATTCTGTCACCACACACTTGCGTAACCATGAACGTCATAGGAATACAGGAACAACAATAACAATGTTTGCATTTATATAGCACCTTTAATATGCTACATTCCACCCGAGGTGCGGTCGCAGGAGCATTGTCATGTAAAATTTCTCACTGAGTCAAGTAAAGAAACATTTGATCAGATAACCTAACTGAGGAGAGACTTTAAGGGGAAGATGGGGTTCAGGGAGACAATTATACAGCCTAGTTGAAGTCACAGCCGCTGGTGGTGATTCTACAAAAATCAGGCTTACACAAGCAGCCAGAATTGGAGGAGCAAACATAAAGGGTTCTGGACAGAATCTGCAGCTTCAAGTTTCTATTTCTGGGCAAAACAGACCACAAACAAAGAACAAAGAAAACCCATTGCAGAAACAGTCTTTCCATATGACACTGAATGAGCATTAAATTGGTTCAGTCAGCAAGCTCCTCTCAGTCACTGACAAGCCCTGATTAATATCTCTACCAGTCACTAATTAGATCTGCTGATCTGATGATGATCGCTGGCATGCTATAAGATAACCCTCCCTCTGTATTGTACAATAACTAAGACTCAATCTTTTTTTCTCTTTCTCAGCAGCCAAGCACAAATTGATTTACTAAGTATGGCAACAACAAGGGATGGATGTCTACTTAGCAATCACAGTGTGTTTTTATTTGCAAAACAAAAGTCTGCATTTAGCACTTGCACTATTAGTAATAACTATCCATATTTAACCAATGAAAACTATTCCTTCAGTCACATCCATTGATGCACCAACAGAGCCAATTATTTTGGTTGCTGTTTTGACAAGATGTCAACGGCTCAATTTTTCATTCGCTTTTGCCATTAAATATTAGCTTAAACCCGGCAAACTGACTGGAAACAGGGGTGGAGAGTCATCGCACCAATTCTCCTCCCTTTTTCTGCCCCGAGCAATTTTCTTGCTGACACTCAGCAGTTTGACAGCTTCCTTCTGCAAATGAGCACTGAATGACATATTAATGTTCTTCAGCAAATTCCTAGCTTTCCAGCTGGGTTATCGCTGATGCATTCACTCACCCACATAAAGTAGTTGTCCAGGGCTGCTAAGGACTGCGCGGTTAATAAATGTGTCTTTAAAGAGACGGAAATGCGTACTGTAGAACTCGTATTCTTTTGTCTGCTTTTCACATCGCTGTTGTGTGTCTTTGAAGTGGCCACTGTCGTTTTAATCACAGCCTTGATTATCTTCATGGTGCCTTCCCCATGGGAATCCCAATACCCTATGCCTTCAGGAAGGAAAGAAGGAGCACAGTAAAGAGATGCCAAGCAATTTGGATTGTCAGAATTTCATGGTGCCCATTTGGTTGTTCTTCACATTAGCCTTTATCAACTGAGTTGCTCATAAGTGGCACAATAGCACAGTGGTTAGCATTGCTGCTTCACAGTGCCAAGCACCTGGGTTCAAATCCTGGCTTGGGGTCACTGTCTGTGCAGAGTCTGCGCATTCTCCCCATGTCTGCGAGGGTATCCTCCAGGTGCTCAGATTTCCTCCCACAATCCAAACGACAAGCTGGTTAGATTCATTAGCCATGCAAAATACTCCCTCAGTGTCCCCGAACAGGTGCAAGAGTGTGGCAACGATGGGATTTTCAACTTCATTGCAGTGTTAATGTAAGCCTAGTTGTGACACTAATAAGTAAACTTCAAAACATTCACTATAGAGAAGCACAGGCTGCAAATCGTGTGGGAGATTCTGACTGAGTAGTTTCAAATGATGCAAAGGAATCTGCAGCTAAACACATCCATAGGGCACTAGTGCCTGCAAACGTCTTCCCTGCCTTAATTAGACATGATTTCAAGCCACTCCTGGTTACACAAGCCACCTAATCCTCCACTCTAGTAAACCCTTAAATGGCACTTGGGATTGTGTGCATATCTTTAGATCTTGACCTACAGGTTCAAAGAGTGACCTACATGTTCAAAGACCTAAACAGGGAAGCATTCTGACCACCCGTAAACAGGTCCTGAGAAGACAGTGTTAGTCACATTGTCAGTGGGAATGAGGTCATCATATCCCACACCATTTTCATGACACTATCACTGTTTGGGCTTTGGAAATGTGATGTTGTACTAACAACCTAGTTTGCTAATAGTCATATGACTCTTCCATGAGGATTCTGCCTTTGGAGACCCAGTCAATAAAAGCCTCTTACAAAAACACACTAAAGAAGTACAGCTGTCCATATACATTCAATATGGTGTCAGAAAGTAGCAAAATGTAGAATTTTGAACCCTGGAAATTATGTGGAGAATCCAGGAACACAGAAAGTTTAAAATCAGCAAAAACAAAAAGCTGCCAAAAAGAACCAAGGAAAACAAACTAAGGCTGCAAAGTTGCAAGTGAGACAGCTCAGAACAACACACAGGAAAGCACTGCTAAAAAACAAGGACGAAAAGAAAAGCATACACAGGCTGCTAGTGAAATTGCTGATTGCAGAAACAATCAATTGTGAAATTGGACAGCTAAAAGATGATCTGATTAAAAATAGATTGGCCTTTGGTGTGAAACACCTCTCAGTGAAGTCAAACCTGAAAAAAGATGAGAAACTAAAGAAAGCAATAGACATATATTGAAATGCAGGAGTTATGAAACAACAGCTAGAGCATATGTAAAGCAAATCACATCATGAGATACATTATGCAGAAAGACAGTCCAAGCCGAATGAGCTGAGTAATCACAAAGGGCTGGATTTCAGCACTCACATGGACCACAGTTTGAAGACTTCATGTGCAAAAACTGACTAGTAGACCAAGCAGCTATCAATGCATGAAAACAGTAAGTATCTAATGGGTAACTTACAATCACGCAGGATCGTGCATACAAATGTGTCTTTTGTTCACTGGGGATAAAGGAGGCACTTGTATCTTTAGTTTACTATAAAAAGAGAATGTTTGTATTTTTAATATGAAAAAAGGGACATTTTTTACATGAAAGGGGGATATTGCAGTTTTGGAAATTAATTCTAACTTGATTGCCATAGTCATATGGCTCTGGCATTTGGAATCTGTCTCTGGATGCAGACACCTTTAGATGACTTCAATAAAGTCTTCCTACCAAAACATACTAAAGATGTACCGATCTCGGGATGACTGTCTGTGTGGAGTTTGCATTCTCCCCATATTTGCATGGATTTCTTCTGACTTCCTCCAAAGATGTGCAGGTTAGATAGAATGGCCATGCTAAATTACTCGTTAGTGCCCAAGATGTGTAGGTTAGGTAGATTAGTGGAGTAAATCCATGAAGTTATGAGGACAAGACTTGAGTAATACTCTCTGTCAGAGAGATGGCGCATGGAAAATACATGAGGTGACAGATGGGGTGGAGGAGAAGCCTTGGATTGGATGTTCTTCCAGCGAGTCGGTGCAGACTCAATGGGCTGAATGGCCTCTTTCTGCACTGTAAGAATTTCATGAATTCTGTGGGTTTGCTACATTAATACCTCGATGAGATGCTTTAAAATCCTCCCTGTAATTTGCAGATAAATGATTTAGTGCCAAGTACGTGTAATATATTGAAGTAAAAGAAAGCAATAGGTTCTCCAATCTTGGCTCAGTTGGAAAGAAAGGTGCAGCAAAAGCCCTGGATAAACTGCACAGAGGAAATAGCAGGATGCTGTAAATGTCAGACACATTGGTTGGAATTTTACCGTCCCACCCCACCATGGGTATCAGAGCAGGTGGAGGGTTAAACCATGGAAAGGTCCATTGACGTTGGGCAGGATTTTCTGATGTTAGGGCAAGCAAGACTGGAAAATCCTGCTCATTGAGCTTCATCTTCCAGCCCCACCAAAGTCAGGAATGGAGGTGGACCAGGCTGGCTGGCTTTTAACCTCATTTCATGTTGGTCAGTTTGGTCAGTATAGGGGTGGGGGCCTGGAAGCCTGTCCGTTCACATGAGTTGAGTTCACCAAAAGGTCCTGCAGAGGGACTCCATTCTCCCTCTTTCTTTCTGTTTTTCATTTAAAGTTTTCAAAAAGTGGTTGAGCGCACACTTTCTTATAGAGAAGTCCTCCAGTTTTTTACCTTGTACTGCAGATGGGTACTCTACTGAAGTAAGACCTCTCTGATTGGCCCTCCAGATATGAGAGGTAGCCTGGCATCCTTGATTGACAGGAAACTTATTTCCATTTCCATGAGGAACTCACTCATGTGACAAAGCATGACTTTACCAGTGTTCCTTTGGAGTTGGGTTTTAAATAGTTCCCATTCTTATTACTCACTCCATGAGGAAAAGAAATCAGCCCTTTAAATTTATGTGCAAAGAGAAAAGTTAATGGCAGGTAGGGAGAATGCAGACACCCCAGCTGCCACTAGAGGCTCTCTTCCAAGCAGTTGATTGGTCCACTGTCACATGGAGAAACTATAACCAATCCAGCTCAACTTTAAAAATGCTCTTCATGATTCTAATTGTCTAAACAGTTCATATAAAGGGAAAGATTTCCCCAGGTCCCCCAGCTGCTTTCACCACACTGGACAACACGAAATGAGGAGGTTGGGAACCAGCCCATCCGGCCCACGTCCATTCTTGACTATGTTGGGGGCCAGAAAATGAAGCTCAATGTGTCTGACATTTACCATTTGCTCTGCGCAGTTTGCCTTGGGCTTTTACTGCACTTGCCTTAGACATTAAGCTCCTTCACCCCATCAATTTCATGCTTCACTTCATACAACAGAATGTACTCAGTTTTTTCTAAAATGTTTCCCGTATTTTTCCAAATATTGCAAAGCGCCAAATGATTCTTTGCTTTTGTCCACAAACTGTAAGGGTTGTCCCTTTAACCTTACGCAGACCTTCAAGTTCAGCTTCAGCACTTGATAAATTGTCTTGCCTGTATTATGTCAATGAGACTGACCTAGAATTACAAGTAGGTTCAGCATACTAAAGGTTAAGCAAGTGATCTTTCAATGCTGAATTTGAGTTGAGATTATCTCTGATAAGAAAATATAAACTCATATCTTTGATGGCTGCAGGATATGACAATATGCCTCACCCTCCTAATTCGTAGCATGGCTTTTTTTTTTCGTTTTCATTTATTATGATCCATTTAAAGCTACAAAGCAATTATTTCAGAGAATGGTTACAGCATAGAAGGAAGTCAAGCTGCCCATTGAGTCAATGCTGGCTCTTAGATAAAGCAGTTGAGTTCGCCGCGCTGCCCTACCCCGACTGTATAATCCTGCTTTTTTCTCTTTCTTCTTCTGCTTATCCAATTTGTCACAATTGACTTGGTCTCCACTACACTCTCAGGCAATGCACTCCATTTCTGGAATTATCTCCATAGCTACTTCATTAGCCATCTTATAAATACTTTATCAGGCATTTCTAGTGCTTTCCTGCTGCATACTGTCTATTATTCAGCTGTAAACAGAAAATAAAGGAAATTTAATGCCCAAGATTCAGCATCGAAAGGCAAAGGATAGGCTAATGTTTCACTTTTCTCACTCAGCACTGGCACAACCATTCCATTATTTGTTGTTACTTCTTTCTTCTGTGCTTTTATTAATACTATAAAGATGCTGATTAGTTCTGAAGTGAGGTTGTGCCCAAAATGTCCATCCGTATTTCTGAGTTCTGATGCTAACCGGCTCATTATGCATTCCTTGCATTTTCAGCTGAAATTTCAGATTTCTAGTGTCAATGCTTTCTATCTCTTCATTACACTTATTTTTAACATTTCACACATGGACATACTTTTATAAAACACTGATCCAGCCTCAACTGAGCACTGCACATTAGGAAGGATGTAATGGCATTAGAGAGAGTGGAGAATAGATGTATGAGAATAGTTCCAAGGATGAGGGACTTCAGCTATGAGCTTGGATTGACGATGCTAAAGTTGCTCTTGCACAAGAGAAGCTTACGAGGAGATTTAATAAGGATGTTCAAAATCATGAGTTGGTCTGGACAGCTTAGATTAGAAGAAGTTCCCGTAGGAGGTAAAAAGCAGTATCAAATTGTCAAAAAGAATTACCATTGGCACTTGTACAACTGGAGTCCTAAGTTCATGTACGCAAGGTGAGTTTGGCCAGTAGTCATTTCCAAGTTCGACTGTTTTGTTTTCCTTCTGGTAAGGTCAAAAACCAGGGGATGCCGATTGAAGATGATTGACATAAAGGAAAGTGTTTTTATGTAGCAAGTGGTTAAGGTCTGGAATGCATTGCCTGGGAGACTGAGGGGGCAGATTCAGTGATGGCTTTCAAAAGAGAATTGTGTAAGCTGAAGTTAAAATATTTGCTGGGTTACAAGGTGTGGGATGAGCAAAGTTGCTCTTACACAGAGCAGAACAGACACTGTAACTATTCTATGATTCTATGGGCTGAGCTTTATGGAATAGGTGAATGGGATTGGAGGCAGAGGGGAAGTAGTAAATTGGTGGGGGCAGATCCAAATGGAACTTAAATGTGTTCCTCACAGGTCTTAGAACATAGAACATAGAACATTACAGCACAGAACAGGCCCTTCGGCCTTCGATGTTGTGCCGATCAAAATAAAAAGCAATGCCCCTCCAAACTAAACCATTCCCTTCTCTTCCATATACTTATCAATTAACCTCTTACACGCCACCAAACTTGGCGCATCTACAACAGCTGCAGGCAGGGCATTCCACTCCCTAAGCACTCTTTGAGTAAAGAACCTACCTCTGATATCCGTCCTATAACTCATACCCCTTAATTTAAAGCTGTGTCCCCTCGTGCTAGCTTTCTCCATCCTAGGAACAAGGCTATCACTGTCCACCCTATCTAAACCTCTAATCATCTTATATGCTTCAATAAGAGCCCCTCTTAGCCGCCTCCTTTCTAACGAAAACAACCTCAAATCCTTCAACCTCTCTTCATAGGACCTGCCCTCCATACCAGGCAAATCCTGGTAAACCTCCTCTGTACCCTCTCCAATGCCTCCACATCTTTCTTATAATGTGGGGACCAGAACTGCACACAATACTCCAAGTGCGGCCGCACTAGAGTTTTGTACAATTGCAACATGATGCTGCGGCTCCTAAATTCAATCCCCCTACCAATAAAAGCTAAGACTCCATATGCCTTCTTAACAACTTTATCCACTTGACTGCCTACTTTCAGGGATCTATTGACACCTCCACCAAGATCCTTCTGTTCCTCAACACTATTAAGAGCCCTACCATTCGCCCTATACTCTACACATTTATTGTTCCTGCCAAAGTGCATTACCTCACACTTTTCCACATTAAACTCCATTTGCCACCTCTCGGCCCCGCTCTGCAACTTGTCCAAGTCTCTCTGCAAACTATAACACCCCTCTTCACTATCTACCACTCCTCCGACTTTGGTGTCATCCACAAATTTACTAATCCATCCTTCAATACCCTCATCCCGATCATTTATAAAAATTACAAACAGCAGGGGCCCCAAAACAGACCCCTGAGGCACACCACTTGTCACCGAAAACTTGTCACTCAGGAATGTCTTCCTGAGACATTCGGGTGATTGGGAATATAGTGATAATAGAGGGGAAAGTAAGCCTCTGGAGAGGCCAGTTGACAGCTATTTTGAGTGATTTTTTAAAACGTTAATGGGGTTTACAGGATCCACAAAGTTTCAGCAGCTGATAAGCTATAAAGAGGCGAGAGCTGAGTGACAGATGAATGGTGGTTACAACTGGAAGGCATTGAGAGTAGCACACGAGAGGACGAAAGGCATTAAAGAATAGGAGGGTGAAGTTGGTGGTACTGCTAATTGGGTGCACACATCAGAGGCAGATTATGCGATGGTCAACATTGAAGTGCAATTTATGCAAAATGAGGAGATTAAGAGGCTTTCAGACCTGGGTGCAGTAATCAGCAATGTCTCTCATGTACACAGGTTTTATGTACACAGGATTTGAGTCCTCCAGCAGGATGCTACAGGAATGAATGCTCAAGGCCTTAACTAAACCAAAACATCAGCTTTCCTTTTACACATTCGTCCAAATCTGTATACTTACACATTAGACTAGTACCCTGTGAGACCCAGGTATGATGAATTGCTCCAGAACATGCAGTTTTTAACCAAACTAAAGCCTCTGGCTCATCTTGTGATGAGGCAGATGTTGAGGCTTGGTGAGAGGTGGATGTTGAGTAAGGAGAGAGATTGGCATTGAGTTTGGAGAGTCGTGCTTGGTGTAACACAGCCCTGTCATTATATCAAAATAGGATCTCACTATTCCCTCAAGAAGGACCACCAACTTCTATATGTTGCTCTGCTGCATTGGGAAAATCACTTTACCTCAATCTTTCATGTTTGGAATAACTATTTGTATCAAGATTCCAATTTAATACATCTTTTATTTAGTTTAAGAATCCATATAATTGTAGTGCTGTAAGCTGTGACCTTGGATGTCACATATAACTATGAACGTTTTATCCTTTAAAGCTGACTTTCAGCTAATGAATACTACTTTTCACCCAAAGAATTACTGCTAAGAGGCAAAACATGAATGTTAAGTAAATGTTTTAAAAATATATTTATCAAGGAGGTAACTCAGAGGAGATTTTAATCTAAAGAGCAGCAGGTTTGGGGCAGATGAAGTGAATGTGAAACACTAGTTTCCTGATCAGTCCCCACCTCCAGCCCATCCTACCTGAATCTGGCCAGCTGTCAGGTTGTCTTTGGTTGATCTTCAGGTAAGCGTTCTCCAAGGTGGTCTTCACGATACACAATAGCGCGGAATCACTGAGCAGAGACTGACAACCAAGTTCCGCACACATGAGTATGGCCTCAACCGGGATCTTGGGTTCACGTCACACTATTTGTAACCTCCATGATTTGCAAAATCTCACTTACTGTGCTGTCTGGAGACAATACACATCTTTTTAACCTGCGCTTAATGCTGAGTCCACTCACATTGTCTGCACCTTTAAGACTTGATTACCTGTAAAGACTCGCATTCCAACTATTATTTTGTAAATTGAGCTGGTGTCCCTGTATGCCCTGTTTGTGAACAGAATTCCCACTCACCTAACGAAGGGACAGAACCAAAAGTAGTGGTGTTTGCTACCAAATAAACCTGTTAGACTTTAACCTGGTGTTCTGAGACTTCTTACAGCTGTCGGATGATGGACCCAATCCAAGATGTTGGATTGCAGCTTTACGTGTGATAATGACATTACAAATTTTATTGTCATTCTGAGTTCAACTTTTGTTCTGGTCAATCAATCAAGTTTCCCAAAGCAGTGGCATTGAGTGGAAGATTCAGATGGTGGCTACCTTTAGGCCTACCTTCTGTATATAGCTATCTGCCTGGTGAGCCTCTTTGATCGGGCACACTCCTCGAAAGCAGCTCCCTCCAAAGTTTCCAATCCCAACATGGGGCCCCCGCTTCTCTCCACCAACAAGTTCAGATATAAATTAGCTAAATGTCCCGAGTTCTGCTGGGCATTTACACAAATTCTAATGTTGCGCAGAATCAATCCGATTTTGCTGATGTTTCCGCGTGGATAAATTTATTGTAATATTAATGAGACTGATGTTATTTTAACTTCTATTCCTTCTTCGCAGAAACACAATGTCATGAGTTATTATTATTTGTAAATTGGAATAAAGAGAATGGTTTTTACTTGTTATTATTGGGAATGGATTGGAGTCAGGCTCATTTTATAGCAGTGCAGAAAATGCTGGAAAACCTCAGGTGGTCTGACAACATCTGTGGAAAGAGAATAGAGCCAATGTTCCTTCATCCAAGTTGAAAAATGGGTGATGTTTACACTGTTACGGTAAGGAGAGTGAATCGCCAAAGTTGTAATAGACAAAAAAACAAAGGGAATGCAAATGGCGGTGGTTATGACTGAGAATGGTGTTGGTGGTGATTATTAAGAGATTGGAATACATAAATGGCAGAACAAAGGTAAGCAGAGTGTCAAAGGAGATCCTGAGATACCTCATTGGATACAACCGCACCCTTAACACTGCAAACTACTCCTACCATCTCCTAGGCTTGAAAAGAAGCAGACCCTCCAGAAAACGTGGAAAATGTGCAGGCCTGCAGATGAGAGTGAAACAATCTCAAGTCTCCCCTCCCCAGTCTGCTGCTTGCAAATGTCCAATCTCTTGAAAACAAACTAGCCAAACTTAGAGCCAGACTCACTTTCTAAAGAGAACTGAAGGATTGCTGTGTGCTCTGTTTCATGGATACATGGCTCACTCCTGCTTCACTGGATTGCACCCTACAGTGGTCATGATGTAGAGATGCCGGTGTTGGATTGGGGTAAACACAGTAAGAAGTCTGACAACATCAGGTTTAAATCCAACTGATTTATTTGATAGTAAACTCACAAGTTTTCAAAGTTATCTTCTTCGGCAGGTGAGTGAGGTGTTCTAGTCTCAGACAGCATATATAACAGCACAGACTGTTTACAGATTAACATAGAACATAGAACATAGAACATTTCAGCACAGAACAGGCCCTTCGGCCTTCGATGTTGTGCCGACCAAAATAAAAAGCAATGCCCCTCCAAACTAAGCCATTCCCTTCTCTTCCATATACTTATCAATTAACCTCTTAAACGCCACCAAACGTGGCGCATCTACAACAGCTGCAGGCAGGGCATTCCACTCCCTAATCACTCTTTTGAGTAAAGAACCTACCTCTGATATCCGTCCTATAACTCATACCCCTTAATTTAAAGCTGTGTCCCCTCGTGCTAGCTTTCTCCATCCTAGGAAAAAGGCTATCACTGTCCAAAGGCTATTACTGATTAGAATGCGGATAGCAGGTTAGGTGTAAAGATTCTCATTCTAATCAGTAATCTGTAAACAGTCTGTGCTGTTATATATGCTGTCTGAGACCAGAACATCTCACTCACCTGCCGAAGAAGATAACCTTAAAAGCTTGTGAGTTTATTATCAAATAAATCGGTTGGACTTAAACCTGGTGTTGTCAGACTTCTTGCTGCGCTCTACAACCAAAGGACTTTTCAATCTAACGAATGGACATTGGCCTCAGGCAAGACTAGGGAAGGTATTCTTAATCAATACCTGATGGTACCTACACATAACAACACTGGTAAATTTCTGCTTCTCAGATCTAGAATACTTGACACAAAAATGCCGCCCCTACCACCTTCTGCGGGAGTTCACTGCGTTATCTTGATGACAGTCTACCTCTCACTCCATGCTGAAGTAAAGATCACACTGAATGAAATATACAATACAACAAATAGCCTTGAGACAAAACATCTTGAGGCCTTTTCATTGTGGCCAGGGAATTTAATCAGGCCAAGCTCAAGAGTGTACCATCAAGTTATGACCAATACATCTCCTTTTCCACCAGAGGCCCAAAAACCCTGGACTAATGATACACAAATATCAAACATGCTGAATGGTCTATCGCCCGCCCACACTTTGGCAAATCAGACCACAAGGCTATGCTCCTGTTCCCACCTTACAAGCAAAAACTGAAGCCAGAGAATCCATCAAAGAAAGTCATGCAATGTGATCTGAAGAATCGGATGATCTCATACAGGACTGCTTGAAGTCAGCGGACTGGTCAATATTTAAAAACTCTGCCTGAATGAGTATGCCACTGCATTAATTCACTTCATTAGTAAATGTGCAGAAGACTGTGTGTTAAACAAGCAAATCCTTGTGTCCCAGAAACCATGGTTAAACAGGGATGTCTATTGCTTGCTAAAGTCCAGACCTCAGGTGTTTACGTCAGGTGACTCTGACCTATACAACAAAGCCAGACATGATCTAAAAGATGCCAAACAGACAGTATCAGACCAAGCTAGAATCTAGGTTAGTCACGAGTATCCCTGCCGACTATGGCAAGGTCTGCAAAACATTATGGACTACAAGATGAAAGCATGAAAAATCACTGCTTCCAACGCGTACCTCCCTGATGAGCTCAATGCATTCTAAGTCTGTTTTGAGCAAGAGGTCAGTGAGAGCATGCCCTCCATCCTGAAAGCTCTGGATGCATCTGTATTTGGGGTCACCATTGCAGATGTCAGAGCAGCTTTCTCGAAAGTCAACCCACAAAAAGCGACTGGTGTGGATGGGGAACACAGATGCAGATCCTCCACGGATCAGTTGGTGGGGGCATTTGCAGACATGTTCAACCTCTCTTTAAAACAATCTGAGATCCCTATCTACTTTAAGAGGACAACCATCATCCCAGTACCTAAGAAGAACCAAGCATGTGCCTTGATGATTATCGGCCTGTGGCTGTGGCATCTATCATTATGAAGTTATGTGGAGAACATAATATATAATATAATAATATATAATATATTACATATTACATTATCATTATGTGGAGCTTATTCAAGGAGCAGCTGCTGCGAGTCCTTGATAAGTATGTCTCTGTCAGGCAAGGAGGAAATGGTCGAGTAAGAGAACCTTGGTGTACGAATAAAGTTGATTTGCTGGTTAAAAGGAAAAAGGAGGCTTATGTCAGGATGAGGCTTGAAGGCTCAGTTAGTGCAATGGATAGCTATAGATTAGCCAGGAGGGAGCTAAAGAGTGAATTGAGGAGAGCTAAGAGGGGACACGAGAATACTTTGGCTGATAGGATTAAGGAGAATCCTAAAGCTTTCTTTAGATATGTTAAGAATAGAAGATTGGTTAGGGCAAGATTAGGGCCAGTCATAGACAGCAGTGGGAAGTTGTGCGTGGAGCCTGAAGAGATTGGTGAGGCACTGAATAAATATTTCGCTTCGGTATTCACGCAGAGTGCTGGAAATGTAGCTATGGAGAGCACTGAGGTACAGGGTTGCAAATTGGGAAGTATTGTAGTAGATAGGGAGGATGTGCTAGAAATTCTCGAGGGTTTGAAGTTGGATTAGTCCCCTGGGCCGGACGGGATTTACCCTAGGATTCTCTGGGAGGCAAGAGAGGAGATAGCAGAGCCTCTGGCTCTGATCTTCCGGTCGTCGTTGGTTACGGGTGTGGTTCCGGAGGACTGGAGGATAGCGAATGTGGTCCCATTGTTCAAGAAGGGGAAGAGAGACCTTCCAGGGAATTATAGGCCAGTGAGTCTTACTTCTGTGGTGGGCAAAGTGTTGGAGAGAATAATTAGGGATAGGATTTATAGTGATTTAGAGAGTAATGAATTGATTGGAGATAGTCAGCATGGTTTTGTGAAGGGTAGGTCGTGCCTTACTAACCTCATTGAGTTTTTTGAAAAAGTGACTAAGGAGGTGGATGGGGGTAAGGCGGTTGATGTGGTATATAATGGACTTTAGTAAGGCGTTTGATAAGGTGGCCCATGGAAGACTTCTGCAGAAAATGCAGATGTATGGGATAGAGGGTGATTTAGCTAATTGGTTAGGAATTGGCTAGCAGATAGAAGACAGAGGGTGGTGGTTGATGGGAGATATTCATCTTGGAGTTCGGTGACAAGTAGTGTACCTCAGGGGTCTGTTTTGGGGCCCCTGCTGTTTGTAATTTTTATAAATGATCTGGATAAGGGTATTGAAGGATGGATTAGTAAATTTTGCAGATGACACTAAAGTCGGTGGAGTGGTAGATAGTGAAGAGGGGTGTTATAGTTTGCAGAGAGACTTGGACAAGTTGCAGAGCTGGGCCGAGAGGTGGCAAATGGAGTTTTATGTGGAAAAGTGTGAGGTAATTCACTTTGGCAGGAATAACAAATGTGTAGAGTATAGAGCGAATGGTAGAACTCTTAATAGTGTTGATGAACAGAGGGATCTTGGTGTATGTGTGCATAGATCCCTGAAAGTTGGCAATCAAGTCGATAAGGTTGTTAAGAAGGCATACGGAGTCTTAGCTTTTATTGGTAGTGGGATTGAATTTCGGAGCCGCAACGTCATGTTGCAACTGTACAAAACTCTAGTGCGGCCGCACTTTGAGTATTGTGTGCAGTTCTGGTCCCCACATTATAAGAAAGATGTGGAGGCATTGGAGAGGGTACAGAGGAGGTTTACCAGGATGTTGCCTGTTATGGAGGGCAGGTCTTATGAAGAGAGGCTGAGGGATTTGAGGTTGTTTCCGTTAGAAAGGAGGCGGCTAAGAGGGGACCTTATTGAAACATATAAGATGATTAGAGGTTTAGATAGGGTGGACAGTGATAGCCTTTTTCCTAGGATGGAGAAAGCTAGCACAAGGTGACACAGCTTTAAATTAAGGGGTGATAGTTATAGGACGGATATCAGAGGTAGGTTCTTTACCCAAAGGGTGGTTCAGGAGTGGAATGCCCTGCCTGCAGCAGTTGTAGATGCGCCAAGTTTGGTGGCGTTTAAGAGGTTGGTTGATAAGTATATGGATGAGAAGGGAATGGTTTAGTTAGGAGGGGCATTGCTTTTTATTTTGGTCGGCACAACATCGAAGGCCGAAGGGCCTGTTTTTTTTTTTAAAGCAACACAGCACGGGAAACAGGCCCTTCGGCCCAACGAGCCCGCGCCACCGTAATACCAAATCATTATCCTATTTTAATAGTCCTATATAATAGTATATATATTAATCCTAATTTGGAAAATTTTCACCATAGGGACAATTTGTTTCCCAATCAGCCTAAGAGCGAATTTTTGGGTTGCGGGAGGAAACCGGAGTGCCCGGAGAAAACCCACGCAACCACGGGGAGAACGCGCAAACTCCCGCAGACACCGGCCCAATTCCAAGTGTCTGCACAGCCACATCGATAGTCTCTGAGCTGTCATGGTGCACTGTTCTGTGCTGTAATGTTCTATGTTCTATGTTCTAAGTTCTTCGAAATGCTAGTCATGGCACAAATCAATTCTACCTCCTGCAAAGCAAACACCATTTCCCTAGCCCTGCACTGACCCCTGGAACACTAGATAATAAAGACATCTATGTTAGATTCCTATTTATTGACTACAGTTCAGCTTTCAATACTATTATTCCCACAAATCTCATTTCCAATTTCTGTGGCCTGGACCTCAACACCTCTCTCTGCGACTAGATCCTGAACTTCCTAACTTACAGACCACAATCAGTAAGCATAGGCAACAACACCTCCTCCACAATCATCCTCAACACTGGTGCCCCTCAAGGTTGTGTTCTCAGCCCCCTATGTACTCCTTATACACCTATGACTTTTGTGGGTCAGATCTCAAACAATGAAAAGACAGAATACAGGAATGTGATAGAAAGTTTGGTGAACTGGTACGGTGACAATAATCTCTTCCTCAATGTTAGCAAAACGTAGGAAATTGTTATCGACTTCAGGAAGCGTAAAGGAGAACATGCCCTTGTCTACATTGTAAGAAGTCTGACAACATCAGGTTTAAGTTCAACTGATTTATTTGATAGTAAACTTTCCATTATATGCTAATACAAGTAACAAGAATAAATTAAATATGTATCAGATGGCCCGAATGAAATTGGGGGAGGGGAATGGGGAAAAAATGGAAAGCAAGATTTTTATAAGATGAAAAAAAATGATAGAAATGAAAATACAAAAATATATAAATAAATAAGATAAAATGAAATAAATTAAAATGAATGGAAATGGGGTGAAGATGGAGGGGAGAGTTCATGCTCTGAAGTTATTTAACTCAATGTTCAGTTAGAAAGGCTGTAAAGTGTCCGATCGGAAGATGAGGTGCTGGCCGTTCTGTTTATCTTGGGCTTCACTGACTTGCAACAGGCCAAGGATGGACATGTGGACAGGAGAGCAGGTGGTGTGTTAAAGTGGCAAGTGATAAAAAGATCTGGGTCCTGCTTACAGAGAGATTGAAAATGTTCTACAAAGTGGTCACCCAATCTGCGTTTGGTCTCTCCGATGTAGAGTAGACCATAGTGGGAGCAGTGAATGCAGTAGACTTTTCCTGATGTAAGAAGGTGGAAGAGAATATGTCTGGGGTACGTGGGGTCCTTGATTATGTTTGGTTACTTTGCCAAGACAGCAGGAAATGTAGAGTCAATGGATGGGTGGCTGGTTTACCTATGGATTGGGCTACATTCATGATCTTTTGTAGTTTTGTTGGTCTTGGGCAGAGCAGGAGCCAAATCAATTTATGATACAAGCAGAAAGAATACTTCCTGTGTGTATCTGTAAAGTTGGTGAGAGTTGTCGTGGACATGTCAAATTTCCTTAGTCTTCTGGGAAAGTAGAGGCATTAATATACATAAAACCCTAAAAGTGTTGCTGAATTCTACGCATCTGGAATCAGCAGTTCTTTCTTCTTTCTCCTCATTTCCAAAATATGAGAAAAGGTTAGGATTGTTAAGAAATGCTTCCACTGAGATTTGGCTTGCTTTACAAATAATATCTGCTGTGACCACAACAAATTTGGGGGCTCTTTGAGAGATCTTAAAATCCCTTGATTGAATTGGAGTTTGTAAATCTAAAGGATATGAGTACGTGGATAATACCTAACTCATGAATTTTGTGTTGAGGGATTTTAAAGTGGTTGGATTGTAAAATGGTTTTCTGGAAGTGGAAAAATGGAACTGGGAAGTATTTCAAATCTTTGAATATGACTTGGTTGAAATGGATAGCAGATAAAGAGCAAATGGAAATAAAAGTGGAATTTCTTAAGACTGATATGATTAAAGTATATCCAGCATTTAACATTGGAAGATGCAACTGAAACTAGTGTGGCACAGCTAGAGATGGTAAGACATCGGTTGCAAATGAAGGGGCTTGAACTTGAAGAAGTGATCAAACACATATCATGGCTGCACTGTGTACAATCTACAGGAAGCACTGCAGTAACTCACCTAAAACCTGTAACCTTAACCTGCAACCTCCGCCTCCTATGTTCCGGATCAGACCACTATTCTCATAGAGGTATATCATTATCCTTGTGTCAAAATCCCAGAACGTCTACCCAATCACACTGCAGAAATACCTTTACCACATGCAGATTTTCACCACCAAGTGCAAAGTGTCAAATCATGAACAATAACAATAAAAACACACCACCTAAAAATCATCTCCAATAACTCAAGTCCCCAGACAGATGCCAGCACAAATTTCCTTTGCTAACTTTGCTCTGTAATTTTTGGTTCTGGAGCATTAGGCTGAGGAAGTGTGTCTTTATCCCATTTGCATTCAATGCCATTTTGCCCAGCATGAAAATGAATTGAACTGCAAGGTTTTTCCAGCTGCCTCTGCGTTTCAGTTGAGTGAAGTACAGCATTATACTGTCCGACTGACACTGAGACAAGGACTGAAGGAAATGGACCTTGCAACAGATATCTGAGCCTGTACAACACTTCAGACTGAGCAGCTTGTAAATAATGCTGGATTCTATGTTTGATTGACAGCTCTATTTGAACTTAAGGAGTGATATTTAAATTTCCTTTTGGCTGGTCAAATTTATCTCAACCAGTTTGTTCCAATTTATTAGTCTATCTGAAAATGTCAAAGCAATATGAGGAGCCAGAGAGGGTCCGTGGAAGGTCAACCATGAACTGCCACATAATATTCAGGGACTTGTGTCAAATTTAGTTTCATTACAGTTTAGTGCAGAAATTACAGCTATTTGTGATTCTCTCTCATCCAATGCAGAATAATTAAGTCTGTAAACATTGTAAATTATACGTTTTCAGTGCCACTGTTCAGTAAATTACTTTATTCCGCTGCCTTCCAAAGTCAAGAAAGATTATGTGAGAATCTAATATATAACAAGTGGCCAAAATACATAGACATGGATATTCTGTTTCATCCCTGCACTCACTACAAGCAATAAAGATATTGAACCAGTAGAGACACAACCCAGTTTATTGGGATAATGAGGCTCAATTCCAAGTTCTGAGGTGCTAAAGAAAAAGAGTAAGCAGATCGCATGTTAACGGTGGGGGGGATGGAGTCAGGGGTGCCATGAAGAGGGGAGCAGACCAGACAGCTGGACGATACCTGGAGATGCCAGATGGGATATGCCGGGGGCTGGGATGAAAATGCCAAAGAGGTGGAGCAGAGTGGGTGAAATCAGGGGTGCCTGAGTGAGGGATGGTTGAAGGCGTGCCAAGGATGCGAAGGGCAAGCGGGAATGAGGCAGGATTGCCAGAGAGTGCTGCCGGGATTAAAGGATTGCATTCTGGGCTGGCTCTCTGCCCTTCCACCATTGTAACACATTGGGGTAAGTGCTGGACAACCAGCCCATGTTTTCACACTATCAGTTCCCAGCAGAACCATCAACCATCTAGAGCACCTTCGGGCAAACCACAATTTGCAAATATGAGTATAAGCACAGATCCCTGAGGTTGCAGTGATCTTGCCGCTTTCAGTAGAAGCAAACTTCCCAGCTTTCATCACTATTGGGCTGCAAAATCCAAGCCAATTACGTTTTTTCTTCTTGCTTGAAGAACTTACCCAATATGCATCATAACTCTTTGTTTTTGTTCATTTAATCATATTCTTTATCTTCCTCATCATCCTATGAGACTCAGTTATCACCCTTGTTAAAATATACCTTTTAAAGTAAAGTTTATTTATAGTCATAAGTAAGTCTTACATTAACACTGCAATGAAGTTGCTGTGAAATTCCCCGAATCGCCACACTACAGCACCTGTTCGGGTCAACGCAGCAAACCAGCACATCTTTTAGATTGTGGGAAGAAAGCGGAGCAGTCAGAGGAAACCCATGCAGACATGGGGAGAACATGCAAAGTCCATACAGACAGTGACCCAAGGCGGGAATCAAACCCAGGTCCCTGGCACTGTGAGGCAGCTGTGCTAACTACTATGCCACCATGCCATCCAAAGGTCACCCAATTTTACACTGCAATATTTCCTGTCAGTCTTTGGTTCTACTTTACCCTGGCCAGATCACTTCTCAACACATTAAAGTTAGCCCTCTTCCTATTTAGACATTCCATTTGAGATTGTTCCACACTTTTCCCTACTACCCATTTGAAATGTCTGATACAAGTATTCCACCTCAAAGACTTAGCATCTGATTTTACCATCAAGTTTGCATGCATTTACATTGACTTAATGGGTTGCATGCCCAACCTTACCAGCACTTTACCACAGAGTTCACTCATTCAGAATCGGCACAAAACCGACATGCTCCACAAAAGTTTGATTCAGACGCTCCAGTTAGTGAGGAGGCAAGTGCCTAACATCCGATGGCTCTCTACTTGAGACCGATGTGGAGGGGAGGAAGGTCAATCTGACAGCTCTCTGTTTGAGTCCATTTTGGGAGGGAGAGAATGTGGGGTATGATCCATTAGTACTCAGCCTGAGATCAGTGGGAGGAAGGGAAGTCTGCTGTCATTCTGCCTGAGATCAGTGAGGGGAAAGGGAGAGGTGCCTGCAATCAGTCTGGGGGGTGGGGGATGGGGGGGGATAACGGGATCAGAAATGTTGTGGGAATGAGGCAATGTGTGTGGGGCCAGGGTAAAGCATTATCTGGCCCGGGCATGATGTAGTAGGGCAGTGCATTCAATCAGTTTTTTTCTGAGCATATGCACTTGGAGGCACCAATCGGAGCTGTAGGATTAAATATGCGCATCGCCCTGCCCATAGACTTGCGCAGCGCGATTCGGAATTGCTAATATTTTTCAGGCAGCGTGCGCATGGGGGCACCTAAGAATGGGTCTAAAAGTTGAATCTGAAATACTCTCAGTTTCAAGTCCTCAGTACACTTAGAATCAAATAGTTGTTAAACGGTGAGTAGCACGATCCATGCCTGCCTCCGCACCGCTTCCCCCTTTACCAAAGCCTGAAAATGACCCCAAACGGGACTGTGCTCGAAACGGGCATGACAGCCATTTAAATGCATTGACGTGCATTTAAGTTGAATTAATGGGCTGCACGCCCAACCTTACCAACACTTCCCCTTTACCACCACATTCACCAATCCAGAATCGGTGTGAAACAGACACTACAGACAGTCATGTTTTTCAATTTGGGCGTTCCAATTAGTGAGGAGGTAAGTGCCGAGCCCCCGATGTCTCTCTGCTTGAGAGCGGTAGGGCGGGGTGGGGGAGTGGGGGGAGGTGTGCCTGACGGTTCTTTGCTTGAGATTGGTAGTGGGGGAAGATGGGTCCGCTGCCACTCTGCCAAGATTGGTGGGGAGGGAAAAGTGGAGGGGCTGCTTTTAGTCTGGATGGCGGAGTGGGTGGGGGAATAAAGGTATCAGTAATGTTGTGGGGGTGGGGCAATGTCTGCCGGGGCCAGGGAGAGTCATTATCTGCCCGAGAGCTATGGGGCAGGGGAATCGCATTCCATCATTTGTTTTTCTGTGCAGGCACAGTTGGAGGTGCTGATTGAAGGATTTTGGGTGCATTAAGTCCTGTCCACAGACTTCTGCAGCACGATTGCTGACATTTTTGCAGAGTGTGTATGGGGGTGCCTGAAAACTGGTCTAAAAGTCGAATCTGAAACATTCCCAGTTTCAAGTCCACCCAGCACTTAAAATCAAAATGGTAAAATAGGGCCCATAGTCCAAGAATAGACTTGAGAGGCACACAAGCCTGGAAGCAGACAAGAAAGGTAGAAATTTTACTCAAGCTTCTATTCTTGCATCCCCCTTGGAAATTTGGTTTCAGCAAGCAGCAGTCTGCAAGGCTGAGATAACATTTTTTTAAATTCCAGGACAGCTAGCTCTGAGAAACCCCTTTTGAGTCATTCAGTTAGAAGAACTATTTGAAAGTCACTTTTTGCTAAACCCAATTCCCAAACTTTAAGTCTCCGTGAGTGACTAGCAAGACAAAAAAAATCATCATTAATAATTCATTTCAATCTCCCATGACACCTTCCGATTGACCAGGTTCTGAAACAGAAAGACTGTAGAATCATCAGTGGGTTTTCTTAACTGTTGTGTCAGCGTGGAAGGACCAGGACAGGTTGTTGATGATCTGGTCACTAAAAACTTTGAGAGCTCAATAATTTCTATTTGACCCCATTGATGAAGACAGGGGTTTGTCTTCCATTACGCTTCCTGCCCTGTTAACTGCCAGCCAGACAACCTTCTATCTATGCTCATGTGTTACCACCCCTACACCATGAGCTTTATTTTTACGATAACCGTTGTGTGCCAAATGTCTGCTGGAAATTCAAATATAACACGTCTACAGATTATCCTTTATCCACAGCGAATGTTTGTCTTTCAAAGCACTTCAATAAATTGGGTAAACATGATTCCCTCTTCATAACATCATGCTGACTCTTCCCAATTACGTTGGCTTCTCCCTTATGATTGATTCTAATGCCTTCCCCATTCAGGCATCAAATGAACTGGCCTGTGTTTCTGTTTTCTGCCTCTCTCTCTTCACAAATAGAGGGGTTATATTTGTTACTTTCCAGGTTGGTGGAATCTTTCCAGAATCTAGCAAATTTTGTAAAATTAACACCAGTGTATCTGTAATCTCATTAATCATCTCTTTTAAGATTCTACAATAAAGTGCATAAAGACTTGGAGACTTGTCAGACCTCAGTTCCATCAGTTTACTCAATAGAATTTCCCTACTAGTTGTATTTTCAGCAAGTTCCTCTCCCCCTTCCACTTTCTGAATTACAGCTATTGCTGGAATGTTTTTTTGTATCCTTTATTGTGAAGACCGAAGAAAAACATTTGTTTATTTACTCTGCCATTTCCTTATTCATTATTAACTCCTCATTGTCACCCTCTAGAGGATCAACACTGACTTTACTGATTCTTTTTCTTTTAAAATATCTGTAGGAGGTCTTGTTATCTGATTTACACTTCTAGTTAGTTTCCTCTCTTAGTTTCTTTTTCCTGATTAATCTTTTAGTCATCCTCCTCCATTTTTTATATTCTGATCAATCATCTGACCTGTCGGTCATCATTGCACAGCTGTATGCTTTTTCCTTAAGTTTGATGCTTTCAACTTCTTTAGTTAACCATAAAGTCCTCCTCTTAGAATTTTTCTTTATAGTAGAAATATAATTATTTTGTGTACTCTGAATTATCACCTAAATGTCATCGGCTACTTCTTTATTAATGCATCCCATAGCCTAATATCCCAGTTCATTGCAACTAGCTCAGATTTCTTGACCACATAGTTTTGTTTAAGTTTAAAATACTAGTCTTAGATCCATTGTTCTCCCTTTCTGGTTGTAAATTTCAGTCATATTATGATTGCTGCTATCTAAAGATGCCATTACTCTGTGGCCATTAATTAACCCTGTCATGTTGTACAACACCAAGTCTCATAAAAGTTGCTGTCTGGTTGGCTCCAAAACATGCTGCTCTGAAAAATTATTTCAGAAGTATTCTTTGAACTCTTCATCCAGGAATCCCCTTCCTCATATCACTGCCTATTAAAATTTTCCAAGTTTTTGTTGATTTAAATCACACAGGATTATTGCTGTCCCTTATTACAAACATCCAATGTCCCAAGAATCTTAAGCCCACTCTCCTGCACCTTGGCTTAAGATAAGCATTGATTCTCCCCATCTTCTGATTTTGACTTTTGCAAGTGCATGCTACTTAATCATTACTTGATCATTACCTTTGAGGTCCTGCTTTTTGACTTTCTCACATTATTCCTGAAAATCCAGCCATAGCACCTGAATAACTGTCCTTCCTGTGTTATTGCTGCCTGGGAGACCATAACCTCTGGCATCCCCACACTTTATTCTACAATCTCTCCATGATGTTTTTCACCCTGGCACCAGAGAGGTAACGTAACGCATATAAATTAAGCAAAATGAGTTGTGGCAATTGTATCAATAACTAGTTCTGACAAAGGAAAATAAATTATTGATGATTCCTACATCAAGGCCTTGCATTTCCATTTGGCTGTTGCTTTTATCTAGCACTTATACCAACTAGAAAGATTATTGCAGTTTTGCAAAATATTTAACATGTATGAAAAAGCACTGGGAGATATAGCCAAGGGTGGCATAAGTGGGAACTATAAAGTATTGTTGATATACAGTGGCATGTTTCAATCCATTATTCCCAATCAGGCTTTTAGAATGTCAGGAAAATAGAACCATTTTGATTTGTGCAAACATCAAAACATATAAATGGCTAAATCCATATAAACGTCGATTTTATGAACTTACACTCCAAGAAGAAAATAGGAGCACATATCAGGAACTTGGACAGCAGATTCTCATGGGATCTTCTGTCAAGTATGAATGTGTAAGCTCTATGCTGTAAAATATATGTACGTAATTGTATACGTGTTCAGTACTTGTATTCCAGAACTGGTTATTGGATACAGTCAGCTTAGCTTACGTATTATAGCACTAGTGACATTGCAATGTGTATGACTGTTGCCTGAAGTGTGAGCCATCCTGCAAGTCTCTGCAAGCAAAGTATTAGCAATAGCAAATCTGACAAGCTGCTGTTTTGTTTGAGGCAGGCACAAGTTGAAACTTCAACATTTCTTGTACTGTGTCAGTCAGCATCATAGTTTGTGCATCACAGAAGCACACAACCCAAAATCTTGTGTCAAAATTGTAACTTCTTAACTGCCAAGAATCCTAAATTCTGAAAAAATCGCAGGGGATTAGAAAACTGCCAACCTAACACCCTTATTCAAAAAGGGAGAGAGATAATAAACAAATAAAAATAAGCCAGTTAGCTTAGCATCTATCACTGGCAAGATGTAAGATTTTATAAAGGATTAATAGCAGAGCATTTAAGAAATACATAATATAATCAAGTAGAGTGAGCATGCCTTCATGAAGGGGAAACCATGCCTGACAAATTATTAGAACTCTTTGAGGTAGTAATGAGCAGGATAGATAAAGGAGCAAGTGGGTATAAAGTATTTGGATTTCCAAAAAGCATTCAATAAGACACCACACAAAAGACTACTTAATAGAATAAAAACCCATTGTGTTGGGGGTAATATATTAACATGGGTAGAGGATTGGCTAAATAATAGAGGACAGAGAATTGGGATAACAGAAGCAGTTTCAGAACAGTAAATTGTAACTAGTGAAATGTCACAGGGATTAGTGTTGGAGCCATAATTATTTATAATACGGATTAATGACTTGGATGAGGGAAGTGAATGTAATATTGCCAAGTATGTAGGTGTCGCAAAAATAGGTAGGAAGGCAAGTGATGAGGATGATACAAAGAATCTGCAGAGGGACGTAGACAGATTAAGTGATTGGGAAAATCTTGGCAGGTAAATATAATGTAGAAAAATGTGAAGATATGTGCTTTGGCTGAAAGAATAAAGCAGTTGAATATTGTTTGAATGGAAAAAAACTGCAGAAAGCTGCAGCACAGAGGAATTTGGGGGTTCTTAGGAATAAATCACAAAAAGCCAGAATGCAAGGTCAACACACAATAAGGAAGACAAATGGAATATTGGCCTTTAGTTTAAACGTAATGGAGTATAAAAATAGAGAAGTCTAGTTAAAACTATACAAAGCACTAATTAGACCACATGTGAAATATTGTGAACAGTTACTTATCTAAGATATACTGGCATTAGAGGCAGTTCAGAAGAGGTTCATGAGTTTGATCCCAGGTATGAATGGATTTTCTTATAAGGAGAGATTGAGTAGGTTGGTCTTGTACTCATTGAAGTTGAGAAGAATGAGAGGCAATCTCGTTGAGACATATAAGATTCTCACAGAGGTTGACATGGTGGATGTTGAAAATTGTTTCCCCTTGTGAGACAGTCTAGGACCAGATGGCATAATTTCAGAGTAAGGGATCATCCAATTGTGACAGAAATGAGGATGAATTGCTTCCCTCAGAGCGTAGTTAATCTGTGGAATTCTTTACAACAGAGGCTTGTAGAGGCTGGGTCATTAAGTATGTTCAAGATTGAGATAGACATTTTTAATCATAGAACCCTACAGTGCAGAAAGAGGCCCTTCAGCTCATCAAGTCTTTACCGAACACAATCTCACCCAGGCCCTACCCCCATATCTCTACATATGATACCCACTAACCCCTCTAACTTACACACCCCTGGACACTAAGAGGCAATTTCTTAGCATGGCCAATCAACCTAACCCGCACATCTTTGGACAGTGGGAGGAAACAGGAGTACACGGAGGAAACCCACGCAGACATAAGGAGAATGTGCAAACTGCACACAGACAGTGACCCGAGCCGGGAATTGAACCGAGGATCCTGCAGCTGTGAAGCAGCAGTGCTAACCACTGTGCTACCGTGCTGCCCAATTAATTAATGGTTATGGGGATAAGATAGGAAAGTTAAATTGAGGGTTTTCACATCAGATCTGTCAAAATCTCATTGAATGGCAGAGCAGACTGGATGGGCTGAATGGCCTATTTCCTGTCCTAATCTTATGGTCTACAATGTGTTTAGTCCTGTCTGTATATAGTTATGTGTGTGCGCTGCCACTGGTGTTGGAATTCTGTCCACTGTAAAATGTGCTTTAATTTAAATCCATCATATTATAAACAGAACAAGCAGCACTTGATTGTAATTGTAATTTATGACTCGGAACGATATAAAGATGTGAATTATTTTCCAACAAAATGTTCCAACAACAGTTGTATTTCCTTGCCTTTGTGGTGCATAGCTCAGAGTATTAATTCTCTCCTTGCTGTAGACGGGATAGGTGTATTTGTTCCAATTCTAAATTCACATGGGTGTAACCTGAATGACTGTGCTGTTGCTCTTGTTTAGATCTTCGAATACCTAACATCCTTTGTGTGACTATCCTCGCATTTCTCTGAACCGCATTAACTGAATCCTGTAGCTAAACATCCTTCTCAAAATTTTTACAACGTTCGCTCAATGTTCTCTTCCTTACAAGTAGACAATTAAAAAAGGTTGGCCAATGTCTCTTTCCGTGTTTTGCATCCAAATCAGTTCATTGAAAACAGTCAGGGCAATTCTATGTTCATGCAGTTCAATGTCTATGCTATCACCCTGATGCACTTAATCTCTACTGTTTTAATGGATTTTTGTAACAGTGCAGTAATTAGGATGGTAACAGAACAAGGCCAGTTGCCATAATGGTTGTTTGGATGTCAGTTTTATTACCAATGGGTCAATGAGGTGGAGAGAGCACTACATTGAACAGGATGTAAGCCAGAGAGCCTTTCTGATCTAAATATAGGTAGCAGCCTGCTCTGCTTCATAGTCATAAGATCAGTGGCTCATTACTATGTATTTATGTAGGGAAACCGAGAGATAACAAGTTTTACAAGTCAAATTGAAAAGATTCTGTCTGCAAGCATTCTTCAACTCCCAAAGTCAGTGGCACTCTCAAAGGGAAGCAGAGCTACTGGCTCAGCATGAACTGAAAAAAAGGTTATGCAGTTCAGATAAATCTTGATAAAAGCGCAACTGCTTTTAAAAGCAATGTTATGGTTGGAGTCGGATCTCTTTAACTTGGTAACGTCATACCACCAGTCATCTGATCATTTGTTCAGGAATTGCACCAAAGTAGAACAGATTTTTAAAAATATGCCACTTCATGGGTATAAACATGTTAGACTAGGGTGATATAAACTTAAATAATTGAAATGACCATGTAACTTGTCAATCTGCAATTGCATATTGTAGGATAAGGCATGATCGGATTAAGTTAAATTTGTCCACTATTGAACTTTCTATCACGGTCTTTGTGGGAACACTAGTGTTATGGGGGTGGAAAGAATAGTGAAGGTCAATTCACTTGTGTAAGCACTTAACTGACAATCAATATGAAGTGTTTTGTGTGTGCTGCAATCCTAAACAAAAGGAGAGAGACAATAAAATGGTCAAGATGCTGGAATTAGCAGGTCAGTTATGGTTCAGGGTTTTATTCAGACATTTGAATGGTAAAAGTGCCAGTGTTTATCAAAACAATAACAGGACAAGGGCCATTAAGAGAATTTTGAAATTGCTGATTTCATCGGTTATCACTGGGAAGACAGGGCTGTGGTGAACTTTGAAATAGTGTGGGGTAAAAAAAAACCTTCAATGACCTAAAATTGAGACATATAAGATGATCAGAGGGTTAGATAGGGTGGATAGTGAGAGTCTTTTTCCTCGGATGGAGATGGATAACACGAGGGGACACAGCTTTAAATTAAGGGGTGGTAATTATAGGACGGATGTTAGAGATGGTTTCTTTACTCATAGAGTAGTAAGGGTGTGGAATGTCCTGCCTGCAGCAACTGTGGACTCGCCAAGTTTAAGGGTGTTCAAATGGTCAGTGGATAGCATTGGAATAGTTTAGGTTAGAGGGTCATAAAATTGGTTCCATTGGTCGGCGCAACATCGAGGACCGAACGGCCTGTACTGCGCTGTAATGTCCTATGTTCTATGTTCTATGATGCTTATCAAACATTTGGAATACATTTGGCATACTTGGGAATTCCAATGATGGACAATAAATGAGCAAAGGGTTGGTAGATGCAGGATGCCAAGATATGCACAATAAAATAAAGCCTGCATGTATAAGAAATAAGGATATGGATAACATTGGAAGTTTGTAATTACTAAAAATTGGAATTGTGGAAGCAAATGGAAGATGTGAGTGGGATTGAACAGGCAATGAGATGGAGTAATGAGAAAGAATATCAATCACACAATGTAATTGATTACGTGAGAAAAGGCCCCATTGTTGACCCCAGCGGCATCATGCATGAGGGGAGAGCGGAGGATCAGCTCTGGAAATGTTTTATTTCCTTTACCTGGCATTTCAGTCAAGAGAGCGTGGACAGTTGTTGGAAGAAGATCCTTCCTGAATAACTGATTAAAGACACAGTCTAGGAATTTAAGTCCGTGAGATTAAAACACAGCCTAAATGAGAGTCTTTGAGTATCATTTATAACATTGATTTTACTATAATATTTGTTGAAATTTTCGTGCTATTTTACTGGAATTCTATATAACCTAATTTGTGTGTAATCTTCCATCTTTGACACACGTTGTTATTCAAAAACCATGCAGAGAAAAGTTTAGTGTACTCCAATGAATTGACAAGAGTTGGTACTTACTTCCATATTTAGTCAACTTCATAGTTAAATAAAGTGAGACTTGATAATACTTTTTAAATTGCATATCTGGAATTAAGAATGTACTGATGACCATGAAACCATTGTTGATTGTCAGAAAAAGCCATCTGGTTCACTAATGTCCCTTAGGGAAGGAAATCTGCCGTCCTTGCTTGATCTGGCCGACATGTGACTCCAGAGCCTCAGCAATGTGGTTGACTTTCAACTGCCCTCTGAAGAAGGGCAAAAAGGGATGAGCAATAAATGCTAGCCAGCTCGCACACTGGAACCACTTGACGATTCTGATGAATGGAGCCTACCAGCCTGTTGCTGCCAACAATGCAAATAACATTAGATTTCCAAATTCCTGCTACTGGGGTGACACCAGCTTTAGTCAATGATTGATTGTTTAATTCTGAACATCAGACTTCTATTACATACACAGGAACCTATGGTGCACACTATCAGGGCTTTGTGATCCACTTTAGTACTTTCAGGTTTAGCTTCTGTCCTAGTTTGTCATTTCAAAAGATTCAAATGTTTTTCAAAGAGTCTATGTTGGCAAATCCAATATTATTTGTAAAAATTAATGTAATAATATTTGTTTGTATCCCACATCTGTATATTGTATATGTGAACTGTCTGCTTTATCATGGAGTGGCCCTATCCTCTCTTACTATCCTTTTAGATTTGGGTTTTAGTGAAGGATTCTATCAATCACACTTCTAGAACATAAAAATTGCCACAGGGGTTACATTAGGATAGAATCTCTGTGGATAGAGATAAGAAATAGGAAGGAAATGGTTCAATTATTGCAGAGCATTACACTTCACGAAACTGTGAGAATGAAATTGAGGAGAGATTTTTAGCGGGTCAGAGAGATATTCAGAGAATTAATACCAGTCTATTTTAAATATCTTAAGGCAAAGTGGCATAAAAGTAACATAACGTAGTAAAAGTGGGGACAACCTTTTGAATACAACAATTGTTTCACGGTCATCAGTACATTCTTAATTCGAGATATTTTTTATTGAATTCAAACTCCACCATCCCCAGTGACTGAATTCAAACCCAGGTCCCCAGAACATAAGCTGAGTTTCTGGATTAATAGTCTAGCAATAATACCACTGAGTCATTGCCTCTTCTTACTGTGTGCCATTTCATGAAAGAATAAATAGGAAGCTAGTAAACACCCTGATAAAGCTAAATCAGAAAAACTACTTCAAACTAAATTGCCAATTCAGCTTAATTTATAACTAACGTCAGCAAGTTCTTTTCCATGCAGATAGTGATCAGGGACATGGATTGTTCATCTGGAAACAGGAAACTCTGGAATTATTAAAGTAATAATTGGATATCACAGCACGAGACTATAGTCTCTTACTGAATGAGCAAAGGTAAAAATTATTTTTTTGCCTTTATTAAGCTTGTGTCCTGTATTGGTTGAATAACACTGCAATGGTATTTCAGTACAAACATCCATGTGTCTGATCAATATGCAAAATGGTGCAATAATTAAAAAAAAATATTTATTTTTAAATACATGTTTCAATGTTAGACACAAGTTGAGAAGCCAAAGCATTGGGCAACATTAAAATGCCATTTTAATTCTGCAACATCTCTTTACTGTAATGCATCTGACAGCAAATAATTGGTGCATAGTAAGTTAAAGCTCTATTGATTTTCAATAGAACTGACTTTGATGATTCGGTAAAGCTATAATGGAATCTTTGGAGTCTATTTGTAAGAAACAAATATGCCACTTTTTAAATTGTCCTTTGTTTTTGACAGGATCTGTGGTGGGCAGGGGCAGCCAGTGTGCCAGGATCTCCCAACCGTGAGAAATGATGGCGGGAATTTGCAGTTCTGACTGTCACGGTTAGTTAATGATGGGTCGCCTTTCCTGCTTAAGATCATCTGGAACTGAATTTTCATGTCATGCATGCCAATTAAAAGAAGCAGAGACTGGAATTGTTCCACCCCCAGCCCCCGGACAACCACCCCCGGAATCTATTCTACTCCACCAGCAGGAATTCACACTGTAGGATTCATGACTAAGAAAAGCTGCTGTGCATAGAAAGTTAAGATCACTAACCCAAGAAATTGTGGCCTGGAGCACCAGAGAATAACATGGTCTTAGGTCTGATGCACATCAAGGAAATGACATGGGGAGGGGCACGTTCAAAAAACTTGGTCATGGGGGTAGAGTGCTGGAAAACGCAGTGGGAAACGACTGGCAGACATGGAGTGGGGAGGTCAAGACACATAGTGATGGTTGAGGAGGTGACATACAAGGCACAAGGTGGCATGGGATGACCAGGACAAGAAAATGAGATGTCACCAGGAAACCTTAGGGGGATAGGTGGAAGAAAGCAGAAAGGCTTGAGGTATGGTCACCAGGAAGGGTGGGAGTTGTGTTTAGAGATAGAAATCATTGCTGTCAGTACTGCGATCTTGGAGGGAAATCTAAGGATATTAATGGTAGGATGGTACTGTGACTGAGAGAAAGGGCAGTGGGATGTGGGAGTTTCTTGGTAGTGGCAGGAGTATTTATTAGTGTCACAAGTAGGCTTGCATTAATGCTGCAATGAAGTTATTATGAAAATCCCTCGGTGCCACACTCCAGCGCCTGTTCGGGTACACTGAGGGAGAATTTAGCACAGCTGATGCAAATAAACAGCAAGTCTTTTGGACTGTGGGAGGAAACTGGAGCATATAGAAGAAACCCATGTAGACATGGGGAGAATGTGCAGACTTCACACAGACAGTGCCCCAGGCTGAGAATCAAATCCAAGTCGCTGGTGCTAACAACTGTGCCACTCTGTTGCACAGTGTAGTAGTTCTCATCCAGGGGATCAATCACATGGTTAAGAATTTTCAAACATATCTGGGAAGTGGACAGAATCAGGGTGCACATGCAGATTGTGCCAGTGGGGAGGGAAGTCATTTAAAGAGTAATGGTGATGACCTCTAGAGTAATGGGGAAGGTTCAACGATGACAGGTGTGAAGATGAAAGGAACATTGGAAGGAGTCAATGGCGATGGGACATAGAGAAGGATGTGTGGCAGGAGGAGGTTAAAATGTATTGTTGGACACTTACTGGAAGATGACACACACCATGCTGAGGCACATGCAGATCAGGTTATCTATGACTTCAACGTCCAATAGAAAAACATCTAGATGGGAGGAGGGTCATTGAGTGGGTAGATCTGAAACTCAGCTCTGAACTGAAAGAGAACTCTGAAAAACTATCTTGATCTGTTAAAAGTCTCCCTATGGAGTGTAGAGGGCGGCAGAGAGAAGGAGAATAGTCTGCGTAGGAGGCTTCTCACACACGGCAAAGAAAAATGCCTCAATGCACAGACATGATTCAGAGGGATAGAAAACCAGGCTTGGTCACCCACTGAAAAAGGGGGGTTTGAACATGCTAAAACACAAGCAGCTGTAAAAACAAAACTCACACATCTCTGTGAGGTGAAATGATTAATCTATTTAAAAAGATCCTAAAACAGATACACAGTGGCGCAGAGGTCGGCACTTCTATCTCACAGTGCCAGAGTCCTGGGTTTGATTCTGGCCTTGGATAACTATATGTGTGAATCCCATAACAGCTTCATTTACATTTTGCCTGCTTTGTCTCTTTTGTGCTACCTCAGATAGCCTTCCTTCATTCACAGCCATCTGTTCACTCAATACTGACATCTGTTAATACAACTGGTTACTTTGTCAGAATTTTCAAAACATTTCATCCTTCTCACCCAACTTTTTATGTACTAAACACTTTGGCTCATTGCACTAACATGGTCAGCAACCATCTTTCAGTTCACTTGAATATTGTCTCCTTCACTCTGGAGTCTTCTGTTCACCCTGCCCCCCCCCTTCCCCCGCCCCTGCACCCCTTTGCCCTGAAGACTTCAGTTTCAGTCACCGTCTGAGGTTTTTTTGTTGCCACCTAGCTGGAGTCTTCTGTGCTTTATTGGTTGTGTGCTGGATCTTCACAACTTGTATATCTGCCAAAGTCTATTAATATCTCACAAAATGTTGTTGAGTATTGATTGCTATGTTCGCTGTGGAGCACTTCATCTGCAAGTGAGCAAAGCATGAATAAAAACTTGTCAATTTCATTTCTTCTGATTCCTTATTTAATCCTGTAATTCTCCTGTAAGCTAACAGTTATTTCCTCCGAGGCTCCCGCTCTTGGGTCTGTTTCAGCTATTTCCTTAACTAAAACGGGTTTGGTTCATCTGTATTTCTGTCTATGGCTGTATTTGTTTGGCATTGCTGCTTTAAGTGTCAGTGCCTTTAAAGCAGTGATCATTCTTTTACTCAGGCTTTCTCTCTGTGATGCTGTTTTAATTTTGGTGCACCCCACCTTGGCAATCAGCAACTTTTTTAAGCTTTCTAAACTTTTAAAACATTCTTTTATTTAAAGCAAAACAATTTCTTTCTTTAAATCTGCAAACTTTCTTATTTTGTCTGTGAATGTCCCACACACTGTGAGACTTAATAGGCTCACATTCCAAATAGATCCCATTTTTATTAAACTTCTCAACTCTTGGACAATCAACCTTTAAATCTATAGCACTTCTTTCCGTTTGCTCTGCTTGCCTGAAGGGGATCTCGGCAGATTCTTCTTTACAGCTTTTCCTCTGCTCTACTTATCTTTTTAACAACTGCAGCTATCTTCCAGCTTCTGCACTGCTGAACATCTGGGACTGCCCTCTATTCTACAATGTAAGTACAGCTTGCTTTCACAGTTTTAATCACCCATCTTGTGATTTGACTAGGTTCCTTAACTCTGCATCACATAGGGTCTTGTGATGGACCTCCACTAACTCTGTCATTTCCTCAATTTATAAGTCTGCAGCAAAATTTCTTCAACTTTTTCTTCATCTTTTCTTCTTAGACAAATGTCTCTCTGGTAAAGTCTGAGTATTTTTCACATCTTTGAATTCCATTCTGAGTTCATTGTTTAAATGCCACTTTTCTACTGTAATCACCAAATTGTGTTATGAATTGATTTTGTGTCTCATTACTGAGATCTTGAGATGTGTACATTTAAATGTGAACTATTTATTAGTAATCTTTAACTAGTGCAAATGTACTGCTAGGCATGAAGCTGCTCCCAAGCAAACGTTTTGTACAATGTTTGATGAATCTATTACATGTGACTCTATACATTATACCATGGCAGTGCTATTCTTTAGTCCCACATTAATGTTGCCCTTTCGAGCACATTTACATTACAATGGCGTTCAGGTGTAGAAAACATTGTAGCTTCAAAAGCATTCTTGAGGCTAGATACATCCAGGGTGAAGCAGGTCACTGGGTTGATACCTCATCCAGCACCTTCAACATTCAGTCGCTTCACCACCAACCCATGGCGGCAGCCAAGCATGCTATGGAGAAAATGCTCTGTTGATAGTACATAATACTACTTTGGCATCTTCCTCCAGACACACAAACTGAAGCAGCAACAAGGTCAAGAGCAACAGAGGCATGAAACCAACTGCACTTAGGTTATGTTGCCCTTAACCCAATCCCCTAACTTGCAGCCTTCCTGCTCCCCAACAATGGCTGTGTCTTCGGTGTGGCTAAGTCGGCAACCTACCAGCAGGCCACACGAACAGCAGTGAGGTAATGAGGCAGCACCCCAGGGCTTTTAGTGATGTTAACACAAATGTTGGCCTTGCTTTGATGCCCATATCCCATACCCAATGAAGAAAAATGATCTGAATTTAGAGAGAAGGTTCATTTACCCTGACAGCGTAGATTAAATCATTCATCCATTTCCTACACTGCAGTGCACTTATCCTGCACAATGCTCTGGTATAAGCTGCCCTGGTGACCTGGTGCATCAGGTGGACTTCCTGCTGCCATCCCTAGGAAGGACAACATCCCTCCTGTCCTCAACAGCCCAGAAGGCAGTTTGCAGAGAAGCATTGCAGAAGGGTGGAGCCAGTACTCGATGTCTTCTCAGTGCCAGCTCCGTGCCCTGATGTTTTGGCATGCTGATCACTGACTGTCCTAGTGTCTTTTAAATATGGCACACAGATATGATGGCTTTCCTGCCTGCCCTACACAAGATGTATTGTGAATTGTGTGCTTGCATAACTAACTAGGCACTGACCGAGATGGTCCACCCCCTCATCAGTGAGGAACACTTCAGGCTCCCACTCCCACCACAGAAATTACAGTGGGAGAGAAGAATTCCAACCAGAGTGACAATATAATAAATCTCAGAATAGAGCACAATCTCTGAACTTCACTCTTTGGGCAGCAGCCATCTAGTTGCAAGGATCTTTATCACTCAAAATGGCCAAAAATGTTTCTCAATCCAAACTGAAAATAATAAAAAAAAGAGTACTTTTAAGCATGAAAAAGTTCTCCAGATGCAATTGTAAGGCCTTCTGTCTTTTCGCTGTTTTCAATGACATGGTTCATTTCCCTCATTGCGATTCCTTATGAACAACATTTAGCTTGTTATAGGACTCGGCTGTCGTTTCCTGCAGTTGTCTGATATATGCAACCATCAGTAACATTGATTTACGTTTGAGTTCAAGTCAAACAGCAGAATGTAGCCTTCACCTTGTGACCATTTTTTTTTCTCTTTTCTTTCTCTAATTTTCTAGTTTGTGTGTTCTTACATCTCTCGCTGACCTGCCTGTCATCCAGATGTCTCCCTCAAGACTTCACTGGCCAGAAGCCCATCTTCTCTTTTCAACTGTTACCTAATAACTGTCACTCAGCCTCTGTCCTACACAGCGTCCTTTTCTAATTTACACTGAGAATGTTTTTTGCTCAGACTCCTTGCTTTTTCATTTATACTTCACCTGATCAGAAAGCTGATGCCATTAAAATGACTCGGTCCTTTGCTTTAACACTTAGAGTGCTCTCACACAAGTGTCATTGTAATGGGAAACTTGACAAGATTGTGATCCCAGAACCCGAGCAAAGCAGATAAAAAGATGTACATGTCCGTTCCACTTTGGTTGCCACTTCTCTCTGCCTGAGTTTTCATACCTGCAAAGAGCAGACCACAGATTAAGCAAAGACCCCAGGGATTTGGTGAGATGAAAACTGCACACACAATTGCCAAAATAAGAGGGAGTAAATCAATGCTGATGAATAAATTTCAGCCAGGTTTAGTAAATGCCATGGATAGTATCTGATTAGATTTTTCTTTCCAAGTAATTAAGCCCCACAACTTCAACAGAAACTATTCTCCTGTGTGTGCTGTAGAGGAAGGGATATTTCAGTGCAACATATTACAAAGATGGAGCTCAACCTGGGAAAGAAGAATCATTCCAATATAGTCCTATTTAGTGTACAGCAATCTAATAGGGGACGTATCCACTTCCTTTGATGTCTGAGCTTGAAACGTCAGCTCTTTTCTCTTCTTACAGACGCTGCCAGACCTGCTGAGATTTTCCAGAATTTTCTCTGTTAGTTTCAGATTCCAGCATCTGCAGTTATTTGCTTTTATCCAATGTTCACTCCCTCCAGGGATGCTGCTTGTCCTGCTTGGTATTTTCAGCATTTTCTGTTTTGATTTCTGTTTTCCAGCAGCCACAGTATATTATGCTTTCAGATTATTGATTTTCACAGTTGAGCACATGGACCAATTTCACGACATGTCCTGAAACAATTGAAAGTGTTTGATTGAAATCCTTCTATTGGGTGTGGACTCAATCTAAACAGACGCCCAGCAAGGAAGACCCAATTTGAAACAGCGGGCAATACACTTCTGATTTACATCACACATGCAGGACTGGCATCAAATATTGAGAAGAATGAACCATATTAATTTAATTTATTTTACCTTATCATTCATATCTGCTTTGAACATTACAAGCTTTAAGTATTTTTGCCATTATTAAATATATTCTCCTGCATTGTTATTCTGAGCAAGGAGTTGAAAAACAATCCATAACAAGCTACAAAAGGGAACGGAGGTAGGGAAATGGTTTAAGATGGAGCAGAAAGTTTTCTGTCTAAAGTTGTTGAACTAAACGTGAGTCCTGAAAGCTGTAATGTGCTTAATTGGAAGATGAGGTGTTGTTCTTCCGGTTTGCACTAGGTGTTTTCTTTTACCCTGGTTGAGATCCATTGACTGAGTACCAAACCAGGAGGGAAATTTTATTTCTTGTGCAAACTTTAAAATAAATGACCCACATCTTACTTCTGAGCTTTGATTCATAAAGAGTCCTTTAATGCTGGGACTTATTATCCACATCTGGATCACCATTGCTGTCTGGGACTCTATTCTATATTGACTTTGTGAAATATATTTATAGTAGCATTGATAGAAAAGGGAAATTTAAAATCAATCAACTTCTCAGCAATTTAATATGTGTTTCTTTTATTCTTCAAACACATTCTGAAATCTAATAATCATAGAAGATGGACCACAATTTCAACAGAATATGATTCTTTTTATGGTAAATCTTTTTTTTGTATGTCCTTTCTTCGTTATATTCTATTCAAACATACCTGTCATAAACTGGGATTCTAATTCATTGTGATTGACTGCTCATACCTGATTGATGATAGCTCAGCATTAAGAAGGTACCTTGATATGACAACTGTAGAACATCCTACAATCCCATCAATAGCCAAATATAGATACCACATACTTTCATCTGAACAATGTTTGTTCCCTTGGTGGTTGAAGCATAAATGGAAATTTTTCTTCTGCCACTGGATTTCAGCATGAATACTTTGAGGTTCCTTCATATCTTTTTCAAGTATTGTCTGTAAAGTATTTTATCCTGAACAGCACAATGGTTAGCACTAATGTCTCACAGCGCCGGATTTGATTCCGGTCTTGGGTGACTGTGCTTGTCTGTATAGGTTTCCTCTGGATGTTCTGGTTTCCTTCCACAGTCCAAAGATGTGCATGTTAGGTGGATTGGCTATGTTAAAGTGCCCTATAGTTTAAAGTTTGAAAGTTTTAAAGTTTAAGTTTTTATTAAAGTTTATTTATTATTGTCACAAGTAGACTTACATTAACACAGTAATCAAGTTACCGTGAAAATTCTCTAGTTGCCACATTCCAGCACCGGTTGGGGTACACTGAAGAAGAATTTAGCATGGTCAATGCACACAACCAGATGCATTAGTGTCCCAAAATGTGTAATTTAGGGGGATTAACGGGCTAAATACATAGAGTTATGGGAATAGAGCTTTGGTTGGATGCTCTGTTGGAATGAATGTAGATTCAATGGGCCAAATGGCCTCCTTCTGCACTATAGGAATTCTATGATCTCACGGATTCCAAGGGTCCCAATCTGGGAACCCACTGACCATACACTATTTTACCTGCTGTCCATCTGCCTAGCTATCAGGCAAGAGGAAATATGTTAATGTACAGAGGTGGCTGGTCCAGTTCTGATAGTGTAGAGGTGGTGACATTTGCACAACTGGCTGAGGGGTTTAGAATCCAATAAATGTGAATTTTGGGAAGAGGTTTAATGTTGTCACTTGCAATATATTCTGATTTGAAGTGCCAATATTATTTTTTTCATCCTGCATTGTAAGAAGAAATAAGACGAACTCAAGTTAAGAACCTTAAGTATACCGCATCACACCTGGGCCACAGTTAATGAGTCCCAGATAGGAAAGGACTTACTGAGAGAGAGGGTGAGTCCCAGTGCATAGATTTACGTTTATATAAAAAAAAACTGATCTTCAAAAAAGATTTAAAGATTACAGTTTCTGCAGTTCAAACATGTCATGGGAAAATTGATCTACCGTTTGTCGCCTTAGATCTGCAAATGTACACAGCAAAAACACTTTTCTCATTGGCCAAGCAAAGCATGGGGACAATTCTACAGATAATGAAATGACACATATCATTTCAAAGCAATTCAATATCTGACTTAGACTGACTCACAAGGTAAATGACCTTGGCTTTAGCACTGTACAAAGTACATGGTCATTACTGCTGGCATGAGGAATCCTGCCGCCACTCAACATTCCAGCAGAATTTAAACTATCAAGCAGAAGTAAAAATTGGCAATTCTTTGGAACACAGCAAAATTAAAGATAAGGGCTGCATTTGTAAATGAGTCAGGGAACTACTGTAGAATTCTCCATTTTGTTGTCTGAATTAGTGATGGGCTGATCCAGACCACCATTCCCACTGGTTGGATAGGTGTAAATTTGCACCCAGTTCTGCACTTGGAGCCAAATTCATTATGCACGAGTGGGTATCACTTTGAATCAACTGGACAGTCGAGAACTGATTTGTCTGCCTGCCATCAGTTGGCAAGTTTGCAAATCCCACTGCCAAATTTAAACGCCCACTGACACACTTATCTGACCCTCTCCAGTGCACCTGTCATCAGGACACTGCCCAAGATGCATACAGCCAGAAGCAAAATACTACCATCCTCAAGAAGTTTATGATGCATGAAGTCTGGGTGCAGAGGCATGTCCTCCATCCCAGGGTTGGCTCCACTGAGAACCCAAATGTCACCTTTCCTGCCTGGGAAGCATCGCACGGGAGGTTAGCCTGGCTGGCAACTGTGTCTAAAGCAAAGTGCAGTGCAGGAGGAGAATGAATAATCCCACCCATGCCACCAGAATAAGTCATCCTTCAGTTTCCTCCACCATCAAACTCTCTGCATAGCATTATATACTCAAATAGCTATTCTCTTCACAGATCTCACACGTATGTTCATGGGAGATGTAAATCAACATTTACATCTCCACCACCACCCCACCTACCATGTTGCTCACACGCCATCCTCTGGCCCTTTTGGGGAGGACTGGCCTCACACAGGAGACAGGCATTTCACCCAAAGTCTGCTCCATCCCCTTGGATATATTCTTTCCTCTATGGTCATACAATGTTTCATGTTCACCAACAATCTGTCCTGGTCCCTCCATGCCGAAACTGCAGAAAAGAAAGCCTACCAATGCCTCTACTTCCTCAGAAGACTAAAGAAATTTGGAATTTCAACTACGGCTCTCACCAACCTTTACAAATGCACCATAGAAAGCATTCTTTCTGATTGTATCACAGCTTGATATGGCTCCTGCTCTGCCCGAGACTGCACGGAACCACAAAGGGTTGTGAATGTAGTCCAATCCATCACGCAAACCATTCATTGATTCTGTCTTCAATTCCTGTTGCCTCTGCAAAGCAACCAGCATAATTAAGGACGCCACGCACCCTGGGCGTACTCTCTTCCATGGGGAAGAAGATACTAAAGCCTGAGGTCATGTACCAATCGACTCAAGAATAGCTTCTTCCCTGCTGTCATCAGACTTTGAATGGATCTACCTTGCATTAAGTTGATTTTTCTCTATGCCCTAGCTATGACTGTAACACTACATTCTGAACTCTCTCCTTTCCTTCTCTATGAATATTATGCTTTTTCTGTATAGCGCACAAGAAACAATAATTTGCACTATATACGAATACATGTGACAATAATAAATCAAATCAAATACAGGACAAACAGCGCACATCAAGTGAGAGTAAGTCCAGCTTACAGTGGGGATAGTGAAGATACTCATCTTCACTGTAATTGAGGAGACTCCAACTGACCTTTCAGTTGGCCTCTCCAACTGGTGGAGAGATGGGCCTCTCCCAATAACCTAGTACAGATCTCAACTCCATCACTTCATCAAATCCTGACAATCACAGTATGTTGAATGTAACCTAATATAACTTCACCTCATCTACTTTCCTTTTTGTAGTCATGAGCAGATCACAGCGTTCTAAAGGCCATCCAATGAAGAAGGGCTCAGAAAGAACTGTTACAGTACTCACCTGTACCCTCCAGCAGTTCAGAGATACATGCCTGTACCCTCTGTACCCAGAGTACTCACCTGTACCCTCCAGCAGCTCGGAGACACACAGCTGTACCCTCTGTACTCAGAGTACTCACCTGTACCCTCCAGCAGCTCAGAGACACATGGCTGTACCCTCTGTACCCAGAGTACTCACCTGTACCCTCCAGCAGCTCGGAGACAAGTGGACTACAGTTCTTTACTAGACTGAGAGTCACTTTCTAGAGAACAACTCACTGACACATCCCCATGGCAGTCAGAGACAGTGGCAGCCTGGGTATCCAGCACCCAGAAGGCTGATGGAGACCAGCCACCCACTCAGTCTCAGTCAGGTGAGGAGCCTCTGGAAGAGGCTGCCACATCACTGGTGGACATGTAACAACAGGCAACAGGAACATCAGGCAGAGAGTCTGTCAGCAGACTAGAGCAAATGGAGAAGTTTGTCTGCATTCTGTCTGACGTGGCTCTGACATTTGAGCGTTTCCAGGGCACCATGAGAAGCTTGGTGACCACCACAGACATCTTGGTCCAATAGGTCTTTCTGGATTTGCACTTTATGGCCAGATACCCTGGATGGTACCACAGGATGAAGGCAACATGGGGATGAGGAATCTTAACCTTCATCTGGACACTCCACCTCTTGCAATCAGACCCTCTGGCACCGACAGAGAGGCTGAGCTTTAGCCAGATGCTGACCTCTACTTAGGATACTCCAAGAGTGTGTAAGCTCTTCAAAGTCCTTTTGCAACCACTCCAGCAGTCACCAAGAGTGCTTCTGCCCCTGGGCGGGCAATCCTTACTAGACCAGGACCACTGGGAATCAGGCCACCAGAGGACATTCACACAAGGTCATCACAGACATCAGGATAACAATTACTAGGAGACATAGGCTTAAGTTGGGAAGGGCAAAGTTTAAGGGAGATATAAGGGGCAATTTTTTTACACAGAGGGTGGTGGGTGCCTGGAACTCATTGCCGGAGGAGGTAATGGAAGCAGATACAATAGTGACTTTTAAGGGCATCTTGACAAATGCATGAATAGGATGGGAATAGAAGGATATGGTCCCCAGAAGAGTAGGGGCTTTTAGTTCAGACAAACAGAATAGTTGATGCAGGCTTGGAGTGCTGAAAGCCTGTTCCTGTGCTGTAATTTTCTTTGTTCTATGTTCTGTGCAGCAGTCAGCAGACTACCTGCATCTCTGCTGCAGATGTTGGTGCTGCATTAATGTGTAGTAATATGATTAATTTTTAGAAAATTACTTCTGGTTCATGGTATACTATCACCATAAATACATTGCATTGATTAAGAACAGCAACTAAGGGATGGCAATGATTGAGGGCAGGTCATTAGAAATAATACTCTGGCAGCATCTGAATCTTCTCAGTCCAAAATCAAGATAGGCACTTTGGGATGAGATACCTAACCTGGTCCACAACTCACTGCTGGCAGAGTTTGCATCATTAAATGGTATTGAAAGCATCAAACCTTGTCTCACATTGTTCCTCACTGGACTTTCAGCTGACATGGGGAGTGCATCCACAGGTCACCACTGACGAAAGCTAAGATCAATCCCTAGTGAATCATGATGTCAAACTGCGTAAGTATGAATGCAGGACTCATTCTCTCAGCAACAATTGGGCTATTCCCTGAGGTGACAGGGAATGGCCTGGAGGGTTAGAGAAGATGTGTTCAGGTGACCTCACTTAACTTTACTCCTCTTGGAACCTGCCAGCTATTAAAGTATCACAGGCTTGTCTCCCACACCTTTATTCCTCCATGGCACTATGTGTTCATACTGACCCTCAACAGCTCTCTGGTCCCCTTCATATTCATATTCCACTGATCTCTCACCCTCCCCCAGTTCACCCTCTGACAGGGCCTCACCTCTCTGCATAGGTTGATGGTGAAGGACACAGCAAACTGTGATCATGTGGGAAACTCCCTCTGGTGGGAATTGCAGAGAGCCACCCTGAGCAGTTCAGGCAGCTGAATCACATCTTCAGAAGTTCTATGGTGTGCTCTATAAGGAGTGTCTGGAGCTATGAGCAGTTTTGTACTTTTCATCAGCATGGGTTTGAGGATGGCACACTATAGCCATCAGCCAGTGTTTAAGTGTGCAGTCCTTATCCCAGTGAGCATTCCTGCGGATATTCTGGAAAATCCTAGGCACCTGTGTGTGACTGAGGATATGGGAAGTATGGCAAATCCCAGGATAACGTTCACGCATGTAGGATGATTTGCGATGGTCACACAGCAATTGAATGTTGATGGAATGGTAGCCCTAGCATTTACAAACAAGAGGGGCTGTATTTAGGGAACCCATATAGTTACATGTGTGCATTCTATTACACATTGAATTTTTAGGGAGCCCGAGATGGCTGCAAAGCCAGTGAAGCTTTGAGCCTGGCTATCATCGTCCAGAGCAGACTGACATAATGATGAACTCTTATAAAAGACATTGGTAACCTCCTTTATGAATAATAATGACCTTTCAATTGCTCATGGTTAATGAGTGGAAAGAATTTGACCATTGATGAATGGCATTCACTGTTAACTCATTCCTGCCCTTCCCTTCACTAATGGGATAGCAGATATAATGCAGCTGTCGACTCTTCATTATTGGCTTCACCTTCCAATGATGCATTCCTAATTTATAGTCTGTTGAAACTTTGACATGATGCTATTGAGTTTTATCTATTACTTTAGCAACATTGAATGAAATGATTGGCTTTCGGCTGTATACTAGGCAATGATATCTCTCTCCTTTGTAATTGATCTGAATCTTGTCCACTATAGCAGCACCAACAAGTGAGTATGCATCCCAAGAAGGAGTTCCATTGCCCAGCTTAGTGATCCTCCCACACTGCTTCATATTCTTCCCACACAGAATCAATCTTACTTTCACATTTGCACTAGGACCTCAAGATGGTTTAGCTGCTCCTGTACTTCAGGATTCAGTTCAACCCTCACTCCTTCACTGGCTTCTGAGTTACCTGGTGCCTCACAATGTGCGGTAGAACTTCATCCTGTTATTCTCCATTGTTGCTGTGGTGGACATTCTGGCCCATCCCCTTATGCCCATCACCTGTAATGTTCCCATGCCCCATGTGGATCTCCACCCACCCCATCTGCATGAGAGCTTTATGTCCCGTTCCCCACAATATTATTTTCCCTTTTGATAGGCTACTGATGTTCTTAGTGTTCATCACCATTCTGTCTGCAGCCCAATACAGAGTCCACCATATCCAAGGACATCAACTGTAATAAGGCTTAAAAAACAGAAAGTACTGAAAATGTTATTCTGGCACTGGATGTGGAGAATGGAACAGAGTTAGTTTCTTTGGAGAAGTTTGGACTGATTATTTGGAGAAGTTTGGACTGATTAGAAATAGTCAGCATGGTTTTGTCAAGGGCAGGTCATGCCTTACGAGCCTAGTTGAGTTCTTCGAAAATGTGACTGAACACATTGACGAAGGAAGGGCGGTGGACGTAGTGTACATGGAGTTTAGTAAGGCGTTTGATAAGGTCCCCCTTGCAAGGCTTCTGGAGAAGGTGAGAGGGCATGGGATCCAAGGGGCTTTGGCTTCGTGGATCCAGAACTGGCTTGCCGGCAGAAGGCAGAGAGTGGTTGTGGATGGGTCTTGTTCTGCATGGAGGTCGGTAACCAGTGGAGTGCCCCAGGGATCTGTTCTGGGACCCCTGCTGTTTGTCATTTTCATAAATGACCTGGATGAGGAAGTGGAGGGATGGGTTAGCAAGTTCGCCGACGATACAAAGATCGGTGGTGTTGTGGATGGTCTGGAGGGATGCCAAAAGTTGCAGCGGGACATAGACAGGATGCAAGACTGGGCGGAGAAGTGGCAGATGGACTTCAACGCAGATAAATGTGTAGTGGTCCATTTTGGCAGGAATAATGGGATGAAGGAGTACAATATAAGGGGTAGGAGTCTTAGCTGTGTTGTAGAGCAGAAGGATCTCGGGGTCCGGGTCCATAGGACTCTTAAATCGGCCTCGCAGGTGGAGAAAGTGGTCAAGAAGGCGTACGGTGTACTGGCCTTCATTAATCGAGGAATAGAGTTTAGGAGTCAGGAGGTAATGATGCAGCTCTATAAGACTCTTGTCAGGCCTCAGTTGGAGTATTGTGTGCAGTTCTGGTCGCCTCATGGTAGGAAGGATGTAGAGGCTATTGAGAGAGTTCAGAGGAGATTTACAAGGATGCTGCCTGGATTGGAAGGCAGGCTTTATGAAGATAGGTTGAGGGAGCTGGGACTCTTCTCACTGGAGCGACGTAGGTTGAGAGGCGACCTGATAGAGGTGTTTAAAATGGTGAGAGGGATAGATAGGGTGGACTCTCAGAGACTATTTCCCCGAGCTGAAATGGTCACTACAAGAGGACACAGATTTAAGGTGCAGGGGAGCAAATACAAAGGAGATGTCAGGGGTAGGTTTTTCACTCAGAGGGTGGTGAGTGAATGGAACCGACTGCCGTCGGAGGTTGTTGAGGCAAACTCACTGGGGTCTTTTAAGAGACTTCTGGATGAGTATATGGAAAAGAATAGGATAGGGGGTTATAGATAGGTCTGTGGATTGGTAGATGTGATCGGCGCAACTCGTGGGCTGAAGGGCCTGTTTGCGCTGTGTTGTTCTATGTTCTATGTTCTATGTTCTAGTCCATTTGGATTTTTCATTGGAAATGAGGAGAGGTAGAAATGTGATGAGTATTATATTGTGGAAGAAAGAGGAGGATCAGGTGGAGCCAAAAGGGAAGGTTAGGGATAGGTTAGAGGACAGGGAGATTAATTGATAAAGATGTCACGGAACAAAAGGCAAAGAGAGTAAGTATGATGGTAGTAAAAGAATAAAGCATTGATCCAGAGTAGGTGTTAATAGCAGACTAAAGGTCAATGCTGTCTGAAGGTAAAACATCATTGGCTGGGATTCTCTCAAAAAAATTCGAAGTTCCTCATGTGCAGAAAAATGGGACTAAATCCAATTTTTTTTTTTACCCTCATTTCTAGAACAAATCTCTCACACTCTGGGCCCAATTTTACCATTGTATTGTGCCTGTTTTTGGGCATGAAAACATGGTAAAGTTGGGTGTGAGGCCATTAATGTGATCCATGCTCGTGTCCGCGCAGATAGCCAATTTACTGAAACACGGGAATAGCGGCATTCAGCTTCACGCCCAAAACAGGCGCAATGATGATTTAAATGCATTTGCACACATTTAAATTGGATGAATGATGCGCCCGCCCAACTTTATCACGCTTCCCCCTTTACCACCGCATTTGCCAAACTGGAGCCACGCCATAATGGACCTGCTAAATAAAAGTCTGAATTGGGCACTCCAATTTCTGAAGAGCACGTTCAGTGTTTCCAACAGCACTCTGATTCAGAGCAGTGGTGGGGGAGGAGGGAGAAGGCAGGCGGATCAGATCATTGTCTGGTTGGAGGGGGGACGAGAGGAACGAGGCCAGATCATCATTGGGGTGGAAGAAGAGGGACATGGGTAAGATGTATCTCGGGGGGAGGGGTACAGATGGATTTCTGGTGGGGGCAGATGGATTTTTGGTGGGGGGGCAGGGGGTCCGCTGCCACTCTGCGGGTAATCGGTGGAAGGGAACAAGGGCAGGGGTGGCGATTGGTCTGGGTGGTGATGTTTGGACAAGGGGACACTGATATGTGTGGGTAATGGAGAGGGGTGGATAAGGAGGGCGGCGATGTGTGTGAGTAGTGAGGGGGTGGATAAAGGGGACAGTGATGTGTGTGGGTAGTGGGAGAGTTGACAAGGCGGACAGTGATATGTGTGAATAGTGGTGGGGGTGGATTAGGGAGCAGTACTGTGTGTGGGTAGTTGGAGGGGGTGGATATGGGGAGCAGTGATGTATGTGGGTAGTGGGAGGGGTTGATAAAGGGGACAGTGATGTGTAAGCATAGTCGGGGTAGTGAGGGGGTGGATAAGGGTGACAGTGATGCGTGTGGGTAGTGGGAGGGGTTGATAAAGGGGACAGTGATGTGTAAGCATAGTCGGGGTAGTGAGGGGGTGGATAAGGGTGACAGTGATGCGTGTGGGTAGTGGGAGGGGTTGATAAAGGGGACAGTGATGTGTGAGCGTACTCGGGATAGTGAGGGGGTGGGTTAAGGGGACAGTGATGTGTAGTGGGGGTTTGGATAAGGGGGACAGTGGGGGAGGATGGTGATAAGGGGGACAGTGATGTGTGTGGGTAGTGGGTGGGGATGAGGGGACAGTGATGTGTGTGGTAGTGGGGTGGGTGGATGAGGGGGACAGTGATGTGTGTGTGTAGTGGGGGAGGGTGGTTGATAAGGGGGACAATGATGTGTGTGGGTAGTGGGGTGGATGGATGAGGGGGACAGTGATGTGCCTGTGCTCCATCACTCCCGGGCCGCTTTCTCCGCTTTCTATGACCCAGGAGCGATGTGACACGGGTGCACTTTTTCCAATGTTTTTCTAACTGCGCATGCTCCGATTGTTTCGGCCACGCTAAGCCCCGCCCACAGCACGAATGGGACTGGAATGGCTGAGTGCGTATGAGAGCATCCAGAAGTGGATTTCTAAATCAGACCTGCATTGTGCCCAGATTTAGCACTTAGAATGAAAATGTTAAAGCAGAGTGCCTCAATGTGATCCATTTTTGAAATCTGTGGGCAGGGCCTATTCCTGCCCGAGAGACCAACAGGATAACACTGAGAGGAATACTGCACATGCACCGATCTGTCAGCATGGAGATCAATGCATGTGCCATGGCCCCCATTGTTGGCCTCCAGATTGCTGGTCTCTCAACCCCCCCCCAAACCCCCAAATGCTGGCTTCCAGGACCTCCCCAGGCCAACCCCTATGTCTCCATCTCCCCCCCAGCCAGCCCCGATCTATCCCCCTCCACTGCAATCTCCTCAACACCACACCCCCCCAAAAATCCTGACCCCCTTCCTCCAGACAGTCCTAACCTCGATCTCGTTGACCAGCCTCGATGCTCCCCCCACCCCCTTCATCCCCCAGCCACACTCGATCTCTCACCCGGATGGCCAGCCTCAATCACCTTTTCCATTCCCTTTTCCAGTGCTACAATTGCAAATTGGTAACGGGTCCCCCTGCCCCACCGATCACACCCACCAATAGACCCCATCTCCTCAGGTCCTGCCCCATGGCACTACCTGGTCCCCAGTGACCAGTGCCAAGGTGCCCCTTTGGCAGTGTCAGGGAATCTGACTGGTAGTGGCACCTCCCCCTCCTTAGCCCCAACCTCTCAGGGAGGCCTCAATGTCCTAACTTCCCTCCAGACGGGGTCAGGCTGCCTGTTCCCTGTTAGTGATGAGCAGAAACAAATCCCGCTGGAGTGAACCACTCCCGGCTGGGTTGTAGGGTGGGGGAGGGTGTGGCTGCTAAGATATTTGTGGGCCTGTCTGGGTCCACTAATCATATGGAAATTGCAAAATCACACCGATTTCCAGCACAGAGCTGATTACATGACAAAACCTAGTCCTGAAGGCATATGGAGGCTATGATAATTAGCGGGAAGCCCTCGAAATGTGAAACAGCCCCCACTGATAGTTCCTGACTGACTGTGATACTCGAACAGCACAATAGGCTGGGAGAATCAGCCCCGAGATCAAGATACATACCGTCATTGTAAGAAAAAACGTGAATGGAAGCAGAGTTGATAATGTGAAGTTGTAGAATACAATGTTGAGCCCACAGTTGTGTAAACTGAAAATGAGGGATTATTCCACAGCTTGAGTTGGGCTTCACTGGAACATTACAACAGGCCAGGAACAGAATGTGATAAATTGAAATAGTTGAATGGTTAATTGAAATGGAAGTCAGAGTCATGCTTAGAGTCAGAACAGAGGTTTTCTGCAGAATGGTCACCTAGTCTGCCTTTGTCTCTGCAGTGTCAAAGTAACCATGTTGTGATCAGCAAATACAATGGACTAAATTGAAAGATGTAACAATTAAATTACTGCTTCACCTGGAAGGAGTGTTTGGGCCTTACTCAATGAGGAAGAAGGCAGTAAAGCAGCAATTTTTTCACCTTCTGTGATTGCCTAGGGAAATGCCGTGTAATATAGAATGAAGTGTTGGGGATGATAGAGAAGTACAGCACAGAGTCCCGGAGGCAACTTTGGAAAACTGACAGGAGAAGGGAAGGGACAATGTGTTTGGTGGAGGCATCATTCTGGACTTTCCAGAAATGGCAGCTGATAATCCCTTGATCCTGGAGGCTTATGGAGTGGAAAATGAAGACAAGGAAAACTCAATTGTGATTTAGGGAAAATTGGGAAGGAGAGAGCAGAAATGCAGGAAATGGTTCGGAGATGGTTGAGTTCCCTTTCAACAAGCTTTGTGTACTAAGAAGGTACTTTAAGCAATTGCCAAAATGATATTGTGTCATTCAGGAGTTCTGTCTATATTTTGTGGGAGCATAAAGCTGTGTGTTTTGTAGGTTGGCTTCTGCAATACAAGGCTGAAAGCTACATTCTCTATTGTCTTCAAAGTGAAAATAATGATTTTCCTAAATTGTTATTATTTCATAATGTTTGGTTCTTAAAATAATTCTTTATGTTTACAGACTGAGGTTAATATTATCCTTTGAAGCAAGTGGAAGCAGATTCCTAGATGTATCCCAATACATTCCAATGGGCACTGATTGCTTCGCGAAGCATTCAAGATGATTGACATTCCAACTTCCAATCTGGTGGCATGATCTTCTGATTACACAGCCTTAAGATGCACTGTCCAGACTTAATCAGGCCAGTTGTCAACTGTTGGTATAATCCAATGATTGAGAACATACTTCGAGCATAGCAAAGGAGAAAAAGTTAGAAAGGAAGTTGAATTAACCATCTGCAGCTCTGCAGTTCCTCAGAGCAATAAACATCTACCAGAACCCTTACGATCACATTATTTAAAAAGATTCTTCAAACAAATATCGATGGATAGACATCTCTATTATCTGATGACAATTGAGCCCCTTCCAGTTTTCAATTTAACTCTGAGGATTTACAGAGCCATAGGAATAATATTTTATTAATATGTTGGTTGTTTTTCTAAAGTAAAGTAGAGCAGGTGTGTTGGAAAGGTTGGGTGGTGGTGGAGAAGGCGATGCTATCACCTTCCCATTCTAGCTGGAGCCAGGGCATGTGTTGAGCCATTTAGACATCCAAGCTGATCTGCTTTACATGAGGCTCTCCTGATGAATTGATTGACAGTGAACATCAGTGGGAGATCAGGATTTTGTACACCAGGAAAATCTGCCTAATAAAACGAAAACAAATTGAACTTTCCTTTCACCATCTTGAGGGCAGCTTCCAGGTGTCCCTTTAAGTATCGCTTCTCGGGAAGCTATTCCTTTAGTTAAACATATGTCAGATGATCTTGATTTGCTGGTATTAATAATGCCCTTGTCCTTTCAGGCCATCTTTGTCAAGACATTAGCAAGATGGTGACAGGATGGCAAATTGCAGTGAGAATGGGTTATGGGGTGGTGTCAGTCCACCATTCAGTGGTAGATTAGCAACACCTCATAAATTATCACCAGTACTGATATTTTACTGTGCCTCATCATATCTCTCAACATCGTGCCAAAGCTTTTCACATAAAATTAATTATATTGGAGTGCAATTAATATTTTAGTGTAGGCTAATATTTTGTGTGCAATAAGTACCTAAGGGCATGAAATGCATAAATGGCTAGTTAATCAATTTAACGAATTAGATTTGAGATTTGGATTTGGCCTTGAAGGATCAAAGTTGTGATCTTTACAGCCCAAATCCTCAACCTTAAGGCTGCAATACTGCCAAGGAAATATCAATCTGTAATCCAGAAAGGCTTTGGTCTTCATGTAAAATTCTAATGATGTACTTACCTTCCTGATGAGTCCAAACTGCAATAATAAGTTCTTATCTATGGTAAGAAGCATGGTAAAAATTTTATTTGGAACAGATGGCTTTGTTGTCAATCATTTTAGAAGAAAGTAAAGGAGGGTTTTGTAAAGGAGGCTTCATCTTATTTATATTTTCTAATTATTTCCTTATGTTACCAGTAGGAGAGAGGGAGAAAAGAAGTCTTGTCTACCAACTCATCATCTAGTCTAGTATCGGGTTTGGACATGTATTAATACCAGCACAACAACTGTTTGAATAACTGGCAACATTTTTTGGTGATTGACACTCCTACTTCCAATCTGGTGACACTATCTTCTGCCCTTAAGAAACCCCATCCAGACTTAATCAGCTCAATTGAAAAGTATGAATGATACTCTGGTTCATGGCATATATTCACCATATCAAGCGAGAAGGTTTTGTAAAAGAGTTTGTATTGGCCACCTACAACTATGACTTTGCTGGTTCCTTATACTAACAAACATTAACTTTAAAATCATACAATGGCAAGGTTTTAAAAACAGTCTCCAAATGTGGAACAATCTATTGATTATTCAAGATCCTCACAATCTTTTCCCCACCACAGATTTTTGACTGTCGGTCAGATCAGCATAGGAGCCCCCTGAGGAACGTCACTGAGCACCTAAATAGTTTGATCCTCTCAGCCTCCCACTGGCATCACCCACCCATCCACCCTACTGGCAAGTTTGGGCACCACCTGCTCGATTAACATTTGTCTTCGTTCCTTTATTTAAGCAAAAGGGACAAGGTTTTATTTCAATATTAGCCTCATGATTCTGTAAATTATCTCAGATAAATTGAACTTAGGGAGGTTTGAGTTGAATTGCCATCAAATAGTAGTATTGACTGACAATCCAAAAATTGACTAAAGCATCTAAAATATATTCCTGTATACATGAACACAGCCCAATTCCTGTTCTCCAAACTTCTGATTATTTTTGCCTTAGCCATAATGTCACTAAATTCCAGTCCTTGCCATCCTCAACTTGCGGATGACACCAAAGTCGGAGGAGTGGTAGATGATGAAGAGGAGTGTTATAGTTTACAGAGAGACTTGGACAAGTTGCAGAGCTGGGCCAAGAAGTGGCAAATGGACTTTAATGCGGAAAAGTGTGAGGTAATTCACTTTGGCAGGAATAACAAATGTGTAGACTATAGAGCTAATGGTAGGACTCTTAATTGTGTTGAAGAAGAGGGATCTTGGTGTATATGTACATAGATCCCTGAAAGTTGGCAATCAAGTCGATAAGGTTGTTAAGAAGGCATATGGAGTCTTAGCTTTTATTGGTAGGGGAATTGAATTTCGGAGCTGCAACGTCATGTTGCAACTGTACAAAACTCTGGTGAAGCCGCACATGGAGTATTGTGTACAGTTCTGGTCCCCGCATTATAAGAAAGATGTGGAGGCATTGGAGAGGGTACAGAGGAGGTTTACCAGGATGTTGCCTGGTATGGAAGGCAGGTCTTATGAAGAGAGGCTGAGGGATTTGAGGTTGTTTTTGTTGGAAAGAAGGCGACTAAGAGGAGACCTTATTGAAACATATAAGATGATTAGAGGTTTAGATAGGGTGGACAGTGATAGCCTTTTTCCTAGGATGGAGAAAGCTAGCACGAGGGGACATAGCTTTAAATTAAAGGGTGGTATTTATAGGATGGATGTCAGTGGTAGGTTCTTTACCCAGAGGGTGGTAAGGGTATGGAATGCCCTGCCTGCTGCAGTTGTAGATGCGCCCAGTTTGGTGGCATTTAAGAGGTTAGTAGATAAGTTTATAGATGAAAAGGGAATGGTTTAGGTTAGAGGGTCATTGCTTTTTCTTAATTGGTTGGCGCAACATTGAAGGCTGAAGGGCCTGTTCTGCGCTGTAATGTTCTATGTTCTATGTTCTAACTGCTAGTCTGATATCCTCCTAACTGTACGGCATTGTATTGTAAGTATGTTGAGGTTAACCCACAGTACTGAATGATATTACTCTCTGTAATCAAGCAGTATTATGTTACCCGAAATTGTCAGTGTTCAATTACTTGGAATACCAACTCAGTTTCATCTTTGGAATTTAAGATTGAAAATTATTTCTCTGGAGTGATGAGAACAATTTGCAACTTGGCAAAAATGGTGTTGTTCTGCATCTCTTCAATTCTCATGCATGAAATAATGAGAACACAACTCAATCGGGCAGTGTAATATGACTTTCATTTTCCTTGTTATGATGATGGGGAAAAACCCTGGGATAATAAATGGAAATATTGAACTGTAAAAAATATCTGCATTGTATATTTTTAAAGATGGATGACAAATGTAAAACTAACCACTGACAGAAATAGCTGCAGGGAAGTTTTGTAAGGAATAATGGAGCCCCTCCCTCTGCTTCCAGACAAGGTATTTGTTCAACCATCTCCAGTGAGGACAAAGGAACATAATAACCGTCTGACCCACATAGGTCCTAGTTATGCCTGCTCTTCATGGGATATGTGGAATATACCTTGATTCAGTCTTCTGACCCCTCATAAAACTCTTTCATTGGTACATCAATGACTATTTTGGTGCTGCTTCACACTCTCAACTAGACCTAGAAAAGTTTATCAATTTCACTTCCAATTTTCACTCTTCTATCATCTTTATATGGTCCACATATGATTTATTTCTGATACTTCTCTTCCCTTCCTTGCCCTCTCTGCTTCTATTTCTGGTGACAAACTGTATAAGAGTATCCATTGCAAGCACACAAACTCTCACAGCTGTTCACATCCCACATCCTGTAAAGAATCTATCATATTAGAACGTAGAACATAGAACAATACAGCACAAACAGGCCCTTCGGCCCACGAGTTGAGCTGATCACATCTACCAATCCACAGACCTATCTATAACCCCCTATCCTATTCGTTTCCATATACTCATCCAGAAGTCTCTTAAAAGACCCCAGTGAGTTTGCCTCAACAACCTCCGACGGCAGTCGGTTCCATTCACTCACCACCCTCTGAGTGAAAAACCTACCTCTGACATCTCCTTTGTATTTGCTTCCCTGCACCTTAAATCTGTGTCCTCTCATAGTGACCATTTCAGCTCAGGGAAATAGTCTCTAGAGTCCACCCTATCTATCCCTCTCAACATTTTATAAACCTCTATCAGGTCGCCTCTCAACCTACGTCTCTCCAGTGAGAAGAGTCCCAGCTCCCTCAACCTATCTTCATAATGCCTGCCTCCCAATCCAGGCAGCATCCTTGTAAATCTCCTCTGAACTCTCTCAATAGCCTCTACATCCTTCCTATAATGAGGCGACCAGAACTGCGCACAATACTCCAACTGGGGTCCGACAAGAGTCTTATAGAGCTGCATCATTACCTCCTGACTCCTAAACTCTATTCCTTGATTAATGAAGGCCAGTACACCGTATGCCTTCTTGACCACTTTCTCCACCTGCGAGGCCAATTTAAGAGTCCTATGGACCCGGACCCCGAGATCCTTCTGCTCTACAACACAGCTAAGACTCCTACCCCTTATATTGTACTCCTTCATCCATTATTCCTGCCAAGTGGACCACTACACATTTATCTGCATTGAAGTCCATCTGGCACTTCTCCACCCAGTCTTGCATCCTTTCTATGTCCCGCTGCAACTTTTGGCATCCCTCCAGACCATCCACAACACCACCGATCTTTGTATCGTCGGTGAACTTGCTAACCCATCCCTCCACTTCCTCATCCAGGTCATTTATGAAAATGACAAACAGCAGGAGTCCCAGAACAGATCCCTGGGGCACTCCACTGGTTACCGACCTCCATGCAGAACAAGACCCATCCACAACCACTCTCTGCCTTCTGCCGGCAAGTCAGTTCTAGATCCACGAGGCCAAAGCCCCCTGGATCCCATGCCCTCTCACCTTCTCCAGAAGCCTTGCATGTGGGACCTTATCAAACGCCTTACTAAAGTCCATGTACACTACATCCACCGCCCTTCCTTCGTCAATGTGTTCAGTCACATTTTCGAAGAACTCAACTAGGCTCGTAAGGCATGACCTGCCCTTGACAAAACCATGCTGACTATTTCTAATCAGTCCAAACTTCTCCAAATGTTCATATATCTTATCCCTCAGAAGCCTCTCCATCAGCTTACCAACTACTGAAGTCAAACTCACCGGTCGGTAATTTCCTGGACTATCCCTGTTCCCTTTCTGAAAGATAGGGACCTCATCCGCAATCCTCCAATCCTCCAGAACGTCTCCCGTTTCCATGGACGACGCAAAGATCATTGCCAGGGGCTCTGCAACCACTTCCCTCACCTCCCACAATAACCTGGGGTACATCCCATCCGGTTCCGGCGACTTGTCTATCTTGATAGAATTTAACAGGTCTAACACATCCTCTTTCCTAACATCCACATACTCAATCTTTTCCATATGCCTCAAATCTGCAGTGCAATCTCCCAGTTCACTTTCCGCCGTGAATACCGAGGCAAAGTACTCGTTAAGCACCTCTGCCATTTCTTCCGGATTCACACAGACTTTTCCCCCTTCACCTTTTATAGGCCCTATCCCTTCTCTTCTCATCCTTTTACTTTTCACATATTTGTAGAAGGCCTTGGGATTCTCCTTAATCTTACCTGCCAAAGCCTTCTCATGACCCCTTCTGGCTCTCCTAATTTCCTTTTTAAGTTCCCTTCTACACACCTTATACTCCTCTAGATCCCTAACATCCCCTAGCTCTCTGAACCTTTTATATACCTTTTTTTCTTCCTCACTAGGTTCACCACTACCTTCGTGCACTACGGTTCCCGCGTCCTATCAGAACCTCCTTGACTCCTCGGAACGTTGTCTTGCAGTGCCCCAGACAAACATTCCTTGAAAAACCACCACTTTCCTTCTGTACTCTTCCCCAAGAACATCTCCTTCCAGTTTATGCGTCCAATTATCTGCCTAATGTTTTCATATTTTCCCTTACTCCAGACATACACCTTTCTAGCCTGCCTGATCCTATCTCTTTCCATCGCTATTGTGAAAGAGATAGAATTATGATCTCCATTCCCAAGATGCTCACCTACCGTGAGATCCGACACCTGCCCTGGCTCATTAGCAAGCACCAGGTCAAGTACAGCCTCTCCTCTCGTAGGCTTTTCCACGTACTGTGTCAGGAAACTTTCCTGAACACACCTAACAAACTCCACACCATCCAAACCCCTTACCCTTGGGATATTCCAGTATATGTTTGGGAAATTGAAATCTCCCATCACGACAACCCTGTTATTTCTATATCTGTCTAGGATCTGTTTCCCTATCTGCACCTCAACTTCCCTGTCGCTATTGGGCGGCCTATAGAATACACCCAGCAAAGTTATCGATCCTTTGCTGTTCCTAACTTCCACCCACAGAGACTCCGTAGACAATCCCTCCCCATCTTCCACCTTCTCTACAGCCATGACACTGTCCCTGATCAACAGTGCCACACCACCTCCTCTTTTGCCCCCAACCCTGTCCCTCCTGAAGCACCTGAATCCCGGCACCTGAAGTACTCAGTCCTGTCCCTGAGACAACCAAGTCTCTGTAATGGCCACCACATCACACTCCCAAGCAGCAATCTACGCCCTAAGCTCATCTACCTTATTTACTACACTCCTGGCATTAAAATAGACACACCTCAGCCCCTCAGTCAGGATATTTCCCTTTTCCACCACCTGCCTAAACCCCCTCTCAGAGTGCCTACAGTCCTTCCCTACCTGGGAACTAACTTCCTTATTCACCGTCTCATTGATATTCCCACCCCCCAGCTTTTCTAGTTTAAAGACTCCCCAGTAGCCCTAGCTAGTCTACCTGCCAAGATATTAGTCCCAGTAGGGTTCAAGTGCCACCCGTCCTTACTGTACAGGTCACACCTGCCCCTAAAGAGGTCCCCTAAAGATATTCTCTCAGTTCCTTCACCTCCATTCCAATGATGTCACTTACCAAAATGGCAGTGCTCATATGTCATTCTTCTTCTTTAATTGTGGTTTCCCATCCACTGTGGTTGAGAAAACTCTCAACCGCATCCAACCAATCCCCTGGGTAACTGCTGTCACCCCAACCCTCCCTCCCAGAATCACAATAGGGTCTGCCTTGTCCTTACTTTTCACCCTACCAGCCACCACTTTCAAAGGTTCATCTTCCGCCATTTCCATCAATTCCAGCATGGTGCCACCAAGAAACACACCTTCACCTCATTCCCCTTCCCCCCTCAGCATTCTGCACTGACCATTTCCTCTGGGACACATTTGTCCACTGCTCGTGTCACCCCTACCCACAGCACCTTCCAATGCAATTGTAGAAGGTGCAACACTTGTCCCATCATCTCCTCCTTGCTCACCATCCAACAACCCAAACACTCTTTTCAAGTGAAGCAGTGCTTCATGTGCACCTGCTTTAGACTGGTCCAAGGGAAATCAGGGGAAAAGGTATCTTGTTATATTAAACTTTTGTTGCTATAGCAGAGGGATAAAGATTCAAAGCCAGTCACATCTCCTCTTCCAAGATTGTGAGAATTATTCCAGACAGACGATGCCAAATTGAGGGGTCTTGTCCCGATCACAAACATTGGGGGAATTGAAATGGAAGATGATCATAATGCTTTGGGAAACTTCAAAAGGTCATTTGCAATTATGTTTTCTTTGAAGGAAAAGATAAAACACAAAGCTTACTCTGAATGATATAGGAGATACATTCTGCTCCATAGAATCACAGAGCTAATTAGTGACTAGCTTTTTTTAAATATATATATAACTAGTTCCTGCCACATAGAACATAGAACATAGAACATTACAGCGCAGAACAGGCCCTTCGGCCTTCGATGTTGCGTCAACCAATTATGAAAAAAAAAAGCAATGACCCTCCAGACTAAACCATGCCCTTCTCTTCCATAAACTTATCAACTAACCTCTTAAACGCCACCAAACTTGGTGCATCTACAACTGCCGCAGGCAGGGCATTCCACTCCCTAACCGCCCTCTGGGTAAAGAGCCTACCTCTGATATCCGTCCTATAACTATCACCCCTTAATTTAAAGCTGTGTCCCCTCGTGCTAGCTTTCTCCATCCTAGGAAAAAGGCTATCACTGTCCACCCTATCTAAACCTCTAATCATCTTATATGTTTCAATAAGGTCTCCTCTTAGCCGCCTCCTTTCTAACGAAAACAACCTCAAATCCCTCAGCCTCTCTTCATAAGACCTGCCCTCCATACCAGGCAACATCCTGGTAAACCTCCTCTGTACCTTCTCCAATGCCTCCACATCTTTCTTATAATGCGGGGACCAGAACTGCACACAATACTCCAAGTGCGGCCGCACTAGAGTTTTGTCCAGTGCTATAGATTCTATGATCTATTTCATAGAATCATAGAATCCCTACAATGCAGAAGGAAGCCATTCCGCTTATTGAGCCTGCACCAAAAACAATTGCATCCAGGCCCTATCCTCATAACTCCACATATTTACTCTGTTACTGCGCCCTGACACTAAGTGGCTTTTTAGCATGACCAATCCACCTAACCTCTCACACCTTTGGAGCGCGTTAAATCTATTCAGATGACGATTGCACAAAACTAGTTTTTCCTAGTTAAGCAAATGAACTGATAGGGCATGTTGTTTTAAATAGAATCCATGTGGAAAGTTCAAAATTGCAAAGACTGCCAAAGAAATGGCCACTAATGGCATTATTAATGATGAATTCCATTACTTCAGAGTATATGCCTGGTTTGAAAGAGCTTTTTTTTTGTTCTCTCAAACAGCTATTAAAATAATAAGTTTAAAAATACGGCATTTTTCTAAAATAGGTGCCCTGCTACTTAAATATACAGTGTCCCCATTCAAATCACTTTTCATCTTACATGTATCTGATTAATAAGAAAAGGGGTTAAAGGTTTTCCATTGTATAATAAGATTAGAGATGGATACAAAAGAAAGCCGAATTACAGGGTGATATTTCAAGCTATAACATTCACTTAATTGGGCTAATGCTGCCCTGTAAAAAAAAAGTGGTATTCAGAAAAACAGCCATTTGTTAGAAACCAGGAGTGGAAATGAGGTAATGCATCAGTAAGTGGCCAAGTGTGCTTGATAAGGTTTTTAAGCAGAACCCAACTGATCACACACAGACAGATGATTCTAATTTTAAGCAACACTACACATATTATGAAGGTATCTACAATTCATTCAGTTAAATACATTACTGCAGCTTATTCATGGATGTGAATGTGGCTCATGCAGTGATTCAATTTACTCTTCCCTCTGACAAGAAACGTCTACTATATTTGAAAAATTCAGCTTCATTCGAAGTTGCAACTACCTTTATGTGAAAAGTTCTTTTTTGGTCGTTTCCTTATATAAATTCATAAGTTCATAACATATTGGAGCAGAATTAGACTATTTGGCCAATGGATCCGCTCTGCCTTTCGATTATGCTACACTCCTTGTTCCCATCTCCCCATAACTCTTCAACCCATTATCAGAAATGTGGAGAAACTTCTTCAGTCCAAGTGTGGTGAACCTGTGGAATTCTCTACCAAGGAAGGCTATTGAGGCCAAGTCACTGAATACATTTAAAAAAGAAATAATGTGGAGATGCCAGCATTGGACTAGGGTAGGCACAGTGAGAAGTCTCACAACACTAGCTTAAAGTCCAATAGATTTATTTGGTAGCATGAGCTTTCGCAGCACTGCCCCTTCATCAGGTGAGTGGAGAAATGGGTTCACAAACAGGGCATATGTCAACACAGACTAAATTACAAGATAGTGGTTGGAACAGGAGTTTTTATGGGTAATCAAGTCTTTACAGGTACCGACAATGCAAGTGGAAAAGAGAGTTAAGCACAAGTTAAAGAGATGTGACTTGTCTCAAGCCAAGAGAGTTAGTAAGATTTTGCAAGCCCAGGCAAGTTGCGGAAGTTGCAGGTAGTGTGACATGAACCTAAGATCTCAATTGAGGCAGTTCTCATGTGTGCGGAACTTCCTGTTCGGCGATTCTGTGTTGTCATGTGTCTTGAAGGCTGCCTTGGAGAACACTTACCCATAGATCAGAGGTTAAATGCCCTTCACTGCTGAAGTGTTCCCCAACTGGAAGGGAATATTCCTCCCTGGTGATTGTCGAACGGTGTTGATTCATCTGTTGTCATAGTGTCTGCATGGTCTCACTGATGTATCATGCCTTGGAACATCTCTTTCAGCATGTGTAGGTGTCTGTTGAGCTCCTCCTCATCTGAGCAGATCTTGTGTATACTGAGGGCTTGTTTGTAGATGATGGCTTCTTTAATGTGTTTAGAGTGGAAGCTGGAGAAATGGAGCATTGTAAGGTTATCCATGGGCTTGTGGTACAGTGAATTGCTGAGGTGACCATCCTTAATGGAGATGCATGTGCCTAAGAATGCAACTGATTCTGGAGAGTAGTCCATGGTGATTCTGATGGTGAGATGGAACTTATTAATGTCATCATGTAGTTGTTTTAGTGTGAAAAACTGCAATGACCTCCTCAGTAGACAAACATGGGACACAGCAGACAGGGTACCTTCGATGTCCAGTACTTCCCCGGAGCGATAAAGCTACAACATTTTCTTCCGAGCCTTCAACACGCCATCAATGAAGACAAGTATCTTGCCAAAGCCATCCTCATATCCCTACTACTTGCCTTCAAGCAATTGCACAACTTCAAGCAGATCATTATCCTCAGCAAACTATCCAGCCTTCAAGAGAACAGTGACCAGAATACCGCACAACCTTGTCACAGTAATCTTTGCAAGACGTGCTGGATCATCGATATGGATGCCATTATCTCATGTGAGAACACTATGCACCAGGTGCACATTGTTGCAACTCGGCCAATGTTGTCTACCTAATATGCTGCAGGAAAGGATGTCCTGAGGCATGGTACATCCACAAGACCATGCAGACGCTGCAACAACAGATGAATGACACCACTCAGCAATCACCAGGCAGGAGTGTTCCTTTCCTGCTGGGGAACACTTCAGCAGTCAAGAGCATTCAGCCTCTGGTCTTCAGGTAAGAATTCTCCAAAGCGGCCTTCAAGATACATGACAAAACATGTATTTGCTGAGCAGAAACTGATAGCCAAGTTTTGCACACATGAGGATGGCCTCAATCGGGTTCATGTCACACTATCTGTAACCCCCATGACTACCTGGGTTTGCAAAATCTTACTATCTATCCTGGCTTGAGACAATTCACACCTTCTTAACCTCTAACTTAACCGTCTCTCCAGTCGTATTGTCTGCACCTGTAAAGACTTGATTACTTGTTAAGACTCGCATTCCAAGCATTATCCTATAATTTAATCTGTGTCTACGTATGTCCTGTTTGCAAACCCAGTTCTCCACTTACTGTTGAAGAGACAGTGCTCCAAAAGCTCATGCTACAAATAAGCCTGTTGGATCTTAACCTTGCATTGTAAGAAAGAAACAGATAGGTTTCTAATCTCTAAAGGTATCTAGGGGTATGGTGCTGAGAAAGAAGGCCAGTGATGGTCATGCTGAATGATGGAACAGGCTTGAAGGGCTGAATGGCCAATCCTGTTCCTATTTTCTATGTTTCTAATTAAAATGAGAGGTGACCAGTTGCTCAATGTACTGCTTGTGGACTGAACGGAAGTTATGCAAAGCAGTCCCCTAATCTTTGTTTGGTTTCCCCATTCTAGAGGAGACCTCATCTTGAGCTGCAGATACAGTGTACAAAAGAAATACAATTGCTCTTTCTTCTGGAAGGAGTTATATAAGTTTTGGATGTTGAGAAGGTGCATTTTTGCACTTCCTGTGATTGTATGTGACAGAGATGGAGTGTTGGGGGTAATTAAAGCTACCAGGATGTTGCAAAGGGCACAATCTGTTCATTTTAAAGGGGAAGAAAGGGATTTGGAGTGGCTTCATGCTGGAAGTGGCAGAAATGGCAGAGGATGAGCTATTGAATTTGGAGGCTGGTAGGTGAAAGGTTTGGACAAAAGGAATCTTTTTATGGTTCTGGGAGGGAGGGAAAGGGCGGGTGTTTATAATGGAAACCATGTAGCCAGGAAAGTGGTGGAGTAAACCAGCTGAAGTAGCAGTTTCACTGTTTGGACTGTTCATGGGAACTTAATATACTATTTATCCACCTTCATGATAGTTTGTTGGGCCCCGCCATAACTTTGTTATCTTGAGGATACAATCTTGCTACCAGGACTTCAGAGGCCACTGGTCTAGTTTTCCTATGTAATTCAGTGGGGGAAACTGCAAAATGCTCACAGGATGAACTCAAATGACTCTGGGACTTGAGGGCCCATTTTCAATCTGTACCATCTCATTATCTTTAGGAACAGTTTGGACTGCTTGACTGACTGACAGGCATTAATAGCACTGGTCTGTATGTTATAATCACATTAACAAGCAGTAAACATGAAGTTTGTGTGCTGCCTGCCTCAATGGAACAATTGCACATCATGATCTGTGCATTTTGATCCCCACATCTGACACAGACCTTACCAAATTTTTCCCCATTAAAGGAATGTTAAATTATTTTACTATATTTTTGTGCAGATTCAGGATTGGCTGGCATTATTCTCAATATTTTCTGGAAGTTCAGTTAGGCTAAAGATACCAAACAGCTGATTAGCAAATCTGAAAATGCCTGCAAGAACACTTCTCAACCAGTTAAAAGTCACATAACCAGTATATGCAAATCTCTCTCACTGTGGAATGTGTAATTTTTGTGCTAAATGGAGAGACAGCACTGAATGCATCAATTCAGATTTAGCGAAAGTGCAAGGACGCAGTGAAGTATGCTTCACGGTGCACAGAGCTACCCAGCAGTTGTTAAAGGGCGAAGCAAACAAATGCAATCATTGCTTGGTTGTCTAATTAAGGAACAGATTTTTTTTAAAAAGGGGGATCTACAAAAATAGATATGTGACATCATGAAAAATGCTAAAATGAGTTATATGAGTGATTGTGACCACCATAAGTACAGAAATTGAACTATAGCTATCAAAGCACAGTGCAGATAACTGGGTCACCTTGAGTAGTTTAGTAGGCTTAATGCACTTTGGGAAGTGCATAGATTCACAACTCCTGAGTCAGAAGCTCCAGGTTCAAGTTCCACTCCAAGACTTAGCAACCAAAGAAGGCTCGACAGCCAAATGGATTTGAATATCAACCTGTTAATCCTTCCAACGACAGGTGGTAAGAGTGGAAAAGTCTCTAGTTAACCATGTAATAAAAAGAAGTTGGACCCATTCTCGTCACTATCCACAGTCCCAGGCTACAGCATGCTTGTTAAAGAGTATGTTGCCACAGCAACTCGGACTGCTTGCGGGGCCAGTTGTTTGTATGTACTGAGGTTAGCACAGAATGGCAATTAGCATGAAGGGAGACCAATAAATTCCTACCAGCATTTAAATAGAGAGTGAGCAGTAAGAACCAGGATGGTGTCTATTAAGGACAAAGAGGGTGAAATATATTGTCAAGGGTGCTAGGGTGCAATGATTGATCTCAGTGGGTCATGGAAGGCTGCTCAGCTCTGCACTTTGTGAACTGAGAGAAACAGGATACCCTCTAGGAATGAGCTGGACATGTGATTGCTGGCCTCACACAATATAGCTGTGCCTGGGCAGTCACAAGAGGAAGACATTTGGCTGAACAGCTACCCCAGCCTCCACTTACTAGTGTTTATGTTCATAAATCTGGGTGCAACCAAACTGCACAGCCATTTTGAGCCATTGCAAGCATATGTCCCAAGGATTGAGGTGACATTCCCAGAAAGATTGCAACATCGTCCAAATAACACTAATGTGTCCCTCTGTGCAAGGCGTGATGGTGAGATCCATTATCGTGCATCCTAATCGAGGTCATGACAGGGCGCATTGCCGTGGTCCCCCCATCAGAATGCAAATGCTGGACAGATGCAGTCACTCAAATGCCCTCTAATGTGATGATGTGGAGATGCCGACGTTGGACTAGGGTAAACACAGTAAGAAATCTCACAACACCAGGTTAAAGTCCAACAGTTTTATTTGATAGCAAAAGCCACTAGCTTTTGAAGTGCTGCTCCTTCATTAGGTGAGTGGGATTTCAGTTCACAAACAGGGCATATGAAGACACAGACTCAATTTACAAAATAATGGTTGGAATGTGAGTCTTTACAGATAATCAAGTCTTAAAAGCACAGACAGTGTGAATGGAGAGAGTGTTAAGCACAGGTTAAAACAATGTGTATTGTCTCCAGCCTGGACAGTTAGTGAGATTTTGCAAGTCCAGGCAAGTCGTGGGGGTTACAGATAGTGTGACATGAGCACAAGATCATCCTCGTGTGTGTGTGGAGTTTGGCTATCAGCGTGTTCAGCGACTCTGCGCTGTCGTGTGTCATGAAGGCCACCTTGGAGAATCGACAGCGGATGAATGAACGCCGCTGACAATCACCAAGCAAGATTTTTCCCTTCCTGTTGGGGCACACTTCAGTGGTCACGGGCATTCGGCCTCTGATCTTTGGGTAAGCGCTCTCCAAGGCAGCCTCCACAGCACAAAGTCACTGAGCAGAGGTTGATAGCCAAGTTCCACGCACATGAGAATGGCCTCAAGTGGGATCTTGGGTTCATGTCACGCGATCTGTAACCCCACAGCTTCCCTGGACTTGCAAAATCTCACTAACTGTCAGGACCAGCACTCTGTGGAGGAGGGAGAAGCTGGGCTGTCGCTATTCCACTAAAAGCACTTCAGGTACATAATCCTCATAGGTAAAGGCCACGGGTATTCCATCAATCATCATACTTGTAGATGTGCAATAGATGTGCAATGTCCCAGCGGATAGTGGGCCACTCAGCCAAACCCTGCAAAAGCTGGCACCACATGGAATGGGGGGGCACCCACTGCCTGTAGTTCTTAAACTTACAGTTGCTCTGAATTTCGAAATGAGTGATTCATTCCAGAGCAATATGGGCGACCTGTATGGCATCTCCCAATTGGCCAAACACAGCCAGGAGGTTACAGATGCCCTTTATGCGAGGGCTCATGTATAAATCAAATAGGACTGGGACCAGGCTAGCCAAGATGGCAAGGCAAGAGCTTCACCACCTTTGCAGCTTGCCCTAGGTGCAAGGTTTGATTGACTGCACCCTGTGGCCTTACATGTTCCAGGACACCTTGAGGCATAAAATGCAAAGGATACTAGCTCCTCAATCGTCAGCCCATTTGTAATCACACGAGGAGCTTCTTGTAGGAGTGTGCCAGTTTCCAAGGGAGCATCCATGACAACTATATCTTGGGCCACTCTCAGTTGCCAGTCATCTTTGAGGGAGAGTGGAGGGATGGCTCCTCGGGGACAACATATACACCTCAGGAGGTGACTGATGGTGCCAGTGCAGAGGTCACAAACACCCAACAGAGGCTTGTTACAGTGAGGCTCATATTGCAATGTACGTACTGGTGGAGTAGGCAGTTGGACTGGTCAAGATGCTGTTCAGGTGCCTGGACAGGTCATGGAATCTCCTATAATACACCCCCCAAAAAGTGTCCCACATCATTATAGTCTGCTGTGCTCTCCACAACTCGGCGCTGCAGGAGGGAGTCACATGGACCTGAAGGAGATGGGGGAGCATGGCATCTCCTCAGATGAGGGGGATGTCGAGGAGGGCGGTGAGGGTGTTGACACAGAGGAATAGGCGGAAGAAGCTCAGGCAGTGGCCAGGGGCCAATTGGGCCGAATGCTAGCGATGGCCTCATAGCACCTCACATTGGGATGAGCAGGACTAGGAGTGACTAGCTCTCCCACCATAGGAGACTAACATCTCACTAGTGATGTGATGCCAGCAGTATGTTCCCATGCTATTGCCATGCGCTATGGGCAGGGTGTTGAAACCATTAACCAGACTCTGAGGGAGAATTATGATAGCCTTTCCTGGCCCTGCACCCAACCCCTGGAATACCTAGATAACAAAGACACCTATGTTAGACTCCTGTTTATTGATTAAAGCTCAGTCTTCAACATCAATTATTCTTACAAAACTCATCTCCAAACTCCATGGCCTAAGTTTTGGCTCCTCCCTCTGTGACACATCCTGAACTTGCTAATCTACTGCAATTGCTACTGCAATCAGTAATTATAGGCAACAACACCTCCTCCACAATCATCCTCAACCATCCGTGCCCCACATGGCTGTGTTCTCAGCCTCCTACTATGCTCCTTGTACACCAATGACTGTGTGGCCAAATTCCTCTCCAACCTCATTGTCAAATTTGCTGACGACACCACCGTTGTGAGTCAGATCACAAACGATGATGAGATAGACTATAGGAATGAGATAGAGAATCTGGTAAATTGCTGTCGCAACAATAATCTCTCCCTCAATGTCAACAAAATGAAGGAGATTGTCATCGACTTCAGGAGGCATACAGGAGAACATGATCCTGTCTACATTAACAGGGACAAAGTAGAAAGGGTAGGGGCCTCAAGATTTAGATGTCCAGGTCACCAGCAATCTGTCCTGGTCTCCCCACCCTGACAAGTTAACAAAGCCCACCAACGCCTCTACTTTTTCAGAAGAATAAGGAAATTTGGGATGTCAGCTATGACTTTCAGCAACTTTTATAGATAAACTATAGAAAGCATTCTTTCCAATTGTATCACAGCTTGGTATGCTGCCCAAGATCCAAGAAACTCAAAATGTCATGAATGTAGCCCAATCCACCACAGAAACCAGCCTCCCATCCATTGACTCTGTCTACACTTCCTGCTATCGCGCTAGGCAGCCAGCATAATTAAGGACACCACACACTCCAAACGTTCTCTCTTCCACATTCTTCCATTGGAAAAAGATACAAAAATCTGTGGTCACATACCAACTGACACAAGAACAGTTTCTTCCCTGCTGCCATCAGACTTTTAAATGCACCTGCTTCCAGTTGAGCTGATCTTTCTCTACAATGTAGCTGTAACTGTAACACTACATTCTACACTCTCACTTCTTTTTCTATGAATGGTATGCTTTATCTGTATAGCACGCAAAAAATAATACTTTTCAGTATAAATACATGTGACAAAAATAAATTAACAAATCAAATCAAAACTTTGCATTGAGGACTGCGTAATGTTCTTCTTGTCCAAAGCAATATGTCTGACTTGGGCCTGACAGAGATCTTAATGATTCCTGCTATTGGATGGGCGTAACCTCCTCAGAAACAGGGGATGCATAGCGTCAGCTACTACAGGCCCCACTCACATTACAGATTCTGGAGTTCACATTCATTTTATAGCCAAGGCGGGCTCATAGAACATAGAACATAGAACATTACAGCACAGAACAGGCCCTTCAGCCTTCTATGTTGCGCCGACCAATATAAAAAGCAATGCCCCTCCAAACTAAACCATTCCCTTCTCTTCCATATACTTATCAACTAACCTCTTAAACGCCACCAAACTTGGCGCATCTACAACTGCTGCAGGCAGGGCATTCCACTCCCGAACCACCCTTTGGGTAAAGAACCTACCTCTGATATCCGTCCTATAACTATCACCCCTTAATTTAAAGCTGTGTCATGATCGCTTATTCATAGAATCACAGAAACCATAGAAACCTTACAGCGCAGAAGGAGGCCATTCGGCACATCGAGTCTGCACCTACCACAATCCCACCCAGGCCCCACCCCCAAATCTCTACATATTTACCCGCTAACCTAAACATCTCACGAATCTAAGGGACAAGTTTTAGCATGGCCAATCAACCTAATGCTCACATCTTTCGACTGTGGGAGTTGCTGTGGTTGAGTTTGTCTTGCAATAACACAGATAGGGAGAATGTAAGTGGGAGTTGTGAGATTGATGATGAAGTATGGTAGGCATGGGGCTTGAGTGGGAGCTGGAGTTTGAGGAGCTACTGCAGGAACATTATGACTATGGGAGGGAGAGCGGGAAGCTAATGGCTGGTGTTGGCAAACCCCAAGGTGGCTGGGTGAGAGGTGCAAGAAGTATGCAAAGAAGTGGGGATGGTTCACTCACTCTGGCTGAGGGAAAAGGATTATTTATCTTCTTGCGACACTGCTGCCCCATCCTCATCTGCAGTGCACTTACAATGACCAGAGCTGCCAATGTATCCGAGGTAGGGGTGCTGACTCTGATGGAATGGGGGTCATGGATTTTATGCCTCCATTCCACTCCATCGAGCATCCTGGGTCTTCTCTGTAAAGTGCAGTATTGGCTTCTTGGCTGCCATCCTGTAGTCATTGGGGAACAGTGCCAGAGTGTGTTAAGAAGCATTTATACTGAGTGTTTGCGGTAGTTAAGTTATTGCAGGGTGGGTGAATCAAATGGAACTTGTTGCTGGAACGGTGTGATATTCGTGGGCATAAAAATTATTACTCATGAGGCATAAGATTCAGTCCAAAATCAGGCTGGTGCAATTGGCGGGAAATGTTCCATTTATTGCATCAGAATCAACACTGCCTTTTTTTTTGGTAAGATTTCTCCCCTTGTAATTCTCCCATCATGGAAACAACTGTAGAATTTTGTGAACATAAGTGGAACAATTTTTTAACTATCCAGCTGCCAAATGGTCTGATTGGTAGATGTAACAAGACTCACATTGTTGAATCTTAAACTGGGAGACAGTTTGCAGCTTAGCAGCATCTCCTGGAAAGAAAAAGACATCATAGCAACCATCAAGCTGGAACATCTTTGTTTTTCAAATTTGGTGACTATCAATTTGCACACACAACTTGCTAGGCAAAGAATTTTACTCTATAATTATAATATTTTATGAAAATTTTAAAAATCTATCAATAATAAAATAAAGCAAACAGCATAGATGTAGTGCAGAACACAGTAGATAAGTGCATGCAGAAGAAAAGAATAGAAAGATATGTTAGGATAAGGTGAACTAAAGGTGGGAGGTTGTGTTTGTGAAATACTGGCACAGATCTATTGGTCAGAAAGCCTGTCTCAGTACTGTAAATTCAATGTATCAAGTGGTTATGCCAGTTATTAGTCACTTTGATGATCATGCCGCAAATTGGATTTGCTGCAGTTCCTATCCAGTTGAGTGATGTGCTCAGAATGGTATCTCTCCTTTACAGGCCAGCATTGAGAAGCATCAGCAGGCAAGACCTTATAGTGAGCAGAGTTGAATTTTTTTTTCTGGTGAATGCACACACTGATACCATTGAAGAGTTGAAGCCCATTCAATAAAGATTGGCTTTTGTATAACTCAGAACCTTACCAGCCATCACAAAATAATTTAGAGATCTTGCAACATTGCACTTTGAAGGTTTCTGTCCTTTCTTCCCGAGTTAAAAGAGGACAGGCTGTTTCTGCTGTTTCGCAGCCAATTCCAGCACTTTGAAGTCTGGATCCCCAGTAGGATCCCAAGAGACTTATAAAGAAGCTTCTACACTGACTATTTTCAGTTGGGGCAACACGATAACAACTGTTTAGCACTGCTGTCTCACAGTGCCAGGCACCCGGGATTGATTCTGGACTTGGGTCACTGTCTTTGCAGAGTCTGCACGTTCTCCCTGTATCTAAGTAAGTTTCCTCCCCCAATCTGAAGGATGTGCTGGTTAGGTGCATTGGCCATGCTAATTTCTCCCCTAGTGTATCCAAACAGGCACCAGAGTGTGGCAACTAGGTGATTTTCAACTTAATTGCAGTGTTAATGTAAGCCTGCTTGTGACATTAATAAATAAACTTACATACCCTTGAGAGTTTTAAGGATAGGGTTAATTAGACTGTTGCTAATGTTTTACAGATCTTGATTTATCTTCATGCTGTTGTAATTGAAACTTCTGGCATTTATTCTCATCTTCAGCCCCAGCCGCCTCCATATTAAACCAAACATCCTCCACTATTTCTGTCAGCTTCAGCATGATACAACCATCAAATATATTTCCTCTCTCCTTCTCTTTCAGCATTCCTAAGGAATCATTCCCTCCATGACACTCTAGTCCATTCCTCAGTCACTCCCAATGCTCCGTTCATTTTCCATAGCACCTTTGTGTGGGAGATACAACAGCTATCCCCTACCTCTTCCCCTCTTACCTCCGTGGCCCCAAATGAAATGACAATTTACTTGCACTCCTTTCAATTTTGCATACAGTATTCATTGTACATATACAGAGGAGACCAAATACAAACTTGGTGACCACTATGCAGAACACTTCTGTTCTGTCCATATGTCCTTGCTCCCACTAGGATATTGCTGGAAGTGTGTTCCAGTGAACTTCAAAAGGAACTCATGGAACAGAGTTGAGGAGGAACATCTTCACTCAAAGAATGGTGAATCTCTGGAATTCTATGCCCATTGAAGTGTCGGAGGCACAGGTAGATAGATTTCTGATAGATAACGGAATTAAGGGTTATGGGGAGCAGGCGGGATAGTGGAACCAATCCACTTCAGATCAGCCATGATCTTGTTGAATGGCAGGGCAGGCTCAAAGGGCAAGATGGCCTACTCCTGCTGTTATTTCTTATGTTCTTATATTCTTAACACTGTAGGGAAAATTCTTTGATGCTGCTCATTATAACCGAGATTCCTGATGCCCTATTGAATCAAGCATGAAAGCCCAAACAAGATTCTCACCAGCATCAAATCCACAGTCCCCTTGGTACTGCTGATATCTGGTGGGCAGTGCCAAAATACCCCCTGGGCATGGGCGCTTTGCCTATTGGGCACTACCAGGGAGCACAGGCTGGCACGGCCAGAGTGCTCATGCCCAGGGGCACCATCCCTCACTATTGCCCAGCTTCCTGGGTAGGCCCCGATTGCCTCCTCTTCCCTGAATGTGGGGAGTAGTCTAAATGCTAGTTCCCGGAATGTGGGGAGTAGTCTAAACCCATCAGAATGAAATACTCTTGGCAGGGTGGGAGATTCAATCGGAACCCAAAATTTCCCGATAATCATATTGAATACATATTTAAAATACTTTTCAAAAAGATTCAAATGACTTACCTGTTTTCTGACCAGCGAATGTACACTAGCTCTGGAAGATGCATGTGCATCCCTGGCACATGCAGAAATCTCAGTACAAAGCCAGCAATGTGCATCTCCCACTGCAAACCACCAGAAGAGTTGTGGGTTGCAATGGGAAAATCACTGCCCCGAAGTGTGACCAGACACCTTTGAAGTACTTTGATTGACAGGAAATGTCAGTTTCACTGGGAGGGATTCCCCTTTGTAGCCTGAATCAGCTGCAGGTACTGCATAGCCACTTTGAACTGCTGATATTGATAGCTCCAGAGCAGATCAAACATTTCATTGTTGATACAATCAATATATGCTCCAGCAAAAGTTAAGCACTTCTTCTTTTCACCACAGCTGTTCAGTTGACCCCATTTTTTTTTAACACTGCAATTTCTTTTCAAGTCTCTAACCCCTCGTAGAGAGCATTCTAATCATGTTTTTTTTTTCTCATTGGCTTCTTTTCTTTGCCCACAAGCTTCTCACTGAGCTCATAAGCTTCATTGTTAACAGTTTTACTCCAATTGTGTTTCTCTGCCAAGCTTCAAGATTGCAAATGCTGTGGTATTTATCTCTGAGATAAAGGGAAGATTTCTCTGAAGTGCATAAAATTTTGAGGGGACTTCAGCAGATTGCATATGGATAGACATATTTCCTTTATGAGTAATGAGTAACCAGGTAGTATGATTAACAGCAATAGGCTGAAGGATTAAATGGAAGTTGAGGAGAAATTATCTTATCCAGAGAGTTGGGGTGGAAAATCTGTTAGCTGAAGATGAAAACCTTGTCTCTGGTATGCTGGAAATCTTTGAACTGCTTATTTCACATTAAATTTCATTGCCCTTTAAATTTTCAAGCCTCTGATCATACTGAGAAGTCTAACTGTTTTGAAATGCATTGTTTACATTCAATCCATTACCTTAAACTAGCCTATTGATTGACAGGTCAAGGCTATTTCATGATAGGCAGTTAATTTGACAGTTTTTAATTCTCTTCACTGAATAAATCTGAAGTGCTTCCTCTTTTCAACTTGCTGTGGTTTCTAACTGCAGTTTTTTTAAACAGGCTTCCTCCTTGTTCTGAAGTTCTTATTAGAAAGACCAGGTACACAGCCCGTCTGCTTTCTTTTCATAGTGGGCTTTTTTCAACCTCTTGTGCCAAAATGGCATGACTGAACTGCAGATGTTTGAGCCTTAGAAGATGCCGGTACAACTCCCCCTGCCATCCTGGTAATGACATCTTGGCAGTGACACCCTGGTAGTGACCTGAAGGAGTAAGGCCTAAAGGTAAATAGTAAAGGGGAAGGAGAACTGAGAGAAGAGGAGTGGAGGGGAAGGAAGGGGCGTTTGGTGACCCCCATATCAAAGTATCTTTCATGCGGGGGCAAGAGGTGAGACCTCTGGTCATAGGGTGCGGGTGGGGTGGGAGAAAGTCAGGTTACCCTTACGCCAGCGTGGTGACTTGTAAACTCAAATGTTGGGACATGAGGTTGTTCTTCTGTAGTGAAGGTTTTGGAGGTACTGTCCTTGTCTGTGCAGAGTGTTGGGGGGGCGGGGTTGCTATATCTCTAGTGGTGGGGAAGGAGGGGGTCCGTCAATGAACTTTGAGAGATCAGGGTGCCCTTTTTAAATGGTACCTGATCTTGGTGAAACTTGGTGGCTGGCATGTTTCCTGTTGGGGATATTTTCTCAATGAAAGATGGTTGAATGCCACCACTGCAATGCCAGTAAGAAACATTCTGCATTTTGCGCTGGCAGCAGCACTTAGATTTCATTCAGGAGAATTGTAATCAAAATTACTTTTCCACTTAACACCTTACAGCCTTCTGGACTTCAACAATTTTAGATCATTGTCTCTGTCTTCATTTTATTCGCTGTTGTCCCTTTTTTTTCCCTTTTGTTTCTTTCTTATTTCCTTTACTTCGGATTAGGATGGCTGCTTTTCTGCTATTTATGCCTGCTCTGGACACATTTTTTATGTCTTTACTTGTCCCACTGCCTTTCCCTTTGGCTTTAATTGTGCTATGAGCTATTTTATCATTTAATCTCTGCTGCCTTCCACCGCATCTTTTCTTTTGTTCTTTCTACACACACAGCCTTCCTCTTCCCATCTATTACACTTGTTCACAGTCTATTACATTTCTAGCTTTTCTCAGCTTCTGATGAAAGGTCACAGACCTGAAATGTTAATTCCACTCTTTTCCCTTGGATTTGACAGAAGTAGGTGTTTCCAGCTCATTCATATCTTTAAAAATTTAAATTTCCAGCAACTTCATTATTTTGCTTTCACTTTTGCCTGTTCAGAATAAATCAGTTGAATTGAAATGACCATTGATTAGGACTGGCCTAAAGCCATGCCAGTTTAGTAACAAGTTCCACAAAGGGCAACATCCACAAGTGCATCATCCTTTGTCAGAAGCAGGGAGTTGACATGGAATTGTTCAGACTAATAACTAAACATTCTAGTTTGTGCAATAGGACACTGTAATAACTCAGGAAGCCCGACTGGAAAGTAACATAGTTTATTTACAGAATGCAAAGGAAAGCCACTACCACAGTATATACACTAGTCCCTGCCTAGGACAAGTAGTTCAGGCAGGGACTGTTTCTGCCTTACAAAAGATAAGAAATAACTACCAACTGGGTAAGGCATTGCCTGTTATCAGGGAACTCATATTCAACAAGTCCCACAGGGAGATCAATCAGTGTTTCCCTATGGAACTTGTGGGGGTTATCAGAAACACAAAACTAGTGCAGTGGAATTAGCAATAAGATAACATTTTTGGGAAGTTTGCTGATCAACAGAAAAAATAAGTTGATCAAATTAAACGCTTTGAGAAGTGAACATGGGACCAGGAAGAGCAGGCCATTCAGCCCTTCAACTCTGTTCTGTCATTGGATGAGATCATGGCTGATCTGTATCCTAACTCCACAGACCTGCCCTAGCTCCTGAGGCCTGTACTCCAGTGACTAGCAAAAATCCTGATCTCTTTTAGAAAATCATTAATTGTGCCAGCATCTACTTGTTTTGTGGAAGAAAATTCCACATATCAATCCTCCTTTGTTGTGAAGAAGCATAATCTAGATTTTCTGCTCAATGGCCTGGCTCTGAATCCAACTATTGAAAAAAATATATTTCTGCTTAAAGTAGCAATTCCTTTCAAAATCTTAAAAACCCCAATTAAATCAATCTTTTATATTCCAGAGAAGACTAACCTATTTTATGTTCTCTCTCCTCATAATCTAATCCTTACAATCCTAGTATTCTGGTGATTCTGCATTGTACCTATCAAGACCAATGTATAACTTCTAACATGCAATGCCTACAACTGTACACAGTGCTCCAAATCTAGTCTAAATAACTCTAAAGTTTATTTATTAATGTCACAAGTTACATGAACTCTGCAATGAAATTATTATGAAAATTCCCTAATTGCCACATTCCGGTGCCTCTTTGGATACGCTGAGGTGGAATTTAGCATGGCTAAAGACGTCTTTTAGATAGTGAAAGGAAACCGGAGCATCCAAAGAAAACCCATGAAGACATGGGGAGAATGTGCACAGCCCACAGAACCAGTGACCCAAGCCAGGAATTGAACCTGGGATCGAGCACTGTGAAGCAGTGTTGTGCCCTGTACCACCCTGCTTTGTACTGCTTTGTATAGCTGTAACAAAACTTCACCCCCTTTATGTTCCAGCCCTCCAATTATAAAAGCTAACATTTAATTCACTTTTTATATTATTGAGCAATTTGGAGGGACTGACTTGCCAGAAGAGATCATGATGAGATTCAAAAAATGTCCTTCTCCTTGAACTTGAGGGTAATAAAAAGCTGGACAATCCCCAGGTACAGCAGGGAGCCTTTGGGCCTACCTAATCTTAGCTTCTCCCCAGCTGCTTAATGCAAAAAGCAATCCATAGCCGTCTGATCACTGAACACAACTCCTCTGGAACATTTCCACCCCCAAGATCACTGGGGAACATTCTGCTGGGTTCAAATTTACAGCCTCCTGCTGTCAACTTCTTGCTCCCATCAGCCAAGGGCCTGTCAATCTGACCAGATCTGGGCTGGAATTTAATTAAGGCTCTGCAGTGAGATATATGTGCCCCACTCATCTACATACATTAGCCAGAACTGAGCTATTCACTTCACCCCCAGGTAAAATCTAGGCCTCATTGTTAACCTATCCTATTGATATGAGCAGTAAATGATACGTAGGAACAGATCTACCCTCCCTAATAGAGGATTACAGTAGAGGATTTATGAAGCAATATTGTGTATAACACAAATATCTCCTGAACCTTTCCTGGGAAGTGAAGATTTTACAGATAAGCTGTAAGATAGGCAATGGGGTGTGACGAGAGATAAGACAAATTGAAATTTCTTCAAACGTGATTCTGCAAATTTAGTATTTTTTTTTAGTTTTGCATCATCTTCTTCCATTTTGAGCTTTTTTTTTCCTTTTCATCCAAAAACAGGCAAATTTCTCCAGTTATGCACTGTACCATTGCCATTTGCTAGCTCTCTCTACTGCCGTGTTGCAATTGCTTCTTAGAATGGAACAAATTACCACTCGTGATTCAGCATGACTGTGCTGGGAATTTACTCCAAGCCACTCTTGCCCCGGCACCATGCTTTCAGAAGTATGAGTGAAAGATCTTATTTTCACACATCAATGCCATTTCTGCCACATTCCCAGTGAAGTTGTGGACACAGCTGGGAGCAGTTCATGAGAAAGTAACCCCCACACTGACCCACCTCCCAACTCCCACACCATGATGATCCTTCCATCCTCATCACTCCTTCTGCTGCCAAATTCCTTCTCCCATCAACCAAAAGGTAACCTGGCCACATGTCATTCCCAGAAGCTTTATTTAATTAATTTGGGCAACACGGTAGCATGGTAAACAGTGCTGTCTCACAGCATCAGGAACCCAGGTTTGATTCCAGCTTGCATCACTGTCTGTGTGAAGTTTGCACGTTCTCCCCGTGTCTGTGTGGGTTTCTTCTGGGTGCTCCAGTTTACTCCCACAATCCAAAAGACATGCTGGTTAGGTGCACTGTCCATACTAACTTGCTAATTAGTGTCAGGGGGACTAGCAGGGTAAATACATGGGCTTACGGCGATAAGATCTAGATGTGATTATGAACAGTGCATACTCGATAGGCCAAATAGCTTCCTTCTGCACTTTAGGAATTCTATGATTCTATGAATTAAAAGCTTGCTTGGTGAGGTTCTTGCCATTTTATACCTTTAACTGACATCAAGTGTTGTTGCCATAAGGTACATTATAAGCAGATGGTCCATATTCCATTTATTCCAGCATACCAGTGGCTCAAATAGAGTTTAGGGTAGTCTCTAGAAACCATAAATTGGTGTGTAAAATTCTTTTAGTAGTGATTTCAGATGTTTTGGACATTGATGGAGAGATATCCTTTTTCTGAAGGTGCTTTGACCATTGGCACACCATGATAGTGACCACACTTTCAGAAGTAACTCATTGACTGCATAAAGTGCCTTTACTCATCCGCTGGTCACGAGAAGCATTAGATAAATGTAAGTCTTAATGTCACCACTTTAATACCATACCAGAATGACAGCCCAAATGGTGCACTGAAATCTCTAGAGCATGACTCAAATTCATGAACTTCTGACTCAGCCACCAATTGTGACAAACTGAACCACAGCATAGCCAGAGATCTGAAAAATAACGCTATATTAATACATGCTTAGTAGGTGCAGCTTCTGTAATATGCAGGGAAAAGAATCAATTTATCATCATCCCTAAATTCTACATTTTACTTCATTATTTGATTGCCAGCCTTAGTCAGATGGTTCCAAGGGGTACCAAGAATTTCAGAACTATCATGTTCCACGCATACTAGCAACAAGAGCACATTTCATGTTGAGACTTTGGCCCTTTCATATCTAAAATGTGTGCAAATCAAGGTATCATCATGTGACTCTTCACTAATTTTATTATCGATTCCAGGATTAGTTCTTAACAACTCCTTGTTGACATGCAGCCAGTCTCAATCATTTTTCAAATATTTGTAAATTTGTCAGTTTGTGATCCAGTGCAGTCTCAAACGCTTTGATATTGCATTTCCAATACAGCAAGTGCTCACAATTCAACATGAAAATACATCTAAATTTATTTCACAGGTATATGTAGATACTTGCCAAAATATGTAGAGGAAATCTGAATGTTATTAACTGACTCTAGGAGACAAGAGGTTGAAGAAGGGCTTTGGAGTGTCATTTTTTATTGTGTCCCAGTGCATCTCAGTCAGACAGGTGTTGTGTAAAGCCGTGCACGGGACCTCTGACCTTCCTATAATGCTGAAGAGAATCTCTGTATTGTGAGGATCAGTGGGAAATTCTTCCGTTCCTTGTTTGAAATGGACAAGCCTGTTCCTGAGCCTCATAGTGGAAAAGAGAGGATATTTTAGTCCCCATCCTAGTGCCCTGTACTATCATTTCATTTTTAGTAGAAATCTCTAGGGTGGTATGGAATAGAATTATATGGTCCCAGGTTCCCATCTTTGCTGAATGTGAACTGCTCATTTCAGCATGCTCCCAATTGGCCTCAAAACCTTCTATGAGCGTAATAAAGTAGGCAGGAAAAACTGCCACACATATCTGATTGAGTGAAGATACCTACTCCTCATTCTGATTTAGTTGTCACTCAGTCTGCAGCAGTTACATTCTTGAGTTAGAAAGTGGAGCCATTCCAGATACTTCAGGCTGGATTGTGCTGATTGGCTGAAGATCCCAGCAGCAGGATCATTTCAGGTTGGTGCACCTTTCTACTTGAATAGTGGGACCAATAATGGAAAGCTGGCTAGTAATAGGGAGTTTGTGCTAGCAGTGAGTCTGATGATGTCATCTTTAAAAGCCGGTTTGCAATCTCCACGAGAGAAGGCTGATGAGGGGCTGTGACAAAAGACTGTGTGTATGTGGAGGGATGGCTAGAGTGCAAAGAAGAGTCACTCCATGTTTCACTGGAAGACCATCTGCAGGTGATACAGGAAAGAAGTGAGGCTGGGAGGAGGAGGCAGTCAGCCTCTTGGTTGGAAGTGGTTAAAGAGCAGCTGTGGCACTAACTGAAGTGCAGTGGTGGAAGCACTTCAATGATCTAGCCCAAGGACCAGTGAGTTGAGGGGCATGCATGATGGGAAGGTGGCGACATTCCCTAAGCCCTCACAAATCCAATTCAGTCAGTTTCTCTACAGTTTGTCTGCCTTTTTTTTTCACTGTAACCAAAATATGCAAATCTGTGTGCAAGTGTCTATGCGAAGCTGTGTATGCGGGCAGAATTAAATCCAGTGGTAGGGGTTTTGTTTGCCAGCTGGACAGCCAGTGAGGACCTGTATCACCTCCTTTGGAGAAAGCTCCACTATATAAGGTGCCAGATAGGCACAAATGGCCAGTGGCAGGCAAGCCTTCCACAGAATCAAGGACTGTGAGCAGGAAATTCCCAATTCCTCCCTGGGAGTAGCTAGCCAATCACTGGCTCAGGATGAGAAGGACCCAGGCCATAGGATAGTGAAGGTGGGATGGCGATCAGGGGTTAGAGGGAAAGTCATGGACTAAAGTGTGAAGGGGAAGTATGTTAATGATGTGTGAGAGAGAGTGTGTGTTTATGTGTGAGTATGAGTAATGTGCATGTATGAGCATGTGTCAGTGTGTGCACAGATGGAAAGAGAACACCAATGCTTAACAACATTCACTGTCTCAGCTGACATTAGAAGAAAGACTTCCAGACAAGGTACAGAAAAGATCTCAACGGGACTGTTGCTCAGTGACCACAGGAAGGGCAAGCTGTTAAGATCACGAGAGAGTTGAGAAATTGAATTTGCATCTGATTTCTCACTCCTTGTAATCTTACCAGCACTGGATTTCCAACAAGGTGATTGTAGTATTAAAATGCTATGTTAAATAGCATTTAAATATTACAAATCAGCTTGGGATGCTATCATTCGAGCCCACCTACCTCTGAGGCCTCGCTGGTGAACGTTCTCTCTAGTGAGGATCACATATGGTCCCCATCAACAGGGACCAGACATAATGACATCGCCAATAGAACTGGAGGCCATTGAGGCCCCCACTAACAATGCCATCTTGTCACCCTGGCCCTGTCATCCTAGCACAATATCAGTGCCCACCTGGCAGTGCCAAGGGGCTGGGGTCTTAGAAGGATGAGTTCTAAGGGATGGGGGCCAGATAAAGAGGGTTGATCAAGGGAGAAACCGCTGCACACTCTGTAATAGAGATTAATGGGGGGGTGGGTGTGTGATTGGGGGTAGGAGGGACTGCCGCGCACTGTGCAACTGCAATCGGGGGGAAGGAAGTGCTGCACACTCTGTAATCAATGATTCACAGTTCATGTGTGTTGTTGGGGCGGAGGGGGGTGGGGGGGTGGGGAGGCCGTAGAGAACATTTCACTGTGCGGGGGAGTGATGATTGGCCATGAAGACCAGTTATAACTGGGGCATGTTTTTTGATGTGCAGTTGTGCCCTCTGCTGCTATCAGCCAGCTTTCAGATGAGCTAGGCCCTACTTACTCCCCCTGCTCAGACCAGGGGGAGTAAGAAACCAGTTTTAGGCTTAATTTTTTTGGCAGTCAGGTAAGATTCAATTTCTAAGTCGTCTAAAAAGCAGTGCAAATTTTTTTTGTTCTCATGCTCGGTTGGCACTTAAAATTGTTTTGGTAACATTGCCCCCAGTATCTTTGGATAAGGTATGGGAAAGATGTTAATGAGACTGTACCATAGTATCTTCAGATATAATACAAGAAAGGTATAAATGAGGCTATAACCTTTAGACAAGATACAGGAAAGATATCAATGTTATTGTATCTCAGTATCTTCAGACAGAAGCAAAAATGTGGAAAGTAATCAGAGGAAAGACCTGTGCCTGCAACCATGAATCCTTTGATGAATGTTCAGACCACTAAATTACTCAATCCTTTGCTTATTGCTGCTATAAAATGTATACAAATCATTTGGGAGTCATCTATTTTTACCACATAGACAATAGCTGAATATCATGTGGAATATTAAGTTTTGAGATACAATTATTTATGCTAATTGTGAATTAATTCCAGTAAATTTGTACAAGGTGGTCAGCAGTAAAAAAAATTCTTGTTGCTTTATGTGAAGTGTAAGATAGCCAATTTCCATGAAGCGAGAAAGCAAAATTCAGATGTGGGTGCCAGAATCATACCGTCCAGCCCACCATGGAATCGGAGCAACAATGAAAATGCCAGCTGACCTTGAGCGGCAATTTCCAATCACACTCCAGTGAGGCTGTAAAATCCTGCCCATAGTGCCACTCCTGGCATCGCAAACTCCTACCTGGTTTACTCTGGGGCAGACTGCATTATGAGTCACTAACTCTGCAGCCTGTACAGAAATCTCTCAGGATACGGATCACGTAGGCATATCCCAACACGCTGAATTGACACTATCCTGACTTCACACAGTCTAACAAGCTGATATAATGCCGTGATGCTATATTTGGATAATACAAGTCCTGACAATGCCTGAGGTAAAAAGAAGCCTGAAGCAATAATAAGATTGGCTTTGCAGTGTCATTATTTAAAGGGCCAGGCATTCTATTTGCAAGCAAGTTATATTTTTTCGAGAATTTTCCATTGGAAAGTGTTTGCAAATGCCGTGCAGTGTTTTGGATGTTTTAGTCCATTTGCCAGAGAATATGAAAAGCAAAATACTGGGAACATTGCTAATCTGCTAGAGAGTATTCATTCATCTTCATATGGTGGGCAGGATAGTGGTGATTAGTGCCTACAAAGGCTACAACAGGTTTGGAGACAGCATTGTCAGTGCTTCTGTGTCTGCAGATTGACAGCGAGAGAGAGCAAAAGTTATGGAGCTGTGAGGCGGTCTCCTGATGTGAAACTGGACTGCTCCGTGTTTTGTGAGAGTGACAACAGGGCAGCCAGTAAACCCAGCATTTTGATCCCATTCAATTCTTTTCTGTAAACTGAACCATCAAAGTCCTCACCAGAGTCTTCCACAACAGTCTGCTACATTGACCTCTGATCATGGCAAAAAAATACCCTTTACGCCTAGGATACACCCTATTTCTCTCTGGTGACTCATATTTATTGATTCCAAGTGTATACAAGCTTCCAAGATAAATACATGCCAACGGATGGATTACAAGAATCAGGTGAAATGATGAACTCTTGTCACTGCTGGTTGAAGATCAATCATCTGAGTCCTGGGAAGCTACTGCAGGAGTTCGTTAAGATAGTGTCCTCAGCCCAACCATCTTCAGTTGTTTCAACAATGACCTTCCCTCCATCATGAAGTCAGAAGTGGTGATGTTCTTTGCTGACTGCGCAATTTTCAGCACCATTGTGCTGAATGGTGGGATTCTGTGGTACTGTGTGACTCTTTGGTGCACGCTGTGCCACCATGCGGGCGATGGCACCATGGTTAACATCGCTTCCTCACAGTGCTAGGGACCCGGTTCAATTCTCGGCTTGGGTCACTGTCAGTGCAGTGTCTGCACATATTCCCCATGTCTGCATGCGTTTCTTCCAGGTGCTCTGGTTTCCTCCCACAGTCTGAAGATGTGCAGATTAGGTGAATTGGCCATGCTAAATTGCCCCTTAATGTCAGGGGAATTAGCTATGGATTACCAGGGGGTAAGTGCAGGGGTCAAGGCATAGGGCCTGGTGGGATTGTAATCAGTGTAGATTCGATGGACCAAATGGCCTCCTTCTGCACTGTAGGATTCTATGATCAAGGGATTTGTAGCTCCTTAGATATTGGAGCAGTCCATGTCCAAATGAGCAGGTCTTGGACAATTTTTAGCGCGTTGTGATAAAGTGGCAAGCAACATTTCTGCCATGTATGTGCCAGAGAATGACCATCTCCAACAAGAGATAATCTAACAGTCAGCCCTTGACATTCAATGGCATTACCAAGGCTGAATATCCCATTATCAAATTCTGGAGGTTACTATTGAGCAGAAACTGAACTGAACCAGTCATATAAATACTGTGCCAAAAGAATAAGTCAGAGGCTAGGAATTTTGTGACAAGTAACCCATCTCCTAACTCTCCAGTGTCTGTACACCATCAACAAGTCAGGTGTCTAATGGAATACTCTTTACTTAACAGGATGAATGCAACTAAAAACAATATTCAAGAAGCTTGTTACCATTATGGACAAAGCAACATGCTTGTCTGGCACCCCATAGTACCATAGAATCCCTACAGTGCAGAAAGAGGCCATTCAGCCCATTGAATCTGCACTGACTTTCTGAAGAGCATCTCATCCAGGCTCTTCCCTCTGCCCTAACTCTGCATTTACCATGGATAATCTATGTAACTAACACATCTTTGGACATTACGGGGAATTTAGCATGGCCAATCACCTAAGCTACACATCCTTTTGATTGGTGGAAGAAATTGGAGCACCTGGAGAAAACCCATGCAGACATGGGGAGAATGTGCAGACTCCACATGGTCACCCAAGGCCAGAATCAAACCCAGGCTTGGGGCTATGAGGCAGCATTGCGGACCACTATACCACTGTCTCGCCCCACCCACCACCTTAATCATCCACTCCCTCCACCACCAACACAAGTGCAGCAATATGTCCCAGCCATGTGATGCAACTCATCAAGGATCCTTTGACAACACTTGTCATACCAAAAACTCTACCACCTTGAAGGACAAGGGCAGCACACACATGAGAACACCATCACGTGCATGTTCCCCTCCAAGCCATGCACCACCGTGTACTGAAACATGTATCACCGTAATTTCACTATTGTTGAGTCAAAGTCCTGGAACTCCCTCCCTAATAGCACATTGGGTATACCTACATCATTTGGAGTTCAGTGGTTCATAAAGGCTCAATTAGGGATGGGCAGTAAATGTTGGCTTTGCCAGTGAACCCACACCCCATATAGGAATAAATATAATAAGTAGTGTTGTTTTGTTTCTTCCCTTTCTCAACTTGGATCTGCTATGACTAGCTAAGCAGCAGCTTGCATGTCTGAAAGCAGGATTCAGAAAGCGAAGGTCTATATGAGGGAAGGGAGGTAGATTGAGAAGCAATAGGGCACTGACCACACCATCATCAACTTGTTTATCATGCCAGACAGTCGAATGAGGGTGTGCAGTAAGTTGAGAAGGAGATGCTATCATTCTCATTGCTCTGAACCGAACCAGCTGTCAGGCTGTCTGTCTCAACCAGCACCATGATTCAGGAAACTAACTTTTATCTCGAGCTCAAATAATAGAGGTGGCCTTGCTCTCTGGTGGCTCTGCTGTACTCCATTTAAAGCACAATCATTGGGAGTAATGCTATCTGTGTTGCCTGAGTCCTTGGATGGAGATAGTTTTCTGTATCCTGGGATACAGGTCAGAATTGATGTGGTTGAGAGTAATGAGAATGTTAGCATCTTCAGCTTATGTCCTCAGCACGTCCTTATTTGCCTATTTGGCATTATGCATTGTCTATGCTTCCCCATGCCCCCACCACCTGCTACGATTTCCGTGGTGGGCAGGATGAAGAAATTCCTCTCATGTTCTCAAAGTGATGTTGTCAAACTTTTCTGACTCAGAGCCAAGAACGTTCACCATTAACTAAAGCTGACCATTCTCTGATATATCCAAAAGGTAGAACACGAGTAAAACTGTTTGTAAATGTCGTGATGGTGAATACATTAATAAAAAGATTTCTGCGCGGCAGTGCAAAGCATGATTATAAATAGCATTCAGACAATTTACTCTGTCATAATTCTAATGATGTTTAGATTCTTTTCAATCTCTTCTTTGCCTCTCTGCATTTTCCCCTTAATATAAATTATAACTTAATCTGGAGACAATATTAGAAGGCTTGGATAAGAAAAACCAGTAAAATCACATATTGAATGAAATGTAAAACGTTATTTATTGCAGTTAAACATTTCATTTCAATAAATACATTATAATGATCTTGGACAGTTTAACACTGCACAGCAGTAATTGGAACTCAGCTTTTAGCTGCATGGAATATGTAATCTTTATCTCGCTGATTATAGTTCCACTGTGTTTTATTCAGAAGTCATCACTTTTGGTATATGCTTTGTTTAACAAACTGGCCTGGCTTTCTGAATGCTGACCACTTTGTATGATGTTCCACATCCTTCACCTCTCTGTTGGCAGTCATGTCTTCAAACTTAGGGACCGAAACCCTAAATTTTGCTCTGTCTCTTTCTTCCTCTCCAACTGCCTTCAGAAAAACACCTTAAAATCAGCCCCTCTGTCTAAACTTTAGCATATCTGTCCTATTCACCTTTAATGTGATTTAGCATCTAATTTTGTTTAATTATGCTCTGTGAAGTGCCTCAGGATGTGTTATTACATTAGGAGTGCAGTAGAAAAGCAAGTTGTTTTTTGTTAAAGAGCCTATTAAAAGAGTAATGTCTCCATGAAAAATTAAGATCAATCCCTTCGTTCTTGGCTTGGAGACAGAGATAAGTAAGAATTAAGCTACAGCAACTCTTTTCCACAACAATTATTTAAGAATTTTTCACAATTCACATCATGCTTTTGTGTTTTGTAAACAAACAAGAAAAGATTTATCAAGAGGTTTTGATATTAAGGTGCTGTTTTCTTTCAAAGATTGCATTTCTCAGCATCTCTTGCAGCATGCAAAATATGCAAATAGAACAGCATTGTCTTTTCATAAAAGCAAAACTATTCTTCATTTGTCGGTTAAGTCAATCAAAAGATCAACCAATTGCCGCAAATCTTGAGTATTACTTGTCGGCAAAGGGCCTCTTCTTATCATAAGTTTCTTCTATGCAGAATGGTTTTAGAGGGCCTGATAATCTATTACACTGCGTAAGAATGATTGGAGATTTTATCATCATCTTTCACATTCTGGAGATACAAGAAAAAATGGAACATTCTAATAAAACATGATCTGATGGAGCTCAAAGAGTATCTTCAAGCAGAAAGTGGCCATCATGGTTCTCGCCTGAGGAATCCATTGTATAAAATCTGAACAATGCAGGTCTTTCAGCACACACAGAAGTATTGAAGACAGCCTGAGCAAACTAGTCTCTCTGTGAGCCTTTCCACAAAAATCCTCCAAATACTATTAGCACCACTGTCCCCTGCCTCCTTATTACATTCCCCCAGTCCTATTTGCCCATTTCTGCTGCCCTAGGTTGGCTAATGTTCCTGATACAGAAGAGCAATTCAAAATGGCTGTAGCAGCCACCTGCTCGTTGCCAGTCTGTCACCTAAAGTTCAAACTCAACTCCAGTGCACGTTGGCAGGTGAATGAACCCTAGGAGGTTTATAATAGTGGAAACCAATTCTGCCCACGCACAATATCCACATCCTTCCAATAGTGAATCTTGGATAACAATCATGATCAGGAACCCTGAACTATTCTCCCTCTCCCGAGTCTACCTCAGAAGAGCAGCCAGCATAATCAAGGATCCCATGCGTCTCGGACATATTCTCCCCACCTTCTTCCATCAAGAAAAAGATACAAAAATCTGAAGTCACATATCAATCGACTCAAGAATACCTTCCTTCCTGCTCCAATCAAACTTTTGAATGGACCTACCTCATACTAAGTTGATCTTTTTCTATGGCGTAGCTATTCTGCACTTCTTCTTTAATTATCCCCTATCTACTCTATGAACGGTATACTTTGTCTGTATATTTGCAAGTGCAGTGAAGGCTTAACAGGCTGATTCCAGGTATAGCGGGGCTGATGTATAAGGAGAGATTGAGTAGGTTAGTATTGTTTTCTCGAGTTCAGATGAATGTGGGGGGATCTCATGGAAACTTATAAAATTCTAACAGGCCTAGACAAGTCAGATGCAGGGAAGATTTTCCCAATGGTGAGTGTGTCCAGAACTAGAGGTCACAGTCAGAGGACTTGACATAGACCATTTAGGATGGAGATGAAGAGATGTTTATTCAGCCAAAGAGTGGTGAGCCTGTGGAGTTCATTACTACAGAAAGTAGTTGATGCCCAAATATTGAATGTATTCAAGAGGCAGCTAGATATAGCACTTGATGCCAATGGGATCAAAGGTCATGGGGAGAAAGCAGGATTATGCTATTGAGTCAGACGACCAGCCATGATATTGATGAATGGTGGAGCAGGCTCAAAGGGCCAAATGGACTCCTCCTTCTCCTATATTCTATATTCTGTAACACCCAAGAAACAATATCTTTCACTGTATACCAATACATGTGACAAATCAAATCAAGGGAATGCTGAAGATGGGTGTAACTAACCCCATTAATACACAAATCAGCTGACTTAATCCAAATAATGCATCAGTTTGATTTTGTTGAAAAAAACAAGTTAATTTTAAAAATCCATCAGTTATAAGCCATGCAAGTACAAACCAAAGCAAAAATTCCCTCAGTTTATTGCCAACACTAAGTTAGTGAAGTGAATTTCCTTCCTCACACACATCAGTATAACAAAACCAAATAGCTCACACCCACACTGTACTCAAATAACCCTCAGTGATCTTGTTTGTTGAATTAAATTTACAGCAATACTTTTCAAACTTTTCCATGTGAGACAGCCCTTGAAAAATGTTGGCACACTCTTCAGCGCCCCTGCCAATATTGACACACTTGCAACTACTTTCAAAACACAGTGACAGCTGCCCCAAGGAACACAGTGCTATTGTTGCATCAAGCATTTTTTATTGATATGTAGCAACAGAAATAATATATCGGTAAGCTGACAAATCCAGAGGTACGGTGACAGGAAGACAGAGATCTGAGGGCTTTGCAGACCCTGAAGGGCTGCTAGATTCTAGTCTGAAGGCCTATGATGTATGGCAATTAAACAAAAAACATTTCTTACTTAAAGAGGGCCATTACTCTTATTGAAAAAGAAAGATTCAGCTGCAAACCCCTCCATGACTGTCAGGTTTTCAACATTTAGGCCAAGATTTCCACCGTCATGCCAAAATTCCCCAAAATGGCCAAAAATTCAGTGTTCTGCTCCTGAATATAACATGTTCTGTTTTCGCGGGGGAGAGTGTGAAGTCAGGTTGGGATGTGTGTACCCCATGGTTTATGGAGAAGCTGGCCATTTAAATCACAGCAGCCTCCTCTGAAAGTGAGGCTGGTGGTGGTTGGTAGGCCAGAAATGAAAACAGAAGTGTGCAGATTAGACTAGAAGAGATTGAATGTGGTGGATTTGTTTGGATAGCAAGGGTATCCTTTTGGAAAGGTAAGTTGACTTTCTGAAGTTGGTCCCAGAGCATGTTTGGGAGAGGCAAGAGGCCCTTTGACATTGTTTAAAGTGAACATGATTATGCACTTTTAGACAAATGTTCATTGGAGCTCTCAAGTTGTTAAAGAACTGTCAGAGAATTGTCAAGTTGTCAAGGAACTGTCCAAATGTCAAGGCACTTTAATAGCTGTCAAGGAGCTGTCAAAGATGAGTTCAAGTAGAAAGTGTAAGGGCAAAGGTAGGTGCATGTGTGGCATGGGTTGGCATAAATTGGAACTAAATTGGCAAATGAACTATAAAGTGCCATGGTGTAGTAGAGAGAATGGGTTAGCACAAGGGTATGAGGGCCTATGGGATTTGATTGGGATATGAGGTGACTGTCATGGATGGAGCTTGGGAGGTGTATAAAGGGGTGGGAATAAGAGCTAACGGAATGCTTTTTATGTTATTCTTTCTTATTTATTTCAAAACAGTGCCAGAGTACAATGGTAAATCTAACAATTAGGCTGTCTCCGTACCTGTGACTGTGCACTTATTGCTGGCATGATGGACCTGACTTCCAGTCCAGTCTAACTCCCAGGTGAACATCTTGAGATGATATTTTTAAAGATGGATTTATAGAGCCTGGAATTCTCCCATCACTGCGCACCCGATCCAGGTATGAAAACCTGGGCCTCACTGGCTGGACACAGTCAAGAATAATCAATCAAAAGGAGACTAGTATCTGTGTTGATGCATCACTATATCATCTTGCAAAAGAAATATGACAATTCTCATTCTGACATCGAACATTGCATGCTTATCAGTAGTTCTCAGCAACTTCACAAATTGGAAATTGACACTTTACATTGAGAGTCTCTGAAGCAGCAGTGTCTTACCATGAGGAAAGGCTGTGCCAGATGCAATGTTGTCATCCGAAATCAGAATAAAATCAGATAACCCTTTGGAATATAGGAAGGTATGGGGCAACTTGGATTAGTCCATGACTATTTCAATAAAGCGTCAAGCGAAATTGTCTCCGTCTGCAGCTATGGCTCAGTAAGTATCATCTTTCATCTGAGTCAGAGACTGTGGATTCAACTAGACTGGAATGTATAATTTCAGTTGACACTTCAGTGAAATATTGAGGGAGTGCCACATTCCTTATTACAGTCACAACTTCAAAAAAAGTTCTTGATTGTTTATGAAGCACTTCATATTATTCTGACATCATGAAAATGTCATGTTGGTACAAGCCTTTCTTTCTTCTTGGTGTTGTAAGTTTCTGGGTACAATTTCCCAAAACATTGTAACATGAAAGAACTCAAATTTTGGTCAGGTCGTCCCCAGTTCAATTTCTACCCTTCCAGAAGATGGCTCATCCTTCTTCTTATTTTATGGGGTGAAATTATCCACTATAGGTTATGGCGTGCATGCATGGCATGTGAAAGGGCACTACAGCCTGAAGGCCAAAATTCAGGCTCACTTCATCGTGAAACCAGTTGGCGACTGTCCACTCTGTCTCTCACTGGTGGCCAGAATCATCCCCCCATGTCGGATTTACTTGCTGGGCCAGTGTGACTTCAGAATGGTATCACTCACAACAACCTTTAAGAGGCATGCACTTGGCAAGCTGAACTTGGGGGAAGACCTTAGAGGTGAGTACGCATAATGTGGTGCAGTGCTCATGCGGGTTGCCTGTAGGACTTCATAGGAGAGGGAGCCAAGCATTCAGGTGGGGACACAGGCAATTCACTGTTTCCTGGCTGGTTGACCACGAGGTGCTAAGGCAAGGGCTGCAACACAGGTGAGGTAAGGATGCAGTGTGGGCAAGGCAGCACACATTGATGGATGTGCACTAGCACATGCCAACGTTGGGGGTGGGGGAGGGTGGAGTGCGTCAGGAGCAAAGCAGCTATGCACTCAGGAGAGTTCACCTAAAATGAGCATTATTCCACAAGTGGGATGGTTCAGGTGCAGCTCCACTCTCATACTTGGAAGCAGGCCTCTGGAGCAGTTCTGCCCACTCAAACAATGCAGAAGCAAAGACAGATGCTACAGATCTTTTCACCCCGCAGGCACAGACTGCAAATTAATGTGCATTTTAGAGGACTGCAGAAAAATTCTAGAACTGGGTAATTTGTATAATCTCCTTACAAAAGTTGCCATGGGCTAGTCACTTGTGAAGGCACCCAGAGTGCCTTGAAATGTATACAGTCAGGTTCAGACTAATTGTCCTCGTGGCCCAAGTTAACTGTGCAGCCTTGCAATGTGGGTTCTGAGTGTACCTGAGCTGAAAGGACGGAGAGAAAAGTTGCCCCCAGTGGGTCAAGTGGAATGGGATAGAGGTGGGTGGAGGTTTGGACAGCCATGCAGCGCACTACATGCTAACCATTCAAGTTGTGACCAGCATTCTCCAACTTGTGTGAAGCGGCATTGACAAGCAGCTAGAGCCAGATACTCGACCACAATAGGTGCCAAGGAGCACAATGCCAACCTATGTGTCTCTGTAATCATGCAAGAGTACATCAGGATCAAGGACTCAGGTAATCTAGCTGTATGTTCTGTGTCTTACAGAGAGTGGAGAAGAGAGTGACAGAGATGCTTAATAAAGGGAGGAGCATCACTCTCAAGATGACAGAGTGGCAGGGCCTGCTGCACACGCCACTGAAGAGTTAGTGAGTCGTTGCCCATACACACCTTGCTGGCTCCATGGATCAGGTACCGCTTATCATTCCTCTGGATAACCATGAAGTTCCTAGGAATTGATCAGTCACATACTCCACCTGCTGCAGGATTTGGCACCCCAGTAACTTTGACAGCATTCACTGCGGAAATCACTGCTGGACTTATTTTTAGTAACATAAGAATTAGGGGCAAGAGTGGGCCATCTGGCCCCTCGAGCCTGCTCCGCCATTCAACAAGATCATGGCTGATCTTTTCGGGGACCCATCCCCATTTACCTGCCCGCTCGCCAGAACCCTTAATTCCTTTACTGTTCAAAAATGTATCTATTCTTGCCTTAAAAACATTCAATGAGGTTGCCTCAATTGCTTCACTGAGCAGGGAATTTCACAAGCCTCCGGGTGAAGAAGTTCCTCCTCAACTCAGTCCTAAATCTGCTTCCTTTTATTTTGAGGCTTTGCCCTCTTGTTCTGGTTTCACCTGCCTCTGGAAACAACCTCCCTGTCTCTATGTTATCTATTCCTTTTATAATCTTATATGTTTCTGCAAGATCTCCTCTCATTCATCTGAATTCCAATGAGTATAGTTCCAGTCTAGTCAGTTTCTCCTTATAAGTCAACATTCTCAACTCTGGAATCAAAGTAGTGAATCTTCTCTGCACCCATTCCCGTGCCAGTATATCTTTTTTCAAGTAAGGAGACCGAAACTGTGTAGCACGGGTGTCGCCTGTGCACCTTATACAACTGTAACATAACTTCTCTGCTTTTAAACGCCATCCCTTTAGTCATGAAGGACAAAATTCCATTTGTCTTCTGAATTACCTACTGCACCAGCAAATCAACTTTTTATGATTTATTCACAAGGACCTCCAGGCTTTTCTGCTTAGCAGCGTGCTGCAATTTTTTTGCCATTTATGTATTAGTCCATTTTGCTGTTATTCCTACCAAAATGGATGACCTCACATTTACCAAAATTGTACTCCATTTGTCAGACCCTTGCCCACTCACTTAAACTGTTATGTCCCTTTGCAGACTTTGCTCTGCCAATTATCTTAGTGTCATTGTGAATTTTGACACACTACACTTGGTCCCCACTCCAAATCATATCTGTAAATCGTAAACAATTGCAGTCCCAATATTGATCCCTAAGGGCACACTACTACTCACTGATTGCCATTCAGAAAAACATCCATTTACACCCACTCTTTGTTTTCTGTTAGTTAACCAATTCTTTATCCATGATAATACATTACCCATAACACCATGTACTTCTATCTTACACAGCAGCCTTTGGTGCGCACCTTCTCAAATTCCTTCTGGAAATCCAGATACACCACATCCACAGGTTCCCCCTTGTCCACCGCACATATAATGTTCTCAAAGAATTCCACCAAATTAGTGAAACATGACCTGCCCATCACGAACTCGTTGCTGCATCTTCCCAATGAGACAATTCATATCCAGATGTTTTGCTAGTTTATACCCATGGCTTCTTCTATTGCTCCACAGGTGACCTGTGCAGGACCTCACAAACCTCTGCACACAAGAGGCACTCATAAATGCCATTGTTGTGAAGGCACACAACTTTCTGCATTTCCACTAGGATCAGGCAAGCTAGGAAGTAAACCAGCTGAGTTTTGTGCAGACCTCCAGTTTCCCACGGTTGCAGGGCATTATTGACTGCATTAACATGGTGCTGAGATCCACACGGCAGAAAGTGTCCGGTGTATGAACTGTAAGGGTTTGCACATGCTGAACGCTCAGTTGGGCTGTGACCACAGCAAAAACATCCAATAGGTTTGCACACAATTCCCAGAAAGTGTCCATGGCTCCTATATTCTCAGGACATCTCAGATCCCAGACATCTTCCAGGACCCACATCAGCTGTAGGGTTGTTTCCTGAGGATAAGGGCTACTTGTGGTGACATGGTGGCACATTGATTAGCACTGCTGCCTCACAGCACCAGGGACCCGGGTTTGATTCCAGTCTTGGGTCACTGCCTGTGCGGAGTCTGCACATTCTCCCCATGTCTCAGTGGATTTCTTTATCGTGTTCCATTTTCCTCCCACAATCCAAAGATGTGTGGATTAGGTGAATTAGCTAAACAAAAAAAAAGCTCCTTTGTGTCAGGGGATTATCAGATAAATATGTGGGTTTGTGGGGATTGGAGCTGGTTGGGATTGTTGTCAGTCTAGGCTCAATGGGCCAAAAAGTCTCCTTCTGTACTGTAGTGATTCTGTGATTCTATGATACCGAGAGGGTGTGGTTAGTGAATCACATGCAAAGTCTGCAGTCGAGAGATGAAAGAACAAGGCTCATGCTGTAACTCCCAATATGGTGAAACAAACATTTGTAATTTTAATGAGACTCGATGACTGGAGCGGTCTGCTGGAGTCCTGAAATACTGTCCACAGATGGATTCAAGCATCATCATTGCTTGCTAAAGCCCTGCACAATCTGGCACTGAAGAGGTGGGGGGGAGGACTTGAAGTGGAGATAAAGGAACAATATCTGTGTTGATGAGGGGATAAAGGTGAGGAGGTCCTCGAAGGCCGAGGTTGATGATGATGAGAACATTGCATGCCGAGGAGGTCCAAATAGCTGTTAGATTCATGGAAGTTGATAATGATGACATGCAGCGAGGACACTCCTGGCATTCTCACATTGTATCTGTGAATGTCTGACCCCTGTCTGGCTAGTGGCAGCACACAAACCTTCTGTGTTAACACTCCTGTCACTGAGACACAGCAGAGGCTCATATTCACTACATTGCAGAAGGATAATGATGACTTGAAGTGAGGATACTCCATAGCATTGTTTCTGTGAACGTGTGACTCCTGTCTGGCTTTTGGCAGCTCATTTACACTGTGAACATGGTCATGTGGTGATACAGCAGTGAAATGGTAACTGCTCCTGATCCTTTGGCAGCCTTCATCACTTGTCCCCTTCAGGATGATGCTGTCACTCTGCACAGATGCTGTTGAGATGGGGGTGGGCAGCCACACTGCTGAAAACACACAAAGAAAATGTCAGAGCTCTGTAATACCTGCCCCAAACATTTAGGAAGCAATGAGAAGCCCCATGAAAGTGTGGGCATGACTGTTGTTTTCAGTGACTGTGAAGGAGTACCATTACTTTGTTTGGGAGATTAGACACAGTACAGAGAAGAGAGCGTGGAGTGAGACACTTGTCTTTATCTTGTGCAGGAAGCAAGCTTTCATTTCAGATTGTCAGGAACATTGTTCATCATAACAAGGAGCCATAGACAAGCTGACATTGCTGGGAGTTTATTTGAAATAGTGATCTTGATATATAATGTTTAACATCCATACCCACACAATGCTGTCTCCGTGTCTTGGTGCTTTCCCAACTTCCGCAGCAGAAGTGAGGCAACGTTGCTGACTGCTATGCCCTGTCCTTTATGGCCCTAGGCATGCATTCTCTGCTGGGTTGAGACCTGGCAGTCCCCAATCTGATCTGGCTCTCCTGTGGGGCCGATACACCCTCCTTATAGAGATAGAGTGGATGGGGTCTCAGAAAGAGGAAGTTAGGATCAGCAGTTGTCCTGGGCATATCAGGATGCTGGGCCTCTTACTATAGATAGCCCCCAGCTAATTTCTTGAGGAGAAGGGGAAGCTGGAGTCAGATCGAACTGTTTAAAAAGCGTAGTAGGGATAACCCTGGAAATTATAGGCCGGTGAGTTTGACATTAGTGGTATGGAAGCTGTTGGAGAGGATTCTTAGGGATAGGATATACATGCGCATAGAGCATTGCAATCTGATTAGGGATATACAGCAAGGCTTTGTTAAAGGAGGTTGTGCCTTACGAATCTGGTAGAATATTTTGAGCAGGTGACAAAAACAGTCGATGAAGGATGAGCCATTGATGTCGGCTATATGGATTTCAGTAAGGTGTTTGACAAAGTCCCTAATGGGAGGTTAGTTGAAAAGGTTAGTTGCTAATGAAACACAGGGACAGGTATCTAGATGGATAAGTAACTGGCTTGGTAATAGGAGACAGAGAGTAATAGTGGAAGGATGTTTTTCTAACTGGAGGTCGGTCACTAGTGGTGTGCCGCAGGGCTTGGTACTGGGACCTCTTCTATTTGTAATATATATAAATGACTTGGAAGAGGGAGTAAGTGGGGTGATCAGCAAGTTTGCAGATGACACAAAGATAGCTGGACTTGCGATAGTGAGGAGCAGTGTCATAGCAGGACATAGATAGGCTGGTAGATTGGACAGATAAATGGCAGATGGAATTTAATCCTGATAAATGCAAGGTGATGCATTTCGGGAAAAAGAATGTAGGGGGGAGGTATATGATAAAGGGTAAACCTATTAAGAGTATAGATACGCAGAGGGATCTGGGAGTGCAGGTGCACAAGTCTTTGAAGGTGGCAGAACAAGTGGAGAATGTTGTGAAGAAAGCTTATGGTATGCTAGCCTTTATAGGAAGGGGTAGAGAGTACAAGAGCTGGCCTTTAATGTTGCAATTGTATAGAACATTGGCTAGACCTCATTTGGAATACTGCGTCCAGTTCTGGTCGCCTTACTACCGGAAGGACGTGGAGAGAGTGCAGAGGAGGATTACCAGGATGCTGCCTGGTATGGAAGGACTGGGTTACGAGGAAAGGTTAGGCAAATTGGGACTGTTTTCTTTAGAAAGACGGAGACTGAGAGGAGATCTAACAGAGGTGTACAAGATTATGAAGGGTATAGATAGAGTAAACAGTGGTAAGCTTTTTCCTAGGATGGAATCAAACATCACGAGGGGCCATGGGCTCAAGGTGAGGGGGCAATGTATAATTTGGATGTTGAAGGGAGGTTTTTCACACAGAGGATTATGGGGGTATGGAACTCACTGCCAAGTAAAGTGGTGGAGGCAGGCATTCTGGAGTTATTTAAGAGATACATAGATGAGCACATAAGCGTGCATGTTGTTGATGTATTTCTCTTTTACCCTACAGGTACTTCGGTCCGCCTTGTTGTCCAACAAGGGGCATACACGCAATGGGTTGTGAGAGGGCTGCTATTGGATTTTTCAAGTGTAGCCTAGTGCTTCATGTCATTAGTGTATGCTTAAACTGGACCAGTTGATGGGCAACACGACAACTCAGTGACTATCACTGATTTGGACCGGTAACTGTGGAGTTTGCGCATTCTCCCCGTGCTTGCATGGGTTTTCTCCGGGTGCTCCGGTTTCCTCCCACACCCCAAAAATGTGTTCTTAGGCTGATTGGCAAAACAAATTGTCTCTAAATTGTCTCCCCAGTTTGGTTCCAATGCAGATTTCCATAAACATAGACAGGGGTCATGGGTGGAAGTGGAACGTTAAAATGGCGACATGGGCTTGTTGGGCTGAAGGGCCTGTTTCCTGTGCTGTGTTGTTCTTTATTCTTTCTTTATCTTTATTCTTTATCCTGCATCTTTCTCACATTGATATCACTGGAGGCAAACTAATGGCATCAGCGATGGAATGATTGAAATCCAAGACCAAATCCTCCATGGCAGATGCTATCCTACCAGTGTTGACTTCAGCAGGATGGCGCAATTACTCTGGACTGAAGGTGAATGAACCAGATTGTGAAGCCAAATCAGCTCTATGCATAGGTCCAACTCACCTGATGAAGGAGCAGTGCTTGTAATTCCAAATAAACCCCTATTGAACTTTAACCTGATATTGTGAGACTTCTTACTATGCCCATCCCAGTCCAATGCCGGCATCTCCATTTCATGATACAGTTAGAAATCAGGATAGTGAATGACTTGGAAGGGAACTTTCAGATCGTGGTATCCCTGTGCATCTGTTGCCCTTGTCTCTCTAGATGTTAAAGGCCACGCATTTGAAAGGCAATGGAAGGAGCCTTGATGAGTTGCTTCAGTGCAACCTGTAGATAGTACACACAGCTGCCACTGTGCATTGGTAGTGAAGGGGTGAATGTTTCGGTTGACGGGATGAGGCTCCAATTAAGCAGATTGCTTGATCCTGGATGGTGTTGAGCTTGTTATGTTCTTGGAGTTGGACTCATCCAAACAAATGAAGAGTGTTCCATCACACTACGACTTATGCTTTGTAGATGGTGGAAAGGAAGTCAGAAAGTGAATTACTCACTAGAGACCAGAACAGGTCTGTGTATAGATACGTACTACAGACTTCATCAGGAACAGGAGGCATTTTTTAATTAGGAAAATCTGTATAGAGGCTGGTAGCAGCACTTCCCCCCTCCCCTCCCCCGCCCTGCCGTGGGGCAGCCATTAGCTGCTGCAGTCCCTACATGTCTTCAGAATGCTTTTTGTCTAAAAGAGGGTTCAACCTTTGGGTGATTATCCACTCTCGGTCTCAATTCATCCCTCAGGCCAAGTGAATGTCTTCTACTGTGTTCTCCTTAAAGGGACAATCACCACAGCCTGTGTCAGGGCTGCAAATGAGTCCCGTACATGGTGTACAATAGGAAAACTATGTCTAACATACTTTGTGCAAGCCTGCATATCTCCAACATACTGTATCTACTGGCTGTCTGATGGTGACAATTGATGAAATGTATAAAGAGTGTAGACTACATAGGGAATGGTCAAGCACTCTAATAACACATGTTTCAGAACTGTGTAACAATATACGCTGTTCTTCATTCAACTATTGTATCTTTCAGTGACCAGAGCTACAGTGGAATCCATTTCCTTTGACAGTGACATTTAATTTTGAAATGAAATATTTAGCATTGCTGCTCTGTGTATTAATGGTTCAGTCTCAGCCTGTCAAGTGGTTGACTTCAAGAATCACTCCAGAAGTTAAACACACAGACTAGGTTGGGCATTACTGAGACAGCAAGAAATGTTTTATCCTGCAGGTAAGATGTTAAACCTATCCCCCTATACTGATTGCATAGGTTCAGGGGATGTGAAAAATTCAATGGGGCTGTTTAAAGAGAATAATAAGATTTTTCAATGTGCTTATCAACATTTTTCCTTGAACCAGTACCATCAAAGAAGCAAATTAACTGTTTCTTTATTATTCCCATTTGTGAATACATAACTAAAGTGGGATGACAAGGGAGATGTGATGAGATGCTATATGAATGAAAGTAACTTCAAGCTTTTTTCTTTCTAAATTGTTCACCAAAATAAAATCAAGGGATCAGTGGGAAGTCATGCAACCATCATTGTGAACGCCAGCCCTTTGAAAAAGTTATCCAATTAGGCCCTTGCTCAATTCTCAGAACTCTACAAATTTTCCCCTTCAAGGATTGTTCCATTTTGTTTTAATGGTTCTAATAGAACGCACAGGGGCAGCAATATGTCATCTATAAGACTCACTGCAGAAACTCACCGTGGCTTGTTTGACAGCACCTTCCAAACCAGTGACCTCTATCTCCTAGAAGGACATGGAAAGTATGTGCATAGGAACATCACTAACTGCAAAGCTCCCTGAAGCTCCACAACATCTTGATTTAGAAATATATAGCTTCTCAAAATTCTCAAACTCCTTTCCTAACAACACTATTGGCATACTTCCACAGGTGGCACAGTGGTTAGCACTGGTGCATCACAGTGCCAGGGTTCTAGGTTCAATACAGCACTCGAGTGACTGTGTGGAATTTGCATGTTCTCCCGGTGTCTGCATGGATTTTCTCCAACTGCTCTGGTTTCCTCACACATTCCAAAGATGTGCAGGTTATGTGGATTGGCCATATTAAATGACCCGAGATATATAGGGACATTTGTAGGGGATTTGTAGGGTTGTGGAAATAAGGCCTGAGTAACATTCTGTTTTGCGGAGTTAGTGCAGACCTAATGGGCTGAATGGCCTCCTTTTGCATGTAGGGATTCTATGATACACTACGTGGACTGCAATGGTTCAAGAAAGCAGCTCACCACCACCTTCTCAGGGCAATTAGGAATGGGCAACAAGTGTTGATTTTGCTAATGATGCCCACATCTTATGAATGATCAAAACAGAATCATCTTCCATTATCCTTTCAGCTAATGTATTCCAGGTCCTAAAAATTTACTGCATAAAAATATTCTCTCACTTCTGATTCTTTTGCCAATATCTTAAAATAATTACTTCTAAAATTACCAAGGTGTCAGTTTTCTTTTTTCTACTGCCTCAAGAATACTGAAATGGAATTTAATCTGACTTTTAAAAGTAACTTTAAAAAAACTTTAGTTGGGATTTTACAGCCTCACTCAAGCTAAACTGGAAATTCCTGCCTGAGGTCATCAGACCTGTTGTCCGCTCCTCTAAGTCATGGAAGGAGAAGCACTCCAAAGTTCGTGATTCCAAATAAACCTGTTGGATTTTAACTTGGTGTCGTGAGACTTCTTACTGTGTCCATCCCAGTCCAACACCGGCATTTCCACATCATGATGACCACTGAGCTTGTTGGTGTCTCTGCAAGAGGAATTAATTTGTGAATTCCTTTCCACACTGAGAGCAACTCGTCAGTGTGAATGTGCTGATGGATCACCACAAGTTAACTCCATCAAGTAGAGAAAAATATATGTTCGTTCAATATTCAAAACTAGATGGAATGGATGCTTACTCAATATCCAACCCACTCTGTGATCCTCTCTAACCTTACGCAGTTTGGATCTTTATGCCACGGTGGACATAAGAGCACAATCTCTTCATTAAATATAGGGCCACTTATATCATCAACCACTTACATAGTCATGGAATGGAAAACGATTTGGTTCTCAATCTGTGCAATTAGTTCAACAGGAGCAAGGATACAATCCACTTCCCTTGATATGATGGAAAACTGGATACATTAAATAAATCCACTTCTGATTTGATGTAGCTACTGTGAAAAAAGCTACGATGGTTTTTCCCTATTAATAGGAGAGCGCCAGTTATGCATAACAGACAAAGTAACATTAAGGAGAAATCTAAAATAATTCTGATGTGTAAAAGGTTAATGTCGCTACAACCTTGATATGTTCTGAAAATGCCAGATTCCTGCGGTACTTGCCTCAAGATTGCAAGGTTCCAGCAATACCTGTAATTTACACCATATCAGTTGATGACCTGGGAATCATGCTAGCCAAGGGAGTTCAGTCACTCAGGACCTTAATATTCTTCCCCTGGCGATGTTATCTGCTTCGCTACTGTTGCTGTGTTTGCCGCATCAGGGACTCTCAAAGAGTGTTGTCAGAAAGCAACTCAGTGACACTGCACTGTGGCATTTCTACCAGTCACAAGAAATTGAAGCCAGCTGGAGCCTCCTGTAACACAGTTAGTTAGGTAGCAATTTGCAGAGCTGCGAAATGTTGCCACTGGTATAATCAAACTCATTTTTGGCAACACACCTCCAAATTCATGTTAAAAGTGACAATCTTCAAAAAGAATTTCAGCTGGGTGTCAGTTCCAGTAAGCTTGTTTTTGCAAACAGCTTGCCTCACACAAATTCAGCAAACAACAACTTGCAGAGAATTGTGACAAATCTGTAAAGAGCTTTAAAAAAAATGGTTCTGACCATTTTGAAAGCCAGTGAAGAAGCATAAATGCTGACTCTAAATATCATCCATACCTATTCCCTTCAGTGAAATGTATTATTTAAGCACAAGTATTTAACAAGAGCCTGAATTTTCATTCAACGTTGGTACAATGTTTAATTCTTGCCTAAATTTAATGCCACATGAAAATTAAAATTGTCTCATCGTTAGCTGTGAAAAGGTAGCAAGTTGACACAGTGGAAAATGCCACTAATTTCTTATTACTTTCATGGACAGACCCTAAATAATTTCCTGACACAGTTCAGTAATCAGTAAGACCCACAATTGTTTCCGTTACCATTACGCTAATGTTTAATGACTTAAACATCTCCCGTTTAGTTAAGGACAGCTGCCTTCTATATGATATCTGGAACAGTCTGTTAAATACTATGACACCAAAAGGACCCTATTGTTTAAGTTTATTTATTATTAATTAATGTAGTTAAGGCTTACATTAACACTGCAATGTAGTTACTGTGAAATTTCCCTAGTCATCACAGACCATTGCCTGTTCGAGTCAATGCATGTTTTTCAGAATGTGAAATGTAGACACAGGGAGAACATGAAAACTACATACAGACAGTGATCCAAGCCAGGAATTGAACCTGGGTCCCTAGTGCTGTGAAGCAGCAGTGCTAACCACTGAGCTACCATGAAGTTAAGATGACATATGCCGTGTAAGAACGCAAATGAAAAAAAGAATTGAAAAAGATAACCATCAGACAAAAACTCAAACATTGAAGGGGTTTAATTGGGCCAGGTAGCACACATCCTTCAAATATAGAAGTATGGGTGATTTTCAGGCTGGGAGGGCACTATCTGCCACACTAGGCAAGGACAAACAAAAAGTTGCCCTTTTCTCATGCCTGAAGTAGGCATTGGACTATTTACATCTGCAATAAGGGGCATAAAGCCAGATTCAGGTCCTTGCTGCAACTATGACTGTCCTGAAGTATCCAGCTCCAGTTATGATTATCCAACCAAAGCATCAGATGTATTTTTTAAAATCATTACTGCTCCCATTCCCAAGATTCCATTCCCCTATAACTTATAGCCCAACTAGCCCCCCCACCCCCCACTCCCTCACCCCATCCACTACCCAGTCTGATCTTCTTCCTGACACCTGACCCCAATGACCAGCCCTTTCGATCATCCTATGAGGCACCACAGTAGCACGGTGGTTAGCGCTGCTGCCTCGCAGCTCCAGGGACCTGAGCTCAATTCTAGCTTTGTGTGGAGTTTGAATATTTTCTCCGTGTCTGTGTGGGTTTCCTTTGGATGCTCTGAACATATAGGCCCACACTCCAAAGTTATGTGGGTTAGGTTGATTGGCCATGATAAACTGCACCTTAGCGTCAGTGGGATTAGTAAGGTAAACACATAGAGATACGGCGACAGGTCTTGGGCAAGATTGTTGTCAGTGCAGGCTCAATGGACTGAATGCCTTCTGAACAGTCAGGATTTAATGATTCTATGAATCCCATATCTATCAATTAAGCCTCCCAAACATTTTCCTCCACAAACTACAGCCCCTAACAACCATGTTCTCCAATCTCCCACCAAATTTCCTGACAATCTGATACTTTTATTCTCTTTACACGCCCCTCCTGCCTCGTGCCCCTGACTCTTGCACCCTGCGCAAGCTTCAACAATCAGAATTCCTTAATCTTCCAGCATAATCCCCAGCTCCAACAACCAAGACTTCTGAACTTCTGCACCAATCTTTCTTCTTGATTACCTGAGGCCTCCATTCTACTTATCCGTGGAGTGGCCCAAATTTGGGCTATTTATCCGAAGCTGTCTCCATCTTCATTGTGATGAGGCCTAAGCCCAACATACCAGCCACTTCAGGCCTCACTATTTGTGTACTGGGGAAGAATACTCCCCTGGAGGCACCCAAAAGTGAAGGGCCTTTAAATGCAATTAGCTTCTAAAATATTACACATCACAGCGTCTGGTCTAAAAGCTTTTTTGGCCTATTAAATCCTGTTGCCCCTTCATGTTCTATTTACGGTAGTTGATTTTTTTTTGCCCTTAAACATCACCCATTTGTTATAAAATTGTGTTGTAAATTGGCATGAAAAAGCCAATAGTGAATGAGTGGACAGGACTTTCCACATCAGGAGCAGCTGTAAAATTTCATTTGTCTCAGGAATAGCCTACTGCTGAAGAATCAATCAAAATAAAAATTGAACCATTGCTAGCTTTCTTAAAACAAAATTGCAATATCGGTGGGCAGAAAGTTTGTGGTGGAGACTGAGACAAACACTTGAGAAGGTCATAGCAATGCCTTACGTGGAGTTAGAATTAATTACTGTAAACTATTCCGACCTGGAAATCATTCCCCTTGCATGGGCTTTATCATCATAACATTATGAAAATTAATAGAAACGGTGTGATATTTTGTAATATTGCAACAATATGCAAATTGTTTTTAAAGCATATAGGCCCAAGAATTTAGGAGCATCCATTAATGGACATAGGGTTGGGAGGGATTATAGGGTCTGGATTAAAGGGTGTGAGGTATAGGATGTGTGTTATAGAGTTTTTTTTAATTGTTCATGGGAATGGGCATCGCTGACTAGCCAGCATCTACTGCCTATTCCTCGTTTCCCTTGAGAAGATGATGGTGAGCAGTCTTCTTGAGCCACTGCAGTCCATATGCTATGGATTGTCTGACAATGTTGGGAGAAAGGGAATTCCAGGATTTTGACTCAGTGACTGCGAAGGAGTGGCGATATATTTCCAAATCGGGATGGTGAGTGGCTTGAAGGGGAACTTGCAGGTGGTGGTGGTCCCAAATATCTGCTGCCCTAAATGGAAGTGGTCATGAGTTTGGAAGACACTGTCAAAGAATTTTTGGTGAATTGCTACAGTGCATCTTGTACATGGCTCACACTGTTGCTACCGCGCATCAGTGCTGGAGGGAGTGGATATTTGTGGATTTGGTGCCAATCAAGTGGGTTGCTTTGTCCTGGATAGTGTCAAGCTTTGTGAGTGTTGATGGAGCTGCACCCATCCAGGAAAGTTGGGAATATTCCATCACTTGTGCCTTGCAGATTGTAGAAAGGCTTTGGAGTGTCACAAAGTGAGTTACTTACCACAGTATCCCTAGCCTCTGACCTGCTTTTGTAGTCACCGTGTTTATGTAATAAGTCCAGTTGAGTTTCTGGTAACCTCAAGGAATTGACAGTGGGGGATTCATTATGGTAATACCATTGAATGTCAAGGGATGCTAGTTAGAGTATCTCTTACTGGTGATAGTCATTGCCTGGTATTTATATGGCACAAATGTTATTTGCCACTTGTCAGCCCGAACCTGGATATTTTCCAGATCCTGTTGCATTTGAATGTGAACTGTTTCAGTCATTGAGGAGTCACAAATGGTGTTGACCATTGTACAAACATCAGCAAACATCCCCACTTCTGACATTATGACGGAGGGAAGGTCATTGATGAAGCAGCTGAAAATTGTTGGGCTTAGAACACTGAGTCATTTCCAGAAAGTGCAGGACGTCCACAAGTCAGACCAGTTACAGTTTCCTCCAAATATATATATATATATATATTACAAACAGCAAAGATCCTAGCACTGATCCCTGTGAAACACCACTTGTCACAGCCCTCCATTCAGAAATACACCTTTCCACTGCTACCCTTTGTCTTCTTTGACCAAGTTTTGTATCGACCTTGCCAGCTCACCTCTGATCACATGCGACTTCACCTTCTGCACCAGTGTGCCGTGAGAGGCCTTGCCAAAGGCCTTACTGAAATCCATGCAGACAACAACCACAGCCCTACCCCCCATCAATTGTCTTCGTCACTTCTTCGAAAACTCAAAAAAGGTGAAAATGCACTCAAGGAGTGGGGTTTTCCAGTTCCCCTATGGCAAACTTTCTATGGCCATTGGCCAGCAGATGTATCTCTGGTCCTGCCACTGTATATAGGGCTTTTGTGCCCTGCACCCTCGGCTGCCAAGGAACATACCATGGCATGTGCTGAGTGGGGGGTGGGGGGGCGGTATCTGGGAGTCACAGGATCAGAAGATCCTGCCAGCAGGAAGGGCTGGAAAATTTCAGCCAAAGTGCCTGGATAGATCCTTTCCATTTCCAGAATGGTTACGGTGTACTGACTGCTGTACGTTACCCTACAACAACAAGGTTCGGTTCTGCAGAAGGAACAAAGCAAAGAGCAGAGCCTCTTCGGAGGAAGAAGAGGAAGAGATAAAACAAGTTGCTGCAGACAATGCCTCATTATAGCCTTGGATATATGTGTACTGAGATTCAACCAGGCGGAGTGGGGACCAGGACAGGTTGTTGGCGATCTGGACACCTAAAAACATTAAACTCTCAACCCTTTCTATTTCATCCCTATTGATGTAGACAGGGGCATGTTCTCCTTTATACTCCTTGAGAAGGTGAGAGGGCATGGGATCCAAGGGGCTTTGGCCTTGTGGATCCAGAACTCGTTTGCCTGCAGAAGGCAGAGAGCGGTTGTGGATGGGTCTTTTTCTGCATGAGGTCGGTCACCAGTGGAGTGCCCCAGGGATCTGTTTTAAGACCCTTGCTGTTTGTCATTTCATAAATGACCTGGATGAGGAAGTGAAGGGATAGGTTAGTAAGTTTGCTGATGACACCAAGGTTAGTGGTGTTGTGCATATTCTGGAGGGATGTCAGAAGTTGCAGCGAGACGTGGATAAGATGCAAGACTGGGTGGAGAAGTGGCAGACAGACTTCAAGGATAAATATGTTGTGGTCCATTTTGACAGGTCCAATGGGATGAAGAAGTACAATATCAAGGGTAGGACTCTTAGTAGTGTTGAGGAGCAGAAGGACCTTGGGATCCAGCTCCATAGGACTCTTAAATCGTCCTCACAGCTGGAGGATGTGGTCAAGAAGGCGTATGGTGTGCTAGCCTTCATTAATTGAGTTTAGGAGTTGGGAGGTAATGCTGCAACTTTATAAGACCCTTGTCAGACCCCACTTGGAGTAGTGTGCACAGTTCTGGTCGCCTTACTACAAGAAGGATGTGGAACCTATTGAGAGGGTGCAGAGGAGATTTACAAGGATGTTGCCTGGATTGGGAGACATTCCTTATAAAGATAGTTGAGGGAGCTAGGTCTCTTCTTCCTGGAGAGACGAAGGTTAAGAGGTGACCTGACAGAGGTTTATAAAATGTTGAGAGGTAGAGATAGGGTGGATTCTCGGAGGCTATTTCCCAGAGCTGAAATGGTCATTATGAGAGGACACAGGTTTAAGGTGCTGGGGAGCAGGTACAGAGGAGATATCAGGGATAAGTTTTTCACTCAGAGGGTGGTGAGTGAGTGGAATCGGCTGCTGTCGGTGGTGGTAGCAGCAAACTTGCTGGGGTCTTTTAAGAGACTTCTGGATGAGTACGTGGGATTTAATGGGATTGAGAGTTATAGATAGGCCTGGTAGGTACGGATATGATTGGTGCAACTTGTGGGCCGAAGGGCCTGTTTGTGCTGTAGTGTTCTATGTTCTATGTTAAGTCGATGACAATCTCTTTCATTTTATTGACATTGAGGGACAGATTTTGTTGCCGTACCAATTCACCGGATTCTCTATCTCATTCATGTACTGTCTCATCATTGTTGAGATCTGACCCACTACAGTGGTGTCATCAGCAAACTTAAAAATTGAATTGGAGGGGAATTTGGCCATACAGTCATAGGTGTATAAGGAGTATGGTGAGGGGCTGAGAACAGAGCCTTGTGGTGCACCGGTATTGAGGATGATCATGGAGGAGATGTTGTTGCCTATCCTTACTGATTGTGGTCTGTGAATTAGGAAGTTCAGGATCCAGTCGCAGAGTGGGGTGCCAAGGCCCAGGCCACAGAGTTTGGAGATGAGTTTCATGGGAATAACAGCGTTGAAGACTGAGCTATAGTCAATCAATAGGAGTCTGATATAGGTGTCCTTTTGGTATCAAAGCCTGTTAGGGCCCTGGCAAAGTACCCCTGATGTGGAGATGCGAGTGTTGGACTGGGATAAACACAGTAAGAAGTCTGGCAATACCAGGTTTAAGTCCAACTGATTTATTTGATAGTGAACTGCAAGCTTTCAGGTTTGCCCCTTCGTCAGGTGAATGGAGACTTCTGGCCTCAGACACAGCATATAACAGCACAGACAATTTACAGATTACTGATTAGAAAGCTTGAAAGTACCCCTGTGTAGGAGCAAATTCAGCCATTGGTATCAGCAAGTTTGTACAATTAACCATTTTCTTTTAAATAATATGTACTCCTGTGCATTCTTAGTGATGGATTCATTTATAAAGGCTAAATTTAGACCAGATATTAATGATGCTGTATGCGATTTGGTGAAATTGCATTCACATCCTTTAAGATTTATCACTAATTTTCACTCTGCACTCATACACACGGCACAGGTCACACAATGTTGACTCCTTTGCCGTACTTTGTCACTCTGTCAAAATGATAGTATTATTTGAACTGCAGGCTCCACTACAGATGTAATTAATGTTTCTTTCTGATTGACAGGAGATGTGCCTGTAGAGGGCACGTTGGGCATTACAGAATGTTCTCCAGCAAGATTTATCTATAGCTAGTTGGCAGCAACTTTCACAGAGTGCAAGCAAGTTTAAATGTCAATCCAGTATTCATAGTCATAGTTTGCTTTTGAGAATCGAGCACTCCAATCCTGCAGCTGTGCACTTTTCAAATCTATGCCTTTGAACTTACATTTCTAAACAAAATGAATAATGTATTTCAAAAGGGTTTACTGGGAAAATACTTCCATTTAAATATTGTTTCATGACCTCGGGATGTCTCAAGATAAGGAAAATGACATTTTTTTTTCAGGTGAGGCAGCGGTGCAATGGTATTGTCACTGGGCTAGTATTTATTGCCCATCCCTGGATGTCCTTTGAGGGCAGCTGAGAGTCAACCACATTGCTATGGTTCTGGAGTTACACGGAGACCAGACGAGATAAGGAAAGCAGATTTCCTTCCGTAAAGGCCGTGAGTGATCCAGATAGATTTTTCCAATGATCGTCAATGTTTCATGGTCATCAGTAGATTTTTAATTCCTGATTTTTTTTATTGAATTCAGATTTCACCATTTGCCAACATGGAATTTGAACCCAGATCCCCAGAACATTAGCTGATTTTTTGGATTAATAGTCTAACGATAATATCACAAGGCCATCACCTCCCCTACAGATGACCTGATGAGGATCTTGTTGGGGTGGATCATAAGAAAACATTTATGACAATGCACACCGACATGTTTAGTGCAGCGACATCCTCACCAGTCAGTCTCCAGTTGTTCATCAGAAACATGAAGGGCACAGCTCCACCATGGTACAAGATATCGGGCGAGCCCATCCTTTTCACTGTGATCATAGTGGGCATCTCCATTACCACACTGCCTGATTGAACCCTCAGCTTTCAACAGCAGGGGAAGGCCACCTGATGTCTCAATTGACAAGATCAATTGTCATAGTGATGTGGCTTACTACTGGCTAGAACATCAAGGTTAGTTTGCAGTCTTCTTTGAAGTAGTGCTGTGGGCAGTTTCACTTGAGAAGGAAGACAAGTTTTTGCTTAATGTCTCATCAGAAAGATAGCAGCTCCAACAGTGCCACATTCCCTCGGCATGGCATTGAATGTCAACCTTGATTGTGTGCCCAATTTTCAGTAGCCAAATTTGAAGCCTTGACCTCCTGATTCACAATCAAGTGTGCCACCAGAAAACCACAACTGCCACTGTTAAGAATAGTAAAATGTTGTTTAGAGATTACACCCTCACGTGTGGGAGCACCACTTTCACCACATCCTCACCACCATTCCTCTGTTAAAGCATGGCCTAAACCTAAAGCTAAACCAGGCTGTTTTGAGATGGGTAACTGGCCTTTCATAGAATCACAGAATCCCTGCAGTGCAGAAGGAGGCCATTTAGCCCACTGAGTCTGCACCGACACCAATCCCACTCAGGTCTGCACCGACACCAATCCCACTCAGGCCTATCCACATATATTTACCCTGCTCTTTCCCTGACACAAATGGGCAGTTTAGCATGGTCAGTCAACCTAACCCACACATCCTTAGAGTGTGGGAGAAAACCAGAAATGCTGGAGGAAACACACACAGACAAAGGGAGAATGTGAAAACCCCACACAGATAGTCATTCAAGGCCGAAATTGAACTCGGGTATCTGACGCTATGAAGCAGCACTGTTTACCACTATGCCACCATACCAGCCTAAATCTCAGATCTTCCATTTATTTTTTAGGAATAGACTTTTAGAAAGCTGCAGTTAATAGTAAAATACAGAAAGAATAAATAACTTGAAAGAAAATAATGAGATGTATGGATTTGTTTGCCCCCCTCCATTTGTATCCTCAGCTCCTTACTGTACTCCTTATACGCCTATAATTATGCTGCCAAATTCCCCTCCAACTCAATTTTCAAGTTTGCTGATAACACCACTGTAGTGGGTCAAATTTCAATGATGAGACGGAGTACAGGAAAGAAATAGAGAATCTGATGAATTGATGTGATGACAATAATTTTTCCCTCAATGTCAATAAAACAAAGGAGACAGTCATCAGTCTAAGGAAACATAGTGGATGACATGTCCCTGTCTACATTACTGGGAACAAAGTGGAAATGGTCAAAAGCTTCAAGTTTCTAGGTGTCCAGATCACCAATAATCTGTTCTGGTCCCTTCACACTGATGATATAGTTAAGCAAGCCCACCAATGCCTCTACTTTCTCAGGAGGCTAAGGAAATTTGGCATGTCTGCTATGACTTTCACCAACGTTTACAGATGCACCAAAAAAAGCATTCTTTCTTGTTGTATCACAGCTTGGTATGACTCCTACTCTGTCCAAGACAGCAAAGAATTACCAAGGATTGTGAACAAAGCCCAGTCCATCGCTCAAACCAGCCTTACATCCACTGACTCTATCTACCCTTTTGCTGCCTTGGAAAAACAACCAGCATAATCAAGGGCCCAACGCATCCCAGACATACTCTCTTCCACCTTCTTCCATCGGAAATTGATACAAAAACCTGAGGACACCAATTCAAGAACAGTTTCTTCCCTGCTGCCATCAGACTTTTGAGTGGACCTATCTTGTATTAAGCTGAATTTTCTGTACACCCTAGCCATGACAGTGACAGTACGTTCTGCATGCTCTCTTTTCTTTCTCTATGTACGATATGCCTTGGCTGTTTAGAGTGCAAGAAACAATACTTCTCACTGTGCACTGATACATGTGACAATACTAAATCAAATCAAATCTTTAAAACCCTGGTATCCAAAAGTCATTGTTGTACCATAGAAAAAGATTTGCACAGGAGTCCGGAGAGGAATTTACACAAAGCACCAATTCTTCTTCTGTCTCTTCCAGCTGCTGATACTCTGGTGAATGCTGCCAGTTGCGTACTAATTGGTTGCAGTTTAAAGGCTAGGCTATAATTGTACATCACTCCCTGCACTGGCTTTCTTCCATATCTCTCATTAATGGAATTGTAAACACCTGTGAATGTTTTATTTTAAAACAGGATTCTGGATCAGAAAAATGCTATGATATCTTCCTCAGAGCAGGAGTCCAGCACAGCAACAGATTGAGGAGTTGCATGGGAGGGAAAGCTGCCTCTTGCATCTTCCCCTGCCTACACACAGAAACACATACACATACACACATACAGAGTTCTATAGCACTTGCTGAGTCGTCCCTCTCACCCACGGTTCAGCAGCATCTGCTGTCTCTCTTTCCACAACCCACCACATATCCTCACAGTCACAGAATATGCCTTTCCTCTGCATTGCTTCTGCCCCCTGCTTTTCTCTACTGGCTAAAGTTAAGAGGGGAGGAAATAGATTATGTTAGAGAATACATGGGACAAAAAGTAAATATGACTATTGTTTGCTTAAAAGAAGGAAAATTTCTGGTCCTGTGCCTTCTCCTCGTTGCTGCAGTGACATCACTGATGGAACTCTGAATGTAGTACGGGTCACTACTTCAGAGCTACCTGAGTGATGATCCAGAGCTGAACCACAATGGGAAAGCATTTCACCAGCTGGGACACAGTGGAACCAATCTGGTGGGTCTCAAATGAGAGGTCAGCAAATTGACCTCTACAGAGGATGTCAAACAAGATTTATGTCAATATACCTTTCAATTTAAATTGAGAGCATAACATGAACAAGGAATTCTTCCTCTTTGAGATTACCTTGCCCCTTTAAACTCCATGATTCAGTGTGCAATGTCAAAATATCAGTCCAGTGAAATTATCTAAGGCAATATTTTGTGAATGTTGTAAACATCACATTTCGTGAACTTTAGGAACTCTAACTTGGCCACAAAATGCATTCGTGTAGCACCTCTTCTACTGGAACTGCACAATTTTGGCTGCAGATTGATGGTACAGGAGAGGTCGCAGGTTACTTCAAATGCAGTCCACACAGTGTGCGCCAACTGGAGTGACCTCTGCACAAAAGTGAACGCACTGAGCATGTGCAATCAGGACATCACTGATGAGAAAGAGTGATGCAACACCGGGATACCAAAACTAGTCAACAAATGTGCATCATTCTTACTCACCCCGAACTATTGAGTGTTACAAAGGAGAGCCAGTTTCAAGGATAATTTAAAGGGACACTCCACTGATTGCACCTGGCGGTGCTTTTCAGTTACTTGTGTTGATGTGTTTATATTGAACATATATGATTCTATAGGCTCCTGACATTGACAGTAATCCTTCACCCACAAAGGTTGCCACTTGTCAACATGCAGTTGGTGTGCAAGGTATCTATCTCCAGTAAATGCTTGCTGTCCTGGCAGTATCTGTGATGTTGTAATTTGGTGATACTCAATAATTCTCCCCTTCTCTGAGTCTGCAAAGCACCTCCGCCCTGTGACAAGAGCTATTCTCACACCACCCCAACATAATTCATGCTATCCCACCATTTGAGATCAGAGGGCCTCAATGAAAACTATGGAGCCAGCTGTAAGACTCCAACCTTAGGCTCTCAAAGTAGAGATTTCACTGCTTTGATCACTCAAGGAGAACTTATATAGTTAATGCATGAGAAGATCTCCATGTCTGTGATGGTCTACATCTTTGTCACAACTATGAGGGCACAGCCACTCCTTCCTAAGAAGCAGAGGGTTGGAAGAAGCGGTAAAAAGAAAAGGAGAAAGGAGTAAAGAAGGGGAGGAGGAGGAAAAATAGGAGGAGGTGAAGAAAGGGAATTGACCACATGTATTGCCTGTACAACCAGACAAAAGAAGTGGATAGTCAGCTAAAAAGAACCTCCTTATCCCCAACATGGACCCATTGGTCTCTCATAATACATCCGGTTCAGACTCTGCTTCAGAAAATCCCCTTGGCCAATATCATTCAGAAAAAGCCAAAGAAAATAGCTTCACTTAACAACTTTATCCAGCAATACATCAATAACGCAGAACAAACAGAACAACTCATTATTGTGCATCTCCATAGAGCCAGTCTTGTGGGTGTCTTTGCCAAGGTTCTTGCTCCTGTGCAGTACTGCCCTAATAGTTGCAGGTGGAAGGTTACGAATTTTCACCAGATAAGAGTGTAGATGGCCTTGCAGGATGTCAAGGAGGTCCAAGCTTTGGAGTGCAGTCCCTCAGCACAGGAGGCAGCAGGCTGGGCTGGCTGGCTGAGAGAGATAACAGGCAGGCCATTGGTGGAGTGCAGTGGTACATAGAACACAACTGCTGTCATCCTATGAGAGGACAGTAGCTTTGTGCTTCACATTGTCACCGCCACTCCTCCAGGGCGGCTCCTCTCATCTGCTGGAGTATAGATTTCTTAGCCGCCTTCAAAGATTATGGGTGGGATTTTCTACTCCTGCACACTGCTGGGATCTTCCAGTCCTACTGAAAGTCAACGGACTTTGTTGGTCTTCCAAATTCCGTATGGCAGATCCCACCACGAGGTGACTGGAGAATCTCAGCTTCCATGATTGCTGAGATGGACATCCATGGTGACCACAGCCAGGGGTCTTGTGGCCCGTATCTTCAATTCCACAGCAGCATTAAACTATCAGGAGACCTGCCAGTGGTACAGCCAGCGGGCACTCCACCAGGGCTCAACCAAGCAGTGCGGTAATGGCGATGTCCACTGAGATCACAGTGGAAAGGATGGGCTCCACTTTCTCCCTGATTTTACGATAAAGCCACCCCCTTACACTCCCAGCGAGTGATCGGAGGCTGACTGATGGGGATGTCACTGCACCAAGCATGTCGGTGTGGATTGTCATCAATGTTTTCTTCTCAACCACCCCATCTCACCAGAGAGACCTGCAGAATTGCCATGTGACCTTGCCATCTGTTGAGGTCACATACAAGCTGACCTTTCCCCTTTGTCCTAACTGCAGCCACTCCTGCTCAGTGACTCACAGCATGCAGGTTTAAACTAGCCTCTAATGCTGGCCTTGTGCCATTGTGTGAACTGATACCTATGTCTTAAGTTGAGTGACTTCCTCAGAGGCCTCTTCTCCATTTGCCCTTGCCTCTCAGGTCTATAGGGGTTGAATAAGCCACAGTGTTTGACTATCTGAAAGCAACAAAGTGTAAGGGGAGGAATGGGAGAGTTTAATGAGGGTGGGTGAGTGGAGGATGGTAGGAAAGCAATAGATCCACAGTCTTTCTACCTGCACTTCTCATTTCATGGTGCCTTTCAGGATGAAAGTCAAGACAATACATACACAGAAATTTGCTGTCATCCAGGACAATACTGGGTGACACTGGCTCTGTGGCATTGGTCGCCATGAAACTGTGGACCTTCTCTTTGAGGGAACTGAGAGGGCCGATAGATTCTTGGTGATGCCTTCATCCATCATCTCCCTCCCCCACCTGAGGTTGGTGATTTCCTGCAAGGGTAATGTCAGTGAGTGTCAGCCAGTGTGTTTGAGTGACATGCCTCCCATAAGTGAATAGTTGGAGGTATGTGGAGGCAGTGAGAGGTGGGTGTGAAGCTGATAGGTGTGTGAGTGTGAATATTATAAGGATGTGGAAGGTGAGATTTGAGCATCAGTGTGTGCTGTTGGGGATGTGGGTGCTTTGAGGAATGTTCAATCACGCTGATTATTCAAACAACATCATTGAAGGTTCTGCAGATTTGTCAGATTTGCGGAGTTACACTGTGGTCACTGATCTCCTTCACTAACTGATCCAGTTCTATTTGAAGATGCATCTCAAGAGATTTCTATCCCTCGCTTGAAATATGGCTTCCTTCCTTTCTTGGCCTGTCAACACAGGATAATGCCATTAAACCATAGAGTTATCTTCTTCCCTTGAAATGCAATGCCTTGTCCCTGAACAGCAAAGAACCATTATTCATCAGCCTATAATGGATTGCTGCAACTTCCCACTCTCCAGGGATTACACCTTTACAAACGGAAGGCCGAAAGGTGTCTAGGATTTCTCCCAACTAGTGTGTGCAGAGGTCATTGGCAAGAAAATGATGTCCAAGTCAGCGCAAATACCACTCACTCTGAGGGAAGTGCGGTATTTAATGTGAAGATAAATTTTGACCCACCTTATTGTCAATGGACACGGGTACTTGGTGAAGAATTGTCCCCAAGTCCTGCGAAACAACATTACGGTAAATGAATTCTGAGTTCTACATGTTAGCATTTTGAATGAGGAAGTGGCAGTAATTGGATGAGATGGGTGGATGGAAAGGGTAAGTAGAATTGAATCCTAAATAAGATAGTACATAAGAAAACAGAAGTGACTGGTTTAAGTACAGCACTGAAACATCTCTGGATATTCCAAAATGCTCTATCTAACAAAATACTTTATAAATACAGTGGGAAATAGGGAATAAATCAGGAGTCCACAACAATTAATCTGCACAGACCAAGGTACCACAAAAACAAAACCAGATTAAAGAAGAGCTAAGCTATTTTGGCAGTACCTGTCGAATGTTCACTAAGAAGTCAAGAAGACTGTCTGCTATCTGAACATAATGCCAAGAGATTGTTCATTTTCACCTGCCCAGGCAGTCAGGATCTTCTTGGTTCAACTGTAAGGAATAACACTCCTGACAGTGCAGCACTCCTTCAATAATCATATGCTCAAGGCCTAAGTGGGTTTTGAATCCAACACCTTCTAATGGTAGAATGTTATTCATGGGGGATGGCAAGGTGGCACAGTGTTTAGCACTCACCAGGACACATCACCAGGACCCCAGGTTTGATTCCCAGCTTCAGTAATGTCTGTATGGAGTTTGCACGTTCTTTCTGTGTTTGTGTGGGTTTCCTGTAGGTGCTCCTGTTTTCTCCCAAAGTCCGAAAGATGTGCTGGTTAGATGCATTGGCAATGCTAAATTCAGCCTCAGTGTATCCAAACAGTTGCTGGGTTGTGGTAACTAGGGGATTTTCACAAACTTCATTGCAGTGATAAGCCAACTTGTGACACTAACAAATAAACCAAACTAAGCTTATGGCTATTTATGTATAAGGTACCATCTGAAATAAATACTGGGGCAAGTCAAATACACAAAGCAGTCTTTCGCCTTAAGAGGTTGTTCTCAAAGGACGGACAAACTCCAGCAGTTCTGGTACCGCATTTTTTTATTGGAATCAGAACACGCTGCTCATCCTTTGCAGCATGTTTTATAATGTGAGCTCGATAAAATGGACAAAGCACATCCAGGATTCCCTAACCAGCCCATTGCTCCCGAGAGTCCTTCTGTTTCAAACTGGATGATGCACTTGCAAAGGTACCTAACAGATGGAGTTAATTAAGGAGGTAATATTGCCTCTTATTGGGTAAACCCTGAGTTGGTAGTATGAATATTGAAGTGTTGAGCAACATTAAATTATTGAAGGCTAATATTACAGTACATTTTTGATTATATAAAAGTACACAAACGTACAAGTTAGAGGCAAAGAGAGAAGGAAGAAATCAAACAACATTAATCGAAAGCTTCTGCTGAATAAAAGAAAATTACTAAGACGTCTGATGCATGGTGACAGTTCAGTTAGAGCCTTGAATTTATCTTGGAGCTGTGGTCTTCAAGGCTGTTTTATCTAATTAGAGAAAAATTGATCTCCTGTTATTTTGTACTTTACTCTTGATGATGTGCCTGCGGATTTGCTTTTTGTCTTGATTCAACTGTATGAACAGAAACATGTAGGTCGTCGGAACAGTGCTCCTATTCATGTGAAGATTCACTCACAATTGCTTCAGGACATCTTGGCAATCTTTTGAATACCTGTTTTCATCTCCAATCTAATCTAAATTTCAAATACATGTTAAACAGTCTGGCCCTCTGTGATAATTTAAAGCATATTAAGGAGGAAGAATGCTTTTGTAGATTTATGCAACCTGAATGTGTACACTGTACACTCTGACACAAGCATTCATTACAAGTGGGATGAGAACATGAGTCATTGGCCCTGAGTATGGAACATGTATTACTATCAAATAGAATCTTTTGGTTTGTGTTAAATGGGAGTACAAAATGTGAGCTGGATGAATACGTATTGAAAGAAAAGAGTCACCTATCAGCACAATGTACAGTATCTGTCATCATTATTAGCTTAATCTATATTGAAAAGTCTTAGTTCATTCCAATATTGATCAGAACTGCATTCATAAAATAACCAAATCCATGGATCGATCACTAGTCCTTCTGGTATAATGTTGTACTTGTAACTAAGAGGGCAAGCATTCAATCAACTTCTAACTGCTTATTTAGACTTCTCTCTGTTTCGACATTGACCTTACTAACTTGTTCCAATCAGCGGAACACACAATACTTGCCAAGAGGGTCATGTTAATTTCCTTAATTTTCTGATGGAAGTGAATAACGAAAAATAAATATTTCAATAAGAAAGATCCAGAGGTAAATCATTCCCTAAACCCAAACATAATTGAACAAAAACAGCAAAATATCAATTTATTATCATTCAGCCTTGATAATTTGCATTCCACAAATGCAGATCCCATAATTTCTCAGCCTGGAACTATATGTGGATTTATTCATTATATTTAGGCTTTTAATTCAAATCCTTTCTGGTCCTTAAGCCATCTCTTGATGAAATTGGGCAGGATTTTACAATTTCACTTGTCCTGAAACCTTGAAATCCTGCCCGAAGTCAATGGACCTTCCCATGGTTCGCCCCTCGCCCGTTCCAATTCCCATGGCGGGAGGGGTGGTAAAATTCCATCTGATATATTTCAATGGGACCATTTTTTGCTCCCATCCACTACCAAATAAGAGATTGCATGCAGAAGGGAACCAACATTTTCCATTCTAAAATTCACAGCCATGTGCCCATGATAATCGTTGGGCTTTGGCTGCATGGTGTAGATTTTCAAGGTGATAAGTTTACTAATTAGTAAGATTATCAGAGGCCAAAATCTTACAAAGTGGTAAGCCAAACAGCAGGATGAAAATGACGCTTTAGTTATTCTGTACCAGTCTTGGAAAGAGTCAGCCGTGGAAGACAGAAGATCAATCATAATTCATTGCCACTGGAACCAGCTAAAATGGAATTATATTGCCATCTATATTTGGATTGCCATGAGACTTTGATCCTACTTGTGGAGCAGCACTAGGATTAGAGATCCCAGAACGAAACTGAAAATAATAGACAAAGATTAAAGTAAAAGATTGAGCTCTGCTGGATAGTACAAAGACCATAGCTTTCAGTGGTACAGACAAAAATGGGGTCTGTCTTTAGGAAGACACACAAACAGTTACGAAGAGAGGTTGTTTGCCAGACAATATTTCTCCTTTACTTGTGGTTTAAAAGCTACTTTCTTTCATTCTTCCATATTGCGCAAGGTTGCTAAGTCATCATTAATTGCCCATCCTTAATTGCCTTTGAGAAGATGATGGTGAGTTGCCTTCTTGAATGGCTGCATTCTGTAGAGTTAGGTACAGCCACAATACTGTTAGGGAGTTCAGGTTTTGACCCAATGACAACAAAGGAATGAAGATATATTTCCAAGTCAGCGTCATAGAATCATCATAGAATCTCTTCAATGTAGAAAGAGGCCATTCGGCCCATCGATTCAGCACTGACAAAATCCCATCCAGGCCACATCACTGTAACTTCACATATTTACCCTGCTAATCTCCCTGACACTAATGGCCAATTTAGCACAGGCAATCTACCTAACCCGCACATCTTTGGACTGTGGGAGGAAATTGGAACACCCGAGGAAACCCACGCAGATGTGGGGAGAAGGTGAAAATTTCACAGTCACCCGAGGCAGGAATTGAATCCTGGTCCTTAGTGCTGTGAGGCAGCAATGGAAACCACAGTGCTGTCCATGTATGACATGTAATTTAAAAGAGAACTTGCAGGTGGTAGTGTTCCTAAGCATCCTCCATCACTGGCCATCAGTGGTGGTCTAAGGTGCTTCATGCCATGCCAATCAAGAAGACTGATCTATTATGAATGCTATCAACCTTCTTGAGTTTTATTGGAGCTATGTTCATCCAGATAAGTGAAGAATATTGCATCACATTTCTGACTTATGCTTGGAGATAGATGATGGACAAGTTTCGGGAGTCAGGGGGTGAGTTACTTGGCATACAATTCTCAGCCCCAGACCTGCTTTTGTAGTTGGTGTATTTATACAGCTGGTTCAGTTCAGTTTTTGGGTGTATAGTGTATAGTGTAGAGAGAGGGTTCAGCAATGGTAATGTTGTTGAATTTCAAAGAGAGATGATTAAGATTCTCTCTTGCTGAAGATAGGCATGTCCTGGCAGTGGTGTAGCACAAATGTCACATGTGCAATTATCAGTGCACAGCTGCATTTCAAATCTAATGATGGAGAGAAGGTCAATGATGAAGCATGTGGTGATTGTCCCTTTAAGGGCCAAGCAGAAGAGGGTCACCTGGTTTGAGAGACGAATTGGGACTGAGAGTGGGTAATCGCCCCAAGGGGTGGAGCCCTCTCTTGAGCAGAAGGTATCTACCCCGTACATTTTTTCCTTGTTAATACCTTTGGTGTTCTTGATGGGTGTGAGCGTGCGTCAATACATTTGGCATCAATGATGGGGTGGATTATGAGAATACTGCCTGTGGCTCAACACCTGAGTATCCTGTCTTAATTGAAATCTGAAGGAAAAAAGATATTCACTCTAATGCCTGTTTTTGGTTGAATAGACCCAGTGAGATGTTGAGATATTGCCAGACTCTGAGAGGCAAATATGGAATGAGCCTGGATTGGCTGGTGCAGTCAAAAGTTTAGAAATGTATAAAAGCAAAAGAATATGGAGATAATTCTCAGAAGCAAGAGCTAGGCTTTGAGATTGGGAATAAAAACTGCATAGTGTTTTTCTGAAGGGAAGAGAGCAGCGTTTTAAGTGTAGAAGACAAAATGCTCCAGGGAGTTGTATCGTGGTCTCCAGTAGCACAGCAAAATGAAAAGGCTGAAATTGCCGGGTGCCTGATCTGAGTGGAACTTGCAAGGGTTTTGTTGCAGCGCTGCCTGTACTGAGAGTCTGCAGGCAGCGAAGCTCTGTGATTTTTGGGGAGAAGAGATGTCCACCACCTGTTTGAAAGGAAGAAGTTAGAGAATTTTAAAAAGTAACGTCCTGAACAAAAGGCATTGGAACTTGTGCTGAAATTAATAAAAGGGAAGAAAGGAAACAGACTCCAGGCAACCACAGGGAAGAAAAGTTACAGAGATTGCTAGAAGAGCTTGCTACCAGTAAAAGAAAAGTTTAAAAAAAAATGTTCATAAAGGAGCAGCCGAGATTTGTGTCAACTTAAAAACTGCAAGAGAAATAAAGCCAGCAGGTTAAAAAAAATGACGGTCTTAAAGAGATTATACATTTAAAGAGTAATACATTTAAAGAGAGAATGCATTTAATGCAACAACCACAAAAAGAAACAAATGACAATGGACAGGAAATATAGAGGACAGCCCAGAAGGAAGATACTGAAAGACCCCAAAAGGGTTGAGGAAGAGGGCCAATAGTAGTAATGACCAGTGAGGGGAGGGGGTGATAAAGGGGATCAATGTCAGTGATGATTGTGATGGTGGGGAACATAAAAACTATGAGCAGAGGTAGGTCATCTGCCCCCTCAAGCCTGCTCTGACATTCAATAAGATCCTGGATGTTTTTTTTTGTGTGGATTCAACTCTGCTTACCCACTCACTCACCACAACCCTTAATTCCTTTACTGTTTAAAAATTTATCTATCGTTGCCTTTAAAACATTTAATGAGGTAGCTGCAACTGTTTCATTGGGCAGGGGTTTCCATAGATTCACAATCCTTTGTATGAAGAAGTTCCTCTTCAACTCAGTCCTAATTTTGTCTCCTTTTATTTTGAGGCTATGTCCCCTAATTCTAGTTTCACCCGCCAGTGGAAACAATTTCCCTACTTCCATCTTATCTATTCCCTTCATAATCTTGTATGTTTTTATAAAAACTCCCCTCATTCTTCAGAATTCCATTGATTAAAGCTCCAGTCTACTCAGTCTCTCCTCATAAGCCAACCCTCTCAACTTTGGAATCAACCTAGTGAATTTCTTCTGCATCCCCTCCTATGCCAGTATATCGTTTCTTAAGTAAGGAGACCAAAACTGTACACAGTACTCCAGGTGTGGCCTCACCAGTACCTTATTCAAACTGAAACACAAGTGTTGTGGAAGGTCACAGATCCTCTGTGGTGGAGGGGTGGGAGAGGGAGATAATTTTTTTTCATTTATCAGAAGATATTTGAAGATATTGGCCCAATCTCAACGGAACTGGTTCTTGTCTTGAAGAACACCGCCTCGCCAGACTAACAGTGCAAACCACGTCTACTGTCTTTTTGGCCATTAAAGTGACAGGACCTGGTCAGAAAACAGGCAATGAAGCTCTAAATTTTCACAAGATTCAACCCTATATTTGAAACTGCGTATACTGTGGTGTCACCGGGGGCTATGTGCTGGAATGGCAGAATCTTTCTCATTCTGTAGTTTGTGTTAGCTACCAGGAAGTCACATTTTCCTGATGGAAAACCCTGAGAGGAATCAATGCAAAGAGGATCAGCTGTGTAGCCCTTTGGTAGACTGTATAAGCAGAGCACTGAGCCCTGTTAAAAAGGGGGAATAAAGTTGCAGTTTGACTGCTTTAGAGAGTGAAGAATATGTTGTGTGCAGAAATTGTGTTTTGTTGCTGATGTCAGATTGTACAAAAACACTTGTTTGGATTGAACTGTGGCCTGTATGAGTACCTGCTCTGATAATCTGATCTTTCTCTCCTATGTTTTGACTTTGCCTCTATTTTGCCCTCCTATAGGACTGTTGCTGTTGTATACTGTGTGTTGAATTTTTCCCTGAGTAACACAAAAGCCATCCAAGTTTAAATAGTGATATGTTGTGTGTAAAGTTAAGGCTTGAAGAAGGGCCAGTGTTTACTTCCATTTCTGTCTGTTTTGCTGAATATCTGAAAACATTTAAATATACATTCATTTTTACTTTGTATTTGGACAACTGAGTTATTGAGCTGAGTGAATTCCATCTGTCTATCACAATCCCACTGCCCCCACCCCCCCAGCTCCTCCACCATAAAAGTATCAGTGGCCTTCTACAATTCCCATTTACCCCACCCTCACACTGATCATTGCCAGTATTGGCCCCCTCCCACAACACTCTTAAGGTCTTTCAGTGTCCTCTTTCTAGGGTCTCTTCTTTTCCTGTCCAATGCCATTTGTTTCTTCCCGTGGTTGTTTCTTTAAATGTATTACCTCTTTAAGACCACAATCTTTTTGTATCGCCTACTGTTGGCTCCATGTTTTCCCTGGAATTTTGAAGTCTTGGCGCAAATCCTGACTGCTCCTTTATGTATGATCCTTTTCTTAAAAACTTTTAAAACTTTTAGTAATCTCTGCAACTTTATTCCCCATTTGACTGCCTAGAGAATCTGTTTTTTTTCCCCCCTTTTATTAATTTAAGCACCAGTTCCAATGCCTTTCATTTGGGAGCATTGTTTTTTTAAAACACTTTAACTCTTGGACACACAAGCCTCAATATCTCATCAATAAGCCTTTACCACTGCAACAACAAAATATATTAAATACATAATATGAATGGTGCCAAAATATGATATTTCTGTAGTGGATCAAGTTAGAAATTATTGCCTCTGAGACTGAACTCTTGTTGCAACAGTATACATGGAGGGATAGATCATTTGTAAACATATGGATTAATCGCAGAGTGGAGAGAGGCTCCAGCAACCTGTGTTATTGTCAAGAAATGATTTGAGCCTGTAAGTTCCAAAATACCTAATCAAGCTGTTATAACTGATGTCTCTGAAAGCAAATAGTAATGAACTACCTGTGTCAGAAAAGGTACCCATTATTTGCAGATCCTGTTAATGTCAATCTGGTGGAAGCATCTCAGATTACAGAATTGCATCTCTCTATAAGAAATAGAAACACTCCTCAAAGACTTGTTTAGTTAGAATTTGAGAATGAGTAATTTTGTTTTGAAGTTTTGTTTAAGGAGTTCAAAGGAGAGGGATAGGACTATTGTCCTTTTAAAGGCAGTACAGCAGAAGATGGTCACCTAGCTTGAGGGACCAATTGGGACTGTGAGTGGTTAATCACCCCAGAAAGTGGAGTCCTCTCTTGAAAGCATGTAGAAAGCATCTCTGGACTTAGACAGCCAGTGAGCTGCTGAAGGGCAATCAGGGGGCTGCAAGCCTCGGTGCAGTTTTTCTTTATTAATAAATACCTTTTGAGTTTCTCACAAGGAGCATCATTACAAAGTGATTAAAGGTGATTGGGCCTAGGACACTACTCTGAGGAACTTCTGCAGCAATGAATAAAGATTATAGGTCTGCAACAACCAAAGTCATTTTCCTTTTTTTCCCAGGCATGACTCCAACCACTGGCAAGTCCCCCTGCCACTTCCACATTACCTCCACCCAATTCTCAGTGCCACGACAGTTATGTCTTGCAAATTTTTTCCCTAGCATCTGGGTAGCCAGGCCTTGCAATACTTCATCTATTGTGTATTTCCAGGAGGTTTTGGAGGTGTCTGTGGCAGCCATTGTATCATTATTCAATACTTTGCAACTTTAAAGTTTAAAAGTTTTATAGTTTAAAGTTTATTTATTTTAGTATTATAAGTAGACTTACATTAACACTCAATTAAGTTACTATGAAAATTCCCTGATCGCCACATTCCAGTGCCTCTTCAGGTATACTGAGTTTTAGTCAATTCACCTAATCACATCTTTCGAACTGTAGGAGAAAACCGGAGCACTTGGAAAAAATCCAAGCAGACATGGGGAGAACATGCAAATCTCAAACAGACAGTGACCCAAGCTGGGAATTGAACCCGGGTCCCTGGCATTGTGAGGCAGCAGTGCTAATCACCCTAACATCATGCTGCCCATATCTCTTTAATATCTCTTCCTTCAACGGTTACAAATTTTGATGGGTGTTTGGACTGCAGGATACATTTCTCTTTCCACACTCCCTAAGGATTATTTCTTCGTTTTTTACCTTCACCTTGAAGCATAGCCTTGCATTTTAAAGAGTTTACTTTGCCTTAGCTGCAAAATTTCTGTTCAGTTGAAAAATTGTATTTTCAAAAACAAAGGGACATTTGATGTAAATTGATTGCACATCTAGTATGATTGATTATATTGATCATACTCATTCTTTTATGAAGTATTAATATTGCTGCACCTACACTTTCATATGTACTAATTAATAAGATTGGCAGAGGCTAAAATGTTACATGTGAGGCCCTTCTTGAGTAAAGAATGTTGCAAAATGTTCCCTTTAATGTATGACTTGGAATATTTATTGTATAATTGAACAACACCAGAAAATAACATAATAACGTTAGAGACTAATCTTTATTAATGAGAGTTCAATGATAAATGCACTGCATGACACAAGTAGAACTTCCTGACCACATATATTTGAGTGGAGAAGCACAGCATATATTCAACAGAATGATAAACCAAATAAATCATCACCAGCTTATCTAGGGCAATTAGGGGTAGATAATAAATGCTGCTGTTGTTAGTGACGCACACATCCCAGGGGCGAATAATAAAAAAAATTGATTATACAGTGTTTTCTGTATAAAAATGTCTTAAAGTATTCCGCATAATTCATCGAAGTTTAGTGACAGTTATGCAGGCAAATGATTGAAACCTTCAAGTTATGAAAAAGATAGACATAACAAACAACAAAATGGCAATAAACACTGTGACTTGCTGAGCACATTGGCCGAAATTCTCCTGTTTTGCTCAGCGTAGGAATTGTAATGAGCAAGACAGAAAATTTGGTGGACTGTTTAAAGATTCATTGAGCTTCGGTAGGAATGTTCTGCTTGGGGTATGTGTGGCTGGAGAATCCTGTCCATTATGTTGTCATCAAAAACCTGTTTTAATCAGGTGATAGTATTTTACTCCATTAATATGGCAGCAAATGTAAACAGTAAATGCTAGGTTACACTTTTAGACCAAAATTTAAACAGGAGATTCACCACTATTTTGGCCAGCTAACATAATGGCTGGAATTCTCCGATTTAGGATGTTTCAAACACTGCTACCAGCGAGAATGGAGAATTTGGCAGTCAGTTAAATCTTTGTTCCCTGTGAGACCAGAGAATCGCTGCCGCAGGCAAGGTCAGTGAATCCCAGCCAACCAATGTGAACTGTGACTCTTACAATTCATCTCTATAACAGAATAAGATGTTTTTACATTAATTATTTAAATCAATGTTACATACAGGAGAGAAGTTAATTTTAACATCACTAATTTCTCCTCTCATCACCCATCTGTAAACAGGAAAGTGTTTTTGATTTGCTTTCCACATTATAAGTGATAACATATCCCCAAAGCCTTGGTTTCAGTGTGATCCAATTTCAGTTAATAACTCCACAGCAAACTTATATCAGGATAAGCTCAGAGGGTTAATTTATTTGCACCTACTCAAATGCAGGAGAGTCATGACATAACCACCACCCACCCTTCCCACCACCCTCCCCACCCCCTCCACCACTAACACCATATATTCATACAAAATTCAATTCCCATCTCTCCCCACCACCATGGCAAAGGACTCCTCTGAGTTTCTGGGATTGTTAAATGTCCAGCCATTAAGAATTGAAAGGAAGGTTGTGGAACTCTCTGTCCAAGTAGATTAATAGATTCCACCTGGTCAGCCTAGGTTCTGAAATGCAGATGGCCTTTATATAATTCCCTTTGAATGTGGTCTTTTGGCAATTGGGCCTCTTCAGCAATGGTGAAGTCTGAGTGCCCCTGCCCCAGGTAGGAGCGTTCACTTCCTGTTGCGGAGCATTTCAACAGTCACAGGCATTCAGCCTCTAATCTTCAGATAAGCGTTCTCCAAGGCGGCCTTCACGACACACAACAATGCAGAATCGCTGAGCAGATAACCAAGTTCCACACACATGACGGCCTCAACTGGGATCTTGGGTTCATGTCACACTATCTGTAACCCCCACGACTTGCCTGGACTTGCAAAATCTCACTAACTGTCCTGGCTGGAGACAATACATATCTCTTTAACCTATGCTTTACGCTCTCTCCACTCCATTATCTGTACCTTTAAGACTTGATTACCTGTAAAGACTCACATTCTGACCATTATCTTGTAAATTGAGTTTGTGTCTATACATGCCCAGTTTGTGAACTAAAATCCCACTCACCTGATGAAGGGGCATTGCTCCAAAGGTTTGTGGCTTGTGCTACCAAATAAACTTGATGGACTTTAATCTGGTATTGTGAGACTTCTTACTGTGTTTACCTCAGTCCAACACCAACATCTCCAAATCATGTCTCCTGATGTTGCAAAATTAACTCCTATTGTTCAAAAGTCATAGATAGACATAGTTACAGCCATTTTAAAAAGAATCCATGTCCATTTTTTAAAGTGTTTTATAAAAATATAGAGCGAGGTCTTAGTCCCAATACAACCAATTTTAATTGCAGCGTACTTAACACACTACCCACCACCCACCATTGCTTTCACCTTTCTATAAAATCAAAAAAGTTGAAACTAAAGAGAAAACATTACTGCTTGAGATTTTACTAGTTGATGTAAGCCTCAGAATAATTTTAACACAATTTTTATTTTAAACTATCAGGACTGTCAAGTTTCTCCATTCAAAAAGGGATCTTATAGTTTTGATGGACCACTGGGCTCATCGACACCAGTGTTCTGCTGACCAGATTGATTCTATGCAGGCTCTTAACAATCCTGTCTTTGACCCAACATGAGTATCAGTTCAAATGACATATTAAACAAGCAAAGACATTTCATTTTCTACTTCAAGGCTATTGTCTCTTCAGAAATGTTTTGGTCATATAGAGTCAAATGTTGTGTGGCTGCAGTTTTAATATTGCAATTTCATACTGTGGGAATAATAAAATCCACAATGACAAGTAAAACTTTAAGAAAGCAAAGAAAAATATATTCTTTACAATAACAACTTCCAGTTCAATATTTTAGCACGCATAGATAAATCATCAGAAAATATTACTGTAAGTTCAATGTGTGATTAAATATATAGAGGTTTAGCTTGTAACCGCTGGCAATTGCTGGTATTCTTTAAAAATATGGTATTTGAACTATCATTGATTAAAGGTGGCCTTTAATTAAACTGTCACATATAAACTTAGAAGGCTTGAAATATTTGCATGCTTCTGAGCACAGTTGGTTACATTCGGGAAGAGCAAACAACGTAAATGAACCATTAATCTATTAAATCCAAACCTTGACCTAACCATTACAAGTACATACTCCTTCAGCAACATCAGAACATAAAAATATGAGTCAGGGTACCCTGAATCAGCCATTGTCCCAGATATATATCCACTTAAACTATCTAAAATGACTTTTACACATCTTCCTCCAAAAAGACAGGCGTGATAAAGAAAAGACACCATCCCTTGGACTGTCCAGGCTCCTGCCTTTTTCAAAGTTTTCAGATCCCTAGCATGGTGGACCTATGATATAGCAGCAGGAAAATCTTATAACTAAATGGCTAGTGTGGATTTTTTATTGAAAATAAAAACACTCATCACTTGTGCAATAAGTATCCTTTCAAATGCACTCATTATTATGGAGTGGGGGTGGAGGGGTTTGAATTTCCTATGTACAAATCAATAAATATTTGTTATTTGCTTTTTTTCTTCTTCAAAGTCTCAATTTCACAAACTGGAGAAGTAGAAGATTTTATGCCCCGCATCACACTAATTGCAGTCGTCTTACATTGACAAATGAACTGAGCCATATTGAATCATCAGGTCATGTTTAGTCAGCTGATTTTCTTATTTGCAGCAGGGATCAAAATGATTTTAGTCACACTCCATCTTACAGCTTATCTATACTTGGAAGAAACAGCTGGTGTGACTGTAGTGTCAATATTGCAGGTTCATACTGTGGCAATGAACTAAAGCCACGAGGTAAATATAATGCGCTGGAGAGTGGGTTAAGAGTATTATATCTACACAGCAGTTCCAGTTCCATATTCCAGTATTATTACTGAATCCATCAGAAAACATTACTCTTAAGAAAACTAAACTTAGTGTTTGACTGGTAACGCAAGGTACAGTCTCCAAAAACACAGATGGAATTTTGTGGAGATGCCATTTGATACAATCATCATTTGGCTCAAGATGATGCAATATTTATTGCAGAATGAGAGGAGTATTTTTAGCTGGATCTTGAGTAACTGATTGCCATGGCAACTATTTCTTGCCTGCAATGTTGCTGTTACACAGAATGTTGTTGCATTAATAATATATGGGACACATCTCACACATTTGGCTGCAAATGTGAATTTGTAAGCTCAGGCTTCAGATTGCCATTCCAACTCACTATCTTTATTTAGCCTTTGGTTGTAGCAGCCAGAGTATTTCAAAAGGAAATTAAATGTTTTTCCTTTATGAAATATATATAATCTGTTCACGTAATCAAAAGAAAAAATCTCTCAATTCCTCGTTGTCTCAATACAAAATGCTTTGAAAATTATGAATAGGGCCGTTAACATTTATAGTAGAGTTTATTATAATAAAAGACTGAAGACCAAGGCTAAAGACCGTGGTGTAATAAAGTGAAGAAAAATAGTATTCAAATTATTACTGCATTCAACCTTAGTATTGATTGAATGGTATGCTATGAATGCACCAACTCATTCTAGGAACACGCCTTGTTAAATCGGATGAGGAATCACACTAATTCATGAGACTTTGAATTTAACAATTAGGAAACTGTTAAATTTGCTGGAGTGGCACAATGTCATTGTGGTTAGCACTGCTGCCTCACAGTGCCAGGGGACCTGGTACGATTCCTGGTTTGGGTCACTGTCTTCGTGGAGTTTGCACGTTATCCCTGTGTCTGCATGGGTTTCTTCCAGGTGCTCCAGTTTCATCCCAGCCTGAAAATGTGCTGGTTAAATGTATTGACCCAACCAGGCACCATTCTGTGGCAACTAGGGGAATTTCACAGTAACTTCATTGCAGTGTTAATGTAAGCCTTATTTCTGACCAATAAATAAATTTTACTTTAAATATTTTATACTTTACCAGGACCTCACATTGAACACATAAAACTTTTATTTCAGCACTTTGTTTTAAGCAATTGCTTGGAATTTCTTGCGAGGTTACTGGGTTAGAATTCTGTCTCATGTGGTGATGCAAAGCAAGAGGTGTTGGATTGGCCACCTGCTAAGTGCAGTACCTGATAGTGAATTCCATATACTGAATATTCATTTCGACATATAACCAATATCCCTTATTCTGCTCCATCGACAAAGACAAATTTCTTTCCCCTCAACTTTCCCATCTGCTGCTTACTCATGTTCAGCTAGAACTTGATGCTCTGACCTTTGGAGTTCAAGGTGTGTTTCTCTTTTTTAATCACCTTATTTGCATTCTGATGGGTTACTTCTGAGTGGCGCTTTGCATAATGGTTTTCCCACCATTCTTTCCCTGCAGCTATGTTGATGGCAGCTGCTATTTCATTTGCAACAAGCAAATTTCTCAGCATGGGAATGCTTTGAGTATTCCTTTAATAATCCTTCATTTGGAGGAAGATGAGGAGAGAAAAGAGTCAGGTTCATCTGTGCCTAAAGTGTTTTACACCACAGCTATACTTTCAGACCTAGCTATTTGGATAGAGTGAAAGAGGTCAGCCTTCACTATTTCTATTCATAGGAGCAGGGGTCAGTGAATTATTCCATTAACTGAATCCTAAATTCCAAAGGAATTTGGGGACACTTTTCTGCATGGCTCTAAGGATAAATATGATGACCCCTGTGAATTCCACGGGGAATCACCAATTGATCTGCCTGTCGGGCTTGTTCAATGTGAGTTCCCTTGGTAAGTGGCAATTCTCCAGCCAGTTGGAATTCATCACCTTAGCCCCTTATATGGTAGACACTGGGAAGTGTCAACAAAACTGTGTTCCAGCTGGGATTGGTGTATGTATGTCACGGAGCAGAGCTTAATGTTGTGTTTAACAATAAATACCATTCCTTTCCAATTAGGCTTCCTGAGTTATTACATTGGCGATGATGATGTGAAGATTGCACGTTTCCTTTTCAATTATAGGATAATGCTGCAGATGATGACAGGAGTAGCCTCGGCGGAGCTATTGTTGGGTCGATGCCTTAGGCTGATCTTTCCAAATCTGGGTGACAAAATCAAAGTAAAACAAAAAGCCCAGAAAAAGGGCCTTGATGGACATAAGCTTGACAGGACCTTCAAACTGGGAGCACTGTCCACGTGCAAAATCTTGGAGATGACGCCTCATGGATCCCAGGAGTTGTCTTTTCAAAAATGGGACCAATTTCATATACGTTAAAGAATGGGGAGAAGGCTATCAAAAAATGTCAACCATACCCTCCGTTGGGAATCATCCACAGAAATAACTGCTGCACCAGACACGTCAGTGTTGACATTTTATACACTGGCCTGCAGACGGGTCTCCAATGACTAAAAGCACAAGAGAAGTCAACAAGAACTCAGCCTCAGGAATGGAGATGGAACTGACACCTTCGAAGTGAGAGGAACCTTCAAACTCAAAGCAAGTGGGGTGTGTTGACCCCCAAGGGGAATTTCTAATTGATCTCCCTGTGGGGCTTGTTTGATATGATTTCCCTTGGTAGTAGGCAACTGCCTGCCTTCATCACCTGAGCCCTTTATGAGGCAAGCAGAAAGAAGAATCTGCTGAATCGTATCCTGGCTGGGACCTGTGTATATACACAATGGGGACAGCGGATGAATGAACACCACTTGACAATCACCAGGCAAGACTGTTCCCTTCCTGGCGGCGAACACTTCACAGTCATGGGCATTCAGTCTCTGATCTTCAGGTAAATGTTCTCCAAGGTGGCCTTCATGACATACGACAGCAGAGAGTTGCTGAGCAGAGACTGATAGCCAAGTTCGGCACACATGAGAATGGCCTCAACCGGGATCTTGAGTTCATGTCGCACTATCTGTAACCCCCATGAATTGCTGGAACTTGCAATATCTCACTTACTGTCCTGTCTGGAGACAATACACATCACTTTAACGTATGATTAATGCTATCTCCATTCACACTGTCTGCAATTTTAAGACTTGAAAGTAGATTAGTTGTAAAGACTTTCATTCTAATCAGTATTCTGTAAACTGTGTGTGCCTTTATATGCCCTGTTTGTGATCAGAACTCTTCACTCATCTGATAAAGAAACAGAGTTCCAAAAGCTTGTGGCGTTTACTATCAAATCAACCTGTTGGACTTTAACCTGGTGTTGTGAAACTTCTTACTATATTTACACAAAATGGAGCAGGGCTTAATTTTGTGTTTTCTTTCCAATCAGGCTTCCTGAGTTACTACAGTGAGGTTTCTATATTGCCCAACCCTTCTCTACCATTACACAGATACTCTCAAAATCAGTCAATCTTCGATATATCGATGCATTAAATAAGTGTGGGAAGATTTGTTCGTTCGAGGAAATGCTTTCATAATATTCTCCATGAAAAGGTAACAAGCAGTCCATGTTTAAATGCAACAAGATCTGGAAGATATCCAGGCTTGGGCTGACAAGTGGCAAGTAATGTCACCAATAAGAAACAGCCATTGGTGGGCCATCACCAATAAGAAACAGCCTAACTACCATGCTTTGACATTCAGTGGTCTTACCATCACTGAATCCCCTACTGTCAACATTTTTGGGGTTACCATTGACCAGAAACTCAACTGGGCTTGCCATATAAACACAGTGGCTACAACAGCAGGTCAGAAGCTAGGAATACTGTGGTGAGCAACTTACCTCCTGACTTCCCAAAGCTTATCCACCATCTACAAGGGACAAATCAGGAGTGTGACAGAATATTCCCCATTTGCCTAGATGGATGCAGCTCCAACATCACTCAAGAAGCTTGACACTATCCAGAACAAAGCAACCCATCTGATTGGCACCACATCCACTCTCTCCATCACTAATCTCAGTGGCAGCAGTATGTACTATCCACAGGATACACTGCAGCAATTCACCAAAGATCTGTAGACAGCACCTTCCAAACTCCACGACTACTTCTATCTAGAAGGAGAGGGGCAGCAGATACATGGGAACACCACGACCTGCACGTTCTCCTCCAAGCCACTCATCATCCTGACCTGGAAATATATCATCATTCCTTCTCAGTTGCTGGGTCAAAATCCCGAAATTCCCTCCCTCACAGTATTATGGATCAACCATAGCACATGGACTACAGCAAATCGAGAAGGTACCTCATCACCACCTTCTCAAAGACAACTAGGGATGGGCAATAAATGCTGATCAGCCAGCAATGCCCATGTCCCATGAATGAATTGAAAAAACATTTGAGGTAACGGGTAGCCTGGTGGCACAGTAGTTAGCACTGCTGCCTCCCAGCGCCAGGGACCCGGTTCAATTCCAGGCTTTTGTGACAGTCTCTGTGGAATTTGCACGTTCTCTGCGTGGGTTGTCTCCTGGTGCTCCAGTTTCCTCCCCAGACCGAAAATGTGCAGGTTAAGTTGCTTGGCCATGCTAAATTGCTCATTATTAGGGGGATGTCAAAGGGATTAGTAGGGTAAATACATGGAGTTATGAGGAGATAGAGCCTGGGTGAGATTGTTGTTGGTGAGATTGTTGTCGGTCTCTCAATGGTCTCCTTCTGCACTGTGGGTATTCTATGGTCTTCTCACTATTCCTACCGGAAGGTGGGTACTGAAAACTGCAGTTTCAGTGACAATACACATCTGCTCATGGATGTGGTAGCAGCATAATACTCATGAGGGGGAAACTTGTGCAATAAACGTGACTCTGTACCTCTTTGCATTGGGTCATGAGATTAGTACAGGGTTACATGACAACTCCAATGCTGACTGATTATTCCTTTCTAACAGGTATTGATTGATGGAGGGATGAGTGTCATCCTGTGTCTGAGCCAGTCTCATCTATATTTTCCCTAACCAAGTCTTGCTGATAGCATTCCTTCAAGATGATCAAGGGTAGAGCATACCATTGGCCCTCTTGGCCTTTTGGCTAAGATCAAGTGTAGTATCAATGTGCTGTATTTGGTTAAAGTCATAATGTTACATTGTGGCTTCATTTGAAGAAGTTTTTTAAAGTGGCATCTTGGCCTTTTGGCTAAGATGCAAATGAGATTACATATTGAAGGAGGTGCAATGCCTACTCCAATCAGCTTGGATTATGTAGATCAAGCCTAAGACGGGAGGTGAGAGCTCTGTCTTGTCAGCTTGGATTGGGAATGTCTCAACTTGTTGAGACTCTGAATTGGACTTTGATTGGATTGAATTGGATATATACACAAAAAAAATACCATTGGCCATCACTAAGATTCATGTAACACATCAGACTTCTCTCAACTTAACAACTTATCTTCCTCAATTACCATGCATTGGCATTTGTGAGAGAATTACTATTTAGAGTCCAACCTTTCAATCTGATTGTGGAGGTGTATGGAGGTGTACTCTTGCCTATGATCACTGATTTATCATCCACCCATAATGAACTACAGCTTTCTAAATTCTTCATGCTTCACTGCACTAATAACAGAGGTGTCGTTCTGCACCCCTCTTCTGCTTCTGCTTCTCTGAACCAGGGTGCACTGAACATTCTTGAAAGACTGCATGAATTCCTTAATCATTTGGGATCTCCCTTTAATACTCAAATATTCACCTGATCCCTACAGTCGAGAAACAACTGAGTCTGTCTACATGTTCAGTTGGTTCCCGTCAGCTCAGCTTATTCTTAACCCTACTGAACTTAGACTATGTTAATCACCAGGCTAGGTATATCCAATCAGGGGAATGAAAGGAGCTTTCTTGGAATGGCTAGGTTTCATAATTGCATCTTGATCAACTATGTTACCTTTTGGATATTCCTAATCAAAAATAAAAGGAGTATAAGTTAACAAGATGCCTTTATGAACAGGTTATAGACAAATTTTTAATGCAAATATTTTCCATGCCACACTGCTGTTGTGCAGAATCTTTCCCGGTCTCTGTGAATGATTGAGGTTGAAGGGCAAGCAAGATATCTCTGAGTCAAGCAGAGTAAGCCACGCTCGTTGTGTAAAATCCGCTGGAAGTGCAATTATCTTGGCATCACTCCAGCCAGCATTGCAAAATCATCCCTTTTAAATATTCATTTATGTTCATGGTTTACAATTTTGTTTTACATTACTGTTTATGATTCTTGTGACAATTTACAAGAAATTTAACTAGCAACAGTGAAAAGCTTTTTTTACGGAGTGAAGTCATGCATCTCTTGTGGCTTTCAGAGGAGGCTTAATTTTTTTAAGAGACCTTTACTATCTTGACTCACAATTTGTTTCCAGCATGACCCGAAATAACTCTTCATTGCATGACCCAATTAACTGTATATTGCATTGGTTTCCATATAAACATCAGCAACTAAACTAAATTGCAAAAAAACTGCTGAGGTTTTCAAATTATTTCCAAACTCCATATTTGTGTATTTTTTCACAGTTAAATCACTATAAAGTAACAGCTGACATGGCTACAGGTATCTTTTAACATATGCTATTTCAGTAACTGCCAAAGTAATCTTAACTATGAATGAACTATTGTCTTGTACAAAGTGTTATGTTACCTCTTTGCTTCTGTGATTATTAATAAAATCCAAAATGCTATTGGCCCTTCGTATGATTTTTCTCCTATTTGCACTTGCTCTTTCAGGGAATTGCATGTTCCTCAATTTATCTATACCTTTTAACATATTTTTCATTGAATGTTTACTTCCAGTCTTGATTTTCCTTCAAAACTATATTACATCACACCTTCTCTGCCACTCATTTGCCCATTCTAATAACTGGTCTATTGATTCCTGAAGTCTTTCACAAGTTCCCTGCTATTTACCAAACCCTTCACTTGTGTGAAATTAGCATAGGTTGTGCTCCCTCAGGAGGGAATAGCATAAATTATTGGAATGAAGCTATTTGAAGCTTGATAGGGAAAAGAAAAAAGTGAGACTAATTGGATATTTCTTTTATTAAAGAGCTGACACAAGCTCAATGGACTGAATGGCCTCTGTGCTATATCACTCCATATGTCCAAGTCTGAACCATCCAAATATATCAACAATAAAAGTGAATACAGAACTGCCCAGACCATATCATTTCTTATTCTTCTCAGATCCAATCAACATTCATTGCATCCTGCTCATAGAATCTCTGCAGTGCAGAAGGAGACCATTCGGCCCATCAGGCCTGCACAAAAGACAATCTTATCCAGGCTCACTCTCCATAACCCAGCTAGTCCCCCTGACACTAAGGGACAATTTAGAATGGCTAATCCACCTAACCTGCACATCTTTAGACTGGGAAAGGAAACCCACGCAGACACAGGGTCATCCCCGTGTTTCGTGGACACATGATTATGTTGTGGTTGGGCTGTACAATTTCTCAAATTAGCAAACAGCACAGGTCATATTCAACCATAATATTTATCATTTAAGTAATGAGAGGTGCTGGATAACAGATGATTTTTATTCATCTAATATTAGCTTGTCAAAACAGGTAGATAAGGTGCCATGTTCATGAAAGTGGTAACTGGCAAAGTTTCTGAGTGTACCACCTTTATATTTTTGATGTTGGGCTTAGGGTTTGTTCAGGTAATGCTCAGCTGGCTGAGTCCACTGAATCCTTTATCATATAAAAGTATATGTGAAAATATTGGCATCTTGTTTAGTTACTTAATTCAAAACAACTTGGTCCCAAGAATACCAATGTACCTATTGAAAATTGCTAACATTTTCACAGTCCCCAATCCTTGACACTCATGAAAATATAGACAGCTGAACAGATACATGAGAGACAATTTTCTGGTCTTGTTGTACTTGGTGCAAATTGTAGTGAACCCAGAAAATTGTGTGTAGGCCTCAAAACAGATTTTGTGCCAGGCGCTAAATAATTTGCTATTGGCCCATTCTTTTCTACTGGCGCAAACCAGATTGCAACCAGAAATGGCACAAGGCTGGTTAGCATGAAACTGACTGGATTTCAAGCTCATTAGCGAGTTCAACATATGATCAACCTCTCCCAGAATAGATGTCAAAAAAAATCATACAATTTTCCAATAGGGATATTTAGCATCCACTTGAATAAGCAAATGGAGCCCAGGTTTATTACCTTAATTAAATGAAATTATACTTCCTACATGCAATGCTGCAAAAGCAACAAAGTGCATTTACATACTACTTATAAAATTGAGGTGCACAAAAAGCTAAAATTGGACAAGTACAGAGATCTGAGGGTAGTAAAGCTGGAAAAGTTTTCAGAACTAGAAAGAAGTCACAAGGACTTTGGAAACAAGGACGAGAATTTCAAAATTAAGGCATTGTTGGACTGGGAGCAAATGTAAGTCAACAAGTAGAGAGGTGAAAGGCTAATGGGACTTGCCATCAGCTGGGATAGAAACAGCAGAGTTTTGGATGAGCTCCAATTTATGGAGACTGGAAAATGAGAAACAGGCAGAAAATCATTGGAATGGTCAGGTCTAGAGATATCAAAGGCATAAATGGGAGTTTGCATAGCAGATAAGCTGAGATTAGGGAAAAGATATGTTTATTACATGGGTAATAAAGCAAATATGTAATGCTCATATTAAATAGGAGGCTGAGGCTGTGAACAGCATGTTTCAGAGTCAGTCAGTGACCATGCAAAAGGTAGAATAGATGCCAAGAAATTGTGTTTGTGGCAGGAGCTAAACTCAATGGCTTCCGTCCTCCCTGGTGAATTGGAGAAAATTACCACTCATTCGGTCCAGGACAAGAAGTATGATGTTTTAGAGGATGTAGAGGAGTTGAATGTAGGAGGTGGAGCTGGGTACTATCAGTTTATATGTGGAACCTAATGCTGATGATGCCGCTGAGGGGCAGCACGTAGTTGAGAAATAAGAGTTGCCAAAGAATAAATCCCTGGGAGACTCCAAAAGAGAATTTAGGGGAGTAAGAGGAGAAACAATTGTATGTGATTGTTTTTTTGGTCATGGCTGTGAGGAATAGAATCAAGAAAATACTGTTCCAGCCAACTGGATAACCAAATAAAGACTTTGGAGGAGAATGATGTGGTCAACTATGTCAAATGCTGCAGACAAATCAAGAAGGATGAAGAGGGATAGTTTGCTATGGGTACAGATGGAGGAATATATTGTAGTAAATCTGAGGGTGACTTGTTGTGGCTTCAACAAGATTTATTAACACATACATATATATATATATATATATATATAAATAGCATATATATAAATAGCATATATATATACACACACACACACACATACATATATATAAAAAAACAGTCGGACAGAACTAATACATAAGTCTACTCTCTTCACCTCCTGGCTCCAACTGAGTTCCCAGACTCCTCTGTCCCAGGATGCATGTGCTTGGTTTGGTCTCCTGCGTGGCCTGTCCAGAGACTCTGACTCGATACGCAATGCCACAGTGGAAATGTCACTGGACTAATCATCCAGAAGCCCAAGCTAATGCTGTGTGGACAAGGATTCAAATTCCGCCAAGACAACTGATTGAAATTAAATTCAATTAATAAAAATCTGGAATTGAAAGCTTGCATCAGTAAAAGTGACCATGAAACTATCATTTTTTTTTCTATAAAAACTCACCTGGTCCTTTACAGAAGGAAATCTGTCATTCTTACCCAATCTTGTCTACAAGTGATTCTAGATCCACACAAACAAAATATGTTGGAAAAATCCATCAGTTTGATAGTATTTGTAGGGAAAGAATTAGAGTTAATGTTTCGAGTTTCTATAATTCTTAACCACCCTTCGAAATATTCTAGCAATCACTCTATTCAAAAGCCATTGGGGATGAGATTGGCAAGAAATGCCAGCAAAGTCTGCATCCCATTGAAGAATAAAATAGCACAGCATTTAATTTATCCATAGTAAACTGTAGATTATGATGGCAGTATGTTGAACATTCAAATGAAAGTGAAAATGTCACCCACTGAGCCAAGCAGCGTCACTTCAATATTCCAGTGTAGTCATGAAACTGCAATCCAGAATATCCAAAAATGTATGCATGGAATATTTCACACTCTGAAATGAGCAGCAGGGAGTCATTGTCCCTGGTGCAATATCCTATATAGCTATAGATGCTAACACTGATCTGAGGATCAGCTTTCAAGACATCCACTCCTAGACTCCCATGGGGTCAGATTAATGGAGTGTTAGCTTCCCCTCTGGTGGGATGGCCCACTTATGTCTTTGCTGAGAACTGAGAAACATCAACACATGCAAAATTAATGGATTTGTGTGTGAAGAAAGCACCTGAACCATACTTTATCGGACTGATCAAATATATCATTGACTCATCAATCGACTATTTCAACAATATTAATGTAAACTTGAAAATATAGAGTAAGCTTGTGCTCTTCATTGTTTATTTGATTGCTAGTGAAATAAGTCATCAAGTACACTTTCCTGTTCTCACTTCATAAGATACAGTTCTCACAGGGGAATTCAAATATTCCAGTTCAAAGGGCTAAAAGAATACGATGAATTATAATGAATTATTTGTTTCTCTTTATAACTCCATGTTCTTAACCTTACACGTATTTCAAAGTACTGATAAAAATAATGTTGTGTCTGACTGCATAGTTGGATAGCAACACATTGTTTATTGAAGATAAATGTTGGTGCAAGTGTTGCTGCCAAGTGAATTTTGTGATTTTTGCTTTGTGTTTTTGCAAAGAGACAAATTTACAATAACATTTATATCATATAATGCCAAAATTTATTGGATATTCTAATAGACTGTTAAATTACATGGATTATAACAAGCAAAAGATTCTATTTTATTGTAAATATCTTAACAGTTAAAACCACCTGCTGCCTTATTTGAATTTCTGGTCATAGGGTCAAGGAATTTGCCCATCGCTTTACATAAGACATACACCTATGATGAAAAGAGGTGGCCAGATTCCATTAGCTATAACCAACAAGACAAGTGTTTCTTTACTAAACAGGGCACACAGATAAAGATTTCATACCTTGCCTTTTATTATGGCTGCTAGCACAGATTGTGGAAGTGCCAGGTGCAGATATACACTCTGAGGATCTAAATAATTAATTATTGATCGATCAATAGAACAGCACGTATTCATCTTTTCCAAAAAAATAATTTCACGCTCTTAAATTTCTGTCATATTTACTGTGACAATGAGCAGGGAAAGAGGAACAGATCTGGCAAGAAGAATTGGTAACTGCTAATCTCTGGAAGGAGTCAACACAGACTGTCGTTGAACTGATATGTCACTCCTGTGTCACTACTGTGTCCTTGCTTTGCCTAGTTGTCACTAAAACTGTGTTTCAGTTGCCCCCAAATTTACGCAAGTCACCCAACAAATATGCCACTTTCAGTCAACATGAGCTTTAGCAAGATGTTCTCTCTGACAAACCCAGTATTGATCAGTCTTCAGCCCTCTCTGATGCAAAAGCAGCTTATACTGTTCTTTTCTCATTCACTCTTCCTATTTGCAATCCTTTTTCCACCAGACAAAAATGATCATTTTAAAGAGCATTTCTTTTATTCTCTTAAAAAGCCATTGATTTGTTGCTTGTCTATAAATAGCAGAAGGTAGTGTTAACTTTATGCCAAGTTTGTGTAACCATTTGTCTTGAAAGGAACAATAAGTATAGTAAGCAAAGAAAGATCAATTCCCACCATAATGTCTGGCAGGTTACTGAAGAGATTTTTCTGCTTTAGGAGGTGACATATTTTTGAAAGGCATTATGCAAGGTGGGAATAAAAACTCTACCATGCAGAAATGCTGCTCTTATGACTGAGCTATTCAGTATGTGCTCAATTCTGTAAGCCAGAATGACCTTCAGTGATCAGTATGTATAGATTATCAAATCTCATGGCTAGGGTAACAGACCGTGAACATGGTTCAATACTATTTTCGCTTTATTCTGAAGATAATAATGATAACCCTTCCTTCCATCAAGGTTAGAAACTGCCTAGAACTGTTGCAATTGTCCTATAATATTCAAACATCCCAAACTTTGTTTGGAGTCTTGTGGCATAGTGGTGGCATTCTTGCCTCTGTGTCAAAAGCTCAAGGATTGAAACGATTACAGGATTTGATAGTCATGGCAGATGCATTTATAATGTGGTTAAAAAGGATAAAGATCTTTCCAATATGCTTTTTGTCGGTGGTAAGAACAAACTAGAAACACTCATGCTTGATGTGGAGATGCCGGCGTTGGACTGGAGTAAACAAGTAAGAAGTCTCATAACACCCGGTTAAACTCCAACAAGTTTATTTGATAGTAAACCCACAAGATTTCAGAAACGTGTTCCTTCGTCAGGTGTGTGGAAGGCCATATAAAGTTACACACAGTTTACAGAATATCGATTAAAATGTGAATCCTTACAGCTAATCTGCTATTTAAGTCTGAAGGTGCAGATAATGTGAATGGAGATAGCATTAAGCACAGTTTAAAGAAATGTGTATTGTCTCCAGATAGGACAGTAAGTGAGATATTGTAAGTTCAGGCAAGTCATGGAGGTTACAGATAGTGTGACACGAACCTAAGATCCTGGTTGAGGCCGTCCTTATGTGTGCGAAACTTGGTTATCAGTCTTTGCTCAGTGACTCTGCGCTGTCATGTGTTGTGAAGGCTGTCTTGGAGAACACTTACCCAAAGATCAGGGGCCGAATGCCCGTGACTGCTGAAGTGTTCACCAAGAGGAAGGGAACAGTCTTGCCTGGTGATTGACGAGCGACATTCATTCATCCGTTGTCGTAGCGTCTGCATGGTCTCCCCTCTGTACCATGCCTCGGGACATTCTTTCCTGCAACATTTCAGGTGGACAACATTGGCCGAGTTGCAAGATTATGTGCCGTGTATCTGGTGGATAGTGTTCTCCCGTGAGAAGATGTCATTTATGTTGATGATCCGGCATGTCTTGCAGAGGTTGCTGTGGCAGGATTGTGTGGTGTGGTCACTGTTCTCCTGAAGGCTGAGTAGTTTGCTGCTAAAGATGGTCTGTTTGAGGTTGTGCGGTTGTTTGAAGACAAGAAGTGGGGGTGTGGGGACGGTCCTGGTGAGATGTTCATCTTCATCAAAGATATATTGAAGACTCTGGAGAAGATGTTGTTACTGTCCTGTCTTGAGACAATATACATCTCTTTAACCTATGCTTAATGCTATCTCCACTCACATTATCTGCACCTTTAAGATTTGAATAGCAGATTAGCTATAAGGACCCGCATTCTAATCAATATTCTGTAAACTGTATGTGCCTTTATATGCCCTTCTCTGATCAGAACCTTCCACCCACCTGACGAAGGAACAACATTTCCGAAAGCTTGTGGGTTTACTATCAAATAAACTTATTAGACTTTAACCTGGTGTTGTGAGACTTCTTACTGTGTTAGCACAGATAGGACAGGTCTCCTACACCATTCAAACTCAAGATAATATAATCTGGAAAAGAAACACTGATCAACTTCGAGCAAATATATCTTGTTTGCCAAGAAGCAATCGAGAGTCCATAACAAACTGTGCCAAGTGAAGACCTAGACATTCCTGACAACCAGACAACAGCAGAAATAACTGTGGAAGACAGTCTCAGTTGAGAACACTTCAACACTAAATAAGTCTTCAAATAGACTGTTGACTCCAGTTGAGACAATCAAAAACAATGCCCAAACTCAACTAAAAATACCAGAGGGTACAGTCGACATGAAAACACAGACACCTGAGATTCACCAATAACCACACAGGAATCAAATCCTCTGAAATGTCTAACCTACTGACTGTTGTTCATATTAATTGTTCATATTGAGAATTTTGATAATGTTATGTTGTGTTTCATTGCAACAACTTCTGATGTAAAGAGGAAGGAAAGTGTTATGTATTCATGTTAGTTCCTAGTTTGAACAAGATTACTTTAAGAATCCGACCACATGATGTATTGATAATATCAACAGCTGTTTGCCTGGGCAAATGGGCAGTCTGTTCTAATAGCCTGCAGGGTAAAAGCCTTTCCAATAATGCTCTTATTTGTTTGTAGCTTTGTGGTCTGCAAGCCTTTCTTTTAAAAATACGATATCTTAGATTGCCTTTTTTTAATCAAGGCCACTAAGCAAATGCAAGTTTTTTTTTTCTGATTCACTTAATCTTAACTGTATAATGCACTCAATGAATTAGCAGTCCTGCCTAAGTCTTTCTATTCACTTCATGAATATGTCTTACCTATAGCGCCTTCCAGGCAACACACAAATATCACATTCTTGCCATGTATGAAACATGTTCACAAACCATTACAACAACAGTCTCTGCAAACACAACTTCAGTACAACAAATCTTTAATCTAAAACCATGTTTTGTGTTTGAGTCTAGTATTTGTTTCCCTTTGGTGACAGGAATGATAAATTGTCCTTTACCCTAATGCGGTGTGCTAGGTTGCTACCTGAATGTCAGGAACCATACAAGTTGGCTGGCTGCTGTGTACTAGTAAAAGCCTCTTAGGATTGAGGCGATCCTCTCTTCCCAGTAGCTGAGTCCTGAAATAAACTTGCTGTGACTGTGCCGTTGGCAGCCAAGATTTTAATGCTTCCTATGGGCAAGGCACAGTACTAGTAGGAGAATCAAACACAGTGGAGTCCTGAAAGACAACCCCTCATTCATGCCCATTTCTACATGTCTGTCCTCTTGGTCCCTACCTCACCACAGCTATTAGCAGTAATCTTAATGTTACAGTGAAGCAGTGCATTATGATTCTTTCTCACCAAATCCAAGGTATGTTGGAATTGGAAATTCATTACACTCTCAAAATCCAAGATTTTCTCAGTATCTTTGGAAAAGATTCATACTTTCTTTCCAACATATCACGTGTTCCACAGAGAACTGTAAAACCACCACTTAAGACTGTATATGGACAAACAATTGGTCAACTCTTACCTGGAACACACTGTTGAAAAACTGCTTCTGTCCAAAAACTGCCTAATAGTCCAAAGCCATATTTATTTTAAATGTTAATCCTGTGAAGTTTCAATCTGCAGGAACAACAACCTTGGCAGCACCAAAGCAAGTTGATCTTCTGGATAGTAGGTCCTTCTCCCCAACAGTTCACCAGCTTCTCTGCTTAGTCCTGTATATGTCACACTGTACCATGGGTTTTTTTTGTTTATATCCAATTCAATCCAATCAAAGTCCAATTCAGAGTCTCAATAAGTGAGACATTTCCAATCCAAGCTGACAAAACAGACAAGCCATTCCCTGTTTGGGTTTAATCTACATGATCCAAGCTTATTGGAATAGACATTGCACCTCTTTCAAGACTTGATCTCATTTACATCTAGCCAGAAGCCTAGATGTCACTTTAAAAATATTGCTTCAAATGAAAGCTTAATGTAACTTCATGACTTCAACCAAGTGCAGGATGCCAATACAATACTTGATCTTAGCCAAAACTGTATAATTTACCCAAGGAGATATGTCTAACGTGTGTGCTATGAAATGCTCCCTTATTCAGATGAACTTAGGTTTAGTTTCTGCAGCTGATCTTCTGAGAAGGAATTTAAGGCAAGTTATGACAGTGTGCTCTGTGTTACTTTCACATAAAATTACAAAAAGAACAAATGGCATTGTCAAGAGATTCGACAAAATCTTGCTGGCAGAAAATGAATGAGAATATAAGACAGGAAGGAAGGTCAGTAGACTACGATAAATCTTGAGCAGGTAACAGCAATTCCCAACTCCAGTGCCCTCCCTGTTCTCTCTTCCAAGGATTTCCTGACTTGGGATTAGAGTTCCCTTTTTCAGAGGGCCTCTTGTTCTGTGTTTTATCATTTTACTGTGGATTATTTTCTTCTACCACCAGTCTGTCTGCCATGATATGTGTTATGTTGCCACTGGAGGGTCATCAATAGATCTCCATGTGAACTTTGTGCATTCCAAGCTTCTTTATTAAGGAGGTGGAGGCTTATCCAATGAGAAGCAGTCAGTGAGGGGTTTTGAAACCTGCTGTAGGTTGTTGGTCCCATGGTATAGACTGTCTAGCTCTCAGCCTCAAGGATTGCCCTTCTTTTTGGTGTACAATAAAAGTTGTTTGACGAAGGGTTACTGGCATTTGGCTGAATTACTACAATCTGTGTATGTTATGAGCAGCAGTTAGAAAACTGATAGTATTTATTTGGTCTGGAGTGTAAGGATGTAAATAAAGAAATATATTCAGTGAAAGTGGGAATTCCAAAATGCATCCTGCTACCAACTGGACATCATTGTTGTTATATTGTGAGAATATTCCAATATAATTTTGGAATTATCTGTGCGTACATCATTATCCGGAGTGTCAAAACACTCACTACTGCACTGCAGTCTGTGTATCAAAATAAGATTATACCAGCACATGGTGTGATCTGAGAAATATATTTGATGAAGCTCCAACATTTGAGTTTAAAAGTGTGATTATTTCGAACTTCTGGGCACCAGAAGACATAACATGGTGGCAACAGATGTCTGTGAACATTTCAAACATTTCAAATGGATTTAATGCCAAATTAGATAGAGAAAAAGCAACTCAAATTAGTGCCAGAGGGAAAGAGAGAAACAAAGTGAATGAGTTGTGTGAAAACAAAATGGCAGCCGCTGTAGCAGTAAGCACACAGCTCCAGCCCATGGTGATTAGGGATGCCAACAATAGCCAGGAAGAATTTGAAAAGATTAGTCAAAAATGCAGAATGACATTTAGGGAAGAATGTGCCTGTCCCATGTGTGGTGGGTTTTGTGACGGACAGGAATGTAAAATTTGGATTGAGGCCAGAAGTCACTTCCGCCAACAGAAAAAATCAGTGGCAATTTTCCCCTCGCCACTGTAATGACAGGTCAGCTTTTGCACTGATCTATGTCAGGAATATCATTTACATGCATTAGCAAGTGATGAATACACATTAAAAATGCAAGTCATCAGAATCATATTCCTCCTTCTAATTACAAGCTGCAACAGTAGGATATTAAACTGGTCTAAATCACAACCAGACATAAGTGGAGTGCAACTATCCACTCTCAATTCACTAATGACTTTGGGGTAAGTACAATGTTGAAAGTCTATCTGCAATAGCACTGCTCTGGGTTCTAAGTGATGCCAGTGTTAGCCCACACTGGTGAGGTTGCTCACAATGTCGGCCTTGGGTGTTGAGCTGGGCTGCTTACTGTGGTTGTTGGGCTATTCCAAGAGGAGAGCATTTTATGCTGTGAACCTCAAGAAGGACTGTCCTCTAAAACAGAGACTAGCATGGTGACTGGGGTGGGAGGGGACATGACAGAAACATGAGAGTGAAGGAGGTGTTGTGAGTAGAGATGGCTGAGGCATGAGGGTGAAGGAGGTTTGGTAGGGTTGTGTGTAGAGATAGACACATAAGGGTGACGTTCAGTAGCGTTGCAATTGGAGATGATAGAGACATGAGGATGAAGGGATTTAATAGCGTTTTGGTTGGAGATGATAGAGACACAGGGGTGAAGCATGTTCCATGGGACTGTGGCTGGAGATAGAGACATGAGGGTAAAAGGGATTCAGTGAGGTTGTGGGTGGTGGGGAAATGATGGAAGATTTGGGGTTTTGGGAAAGCTGAAACTATATGAAATAACAGAACGCAGAAACAGAAATAGATGGGATTCCATTATAAAGAAGGGGATGCACTCAGACTCTAGAATATGAAAGGGGTTAGTGTAGCACACGAGGGAAGGGTTGTACAGAGATGAGCAGGGTGGTGGGAAATGGCCCTGTAGTCATTCATCATAAAATTGGAGAGCTAAGTGGAAAAGAGTCATAGTCCTTGGACTGACTCACAGTGGACAGGATGAGAGATTAAAGGTAGCTCTGAGCCATGTTACAGAGTTATGTATGATATGCACATCATGGGGGCGATTGTCCCATCTCAGCACACAATGGTGGGTCAGGCTGGGAGATGCATGAGTTGGCCATTTTGTGAGTTCCCTGCCAGCTTTTATGACCCGCTTGCATCTCCCAACTGAAAAAAAAATGACGCTGTTGGGAGCCTGCAGAAAACCAGTGAATTTTACATGATTTTACGTTCCTTAACATGCCATTATCGGCATCCACACAGCAATCTCCACCAACGTCTACATCTCTCACCTCTTTGGCGTAATGTAACTTTGGCACGAATCAGAATAGGTATTTAAAAGTCTCCACCTGGCGTGGTAGCCTTGAATTGGTGAAAGGAGGTAAGTACTGCCAGTAGAGTGCAGGGGATGTTGCAGGCAGGCCCTAGAGATAACTGGTGGCCTTCCTCCTGCTGCCTTCAGATGTTGGCCCATGGATCAATAATATCTGGGGTTGGGGGGGTGATTTCAATTTTCCTTCAGTTCTCTGGGTGAGATTCCGCCCATCCCCCCACCCACGGGCAGCACTGTAGTACAGTGAGGAAGGCACCCTCCCCCGGGCAGCTCTGTAACTCACTCTCTCCCTTCATGTCACTTTGCAGTGGCATTGTCTTGCTGCGGAATATGTCAGAGCCTCCATTGAGTGCTGGTGTTCCAGGGTGGGGGAGGAGTGCACCATGTGCTGACAGAAGCCTAACTAGATGAAGCAGCTGCTGCTCCAGGCCGGGGTCCAGAGGTTCAGACATGGACTGCATAGAATCTGCTGTCACCAGGCACACACCTGGTGCTGCTTTATAATCTATCACTGCCCTGTGACACAGACTAGCAACACATGCCTGTAACAGATGCTGCAATTGCTCTGGGTGCACATTTTCCACGTCTGCGCACCGACCTGCATAATCTGCGCCAGCATTTGTCATGATGGGAATCTCACACAATCCTAATCGGGCCATGCATAGTACCATGGATTGTGTAGGGGTTGCCAGCTCTCACAAGTGGGGATGCTGGCCCAAGTCAGGGATTGGGTTGGTGCTGGGTCTATACAGTCTATGGGAATAATCCATCATTCTATGCTCTTTCCAAACCCCACTATGCAGATGGATCTCGGTTTGCTCGATCTGGCCATGTTGGTGACAGCAGGGGCAGAGGAGGAGGAGAAGGTGGTGGCTCAGGAGGTGGCAGGCGTGGAGAGACCACCACAAGAGCAGCCACCACCAGATCCTCAGGAAGGAGGGCAGAGTTGGGGGAGGGGGGGTGCGGTTGCAACTGAGGCCAGGAGGTGGGTGAGCAGTCTCCCAAGAGGGTGCACAGAAGACAGAGGGTGCCAAGGCTAAAGAGGTAAAGGCCTCACACTTCCTTTCAGACCCTCTCAGAGGAGATGTGCCATCGCCGGCTGCATCTGTCCAAGACCACAGTGCGACACATTTGTGAGATGCTCTCACACCTGGCACCTCAGGGGAGCAGCAGCCACCCACTCCCTGTGTCAATTTCTATGTCTCCGGATTATTCCAGGCTCCCAATGGTGACTTTGTTGAGAACTCCCAGGCCTTCATGCGCAGGTGTGTGTGACAGGCCCAGGCAGGGCAGTTCATTCATTTCGCTGTGGGCCGAACAGAGCAGGAGGCCCGGACTCTCCGCTTCATATCCGTCGCCAGAATTCCGAATGTGTAAGGCACAGTGGACAGCACGCGCATTGCCTTGCGGCCCTCATGTAGGACCACAGCAATTTTTGAACAGGAGGGGGGTTCCTCTCCCTGAACGTCCAAAATTGTCTGCAATCATCAAATGAAGATCATGCAGGTCGATGCACACCATCCAGAGGACGTGCATGACAGCTTTGTTCTCCATCACTCGGACATCACTGGGCCAGCCCAGGTTCCCGGGATGACTTCTGGGTGATGAGGGTTAACCACTAAGGTCATGGCTGAGGACACCCGTGTGGAGCCCCAAGACCAAGGTGGAGACCCGCTACAACGAGGCCCATGCAACCACTCGGTCCATCATTGAGTAGTACATCAGCCTGCTTAAAATGCGGGTTCTGCTGCTTAGGACACTCTGGGGGAGGCTGCCCTCCAGTATGAGCCAGTGCAGGCTTCATGTGTCATTGTTATTTGCTGCGCTCTGCATAACATCACCCCAGCAGTGGAGAGACCAGCTGGAACAGGAGGAGGAGGAGCAGGAGCAGCAAGGAGGCGAGTTGGACATTCTGTCATATGAAGAGCCAGAGGAAAGATGGCAGGCAGCAATTGCAGGGGTTCAGTCGGGAGGCCAGCAAGGGATGTCTTGATTGCAGCCTGTTTCACCTAACTGGTGCTGTGCAGTGAAGGGGATGAAGCCATCACACATCCACCACATCCCAGAAGCAAGTGCAGCTACTATTCCCCCTCCAAACCAACCTGGACCCTCAAATTATCACATCACCCTTCCTCTGCTTCTAACAACCCTATCTCCCAGAAACATCTGACCCTATCAATGTGCCTGGGCTGGCAATGGTTGTGAGTCCTTGGTGAAGGCTGGAGGATGATGACGACTTGCTGTTATGCACACTGGGATCCTGCCCCTGGTGCAATTCAAGTCTAACTCCTATTCCAAGTGCATGTGCCATCCTGGCCCATGTGGGCAGATTCTATTTCTGGGGGAAGGGTCACTTGTTTCACGCCCTTCAGGCATCTAAGCAGGGTTGCAGATCTGTGCCAAGCATGTATGGGGTTCCAAGTGGGATGTTCACTCATCCTTACGGCACTGTCAGACTACTGGCATTCGCTACTTCTGCCACCTCCTCACACAATGCTGCGACAGAGCACCTTTGGGTTAGGACCCTGGCTAGGAAAGAGACAATCACGCCTCTATACCACGGCATCTAGCAGGTGCTCCTGGTCTGCCTCTGAGTATCTGGGAGCTGGTTTTCGTGCAGACAACTTTGTAATGTAACTGGCTATGTATCCATTCCTGCAGCTTATGTACAGCTCTGGCTTATTATGGGAGTACAGGTGCAATGAATGTCTCCAATTATAGGCCTGTTGGCAACAAATATTTATGAAATATTTTGAAAGCTGCACTCAGTTAGTGTCATTCATTCCTCAGGATGCTGATTGGCTGCTGTGTCCGGGAGGGTGCAATACTCAGTGCTCCCATTTAAGAGATGCACAAGCTGGGGTGTCTGCATATCAACAATGCTAGTTCTCTGCAGGGCAGCGGTGAGTTCAAGAAATAGAGGGATTGCACGTCCACATTATTCGGATCCATGGGGGCATGAGACGAGTGGGTAGTTATGTATGTGTGTGAGGGGAGATGGGGGGGTGGGTGGGGGCGAGGCCAGTGACAAGGTCAATGATGGTTGTGGGGGCCAGTAATGAGGCCAATGATGTCTGTGAAGGTTGGATGGCAGTGATCTGGATGCTGGGAGGTCTTTTCAGCAATTTCCTAGCGACGGGCGCATGTGTGTGTTCCTGCCGATTTTCAGCTCTTTGCGACGAAGAAGCCCTGCTCCCTGAATTTTTAATGATATTCATGGTGGTGATCTCTGCAATGCATAAAGTGTGGAGATTCGGGTCTGAAGTTGAACTGAGAAAACAATCATGATCTAGAACAGTCTTCAGCCAATTCAGCACTTTTGGGAGAATCATGCCCCTGTCTACTCTCTCACTGTTCCCCCTCCAAGGCAGGGACAAGATATGTTCAATGGAGATCAAGCACAGCTTGGCCTGCACAGAATGGCCATAGTCTCACATCAGTGGTGAGGGAGTGTCTGATACAGAACTGGGCTGCAAGTGGGGTGGTCATGAGCAGGGAGGCGCCTGCAGCCTGTAAATGGGGAATTTGTAATAAGAGAGGAGATGGTACTGAATGCTTTCCTGGATAGGGGTATTGCGGGGTGATAGTTGCCTCTGTATGTGACCTTGCACATAATCTCTAGATAGGGAAGGGAGACTAGGGACATCAAAAATGAGCTTTTCGGGCAGGAATGTCCACTGCAATCACAATGGGACCTGGAGTTCATAGAATCATAGATTCCCTACAGTGCAGAAGGAGGCCATTTGGCCCATCAAGTCTGCAAAGACAATAATCCCACCCAAGCCCCATTCCCACAACCCTGCATATTTACCCTGCTAATCCCCCTGACAACATATAAGGCAATTTAACAAGGCCAATCTACCTAAGCTGCACATCTTTTGAGTGTGGGAGGAAACTGCAGCACCTGGAGGAAACACAGGCAGAAACAGGGAGAACGTGCAAGCTCCACACAAACAGTCCGAAGTTGCAATTGAACCCAGGTCCCTGGCACTATGAAGGTGCAGTGCTAACCACTGTGCTACCATGCCACTGGTTACTCGGGGAGGCTGGGGAATCATTAGACAAAGTTCTACCTGCATATTATAGGACCCCAGAAAGATGCAAATAACCACCATCTTGAGACTTCAAAGTTATGATATAGTTTAAAATCAAAACCACAAAAGAATCTGCATGGAAGTCAGCTGAGGCAGTGCAGAAGGAACCCACGGCTAGAACCATGAACCCTAATAGGGAGCAGCCTCACACTGCTGAAAGTAGCAACACTGAAATGCAAATAGAATTCAGCAGATTTATTGAGAATGCACAATGGAATGCATTGATGTTTGCAGCATTTTAGCATGAGACTACAGGAATCATTGAATTAACAACAATGATCAATTTGAGTATTAACAGAGAAGAAGGTGAGAATGGAAGATGCAGCCAACCATTAAGGGAGAACAGCTTCTGACTATCCACAAGATGATCAATGGAAGCCTCTAAAGTACTTTCTGCAATTGGCATAATCAGTAGACTAGATCGGGCGTAATAGGAGTGCACTGAGTAAGATTGAACAGATCCTGGATACGGTCAAGCATCTTCCTTCCTCTCTGGGATTAATGTATCAGGAGCTGGGATAGCATCTTGGTTACCCAGATCAATGAGTAGTGTCTCACCAGGGAATTCTCATTAGGGAAAGGTGAATAAGTTTTTGGGGTTGGACAGAGAGAGGACATATCCTCTTTTCTTCATGCTCTGTCTAATTTCATTCAACTCACATCCAACCTGTGTTGCCCGTTGTGATGCCGAGCCTTTATATTGTGGCTTGTCACCTAGGCCTTTTCCTTTTCTTTAATTATTACAAATGTTAGCTTTTTCTTGTGCAGGGTAGTGGTGGAGAAAAAAAGGAGAGGGGGAGATGTTGGTCAAGATCTCTGAAGGAAGAGGGTAACAAGTGTACGAGGTCTGCTGTATTTTAGGTGGCTAGAGAGATTATAGGTAGCTATTGAGTGGCATGTGTTAGGTGAAGGGTTAGGTTGGAGACTTTTGTTATGTTTCCAGGAGTTGGGGTGGATGGTGAGATGTGGCAGAGTTTTTTTGGGTTTCCTAGCTGAGGATGTTTAATGTGCCTATTGCTAAGTAAGTCTCCAGATTGGGGGCTTTTTCTGGGGCTACTGGGAGAGATCAGGTGATGGGGAAGTGGGGGAGATTCCTGAGGGTTTCCTGATTGTCATGTTGATGGATAGGTAATAGGTTGAAGGATGGTCTGTTGTCTTCCTGTATCTTGGCCATTTTGCTCAATTCTGACACCTTGATTCTATTGAGGAGGAAAAAACCCAGAGATGCCTAGCATACGTTCAAAAATCTGAGGATGATTGTCTGGGATACCAAAGGATGAGAAGATGACGTACAAGTCCAAGGGTGTAACAAAGATGCCATTCTTATCTAGAGATGAGCAAGATGTACAAGCACCTATGCTTGTCAAGGTTGGTGCAAACAATTAAATCTCACGAGATAAAAGGTGAGCTGGCTAGATGGGGGAGGAACAGGCTTCGCCATAGAAGACAGAGGGTAGCAGTGGAGGGGTCTTTTTCCGGTTGGAGGTCTGTGACTAGTGGTGTTCTGCAGGGCTCTGTACTGGGACCTCTGCTGTTTGTGATAATATATAAATGATTTGAAAGAAGATGTAGTTGGTGTGATCAGTAAGTTTGCGGATGACACAAAGATTGCTGGAGTTGTGGATAGTGATGAACATTGTCAGAGAATACAGCAAGATATATATAGGCTGGAAAATGGGGCAGAGAAATGGCAGATGGAATTTAATCCAGATAAATGCGAAGTGATGCATTTCAGTAGATCTAATTTAGGGGGAGCTATATAATAAATGGCGGAACCATCAGGAGTATAGGCACACAGAGGGACCAGGGTGTGCAAGTCCACAGAACCTTAAAGGTGGCAGCAGAGATGGAGAGAATGGTGAAGAAAGCATATGGCGTGCTTGCCTTTATTGGACAGGGCATAGAGTATAAAAGTTGGCATGTGATGTTGCAGCTATATAGAACGTTGCTTAGGCTACATTTGGAATACTGTGTCCAGTTCTGTTCGCCACACTACCAGAAGGACGTGAGGCTTTGGAAAGAGTGCAGAAAAGGTTTACCAGGATGTTGCCTGGTATGGAGGGTCTTAGCTATGAGGAGATTGGGTAAACTGGAATTGTTCTCCCTGGAAAGATAGAAGATGAAGGGTGACCGAATAGAGGCATATAAAATTATGAAGGGCATAGATAGAGTAAACCATGGTTTTTCCCAGGTCAGAGGTGACAAACACAAGGGGTCACAAGTTCAAGGCGAGGGGAGCAAGGTTCAACACAGATGTCAGGGGAATGTGTTTTACACAGAGGATGGTGGGGGCCTAGAATGCACTGCCAAGCAAGGTGCTTGAGGCGGACACACTGGGACTGTTTAAGACTTATCTAGATAGCCATATGACCAGACTGTAAATAGAGGGATACAAACAAATGATCTAGTTGGGTGCATGAGCAGCACAGGCTTTGAGGGTCGAAGGGTCTATTCCTGCGCTGTATTGTTCTTTGTTCTTTGAATCACATCTGCCACATCCTGTGCGAGGCGCTAATGCTGCATGAACTGGGAGGACATTCCCTGATAGCTAGTGAAGGTCATCACCACATTCAGTTTTTTTGCCAGCCAGGTTATTCATCTTTCAAACCAGCTTCCCATCCATTGGCTCTGTCTACTCTTTCTACTGTCTCAGAAAAGCAGTCATCATAATTAAGGACCCTACACACCCTGAACAAACTCTCTTCCACCTTCTTCCGTCAGGAAAAAGGTACAAAAGTCTGAGGTCACATACAAACCGACTCAAGAACAGCTTCTTCCCTGCTGCCATCAGACTTTTGAATGGACCTACCTTGCATTAAGTGGATCTTTCTTTGCGCCCTAGCTATGACTGTAACACTACATTCTGTAGTCTCTCATTTTCTTCTCTTTGAATGGTATGCTTTGTCTGTGTAGTATGCAAGAAACAATACTTTCCTGTATACCAATACATGTGACAATAATAAATCAAATATTCCAGGAATCCACAGATAATCTATGTTACCTCTGTGTCCTCAAAATATAATTGTACGATGAGGTGAGGTACACTCTATGCCAAGCCTTATCATCATGTGAAGTTCAATCTGGGTGAAGCTAGCCAGCCTACTAGATTTTTGTGTTGTGCTGCCATCTGAGTTTCCCTAGAGTACAGGATACAATCGATTAAACACCGGCGACCTTCAGGGCTCCTGATGTTCATTAATAGGAAAAGGTTCCCTGGACATTCAACCACTGTCTAATCAATTGAAGCGCATCATGCACATTTCTGTCAAATACCGTGGGAATTCCCAGGGCTCTTGCACCCTGTGGCACTCCCAGGTGCTTCAGATATTCTAAAGGCTGCAATGTTTACAGGGCTGGCTGCTTGGTGACAAAGGCTACCTGCTGAAATGATGGCTCATGACACCCAGGCATCATCTTCAAAGTTTGTTCAGGTCTATCAAAGGAAAATATGAAAGAGGCTGAGAATTTCTTGGACAATGAAGACCTGGAAGGACAGGAACCTGAAGAGGGCAATAATGGAGAACTTCTATGTGAGGGCATGCCAGTGACATACTCGTACCCAGAGGCTTTCAGAAGGAATAAAGTGCAGAAAAAGCTACCAAGTGCATTTCTCCTGTTGCTTAGTGGCATGTCAGTAATCTAAAAGGCCTTTGCCTTGAATAACATTCAGAGAAAGGTCAGTCTTCGGCCTTGGACCTGCAACTCTCATGTTTCACCAAACCCTAAACTTTGGAAAGGTCAGCAGACAAAGCCAGACATAGTCTTTCTAGGAAGTGAATGGCAGCACATCACTACAAAGCCTGTGTCAAGTGGACGAAATGCATTTGTGTCCTCCAAAATGAGATATTTCTTGCTGCCACAGAGATGCGCACGAGGCTGGAGAGATCATCATGACAGTAGGTCTTGTGCTTGGCTACAAATAATGAAGACATTTATTTGATGATGAAAAAACATGAGTGGTAATCCTGCTATGCAATTGATCACATATAACTCCAGGGTGTATTGCAAAGAACATCACTTCCTAATGCAATTTGCAGTCACTTTCAACAAAGAAGTTGACTACATTGTCCCTGACATTAGATAAAGACTGAGTAACTAACATGAGTCAGCTAAACATCTCATAAATGTGAGGCTCACAAAGAGAGGTGATTATGGAGTGGGAGTTTAGATCATCTTATCAAATAGAGGGCACATATTTGTATATGCACAACACATTCAAATGATAAAACCATTGTCAACAATAACAAATGTATTTATTAAGGTGCATTGCACATCCAATGGATGAACACCCATGCCCTGCAGTGATCTCAATTTTTCTTAATTTTTCTAATCCAATGCCACGTCTTGTTGAATCCCAAATATCAACAGTAGAGATGGAGGCAGCCTGCTCCCTATTATCCCTCTTGCCTTTGATGAATTTGGTGGGCAATCTCTGGAGGGCCCCGGCCTACTTTGGGTTTCCTGTTGTGAGACAGGTATGTCCTCTTTGGCCTGTGGAGCAGGAGGCAACAGGGTCACAAACCAAGAGAATCGGCATAGACTGAACAGCCATAGAGGCACCTATGTAGATACTCCATGGTGCTCAGCTGCTGGTCCTGCTCCCTGTGGGTGCCTAAGGACCTCCGTCTTACACTTTGAGGAAGAAGAGGCATCTGAAGGGAGGTTGATGTGCCCAATGCCCTTCCACACAGCCACTGCGGATTCCACCAATGCCTGTATCAATGGAGTGCAGGTCTGAGTGCAAATCCAACAGAACCTGCTGGACTAAGGTCTCCAAGTCAGCTACTACCCTTTCCATAGACACCTAGAGAAGCTCACATGCCAGAGCCATGACTTCAGACAGACTCCTTCAAGTCTGCTGACAACCTCTCGCAACTCTGCCTGAAATTTACCTGGAGTTTGCATTTCTAGTATGTGTGTGACATGACCATTTCTAGAAGATCATCTTTTGACTCTAATGTGGTTGATTGTTCTCCAGCAGTCCTCCGAATGACTGAGACCTCGGCTGTCACTGCCTCTGACTTGCTGTAGAAATGTGTCAGTGAAGTCTTTCCCAGAATGTGATTCCAAACCTAATCTAGAACTATTACCCAGCAGAAAGTATATCTCAATACTAGTGGAGGAGGTAAGTGAATGCTGTGATAGGTCTTCATTGACTCCTTAGCATCATCCTCTCAGATGGTCTGGGGACAGGGGTTTATATTAGCTCTGGTGATCTGTCTCTTCCTGCTGGTATCTGTCTGAGAGAAGATAGATGTAGGTGAATACAACATTACATTTCTGTCACTGTGAATGCCGGAATGTGATCAACCCATGGAGGGGTCATCCATTCTGATTGTTGAGAGAGGCTGTTCTTGAAATCCCCACAGGAGCAATCTCTGTTCTTGTCCGCCAACTCGCTAGTAATTCCAAAGACATGGAGAGATCCTGGATGTCTTCTGTCCTTTCTCAGGTCTGGGATCTCTCCCTTGTATTGTGGACAGGCTTTGTCCTGCATGAAGACAAATGGATGGAATGTGCTGAGGAAGGATTGGAGAGGAGTTTGGGAAACATGTGTGCCTGCTGTGTGTGGTCGGGGCTGATGATGCTGTTTGTACAGGATGATAGATGAGATGCTGGTGAAAAGGCTTTCAATATCTCCTGCACTAATATTTTGTGAGATCTCTGAGCTGAATGATGCTCTGAATATGTAATGCCTTTATAAGATCTTGCCTTTAGAGTGAGCTGAATGGTAACTTAATCTAGAAGAGTGATGAGATTATTATCCTTGTCCTGCGCTGGCTGGCATTTTTCAGGTGGGTGCCCAAGGAGATGGCCTCCTTCTCAACTGATCCCCAGACCTGCATGGTTAAGACATCCAGGTGCTAGCACACTCCATGAATAAGAGCTTCAAGGGAGTCATTCCTGAACCTCAGAGCTGCCCTCTTCTTGCTTGAAGCCATTTCAGCCTTGGTTGTTCATGTAGCTGGACTGCAGAGACTAATGTGAGCATTTGGCTGGCATTCATACATGCCAGCAGGACTTTGACCCCATTAAGTTACACCGGGGAGGAGGAATCATTAGCCATGTGATTCGGAGAGTACTTGTCAATGCGTAGATAATGAACTTCCAAGCACAAGATCGGGTGAGATTTCCTGACCCACAATCAGTGGGAAACTCACTGCTACCCACTTGCCTCCAAACTTAGGTCCCCAGAGTGGAAAATTCCACCAATAAGAACTTTCTGAAGTTCTGAAGAGATCACTGAAGAGGAAGGGTCAGTTAAATCCTTTCATGGGCAGGAAAGGAGAACATATGAAACAGGAGCAGGAGTAGACCATCTAGCCCCTTGAGCCTGCCTCACCATTCAATAAGATCATGGCTGATCTGAAAGTGGTTCAGTTCCACTTACCCACCTGCTCCCCATAACCTTTAATTCTCTTATTAATCAGAAATCAATCTATCTGTGACTTAAACATATTCAATGAGATATCCTCCACTGCTTCAATGGACAGAGAATTCCAGAGATCCACTGCCCTCTGAGAGAAGAAGTTCCTCCCCAACTCTATTCTAAATTGATTCCCCTTTATTTTGAGGCTGTGTCCTCTAGTTCATGTTTCCTTTCTAAGTGGAAAGGATCTCTCTGCCTCTACCCTATCTAGTCTCTTCATTATCTTATATGTCTCTATAAGATCACCTCTCAGCCTTCTAAACTCCAATGAGTACAGTCCAATCTATTCAATCTCTCCTCATAAGTTAACCCCCTCATCTCCAGTATCAACCTGATGAACCTTCTCTGTACTCCCTCCAAGGTCAATATATCCTTTCGCAAAAAGGGGACCAAAATTGCACACAGTATACTAATTGAGGCCTCACCACTAGCTTGTACAACCATCTCCCGCACTATAAAGGCCATCATTCCATTTGCCTTCTTGATCACCTGCTGCAACTGCAAACTGAGTTTTTGCGATTCATGCACAAGGACCCCCAGGTCCCTCTGCATAATAGCATGTGGTAATTTTTCACTAAGGCAAATGTAATAGTTCACGTAGGACAGAAAGATGTAGGAAGAAAGCACAGGGGGGACTTACTTAGGCAGTTTAGGGAGTTGGGGGCTCAACTGAAAGGTAGGGCCTCCAGGGTGGCGTTCTCTGGCCGGCTGCCTGTGCTCGGGACCGATTGGGTAAAAACAAATGAGACACTCCAACTAAATGCATGGATGAGGGATTGGTGTAGGGCAGAAGGCTTCATATTCATTGATCATTGGGAGGTCTTCAGGAGGAAGGGTCACCTATTCAAGAGGGATAGGGAGCAGTTGACTGGGAGGGGAACACATATTTTAGCTGGGAGGTTAGCTGGAGTGTTTCAGAAGTGTTTAAACTAATAGGGAGGGAGGGTGGGGAGACAGCGGGAACTGGGAGTGGGAGAGAGAGGATGATAGGGTAACACCAGTAGGTAGAAAGGAATATCCGAGAGCTGAGGGTCTTCAGTGCATGTGTTTTAATGCGAGGAGTGTGACTGGCAAAACAGATGAACTGAAGGCAATAATGTTCACGAGGAGTTTAGAAGTGGTGGCGGTGACCGAGACATGGTTGAAGGAGGGGCAAGACTAGCAATTGAATATTCCAGGGTATAAGTGTTTTAGGCATGACAGAGTTGGTGTGAGGAGAGGCGGGGGAGTGGCTTTATTAGTTAAGGACAACATCATAGCAGTGCAGAGGGAGGGAGGTATGGATGATTTAGGAATTGAGTCTCTATGGGTGGAGTTGAGAATAGGAAGGGAGTGGTTACTCTGTTGGGTGTTTACTACAGACCGCCAAACAGCCCGCGGGCCGTGGAAGAAGGGATATGCAGGGACATTCTAGATAAGTGTAGGAAAAATAGGGTAGTAGTAGTGGGAGATTTCAATTTTCCTGGAGTAGATTGGAGAGGGCCCAGAGCTGTAGGAGTGGACGGGAAGGAATTTGTACAGTGTGTTTTGGAAGGGTCCTTGGAGCAGTATGTGGATGGCCCGACTAGAGAGGGGGCTATACTGGATTTGGTTCTGGGGAATGAGCCAGGCCAGGTGGTTGACGTCGAGGTAGGAGAGCATGTGTCAAATAGTGATCACAACTCTGTCTGCTTTAGGATATTAATGGAGAAGGACGAGACCGGCCCAAAAGGGAAGGTATTTAACTGGGGGAGGGCTAGATACAGCCAGATTAGGCAAGATCTTAAAGATACCGACTGGGATAAGCTTTTCGAGCGCAGGTCGATGAGGTACATGTGGGAGTCTTTCAAGGGAAAACTAAACTCTCTGCAGGAAAGATACGTGCCGGCAAGGAGGAAGGATGGGAAAGGTAGGATTAGAGAACCATGGCTTACCAGGGATATTGAGGACTTGATCAGGAAGAAGCGAGAGGCTTACATTAGATCTAGGCAAACTGGGGACTGAGACAGCGCTGGAAGCTTATAGAGAGTGTAGACGGGATCTTAAAAGGGGTATTAGAAAGGCAAAAAGGTGGCTCTGGCAGGTAGGATTAAGGAAAATCCAAAGGCATTTTACACCTATGTAAGGAGCAAAAGGATGGTTAGAGGCAAGATTGGACCTCTTAGGGACAGAGGAGGGAATCTATGCTTAGAGCCTGAGGGAATGGGGAAGATCCTGAATGAATACTTTGCGTCGGTATTCACGCAGGAGACTGGACAGATGTCTGTGCCTGATGTTGACAAAGTTGAGGATCGGTTGAGGGAAATAAAGATTACGAGGAAAGAGGTGTTGGGGCTGTTAGACAGCTTAAAGACATATAAAGCTCCAGGGCCTGATGGCATTTACCCCAGGCTGCTAAGGGAGTTGAGGAAAGACTTGGCTGGGCCTCTGATGCAAATCTTTGTCTCTTCCTTGGACGAAGGTGAGGTCCCAGAGGACTGGAGGATAGCAAACGTAGTACCGTTGTTTAAAAAAGGTCAGAGGGATCACCCAGGGAACTATCGGCCGGTGAGCTTGACTTCAGTTATAGGTAAGCTAATGGAGAGGATCCTTAGGGACAGGATGTATGAGCATCTGGAGCGCTGCGATCTGATCAGGGATACGCAGCATGGCTTTGTTAAGGGGAAGTCTTGTCTTACAAATCTAGTGGAATTTTTTGAAGAAGTGACAAAAACAGTTGATGAAGGACAGGCTGTTGATGTCGTCTACATGGATTTCAGTAAGGCGTTTGACAAGGTTCATCATGGTAGACTGATAGAGAAGGTGAAGGCGCATGGGATACAGGGTCGGGTATGTAGATGGGTCGAGAACTGGCTCGGGAGGAGGAGACAGAGAGTAGTAGTGGAAGGCTCTTTTTCCGGCTGGAAGCCTGTCACTAGTGGAGTGCCACAAGGCTCAGTACTAGGTCCTCTTCTATTTGTGGTCTACATAAACGACTTGGAAGTAGGGGTAGGTGGTGAGATCAGCAAATTTGATGATGACACCAAGATGCTTGGATTGGCGGGTACAGAAGAGCAGTGTCAGGCAATACAACAGGACATAGACAGGTTGGTAGACTGGGCAGATAGATGGAAAATGGAATTTAATCCGGATAAATGCGAGGTGATGCATTTTGGCCGGAAAAATGTAGAAGAGAGTTATAGGATAAAAGGTAAAACTATACGGAGCATAGAGACGCAGAGAGACTTGGGGGTGCAGGTTCACAAGTCTCTGAAGGTGTTCTCACAGGTGGAGAAGGTGATAAAGAAGGCGTATAGTACGTTAGCTTTCATAGAAAAGGGTATAGAATACAAGAGTAGGAGTTTGATGTTGCAGTTGTATAGAACGTTGGTTAGGCCTCACTTGGAATACTGCGTCCAGTTCTGGTCACCGTACTATCGGAAGGATGTGGAGTCCTTGGAGAGAGTGCAGAGGAGGTTAACCAGGATGCTGCCTGGTATGGAAGGACTGTCTTATGAGGAACGATTAAATAGACTGGGGTTGTTTTCCCTTGAAAGACGTCGGCTTAGAGGGGATCTCATAGAGGTGTATAAGATTATAAGGGTATAGATAGAGTAAATGGAGGTAAACTTTTTCCACCTTCAGAAATGGATAGGACGAGGGGTCATGGCCATAGGGTGAGGGGGGCTATGTATAAGACGAATATTAAAGGGCAGTTTTTCACACAAAAGGTAGTGGGGGTGTGGAATGCACTGCCGAGTAAGGTGGTGGGAGCAGGCACACTGGGGCTGTTTAAGGGTCTCTTGGACAGCCACATGAGCGGTATACAGATAGAGGGATATATTAGGATTGTTTAACTACGGCTTTTTTCCACAGGTAAATTCGGTCCATACTTGACCAACATTGAGCATGCATTCGGCAGGTGGTGCGGGTACAGCTCTTGGATGTTGATTCATGGGTTGCCTGGTACTTCATGTCATAAATGAGTGCTTTATGTGGACCATCTGAAGGGCACCATGACAGCTCAGAGACTATCGATGTTGCTGTGCAGACACTTGGAATTGGGCCGGTGTCTGCGGGAGTTTGCGCGTTCTCCCCGTGGTTGCGTGGGTTTTCTCCGGGCACTCCGGTTTCCTCCCACAACCCAAAAATTCGCTCTTAGGCTGATTGGGAAACAAATTGTCCCTATAGTGAGAGTCTTCCACATTAGGAATAACCTAAACCTATAATAGGATAATGGAATTGCTACTATATAGTTATGACGGCGGCGCGGGCTCGTTGGGCCGAAGGGCCTGTTTCCCGTGCTGTGTTGCTCTTAATCTCTTAATTTAAACAATGGTCCATTTTACTATTATTCCTTCCAAAGTGGATAACTTCACACTTGCCAACATTACACTCCATCTGCCAGATCCTCACCCATTCACTCAGCCTATCTAAATCTCTCTGCAGACTTTCTGCGTCCTCCACGCAATTTGCTTTCCTACTCATCTTAGTGTCATCAGCAAACTTTGTTACCCTACATTCAGCCCCCTCCTCCAGATCGTCTATGTATATGGTAAACAGTTGAGGCCCCAGCACCGATCCCCATGGCATGCCATTAGTCACCAACTGCCAACTAGAAAAGCACCCATTTATTCCAACTCTCTGCTTCCTGTTAGATAGCCAATCCTCAATCCACACTAATACTTTATCCCCAACTCTGTATACCTTAATCTTCTGCTGCAACCTTCTGTGAGGCAACTTATCAAATGCCTCATGGAGATCTAAAAACATCATATTCCTACCGGTTCCCCTCTGTCAACTGCACTTGTTGCATCTTCATAAAAATCCAGTAAATTCATCAAATACGACTCTCCCTTCATGAACCTATGCTGCATCTGCTTGATCGAACCATTCTTTTCCAAGTGTCCAGCTACTTCTTCTTTAATGATGGATTCTAGCATTTTCCTGACTATGGACTTTAAGCTAACTGGCTTGTAGTTACTCACCTTTTGTCTACTTCCTTTTTTAAACAGTGGCGTAACATTAGCTGTTTTCCAATCAGCCGGCACTTCCCCAGAGTCTAGCGAATTTTGATAAACTACTGCTAAATCATCTGCTATTACTTCTGCCATTCCTTTCAGTAGCCTGGGATTCATTCCATCGGGGCCCGGGGACTTGTCTACCTTTAGTCCCATTAGTCTATCAAGCACTACCTCTTTAGTAATAGTAATCATTTTAAGGACCTCACCCCCTACAGTCCCACGATCATTAAATGTTCGATAAGCTATTTGTGTCCTCTACTGTGAAGATCGACACAAAAAACTTATTTGAGGCCTCAGCCATTTCCTCATTTCCCATTATTAATTCCTTCTTCTCATCTTCTAAGGGTCCAATATTTACTTTAGCCTTTTTATATGTTAGCAAATCTTTTTAAAGTAGGGGTGAAATGTGAAATATGTTTAATAGCTGGGAAATGAATGAGAATAGAAGTGAACACCCAGTCAAAATGTTTGAGAAGTTCATCCACAGTCAAATCACTAGACCACCCAATGACATTTTCAATACCTGAGGTAGGAACCAGGTGAGCCTGTTGATAATTTAACAAGATGGAGAAATGTAACTAGCAAATGTAAACTCAAATAAATGGATGAAAGGCTGGTGAATCAGTTTACCTAAGAATCTGCGCACCTTGACATGTATAAAAAAGCTCTGACTGGAAAGGAGAAGTTCGCAATATCACAGGCTGTAAATACTGCCAGAAGACATCAAGTCACAAATGGACAGATAAAAAAACTCACTAACCACAGAGCTAGCCTTCAGTTAAGTGGAGGGAAAGCCATCAAGGTTGATGCAGCGAAACAGCAAACGTATATCAATTAGGGAAGAAAGTTCTGTGCAAGAGCTGTGGATGACCAAAAACTCACAAACAGAGGGAACTGCTTCACATACGGATCAAACTGCAGAACTTATAGAAAGCATAATCACCGAGAGCAGATGTGCAAAATAAAGAAGATTGTAAAGGAGTTACCACAGGCAGAGCAGCAGGATGAATGAGTGGTAAAAGAAACAAAACATCTACACCCTGTAAGTTGTTGATGAGTTTAAAGACACAATACATTCGTATGAACTGCATGAACTCTCTGGATGTGACAATTCCGAAAGAAATGAAATTCACACAACCATTCATATCAGGAAGTAGGTGAGGAATAAACCCACAAACATAACTCTGGAGCTGAAAATGGGTACCGAAGCACAGGGTAACAACATTCCACTCAGATTATACCAGATGATCTTTCCCAAAGAATCAAAAGAAAATGGTTGCCCAAAGAAAAATGCTCTGCAACTGAGTCATACTGACTGTATATGGTGGAACTGAGGTTCATCAGACAGACTCAAATCAAAGAAACATATTAGAAGCAAGAGGAGGCCATTAGGCCCTTCGAGACAGCTCCATCATTCATCACGAACATGGTTGATTGTCCAACTCAATAGCCTAATCCTGCTTTCTCCCCACAGTCTTTGATCTTATTTGTCCCAAAATGCTATATCTAGCCGACTCTTGAATACGTTGGCATCAACTACTTCCTGTGGTAATGAATTCCATCTGTTCAGTACTCTTTGGGTGAAGAAATGTCTACTCATCCCTGTCCTAAACAATTTACTCTGTGTCTTCAGACTCTGGTTCTGAACATCCCCATCATCGGAAATATTTTCCCTGCATCTATCCTGTCTAGTTCTGTTAGAATTTTACAAGTGTCTGAGATCCCCTCATTCATCTGAACTCCGATGAAAACAATTCTAATCTAGTCGATCTCTCCTCATACATCAGTCCTGTCATTCCCAGAATCATTCTGGTAAACCTTCACTGCACTCCCTTGAGAGCAAGAGCATCTTCCTCGGAGAAGGAACACAAGCCCTTTAAGACTACCTCATCATTCAATACAATCATGGCTGATCTATGCCACCCTCAGTTCCTTTTCTGTGCCATTTCCCCATAGTCCTCCATTCCTTCTTCTATCAAATATTTATCTTCCTCCAATTTAAATATTTCTAATCATCCACCCTCTACCACCCTATGAGGCAAAGAATTCACCACCGGCGATTCACCACCCTCCGTGAGAAGAAATTTCTACGCACTTTCAGTTTTAAATGATAAGACCTTTCTCTTGTACCTACGTCCCCTTATTTGAGACTCTCCCATTAGTGAAAACATCTTACCATCTACCCTATCAAGCCCCTTCAGGAACTTCTATGTTTCAATAAGGTAACCACTCACTGTTCTAAAGTCCAAGCAATATAGACCCAGACTATTTAATCTCTTTTGATAACAACCCCTCATCCCAGGAATTAGCCCAGTTGAATCTCCTTTAGCTTGCCTCCAATGTTACTTTATCCCTTTTTAGGTAAGAGAATCAAAACTGAATGCAATATTTCAGGTGAGGCGTCACCAACATCCTGGACAATTGTAACAAAACCTCCCTATTTTTAAACTCCAATCCCTTTGCAATAAAATATATTTGCCTTTTGGACCTGCTTGCTAGCTTTTTGTGATTCAAGTACTAGAATACCTAGATCTCTCTGTAGTTGTTCACAGCAGTCTCTCTTTATTTAGGTGATAATCTGCCTTTTGATTCCTCCTATCAAAGTGTATTGACTTCACACTTACCCGCATTAAATTCTATTTGCCAGGTTTTTGCCCAATCATCCAGTTAACCTATATGCTAAATCACAATATCCCCATCACAACCTGTCCTTCCATCTATCTTTATATCATGGACAAATTTGGAAAACTTACATTTTATTTCTTCCTCCAGATCATTAATGTAAATAACGAATATTTGCGGGCCAAGAACTGATCCCTATGGTACTTTGTTAGTTGCATCTTTCTACTCGATTTATTCCAACTCGGTTTTCTATATGACAGCCAGTTTTCAATCCAATTCAATGGGCTTTTATTTTACACACCAGCCTCTTATGCAGCATATTGTCAAATGCCTGTTGCGTCCTCAAAGAATTCAAGCAAATTTGTCAAACATGATTTATCTTTTATAAAGCTATGCTGACTAGGTTTGATTATATTCAACTTTCTTAAGTAATTGGCTATTTCTTCTTTGATGATTGACTAGCAAATTGCCAATGATAGATGTTAAATCAAGTGGTCTATAGTTCCTTGCCCAATTAAAAAGCCATCTTTGTACCTTGCTGAGGCAATCGGTGGCACAATATTGGAATAATCGTTAACAGAAGTTTGTAATCTGATATGATGGTGAAGTGCCTTTCACATATACACTGATGAACTTCCTAACTGCAGATTACTGCAAGACTCTCCTTGTCAATTTGAGAATATTTCCTCTCAGTCTCAGATAAGGTTCTCAATACAAATGCTAATTGTCTTCTCTACCCTGTATGACATTGTGTGGGAAAGGACTGCCCTCTTCACACTCCATATGATGATGCATCGCAAATAACTACCAACAGTTTGGTTGGATCAAAATGTATGAGTGGTGTTGATAACTGCAAGGCTCGCTTTACATTAGCAAATGCCTCTTCTTGCACCTCTCCCTATTTCCATCATTGATGCTTTTTTAGAAGTTAATGCAATGGGATCAGAGTCACAGAATTCAAGGTAGATGCTCAGGATTTGCATCCACTACAGGATAAGGTGAAAACCATCAAAGAAGTACCACAGCCGAGGAACGTGACAAAGTTAAAATCATTCCTAGGATGTTAAACTATTATGGAAGATTCCTGCAGAAGATTCATGTCCAAAATAAAACTGTCTTATTGTACCTCCAAGTCTGACTCCGGTGGTAAATTTCCCACAACAGTAAAATAGGGCCCTATAATTGAACTGTGAATCGAGGAGCCCAAACAGACCAAAACCCGATTCCAAGGATTGAGGACTTCTAAGCAAAATTAGCAGATGTTTTAAGTGCACCAAGTTAAATCTTAGTCATGCATGCCAGCAACTGGAGTTGGATGAAGTCTTACAAAATTTGGTCACCGTTAAAACCCACAAAAGGTTATATTAACACATTCGCCTTCTATTTGGGGTCTCACCGGTTTGTGCCATTTTCCAGTGTACTAGAGAGAGTTTATTACAGAGAATCTCTAAAGTGGAGCTGTACTGCTAATGTCCTAATAACTGGAGCATATCCTGCAACATACAGGGAAAACTCTTAGAAAAGATCTAAAGAGATTTAAAGAATCAGGCATCTGCATAAAAAGAAAAGAAATATCCCTTGCTGGTGGGTGGGTTACATGCCTCAGCTTCAAGGTAGATGCTCAGGATTTGCATCCACTACAGGATAAGGTGAAAACCATCAAAGAAGTACCACAGCCGAGGAACGTGACAAAGTTAAAATCATTCCTAGGATGTTAAACTATTATGGAAGATTCCTGCAGAATGCACTCTCTCTAGTACACTGGAAAATGGCACAAACCAGTGAGACCCCAAATAGAAGGCGAATGTGTTAATATAACCTTTTGTGGGTTTTAACGGTGACCAAATTTTGTAAGACTTCATCCAACTCCAGTTGCTGGCATGCATGACTAAGATTTAACTTGGTGCACTTAAAACATCTGCTAATTTTGCTTAGAAGTCCTCAATCCTTGGAATCGGGTTTTGGTCTGTTTGGGCTCCTCGATTCACAGTTCAATTATAGGGCCCTATTTTACTGTTGTGGGAAATTTACCACCGGAGTCAGACTTGGAGGTACAATAAGATAGTTTTATTTTGGACATGAAGCTTTGGGAGAAAGCACTGGTACTCCACAGTACTTGGCAGCTACATTCTCATTCATACAATAGCAATTGATCATTTTTATACCTTTCAGACAATTGGTACCCGGATATTAGCCATTCAACGCATCGTTATAGTTGAGAAAACAGATCATGGTGATCAATAGTTAACACATCGTTACAATCAGACAGATATAGACATGGGAAGTTAACACAGCATTGTTCATAGAATGGATACATTTCCTTATCAATCACTAGTTTCGATTTGTACACTCACTGATTGGTTTTTGTTGCATTTATGTATTTATGTTCCCATCTAGAGCTGATCCTATTATCAGTCTCCATTGTTCTGATCTGCCTTTATCTTTAAAGTGCCCAAGCTCTGACTAGCTTCCTGCAGCATTTCAGTTACTGTATGGTTTAACTTTAAGTGACTGTCTGTGCTAAAAGTTACTGCCTATTTGATGGTTCTTTCTAGGCAACCATTTTGTGTGCCAGGCAACCATTTTGTGTGCCCAGCAATCATTTCTTTATTTTCCCCAATTCATTACCATTTTGATTTTAAATGCTGGGCGGACTTGACACTGGGAGTGTTTCAGATCTGACTTTTAGATCTGCTCTGAGGCACCCATTATGCACTCTGCCTGAAAAAAAAATCAGTGATTCCAAATCATGCTGCACAAACCTGTGGGTGGACCTTAATACATACAAAAAATTGCATCTCCGATTGGTGACTCCAATTGTGCATGCCAAAGAAAAAAATGGTAGAATGCTGCCTCCCTGCTACATTCCTCTTGGACTGGATAATGCCTTCCCCTGGGCCCCATCGATATTGCTCCATCTCCCCAACATTACTGATTCCATTATCCCTAACCCCCTCCACCACCCAGACTGATCACGGGCCCCTCCCTCTTTTCCTCCCACTGCTCACAGGCAGAGTGCCAGCAGATCACACTTCCCCTTGCTGATCACAGGCAAAGTAAAAGCAGACCCCCCCTTCCCTTCCCCTCCACTGATCTCAGACAGAGTGTCAAAGGACCTCCCCTTCAATCTCCACTGATCTCAGACAGAGAGGCAGTGGACCCCCCCCCCCCCCCACTGATTCAGACAGAGTGGCAGCGGACCCCTCCCCTCCCCCCGCCACTGAGATCAGAGAGGGTGGCAGTGGACTCACCTTCATCCCCACTGGTCTCAGGCAGAATGGTAGGGGACACCCATCCCCACCAGTGATCACTGGTAGAGTGGCAGCAGACCCCCTTTCACCCCCACTGGTCTTAGGCAGAGTGGCAGAAGGCCCATCTTTCCCCACCTCCACCCCCATTCCCCCAATTTCAAGCAGAGAACCATTGGACACGAGTACTTAGCTCCTCACTAATCCTCACTGATGGAGCACTGGAACCAGACTTAAATGTAGTATGTCTGTTTTGCGCCAATTCCAATGGCCATCACACCCATTTCAGGTAAGTGCGGTCATTTTCGGGCCTTGGTAAAGGGGAACCACGCAGAAGCAGGGACAGATTGTGCAACTTGCCTCACATCCAAATTTACGCGATGGAAAAATCAAGCCCATTGACTCCACAGATTCTGACAAGCAGCCTTCAAAATAGAATTGAAGGGTGCAGCCCATTCAGAAAACTGAACTGCTTTTATGACACCCAAGTTTTCCAACCCTTTTAACTCTAATTCCACTTTCTGAAGAACAAGTTTCTGAGCATGCTCGGAAGTATTTTGGTGTAGCCCCAGGGTACAAGTAAATTTTGACTTTGCCCTTTTTATGCAAGCCAGTATCTTCTGGAAAACCTCTGAGTATCTGCACAGGAGCTCTTGAAAATCCCCAAACCAAACGTTCAATATCTCCAGCGAGTCCCAATTTTATCTGCTTCAACCTTTGAGACAAAGTCTTGACCTTCAATTACTAGAACTGGTAACTATGCTGGGCTCCTATAGGATATTGATACTGCCACTGACCTTCAGCATCACTCCCATGTAGATGGATAAGATGGCTTCATATTGACTCAATCTCAAGGGTTGCAGACCTTTCAGGAAGTATCTGAATGCTTGCTCACTTATGACTGTAGCCGCAACTCCAGTTTCGACCTCCATCTTTAGAAATCTGCTGTGACAAACATAACTATCTCGATATGTGGGTTCTTGTTGGATCTGGTTTAACATATTATAAATTTTGGATGCTTTATTGGGTTCTTCAGCCAGTTGGTTTAATGCTGTTGCTTTAACTACTGTCTTTTTTGATGCATTCTGTCCTGCCTGGCTTACTCTGCAGCAAGCCTGCAAATGACCCTTCTTTTTGCAGTAAAAACATACATAATTTTGTACATGCATGTTTCCTGGGTGTGTTTCCCCACAATGAAAACTCGCTTCCATTCCTGATGCTGCAACCTCTCTCACAGCAATTGTTTCCCACCATATATGGCCATCTTGTTGGACACATCTTGTAATTCACTTACACCTTGGTCAGTTCATTTAGTCACCTGGGCCACCTCTACAGATTTTTCAGAAGAGATTTTAATCTCAACTGGCAGCTTTTCTTGCAAGATGGGGCTGTTAATCCCGTAGACCAAACAATCTCTTAACATTTCCCCCAAAGTTGGGCCAAATTCACAATACTCTGCTAAATATCGCAGTCTGACCTTACAGCCAAATGAAACTTGTAGTTGAACACGATGATTGAAGGTCAGAATTTAAAATGGCCTGCGATCAATTTACTAATTGATCATAAGACCTTGGGGTGATTTAAGTGCACAACTGGCAAGAAAATATGAGATTTTCCTCCCATTTTTTGGGCATACATAGTGAGTTGGATTTCCAGCACTTTGTGCTTCATAGAGTCTGCCAGTAGGTTCAGGGGTGGGGGTTGAGGGGGCTAGGATACATGGGATCCAGTCCTGCCTGAGTGGCCGGCATAAGCGCATTGAGCAGTCCAGTGCACATGCGCTCATCGGTCAATGGGAGATCGGCACACGTGCATGGGCATCCCACTAACACCGGCTTCCCTGACCACCAATCTGATTATTGGCTTTCACCACACCCATCCCCCAGCCTGATCCCTCCATTTCCATGGCTAGACTGATCCCCCACCCAATATGGCCGACCTCACCCGCCCTCCTCCCTCCCAACCCCACAGATCCTTAATGCAGAATGTGCACCATGTCATCCCCCCATCACCATCGATTGGCCTGCCACCCAGAAGACCCCGCCTTAGGCCTCACCCCCTTGGCACTGTGAAGTGTCTTGTGGGCAGTGCCAAGGTGCCAAGCTGACAGTACCAGAGAGGCACTGCCCTCAACCTCCTGAGGTGTGCTCAATAGTCTCTGGCTCCACCAGCAAGGTGATCACATCTAGTCCTCTTTGATAGGGACCAGCTTTAATCCAACCCCCCCCCACCCCCACGATGGGAATCTCTCCCGATGAAGTAGGAAACATTAGCGACACAGGGCAGTGTCATGATACCTTAAAAAGACAGACAGCATATACACAACAGTGCCCTTGATCAAGGAACATCTGGCCTCGCCCCACCCCACCCCATCAGACAAGATAAGTTTACTGCATGGTTTTACCTATAGCATAAGCTGTTACTTAATACCAGCAGTGGCAGGACAAGGCCTTTAAAGGTCATTAATTGACCATTTCAAGGATCTCAGTAAGTGAGTGGGGTGGGAAGGCCTTCATAAAAATGTTATTTATTAGTCACAAGTCAGTTTACATTAACACTGCAGTGAAGTTACTGTGAAATCCCCTAGTCGTCACGTTCCGGTGTCTGTTCGGGTACACTGAGGGAGAATTTAGTGTGGCTATCTAGCATACCTTTCAGACTGTGGGAGGAAATCAGAACATCCAGAGGAAACCCACGCAGACACAAGAATATACAAGCTCAACAGTAACCCAAGCCAGGAATTGAACCTGGGTCCCTAGCGATGTGAGACAGCAGTGCTAACCACTGTGCCACTGTGCATGGGCATTTACACTTGGAATTTAATTCTGGCAGAAGTGGGAAGATGGTGTTGTTCAAGGATGCCACCAGCCCCACCTAATTAGAATCTTTCTCTGAGTCCAAGCTCAACAGCAAATGTGATTAATTGAAATCTCTGGCTAACAAGACATAATAATAATTATCGAAGTACTTGAAGGCAGTGTGAGGATGAGGAAAATGTAATTTTGATACATGTTGGCTAGACTTCATTAATGAAAGATGCTAGCGTTTTCCCCAATGATGATGCTATTTCTCCAGGAAACATATTCTTATTGGCTGCTCACATTGGGACCTGTGGTGATGACAACTGAATTTAGGCCTCTTTTTCTGCCTCACTACCTCCATCAATGAACCTGGGCATTCACTGTTCTCCTTCCAGACATAATTTCTCTTGAAATTTCCCATCTTCCATATTTGAGAATCACACTGCCCATCTTTTAAAAGCAGCATGTAATCCCCAGCCATCAATTGGCGAGCTCCCAAATACAAATATTTTCATCACTGGAGCTGACTCGTTTTATTCAATTGACATCAGTGCTGGAATTAGTTGTAGGCTCTGCTCATGCAGGTGTGATTCTGGTAAACATCACTTTTAGTCAAGCTTCTATCTGATCTTTAAAATCGAGATTATTAATATTTCAGCAATGGGTAAATAGAAATGGATTTCCAAATGCAGCCAAAAATCACAACCCACATACTATATTGGAAGTGCTCTGAGATAAAACATAGGATTATCCTTGTCTTTGTGGTATCCTGATTTTAATCACTGCAACACTGCTGTCACAGCTTCAGCTGCTAAAGGTCAGAAGCTCTGGACCTCTCCCTTGAAAGCTCTCCACCTCTTCTTCTCGTACTTAAAGCCTACCAATTTGAACAAGCTTTTGGCCATCTAACCTATTACTTCCTTATGTAACACAGTGATTTTCTGCCTCTGTTTTCAAAGAACAAAGAACAAAACAGCACAGGAAACATAGAACATAGAACATAGAACATAGAACAATACAGCACAGAACAGGCCCTTCGGCCTTCGATGTTGTGCCGACCAAAATAAAAAGCAATGCCCCTCCTAACTAAACCATTCCCTTCTCTTCCATATACTTATCAACTAACCTCTTAAACGCCACCAAACTTGGCGCATCTACAACAGCTGCAGGCAGGGCATTCCACTCCCTAATCACTCTTTGAGTAAAGAACCTACCTCTGATATCCGTCCTATAACTCATACCCCTTAATTTAAAGCTGTGTCCCCTCGTGCTAGCTTTCTCCATCCTAGGAAAAAGGCTATCACTGTCCACCCTATCTAAACCTCTACTCATCTTATATGCTTCAATAAGATCCCCTCTTAGCCGCCTCCTTTCTAACGAAAACAACCTCAAATCCTTCAACCTCTCCTCATAGGACCTGCCCTCCATACCAGGCAACATCCTGGTAAACCTCCTCTGTACCCTCTCCAAGGCCCTTCGGCCCAACGAACCCGTGCCGCCACCTCAGTGTTCCCACTTCTGCCCGTGATCCCTGTCTGTGTTTATAGATCTATGGATTGAAACCAAATCTGGGACAATTTAGGGAGAATTTGTTCTGCCAATCAGCCTAAGAGCACATCTTTGGGATGTGGGAGGAAAACTGGAGTACCTGGAGAAAACCCACGCAAGCACGGGGAGAACGCCCAAACTCCCACAGACACAGGCCCAAATCCATGTATCTACACAGTACAGCGATAGTCACTGAGCTGTCATGTTGCCCATCAAATGGTCCAGGTCAAGCGTACACTAACGACATGAAGCACTAGGATACTCCTGAAAAAAAGACCCATTGCGTGTACACCCCTTGTTAGATAACAAGGCGGACCAAAGTACCTATAGGATAAAAACAAATACATCAATATCATCGACTATTTACACACTTCTTAGGGACTCCCATATTGTATCAAGTTATCCCAAGAGGCCTAGGGCGAGATGTTAAAGTGGGGTTGGAAACACTATACCTGGGTGAATTCTGGATCCCAACATTCATCTGTGTTGCTCTTGCGACCCTATTTTTAAATATGAACAGCCACTCACTTGACAAGGAGCAGCGGTCTGAAAGCTCATGATTCCAAACAGACCTATTGGATTTTAACTTGGTGTGGTGAGACTTCTTACTGTGCCCACCTCAATCCAACCCTGGCATCTCCACATCATGGCTAACGTCGACACCACAAAATGTCAACTCAAAGTACAGACAATCTCCAAGAAGATTGCACACCACTTGCCTGATGAAGGAGCAGTGTTCCGAAAGCTCACAATTCCAAATAAACCTGTCGAACTTTAACATGGTGCGGTGAGACTTCTTACTGTGCCCATCCCAGTCCAACAGTGGCATCTTCACATCACAATGTTCGCAGTGTAAGGATGGCAGAAGGGATGAAGAATATCATGAGAATCCTAAAACAACTTTTAAACTGGCAGAATTGTCCTGATTAATTATCCCTGCGCCGCAGCCCCTCCCCCCCCCCAATGGGAATGGGAATCTAAATATAAAAGCTGGGATTTCTATTTGCATATATTTAAATATCATTATCAGGCCTTTAACGGGATTGCCAGTTTGGCAACGCTAGCCTGACCTCCTAGTAATGCTGAAGGGGCAAAGTGGCAATGCCTGGGGGCACTTTGGCTCTGCCCACCAAGCATTGAGCAGTGCCAAGGGGGGTGTGGGACCTCTGGGGGCGATTGATGGGTGTGGGAGGGAATCCTACTGCCACTCTGCAGTCGGGATCGCAGGCAGAGGGAGAGAAGGGCTGTTCAGGACTGGCCTTCAGGATGGGGGAGAGGTCGGCCTGCCGGATGTGGGTCAGGGCTGGGAGGTGGGAGAGTCAGGGCTGCTGGTGGAGAGAAAGATTGAGGCAGGGCGGGGGAGTCGGGGGATGAGCAGTATCGGCTCTGGCCCAGAGATATCAATCGAGTTGACACGTGATCAGAAAGCCGACAGTGCAGACCTACTGACCATACACCGATTTTGGTGTTAACAGATCAGCACATGCGCAGTGGTCCGCTCAGAGCTATGCTGCTGGCCTCTCCAGCGGGAGTAGGCCCTACCCACAGCTTTTCCGTGTGATTCATGCAAGGGTTTTTGATACACAGAGTGTGGGAAATTTAGTTTGAAAATCTCACTGAGAAAAACAGCAAGATTTACTTCAGTTTCGACACTTAGAGTTCTTTGGGAGAATTATACTCAAAGGTTTTATTAACAACAATTTTCCTTAAATTGGATATATGTATTTCCTCAATATTGGTGCTGCAGCTAATAGTACTGTTGCAGCTGAGGATGCGTTAAGCCCTATCTTTAGTAGTGACATTGATACATATACAAATTATTTTTTGCACCAGGTGCAGGCCCCACTGAAAGGTTAGCACCTCTGTCAATGCCAAGAAGCTGCTGTCACTGCAATGAGAAGCTGGCTTGCCAAGCCAAATCAAGTTGGCTGCACTAAGAGCAAGGGGAGAAAAGGACAGATGCTAATGTGAAGTAGGTACAGGTGGCACAGAAAAGCTGCCATGACACGTCTTTTAGATTTTATAAACACATTAATAAAGTAACAGTTAGGACTCATACCCAATTTCTTTTTCCTTTTAATGTTCCCTTTTAACATTCTCCTCGTGTCTGCATGGGGTTGCCTCCGGGTGCTCCTGTTCCCTTCCACAGTCCAAAGATTGGGAAGGTTAAATTGCTAAATTGCCCCTTAGTGTCCTGAGATGGGTAGATTAGAGGGATTAGTGGGTAAATATGTAGGGATTTTGGGGGTAGGGCTTGGGTGGGACTGCGGTTGGTGCAGATTCAATGAGCCAAATGGCGTCTTTCTGCACTGTAGCATTTCTATGATTCCATGTGGGGGAGCAATAAAAGTGATTTTAAGATAATGGCTGCCATTATTGATTTTGATGATGTTTGCATTGTTAGAATTGATAATAAAGTTGACGACATGGTTATTACTGCTGTGATACTTCTCATATTTTGAGATTTTTGACTAGTTGGTTTTGGAGGGATTTGAGGTTAATTTACATTGAGATTTTACCAAGCAGCAAAAATTAGTGTGTAAATCCACACAATAACCAATTGGGCATTCAAGCCAGAAGCCAGCACGAGATAAGTTAGGTGATAAAATTGTGCCTCATGTAATTTTCAGACAATAGGTTTCATCAGTGGATTCTTAAGGACATCCACGTATATGAGAACTGACTTGACTGGATCCCATGAGTGCATGGTCCAAGAAGAGCATGGGTTGCCTGACAAGTTAAAATTTCCCCCACTACAATCAATTTTATTCTTCTGTCTCTCTTTTACCTGTGGTTATAAGCGCCTAAAGAAAGCAAAGACATTTATCTGAGGTGAAAATAAGATCATTTTAAAAAAGACTTGCATTTATATCACATTCTGTGTGACACAGTGGTTGGCACTGCTAAAACACAGCACTAGGGACCTGGGCTCAATTCTGACTGTTGAGATGCCGGTGTACAGCTAATGTCGGCTGTAGGGAAGTGCTTCACATTGTCTGCATCTTCAAGACTTGAATAGCTGATTAGTTGTAAAGACTTACATTCTAATCAGTATTCTGTAAACTCTGTGTGACTTTATATGTCCTTCTTCGATCAGAACTTTCCACACACCTGATGAAAGAATACCATTTCCGAAAGCTTGTGAGCTTACTATCAAATAAACTGGTTGGACTCTAACCTGGTGTTGTGAGACTTCTTATTACTTCAATTCTGGCCTCAGGTCACTGTCTGTGCGGAGTTTGCACATTTTGTCTCTTATATGTGTGGGTTTCCTTCAGGTGCTCCGGTTTTCTCCCGAACTCCAAAGATACGTAGGTTAGGTTGATTGACCATGTTAAATTGCCCCTCAGTGTCAAGGGATTAGTAGGGTAAATGAGGATTATGGGGAAAAGCCTGGGTGGAATTGCAGTCGGTATAAGTTTGATGGGCCACATGGTCTCCTTTTGTATTGTAGGGATTCTATGATTTTATGAAAATATTGCACCCTTCATGATGTCAGCATTTCCCAAAACACTTTTAGTGAATAAAGCATTTTTGAAATGTATTTGCTGTTGCAATGTAATGAAAACTCTTCCCTCAAACTTTTCTACATTTACACTTGTTAAGAGGTCAAAAGTCTGACCATAATAACTGGACAGAAATTTCTGATTCTTGAATCCCTGTGTCTACCACAGAAAACAAGGCAAGACCTGAGAAGGACAGAACTGGAACATATAATATTTACACAATTTAGAAGCTTTTATTTACAGACATACACATTGCAAATGTGCACCTCCAAATCCAGCTACCACAATTTCAGTTAGCCTGAGATATGGGACAAGTATATCCCCAGGTAAGAACTGACACCTGGGCACAGTTAAATGTTCAATCGCTGTACAATTAACTGATCTCCCCTTTCTGTGTCTTTAAATAAAAATGAGAGTTTCTGGGTGGAATTTTCTGATTTTTTTTTAAATGTTGTATCAGATGGGAGTCACCTCTACTCTAACCTTCCCAACAGAAGCCCCCCCCGGCAGTGTTATGGGGCAGTGATAGGATGCTGCCTAGGCATGAGCCTCTCTCCTTGGGCACTGTGCTTATCTGTGCCCTCTATGACCATTCACCCCATTGGTCCAGACCTGTTGTTAAACCCCACCGCCATGACATCATACCAGCAGCATGATGGGGGAGGGTGAAATCTTATCCTTAGGGATAATAGAAGCAGAGATAAAGCCCTCTGATGATACTTAAATATCTGGTAATGGAGTTCCTAACCTTCATGGCAAGAACTCCATCACATCTTTGATGGAAGTTGGGGACAATGACAAATGAAAAATTTCTTCAAACATGTTTCTTTTAATGGTTTTAATGGACTGATGATAGTGGTTTGAATTTTAGATACTTCATTTCTCTTCAGCACTTCCTTGAAATTGACAGGTCAATCTGTAACCTCTTCCCACTCCCACTTTTCATAGTGTGTACATTAAGCCAGAAGGCACGATTACCTACATAATAATCAATAACATTTAATCTTTAGTACACCCATTGTACAGAATTTGACTTAAAATAGTTGACAACTAATATCCTATATCTGCTACTTTAATAAGAGTCAATGTTTTGGTTTGACAGCCGCAACAATAACTGAACATTTGAAACATTCTCTTCAGGACATATTTTCTGCTCCAGTATGGGTTCATTTGAGTTCCATTGCGGAGTAAGAAGCACAGTGTAATGTCAGAAAGCTTGAGGCAACACATGATGGGGGAATATCTATCCAAGGTTATCAGCATCCAAGATTTACAGATTTGATGAACATTTTTAGGTCTAAATGTCCAGCACTTTATTTCCTGAGTTTCAGTTTAATCTTCTGCCTAATCCATAGCAAGAATGATTTTCCCTGTAGGAGAGAAAGTATCAAGCTAAAAGAAAAGAGTTACATAGAAGGAAAATTGGATACAGAGGACTAAGTTAGAAGAAGTAAAGAAAAATGACATGCAAATGAGAATATGAAAAAATTATCAAGAGTTATTAAAAATATTCTAAGTGTAGGGAAAGAGGGTGGTAAGGTTGAACCTAGGCCTACACTGATAGATGCAGATAAGGAAAGAGCAAATATGTAAAATTATTTCTTTGCATCAATTTTCAGCACAGAATCATAGAACCCCTATAATGCGGAAGGAAGCCATTTGGCCAATTCGAGGCTGCACTGACCACAATCCCACCCAGCCCATAGCCCTATGTATTTTACCCTGCTAGTCTCCTTGACACTAAGTGGCAATCTAGCATGTCAATTAACCTAACCCACACATCTTTGGATTATGGGAGAAAACTGGAGCATCTGAAGGAGACCCATGCAGGCACAGGGAGAACATGCAAACTTCACATTGATAATGACCCAAGCCAGGAATCAAACCCTAGCTCCTGGCGCTGAGGCAACAGTGCAAACTAATGTGCCACTGTGCCATAGTGGAAGAAGACAAGATACCAACGGTACAAGGGAAGCTAAACATAAGGGTAGGAGAAGGATTAGGATCTATAGATTTAATCTAAGATTTAAAAAAGTAAAATAGAATAATAACACTTCACATAGAGAGATCTCCAGAATCTGATGGTTTCCACTCCTTGGGATGAAAGAAAACAGGTGAAGAAATTGCAGATGTATTACCTTCGATAGGGCATATGTCACAACCAGCCCCAGATGGGATTCTCCAAAACTTACTGATCTGAGTGAGACCCTTCAATGTGCCACTGCCCACTTGGGATAGCCCCAAATGGTGTTGTCTATATGGACTTTAGCAAAGCCGTTGTCAAGGTATGGTAGATTGTTACACAAAGGTTAATTTCATGGGATCCAGGGTGAGGTATCTAAATGGATATAAAATTGGCTTTATGACAGAAGGATTGTTTTTCAAACTGGAGGCCTGTGACCAGCAGTGTGCCTCAGGGATCAGTGCTGGGCCCACTGTTATTTGTCATTTGAATTAATGATTTGGATGAGAATATAGGAGGCATGGTTAGTAAGTTTGCAGATGACACTAAGATTGGTGGCATATGGACAGTGAAGAAGGTTATCTCAAATTGCAATGGAATCTTAATCAATTGGGTCAATGGCTGACAAATGGCAGATGGAGTTTAATTTATATAGATGTGAGGTGATGCATTTTGGTAGATTGAATCAGGGCGGGATTTACTCAGTTAATGGTAGGGAATTGGGGAGAGTTACAGAACAAAGAGATCTAGAAATACAGGTTCATAGTTCCTTGAAAGTGGAGTCGTGGGTAGACAGAGTGATGAAGAAGGCATTCAGCATACTTGGTTTCATTAACCAGAACATTGAATACAAGAATTGGGATGTCTTGTTGAAGTTGTACAAGACATTGGTAAGGCTACATTTGGAATATTGTGCACAGTTTTGGTCACCCTATTATAGAAAGGATATTAAAAAAATAGAAAGAGTGCAGAAAAGACTTACTAGGATGCTACCGGGACTTAATGGTTTGAGTTATAAGGCTAGGTTGGATAGACCAGACTTTTTCTCTGGAGTGTAGGAGACTGAGGAGTGATTTTATTGCAGTCTATAATATAATGAGGGGCATAGATCAACTAGATAGTCAATATCTTTTCCTAAAGATAGGGGAATTTAAAACTAGAGTACCACCCCAACATCTTTCATGGTGGCACATCAACTACAATTTTTTCACCCCAGAAATGTATGTTTTACTTATCTGATATTGTAAGTCAGCACATGGGGTCAAGAAGATGATACAGATTGTGTTGTGCAGAAGATGTGCAGCAGTTTAAAAGACAGAGTGGATTGTGCAAGGCACGGCAAGTGATGAACAGAGATTGGTCCTCTGGCAACGAATGAAGCTGCTTCGAGCTAAAATTGGTAACACTTGCTAACTCATCGACTAACTATGCTGCAGCAAGGGAATTTGGTATTTGGTGTAAAGCTAGTGCAGAAATGAAAGAATCATTTTGAAGAAGATGCCTAAGACTAAATGCATGATTAGAACAGGAACCAGCCACTGGCCTGATTTTGAGAAGCATGATTCGGAATGGATCCTTGAAAACTGTTGGAATGCAATATGCATATATGTAATTAAGTGTCCTGTGTTCAGCAAAGATTTCAGGCCAACAGATATAGCTGCTTTATCGAACAAAACTGTCTATCGTTGCCACAGAAGACCGATATTGCTCAGAAATATCAAAGACCTCAATGCTAAAACTATCAGTTCCCTGCAATTCATCATCAACCAGTGGCAAAAATGTAAGTACACATCTGCAAAATGGATCAAATGTCCATGAAATTCAATCTGTCCAGCAACTGAACTGTGAAGTGGATAGTTCGATAATTATTCTAGTGAAAACCAATCAAGATTCAAAGGGGTAAATTGTAGCACTGTTACCTCACAGTGCCAGAGACCTGGGTTCGATTTCTATCTCGAGCCACTGTTTGTATGAAGTTTGCACATTCTACCAGATCTGTGTGGAATTCTTTTGGGTGCTTCAGTTTCCTGCCACAGTCCAAAGATGTGCGGGTTACGTACGTTGGCCATGCTAAATTGTCCCTTAGTGTCACTTAGCTAGGATAAATGCATTGGGTTATGGGGATAAGGCCTGAGTGGGATTGTGGTCAGTGCAGACTCGATGGATCAAATGGCTTCCTTCTGCACTGTAGGGTTCTATAATACTATGATAGATTTAAGGTGAGGGGAGAGAGATACAAAAGGATGCAGAGAAGGAATTTTTTTTCACACAAGGAGTGGTCAATGTCTAGAATAAGCTGTCAGAGGTAGTAGTAGTAGAGATGGGTGCAATTATGTCTTTTAAAAGGCATTTAGCCAGATATATGGGTATAGAGGGATATGGGCCAAATGTGAGCAAGTGGGACTAGCTGAGGGGTTTTAAAAAAAGGCAGCATGGACAATTTGGGCCAAAGGGCTTGTTTCCAAGGCATCCATCCATCCATCCATTCAATTTGGCAAAAATACAATCTTTGAAGGACTTTTTGAGCGATGCATCCAAAGATTGATCTACAGATGTTAATCTTCCTGATATAACTGCAATGTGATGTTATTTCTTCATCCACACCTCTTGATCTCATCAGTTATACAGGATCTGAACATGTCCCAAACTAATAAGCTGCATTCTTTATGTATTCTATACATTATCGACCCATAACCTCATTCCATCCTCATTCATACAACTATTGTTATGGACAGCCACAAAAACTCCTGCAGGGAGACGATGCCTGTCATGGTTTTACGTTTGAAAATTACTGTAGGCTTTAATTTTGTTTTGTCAGTTTTGCAAACCAGTACCCCTTTGAATCTTGATTGGTTTTCACTAGAATAATTATCGAACTATCCACTTCACAGTTCAGTTGCTGGACAGATTGAATTTCATGGACATTTGATCCATTTTGCAGATGTGTACTTACATTTTTGCCACTGGTTGATGATGAATTGCAGGGAACTGATAGTTTTAGCATTGAGGTCTTTGATATTTCTGAGCAATATCGGTCTTCTGTGGCAACGATAGACAGTTTTGTTCGATAAAGCAGCTATATCTGTTGGCCTGAAATCTTTGCTGAACACAGGACACTTAATTACATATATGCATATTGCATTCCAACAGTTTTCAAGGATCCATTCCGAATCATGCTTCTCAAAATCAGGCCAGTGGCTGGTTCCTGTTCTAATCATGCATTTAGTCTTAGGCATCTTCTTCAAAATGATTCTTTCATTTCTGCACTAGCTTTACACCAAATACCAAATTCCCTTGCTGCAGCATAGTTAGTCGATGAGTTAGCAAGTGTTACCAATTTTAGCTCGAAGCAGCTTCATTCGTTGCCAGAGGACCAATCTCTGTTCATCACTTGCCGTGCTTTGCACAATCCACTCTGTCTTTTAAACTGCTGCACATCTTCTGCACAACACAATCTGTATCATCTTCTTGACCCCATGTGCTGACTTACAGTATCAGATAAGTAAAACATGCATTTCTGGGGTGAAAAAGTTGTAGTTGATTGTGTAGCTGAAAATTGGGGGAGGTTGACTTATACTTAGAGTATATGCAAAAACATAACTTTTGGTGCCAAGAAAATTGGGTCATGTTATAGATCAGATCTACTACCATAGATTGCATCTATATACCACGATCTACGGTAGTTATGATTTCCTAAAGGAATCTAGATTTAGGAATTATACTTTTGAATTGAAAAATTGCAAATATCACTCCATCCGTTAAGAAGGAAGGAAAATAAATTCGGACTTGTTGGTTTAATATATATGGTGGAGAAGTTACAAATACCTTTTATCAATGACAGAGGGGCTGAATATTTGGACAAATATAAAATAATCAGAGAGTTAGTATGACCTTGGGAAGGGTAGGTTATGATGAGCTAATCTCACTGGAATTTTTAAGGTAATAAATGATGAATCAGGGTATTTCAGTGGCCATTATTTTCTGGGCTTCTTAAAGAAGGATCCTCACAAAAATAACAAAATAAAGGTGTATTCATTGCATTCCCTAGGGATCTGTACTGGGGTTTCATATTTTCACTGAATATCACTTGAACAGTGGGATAGAAAGATACATATCCAAGTTTACAGATGATATTAAGTGAGGAGACACAGCAAGTTATGCCAAAGGGAAGAGGAGTTACAAGTGAACATGAACTAATTAAACAGGCAGACAAAGCTACAGCTGATGAGGATCAGTGTTGGAAAGTGTGTGCTCAATTATTGATCTGAAGAAAATGAATCAGAATATTTCTTAAGTGGCAAAGAGCTCTGGAGGAGCAAAGAGATTCAGATGTCCAGGTACACAAATCACTAAAAGATAATGCAGTTGTGCAAAATATAATCAAAAAGATTACTGGAAAATTGATCTTTATCTCAAAAGGCATGAATTGAAAGGATGAAGATTATGCCTCAGGTATACATAGCCAGCATTTGGAGTGGTGTGTTCAGGTTTCCACCCAGCACTTCAAGAACAAAATATTGGTCTCATGCTGCACAGCATTACCAAAATGATATCAGAGATTGAAGGGTCAAATTTTGAAGACAAGCTCCATTAAGTTGGCTTATATGCAATTAAATTTCAAAGGCTGAGGAGTAATCAAGTTTCAGTGCTTAAAATGATAAATGGATTTGATTGAATGGAGGAATCTTGGGCAGAAAGTCACAACCTGTAAATTAGAACTGATCATTTTGGAGTGAAATTAGAAATACCTCTTCACACAAACAGCAATGAAAATTGATCGCACCCTCCTGCATTGAAGGAAACAGTTCAGCCATAATGTCTGCTGTCTTCTTACTTATCAGATCAGTCCTATTGCTTCTCATTCTTTCTGTTGCTGATCATTTGATGAGCTCATTAGGAATTTACGTTAAAACTGGCCATTTAAATTCCCTAGCAATATTCTATATCTGAGCTTGTGCTTTTGAATATAAGACACAAGGACATGTGGTAATATTCTTTGGCTTTGACTCTTCATTCAGCCGTTCCTGTAAATAAACCCGGATAACAGGTGAGAACTCTGCTGGAGGTTAAACACAGCCTCTGGATAAACAGTCACTATGCTGCTTGACATGATTCTCAGCTTGAGCGTACACAGTCTGGTTTCTCTTGATCCTATAAATATTAGGGTCTCTGTTTGGAATTATAAATGTCAATTTAGTACAAACCATGCACTCAGGCCATCTCCCACTGCCTCACCATCTTTAGCCTCCCAGTGCACCTCTTCCCCAGGACCTTTTTTTCAGATGAGATGTGAATATTGTTGTGGGAGTAGCACCAATTTCATTTCTCTCCCTCTATTGCATGCTGCCTTCTCCAGCAAAAGCATATATTTCCATCAATCACATTACTATCTGGACAAGTGAAGCTGTGGCCCAGTGTATGTAATGGTGAACAAGGGATTATGGGGTCAGACCTGCAGAGTATGTAGGAGTTTCATGGGAAGGATATCATCATGATGTTATTTGTCTTCACATGATAATGGAAGTGTTGGGGAGGGGGGGGGAGGTGGAGTGTCTTGTGGAGAGGTGGGGCATGAAGTGGAACTGTTAGTGTATGAATATGATCTTGTAAGATCCAAATGGGATGAGTTGCTGCAACACATTTTAATTACAAGCTCATAGTCTTAAATAGGAGTTCTCCATATATCTGCCTACTTAGATGTCTGAATTTCTTCTGCTGGCATTTGCAGGTTCACCTTGAACCTTCTGTCATGACCTTCCAGCTAAGCCTTGAACACCTTTCAATTGCAGTGTGGAAAAATAACATTCTTCCTGTAGAATCATTGAATCATGAAATGCAAAAGAGGCCTTTTAGCCCATCAAGCCCACACTGACATATTAGAAACACCTGAACTCCCACTTAATCCCATCTGCCAGCACTTGTCCTATAGTCCTAAATATTATGATGTGCCAAGTACTCATCTAGGTATTTTTTAAAGGATGTGGGGCAACCGATCTCTACTACTCTCCTAGGCAGCACATTCCAGATTGTCACCATCCTCTTTGTAAAAACGTCTTTCCTCACATCATCCCTTCCCTCCAACAAACCACCTTGAACCTATGCCCCCTCATGACTGACCCCAGCTGCTCCTTATCACTGTGCCATGTCTCTCATAATCTTGTACATCTCAATCAGGTTGTCCCTCAGTCTTCTCTGCTCCAACAAAAAGCCTAACTAACTATGCTTCATAACTTAAATGTTCCATCCCAGTCAGCATCCTGGTGATTCTCCTCTACACCTCCTCCAGCGCAATCACATCCTTCCGATGATGGGGAGACCAGATCTACACATAGATTCTGGCACCACCAAAGTTCTATACAACTCCAACATGACTTTGTAATCCATGCTGTGATTGATAAAAGTGGGTCCCATTTGCCTTTTTTACCACCCTACCAATATTCCCTTCTTCTATGTTTAAGTGCCTGAAGCAGTGTCTTCATTCTTTATTCTCAACAATAGGTAACCTATTCTTACAGATGATGCTTCAGTTTGAAGATAAAGCATTTGATATAAAAGATATAAAAGGATTGGCGTATAAGAGTAAAAAAAATCTTACTATAATTATACATGCGATTGGTGAGACCACATCTCACCGTGTGCAGTTTTGGTCTCCTTACCTATAAGATATACTTACCTTGGAGAGAGCACACAAAGATTCACTAGACTGGTTCCTGGATTAGGTGATTGTGCTATGAGGAGAAATTGAGTGGACTTGGTCCATATTCCCTGGGCTGATTTAACTGAAACAGACAATTAGGGGTAGCACGGTGGCATAAGATTAGCATTACTGCTTAACAGCGCCAAGAAATTGGATTAAATTTCTGGTTTGTGTCACTCTTTCTGTGGAGTCTGCACATTCTCCCATTTCTTCTGGGTGGCCCAGTTTTCTTCTCATAGTCCAAAAGATATGCTGGTTAGGTGTATTGGCCATGCTAAATACTCCCTCAGTGTATCCAAACAGGTGCCAGAGTGTGACGACTGGAGGATTTTCACAGTAACTTCTTTGCAGTGTTACTGTAAGCCTACTTGTAACACAAGTAAATAAACTTAAAAAAAACAAAATTCTTGCTGAAAATGTTGCTCTAGGCCTGGGGAATCTAGACAAATCTCAGACAGAGCAAACTGAGGTGAGGAAAAAGCTCTTCATTCAAAGGATGTGATTCTGAGGCATCCTCCACTCCAGAGAGTGTGAATGTTGAGTTATTGAGTGTATTCAAGGCAAAGGTTGCTAGATTTTTGGGTACTAAGGAAATTAAGGGATATAGGGACAGTTCGGGAAAGAGGAGTTGAAGCAGAAGACTAGCTGTGATTTTGTTGTAAGGCAGAGCAGACACAGAGAGCCAATAACCTACTTTGTGCTTACATTCCTTATCTTCTTATATTGCACAGAGGCATATTCAAAAATGTTAGCCATTTATTAGGAGGAGTGATTATTGTTTTAGTCAAGATCACTTTTTATTCATGTCTATTTTTTCCACTAAAATGAAAATTTCAGCTTCCTGTGGGAAAGATCATTGTGGAAGCAATGGTTAAAATAATAAAGGTCATTTTCTGTCTGCATGCTCCCAGTGGGTGTTTTGCCTTCTGGGTGTGCATATTGGAGATTTGCACTCATGCTTTGCATGATCTCTCTGATCATTAATCTGAATGGTTAGAAAATCATTTGAGAAATGCGGCCTGCATTTCAACCTGCAGTTCCGACAGCTGAGATTCCCTACTGCATGTGTTAGGCTGGGAAGTTACTTCAATGTTCTCAGAATCAATTATGAGTGAATATTTTGTGACTTTTAGGTAGTATCTAAGGAATTCAGTATGTGACAGAGTAATTTATTTCCATTTCAAGAATTCTAGATTAACCGAAAGGTCAATTTCAAATCCAGTGTAACAAGTAATATATAGTTCTAGTCAGTGAGATCGCCTTAATAATGTTACGTGCATGTGAATCATGGAATAATGTGCCATTTTGATTAATATCTTGTTAAATAAAGCAAGGGAACCATATTAAAAATGATGTTATGCACAATCTTTATAATTTACACGCATAGAATTATGAAGATTGAAGATTCAAGCCTATGTCTTCTGCTAGTGCTAAGCTGCAATATAAACTTAAATAAGGAGAATATTAACATTTTTTAAAAAGAAGAATTTTAAACAAAATATTCCAAATTCAGAAAATAATATTTTGACTCTTCCATTAATAAATTAAGTAAAAATATTGGCCGGAATTCTCTGATTTCAATCACCCCATCACCACTGCCAGCAAGAACGGAGAATTTGACACATGGCCAAAACACCATTCACTGCAATGGGACTAAAGCATCCCAGTCATGGGTGAAGTCAGAGATTTTCGCCATAACTTTCAAAGAATCGATGGATCTAAGTATTAGTTCATGCTTATATCATGTTTCAATTTGAGAACTGGCATCAACACCACAATAAAGCTAAAAAATACACCAAGTTCTAGCACAAATAATGGCAGCTAATAATACCACCAGTATAAATGCCAATATCAACAAAGGCAGCACTATCAGCAGAAATAATACCTCCGTAAGGATAAATAACAATACCTCTTCCACATTCAGCCTCAACACTAGTGCCCCACAAGGCTGTGTTCTCAGCCCCCTATTATACTCCTTATACACTTATGACTGTGTGGTCAAATTCCCCTCCAACTTGATTTTCAAGTTTGTTGATGACACCATCGTTGTTGGTCGGGTCTCAAACAATGATGAGACAGAGTGCAGGAATGAGATCGAGAATCTGGTGAACTGGTGCGATGACAATAATTTCTTCCTCAATGTTAACAAAATGAAGGAGATTAGAACATAGAACATAGAACATTACAGCACAGAACAGGCCCTTCGGCCTTCGATGTTGCGCCGACCAATTAGGAACAAGCAGTGACCCTCTAACCTAAACCATTCCCCTTTCATCCATAAACTTATCTACTAACTTCTTAAATGCCACCAAACTTCGCGCATCTACAACTGACGCAGGCGAGGCATTCCACCAAGGCATTTCATCCAGATTGTCACCAACTTCAGGAAGCATAACGGAGAATTTGTCCCTGTCTACATCAACAGGGATGAAGTACAAAGAACAAAGAATAAAGAACAAAACAGCACGGGAAACAGGCCCTTTGGCCCAACGAGCCCATGCCGCCACCCTGATGTTCCCACCTCTACCTGTGAACCCTGTCCATGTTTATAGATCTATGGATTAAAATCCAAATTTGAGACAATTTAGGGAGAATTTGTTTTGCCAATTAGCCTAACAGCACATCTTTGGGATGTGAGAGGAAACCAGATCACCCGGAGAAAACCCTCGCAAGCACAGGGAGAATGTGCAAACTCCCACAGACACAGGCCCAAATCCATGTATGTGCACAGCTCAGCGATAGTCACTGAGCTGTCGTGTTGCCCATCAAATGGTCCAGGTCAAGTGTACACTAACGACGTGAAGCACTAGGATACTCTCGAAAAAAATCCAAGAGCAGCCCTCTCACGACCCATCGCGTGTATGCCCCTTGTTAGACAACAAGGTGGACCAAAGCACCTGTAAGATAAAAACAAGTACATCAATATCATCATCTATTTACACACTTCCCAGGGACTCCCAAGGCTCATGATCCCTATTTTAAATCAGTTTTCTATACCCCTCCATTCCCATTCTGTTCATGTGCCCATCTAAGTATTTCTTAAATAACTCCTGAGTGCCTGCCTCCACCACTTTACTTGGCAACGCATTCCACACCCCCACCACCCTCTGTGTGAAAAAACTCCCTCTAGCATCCAAATTATACCTTACCTCCCTCACCCTAAGCCCGTGACCCCTCATGCTATTCAAGTCCATCCTAGGAAAAAGCTTAATCCTGTTTACTCTATCTATACCCCTCATAATCTTGTACAACTCTATTAGATCTCCTCTAAGTCTACATCTTTCTAAGGAAAACAGTCCCAATTTGCCTAACTTCTCCTCGTAACTCAGACCTTGTTCAAAAAATCATCAACAACTTGTCCTGGTCCCCCATGCCAACAATATAGTTAAGAAACTCACCAACACCTCTACTTTTTCAAAAGACTAAAGAAATTTGGCATGTCAGCTACAAGTCTCACCAACTTTCACCAAAGAAAGTATTCTTTCCAGTTGTATCATGGCGTGGTATGGCTCCTGCTGTGCCCGAGGCTATAAGAAACTACAAAAGGTTATGAACGTAGCCCAAACCATCATGCAAACCAGCCTCCATCCATTGACTCTGTCTTCCCGCAGTGTCAGCAAAGCAGCCAGCATAATTGAGTACCCACGTACCTCAGATATACTCTATTTCACTATCTTCCATCAGGAAAATGATACAAATGTCTGAGGTCATGCACCAAGCGGCTCAAGAATATCTTCTTCTCTGCTGCCATCAGACTTTTATATGGACCTACCTTCATTCAGTTGATCTTTCTCTACACTCTAGCTATGACTATAACGCTACATTCTACACTCTCTCATTTCCTTCTTTATGAATAGTATGCTTTGTCTGTATAGCACACAAGAAGCAATACTTTTCATTGTATACTAAGACATGCAACAATAATAAATCAATTCAAATCAAATCAAGGACCAATATGAATAGGTATGATACAATGCAAATGCAACACTACATTGACATTGCCAACACAGATATAGACAGAATACTAAGGAAGTTATGCAATCATAAGTTAAAAATGTCATTGCTCTTATTGAAAGATGTTAACCATAATCCCTACTCTATTCCCCACTTCAAAATCTGTGGGGAGGTGATGGCCTATTATCACTAGACTTGTCATTCAGAAACTCAGATAATGTTCTAAGGATCTGGGTTCAAATCTACCATGGCAGATAGTGAAATTTGAATTCAATTTGAAAAAGTATCTGGAATTAAGAATCTATTGATGACCGTGAAACTGCTGTTGATCGCTGGAAAAACCCATCCGGTTCACTAATATCCTTTAGGGATTGTGATCTGCCATCCTTACCTGTCTGGCATACATGTCTCTCCAGAGGCACAGCAATGGGGTTGACTCTCAACAGTCCTTGGGCAACAAGGGATGGGCAATAAATGCTGGCCAGCCAGCAATGCCCATATCCTATATAGAAAAAAATTATAAAAGCCGGGGGATATAAATTAGTTTGCACCCATTTTTGGACATAGGAATCCCAATTTATGATCTTTCCAACATTTACCTCTGATGCAGATAGTTAACAAACTTCATGCTGCTTCCTCAGTTGAATTGTTTCAGTGTGCAGTCGAGCACCAAGAGCACAAGAGACCAGAACACTAGTAAACCATACAATCCATCATTCGATATGACCATGGTTGAAAGAAGAAATCCTTCCTCATCTTGGTCTTAAATGGACAACCTCCTACTCTGAGATTATGCTCTCTGCTCATAGACTCCCACAAGTGAAAACATCCATTCAGCATTTACCCTATCAAGTCCCCTGTGAATTTTATTTGTCTCAATAAGGCCACCTCTCATTTTTCTAAACTCCAGTGAATACTGGCCAAACCTATTCAAACTCTCCTCATAAGAAAATTCTTCCACATCCAGGATTAACAGAGAGAATTTTCACTGGACTGCCTCTAATGCTGATATATCTTTTCTTAGATAAGGGGACCAAAACAATTCACAGTACTCCAGGTGTTGTCTAACCAGTACCTTGTATAGTTTTAGAAAGTCTTCCCTATTTCATATTCCATTCCCTTTGAAATAAAGACCAACACTTGCCTTCCCAATTATATGCTGAATTTGCATGCCAACCTTTTGTGCTTTCTGAACAAAGACTCGCAAATCCCTCTATATTGCAGCTTTCTGCAGTCTTTCTCCATTTAATTAACATTCAGCTTTCTTCTTCCTATCAAAGTGCATAATTTCACATTTAGAATCATAGAACTGAACCCAGGTTCCTGGCACTGTGTGGCAGCAGTGTTAACTATTGTGTCACTGTACTACCCCTGCATTACATTCTTTCTGCTGTAAAGATGTTGGTGTTGGACTAGGGTAAACACAGTAAGAAGTCTCACAACACCAGGTTAAAGTCCAACCAGTTTATTTGTTAGTAATCCCACAAGCTTTCAGAAATGGTGTTCCTTCATCAGGTGTGTGGAAGGTTCTAATCAGAGAAGGGCATGTAAAGGCATATACAGTTTACAGACTTTATATGCCCTTCTCTGATCAGAACCTTTCACACACCTGAAGAAGGAACACTGTTTCCAAAAGCTTGTGGGATTACTATCAAATAAACTGGGTGGACTTTAACCTGATGTTGTGAGACTTCTTACTATATTCTTTCTGCCAGGTTTTTAACCACTCATCAAAATTGTCTCTATACCTCTGCAGATTCCTTGTGTCCACCTCGCTAACCTCACTTGCATTCTCACCAATTTTTGTGTCATCCGCAAACTTGGCAATAGTATATTCACTTCTCTCATCCAAGTTGTCAATATATATTGTAAATAATTGTGGCCCCAGCATGGATTCTTGTGGCTGTCCACTTGTTACAGGTTGACATCCTGAAAATATCCCTGTAATCCCAACTCTCTGCCCTCTATCTTCTATCCAAGTTAATATATTAACCCCCAATATCATGGCTTCTTATTTTATTAAGTAGCCTTTTGTGCATTATCTTATCAATTGATTTTTGGTAATCCAAGTATATCGCATGATATGATGGTTACAGCTATTGGTTCCCCTTTATCTATTCTGCTCCTTACCACATCAAAGGATTCTAATAAATTCATCAGGTGTGCTTTCCCCTTCCTGTAGCCATGCTGACACTGCTTGAACGTATTAATGCTCTGCATCCTTTATAATTTCCTCTAATATTTTCCCAATGACAGAAGATAAGTTAACTGCCTATAGTTACTCACTTTTTGTCTCTGTTTTTGAAAAAGGTACTGCATTTGTGATTTTCCAATCCTCTGGAAGTTTTCCAGATTTTAAGAATCCTTGGAGGATTACTACTAGTGTATCCACTCATGCTGTTCAATGAACCACAGGTCCCATTGATTTGATTTGACTTGATTTATTATTATCATATGTATTAACATACAATGAAAAGTATTGTTTCTTGCACACTATACAAAAAAACATACCGTTCATAGAGAAGGAAATGAGAGCGTGCAGAATATAGTGTTGCAATCATAGTTAGGGTGTAAAGAGCTTTCAACTTAATGCAAGGTAAGTCCATTCAGAAGTCTAACACCTGCAGGGAAGAAGATTTTTTTGAGTCGGTTGGTGCATGACCTCAAACTTTTGTATCTTTTTCCTGAAGGAAGAAGGTGGAAAAGAGAATGTCTGAGGTGCATGAGGTCCTTAATTATGCTGGCTGCTTTGCTAAGGCAGCAGGAAGCATAGACAGAATCAATGGATGAAAGGCTAGTTTGCATGATGGATTGGGCTACATTCACAAACTTTTGTAGTTCCTTGCGGTCTTGGGCAGAGCAGGAGTTCAAGGATATCAAGTTCCGATACAAAAAGAAAGAATAATTTCTATTGTGCATCTGTAAAAGTTGGTGAGAGTCATAGCTGACATGCCAAATTTCCTTAGTCTTCTAAGAAAGTATAGGCATTGGTGGACTTTCTTAACTGTAGTTTCGACATGGGGAATCATTGCTCACCTACCAGCAGCCCCTAGCACATAAGGTTCATAACGAACTTCACCTCATTCTCAAAAACTTGCCATGGAGGCCATCCATGCACCTTGTCTTACCTTCCCATACCACCAAATATTCAACATAGCTGGACACATAAGCCAAGCACAGTTGAACACGATCACTGACATTGTGCCATGTCATATAGAATAAGGTTCCCATTAGAGAGGGAGCAAAGCTGAAGGACCAAGAGACAAGTAAGGCTTCTTCCCCTCAGTCAAACAGAGAGATGGTGCCACACATCATGGGACCAGCTGCAACAGAATTTGTGGTATCCAAAGACACTAAAAGCATTCCAGATGTGGTAGGTTACTGCTCTATGATGTTATCCAACTCCAGTCATAACCTCAGTCAGCTAGATGTGCAAACTGCTGATGGTGTGACCATGGACCATTTGCTTTATATCACACTCCCCACCCTAGTCCTTCCCCTCAGCCTAATTCTCTCTTCCCAGTTTTATGCTTTCAGAAACCCAATCCCAAGTCATAGCAACCCCAGAGGGAAGATGGAGAGCAGCACCACCCCTTGATGAAGCAGTTATTTGAGCTGACACTTGCAGTCACCAGCTCTGATGCTGGAATTGCGCACAGTATGGAGGCAAATATCGAATCAGAATCTGAAAATGGATATGAATGGACTACAGCCAGTCAGAGGGAAGGGATAGAATGGGTGGAATTTTACGAGATTTCTTCTAAGTATCCAGCTGGCATGAAAACACAAAAATTCCTCATCCATTTTTCAGGCAGATTTTCACAATGAATTTTATGCACTCAGTCTTTGAAAATATGGGCATTTCTAGTCACTAGAAGCAATGGGTGGGGTTTAATTCACCTGACAGCTCAGATCAGAGCTATATACAACACTTGCACAGAAAAAACTAAAATGAACAGTTTTCCTGCCAAAACCCACCCACCTCCCCCTGGCCAGAAACAGCCTCCCTTTCCTCCCCACAGACATTATTGACCCCCTTATCCTTCTCCCGACCTTCTTGTACATGGGCCCTTCATTTCCCCTGGCCCTGATGGCTAATTGACATGACTTTCTCTCTCTCCTCTACCCCTGATCATCACAGAGACATAAATCCCCACATCCTCCACTCACCACCACCTCCCCCCCCCCCCCCCCCCCCCCCCCCCATCAACCATCAGCACACCTGCAAGTGCTGACGTGGCTTCTTTTCCATGATAAAAAAGCAAACTGCTTTAAACTCTCTGGAATGCTCTAACAGGCATGTGACCCAGTCAAACTGCCTGCAGTTGATCTGCCCTAACAAAGGATAGCTCCATAAAAACCCCAAAGATGGTCAGACAAGCAGTTGTGCAGGAAGAAATGGCCTCCAGGAAGGCAGCTCTCCATTTTTTGGATGCTGATCTGGCCAAGTTGCTGAAGGCAGTGGAAGCAAGGCAGGACACCCTTTTCCCTTCAGCAGGATGCCAACCCAGAGGAAGGGATGGAAACACGGCCTGGGAGGTAGTAGTAACATGTGTTGGTACAGGCACTGGAGGAACATGCACTGGAGTTTTGGGAGAGAAAGGAATATGAACCATTAGTGACAGCATGGTAGGGCTGGAGCATAGTAGTAAGGACATGCCAATGTCACCTTAGAGATACATCAAGTAAGTTGCATGCAACCCAGATTCCTCTCTCTCCCTTACATTTAATCTTGTGCCCTGCATTGCAGGAAGTGATCCTGATGCACCTGGGCCATCTGGTATTGTAACCCCAACTGTTGCTCCCACCCATCCTGCCCCTGAAAGCTAAGAAGACTCATCAGAAGAAGCCAATGAAGGGACTCCCAAAGCCGCCACTGGTTTTGCATCAGTTGCCACCTTGCTGTTCACCATCCCAGAACTCTCACATCGGTGGGGTCAAATTAGTGGCAAGGCAACTGGATTATTCTGTGGTCCGCGCGAAGCATCTGCTGATGTACATCAGGTTGAGGAGGGAATGTCCGAGGCCTCTGGCATGTGAGGGCCTGCTGGGGGTGAGGACTGAGCTGGCCCCAGGCTACATGTTGGGCCTCTGTTTTCACTTCCTCCTCAGCAGATGGAGATGCTTTCACTGCCAGTTGGAGTGAGTGCTCTCCTGCACCCTAAAGTGCCAGGTACTACGACAAGTGGTATAGCATCTCACTATTACCTTTCAGAGCTGGAGCCATCGGCAGCACACAATGTCCAACATGGCGACATGGCTACCATGAAACAATTCCCTTTGAGCAGCACGAAGCAGTGTGAAAGTAGAGACTTCACTCCTCACTCACCCTCACAACTCCAGTGCCTGAAACTGATAGTTAATTTCTAGTATCGAGGAAACAGATGAAGACTCCAATGGAGTCAGGATTATACAGATGAGCAGACACAAAAAGATGCTCCATGAATTAGCAGGCCAGCCAGATCACCTGCTGCCACTGTTATGAAGCTTGGAGAAGTCCAACTCCAACATGGAACAGTGCATTTTCCAGAACATGGAAGTGGTAGCCAACTCTATGGTGACATTTGCAGATCATCCACGATGCAATGTCTCAGTTTCCACTGGAGCACAACCAGTAATCACCCAATGTCTGAGCGCTGCCTCCCTTGGAAAATAGGACATTTTTCACCTCTTGGATCATCAATGGATGATGTACTGGGAGATAGAATCATAGAAACTTACAGTGCAGATGGAGGCCATTTGGCCAATCGAGTCTGCAACAACCACAATCCATCCAGGCCCTATCTCCATAACCCATACATTTACCCTAGCAGTCCTCCTTACACTAAGGAACAATTTAGCATAGAACATAGAACATAGAACATTACAGCACAGAACAGGCCCTTCGGCCTTCCATGTTGCGCCGACCAATATAAAAAGCAATGCCCCTCCAAACTAAACCATTCCCTTCTCTTCCATATACTTATCAACTAACCTCTTAAACGCCACCAAACTTGGCGCATCTACAACTGCTGCAGGCATGGCATTCCACTCCCAAACCACCCTTTGGGTAAAGAACCTACCTCTGATATCCGTCCTATAACTATCACCCCTTAATTTAAAGCTGTGTCCCCTCGTGCTAGCTTTTTCCATCCTAGGAAAAAGGCTATTACTATCCACCCTATCTATACCTCTAATCATCTTATATGTTTCGATTAGGTCCCCTCTTAGCCGCCTCCTTTCTAACGAAAACAACCTCAAATCTCTCAGCCTCTCCTCATAAGACCTGTCTCGTAAGACATGGCCAATCTACCTAACCCACCTGTGTGGGAGGAAATCAGAGCACCCGGAGGAAACCTCCACAGACACAGGGAGAATGTGCAACCTCCACACAGACAATGAACTAAGTCAAGAATTGAACACGGATGTCTGGTGCTGTAAGGCAGCAATGCTAACCATTGTGTCACATGTCATTTGGATATGTCATTCACTCATGTCTGGAAAGATATGGATAGACGTTTAATGCCACTATAAATCCTGCCCTTGCTCTGGTGCAAGGCTTCAGAATGAGTTGAAGGAGGTGGCACACTTTTGTGTGAATCTGAGCCAACTCGGGCATTGCTTCTGGCCCAGATGGATGTATGAGAGGTATTCTTTGATAATCAGGACTGAGTGGGGCCTTCTGTACAAAGCCTTCTTTCTCCTTCCCCTTCCTCTCCACCAAGTTTCGCCTTTCTATAGTTTCTGCTCCAAGTTTTGGTCATGTTCGTATCCAGGGATACTTGAAGTACAACCTTTCCATTACTGAGTGTCTCAGCGTTAACTTACAGTGGTTACTATTGATCAAAAACTGAACTGAACCAGGCACGTAAATACAGTTACAGGACTAGATCAGAAAAAGGGATTTCTGTGGCAATAATTCATCTCTTGAATCCATAATGAGTAGCCACCATCTATAAGTCACGCTACTTGGAATAATCTCTACTTGTCTGCTTGAATGCAGCTTTAATAACACAAGAAACTCAATTCCATCCAGGACAAAGCAACATGCCGGACTGGGCATCCACACCATAAATCTTCATCCCCTCCATCACGAGGGCACATAGATAGTTGTGTGTCTTATGCACAAATTGCACTATACCCACTCAGTAAAGCACTTTCATGACACCTTCCAAACCCACAAACTTTACCAAGTAGAAGAGCAAGAGCAACAGACACTGGGAACACCACCATCTGCAAGTTCATCTTCAGGCCAAACACACGATAACTTGGAATTATATTGCCATTCTTTCATTGTCGTTGGAGCTCCCTTCCTAACAGCACTGTGAGTTTACCTACTTATGGACTGCAGCAGTTTAAGAAGCTGGCTCATCACCACCTTCTCAAGTGCAATTAAGAATGAGCAGAAAATGTTGGCATTACCAGCAAAACTCATGTCCTATGAATGGATAAAATAAATGTGCTTGAAGGTTTTACCCATGTTGCTGAACACAGATTCAGCTCAGACTGAAGGGCAAAGGCATATAATGGACTTGTGTGGTCCAAGTTTCAGCAACGTGCATCAAATCAGCCAAAATGCCCAATTAATGTCACTTGTCAAACTCTCTTCATCTTAACAACATAAGAACAGTACATCCACTGCCCAGCAGTGGAGTGCCACACAGGTGGCACCATCATGACCTATAGCACAGTCAGTGTCTTACTATTCCTGAACGACTTTTTAACACTTTAGCATAATTTTGCAACCAAAATGTTTTTGTTTGGGTTGTCTGATATGTAGGTAGTGTTTAAGTAGAACAGCACCTTTAACTTGTGATACATTGAGATTTAATACTGCTTTAGTATCATTTTGATAACAGCTGCATCATAGCTAAATATCCAAATTGACATTTAAGTCTGTACAGGGTTGCTTAATAACATTTCTGATCTTGTACTCTGGCCAATATTTTCATGAGGGATAGAACTACTCAGGATTCTTTATGAAGAATTACTGATTTATAGTCTTTTACTTATAAACAGAAATATCTTGCATTGATCCAGAGCTCATATCTATTATAGGTCATGTCAAGCCCACAGAATTATGATACAAGTAGAAACTAACATTGGCTAATATATTTATTGAATATTAAGAAGGCACTCCAGACTGAATTCTAAATCCACAGGTAAAGACAAAATACTGAGGATGCTGGAATCTGAAACTAAAACAGAAAATACAAGAGAAACTTAACAGTTCTGACATCATCTGTGAAGAGAAAATGGAGCCAATAGTTTGAGTCAGGATGACCCCTCATCAGAGACTCAAAATGTTGGCTCTACTCTCGCTCCATAGGTGCTATCAGATCTGCTGAGTTTTTCCAGCATTTTCTGTTTTTGAATTCTAAATCCACATTGATGCAAGAGATTGTGCCACTGCCAACATAATGTTTGAATTATCCACCAGCACAGATGAACTAACCAATATTTTCCAGTCCAGGACCCCCTTGCTGATCAAAGAAAGCAAGATCCCTCAGCATTCTTCATCCATAGATCTGCTGAGCACACTATTTCTGCTTTTATTGCTTTCCTTTGAAGGCTTACCTATCAAATCTGTATCAATATTTTTATACCCGGACTTCTTTTGCTAGTAAAACTAGTCTGCACTAGTTCTAGCCAATTCATAATCTAATCCTGTGTTCCTCATATAGATACACGAGAAAGAGCTCATGTTTTTTGCTTGAAAAGTGATGGCATTTCTGGTGAAGCTTGCAATTTCAATGTTTGGTCCTGCTGACCCTGCCTTTGCCGATTTCAATGGTGGAAACTTTGCATCTTCCGATATAGTAAATGGCAGATTAGACAGCACACCATATCTCATTTGCATTTTTAGATAGTTGAAGAATCTAACATGAGCTTAACATAGTGATAAATCTGTAACATCAGTGAAGTATAAAGTCATTTAAGCCAATTATTAGAGGGATAGGGTAGAGCCAATTACTAATTTTAGCCGTGGGGTACATCTGAGTGTAGCAATTGAAGATATAAATCATACTTGAAAATGGTCTTAAACCCCATCAGTGAAATGAAGGCAGCCTGACAGAAGTCATTTATTTTAAAATTCATTCTGAATGCTTCAGTCAAAAGTAATGTGCATGTCACTGTGATGTATATGCAAACATCATGCAGCGACACAGTCATCTGCGTTGCAATATGTGCCATGACCTCAGTCTGAATGACATCAATGCATTTTACAGCATTCTACCTTGGCCAATGAGAACTTACCATGACAATATGAAGGGCTCTGTTGCCTGTGAATTGGATTATCACCCCCACTATGATATAATCTTAACCCATTGGCTTTGGCCTGAGAACTGAGTATGACAGAACAGGGAATTAGGAGGAAACCTCACTGAGTTTCTGCCAATTCTGCGAAAACAAGAAACATTTTTATTATGTGACATCTTTCATACCGTCCAAATACCTCAAAGGCATTATAATCAATGGATGTTGAAATATAATCACTGTTATTTTGCAAGCAAACATGGTAGCCAATTGTACACAGCAAGCTGCCACAAACAGGCAATGAGATAAATAAGACACGATAATCTCTTTGCTAATTTTGATAGAGGGAGAAATGTTGGCCTGAGCAGCAAGGGAAAGCTTCTGCCTTCTTTGAATATTACCCATCTAAATAGACAGATGACCCCTCAACTTACTAGGGGGAGTTTTCCTGTCCTGCCCACATTGGCAATTGTAGGGGCAGAGGTTGGACCACGCAAAGGTCCATTGAATGTGGGCAAGAATTTTTGGTTTTGGGTTGAGCGTGGCTGGAAAATCCCACCCAGTGTCTTAGACAAAAGACAGAGCATCAGACATCAGAGCATCAGCATTCCCCCAGTACTGCACTGAGACATCAGTCTTTAGGAGTTGGAGAGGAGTTTGAACAAAGAGGACAGAGTGCAATCACGAATCAAGTTTCAGCTGGGCAACAGAGGCATCCATCTGAGGCAGGCTAAAGCTTAATAATCATATTTAAAGAGCAGCTTGGAAAATTTCCACTCCATGGCCAGACTGCTCAGACCAACACAGGCTCTTGACACTCTTAGTAAGACTTTATTCCAACACAACTAAGGCAGCTGCAAGATCTCTTGATCTTTTCCTCAATAAATGTCATGGTAGAAATACCAGCAGATCCAGCAGACTCCTTCCCAACCAATCAACATTTCCACAACCTCTGGCACTCAGAAGGAAAAATACTGCATCGCCTGGGCGTGGGTGAGCATGTTTTCATCAAAGCCATACATGCTTGTGATTTGGAAGAAAGTTGCACATGACTCAGTGACACTTGCTTCAATTGCTGGCAATGCCTTGCTAAGAACTTATGGCGTTCACCTGCAATATGTGCCTCAGTTACAGACGCTGTTTATACAACAGCCTCTGATGGATGATAAATGGATGAACACTTTCTCCTGCCTTGCCAGCTGAATTTCAAGCCCTTGGCCTTACAGTGATCGTCTAAAATAGAAATCTGCACATGTCAAAAGATGCAGAGATGTGACTATTTCTGTGGCCATGCCATAAATAGTGTTTCCTTAGCGATGGCCTCCATCTTGAAGTATCCTTTGAAGACTTCCCAACTCTGTAAAGATTCATGATGGCCACAGCTGCCAAGCCATCACTGTGCAGGGGAGATCCCACCACAGTTTGGCCTGGAGCTGCAGCTGTGTTGTACTGATCCTTGCAGATCCAGCTCAGGGGTTAAGTATAGCAGGGAGCTCCCACCGCAGATTGCCTTTGGCAAACTGCCTCCAGCCACCTGCCTCTGCTTAACCTCCAAAAGGATCCTATCTGTCACACAGAACATTACAGTGCTGCGCCAAATCACTCCAGAATTGGGTACTCAAATATGCAAAGTGTTGCCACCCAGAGGCAGAAAATCATGGACCCACCAACCCAAGGTGCCCACTTTATATATTCCTCCAGTCTTGCCATTAAATTTGCCTCCTCAGGACCAGGAAGACTCCACCCTCCATGATATTGCACAGTCTCTAGTAGAACTAAATTCTCATCTCCGATAGAAAGATAAAATGATTTATCATCCACTGAATCCCATAACATCCATAAAATTCCCACAGTGCAGAAGGAAGCCAATTGACCCATCAAGTCTGCACTCAGTCTCCAAAACAACATCCCACCCTAGGCCTTCCCCTCCACCCTGTGCATTTAACATGGCCAATCCACCTAATCTGCACATCTTTGGAACATAATAGGAAAACGTATCACCCAGTGGAGCACCACACATACACAAGGAGAATTTGCAAACTCCATACAAGCACTCACCCAAAGCCAGAATCTAACCCGGGTCCTGGCGCTATAAGACAGCAGTGCTAACCACTGTGCTGCCACCCACCCAATATAGCAAGAATGGAGCCTCCTCTTCCCCATGATGCTATGGAATATAGGCTGAAATTTTATCAACATGCCCGCCACAGAACTCGGGCGGGCGAGGCTTGCAGAGCAGCATTCTCCATTGCCTTGGGCAATCTTATGAGCCTTGAGTGAGCAAGGTAATAAAATTCTGGCAATGTTGTCACTGCAACACATGAATGACGATATTATGCAGATTAGTTCTTAGGAGCAACCAATTACACCATAACATCTTTCATATGAAAAGTAGGCATGCAAGAATGCCTGCACAGTGAGTGCTGTCTGACTGAGAGGAGTGCTTTTGGAGTTGAATGAATACAGGGGGTTAGATGAAACAAACAGCAGAGGCTACAAGCAAGAGTGCTGATTGGTCAGTATGTGCTTTTTCTTTTTGCTCTTGGTATTGTAGTTGTTATACACTATTATATCCTCTCATTTCTATTCTGACTATGGTTTATAGTTTGAAAAGGTCATCCTCAGTAGCAACAAGCAGCAGGAAAGAATCACCCTGCAAATTTGTATATATCTGAAGCAAAACATCTTTCAAAAATTTAATTTAAAGGGGTAAGAGATGACTGGAGAGCGCCAAGCTGTGGTTTACTCTTCTTGCTCCATGTGGCGAGCTGGGGAGAGTTCCAGTCCCCTAGGTCAGCATGTGTGCGTGAAGTGTCTCCAGCTACAGCTCCTGGAAGCTCTTTTCAGAGCCGAAGCGGCAGCTGGAGACACCATGGAGCATCCATGAGTCAGAGAGTATTATGGATAGCACCTATGGTCACACCACAAGTTCAGACTACACAGGCAGAAAAAGAATGGGTGACCACCAAACAGAGCAAAAAAGATAGGCAGGTAATGCAGGAATCTAGTGTGACCATTCCCCTGCAAACCAGATATACTGCTTTGGATACTGTTGAGGGAAATGACCTCTCTAAGGAAAGCAGCAGCAGCCAAACTTGTTGCACCACAGTTCGTTCTGCTGCAGAGGGGAAGGGTAAAAAGTGTGTCAGTGCAACAGTTATGGGGGATTCAAATTATAAGGGGAATAAAGAGGCATTTCTGTGGCCGCCAATAAGACTCTAGGATGGTAATTTGCCTCCCTAATGCCAGGGTCAAGGATGTCTTGAAGTGGCTGTAGGACATTCTGAAGGAGGAGGGCGAACAGCTAATGGTCATAATCCACATTGGTACAAGTGACATAGGTAAAAAATGGGATGAGGTCCTAAAACTCGGAAGAAAGTTAAGAAATCGGACCTCAAATGTAGTGATCTCAGGATTACTACCAGTGCCAGTCAGAGTAGAAATGAGAGGATATATTGGATAAATATATGGCTGAAGAAATGGTGTCAGGGAAAGGGTTTCAGATTCGTGGGGCATTAGGACCAGTTCTGGGGGAGGTGGGATCTGTACAATTTGGATGGGTTATACGTGGGCAGAACTGGGACTGATGTCCTGGGGGGGGTGTTTGCTAAAACGGTTAGGGAGGGTTTAAATGAATATGCCAGGGGGATAGGAACCTATGTAGGGAGGCCGAGAAGGAGGGAGCAAGGACAATATGTGGGGAGAAGGTTCCAACGACATCAAAAATCAGGAACAAAAGTTAGAAGGAAGGCGAACTCAGGAGATATTATTAAGGAAGTATTAGAATTCAAAAAAAGGAAAAAAAACTAGCATAAGGACATTTTATCTGAATGCTTGTAGCATTCGAAACAAGGTCAATGAGTTGGCAGCACAAATCACTGCAAACAAGTATGATTTAGTATCCATTACAGAGACATGGTTGCAGGATGGTCACAACTGCGAGTTCAATATCCAGGGGCATCAAACTGTTCGGAGGGACTGACAGGAAGATAAGGGAGGTGGTGTAGCTCTGATATTTAAGGATGATATCAGGGCAGTAGTGAGAGATGATATAGGTTGAAAAAAGATTGAATACATTTGGGTGGAAATTAGAAATAGTAAGGAGAAAATGTCACTGATAGGCATAGTCTATTGGCCATCAAATAACGACAACATGGTGGGGTAAGGAATAAACAAAAGAATAACTGATGCATGTAAAAATGGTATAACAATTATCATGGGGGATTTTAATCTATATGTCACTCGGTCAAACCAGGTCAGTCAAGGCAACCTTGAGAAGGAGTTCATAGAATATATCCGCGATAGCTTCCTTGAATAGTATATAATGAAACCGACAAGCTATCCTAGATCTGGTCCTGTGTAATAAGACAGGAATAATTAATGATCTTGCAGTTCGGAATCCTCTTAGAAGAAGCGATCACGTTATAGTTGAATTTATAATACAGGTGGAGCGAGAGAAGGTAAAATCCAATACCAGTGTCTTGTGCTTAAACAAAAGAGATTATAAAGGAATGAGGGAGGAGTTGGCTTAGGTAGACTGGGAGCAAAAATTTTATGATGGGACAATTGAGGAGTAGGGGAGGACTGTCAAAGCTATCTTTCAAAGTGCTCTGCAAAAGTACAAACTAGTGATAAGGAAAGACTGTAGAAAAAGAGATGATCAGCTATGGATATCTTAGGAAATAAAGGAGGGTATCAAATTGAAAGAAATTGCATACAAAGTGGCAAAGATTAGTGGGAACCTAGAGGGTTGGGAAATCTTTAAAGGTCAGCAGAAAGCCATGAAAAAAACTATAAAGAAAAGTAAGATGGATTAGAGTAATCTGGCTCAGAATATAGAAACAGATAGAAAACATTTCTACAAATATATAAAACAAAAAAGATTGGTGAAAGTAAACATTAATCTTTTAGAGGATGGGAAGGGGAATGTGATAACTGGAAATGAAAAAATGGCTGAGGCATTGAACAGGTATTTTGGGTCAGTCTTCACAGTGAAAGACACAAATAAATATGTCTAAAATTGATGACAGGATGGCTATGGCAGGTTGGGAGCTAGAAAATATCATTATCACAAAAGAGGTAACGTTGGGCAAGTTAATAGGGCTAAAGCTAGACAAGTTGTATTGTGGAGCAGAAGGATTTTGGGGTCCAGGTCCATAGGACTCTTAAATCGGCCTCGCAGGTGGAGGAAGTGGTCAAGAAGGCGTACAGTGTACTGGCCTTCATTAATCGAGGAATAGAGTTTAGGAGTCAGGAGGTAATGATGCAGCTCTATAAGACTCTTGTCAGACCCCAGTTGGAGTATTGTGCGCAGTTCTGGTCGCCTCATTATAGGAAGGATGTAGAGGCTATTGAGAGAGTTCAGAGGAGATTTACAAGGATGCTGCCTGGATTGGGAGGCAGGCCTTATGAAGATAGGTTGAGGGAGCTGGGACTCTTCTCACTGGAGAGACGTAGGTTGAGAGGCGACCTGATAGAGGTTTATAAAATGTTGAGAGGAATAGATAGGGTGGACTCTCAGAGACTATTTCCCCGAGCTGAAATGGTCACTACGAGAGGACACAGATTTAAGGTGCAGGGAAGCAAATACAAAGGAGATGTCAGGGGTAGGTTTTCACTCAGAGGGTGGTGAGTGAATGGAACCGACTGCCGTCGGAGGTTGTTGAGGCAAACTCACTGGGGTCTTTTAAGAGACTTCTGGATGAGTATATGGAAAAGAATAGGATAGGGGGTTATAGATAGGTCTGTGGATTGGTAGATTTGATCGGCGCAACTCGTGGGCCGAAGGACCTGTTTGTGCTGTATTGTTCTATGTTCTACATTCTAAGTCTCCTGATCCTGATGGAATGCATCCCAGGGTAAAAGAGATGCGGGAGAAATAGCAAATGCACTAATGGTAACTTATCAAAATTCGCTGGACGCTGTGGTGGTTCCCACAGATTGGAAAACAGCAAATGTGATGCCACTGTTTGAAAAAGGAGATAGATAAAAGGCAGGTAAATAGGCCAATTAGCTTGACTTCTGTAGTATGGAAAATACTTGAACCTATCATCAAGGAAGAAATAGCGAGACATTGTAATATAAATTGTCCCACTGGTAAGTCGCAGCACGGGTTCATGAAGGGAAGGTCATGTTTGATTAATTTGGTGGAATTCTTTGAGAACATTACATGTGCAGCACACAATAGGGAACCTGTGGATGTGGTGTATCTGGATTTCCAGGAGGCATTTGACAAGGTGCTGCACCAAAGACTGTTACATAAGATAAAGGTACACAGTGTTACAGGTAATGTATTAGCATGGATAGAGGGTTGGTTAACTAACAGAAAGCAAAAAGTGGGAGAAAATGGGTGTTTTTCTGGTTGGTGATCATTAACTAGTGGTGTGCCTCAGGGATCAGTGTTGGGGCCGCAATTGTTTACGGTTTACAGAGATGATTTGGAGTTGGGGACCAAACACAATGTGTCAAAATTCGCGATGAAACTGAGATGTGTGGAAGAGCAAAGTGTGCAGAGGATGCTGTAAGTCTGCAAAGGGATATAGATAGTCTAAGTGAGTGAGCAAGGATTTGGCAGATGGAGTATAATGTTGGTAAATATGAGGTCATCTATTTTGGTAGGAATAACAGCAAAATGGACTAGTATTTAAATGATAAAAAATTGCAGCTTGCTGCTGTGCCGAAGGACATGGGTGTTCTAGTGCAGGAATCTCAAGGAGTTGGTTTGCAGGTGCAGCAGATAATTAAGAAGGCAAATGTAATTCTGTCTTAATTACTAGAAGGATGGAGTTTAATTACAGTGAGGTTATGTTGCAGCTGTATAAGGTGCTGGTGAGGCCACGCCTGGAGTACTGATCTCCTTACTTGAGAAAGGATATACTAGTACTGGAGTGGTGGAAAGTAGATTCACTAAGTTGATTCCAGAGTTAAGAGGCTTGGCTTATGAGGAGAGACTAAGTAGACTGGGTTATACTCATTGGAATTTAGAAGAATGAGTGGAGATCTTATAGAAACATATAAGATTATGAAAGAAATACGTAAGACAGAAACAGGGAAGTTGTTTCCACTGGTGGGTAAAACTAGAACTAGGGGGCATAGTCTCAAAATAAGGGGAAGCAGATTTAGGACTGAGTTGAGGAGGAACTTCTTCACCGAAAGGGTTGTGAATCTGTGTAATTCCCTGTCCAGTGAAGAAGTTGAGGCTACCTTATTAAATGTTTTTAAGGCAAAGATAGATAAATTTTTGAATAGCAAAGGAATTATGGTAAGTGGGCACATAAGTGGAGTTGAGTCCACAAAAAGATCAGTCATGATATTATTGAATGGTGGAGTAGGCTCGAGAGGCTAGATGGCCTACTCCTGCTCTTAGTTCTTATGCTGCTTCCAACTATTTCTGTAGGCAAAGCAAACTTATCTCTCAATGTCTATGGGGATTTATCCTTTAAAGTTTTGATGTTAGCATAACTTGCTTTGTGGGTGGATTTGACTTCAATGTAACTTTTATATTTCCGCCGATTCAAAATTTCAGTGACAATATCCCAAACTCCCTCCAATTCTGCCAGCTGGTTAGATGAGACCTAGTATGCAGAAAGACAGTTGCAAAGCTGGTCCAGCTACATCATTTGCAGCTATCGTGTAACAGAGGGCTGGCAGAGGGAGATTAATGGCCAACTGAGGCCTGAAGCCACTTTCTCGGGGTAGTGCTTTGTGCAACCTGTCAGGGAAAGCACCTTTGCAAGATCTTCACACAGCACAATTTCAACTTTTAACAGCCAGTAAACAGGGCATCATGTGCCAGGCTGTTCCTTCACTTGTTTGAAGCATAAGGAAACTCCCTCTAGTCATCTGTGCTTGTCACTTCTCAATTCAATGACTCTTCAGCCTTGGCTTAATCTGCCAATGAGTTGAGATACTTTTAGAAAGCTTTCCAAAAGCTTTGTACTTATTTCTGGTCCCACATCTTCCGATTGTGGCAACACCCATTAATTGCTTGTTTCTTTAACTGAATGTAATTTTTCTCTCACCATTCAGTCACCTTGAGGCCCATCTGAGCCTGCATCGAATACTGTGAATAATTATGCAAATAAGCATTTACTAGAGAGTTGTGTTATTTTCTCAACATTTGGGAGCAGGAATTGCACTTTTTGACTTAGATCTTAAGATAAAAATCAGTGGCATTGACTTTGTAGTTTATATTCATAGTATCATTAGTAAATTTGCATGAGTTTAAATGAAACAAATGGACTAATAAGTGAGACAGTCTGGAGTGTTTAATACTGAAAAGGATGTATTGTAGCTGGCCTTTGAGTACTGACAGTACAATTTTTTATTCTCCCGTCTTATATTTCTTTGACACTTGACATCTTATGATTAGTCTATGACTTATCTGTGACTTAGTCACAGAGTTGCCAGCATTTTACAAGCTGTTTATAAAAATCAATTGCCAACTCAATAAGAAAAAACACCAAGTCAAAGGTGATTCATTCCAGCTTAATGCTTCCTTCAGTATTTTAGTACTAGTGCTCAGAAAGATGGACGCACCAAATGAACATTTTATATATTGAAAATAGCTTTAAGTTTTTTATTAATGGTATGTTGAACAAGTTGAGAAAGGACTATAAGAAGAGAAATTATTCCAACCATTGACTACTCTCAATGCAGAATAATCTGCCATAATTTAGTTTTGGGAGAGAGTAGTCCATTTACTTTCTTTTATTTTCTACCTCGTCGGTTTGCCAACCTTAAGGACTGTGATCACATTACTCATGCATTAGTGGTCAGTTATCCTGTCATGCACTGAGGAGCCTTTTTGCCATTTGCCTTACACCTTAATCCATTCATGAGCTCTATCCTCCAATAATACAATTCCATCCACCTCACTGAACTCACCATTTCTCTGATTTCAATCTGTTTGGTATCTTCTGTCCCTCACCTTTGCCCTAACCTCAACAATCCCAAAAATATCTCAATTGTCTCAGTTTCCATCTTTCTTCTGATAGATTAGAAATACCTCCAGCTGAATTAACCGTGTGATGTGCAGTCTGTGAAAATTGTTGCCGGTGAATATGAGATCAGTAATACACAGCTCTCATTCTGACGCCTTTTTTAATTTGAATTAATTATCTAGTTATAATTCCAGAACTTATACTGCTAAATCCATCTGTCTTATCCCATCAGCAGACTTGAGTCCAACAAAACAATTGAGTCTACAAGCCGAATACTGGGGTAAGAATTTTAGCAACTTAAATGTTGGAATCTCATTCATAGCATCCAAATGAAAATTGGACCAACACTTTTAAGTTATCTCTTCAATCAATAAAACCTAAACAAAGACAAAGTTCAGCTGCAACTTGAGGTAATTAAAACCTTTAAGATCTTCATCCGAAATGTATGGATAAATGAGACAGTTTGAGAGCTGGATTTCTTTTTAAATGTAATTGTGTAAATTAATAGCTATCATAAATGGTGTGTAAAGCTTTCCATTTGCACTAGAGAATTCTGAGATCTATCTCACAGACATCGATTTTTATGCTGCCAGCATTCTACACAGTTCAAAAGAATATAAAAACAACAAAGCATATTTATATAATGCCTTTAACATAATGAAATATCCCAAGATGCTTCACAAGTTCTATAAGTGACACTAGTCACATAAGGAGGAATTAAGCCAAATGGCCAAAAACTTGATCAAAGAGGTAGATTTTAAGGAAGGAAAGCGAATTGGAAAGTTGTAAGAAAACATTTCAGAGTTTAGGGCCTAAACAGCCGAAGGCATGGACACAATGATGGACAAAGTAAGATTGTGGATGCTCATGGGGCCAGGATTAGAGAAGTGCAGTATCTTAAAGAGTTGTAGGGCTGGAGGAAAATACAATGGTGAGGGGGGGTGGGGGGAAGAATATAGAGGAATTTGAATACAAGGGTGAGAATTTTAAAACCAAGATATTCTTTGCCAGGAGCTAGCATAGCTCAGGAGTGATTGGTGCGCATAAGGACGGGGGTATTAAACTTTCAGATGACCTTAAATTTACAAAGCACATCAACTGCAACAGATGAATATTAAGAACCAAATGCCTTTTATAAATGTGTTGTGTTGAAAAGCAACATTTTTTCTAATTCTTGTTACAATAAAATTCAAAGAAAATAAACAAAACAACTGGATGTTCTACTGCAATAGGACTTACAATTTACAATATCTGTATGAATGCCAGAATTCTCCAATATTATATACACCGCCACCACTACCCATGAGAACTGAGCAGCAGGACCGGAGAATTCAAACTTTGGACAAGTTCAGAGATTCCCAGCCTAAGGTCTTGGGGAGGGTGAGAATTGATACCATAATCATTTGTTTACAGTATGGCAGGAGGGAAAAAAGCTCCATTTGTCCACCTCATTCCTTGTCACAATGATTCCTGCTTAATATTGTTTTGGTGTGAAAGTACACAGGATCTGTAACATAAATCTTAATAAAAAAAAGCTCAGTGTCGTCTAATCAATTCACATATTGCAAATTGCTAGACAATAATTTACAACAATCGGCATGATGTGTGATGGTCAATTTGAGAAGGTGCTTTGGGTAATGTCCATTAAAGTTCTGATATAGATATGCTGTAGTATGTTAGGTGCAATCAGCAAGATTATGAATATAATTAGTGGACTTTGCCATTGGATTATGTAGTTATTTTTCAGAGTGCAGAGTGTTCTTCTAAACAGTATCTGGGCATTTAAACAAAATTGAACAAAATTAAAGTATCTCATATTGGAAACAGCAAATCACTGTATGATTTGGTATGTAATTACATCACTGAAGCAATTGCTCCAAACGTAGAATAGTGCAGCAATTGTTTGCTATTTCATTAATTCTGGAATGTCCATTGGAGCAAAATATGTTTGTCATCCAGAATATGGAGCATCTGTCTGGACTAAACCAAGACTATCTGTAGGGGTTGAATCACAATTATCAGGAGTCCAGAGCAGCTGTTGAGGAAACTATTGAATCTGTGTCAACCAGGCCCTAATGTGTTTATTAACAGAAGTTTGCAGCAATAGTTCTTGATCCTCAAGCATCTGTCAAGTTAAATCAGAATACTAATCCAGGAGCTTGGACATCTGAAAGAAAATGTCAGTAAAGAAACCTGCAGAACGAAAATATACTTATAGATGGGATGAATAAATGGGAAGGCTGCCAATGTAGAGGTTGAAAGAGGATTGCTGGGGTTTGTGGTTTGTTAGAGGTAGCATCCTTTGGATAAGAAATTAACAATACCTTGCTTTTATATCATACCTTATACATGGAGGAACTTCCAAGGTGCTCTGCAGAGACATTGTCAATAAAACTTTGTATTGAGACACAAAAACAAATATTCAGAGAACTAACTAAAACTTTGATCAGAGATATTAGTTTTATGAAGCATCTTAAATGAAGAGAGAGAGCCAGAGCTTCAAGTCCAAACAGCTGAATGCCAACAATTGAGTGATTCAGAGCAAGATGCACAAAAGTCAGAATTAATAGAGCAGAGGAAGCTCACAGGGCTGGAAGAGCTTATAGAGAAATGGAGCAATGAGGTCATAGAGAAATTTGAAAACAAGGGCACAATTTTAAATTGTGGTATTGCTAGCCAGGAGCCAATGTATGTCCGTAATTTCAAGAGAAGTGAGGACTTGAAGGGAGTTAAGATACAGAGAGAAGAATTTAGATGAGTTCAAGATTACATGAGGTGAAAAATGAAAGACCAGTCACGAAAGCTTTAGAATAGACCAGTGTAGAGGTAACAAAGTCTTGGTTGAGGAGTGAAGCAGCAGATGATCTGAGGTAGGTTGGGATTGATGTGATTTTACAGAAGTTTATTTAGGCAGTGTTAGTGATGATGTAGATATGTGGTCTGAAGTTAATCTTGCGCTCAGATGTGACATCAATACAATTGTGAACATTCTGATTCATTAACACAGCGGCCAAAGTGAGGAGTGAAGTCAGTATCTAAGGAGCAAAGTTCACAGCCAATATCGAGATGCAGGAAACATTTCTCAACCACGACTGGTTAATAATAGTGTAACAAAAAGAGCCAGTGAAAAATGTGAGCTAGAACGATACGAGTGCAGTTCTACTCAGCTAGGTGATAGTGGAAAGGCAATAAAGGAGGATGGTGAGGTCAATCATAACAAAAGTTACAAATACATTGAGAAGGAAGAGAAGGGCTCGTGTATTTTGGCCACTGTCACTTGGACAAGGATCATTTCCATTCAGCGTAACTGTGGTGCCCAAGTTAGAGGGTATCATCATAGAGCTGCAGGAAAGATGGTCACAAATTTGGCAGAAAACGCATTCAAGAAATTTGAAGAGGAAAGGAATTTGGAGATGGGGGGTAGTTTAAAAGGACCCATGAATTAAGGATAGATTTTATTTCAGAAAGAGATGATAATGGCAGACATGAAGGATATAGGAACAGCACATAAGGAGATGTTAGCAAACATGAGAGTCAGGAAGAGAAACTGATGGTCAGAGACAAGTTATCCTATATTGTTTTTTGTTTAAGTGTCCAGGCCTTTTAGTTTTTTTGTGCAGCTATACACACGCTGTAACTAAAAGGAGCAGATGTACGTGCAGCCAACATGGGAACTTTCAGGTTACTGAATAGCTGCAGAGCTTGAGGGATCATTAGTCACTGCTTTAGGAAATAGTTTTGGAAAGTGGAGTCAACACGAGGGACAATAAGAAAGAAACTGGAGAGAACATAGAGCAACTGAAAATTTCAGGTAACTTTAGCCTAGTGTTGGGGGTGAGGTGAGGGGGTTTGGGGGGTTGAGGTAGCAATAGATGCAACTCAACAAATGGTGGTAATTTTACTCACAAAGAATTCCATGAGCTTGCTGGAAATGAGGATGATGGAGACAGGAGAGAAAGCTTTAAGAAGATTCAGTGTGCAGAAGCCAAGTTATCTTTGCATTCCAAAGGGTTCTGGAATAATGAAAAGTTTGGCAGAGAACCCTGTGCCCTTTACGTGTTCCATCCAGATCTGCTGATAAATTCATAACCATGTAACCACAGCATGCATGCAGTGCAAAAAGAGGCTATTTGACCCATCAAAGCCATACCAGCTCAACATCTTACCCATTATTAACCTGCATTTTTATTGGAAATTTGGAATGTTTGCAGCAAGTAACTCACCTCCTGACTCTCCAAAGCCTGTTCACCATCTAAAGGCACAAATCAAGAGGGTGATGGAATACTCTCCACATGCCTGGATGAATGCAGCTCCAACACACTCAAGAAGCCCGACACCATCCAGGATAAAGCAGCCTACTTGACTGATATCCTTCCATCAACATTCAATCCCTCCACCACTGATGAACAGTGGCAGCTACATGTATAATCTATATGATGCATCACAGGAAACTTCCAAATCCACAGTCATTTCCATCTCGAAAGACATGGGCAACAGATACCTGGGAACACCGTCACCTGGAAGTCCCCCTCCAAGCCACTCACCGTCCTGACTTGGAAATATATCATCATTCCTTCACTGTTGCTGGGTCAAAATCCTGGAACTCCCTCCATAACAGCATTGTAGGTATACCTACATCTCAGGGACTATAGTGGTTCAAGAAGACAGCTCACCACTACCTTCTGAAGGGTAACTGGGGATGGGCAATAAATGCCGGCCTATAACATGCAATGTGCACATCTGGCAAATTAATTTTTAAAAAAGTAAAGGCCAATCTTAAATTTAGTCCTCTTGTGCCTGAACACTTTGCAATGCCTCAGAGCTCCAGCCTTCTACATACATATATGAGACTGCCATTGCAGGGTACCGCCACTGAAATCTGTTCAGAGTTACAGACTGAATATAAGACAGATCTCAGTTTGACAAAAATGAACTTATTGTAGGAGAAGACCATTAGATTCCTGTTATTGGCCAGGATTTTAACCTGGGCCTTTGAATGAAAAGTCCAATAAGTGAAATAAGTCACTTTGTAATACCGTGCCTAGCCTGTAGATCAAGGTGATGATTCTGTATTTTTTGAAATGAGCCCCAGCTGTTCCACTACTAGTGAATTTAAATCTTATTTTATTTTCCCCTTTTGAAAAACTGCAAAGAAATCTGCTGAAAAGCACAGCCATTAACTAAAATGCAGTCATTTGGCTCGCACAGCAGATAATCTCCATCTGGCATTTATGTTTTAGAAATGCTTTGAACAAAATGACTCTTATTTTCTGAAAAGCTTTACTAACCTTTGTAGGGTGGAATCTGAAATCCCTTTTCTATTTTTGTTCTGAATATAACAGGTTATTTCTCCATGAAATTTTCTGATATAAGATCCCTTTGTATCAAACCAGTATGAATATATGACGCCCATGGGTCCTTATGGTCCCGCTGGTTATGAATGACTGAAATTTTTACTGAACTTGATGGTAGTTTTATGTGACTTGAAAATCTGTGCTGAAGGCCTAACCAACGTGGATCACAACTAGAAAGAAAACCTCTGTCCTGCCTGCTTCTGTTTTATCGATGTCATAACATTTCGACCCATTAACAATATGTATTTGTGCCAGGGGACTGGAACTGACACATGTGTGCACGCCAAACAATGTAATATTGAATTTTTTTTTCACTTTTTGTTGAGTTAGTAATTGGACATTTTTTTTTAGCTGAGTGCCCACACTAGACCATTGGAAACATTGAAGATAGTGTGAATGGGTGCTTATTCATCTGCATCCTAATTTGTAAGTGTTGCCTGCTGTTATATTTTGAAATCGTATTCATCATAAAAATAAAGATCTTTCTAAGCCAAATTCATGGTTGTAAAACCTACAGAGTGGGAAACTGTTTCCCAGAGTAAGTGTGCTCATCCCCACTACTGACCATTTCAAAGTTTATAGGATTCAGGGAAGATCTTTTAATTTGGTTACCATTGTTTGATACATTGTGGGCATATCAATGCAGCAAGGATGGAAATTCCAGTGCTTTACTGTTTCAAGACATTCTGAGAATCTGAGTATAGTTGCTCTTGATGCAAAAGAGTATTTAGAAACATAAATACATTTAAGATCTGTACAAATTTTTCAGGGGTTTAGGCCATGACATCAGCCTGGATCTCAAGTGATCTACATAGCTCTAGCCTGACCAACTATACTTGTACCAGCTCTTAATGAAAGTCTGAAATGCAGGAACACCAACATTTTGAATCACACCTCCCACAATCCTACAATGATGGATATAATGGACAGTAATGAAAGCTTCAATGTCAAGACAGTGATCAGAAGTTTACATATAACAGGTTACCCACCACATTTCATAGCATATAGACATGATCCATATACCTAGTAAATGATGTCATTGGGAGCTTCCTTAAGAAGTACCAACCTTTCTCCACCAGTGTCCAGGTGTTGGAAATGGTTCACAAAACACTTTATGCCAGCTCAGCTGTTCTGGTCATCTCTAAAGAGGTAGAAGGATGCCATATTTGTATTGAGTGCATGCTTGTCCAACTCAGCATTCATTAAATAGAGAGTTGGATGCTACACTGAGCCATTCCTTTTCCATAGACTTCATTGGCAGCCTCAACATTTGTTTTCAGTAACCCAACTTCAATAGTTCTTTCTACACTTTCCTATCTCTCCATCCTCTCCCCCACCCTCCCCAATGACCCTCAACACCTCACCCAGCGCCCTCCACCCCTTTCATCACCATATTAACTATTTAATAGATTTGCTATGTGTGTTGTTTCCAATTTCTGAATAATTTTACTTAGGTACTTAACTACTAGGGGATATAATCTTACTAATTTGCTGAAATGGAACTGTTGTCATCTGACATACCACAGTTCTGGATTTTGAATAAGTATGATTTTACATGCAAGCTGCATTGAGAAATCCTATATGAAATTTTATCAAGGACAAAGCTGAAAAACAGACATGCTATCTGTCAAAGCTTTTTATCGTGCACTGATCAGGACAGAATCACAAGAATACAATATTTTAAAAGAAACAACAACTTATATTGTACGATAAAAAGATGCTGATTGGTTGGCAAGTCTATTCTGATTGGTGGAGACAGTGACATTGAGAATGCATCAGGGAACAGTTAACTGTCAAGCTTTTGTTTAAATTAAAAATAGACAAGCCAATTCTTCTTGGTCGAAGTATTGCCATGGGGAATGAATCAAAAAATGATTGTCACCCAGATTTTTATTTGATTCAAAAAAGTGCAATACATGATTTTTGTTTTGTTTGCATAGGAAAGGGCCCTGTGTACGAATATATATAGCTTCAAGCACATGTAAGTAAGTCACACTGCAGCCCAATTGATAACCTTGTTTGTTTAAATAATTCTTAACACCACCAAAGCTTCTATTTTCTCAGGAGGCCAAGGAAATTTGGCATGTCCGCTACAATTCTCACCAATTTTTGATGCATCATAGAAAGCATCCTTTTGTGATGTATCACAGCTTTGTATGACTTCTGCTCTGTCCAAGACCACAAGAAACTACAAAAAGTTGTGAACAAAGCCCAACCCATCATATAAACCAGCCTCCCGTCCATTGACTCTATCTACGTTTCCTGCTGCCTCAGAGACTCCATGCTCTCTGCCACTTTCTTCCATCAGGAAAAGAACACAAAAGTCTGAGGCCACGCACCAACGGATTCAAGAATAGCTTCTTCCTTGCTGCCATCAGCCTTTTGAATGACCTACCATGTATTAAGATGACCTTTCTCTACACTCTAACTATGATTGTAAACACTACATTCTGCAACCTCTCCTTTTCTAAGAACAGTATGCTTTGTCTGTATTGCACACAAGAAAAAGTACTTTTTACTGTAAACTAATACATGTGACAATATAAATCAAATCAAAAATCAATCAGAATTGTTTAGTAAATGTAATCCAGTTGCAGAATCAAGTCTGATAAGAAATTGTTATTCTCTTTGAGATTTGGTATTCTTGTGCTTGTCTTCAAGAGTGTAAGATGAAAAGTTTTGCAGGCTGCTTTTTCTTTCAGAAATATTCAACTTCTTTATGGCAAAGCAACTCCAAGTACATGCTCCATATCATTCCATCAATTGTAGGAAATTTATCCAGGATATATCAAATCTACATAATACTGGGAAATTATGCAAAAGATAACTTTGATTTCTCTCAACAAAAATAAAACATGTTAATATGCAAATATTATCATATAAAGACACCATTTATCATAGGAAATATTGCAACACATGAACAGTTGAGGATAATAAAAAGCATGGTACTTCCAAATACATTTGTGCCTTAACTAGCATAAATCAGACCAATTTTCAATTGGTGACCTTTTCTTAAAAAAAAACATTTTATTTTTTCATGGAATGGATGTGGGCACCACTGGGAAGACCAGCATTTGTTTCCCATCTCTAGTTGTCCTTGAGAAGTTGGTGGTAAGCCATTCTCTTGAACCATGGCAGTCCATCTGGTACAAATGCATCCACAGTGATATTAGGATGTATGTTCCAGGATTTTGATTCAGCAACAGTGAAGAAATGGTGAGAGTGTTCCAAGTCAGGGTAGTATGTTATTTAAGCCATAAGGTTACAAAAATTCTAAAAAGTGATTGGAAAACCATCTGTCTAAATTTTACATGGGATGCCCAGTTTTCTGTGACAATGAACAAAACTGAAGATATACACTGGGAAAGTGGAGTTGAAATACAGATCAACCAAGAGTTGAATAGCCTACTCTTGTTGCTATGAGGACACTGCAATTGTAACTTTGGCATTCACAGGAAGAGGTAATTGAGAGATCAGATGTATCATCATACCTGCTCGAGAAAACTCCTGCAGCGTTATATCCATTGCCACCTTGATCCAATAATTGCTGAAGATTTTGTAAACTGATTGTCAAATATTAGATGCATTTATATCAATACCATGTGAAGAAATTGTATGAAAGCTGACAATTTTTTTGTTCAGTATAACCATTGTCGTCAGCACAGCCTGGGAAACAGTGACCAGCACCTCAAGCAGAGATCCATATTATCAGATCCCTGTCTATTTTAAACGCTGCCCAACAGAGGCTCATGCACAATTCAGAAAGTCACAAACAGCAGTTAAACAAAGATAAAAAGGCCCATGCAGCTACAAAGATCTTTACTGAACACAATAGAAAGAGTGGGCGGAATTCTTCCAAAATAATAAATTTCACAACAGCGAGAATAATGGAGTGATCCACTCCAGTCTCTTCAGTATGCCCCGCACCACAATACACCAGTGGTTTCTATTGAAAACATGCTGTTATGGAGTCCGCAGGTGTGTGACTTGCCTGAAGTGGCCACAGCTGTGTGCTGTTAAAAAGGGGGAGCTGCTTTTAAATGCTTCCCCTGCACTCACAGCCAGGAGAATGGTAGCATGCAGACCAGCCTCACAATTTACGGAGGGAGAGCTTGGAAGGCTGCTGGGCACCATGGAAGAGACCAAGGCAATCCTATGCCCTTGGAAGGGAAGGCAGCCTAGGAGCAGAGACTCCAATGTGGCCAGGGAAGAGGTGGCTGCAAAAGTCAGCGCCCATGGCCTGATACACAGGATTGAAGGCCAATGCCGGAAGAAGGGAATGACCTGATTCGAGTTGCAAGGGTGTATCATAGAATCATAGATTCCACTCATGCGTACCTGTCTCATTCTGACATCAGTTCCGTCACATCTGGAATGACTGCCTTAATCCACTCCCGACACTCCACAGCCGTCCAGCACTCTCTAATCCTTTTGGCCTGACAGACTGTTGCCTCCACTGCTGATCCAACATCCTCCAGCTCTTCCTTAGCCTCATCTTCCAAACTCTCCTAACTCTTCTTTTGCTCCTCCTCTAGGATGTTGCCCTACTGCTGCATGGGTTGTGGAGCGCATAGCAGATCACAATAGTGCAGGAGATCCTCTTGGGAGCTGTACTGGAGGGGTCTGTTTCGCAGTGCAGGGAGCATGACCATGTCTTCAGTAAGCCTGTTCACCACTTGATGACGGATCAGGTGGTAGTGTGGGCCTCCCTTCTGGGGGTGTCCAACTCGATCTCTGGCCTCCACATTGGTATAATCAGCAAAGACCCCAGTGAGTAGCCCTTGCCCCCACAAACTATCCCAGAGCCTAAGGATGGTTGAGTGCTCCAGAATGTGGCTACCATGCATGCTCCCTAGGAACTGTGCACACTCCTCCAGTATGTCGCTGTTGCTGTACTGACACATGGATTTGGGCCTGGGTCTGCGGGAGTTTGTGCGTTCTCCCCATGGTTGCGTGGGTTTCCTCCGGGTGCTCCGGTTTCCTCCCACATCCCAAAAATGTGCTGTTAGGCTGACTGGGTAACAAATTGTCCCTATATTGGTCCCTATATGGGAATCTTCAACAATAGGCATAGCCTAAAGTCAAGGATATGTCATTAAGATGTTAGGATGGCAGCGTGGGCTCGTTGGGCCGAAGGGCCTGTTTCCCGTGCAGTGTTGCTCTTTGTTCTTTGTTGTTCTTTGTTGGCTTGGTAGTAGTACAGAATTTACACTTTCAGCAAATGGAATCTCTACCTGTTGATGAAGGACACTCTGTGATTAGATGGGGCTTGCAGAACAAAGTCAATGGCATCTGTGGCATGCTAGTGAGGCATCAAGCCTTGCAGCCTGGCATCTCGTTGGGCCTGGGCCAGGTCAAAATGGATGTACCGACCTACTCGAGCATCCAGAGCATCCATGAATTCCCGGATGCCTCTATGGGTTGACAATTATGAAATGCCACATAGGTCCTAGCTTAATTGCTGGAAGGACCTAGTGTCTTACAAGTTCAGGGCTGCCATCACCTTCACTGCCTTCAGGAGTGGGTGCCTTCCTCCCCCTGAAGTGCCAATTCTGCAAGGATATGGCAAAGGTTTCATACTGTCACCGTGCTGAGGTGGAGCCTTTGACAGCGCATGGAGGCCGGCAGCTCATGGAAGGACATGTGTCCTATACAGATAGGGTCTCCTCCTCCACTCTGTTCTGCCCTTCCTCTCAGCTGATGTATGGCTGGCTCCTGACCAAGGCTAGTGTTGACCTGGGTTGGCCTTGCAGCAGGTAGTGACATCTGTTCTATTGTGAGGGTGGGTGGGGGAATGAGAGACAGTCCTTGAGGTTCTCCATCTCACAGCACCCCATGTTCCCATGTGTCTGAATCCTGCCAATCCTAATCATCTCCAGTGCCGTGTGCCAGCTTGATTGGCTGCTGACCATTACAACATCATTGCCTCGGAGGCCATGAGACTGCCCACTCATTGTTGCCAGTGGCATCCCATATGGCTATACCCTCCCTTCACCTGATGCAGCACAATGTCTTCTGCACCCCCAGTGCAGTTGCATGGTTGCTGGTGTGTGGCACAGAGCTAACCATCAACCCCACCCCAACCCCAGCTCAGATGCCCCCCCCTTCCCCTCACTGATATGACACCATAGGGCGATGATGATAGCGTGTGGCAGATTGGGCTCAGCACTTTGGCACTCACATAGAGCATAAGGTTGGTCGTGGGAAGGTCCTCAATGATGGAGGTCTTGCAGTATAAACCTGTGTGTACCCACCTGGACATTTGGTGCAAAGTGGTTTTCAGACCTGGTGTCCAGGTAAGACAGACCAGTAGGAAAGCACACTCCTGACTTCCATGCAACGGATGCCTACAGTGTTCGTGCAGAATGAAGAGCAGTGTTAACACCTGCCAAGCTGCCTTGATTGTGGCAACAGCTGCCTGGGTACTTATGACTGTTAGAGTGACCTGGGAAGTAATATCTGCACTAAACCATGGACGTGGAAGGTGGAGGCATAAACATTAGTGGGATTTGACTTTGAGTTCTGGAACTCCTCATGGGTCTTTCAGCAGGCAGGGAGAATGCTCATCACATGTTCTCAACACAGTCTCGACTCCAACCTGAGGACTCCTGTTCCAGCCTGAGCAACCTCCCCAAGTCCCTGTGCCCTGCACCACCCCACAACATAGCAGCTGACCCATCCTCTTGCACCCTGGAGATTGGTGCACACTGATACTTACCTTCTCACTCTCCCTCACAACTGTTGTACTTGAACCACACTTCAGAGGAGCCATAGTAATTCGCACCCAGGTGACATAGCGCCGAGGAGGTAAGTCATTCCGGGAGGGGTTCAGTTCACGTGCAGAACTCGCTAATGAAATTGAATGCAGTCAATCTCATGAAAATCAGCCTCATGCACTATCTGGGTGAGAATGGATGCAAACTGAATTGTGCTATTGGAAAGAGAACAGAAGAATTGCAAAACACTTTTGTACTGGGTGCATAATGCATTTTTAGGCTCGGTCGCTATTCTGTGGGATCAATGCGATCTACTAATGGCACAGCAAAGCTGGAGAATTGCTCTCAGTAATTTAGAAGTATGGCATTGTATGTAACAGCCTCATCATATCTCAAAGATTATCCGAGTCTTAAATCAGTTTCACAGCTTTGCCAACTGGAGAGGTCTGAAACATTTAGCAGGTGGGGATAGCCCATTCACAACAAAAATATGAGCAATGTTGTGGCAGCCAGCCAAAAGGTATCTACTGAATCATTTTCACATGTAGCGTGCATCTTTTGCAGCTAAATGCAACATTCATAAATGCATTTAAGATCTGCAAAAACAGTAATGATGTAGCGGCATGATGCACTTTATTGGCAATGTCTTCCACAATAAGTCATCTTTCACAGATGCCAGACTTTTGATCTACTAAAACCTTACTCTGCATCATCAGAAGAAAAGCCTCTGGTCATGATTGAACATAACTATAGTCTAATAAAGTTCTGCTCAGAAAGCATGCTTCTTTTAAATAGACACAACTCTGCTGCTGAGGGTGGACTTCAGCCGCCCTCTGGCCACAAGCCCCTTTTTCAGTCATTGCTCCAAGCACTTGCTCATTCTATTTCTGTGATTTATCCTTTGCACTCACCTCAAATGAGCAATCTAAACTCCCTGGAGTGGATGGATTTTTGCTGTTGTTTGATGTGGCTGGTGTGTTTGCCCAGATTGTTTGTGATTCTGGGTTGCTGGCCATGCAGCTGATTCTTCTGGATGATCTAGAAAAACACAACAAGGCAGTCCTGATTCAGTCCTTGCTGATATGGATGGTTTGTATATTATAAAAGTAAGATTTATTCGTGTCACAAGTAGGCTTACAATAACATGGCAATGAAAATACTTTGAAAATCGCCTTGTCAACACACTGTGGTGCCTGCTCAGGTACACTGAGGGAGAACTTAGCATGGCCAATGTGCCTAACCAGCACACCAAAGCACTAGGAGGAAACACAAGCGGACATGGGGAGAACATGCAGATTCTGCACAGTGACCCAAGCTGGGATTCAAACCTGGGTCCCTGGTGCTGTGAAGCAGCAGTGCTAACCACGGTGCCACCGTGCCACACAGTGATTATATCATTGTACAAATAAGTGAGTGAATCAATATATGTGGAAGTAGGAAAGGAACTATTAAGCAAGAACCAGACTAGTTTTTGGATTCAAGGAAACTTCCAAGTTTAACAAAACCTATATACTTTCCTCCTCTTCATCCTGCTCAGATTTTCTATCCCACTGTGCCATCCAGGCCTGTAAGCAGACAAATAGTGCTGTGCTGATAGGAATTTGAGGAGTACACAGCGTTAAAAGGATGTCATGCAACCCAGCTTGTTTAGAATAACCTATAAGAAGCAGCTAGAATTTATTACTATTTTGCCAAATCAGCTCATCTTTCCAATTGCAAATGCAACAAATATGTAGTGTTGTAAAATACGCAAGTATGCAAACAGTAGAAAGAGAACTAATGGCACAGAACTTTCTGGAGCAAAGCACCTCGTAGTCCATCCAGTTAGACCTTTTCCTGTATCGTTCAGCTCAAATCATCCTGTCCTTGTTTGATTTGATTTGATTTAGTATTGTCACATTTATTAGCATATAGTGAAAAGTATTATTTCTTACGCAGTATACAGACAAAACATAGAGAAGGAAATGAGGGAGTGCAAAATGTAGTGTTATAGTCATAGCTAGGGTGAAGAGAAAGATCAACTTAATGCAAGATAAGTCCATTCAAAAGTCTAACAGCAGCAGGGAAAAAGCTGTTCTTGAGTTGGTTAGTACATGCCCTCAGACTTTTGTATCTTTTTCCTGAAGGAAGAAGATGGAAGAGAAGTTGGCCAGGGTGCATGGCATCCTTAGTTATGCTGGCTGCTTTGCCAACACAGTGGGAAGCATAGACAAAGTCAATGGATGGAACCCCAGTTTGCATAATGGATTGGGTGTATTCATGACATTTTGTAGTTCTTTGCTGTCTTGGGCAGAGGAGGAGCCATACCAAGCTGTGATATAACCAGAAAGAATGCTTTCTATGGTACATTTGTAAAAATTGGGGAAGTCATTGCTGACATGCCAAATTTCCTTAGTCTTCTGAGAAAGTAGAAACATTTGTGGCACTATTGTTAACTATGGTGTCGGCATGTAGGGACCAGGACAGATTATTTGTGATTAGACACCTAAAAACTTGAAACTCTCCTTTCTACTTCATCTCCATTGATGTGGACAGGAGCATATTCTCCTTTACGCTTCTTGAAGTCGATGACAATCTCCTTTGTTCTGTTGACATTGAGGGAGAGATTATTGTTGTCGCACCAGTTCACCAGATTCACTACTTCATTCTTGTACTCTGTCTTGTTATTCTTTTGAGATCTGACTCACTATGGTTGTGTCGTCAGCAAATTTGAAAATTGAATTGGAGGGGAATTATTATTATTGTGTATTATTACACAGTCATAAGTGTATAAGAGCATAGAAGGGGCTGAGACCATAGCCTTGTGGGGTACCAGTGTTGAGGATGATCATGGAGGAGATGTTGTTGCCTTTGCTTACTGATTGTAGTCTGTGAGTTAGGAATATGCGCTCAAGCACACAGACTGAACAAAGGTTTTTGGAGGTTTTAAAAATGTCAACTTCTAAATTTTTCAGAAACGAAAGAGATAAAATCCTGGAACTCCCTTCCAAATGGCCCTTGAGTGTACCTACACCACATGGACTGCAACGGTTAATGGAAATAGCTCACCACCACCTTTTAAAAGGCATTTAGGAATGGGCAACAAATACTGTCCTAGCCAGCAAAACCCACATGCCTTAAATGAATTAAAAAACAATTCAATATCTGAAGGAATGAAACTCTATACTTTCAGTTGTTCAATTTCAGGATTATTGGCAGCCATTAGTAATTAAGAATAAGAGTGGTTATGCTGTTAATTATTAGACAGAAATTAATGTGACAGGTTGTCTGGACATTTAATGAGCAAATACAGAAACATCATGAAACTGCTGACAAGGTTACAGGTAAGATTCTGTTTTCACAAAATCGATGGCAAAGCAATGCAAATCATTTACAGTTTGTAGTGATAAACAAGTCACAGAGTATACTTTTCTTACTGCAGTCTGCCAGTTGATGTTATGTCAATAACAGCCTGCATCATTGGCACATCAATATATTTTCAGAAAATTTCACCTAATGTTTTAAGAGGCTTTGACATAAAGCTTCAGTCATGGATGAACAGGTTGAAGGGGATACTTGTGATGTACCAATCTGCTTGGTAAATGAGAGACTACCTAGCTCTACCATGTTAAATTTCTAAAGAATGTTAACCTCTAAGGGTGGTATTTTTCCATCCCACCCATCATGGAATTGTAGCAGGCAGGACAAGGACCATGCAAAGGTACATTGACCTTAGGCAAGATTTCCGGCCTTGGGGAAAGCACAGTCAGAAACTCCCTACCTGGATGTCAAACACAGCCACATCTCATTGAATAATCTTCTCCAGGTTGAGTTCATAGTTCTCCATTAATAAGGATGTCCTGGAGACTCAAACAGGTCAATCAGCCTTTCCAGCCGTTTCTTTCATGGAACCTCAAATGCAGCCTCTGAAAGGGAAAATAGAACAAAGAACATAGAACACTACAGCACAAACAGGCCCTTCAGCCCATTAAATCCCATGTACTCATCCAGAAGTCTCTTAAAAGACCCAGCAAGTTTGCCTCTACCACCACTGACGGCAACCAATTCCATTCACTTATCACCCTCTGAGTGAAAAACTTACCTCTAACACCTCCTCTATACTTGCCACCCAGCACTTTCAGCCCTGGGAAATAGCCTCCGAGAATCCACTCAATCTATTCCTCTCAACATCTTATAAACCTCTATCAGGTCGCCTCTCAACCTACGTGTCTCCAGGGAGAAGAGACCTAGCTCTCTCAACCTATCTTCATAAGGCATGCACCCCAGTCCAGGCAACATCCTTGTAAATCTCCTCTGCACCCTCTCAATAGCTTTCACATCCTTCCTATAGTGAGGCGACCAGAACTGTACACAATACTCCAAGTGGGGTCTGACATGGGTCTTATAAAGTTGCAGTATTACCTCCGGACTCCTAAACTCAATCCCTCTATTAATGAAGGCCAGTACACCATATGCCTGCTTGACCACATCCTCCACTTGCGGGGCAGATTTAAGAGTCCTATGGACCCAGACCCCAAGATCATTCTGCTCCTCAATGCTGCCAAGACTTCTACCCTTGATATTATACTGGGACATCCTTCAACATCTGCATTGTTGTGCAACAAAACCTTCCAATCTGCTTAAAAGGAAATAGCTCTTCATGTAATTAGCTAGAGTCCATTAAGAACTGTAATCAATATCAGTTCCATTTCAATACCCACCAACAGTGAAGCTCCCACCAACAGACCTAGTTGGGTTTAGGATATTATTATGAATATTGACATATTGACTGTGGGAAATCGCAATGTGGAAGGCGTGCAATTTTATTGAGTGCAAAGTGCGCTGAATTCTTTAATCAAATGGTTTTAGCACCATAACTGATGAATATTTCCTCCTGTGCTTAAGTCAGTCTTTAAACCTTAGGTGCAGTCATATACACTATTAGTTCAGTCATTCACTCACATACCTTGTTTAAATGAGGATGTAACTAAAACATTTTGGAATTTGAAAATTAATTAAAATTAATCTAATGTTCACCCCAACTGTGACTTGAAAACCATGTTGTACGGTTAGCAAAGCAGACAACGTATTGTTTACAATGTGATGCTCTGTGATAGAATCTTCCCGTAGTGAAGAATTCAGCTACAGGGAATCAACCATAACGAATGGAGTGAAGAGGAATGTGATTCATTGTTTACTACAATATTTAACTGGGTAAATGAAGGCTATTATGGAAATAATTAAAAGGCTGGAATGGAAACATCACCAGAATCCATCTGAGATTAATGCCATAATGCTTAGATGGAGCTGATCGAAGGGATTTCTCATTTGGTCTTTCTATTTGAGTACTAATGGTCTGCTTGCTGTTCAACAGCTGCACAATTTTTAGAGGATGGATAACTTTAGGGCTACAGAAATATTCTCTGGCATGCCTCTTGATGCAAGAGAAGAATGGAAGATTCATCCCACCACAACACTATATGTAATCTCAGTGAAACTATCCCAAAATTCAATTCCCAACAGAGAATCTTCCCTCCCTCTACCATTAATTCCCTTAAGATGATACTTTAGTTAGTTTACAGAGTAGAGCTAGAAGTCAGGATTTTACATCATGTTCAATACCAATCATGGCTCCTTAGATACTGAAGCAGTCCATATGTAACAAAACCTGTGCAAAGTTCTAATTTGGACCAATAAATAGCATGCAACATTTATGCCAAATAATGGCTACCTCCAACAAGAGAGAAAGTAATCATTTCCTTTTGATATTCAATAGTATTCCCACTGCTGAAACCTCTACCGTCTACATTTTGGAGTTACCATTGACCAGAAACTTAATGGGACCAACCATATAAATACTGTGTTTGCAAGAGCAGATCAAGACTAGGAATTCTGTGGTGAGTAATTTACCTCCTGATTCTCCAAAGCCTCTCCACCATCTCCAAGGTACAAATCAGGAATATGATGGAATACTCTCCATTAGCCTAAAAGAGTGTAGCTCTAACAGTATTCAAGAAGGTCAATACTATTAGGACTAACTAGCCTGCTTGATTGGCACCCCACCTACCAACCTAAACATTCAGTTCCTCCATCATCTTTGCATAATTTCAGCACTGTGTACCGTACACATTGTTGTGATTGTGGAAAACTAAGATTAACGGATCAATTTACACTGAGTTGAGTGCTGAACCTTTATTTTGAGTGCATGGCCATTTCCCTCCAGTTTTAGTTCCCAGTCTTCTAAGAAGCTTCCTGCTCAGTTCAGCAAGGCAGCAGTAAGACCCAAAATGGCTTCTTCCTGCCTTTATCACTGACATCAGGAAAGCAGCTCCCAGTCTTGGCGGTGCTAGTTTACATTAATTGGGCCCTGAACTCTCCTCCTTCCCAGTGAGAGCAATCATATTTAAAAATTAACTTAATACATTTTAAAATTGCAATACAAGAGTATTACAGTTCAGTTGCAGGTGCAGGGTTAGATCCTAAACCCATCCGGATGTTGGGTGCCTAACCCTGCTTTGAAAATCTAGCACAGTAATTCTATTTCTCTCCCAAAAGATAAAGCCTGACCTATTGAGAATTTGCATAATTTATATTTTTATTTCAGATTTCCAGCATCCAGAGTATTTTGCTTCTAGAACATAGAACATAGAACATTACAGCACAGAACAGGCCCTTCGGCCTTCGATGTTGCGCCGACCAATATAAAAAGCAATGCCCCTCCAAACTAAACCATTCCCTTCTCTTCCATATACTTATCAACTAACCTCTTAAACGCCACCAAACTTGGCGCATCTACAACTGCTGCAGGCAGGGCATTCCACTCCCGAACCACCCTTTGGGTAAAGAACCTGCCTCTGATATCCGTCCTATAACTATCACCCCTTAATTTAAAGCTGTGTCCCCTCGTGCTAGCTTTTTCCATCCTAGGAAAAAGGCTATCACTGTCCACCCTATCTAAACCTCTAATCATCTTATATGTTTCGATCAGGTCCCCTCTTAGCCTCCTCCTTTCTAACGAAAACAACCTCAAATCCCTCAGCCTCTCCTCATAAGACCTGCCCTCCATACCAGGCAACATCCTGGTAAACCTCCTCTGTACCCTCTCCAATGCCTCCACATCTTTCTTATAATGTGGGGACCAGAACTGCACACAATACTCCAAGTGCGGCCGCACTAGAGTTTTGTACAGTTGCAACATGACGTTGCGGCTCCGAAATTCAATCCCTCTACCAATAAAAGCCAAGACTCCATATGCCTTCCTAACAACCTTCTCGACCTGACTGCCTACTTTCAGGGATCTATGCACATACACACCAAGATCCCTCTGTTCATCTAGACTACTAAGAATCCTACCATTTGCCCTATACTCTACACATTTATTATTTCTGCCATAGTGCATTACCTCACACTTTTCCACATTAAACTCCATTTGCCACCTCTCGGCCCAGCTCTGCAACTTGTCCAAGTCCCTCTGCAAACTATAACACCCCTCTTCACTATCTACCACTCCACCGACTTTAGTGTCATCTGCAAATTTACTAATCCATCCTTCAATACCCTCATCCAGATCATTTATAAAAATTACAAACAGCAGGGGCCCCAAAACAGACCCCTGAGGTACACCACTTGTCACCGAACTCCACGATGAATATCTCCCATCAACCACCACCCTCTGTCTTCTATCTGCTAGCCAATTCCTAACCCAATTAGCTAAATCACCCTCTATCCCATACATCTGCATTTTCTGCAGAAGTCTTCCATGGGCCACCTTATCAAACGCCTTACTAAAGTCCATATATACCACATCAACCGCCTTACCCCCATCCACCTCTTTGGTCACTTTCTCAAAAAACTCAATGAGGTTAGTAAGGCACGACCTACCCTTCACAAAACCATGCTGACTATCCCCAATCAATTCATTTCTCTCTAAATAACTATAAATCCTATCCCTAATAATTCTCTCCAATACTTTGCCCACAACAGAAGTAAGACTCACTGGCCTATAATTCCCTGGAAGGTCTCTCTTCCCCTTCTTGAACAATGGGACCACATTCGCTATCCTCCAGTCCTCCGGAACCACACCCGTAACCAACGACGACCTGAAGATCAGAGCCAGAGGCTCTGCAATCTCCTCTCTTGCCTCCCAGAGAATCCTAGGGTAAATCCCGTCCAGCCCAGGGGACTTATCCAACTTCAAACCCTTGAGAATATCTAGCACATCCTCCCTATCTACTTCAATACCTTCCAGTTTGCTACCCTGTACCTCAGTGTTCTCCATAACTACATTTACATCACCCTGCGTGAATACCGAAGAGAAATATTTATTCAGTACCTCTCCAATCTCTTCAGGCTCCACGCACAACTTCCCACTGCTGTCTATGACTGGCCCTAATCTTGCCCTAACCAATCTTCTATTCTTAACATATCTAAAGAAAGCTTTAGGATTCTCCTTAATCCTATCAGCCAAAGTCTTCTCGTGTCCTCTCTTAGCTCTCCTCAATTCACTCTTTAGCTCCCTCCTGGCTAATCTATAGCTATCCATTGCACTAACCAAGCCTTCAATCCTCATCCTGACATAAGCCTCCTTTTTCCTTTTAACCAGCAAATCAACTTTTTTCGTACACCAAGGTTCTCTTACTCGACCATTTCCTCCTTGCCTGACAGGGACATACTTATCAAGGACTCGCAGCAGCTGCTCCTTGAATAAGCTCCACATTCCAGATGTTCCCAGTCCCTGTAGTTTCCTAGTCCAATCTATGCACCCTAATTCTCTCCTGATGGCCTCATAATTACCCTTCCCCCAGCTATAACTACTGCCCCCAGCTTCATGCCTTCTGTTCAAGTTTATTACTTTTGGTAAGATAAAGATCAACAAAGGCCTAGAGTGGGGCAACTTTGCCATTGCACACCACTAGCCAATGGGTTGGGTGAGCTCGATTTCTTGTCTCTCGCAATTCTATTGTCACTGAAATCAGCAACATCACCCTCGGGCTCGCAAAGGGGTGGTGATTGATGCATGTGGGGGAGGGTGATCTGCCACAGAGTCCTGTGGTAGTGGGTAGGGGTGGATGGGCATAAGGGGCAGCGATAGCTAGTAGAGGCAGTGACAGATTTCTGTGCTCCGAGAGCACAGAAATCTCCACATGCACAATTGCTCTCTCTGCTGTTATCACCAGCTTTTGGGCAATTTTTGGGCCCCAGCCCACTCCCCCTGCTAGCGATAAACTGATTTGTCAAAATTTTTATGCCTAAGTCAGATAAAATTTGAATTTTAAGTCACCCAAAATAACCCACAAATTTTTCCTGTTCTCATGCTTGTTTGGGATTTGAAATTCTTTTGGTAAGATCGCCCTTCCCAAATTATCACATTGTCTGGAAATTTGCTAAGAACTGTCTCTGTTCCGCCGGCATAATGTTACTAAAAATATAATGGAATTCTCAAATATATGTGTCAAAAGGAATTTTGCTTTACGTATGGCAGAGCTGCAGCCATGGAGTAGGGAGGAATATTTCTATTCAACATTTCTTATGCGTTTTTACAATGAAAAGACATCCTGAGTATTTGTGCATATCTTACATAAGACACAGATTTCATTTCCACAAATCTTATAATCAGTAGTCACAATTTTATGTGTACTTTTTCATAAATGTTTCAGTCCTGAAATGTCTTTGAATCATTGAATCCCTACTGTACAAAAATGGGCTATTCTGCCCATCAAGCCTGCACCAACAACAATCCCCACCCAAGCTCTGCCCCTGTAATGCATTCATCCATTAGTCCCTGACACTAGCATGAGCAATCAACCTAACTCACATGTCTTTGGAGTGCGGAAGGATACCGGAGCACTTGGAGGAAACTCACACAGACACAGAGAGAACATGCAAACTCCACACAGATAGTCACCTGAGACTGGAATTGAACTAGGGTCCATGGTACTGTGAGGCAGCAGTACTAACCACTGTGCTACCATGCTGCTCTAAATGTCAAGTTGTTTTTAGGTCCTTTCCTTTCTCATTGCTCTTGAACAAAGATATTGACCACAACCACCCTCACAATGATTGCAATTTTTATCAACATATTCCAATAATCATATACAAGTTTCTGGGAAATCATACCAGAATATTGACTCATGGAATGATAAAATGGCATAATAGGAAGACATTCAGTCTGTTGTGTCCCTGCCATCTTTCTGCAGCAGTAATTTATCTACTCCTCAGATATCTACCTGCAATTCTGCAATTGAGTTTCCCTTCAGAGATTTGAGTATCAGTTGAATGTACACTGACTATCTAATCGTTTCCCATTCTCTTGACAGAACTACAATTAATTAAAGTCCATCAATTTGCATTTTTAATGCATTCCATTCAAGTGTTCCTTTTTGAAGTGGGTCTTGACATGGCCCAGGTGTGAAATTCCATGTAGCATATTTGGGCAAGCCTGCCCAAATATAAATATGAACGTTCCAGAAAAGTGGTGAATTTACTCTATCAGATGGTGACTGGTGATAGCTGTTTTTTTGTCAGTAACTTTTCTTGCTTTTTTTTTGAAAAATAGATTTTTGTCAAAAGTTCAAAATGTCTTAGCTAGTGAAGTTATAGATAGATCTCAATTTATCATAATTTCCCATCAGCTCAAGAGCTGGAAAAGTTGAAGTCAATAGGAATCAAGGGAATACTCTTCAGTTGGAGTCATTTTCAGCACAGTGGAAGATGGTCGTACTGATTGGAAGTCAAATATTTCAATTGTAGGATATTGCAGCAGGAGTTCTTAGGCCCATCACCTCATTTGTTTCATCAATGATCTTCCCTCTATCATAAGGGCAGAAATGAAAATATTTGCGAATGATTACACAATGTTCAGTGCCGTTTGCAAATCATTATATACTGGAGCAGTCCACGTCCAAATGCAACAAACCTGAATGATATTCAGGCTTGCACTGATAAGTGGTGTGATATTAGTGTCCATTTAAGAATTTTTTTTTAAACATGATTTCTGCCAGTCATAGTTTCAATTGTTTCGTGCTCACATCCTTCGGTGATAGCATTGTTTGGAGGAGAGAAAAAAAATGTAAGGAGGTTAGGTGACCAAAGTTTTTTCAGCTTTCCGTTTCATTTGGCTGTAGTGTTAGAGGCAATCTTGGAAATAAGCTGGAAAAGAAGTCTCTTTCTTTCTCTGTTCTGCTTTGAAATTTTACCAGTTAGCTGAAAGAAAGGCTTGTTGCTATGATATGCAGTAATTAATGTGTACTTTAGTTTTTTGGGGGGAACTGATACAACTGCAGACTGCTCTGAGTGTTTGCCTCACAGAGGCCACTTAAGGGTATCAATTAGCCCAAGGGTGGGCAAGCTTCCTTATACCTTCCCCTGTCACTGGAAAAACTACAGCAAGCAATGAGAATGGTACCCATCTCAACATCAAATGTTAGTTCCCCTTCCCACCTACCTGTCAATATGACCTCGACTGAAAAAGTAAAACCCTGCCCTATGGTTTGAATTTTGGTGATTTTTTACTTTGAGCCAATCAGCCAAATGCGATAAGTACTATCTATAGGAGTAAATAATCCAAACAAGGAAGCTTGTGGCAATAATAAAAACTAATGAAAGCCTTTAATTCATAAAAACTGAAAAAAATTCTGAAATTCAACATCAAAATCTGAAGAGCTATCCTGTTGTTCAATTCTTACTTGGCAACAATGGTTGGAATTTTACCAAATTTTTTCTAAGTGTCTATCAGCATAAAAATGGGGAAGCTCCTGACCCATTTTTTGGACAAGTTTTCATTCCCAATCTTATGAACTTGGACATTGAAAATATGCAAGCAGTGGACGAGGCTTAATTCACCAGAGAGCCTGCAACTTAGATCGGAGCCACAAACTGTGCATGTGCAGAAAAAGCTCAAAAACAGTAGCCCTCCGATCCACATACTACCTGCCCCTCCCCCCATGAACATCAGGGATCCCTCCAACATTACTGCCCCCACACCTCCAGGACCCCTTGTAAATGACCCGTCATCATCCCCCATGAGTGACATGATCTCTCTCTTTCCTGCCCCAAATAAACATAGAGCAAAATTCCACCTAGCCCCTCCCTGCCCCCAACTCCATCAGCACATCTGCAAGTGTTGACTTTGCTTCCTTTGCATGATAACAAGGCAAACTGCATTAAACTCACTGGAATGCTGTAACAGGCATGTGACTTACTCTAACTGCCTGCAGCTGATCTGCTTGAACAAGGGAGAACTCCATAAAAATCCCAAGAATGGACAGACGGGCAGGCAGTTCAGAAAGAAATGGCTCCAGGAAAACAGCTCCCCACTTTCCAGATGCCAATCTTGCCAGATTGCTGGAGACAGTGGAAGCAAGGTGGGACACCCTCTTCCCCCCAGCAGGATGTGTCCAGAGGAAGGGATAAAAATGCAGCCTGGGAGGTAATGACAGCATATATTAGTAAGAAGTCTCACAACACCAGGTTAAAGTTCAACAGATTTATTTGGTAGCAAACGCCACTAGCTTTTGGGGCTCTGCCTCTTCAGCAGGTGAGTGGGGAGTTCTGATCACAAACAGGACATATAAAGACACACACTCAGTTTACAGGATATTGATTAGAATGTGAGTCTTTACAGCTAATCAAGTCTTAAAGTTGCAGACAACATGAGTGGAGATAGTATTAAGCATAGGTTATAGAGATGTTTTTTGTCTCCAGATAGAAGAGTAAGTGAGATGAAGCAAGCCCAGGCAAGTCATGTGGGTTACAAATAGTGTGACATGAACCCAAGATCCCAGTTGAGGTCATCTTCCTGTGTGTGGGACTTGGCACAGCATGTATTAGTGCCAGGGCACTGGCCAAGAGAACGAAGAAGCAATACTGGAAAAAACGGAATGACCTAATTTGGACAGCAAGGGTAGTGTTTAACCTCAGTTAACATCTTCCTCCTAAACACACCCAGATACCTTCTCCACCTCCCCCACCGCCTCAGCACCCTGCATACTTTCAGCCCCTGACACCCTAGAACCTCCCTCCAACCTCCCTTCCCCACCTCCCCCAAAGAGTCTCACAACTCTTTCCCTCTGTGATATGCTGCAGGATGCATGCCATTAGATTTTACATGGCTCCTTCTGTCCCCACAAGAGTAGAATGCCCATAATTGCCAGGAGAGGGTGAAGACAGGTGGTGGTGTGCCTGAGATCGGGGTCCTCATCCCCTTTCAGGAGTGGGCAGTGGAGCTTGCGGGAGACAAGGGGATGCGAACCATTAACAACAGCATGGTCAGGCTGGAGCATAAAAGTGAGCACCTGCCAAACCTCCATTGGAAATATCTAAAATAACTTGTATGCAGTCCAATTTCCTCTCCCTCCCTTGCACTTAACATTGTGCCCTGTGTTGGAGGAAGGGATCCAGACATGCCTGGGCCATTTGGTTTCACGGCTTTCCCCACTGCTCATTACCATCTTGCCCATGACAGCTCAAAAGAACAAAGAACAAAGAAAATTATAGCATAGGAACAGGCCTGTCAGCCCTCTAAGCATGCACCGACCATGCTACCTGACTTATGTAAAACCTCCTATATTTCCAAGGACCATATCTCTCTATTCCCATTCCATCCATGTACTTGTCAAGACGTCCCATAAAAGTCACTATCATATCTGCTTCCACTATTTCTCCTGACAATGAGTTCCAGGCATCCATTACTCTGTGTAAAAAATCTGCCTTGTAAACCTTGCCCCTTGCAATTTAAACATGCGCCCCATAGTAATTGACTCTTCCATCCTGGAAAAAAGCTTCTGAATATCCATTCTGTCTATGTCTCTCATAATCTTGTAGACTTCTATCAGATCTCCCCTCAATCTCCATTGTTCCAGTGAGAACAAACTAAGTTTCTTCAATGTCTCCTCATAGCTAATGCCCTCCATATTAGATGACATCCTGGTAAATCTTTTCTGTACCCTCTCCAAAGCCTCCACATACTTTTGGTAGTGTGGCAACTATATTCCAAGTGCGTACTAACTAAGGGTCTATAAAGCTGCAACATGACTTGCCAATTTTTAAACACAATGCCTTGCCCAATGAAGATAAGCATGCTATATGCTTCTTGACTACCTTCTGCACCTGCATTGCCCCTTCCAATGACCTGTGTACCTGTACATCCAGGTCCTTTGCCTATCAATACCCTTAAGAGTTCTGCCATTTACTATATATTTCCTATCTGTATTTTTCCTTTCAAAATGCATTACCTCACATTTGTCCAGATTAAACTCCACCTGTCATCTCACCACTCAAGTCTCCAACAGATCTATATCCTACTGTATCCTCTGATGGTCCTCATCACTATCCGCAAACCCACCAACCTTCGTGTCATCCGCAGACGTACTAATCAATCCAAGTACATTTTCCTCCAAATCATTTATATATATTACAAACAACATAGGTCCCAACATTAATCCCTGAGGAGTGCCACTTGTCACAGCCCTCCATTTAGAAACATACCCTTCCACTGCTACTCTTTGTCTTCTTTGACCGAGCCAGTTTTGTATCCACCTTGCTAGTTCACCTCTGATCCCATGCAACTTCACCTTCTGCACCAGTCTGCTATAAGGGACCTTGTCAAAGGCCTTACTGAAGTCCACGTAGACTTCTTGAAGGAAGTCAATGAGAGGACCTTCAAGCCCGCCATCAGTTTTGCATCAGTTTCTACCCCAGAACTCAGCACCCCAAAGACTGTCACATCGATGGGTTAGGTTTGTGGTGAGGGATCTGGGCCACTTTCTGGTGTGCACAACACATCTGCTTAACGTATATCTGGTGGGGGAGGGAACGTTCAAAGCCTCTGGCATGTGGGAGCCTGCTGGAGATGAGGACTCGGCTGGCTCCACAATACATGCTGGATTTCCAGAATCATTTTTCCCTCAGCTGCTGGAGATGCAGCAACTGAGCCATGAAGGGCTGACAGCCAGTCTTGATTGACAAAGGCTGTTGGGAGGAGTTACAAAACTTTTAGGTGAAACAGCTAATGCCTATCTTGCATGGTTCCCAAGCCAATCATGCAAGGGTGGCATCCATGTTGGGACGCCTGCGTCATGAAATCATTACTATGAATGGCAGGGCCAAGCAATGGCCAAATCACAGCAGGTCATGGTAGAGTGCCAGAGGGCCGCAGCTGAAGGCCTCAACAGGCTTCTTGAGATTCTGCGGCACATGGCTGAGAAGCTCGAGAGCTTACAAGAGACCCAGTGGGATAGTTCTGTGACAGAGTGGGCTATGGCCAGCCCTTGAGAACATGGTTCTGCCATAGTGCATCTTGGCTGAGGGGTTGCAGAGTTTGCAGAAGATCCAGTGGGACAGTGCTGAGACATAGCAGGCTATGGCAACAGCCTTTGAGAACATGGACAACTCAGAAGGAGCTGCAGAACATAGCCTAGTCTCAGATGATACTTGCTGTTGCTATTGACAAATGACCCCCAACTCAGAGGTCCATTACTGAGGGCTTACCCACCCTGATAAAGAGGAAGATGATGCTCCAGGATTGGCAGGGCCAGGTGACACTGGAGCTTCTGGAGCTTAATGCAGAAGCACCGACATCTCATGGAGTAATCTAGGGACCCACAGGAATCCCAAGGGAAGAGAAAGGGCTCAAGCCCATGCCAAGGCCTTCTATCCAGGAGACTGCAGCTATAGCTACACCTTCTAACTCTCCCCAACAATGCATTCTCCCCACATTTCCCCTCCTGACTCCCACAATTCACATTCCTCATATGCCCCCAACAGCCTCCCAGAATGATAACACAACTGCTCACATATGCATACACACACACAGACACACACGCACACACAGACACACACGCACACACGTACACACGTACACACCCAGAACCCATGCAGTAGTGGCTCCAGACAGCGCTGCTGGACAAGTCCTGAAGCTACAGCACTTCCACTTCAGAGAATTTCCAGTCCATTCCCCATCACCAACACTGATTGCCGCTGCTAGCACCAGGACCCAGAGTCATGCTAAGACCCAAGGTCAGTGCTCAGACCTGGGTCCTTGCTAAGAGGCCAAAGTCAGATCCCAGAAGCAACAACAGCTCCTCCCCTACCCCCCACTGCCCATATACTGGGAGACTCTCCTCATCCAAAATGCAACATGGCTGCCACAAAGCAAACCACCCTCAGCAATACAGAGCTGTTTGAAATGAGAGATCTACTTCCTTGCTCACCCTCACTATTTCCGTGCCTGAAGCCAACTTTTATAGAGAAGGTGTTTTCCTCACTAGTTGCAGCTACAGCAAACAAGATCATTTGCAGGTGAGCTGGGGCAATTGGAAGTGAAGCTAACTAATTACATAGTGATGAATGCAAAAAAATGCAAATCGACATTTCGCCCATTTTGGGCAGGGTCCTGATTGTGCCAATCTTTTTTGGTAAAATGGGAACGGATGCGAAAATGGGTGTCATTCCTGTTATTTTATTCACTCCTGATTTTATGACTTTTTCCTGCTGAAAAGCAGGCATCATGAGGTCATAAAATTTCACCGAACCTCTCCAATTTACTGCTCTGCGCCAGCACATTGTTTTATTCATTCCTTAGTAATACATTACAATTATTAAAGAATACCTCTAATATATCTTTATACTGACTGGTGTATTGGCTTCAAAGTTCTAAACATGAGCCATCCATTCCTCTTCACTTTAAACAAAATGGTAGAAAAGCAGGTACAGCTGTACTATTTTATATAAGTAGAAAAAATGCACTGAACTCACAACTTTGAACAACTTGTCAGTTGACCAAAGATAACGCAATTCAAAATACCCTTTTTCCATCATTGGAATCCAAATGAAGAGCAGCTCCTGTCACCAGTCTTTTAATATTAAACTGATTTAAGATTCTAATTGTATTCACTTTTAATAGAATGGGAAGAAAAAATGTGTTATCTATGCTACATCATTTTATGAATGAAGTTAAGGTAATGACAGCATTAATGTAGGTTTCTGTTGAAAGGGGGATTTGGGTCTGAATAGTAAACAATCTGTGTACTTCAAGTTAAAAGTAAACAAAAATTGGATTTTTGGCACTGGATCATTTCATTTCTTGCCAGATTCCAATACATTTTAAATTGTATTATTTAATTAACAGATGCTTTCTGCTACATCAGGATAACAATGTAATTTATTCCCTCTGTTTATTTTAAAATTGCTCAAAATTCTGAACTCTTGACAAAACATTCTTGTTATTTCACTGCCACTGGATGTGTGTCAAATTTTAACTTGAGAAATCCATTGAGCATTGGCTGTGTATCACCTTAGTTATTTAATTTCATTGCATTTGGACCAGAACTTGGTTTTTTTTTGTGTTATATGTTCTGCTGTGTCCAACTCAGGCAATCTCATGTTATTTTGTTACATTATTCCCAAATGATTTAGGAACTACGGTCGGAACTTTCCGGCCATTCACGCTAGTGAGATCTCCCAGTCCCATCCTGGCAGTGAGGGGTGCATTCAATGGGAAACCTCTTGACATGGCAGGACCAGGTCTCACTACTGGTCAGTAGTGTCTCCTCCATCACAAAACATGATGCAGATTGCGTTGAAAAACCTATCTTATATGTTCATGCATAGATACGAATAAGTATCTACAGTACCACTTCAGTCACTATTGCACTACAGTTTGTGTATCAAACAAACAACATATCAGTCCAAAGTACATGGTGTGATCTGAGAAATATGCTTCATGAACTTCAGCATTTGAATCTGAAATTATGACTGTTTAAACTTCTGAGAAATACAATATTACACAGTGGTAATGGGCATCTGCGAATGGAATCCAAACATTTTAAATGGATTTCAAGCTAAATAAGATAGAGCAAATTCAACCCAAATAAAACAGAAAGCATTGTGGGAAAACAAAATGGCCACCACCTTAGCAGAACTCCAGCTCAGGAGAAATTGAGACGCTGATAATGTCATACAAACATTTGAGAAGTTTTTTTTAAAAAAGAGCAAAGTTATATTTAGTAGCTTTCTAAAATATACTGACAAAGAGTGAATAGTTTTTTTTAAAGTAAAAGATAAAGGATACAATGCCTGGAATTTTACTATTCTGTCCACCATGGGAATCATAACAGGTGAGGGGTGGTGCATGGAAGGATCCATTGACCTCAGGTGGGATTTTACAGTCTCAGGATGATCAAGGCCGTAAAATCCCACCCACAATATTTAATAGATGGAATATCAATGAGGCCGACTGTAAAAATCAAGACAAAATTGTTTGAGAAGTTCAGCACATATCTCCAGCCAAAGTCAAACCATCAGATCCACTAATTTGAATTTCAAAGCCTGGAGCAGAAACCTAGTGAAGCTGTTAACAATTTCTTATTAAGATTGAGAAACGTAGCCAGCAAATGCAAATTCAAAGAAATGGATGAGATGCTGGAAGATCAGCTCATTTGTGGCTCTCACACCCTATGTACTAAAAGCTCTGATTGAACAGGACAAGTTCACAATGTCTCAGACTGTTGATACTATGAGAGAACATGGCTAGAATTTTACTGGCATGTCTGCCCCAGAATCAGAGTGGTGTAGCTCACAGAACAGCATTCTCCATTGGCCTTGGGCAGGACCTTATGAGCCTCAGGTGGGTGAGGTGGTAAATTCTGGTACATTAAGCCATAAGTAGTCAGAGGAAGACACTGACTATCAAATCAACTACCAAACTGACTACCTGATTACCAAACAAAATAGCTGGCTTACCTGCAATTATTTAAGACTAGAAACAGCATAAATATGCTAAGGACAAGATTTCTGCCTCATGTGGGAAGAAAATCACACCTTAGAGATTGGTCTGCAGTAGCAGACTCAAGACGTGACCACTGCCGGGATGAAATGCTGTCCCAAAGGAAGGGATGGGGCTGCAACTTCCCTAGAATGGTACTTAGCATCAGATTGCATTCCATTCCTATTTAACTAAACCAAATGCCTCTCCAACCTTCTTGAGTTAGGTTGGGCAAGATCCAGGCCTCACAGCTGTCTCTGAAGCCCAGCTTCCAGTCTAAGAGAGTCAGAGTGAAGGAGAACACATGCTCTTTTTTAATGGACTAGCTACTGTAAAACATATAAGCATAACATCGGATTGAAAATTACAGATTAGGGAAAAGGGAAGATGCCTGCAGTAAGTGGATAGATGTTAGGGAGATCAGACATTAGAAGGGAGCTCAGACCTAAGTGTGGGTTTCATACACTGGTGAGGGGATTGGACATTGTCAGGGGGGGAAGTGGTGTAGGATATCAGGAGTAATAAAGCAATTGAACATTGGGCGGTACAGCCAAGCCGGTTCAGGCCAAGGGTGATCCAGCCAAGTTCGGGGATTGTGTTGTGAGGGCCCAGTTGGGTTGGGAGGTGATGAATGATGAGAGTTGCACCCAAAGATTGTGGAGGCGAGTCCCATGCTGGTTAAGGGTCTGGAGGATGAGAGAAATCCCATGGAGGAGGGGGGGAATCAAGGGATAGGGAGATGCTATATTGAGGGTCGTTTAGTCATGGGTGACAGTAGTTTGGGAAGGTGTCCTATGCATGGATTAGTCTTGATGTTTAAAATAGTTATGCTAAAATTAAAAGATCTTGAATTTTCTCTAACTTTTTCTAAATAACTATTATCATAACTCTGACAGAACCATCCAAAGTTAGTGATTTAAATTGCTTTGTCAAATGATTCCTAGTGTAATGCAATTATTCAGAGGAAGTTGACAATTGCCAAGCAAGTACTTATCTGGGAACATTCAAGAGAGATTACACATACATCCTTCGGGGCACTCCCCCCCCCTCAGGTCTGCGCCAAGGAGCTTGAAGGCTGGTGCCTGAGGTTATCAGGCCAGTAAGCCCATGCAGACCCAGACTGCGGGGAAGAATGGGTAAAGGAGGAGGTACTGTGAGGAAATTTGAGGCTGAGTTTGAAAGACCAGAAGTAAGTGTTAAATGGGGTAAGAGAGGAACTATGATCTTGGTGAGGGTGCCTTCATTAGGCATTGGGGATCCCCAAAGGAAGTCTGACACCAGCTTACCTTCGGGCCTTGCACAGGGCATGGACTTCCTCTTGTCATGAGCAAAATAGCAGCAGTGTAAAGAATGAGGCAATGAGGTAGCCTTAATCGGCCACTTAAGTGCTTCACTAGGCCCAAGAGCAGTCAAGCCATCCATGTTTCCACTGGCCCTGTAAGCAGTTATTTCAGAGACAATAAGAGGTGGTGAAAAGGCCAGAAGATACAAATTCCCTCTCACACAACCATTCAGATCAGGAAGTGGTTGAGAAATAAGCTGACAAACATAAACCTGAAGCTGAGACTTGATACTAAAGCACAGAGTATCTTCATCTTGTTCAGGTTATACTGGAAGATCTTTCCTGAAAACCTGAAAGAAAATGTTATCCAAGAAAAGTTGCTCTGAAAACAACTCATGCTGACAATGTATGGTAGAACTGAAATTCCATAGCCAATAACAACCTTAATCAGAAGGGCACAAGAGAAAATATGTTAACTCTTTGCTCTACATCATTAAAACTGAAGGTCCTACTAATCTGGGTTAAGGCAGTTATGAAGGTAAGATGAAGGTGACATTGATAAGGAGTGAAGGCAGTACATTGAAAAACATTCTCCAATCAGAAACAAGAAAGATCTTGTCCAATCTATGCAATGTTTTGAGGAGAAATTGAATGCTTTGATAATTTTGATATCACAACACTATTGATTTAGAGGACAAGCCAATGATTCACTCATATCCCCCATCCCACCATCCTCTCCCATTACTCCCCCCATAAAATACAAAATAGAACTAAAAGGAAAGTTCAAAACAGAGCTCCACGAAATGGAAGACAAGAAAATGACCCCTAGAATCACAGGGACTACAGATTCAATATGTCCCATCATTATGAGAGATAATCACTTTTACTTTGGAAGGAGTAACAGGAATACAGAGTACGAGGCTAATGGTAAGATACTTGGTAGTGTAGAGCAGAGAGAGCTCAGTGTCCATGTGCATATACCCCTGAAAGCTGGCACCCAGGTTGATAGGGTTTTCAAAAAGGCATTTAATGTGTTAGGTTTTATTGATAGCAGGATTGAGTTTCAGAGCCATGAGGTCATGTTGCAGCTGTACAAAACTCTGGTGCGGCTGCACTTGGAGTATTGCACACAGTTATGGCCATCGCATTATAGGAAAGATGTGGAAGCATTGGAAAGGATGCAGAGGATATTTACCAGGATATTGCCTGGTATGGTGGGAAGGTCTTATGAGGAAAGGCTGAGGGACTTGAGCTGTTTTTTTTAGAGAGAAGAAGGTTAAGAGGTGACTTAATGGAGGCATATAAGATCATCAGAGAATTAGATAGGTTGGATAGTGAGAGCTTTTTTGCTTGGATGGCGATAGCTAGCACAAGTCCACATAGCTTTAAATTGAGAGGTGATAATTATAGGACAGATGTCAGAGGTAGGTTCTTTACTCAGAGGGTAGTAAGGGTGTGGAATGCCTTGTCTGTAACAGTGGTGGACTCACCAAAATTAAGGGTGTTGGATAAACATATGGATGATATTGGAATAGTGTAGGTTAAATGGGCTTTACTTTGGTTTCACAGGTCAGTGCAACATCAAGGGCCAAAGAGCCTGTACTGCGCTATGTTCTATATAATCAATGTGTAAAATTAAATGAATGGGTTGCATTCAGATATTGAAATTCTCAAGGTCAACATTGAAAGAAGTGAATAGTTCTTGACAGAAAGGGAAAACTAATTTGGAAAGTTCAAGCAGAAACATATCTCAATCCAAGATGAAAAATTAGAACCAATGAATAAAAATAGTGCCCTGGACAGACTAAATACTGAACTAGACATAAGCTAACAAGCTGAAAAAGAGAAAATGGGAGAGAAAGTGCGAGCTGTACAGTTAAAGAGGAGACATCCAAGAGAGAGATCTGAATCTCAGCTTTAAAACTTTAACAGAACATGCCTCAAATAGAAGAACCAGAAAAAAGAAAGAATGACAACACTGAGTCCAGAGATTAGTGAACTCCAGGTGAAGCTCTACACCATGGCCCAGATTCTCCAAACAATGGCAATGATCATCAGTTAGTGCTGTGCTTGAAAATTCTCCCAACTCAGTGCTGCTGCCCATTTTTTTCCAGGATCCTGCTCTCATAGAAATATGCAATTTAACGTCATTCAGGCAACGCCACTAATACAGGGTCGAGTAACGGGACTCCCCTTTTTATGGCACCTGCTGCTGTTTGCGAAGTTTAAATGTCAAGTCAACATGGTCCTGAATGAATGAGTGAATGGGTGAGTGGAAGAATGGGTAATGCGGATAGGTAGCCAAATGGTTAAGTGGGTAATTAGGTAGGTGATTGAGGTGGGTAACATGCCTGACATAGAGCAGGTGGATAAGTGAGTGACTGCACAGATGGGTAAGTGGGTAGATGGGAAAGCTGTTAAGTTGAACAATTGGATGAGGTAATTAAGATAGGTAGTTGGTAGAATACCTAAGATGAGTAAATAGATAGATTACTCAGGTGGGTGAAGTGTAGGTGGATGAGGTGAGTGATGATACACAGATTGGAGGAGATAATTGTGTTGGGCAGGGGTGCTTGAGAGGTGCAGACAAGGGTAGTGAGGTTTAGTCAGAGGAGTAGCTGGGATAGGGATGTAAGACGGGAGGGATTGAAGGTGTAATTTGATGGTTGGAAACTGCAATAAATCTTGATGTGGCTCTAAGTAACAAAGGATTTATTGCCAACGATTAATAAGTATTAATAGTAAAGGGCCAGATAGAATTAACTATGCAATGATGTAAACCTCCTCCCTGATTCCAACTGCGGATCCTCCCTGACCCTTGCACCCTATTAGCTCAGCTTCCGTTCTCAACACTCCATAGCATTCAGCCTGATCGTATAGCCTTCTGAGAATGCCCCCTTAAAGGGGCCACGCTATCTCACTCCTTCCCCCCAACTCCTGAATTCACTTATGGACAAAACAAAATGAACATCATTAGCATAGGCAAACATATTACAAAAGGCATCAGGAATATACTAGGAAATTCATTATAAATTTAGTCAATCCAAGGACTTCTACACCTTGGTAAAAACACTTCAATTCTGCACTATACTTTTCTAAAAGAGAAGAATCAGGTTGGATGGATGTAAAAGATAATCTCATCAATGTGGGTCAAGATGGGTGGCATGGTGACGCAATGGTTTGTCTTGCTGCCTCACAACATCAGGGACCCAGATTCAATTCTAGCCTCAGTCACTGTCTGTATGAAATTTACATTTTCTCCTTGAGTCTGTGTGGGTTTCCTATGGGTGTTCTGGTTTCCTCCCACAGACCAAAGATGTGTAGATTAAGTTGATTAGCAGAGCTAAATTGACTGAGTGACAGGGGGATTAGAAGGGAAATGAGGGTTAGAAATAGGGCCAATATGTGATTGTGGTTGGTATAAACTCGATGGGCCAAATGGCCTTCTTCTGTATTGTAGGGATTCTATGATTTTATCCTCCTCTGCAGCTGCTGCTACAGTTAGAGAAACCATTGGTTATTCTAGTTCCACATTTACAACTGGGATTCTTGTAACCAATCCTGGTGAATTAGAATTTACTGCAGGTATCCCCTGTTGATCCCTTGTATCAGGCACTGCTGTGGTCCTCCGATGGTCAACATGTTTATTGACATGACAACCTTGTATCTCCATGATTTTGGAGACCAGCCCTATTCTTCCCACAATTTTACCATGCTGGTCCTGTTGCAAAGTTTCTGATCTTGACTAAACTCTCAACTTCCCTGTCATTTATTCTTGAGTCATGATTTTTTTCTTGGAAGGCTTGCCGTGCCTTCACGCTCCCTGCCAAATCAGACAACATCATATCCAACCGTGTCCTAAGCAGAATTAGTAGCTTGGCTGGCATGACCCCAGTGGTCACATTTGGCATGTTGTTATAAGACAACAAAAAACTATACAAAGAGGTGGAAGCCTATTGACTTGTTTCTTCATTGACAATCTGAATGTTTGTACAACACATTCCACTAACCCATTTGATGCTGGGTGGAAATAGTGCTGACCTTACATGGCAAATACCATATGATTTGACAAATTTTTGAAACTCCTCCACTGTGAATAATGTGCTATTGTCTGGCACTAAGACCTCCAAATGCAATGAATGGCAAAAGTTTTCCTCAATTTGTCAATGCTGGCAGTTGCTGTTGTGGATTTCATCAACTGAACATCCAAACAAGCATGCATCTACTAATATAAGAAACGCATAACCAATAAATGGTCCTGCAAAGTCAATATGTATTTTTGTTCAGGGTCTACCTGGTCATTCTCAAGATGCATTTCACTGACAGAGGCAAGGCCTAACGGCTTTACAACTGGGACATTGACTAACCATTCTTTTGATTTCTTTATTGATGCCCAGTCACCAAACATAGCTTCTGGTTAGTGTTTTCATCCTGCTTTGTCCCAGAAGTAAGACATGCAATTCTTGTAACAAAAGTCATCTCCCTTGGAGTGGAACTATAACCATAGCCTCCCATAATAACACCCCACTGTCACAGGTTAATTCCATCTATGTTGATAGCGTTTAAGCAACTCTGACTTATCATATCACCATTCTTGCATCAGCATCTTAACTTCAATAACATTGGGTTTCTTTCTGTCCACATCTTCATGTGCTTAGCCAAGACTGGCAAAGTCCCTACGAGGTGCAGCACCAGCACAATCTCTTGTGGGACTGGTGGTGATGCTACTGTCTATGGAAAGGGCAATCAGCTGAATGCATCCATATTTTAAATTTGTGTCTTAGGGTGATGCTAAAACACATAACTGCTAACAAGAAAGCTCACCCTTACAAAAGCAATTGGCAACACTGGTTTATCATCTCTGAATAAGCTAACCATTACTTGTGGTCTGAAACTATTATGAAATGTGTTCCACAAATGCACTGATTTTGACTGCAGAAACAAGCACCACACTTTCTTTATCTATCTGGGAATACCTTTTTCCAATCGTTTTCGATGCAAAAGTAGTGAGCCTTTCCATTCTGTCAGGCATCCTGTGGAATAACCTGTTCTCATTTCATGTGGTGATGCATCTGAATGGAACTGAATCAATAATGCCAACAACTGTTTGATTTTTATGAACACTTTTTTTTTGTTTTTCTCTCCATCTCCAAAGTTGATGTCTCTAACTACTGGAGGAGTAAGACTACAGTGTAGATACATTTTGTAAAAATCTATCATAATAATTCACCATTCCAATGAATGACTTTAACTCTGATACATTTTTTGGCTGTAGAGCATCCTAATGGCTTTAACTTTATCTTTTAAAGGATGTGAACATTTTGCATTTACCCTAAAACTCAAATACGTAACTTCATCTGCCTGGAAAGTCCATTTCTCCCTTTTCAACTTAACACCTGCTTCTTTAAATCTTTTCACAGCATCCCCCGAAGTTTAGGTAAGACTCCTGTCATTAGCAATCATCAAAATAAAGTACTACAATCAGAATGCGTTGTAATAAACTTTGCATCGCATGTTAAAAAATAATCAGGCTGATGAGATTCCAAAAGATAAATATGTATACTGGTATAAAGCTTTGTGGTCATTGGTAGTAACCAATCTCTGATACTCCTCATTCAACTCCAACTTCTAGGAAGCGTGACTGAGTTCTAACCTGGTGCATTTTAAACCCCCAGCGAGTTTGGCATAGGGGTTCTCAATTCTAAGAATGTGTATCTGTCTATATGAGTTCCACCATTTGTCTTTATGAGCTCCTCTGGAATGTACGAACATCATTTAGTAACAAGGTGTTCCAGTTTCCTTCCACAGTCGAAAGATGTGCACGTTAGGTTAATTGGCATGGTAAATTCTCCTTAGTGTCAGGGGAACTAGGAGGATAAATATGTGGGGCTATAAGGAAAGGGGCTGGGTAGGATTGTGACTGCATAGGTCATATGATTTTCTCTGCACTGTAGGGATCCTATGATTCTATGATAATTCCATTGGCATAAGATCAAACTTTGCTCTAGCAGACGGGGCAGAAAGCTAAAAGATAGGACAGATAATGAACAGTGGCAATTGTTTAAGGAGAAATTCAATTTGTCCCAACTAAACTATGTTCCAGAGAGGAAGAAAGATTGGAAAAAGGGAGAAAACATTCATGGCTAAGCAAGGAAGTTAAAGACAACATAAGACAAAGGCCAGGAGCAGGCTAGAGGATTAGGAAAATTTTAAAAATCAACAAAGGGTTACAAAAAAAGTAATAAAAGGAACAAAGCTAAATTACGAAAGAAAACTAACACAAAATATAAAAAAGCTTCTGTAAATACATAAAAAGGAAGAGAATAGCTTAGATGAATGTTGGTCCCTTAGAAAATGAGATCAGAGATTAATAGTGGGGAACATAGAAATGGCAGAGATGTTTACCTTTGTTTTCATGATGGAGGAGACTAGTACCATCCCAATAGAAAAAGGTAACGCAGAGGGAATAAAAAGAAAGGAATTTAGAGCAATAGGAAAATAGTATTCAACAATCTATTGGGATTGAAGGTTGACAAGTTCTAAGGGCCTGATGACCTACATCCTACGGTATTGTAGGAAGTAGCAGTGGAGACATAGATCCATTGGTTATAATATTCCAAAATTGCATGGATGTGGGTAAGGTTCCAGTGGATTGGAAAAACACTGATGTGACATCGTTATTCAATAAGGGAGAGAGGCAAGAAGTAGGAAATTATAGACTAATTAGTATATTATCTGTTGTTGGGGAATTGTTAGAATTCATTATTAAGGAAATAATAATCCTGCACATTTGGAAGGTCAAAACGTGATCCATCAGAGTTATTATGGTATGGTAGTATAGCTTTATGAAAGGTAAATCACATTTGACTAATTTGCTACAGTTTTTGAAGATATAAAAACTCAAGTGGATAATAAGGATATTGTAGATGTAATATATCTGAACTTCAGGAAGGTGATTGATAAGGTGCCACTCAGAAGGTTAATACTCAAGATAAATCACATGGAATTAGGGGTCATTTATTAGCTTTATTTATTAGATTTATTTATTTATTAGCTGCATATCTAATAAATGCAGCTAATATTAGCTGCATTTATTAGAAAAAGGTAACGCAGAGGGAATAAAAAGAAAGGAATTTAGAGCAATAGGAAAATAGTATTCAACAATCTATTGGGATTGAAGGTTGACAAGTTCTAAGGGCCTGATGACCTACATCCTACGGTATTGTAGGAAGTAGCAGTGGAGACATAGATCCATTGGTTATAATATTCCAAAATTGCATGGATGTGGGTAAGGTTCCAGTGGATTGGAAAAACAATAATATTAGCTAATATTATTAGCTGCATAAATTAGCTAATATTAGCAGTTAAAAAGGAAAGAAAATGGAATTTTGGCATTTATAGCTAAAAAAATAGAGTATAAAAGCAAGGAAATGTTCATGCAACTATACAAGGTATTGGTGAGACACACCAGGATTGCTGTATATAGTTTTGGTCCCTTTATTTGAGCTAATAAAGACTGGCCAACTGACAGAAGACAAAGAGTAGGAATAAATGGGTCTTTTACTGGCTGGCAAAATTTAACAAGTGGGGTACCATAAGTTTCGGTCCTCGGAGCCTCAACTATATACAATTTATATGAATGATTTGGATACAGAGATTGAAGTTACTATAGCCAAATTTGCCCATGATAGTAAAATAGGCATAGTAAGTTGCAATGGGAAAATAAGAAATTTACAAATGGATATAGATAGATTAGGTGAGTGGGTCAAAATGTAGAAGATGGAGTTTAACGGGGATAAGTGTGAGGTTATTTATTCTGGTCGAAAAATTGAAAGGCAATTTATTGTCTAAGTGGAGATAGAATTTGGGACACTTCAGTGCAGAAGAATCTGGTTGTCCTCTTGCATGAGTTGCAGAAAACTGGCATTCAGGTACAGCAATTAAAAAGGAAAGAAAATGGAATTTTGGCATTTATAGCTAAAAAAATAGAGTATAAAAGCAAGGAAATGTTCATGCAACTATACAAGGTATTGGTGAGGCACACCAGGATTGCTGTATATAGTTTTGGTCCCTTTATTTGAGGAAGGATGTAATGGCATTAGAGGCAGTTCAGAGGAGTTTTACCAGATTAATTCCAGGGATTTGTCTAATGAAAAGAGATTGTGCAGTTTAGGCCTATACCATTTAGAGATTAGAATGAGAGGCGATCTAATTGAGGTATATAAGATGATAAAAGGTATTGAAAAGTAGATATAAGGCAGATGCTTCCTCTCATGGGGCAATCTAAAACAAGAAGTAATAGTTTAAGGATAAGGGGTAACAGATTTAAAACAGAGATGAGGAGAAACTGTTTCTCACAAAGGGTGGTGAATCTGCAAAATTCTCCACCCCAGAATGCAGTGGATGCTAGGACATTGAGTAAATTTGAAAAGAAAGACAGATTTTCAATTAGAAAAGATTGAAGGGTTATGGAAAACAGGCAGGAAAGTGGAATTGAGGCTGAGATAAGATCAGCCATGATCATATTCAATATCAGACCAGGCTCGAGGGCTGAATTGCCTTCTCCTGTTCGTACTTCTGATGTTCTTATAACCTTATGTTCAATTGACTGTTAATTTATAATTCCCACAAAATCTTATAGTATGATTCAGTTTGAGCATACAGACTATGAGTGCAGCCCATTTGGAGAATCGTATGGCTTTATAAAACCTAAATCTTCCAGTCTTCTGAGCTCAACTTCAACCTTATAATGAAGTGCGTCAGACGCTGAGCGAGCCAAAACTTTTATGGGATGCTGCATTCTGATTCGGATAAATTTTGGCTTTAGCTCTGCTTATGAATCTGAGTTTATTTTGGAAGATATTAGAACATTTACACTGCAGCTCCTGAAATCTCCATCCTGCAGGTTAAATATTTCCAACTAATTTAATTTCACCTAATTGAGCTAATCATGGCCCACTAAACAAATCTATGACCTTTAATTACTGAGGCAGGTAGTTGTGTCATTAGATTCTTGTAGAATTGTTGCTGCCTTTAAGGTTTGTAGTGTCTCTTCTGTGTATGTTTACAATATAGCTCCAGGCTCAATCAATCTCAATGGTTTGTGGCCTTTATGAAGGTAACAATATACTTCCTCCCCTATGCTGCCATTTAGCATTAAGGCTATCTCTATAGGGGCCATTTTACTTAGTTCGACCTTGTTTAGGGAAATGATTCAGGTCCCTTGTCAGCCTTCTCATCCAGTTCTTTTAAAGGAGCTTTTTTTTGCTGTCCTGACTGCTTCAGTCAGCACTATGCTTGTAAATGATCATTTTTGTTGCATCTGAAACATATATAGGGCCCAATTTTACCATCAACTTGCATTCATTTTTAGTGAGTTGCATGCATTTGAATTGACTTAATGCATGCCCAACCTTACTACTCCCCCCTTTACCATTGTGTTTGCCCACCTAGAATTGGTGTGAAACAGATATGCTTCGCAAAAGTCCAATTTGGGCATTCCAGTTAGTGAGGAGGTAAATGCCTAGTGTCCAATGGGACTTTGCTTGAGATCAGTGGAGGTAGAGGGGGAGTAAGCCCAACAGCTCTCTCCTTGAAATTGATGGGGGAGGGAAGGGAGATCCAATGCCTCTCTGTCTATGATCAGTGAGGGGGAAGGGAGGTCCTCTGCCAGTCTGCCTGAGATCAGTGAGAGGGTAGGGGGGAATCCTCTGCCAGTCTGCCTGAGATCAGTGAGAGGGTAAAGGGGATCTTCTGCCAGTCTGCCTGAGATCAGTGGGAGGGAAGTAAGGTCTGCTGCCATTCTGCCTGAGATTGGTGGGGAGGTGCCCGTGATCAGTTTGGGTGGCAGGAGGATAACGGAGTCAGTTATGTTGTGGGGGTGAAGAAATGTCTGTAGGAGTCGGTGGGGGCGGTAGTCATTATCCGGCCCAGGAGGGATCTGACAGGGAGTTGCATTCTATCATTTTTTTTCTGCGCATCCGTAGTTGGAGGCACCAATTGGAGATGGAGGGTTTTGGGCTCATTAAATCTCACTTACAGGCTTCTGCACGCGATTTGGAATTGCTGATATTCTTGCAGGCAGAGTGTGTTTGGAGCGCCTGAGAACAGGTCTAAAAATCAGATCTGAAACATTTCCAATTTCAAGTCCACACAGCACTTAGAATCAAAATGGTAAATTACGGCCCATAATTTCTGCATCAATAAGCTCTCCCCCACATTGAAAACAAATTTCTGTCCTCATTGCCTTGTTCCCTTTCTCAGGCTCTGCTGCCCTCACTCAGGCTGTTCCCGCCATAAATTGTTCACTTAGTTTGGCATATCTTACAACTTGTTTATGTTCTCTTCAGCACATTTAGAGCCTCGGGCCAATTACATAACTTTTTCTGCAGAGATTTTGGTCTCAGCCAGTAACTTCTGTACAATTAGGCTGTTTATACCACAGACCAAACAGTCTCTTAACTTTTCACCTGAAGCCAGGCTAAATTCACAATGTTCTGCTAGCCCTCTCAATCTGGCTACAAAGCCTGAGACTGCCTCCCCTGGCTCTTAACTGCTGAATGAAATTTGAAATTCAACATTTGAAACGATTTTTTACCAACTCAACTATCTGGTCAAAAGACTTGTGTCTGGAATATCAGGCGATGTTATACTTCTCATACAACTGTAATTTTGTGGGCCACAGGCTGTGAAAAGGATAACCTATCACTTTTCTTCAGGTATTATTTCATTTGCTGCAAAGAAGTAACACAGCTGTTCAATATACCATCGTCAGTTTTGCTGATGGTCAAGTGGTTCAAACTTTACAATGAAAGGATTTTAATGTGCATATGTATCTTGTTTTTCATAATTTTGCCACTAAAATCTCCTATTCTTCTAACTGCACACTGCGATCCACAAAGACTTCAAGAGCTTCTCCTCGTCACCAGTGTACTAAATCAAGAGAGACTCAATATGAGTCAAAGTAACAAAGAATTTATTGCCAATGATAAATAGGTATTTACAATGAAGGATCAGACAGAATTAACTATGCGACTATACAACACTCCTCCCTGGCTCCAATCCAGGATCCTCCCTGACTCAGGATTTTTGCCTTTGCACCCAATTGCACCCAGTTTCCAACCTTGATTCTCCATTGGATTCAGCCATCAGGGAATTCTCCCTTAAAGAGGCCATGCTACCACAGAATGTTATCAACTTGTTTCAGAAGAGTAGGCGGGTGGTCAGGAGGGTTGTTGGGGCAGGTCAGAAAAGTAGTCAGTCCATGCCGGATGGTAGTTGGTTGATGTGTTTATTGTGGGGGCGGGAGTGGTGTAAGGGTTGTAGTCAGAATATCTGATGGAGAAGTAATTGTGGACCAGTTGTATAGTTACCCAAATGTTAGACTAAATTTTAATCTGCCTAATATTTTCTGAGTAACTATCCAGATAAGCACTGTGGAACTGTCCAAAGCCTCTGACACTAACATAGAGTTAGAGACAACTGTGGACATCCTCCCCTGAATGATCAGCAGGGTAAAGTTCAGAGAACTGGAAGTTGAGACTTCCCAGGATATTCTTATGGAGGTCCATACATCAAGACAAGATTCCAATGCACATCCTCAGTCATATATCCAGTCTCTTATGATCTAGGAAAATTTGGTCCTATATCACAGTCAGAGAATTTAATGGAGAGCATAACAACTGCAAGAAAAGCTGGAGAGTGTACAAGAGCAAATACAAAATCCAAGATGCCCAAGAAGAGTAGGAAGTGAAAAACTGATGGAATTCAGGCACAAAGAATGGTTGGAGAGAAAAATAAGCTGTAGATTGCTAATACAGAGCTTAAGAAGAGTGACTACCAAAGCCAAAGCCTCATGCAGTGTGCAACTTTAGCTCAGAAAAGACACATTTTGCCACCTTAATGATACTATTACAATGAAAATAGAGAATGGTTAAGGTCAGCCATTGTCACAGTTTTGATTTGAGCGCTGTAAAAATTGTGTTTGAGGACAAAAATAGCAATTTGCAAGGTAACCATGGGTGGGACTGAGCATCTGTATAAGTGAGAACACACTCCCCTGCATGATCAGCAGGGTAATGGCAGTTCAAAAAGCAAGGGAATGGAGTTGTGAAGCATTGATTTAACTTCAAGGGAGTATGTGTTCTGATATTTATAAGTTATAGAGTCACCTGCCAGGCATTAACCTACACGTCTTTGGACAGTGGGAATGAACTATGCTGATTGGCATGAGCTGAGCTTTGAATCTCCAAACCATTCATCACCAAGATCATTAAATTGCATTTTCAGAATATCAATCTATGTTCCATACCATCCCCCTCCTCATCTACAGCCCCACTGCTGCTTAAACCCTTGTCCATATCATGTCATCACGTGACATTTTCTCCTGCAGGTCTCCTGCAGTCTCCCCTACGTAAAATCTAACTCATCCAGAATTCCTTTGCCTATACCTTATTCACCACCAATTTTCATATCATCTCACTTTCATTCTTCAGGATATTAACTCCAAGATTATCCTCATCTTCAAATCTCTCTGTGGTGTTATTCTATACTGTATCCACTTCTGCAGTCTTCTTTAGTCTCATTTCCAGCATACATCCTCAACTTTTCTAGTTCTGTTGCACTGTGCGTCCTTCTCTCTCTCTCTCTCTCTCTCTTCCTGCACCATCCCCCAGCCCACCATTTGTATCAGAAACTTCAGCCACTATATCCTTTTCTGCCTGGAATTGCCTACTTAAATCCTGTGCCTTGCTGGCTCTTTCCAAACTTTCAAAAGCATCCATAAAATATATCTCTTTTATGCTTAATTATGTCACTTAACTTTATTCCACCTTCCAGCTTGATATAGGATCTTGGAATAGTGAGGGGGTTAATATTCAATCATGAACCCTACAGTGCAGAAAAAGGTCCTTCAGCCCATCAAGTCTGCACTGAACACAATCCCACTCAGGGCTTACCTCCATATCCCTACATGTTATATCCACTAATCCCTCTAACCTACACATCCCTGGACACTAAGGGGCAATTTCTTAGCATGGTCAATCAACTTAACCCACACATGTTTGGACTGTGGGAGGAAACCAGAATACCCAGAGGAAACCCGCACATATAGAACATAGAACATAGAACATAGAACATTACAGCACAGAACAGGCCCTTCGGCCTTCGATGTTGCGCCAACCAATATAAAAAGCAATGCCCCTCCAAACTAAACCATTCCCTTCTCTTCCATATACTTATCAACTAACCTCTTAAACGCCACCAAACTTGGCGCATCTACAACTGCTGCAGGCAGGGCATTCCACTCCCGAACCACCCTTTGGGTAAAGAACCTACCTCTGATATCCGTCCTATAACTATCACCCCTTAATTTAAAGCTGTGTCCCCTCGTGCTAGCTTTCTCCATCCTAGGAAAAAGGCTATCACTGTCCACCCTATCTAAACCTCTAATCATCTTATATGTTTCGATAAGGTCCCCTCTTAGCCGCCTCCTTTCTAACGAAAACAACCTCAAATCCCTCAGCCTCTCTTCATAAGACCTGCCCTCCATACCAGGCAACATCCTGGTAAACCTCCTCTGTACCCTCTCCAATGCCTCCACATCTTTCTTATAATGTGGGGACCAGAACTGCACACAATACTCCAAGTGCGGCCGCACTAGAGTTTTGTACAGTTGCAACATGACGTTGCGGCTCCGAAATTCAATCCCTCTACCAATAAAAGCCAAAACTCCATATGCCTTCCTAACAACCTTCTCGACCTGACTGCCTACTTTCAGGGATCTATGCACATACACACCAAGATCCCTCTGTTCATCTAGACTACTAAGAATCCTACCATTTGCCCTATACTCTACACATTTATTATTTCTGCCATAGTGCATTACCTCACACTTTTCCACATTAAACTCCATTTGCCACCTCTCGGCCCAGCTCTGCAACTTGTCCAAGTCCCTCTGCAAACTATAACACCCCTCTTCACTATCTACCACTCCACCGACTTTAGTGTCATCTGCAAATTTACTAATCCATCCTTCAATACCCTCATCCAGATCATTTATAAAAATTACAAACATATATGAGGAGAACGTGCAAACTCCACACAGACAGTGACCTGAGCTGGGAATCGAGCTGTGAAGCAGTGGTGTTAACCACTGTGCTACTGTATTGCCCCTTGGACTTGGACTTCTCTCATTTTCCCAGTATAAACAGCATTTTTGTTTAAGTTACTACAACAGAGTAGGAGAATCCTTGAGGAAATTTTCACCATTGTTATTAAAAGCAATTATACGAAAATAATACTGTTTGATTTGGGACCAAGTGTAGGGTAACAAAGTTTGCTGATGACACAAAGATGAGTGGGAAAGTAAATTGCATGGAGGATACAGAAAGTCTGCAGAGAGATTTGGATAGACTGAGTGAGTGGGTAAGGATCTGGCAGTTGGAGTATAATGTTGGCAAGTGTGAGATTATCCACTTTGGAAGGAATAGTAGTAAAATGGACTATTATTTAAATGGTGAGAAATTACAATATGCTATTGTGCAGCGTGACCTGGAGGTCCTTGTGCTTGAATCACAAAACTCAGTCTACAGGTGCAGCAGGTGATCAAGAAGGGGAATGGAATGTTGGCCTTTATAGTGAGGGGGATAGAATATAAAAAACAGGGAGGTCTTACTGCAGTTGTACAAGGTACTGGTGAGGCCACAACTAGAGTACTGTGTGCAATTTTGGTCCCCTTATTTGCAAAAGGATATATTGGCCTTGGAGGAAATGCAGAGAATGTTCACCCAGGTTGATACTGGAGATGAGGAGGTTAGCTTATGAGGAGAGATTGAGTAAATTGGGCCTGTACTCATTGGAGTTTAGAAGGCTGAGGGATAATCTTATAGAGATATAAGATAATGAAGGGGCTAGTTAGGATGGAAGCAGAGAGATTCTTTCCACTTAGAAAGGAAACAAGAACTAGAGGACACAGCCTCAAAATAAAGGGGAGTCAGTTTAGAACAGAATTGAGGAGGAAGTTCTCTCAGAAAGTAGTGAATCTCTGGAATTCTCTGCCCATTGAAGCAGTGGAGGCTACATTGTTGAATATGTTTAAATCACAAGTAGATAGATTTCTAATCGATAAGGAATTAAGGGTTATGGGGAGCAGGCGGGTAAGTGGAACTGAACCACTTTCAGATCAGCCATGATCTTATTGTATGGCGGGGCAGGTTCGAGGAGCTAGATGGTCTACTCCTGCTCCTATTTCTTATGTTTTTATGATTTACTAAAGCATACAGCTTGGTTTGGCATGTTTCAGATAAGTTGTTTTCAAGGATGTATTATAATGAAGAGACAGGGAATTAGTGATGATTCAAAGAGGCCTAACAGTAACTGCAATAGGGAAGTGTGCCAAGCTGATCATAAGAATCTAATTTACTCTCTTGTGACTAAAATAAAAACATTACTGTCTCCAAACATTTCCTGAAAGCAGTTTAAAATTAAAATCATGAAAACACAGAAATATTCAGATGTATCATTATATTCAGATCAGGACAACATTTTATTTGCACAATTTGCATCAACCCTGATATCAATATAGGGAGATATTTATAATATTACCTTGAACAACACAGATTTATGCAAAGTTAAATAAGTAGTTAAATGTGTTTCTATTCTTCTTCAAACATTTAGTTCCAAAATGGCAGACAGAGCAGCCGTACCATTGCTGTACAAAGAGCTGTGTGTCGCAAAAATAAATTAAAATGTTATTCATAGTGAGTGCGCCACATTAAAGGGGATTTGCCTACTCCCAATTTTCTACACTACTGTGTAAATTGCGTGTTGTTTCTGATGTGAGGGAGTAAAATGACTTGACTGTTGTTAAGCTGTGTCTGTGCTTTCGTGTTAACCCTTTTTAACAGCAACAAAAGAGAAATAGAAATTCTAAACTCTTGCCACAAGTATGAACCAAGTTATTACATGAAAAATGAACAAAAATCCACATTTTGCCCTTTTGGGATCAATAAATACAATTTTCTTTGATCGACTGCACAATAAAAGGAACAAAATCAAAGGCAGTAGTAGAACAGTGGTTTGCACCTTCGAATCTTAACACACTCTCACCCCTAGGCTGAATTCCAAATCACATCTGTGCTGCCAGGCAATGATGATAAGTTGGGGCACATCCTCTACCCACAGGAATAGGCAGAATATTTGAAGATGAGCTTGTCTGGGCTTCCCTTACATTCCTTCCAACTTGTGGCTCTAAGAAGGAATTTGGCAGTTCGAAGTCTGCAGCTTGTCATATTCTCACCCTCTTAACTAAGAAGGTTGTATGGTACAGGGAGAACCCAAAATAGGAAAACAGAACAAGCTAAAAGCTCTAAAATTGACTGAGTGTCCTAAAATCTTAAAGAAAATTGTTTCAAGTGATTCAAATGTGGTCAGGCTTTTAATTTTACATCATTCTAAAATCTTTAGTAGTCAAGATAATTTCACATCAAACCATTTCAAGTTAACGTTTGCTAATTGGTGTTGAACATTGCCATAATTGTATAATTATACAGCTCAAACATTCCATATTTTTCATTCTCTTTATTCCTCAAATTTTCTTTCTGATTGTTCAAAATGATTATCTATGTTGCTCCACCAATTCAATTCAACCATATCAATGATTATATTGTCTGTAGATTTATTTTAAATATATTATAGAATTGCCATTGCCTGTAATATTTAACAACCTACAGGTTTTACATGTTGAACTGGTCTATCTGCAACTCTTTATCTTTGACACCTTCACTTTAATATAAGGATGAAATGACAGGTGCTGAGAATTATTCTCTCTGCTTTCAGTTAAGATGGTGAGAAAACCTCCTAAAATTCTGCTCACAATAAGTTCTAATTAAAATAGGACTATTTGCTTTGTAAGATTATCTGAACACACTGCTAATAAAATGTCTCCACATTCAACTTGTCCTCACCATCTGCAATAATGGCTGCATTCTAATGTAAATTGGAATCTGAGAGTTCTTCTGTGATATTGTAATGATGTGAACTCAGCATTCAGCTATGAGGAGTGCTGAGTGTTCCTCCAGCCAGTGAGTATAGTATCAAGAATACCTTGGCAGATGTGAGCATTCTAGTGCAAAAAGATCATCCAAAAAAACACAGTGGGGTTTCCAGAAGACCCTTTCAAATTCAGCTTTTTTTAAGTTTATTTAAGAGCGTCACAAACAGGCTTACATTAACACTGCAATAAAGCTACTGTGAAAACCCACACAAAAAGCGCCTATTTGGGTACACTGAGGGAGAATTTAGCATGGCCAATCCACCTAACCACCACATCGTTCAGATTGTGGGAGGAAACCAGGCACCTGGAAGAAACTCACACAGATACAGGGAGAATGTGCAGACTCCACAAAGACAGTGACCCAAGCCAAGAATTGAATGCAAATCCCTGGCACTGTGAGGCAACAGTGCTAACCACTGTGCCACCCAGATCACCTGGGAGCAGACAAGATACCAATGAGCATACCTACAGCATTATTTTATAAACGGAATGTAAACAAGATTACAGACAACCCTGGTATATATGCAACTCTCTGACATAGGCAAGGCAGTCTGATGCAAGTAGAATATCCTGGTATGTATACACATTTCATTCTATTGCACACAAGGCATCCTGACATCTGCCTAGCATATAGACATCATTATAATCTGCTCTGTTGACTCTTGTAAAAAAGTGTTCTCAATGTATGTTGTGATTTGTTTGTTAAATGGCAAGTGATGTTTTAAAAAGACACTCGTCCATTTTGAATCAATACTTCAAATTCTGGTGATTAGCAGAAAACTGGGGTGATGAAGCTGATGGCAGTTACTGATACATTCATTTTTTGATTAGGAGCCGTATTATCTTCTCAATAAGCCAGAAAGTTGAAAGAAGACATGAAACAGCATTTGATGTTCCTTCTGATCTTTTCACTACACAGTAGCTTATCACTGTGTCAGGAAGACGATGAGTTTGATCAATGCAAAACACAGAGATAGTAGGAAGCTATAGTATGATCATTGATCTGTTAAAAAAGATTCAACTTCAAAATATCAGCCCAAAATGCTTCGCTATTTTTATCCCTTTTCTTTGTTAAGCTGTTGAAATAAAGGACTGGTGTTTAGCAAAATGATTAATGGTACACTTTGACTGAATGGAAACTGTAACTTATAGAATTAATAAAATAAATAATAAGCACAAGCATGTTAATAACTTGTTGACAATCAGCCTGACTATCTTCACATACATTGTAGTTGCTTTTAAGTCAAAAGCAAAATTTTTCTTGTTACATTCTCCACCTCATTATCAAACATCCATTAACATGTGCAGCTTGTTATAAAAATGTAGGATCCTCAGACACCATCTGCTGAAGAGTCAACTGCAATAAGGATTTCATATAATATTTCAAAGTTCCTGCAGTCCATTGTGACCCTAATGATATTTTATGTTCCTGAGTTCTAAATACATGTAAAAGATCTGGAATTATACAGCACAAATAGAAGCCATTCCACCCATTATGCCGACTACAACTTTTTGAAAAAGCTGTCTAATTAGAACATAGAACATAGAACATTACAGCGCAGAACAGGCCCTTCGGCCTTCGATGTTGCGCCGACCAATTATGAAAAAAGCAATGACCCTCCAAACTAAACCATTCCCTTCTCTTCCATAAACTTATCAACTAACCTCTTAAACGCCACCAAACTTGGCGCATCTACAACTGCTGCAGGCAGGGCATTCCACTCCCTAACCACCCTCTGGGTAAAGAACCTACCTCTGATATCCGTCCTATAACTATCACCCCTTAATTTAAAGCTGTGTCCCCTCGTGCTAGCTTTCTCCATCCTAGGAAAAAGGCTATCACTGTCCACCCTATCTAAACCTCTAATCATCTTATATGTTTCGATAAGGTCTCCTCTTAGCCGCCTCCTTTCTAACGAAAACAACCTCAAATCCCTCAGCCTCTCCTCATAAGACCTGCCCTCCATACCAGGCAACATCCTGGTAAACCTCCTCTGTACCCTCTCCAATGCCTCCACATCTTTCTTATAATATGGGGACCAGAACTGCACACAATACTCCAAGTGCGGCCGCACAAGAGTTTTGTACAGTTGCAACATGACGTTGCAGCTCCGAAATTCAATCCCCCTACCAATAAAAGCTGTATGCCTTCTTAACAACCTTATCGACTTGACTGCCTACTTTCAGGGATCTATGCACAAATACACCAAGATCCCTCTGTTCATCAACACTATTAAGAATCCAGTAATTGATTTTACTTCTGCTCTTTCCCCAATCCCTGCAAAACTTACCTTTCAAATATATATTGAATTCCTTTTATTTGGCTTTGCACCCTCATCCCTTTTGCCAAATAATCTCACCTGCCTTCCATTTTAATCACAAATCTTTTTTATGTTTGCTCCTTTCCTGCACCCATACCTTTTTACTGTTTAAAACCTATTATATCTATTGTTGCTCTGGGGGAGAGGTGGAGGAAGGAAAAAGAGAGAGAGAGCGTGAGACAGTCTGTAAGGTTATCATCCTGGCTCTTCACTATCTCCTAACAACAATGTCCCCATGAATCTGGATTCTGGCAACCCGACACCATCACTGGTAACATGTGTCGCTTCGATGGACTGCCTACTACACCTTTGCCATAGTGGGCACAGAAGGATGAAAGTGGCTGCAGGGAGGTCGCAAGGAGGGAATCCTTGAAGCATGGATCTGTGTGCACTGGCTTCTAGGAATAGCTTGCAGTTCAGATGGATGGTTGAGAAGCATTGTTATGACCTTCATGTATTGAGGTCATCATAACTTAAACTGCAGAGTTCACGCAGTGTGAGGTACCATGTTAACACCTGCCAAGCTCCCTTGATTAGGGCAACACCTGCCAGACCTGGTGCTTGTTACTATTAGTGGGCCCTGGAATGGAATATCAGTGGTCAGCCCCACAGCCTGTCCAGCAGATAGATGGCAGGGTAACCAGGTGACATTAGTGAGGTTGGGGTTTGACCTCATATGAAATTCATTGGAGTCATTCAGCGACCAAGAGGAATGCATGCAACACAAACCCTAAGCCAGCAGTGATGCTCAACTTGAGAACCACCAGAGCGGCAGAAACTCCTGCAAATCCTTGCATCCGTGCAAGGCCCCCACCCCATCCTGCATCATGGCAGCAACTGCTGCTGGTGTTGACATTGGTGCTGAAGAGTACTCACCCCTTCACAGTCATTCACCACTACTGCGCCTAAGTCACACTTTTAAAGAGCAGTACTAATCGGCACTGGTGTGACATCACACTGGAGACATGGGAAGCATGCAGAAGGGTGGGACGTGTATGATGAACTCACTAATGATAATGAAATCCAGTTAATCTTATGCTAACAAAATAAGATTCACACTCTTTCTGGGAACAAAGTGGTTTGCAAGAAAAACGGGAAGATAGTAAACTGACATCGGATGCAAATTGGACTTTTGCTTTGCACACTTTCTCAGCACACCACACTGATTGCCACTTTTTTTTTTGAAAAAGTGACTAAGGAGGTGGATAGTGGTAAGGCGGTTGATGTGGTATATATGGACTTTAGTAAGGCGTTTGATAAGGTGGCCCATGGAAGACTTCTGCAGAAAATGCAGATGTATGGGATAGAGGGTGATTTAGCTAATTGGGTTAGGAATTGGCTAGCAGATAGAAGACAGAGGGTGGTGGTTGATGGGAGATATTCATCGTGGAGTTCGGTGACAAGTGGTGTACCTCAGGGGTCTGTTTTGGGGCCCCTGCTGTTTGTAATTTTTATAAATGATCTGGATGAGGGTATTGAGGGATGGATTAGTAAATTTGCAGATGACACTAAAGTCGGTGGAGTGGTAGATAGTGAAGAGGGGTGTTATAGTTTGCAGAGGGACTTGGACAAGTTGCAGAGCTGGGCCGAGAGGTGGCAAATGGAGTTTAATGTGGAAAAGTGTGAGGTAATGCACTATGGCAGAAATAATAAATGTGTAGAGTATAGGGCAAATGGTAGGATTCTTAGTAGTCTAGATGAACAGAGGGATCTTGGTGTGTATGTGCATAGATCCCTGAAAGTAGGCAGTCAGGTCGAGAAGGTTGTTAGGAAGGCATATGGAGTCTTGGCTTTTATTGGTAGAGGGATTGAATTTCGGAGCCGCAACGTCATGTTGCAACTGTACAAAACTCTAGTGCGGCCGCACTTGGAGTATTGTGTGCAGTTCTGGTCCCCACATTATAAGAAAGATGTGGAGGCATTGGAGAGGGTACAGAGGAGGTTTACCAGGATGTTGCCTGGTATGGAGGGCAGGTCTTATGAAGAGAGGCTGAGGGATTTGAGGTTGTTTTCGTTAGAAAGGAGGAGGCTAAGAGGGGACCTTATCGAAACATATAAGATGATTAGAGGTTTAGATAGGGTGGACAGTGATAGCCTTTTTCCTAGGATGGAAAAAGCTAGCACGAGGGGACACAGCTTTAAATTAAGGGGTGATAGTTATAGGACGGATATCAGAGGCAGGTTCTTTACCCAAAGGGTGGTTCGGGAGTGGAATGCCCTGCCTGCAGCGGTTGTAGATGCGCCAAGTTTGGTGGCGTTTAAGAGGTTAGTTGATAAGTATATGGAAGAGAAGGGAACGGTTTAGTTTGGAGGGGCATTGCTTTTTATATTGGTCGGCGCAACATCGAAGGCCAAAGGGCCTGTTCTGTGCTGTAATGTTCTATGTTCTATGTTCTATGTTCTACTTGCAGCAAAGTGATAAAATGCCACCTAAGTCATCGTAATTCCATGAAACTAATCTTAAACCTTTGCAGAAACAATCAGGTCTCATGTCAACATGCTTTACAGTCAATACAAATTCAAACAATTTGGTTAAAGTTTATAAAAAGAAGTGAAATACTCTAGAATCTACCTGGCAATAAATGTTAAAAGCTGCATACCCATTTAAGATTTCATGAATTATAGGAAATCCGGAAGTCATAAGTTTTCATTCTGTCCAAACGTGCTGTAGGCTGAATTAAATAAATAAATACATATCTTGGATTCTCCAAAACATAACAAAGGAGGAAGTTAAAATTATACGCACAAGTAACATATCACCAAGTTACTTGTCACTGGGTGTAAAAGATACCTTTGAAACTGCATAAGAATGTGAAAAAACAAAGCAGTAAAAATAAAGCTTGATTAATGCCCAAGGTCCACAGGTCACATTTGTATTAAAGGATCACATTGCAGACACAGAGTGCAATTTTCCAACTTTTGACTAAGTGTCAACTCAGACAGGAAAAGCAATCTGTAGCCAGTCAGCTCAAATGCTGGCTTTACCCTTCATATGCTTTGACACTTTGTCAAATCCTAATGGCAGGTATAACAAAGAACAAAGAGAACAAAGAACAAAACAGCACAGGAAACAGGCCCTTCGGCCCAACGAGCCTGCGCCGCCACCCTGATGTTCACACCTCTACCCGCGATCCCTGTCCATGTTTGTAGATCTATGGATTAAAAATCAAATTTGAGACAAGTTAGGGAGAATTTGTTTTGCCAATTAGCCTAAGAGCACATCTTTGGGATGTGGGAGGAAACCGGAGCACCTACAGAAAACCCACGCAAGCACGGGGAGAATGCGCAAACTCCCACAGACAGGCCCAAATCCATGTATCTGTACGGCACAGCGATAGTCACTGAGCTGTCGTGTTGTGCATCAAATGGTCCAGGTCAAGCATACACTAACGATGTGAAGCACTAGGATACTCTCGAAAAAAATCCAAGACCAGCCCTCTCATGACCCATTGCATGTATGCCCCTTGTTAGACAACAAGGTGGACCAAAGCACCTGTAGGATAAAAACAAGTATATCAATATCATCATCTATTTACACACTTCCCAGGGACTCCCAAGGCTCATGATCCCTATTTTAAATCAGTTTTTGATACCCCTCCATTCCCATTCTGTTCATGTGCCCATCTAAGTATTTCTTAGATAACTCCAGAGTACCTGCCTCCACCATTTTACTTGGCAGCGCATTCCATACCCCCACCACTCTCTGTGTGAAAAAACTCCCTCTAGCATCCAAATTATACCTTACCCCTCTCACCCTAAGCCCATGACCCCTCGTGCTATTCGAGTCCATCCTAGGAAAAAGCTTAACCCTGTTTACTCTATCTATACCCCTCATAATCTTGTACACCTCTATTAGATCTCCTCTAAGTCTATGTCTTTCTAAGGAAAACAGTCCCAATTTGCCTAACCTCTCCTCGTAACTCAGACCTTCTATACCAGGCAGCATCCTGGTAAACCTCCTCTGCACTCTCTCCACAGTCTCCACGTCCTTCCGGTATTAAGGCGACCAGAACTGGATGCAGTATTCCTAATGAGGTCTAACCAACGTTTTATACAACTGCAACATTAAAGGCCAGCTCTTGTACTCTATACCTCTTCCTAAAAAGGCTAGCATACCATTTGTTTTCTTCACAGCCTTCTCCACTTGCTCTGCCACCTTCAGAGACATGTTCACCTGCACCCTCAGTCCTTCTGCGTTTCTATACTCTTAATAGGTCTTTATCATATACCTCCCACCTACATTCTTTCTCCCAAAATGCATCACCTCGCATTTATCAGGGTTGAATTCCATCTGCCATCTATCTGCCCAAGCTACCAGCCTATCTATGTCCTGCTGCATCGCCTGACAATGCTCCTCACTATCCGCAAGTCCAGCCGTCTTTGTATCGTCTGCAAACTTGCTGATCACTCCACTTACTCCCTCTTCCAAGTCATTTATATATATTACAAATAGAAGAGGTCCCAGTACTGAGCCCTGCGGCACACCACTAGTGACCGACCTCCAGCTAGAAAAACACCCTTCCACTATTATTCTCTGTCTCCTTATCCATCTAGCTACCTGTCCTTGTATCCCAGTAGTCTTGACCTTTTCAACTAACCTCCCATGAGGGACTTTGTCAAATGACTTACTAAAATCCATATAGGCGACATCAATGGCTCGTCCTTCGTCCACCGTTTTTGTCACCTCCTCAAAAAATTCTACTAGATTTGTAAGGCACGACCTCCCCTTAACAAATCCATGCTGTGTATCCCTAATCAGAGTGCAAGCCTTGACTGTCCAGCCTTTTCTCATAAGAAAATTTCCCATTTTATGGTCCTTGGTGTGGTAAATGTTGTCTGTATTATTTCCAACATAGTTGAATGATCCCATAAATACTATATGGTATTCGAGATGTAGTCTCACTAGTGCCCTGTATAACTCAAGCATTGCCTTCCTATTTCTATAGTAAATTATCCTTACAATAAACAATAACATTATATTAATTTTGCTAATTATTTACTGTATCTACATATTTTTGTGATTCAAGCACTGGGACACTCAGATCCCTCTGCATCTCTGACTTCTGCATTCTTTCATCATTTAGATAGTTTGCTTCTTTTTTATTCTTCCTGCCCAAAAGAGCAAATACACATTTTCCCACATTATGACAGATGTTAAGCCAACTGGGCTGTAATTTCCTACTTTCTATCTCTCTCCCTTTTTTAATAAAGGAGTTACAATAACTATTTTGCAATCTAATGGAACCTTCTCTGAATCTAGTAAATTTTATATTTTTAATATAAAAATCATGTACAAAAATCAAAATAACATGAGGGAACTAAAAGATAGGATTAAAAGAATGAGATAAGTAATCTAAAGAAACATTTTTTATAATTATAATAATGTTTAACATTTTTATCTTGAACAATAAACAAAATCTGAAAAACTGAACCTTCATGTTTGTAAATGTAAATTTTCAGGACCAGAGTGTTTTTTGGCAGCAATTAAGATTTATCATGCCATTAAAAATTAATTTATACCTGAATGGAGCAACAGTAACTGGCATATTTAGTGCATAAGTATTGCAACTTCATGCTCTACATACGTTTTAATGCTGAATTTCTTGGCAAGGTCTGATGTAGTGAAGCCTTTAGACAACTACTTCAGAATCACCATGTTTAATTGCACATATACCATCCCCTGAAGTTGCTGTCTGATTTTCTTCATAATAATTGTCAGTTCTTCGCCTCACCTTTATTCCTAGGGGAACACCCAAGCTCTTTTGCATTGAAACTAAAGAGGAGACAAGAACCACAGCAGAAATACCAACATGGTTGACCCTATTCCCAAAATAATCAGCAGCATCAGACCTTTACACCGGTGAATTTGGCACTTTGTCATCAAACAACAATCATATTAGAATATATAATGATGATGGCATTGGTAAAATACAGTTACATACTATTGCAAAGGAATAATGCACCTTATAACAATTAATAGTCATGTCAGAGAAAACAAACAGAAATAAATCAAAATAAATTTAGATTCATCCTAACAAATTATGTAGCCTTTCTACTTAGGTTATAACAGTAAAGATTACACTGTTGATTATGCATGATCCTACATGTATCCAATCTGATAAGACTTCAATTAAAATGGCCTTTATGATCTTGGTGTTATTCTGCTCTAGTTTAAACATCAAAGCGGAAATGAAGAAGTATTTTCAGTGTTACTTGTCACCAAGCACAATATTTTAATATATTTCATCCCTGTGTTGCATTTGCCAACCTGAAGATTATTAATATCACTTTTGATGCTGTGGATGAATGCACAAAAGCTTATTGTTGGCAACTAATCATTATTTTATATTCAGATCAATCATAATTATCATACAACTGGGAGACAGTACACAAAGGAATTTCCTTACAAACCATAAGCTTTTGTGTTGAAAATTGTGTTTTGCCCCAGAACTGGTTAAAAGACAATTTTGGAATACTGTCTTCCATGACAGAAACATTGAGTCAATTCATAAATATCGCAGTTGGGGTGAGGTTCAGAAATGTTTCTCTTTTTGGTTTAAAGAGATGACAGCAGTTGTTGCTTCTCATGGTTTACACTGTTAAAATTATCCCACAATTTTTTTTAGTTCTAACATATAACAATTTTCCATTGTACTTAAGTATTTACTCTCAATAATTGCAGTTAAGCTTTATGAATTACATCTAATGGCTACCTTCAAATAAAATCAGACCTGAATAATTAATACAATGTTGTGAGTGCTAATTATACAGTATTACAGATATTTTTAGCTAGTCTTTGAATGAGATCTTTTTCGTCAGAATCTCATCTCCATTTTTTTCAACCTCTTTTGAGATGGTTGGCAGCAAAATCTCTGACAATCCTATCACAGAAGCTAACAAAACTTGCTATTGCTATACTTCAGATGAAGAAAAATTGTTACTTTCCAAACAGATAAGGAATATAAAAGATGTAAAGTAATTGTGATATTTTGCGAACATGATAATACAATGCTAATGTGGTTCAGCAAAGGACAAATTGGATTGTGTGAAAGGAAATATGAAAGCAGGAATGCTAATAGTAGGGGAATATGAACACTGTCACCTGGGATAAATAAGGTACATGTCAAAGCTTGAAACTGTGCCTTAACGATGATAGATGTTCTCTTTCAATTCAAAAGATTCCTCTAACAGAAAGTGGACATTAAATAGGAAGGAATAATGTAAATCTATCAATTTTCTGAGTATTGCAAAAGCCTATGAAATGATAGAATGGAGTGTACAAGAAAATATGTGCCTGGAAAACACAAATGCTCTGTTTCTATTGTATCTGTTCATTCCCGAAAAAAGCCAAAACTTAACCATTAACTCTTCGTATGCCACCTGAGCAATTACTTGCTAATTGAAATGTGCATTTTGGGCATAATTTTCCAGTCCTGCCAGCAGTGGGATCTGTGGCAGGAGGAGAGAAAAATTCGGAGGGAGGTCAAAAGTCAGATCAGAAATGTCCCTTCAGCACTTCAAGAAGACTAATGGCAGGTCAGATTTCCTGCTAATCCATGTCAGGAACTTCATTTGCATACTTCAGTATGTCATCACTATTCATTAAAACATAAGTTACCTGAGTCACGTTTTCCCTCCTAGTTATGAGCATGCCAGTGGGAAATTAAACTAGTCTGATTCACAGATAGATGGATATCAATGGCATGCACTTGAGCAATTTCATCTCACCTATGATTGAATGTATACATTTAAAGCCTATTTGTAACAGTGCTGCTCTGAGTTATCAATGATACCAATGCCACACATATTTAGGCTTGTCAAGAGATTCAGTGGCTCATATCTGTGTTAGGCCTGACCTATGGAGGTAGCTAGGTGGCCATCTCATAGCAGGTGCTGTGGGTATGTAGCTGGGTTCCTTACAGTGGGTGTGTGACTGGGTTCCTCACAGCAGGTGCTGCGGGTGCTGTGGCTCCTCACAGTGGGTGCTGAGGGTGGGCTCCTCACAGTGAGTGCTGTGGGTGTGCTCCTCACAACGGATGTTGTGTTTGGTCTCCTCACAATGGATGTCGTGGCTGGATTCCTCACAGTGGCTGCTATGGGTATGTGACTAGATTCTTCACATTGAGTGCTGTGGATGCATGACTAGGCTCCTCAAAGTGGGTGCTGTGGGTGTGTGACTGTGCTCTTCACAATGGGTGCTGTGATTGGATCCCTCATGGTGGGTGCTGTGGGTGTGTGACTGGGCTCTTCACAGTGGATGCTACAGATGTGTGACTGGGTTCCTCATAGTGAATGCTGTGGCTGGGCTCCTCACAATGAGTCTGTGGATTTGTGGCTGGGCTTTTCACAGTGGATGCAGTGGGTGCTGTGGTGGTCTTCTCAAAGTGGGTGGTATGGATTTGTGGCAGGGCTCCTCATAATGGGTACTACACTTCTTTGGAATGCCAGCACTCAGCATTCATTATGAATCTCAGGTAGGGCTGAAATCTACCAATAGAAACCAGAGTGTGATAGTTGACAGAATCATGAGGGCGAAGGGTAGAAGGGAAATTTGGTTTATGGTGGGGGAGAAAGATGGCCAACAGAGGGAAGACTATAGATGGGGAATCTGGAGCCAAACATGGAAGGGTAGATATAGCATGGGTGTTGATGGATTTTGCATGATATGTGTAGGAGTGGGTTGGTGCAGACGCAGAGCACTAGGAAGAACCAGAGGCTGAGAAGATGAGGCCCATCCAATGGAAGCCAAGGATATACCAAAGACACCTTTCCTATTTGGGGATGAACTAAAGAAAATGCCACACACATTTATTCTTATCAAGAGATTTAGTGGCTCATACTTACTACATTTTGTGGAGGGATCTAATGTCACGTGGATTAGGAGGCTATTCTCTGCCAGTGCCCCTGAGCCAAACTCAATGTTTTTGTGAGCAGCTCCTTTCAGGGATCCAATGTGACTTATATGGTCTCTCTCAGTGTTCACACGTAGCTAAATAAAGAAGGTGATGATTGCCCTCTGCAGTAAGATTCATGAGTACATAAAGTTTACAATGGATGAAGATAGGATTTGCAGTGATCTCAGATTTCCCTAGGTTGCACACATGTGGATGAGAGCAGCATGGCAGTAGTCCTTGATCCTTATTAACAGGTAAAGTTACTTGGGTCCACTCCTGCACCTTTATCCCTTAACTGCTCTGTGATCATCAAAAGCACAACTTGCATGTTTCTGCAGCTCCCACAACTAATACAGCCTGAGTCACTCCCAGCTGCCTCAGATATTTAAAGGGCCATGGCACTTATGAGATTAGCTGTTGGGTGATAAGTGGTACCTGCTGAAGAAATCGCTCATGTCATTCTTAAAGTGCCTTAGAGGAGAGATACAACATGGCACACTGTGCAATGAGATCCATCAATGAGCAGACCATTGACATCCCAATGTGATTCGATGTTTTGACTGAGGGTCTGCAATACTCTCCAAGGGAGTTTCCTGCATCATTTTAGTTTGCTGCACTCTGCACAATCTGGCTCTTCAAAGAGATCACTTGTTTCAGAAAAACGTGGTGGAGACTGAGAACTCTTCAGATGATGGAATCCTGGAACTTGAAGAAGGGGATGAAGGTCAGCTTTTATGTGATTATGCCCTGAAATGGCACAAAGTGGACTACATGCCCGTGACACACTGATATTTACAAAGTTCCAAGAGGAGTAAAGTCCAGGCAAAGGGAACTGGCCACATTTCTCCTACTACTTAGTGCAATGTCATTGCTCAGAAAGTCCTTTACAAGGCCTGCATTAAGCCTTGGACCTGCAACCCTGACTCAATCTATGGAAAGGCCAGTAGCCAAACTACATGTAGCCATAGTGGAAAGTGCAAGGCAGCATACCATCCCTGCCTCAGCTGCATATTACGCTGTCATGATCAACTTAATGAGCCATTTCTTGCAGCCGTGGAGACTCTTGGTTGAACAGACTATCATGATTGCAGATCTTGTGCTTTTACTTAAACTATGAAACAGCTAATTATTGATGAAACAACATTACTTGTAACTGTCCAAGGCATAGAAGCAAAGACTCATCCCTCTCAATGTCCTTGCATGCTTCCTCATCTCTTATCCATCACCACTTGTACTCATCCTTATGCAATGCCATGCCTCTCCCTCATCATTATGCTCAGCAAATGATATCTATTCATCAGGTAAGCACCCACAATTATTCTCATTGAAAGGTCTCAACTTCCTCTCTTTGCAGGAGAAGAGAGTACAAGGGATAGTCAGAGAACCAGAGACCACAACAAATTTCACAGTTAATAGTGGAACAGGCATTAGAAGTAAGTGGAATTTCCATGTCATTGGCCATTGGAAATGGAAAGTTGGGAGCCTCTCAATTACTTAATGATAGAATTCAATATCAAACAACCATATGGTATACACCCTCATTCAGGATGACTTGATGTTGACAGTGAGTGAAATATGATCATGTGCACAATGATAACTTCAAACATACTAACATTGACAATATTTATTCATGTTTGATATCTCCCACAGAACCTTGTGCATTCAAAGGTAACAGCTGAGTTGCCAAAGATGAGGATGACTTCTCAGAGAAAATCACTTCACTGAGTGAGTACAATCACAAGACTCATGCAGATTGTGCATTAGTTCAAATATTCAAATTTTGGAGTGTCCAGGAAGACAGGGGAGTTGGATTTTGATTCCCACATCACCGTTAATCCACTGGTGAGTTGGATACCCCAAGCTTGGGTCAACTGCAAGCATATGCTGTACCTTGGGGATCATGGATGAAAAGGATACTTTCACAACAGCACCAGAGAATGTTTAATTCACTGGCAGGCTATGCAACCTCACTGATAGAGAGATTAAAGGAGTCTGGCTCCTCACAATTATTTGCATTACTGTTTATGTCCATGGAAGGAGTGGCCACCTGCATTGACCATCAAAATCACAATCTTATGAGTTATTGAAGGTGTTCACCAATAGTGTTCCCAATCTGAATACCATTTCAAATAGCCTTGACCATTCACCATCCCAATATTCTGCAGCAAAGTATTTTACAGCTCATTGACTGGCAAGGTTATGGCAAGGATAATGGTGAAAGGGATCATGGGTAGAAGTGGGAATATCGAGGGGGCAGCGCGGGCTCGTTGGGCCGAAGGGCCTGTTTCCCATTCTGTTTTGTTCTTTGTTCTTTGTTCTTTGTTCTTTCATCTTTGAAAGGGGACAAGAATGTAGGATTCAACTCAGTTCCACTTTTTATCTGCTCTACCTCTCAGTCAATACCTCAATCAATATCTCATGCCAAGTCTGCCTCTGCATAGATATAGGCAGAGTAGACTTTACCATTGCCATCACAGAAGCCAAAACAAGCAAGCAGAATGGGATAATAAAGATTTGTGGTCACGCATATGCTCATGGATATGTAGCACATTATTAGAAGGAAAAGTTTCAGTTGTATATACGAAGCTCATAAATATAACTCTTTTTCATCTTCTCTAAAGCATTTTTGCTTGCTGGCTGGGCAAGTAACCTTCACAGTTATGTGATGGTGAACAGTAACTTTTGAATTGATGGCAACCAATAGGAGCTGTTAAATGGACTGTTTCATCTTCGTGTCACAGGTTAGAGTGCAAAATGTCATCCCAACCCTTCACCCACCACGCCCGCTCCATCCCAAGGTAGCAAAAGTGGTTTTTGAATGTGCTTGCCAGATATGCATATTGGTGGACCTTGTGAGCCTCACAATAATGAGGGCATTCTGAGCATCCCAGACAGCAATTTGTTATTCACATCATCCTTAGTTTTCTCTTCTTTCACCTCAGAATCATCCAATGACATTCTGTGTTCCACACCTTGTTCCTCTTGCATATCCAAAGTTTTCTTTGTGCATTGATGTGCAGAAGGCAGCACATCACAACCATTGAGTAGATTTTGGCTGGTGTGGACTGAAGATCACCTCCATATTTTATCCATGCACCTGAAGCATAACTTCACAATGCTGATGGTTTGTTTAGTAGCATATCTGATGATCAATGGCCTTCATTGTCACAGTCCTGGTCCTTTTGCCTCATGTTTCTGAAAGGTGAAATTAGCAACGCTTTTGGCAGAAATCCCTTGACTTTGAATAACCAATTGATCAGTCAGCAAAAGGAACAGGGAGGGTGGACAGGGAGAATGATACATCACTGAGGCTGCCTAGAAATAGAAAAAATAGGAAATAGGAACAGGAATAAGCCACTTGATTCCTCAAATCTGCTGTTCAATAAGGTCATGGCTATTCCTTACCTTCCCGTATTATCCCCATATCTCCTAATTCCATTAATATTCAAAAATCAAAAATCTATTGATTCTTGTCATAGCTATGTTCAATAACTAAGCATCCACAATTCTTTGAAATAAAGAATCCCAAAGATACACAACCCTATGAACGAAAAAAATTCATCTCATCTCAGTCCTAAATGACCAACCCTTTTTTTCTGAGATTGTAACCCCTCAGATTGACTTAATTTCACCATTTCCACTTCCCAGGAAATGGGCAGTAGATTTGGAGGAGGGAACTGAAAAGATCAGCTGGTACTGTGAGGCACCATATTCCTTGCAGTTCCACAGGTATTTAACTCGCGTTAGGAAGGTGGCATGTAACCTTTCTCCCACCTTTAGGCTAGCTGAGATCCTTACGTTGTCAATTAATTGCCACTCAAGGGGGCATGGGAGGGGTCACATGAAGTGTTGAGATCACTTGGTGAACTCTGGTTTGTTGCAGGGGTGGGGAAAATCCCCTTATTCAGGCATCCTTGCCCAAAGGATGCCCACTTCCCATGGTACTACCAATCCCCTGGTATTCTCCCAGGGGTCGTCCCAATCTTTGCTCACCAGCCCTTCACCAGGATATGCCAGAGAAAGCTCCCCATTTATTTTCTACTCAAGCTACAGTGACAATCAGCACTGGCGACTGCCTAGAGTTCCAGTAATAGCCATCAATGCTGGTGGCACTGGCAGAACTGGAGAACTGCTAACCATTTATAAAAGCAATTTAATGTGGATGCTGGGATCTGAAACCAAAAGAGAAAATGCTGGAAAATGTCAGTAGGTCTGGCAGCATCTGTAAGGAAAGAAAAGAGCTGACATTTCAAGTCCAGGCAACCCTTTGTCAAAGCTGGTCTGTCAGGTCCTAAGGACTTATCGACTTTTAATCCCATTAATTTGTCTAGTAGTTTTGCTTGAGTATTGCTGAAAAAAATCGTGCTTTTGCAGCTTTTCGTCATGTGCACATTAGGACAGATACACAAAAATCTATATCTCTATCTATCGCTATCCATCCCAAGGGATGATGATGGTTTCCTTCATTTCGTTTATTTTCTGATAGTTCTGTTTTGGGGTTTTGATGTGTGTGTTCTGCTGTGGCTGTATAAACCGATCCTTGACAGGCACTGCTTTCCGCATACTTGGCAGGCGAGATCTGCTGTGGGTGTTGGAGCGGGAGTTTCACAGTGGCGTTTCCTATGTCGTTCTAGTGCTGCTCCTCTGTTCTTTTTTCCTATATCGTCGACGCTCTTTCTTGTGATGGTCCGCCACTGTGCACGGTCTAGGGCCTTTTCTTCCCATGTTGATGGGTCGATGTCAGCTTTTTGAGGCTCCTTTTCAGAGTGTCTTTGTATCGCAGCCGCTGACCTCCTTGTTTGCAGGTGCCACTAGACAGTTGGCCGTACATGATGTCCTTGGGCAGTCTTCCATCCTGCATTCTGACTACGTGTCCTGCCCAGCGCAATTGGGCAGACATCACCAGGGTTGAGACAGCTGGCATTTTAGCTCAGGAGAGAACTTCAGTATTAGTTATTTTATCTTTCCATGTAATTCTCATCAGAGAGCGTAAATGTCGTTGTTGAAGTTGGTCCAGCTGTCAAAAATGTCTTTGGTATGGACACCATGTCTCACAACCGTAGAGCAGTGCAGACATGACTACGGCTCTGTATACTTTGCACTTTGTGGCCATCTTGATGTTCTGTGACCAGACACGACTTTTTAGCTGTCCAAAGGCAAAACAAGCTTTATTTATTCGCGATTCAATCTCCATGTCCAAAGAGGCGGAGGATGTTATCATGCTGCCCAGGTACCAGAAGTTGGTTACTGAATTAAGACTTGTGTTATCGATGAGCACAGATCGTTCTTCACGATTTGATCCAGGAATTGGCTGGTGCAGAACCTCGGTCTTTTTAAGATTAATTGTTAATCCGAAGTTTTTAGCTGCACTGGCAAAGCGGTTGGTGATCGTTTGGAGATCTTCGAGAGTATGGGATACTAGGGCACAGTCATCAGCAAACTGAAGCTCTCGTACCACTAGGTCCCTTACTTTTGTTCTCGCCTTCAGTCTGGTGAGATTGAGAAGATCACCATCAGTCCTGGTTTGTAAGAAGACACCTGAATCTGATGACTCTAATCTGGCATCTTGGATAACAGCAGCATAGAATAATCCGAAGAGGACAGGAGCTAAAAAGCATCCCTGTTTAACGCCGTTTCTGATTGGGAATGGGTTGGAGAGCTCACCACATATGTGGATGCGACCCTCCATGCCTTCATGAAACTGGCATATAATTTTGCATAAATGTGGAGGGCAACCAAGTTTCTGTAGGAGTTTCCACAAGCCTTTTCTGTCCACAGTGTCGAACGCTTTCGTAAGGTCGATAAATGTAACATAGAGATTTTTTCGCTGTTCAACACATTTCTCTTGAAGCAGTCGTAATGAGAATACCATGTCGATTGTGCTGTGACCTGCTCTGAAACCACACTGGCTTTCGGGTAGAACTTTTTCACTAAGATGGGAGACTAAACATCGGAGGATAATCCTTGAAAGGTATTTTCCTGCAGTTGAGAGGAGAGAGATGCCACGATAATTATTGCAGTCCTTTTTGTCTCCTTTGGTTTTGTAGATGGCCATGATCGTTGCGTCCTTGAAGTCTTGTGGTATTTCGGCAGTTGCCCATAGCTTAGTGAAGAGGTCGTGCAGGCACGATGTTAGCACATTTCCTCCGTGTTGGTATATTTCGGCTGCAATGCCATCAGGTCCAGCTGCTTTGTTGGGTTTTTGTTCTTTGATGGCTTTGACCAGTTCATCACGGGTAGGTGGAGCGTCCAGCTCGAGTATGCAGGGTCGAGAATATATCCTATCAAGGGCTTCATCGGCGATGGTCCCTGGTCTATTTAATAATTCTTTAAAGTGCTCCTGCCATCTTTCCATATGCTCCTCCTTATTTGTAAGAATGGTTACGCCGTCTTTGCTCCGCAGCTGAGAGGTGGCTTGTTTTTTTGGGCCATATACAATTTTGATTGCTTCATAGAAGCTTCTCGAATCATTGCGGTTAGCGAAGCCTTGCAATTCATTGGCCTTTTTCTGCCACCATTCATCCTTCATAGTTCTGAGTTGCCTCTGTAAGACTGATTTCACATCCATATATGCATGTCTTATGCCTGCTGATTCTGGATGACTTAGGAAAGCTTGATGAGCTGCTCTCTTGTTCTGCAATAACTTTTGTACAGCATCGTCATTTTCATCAAACCAGTCTTGGTGTCTTCGTTTCGTTTTACCCAGGACGTCGTAAGCCGTTTTGTAGACTATTTTTTTGAATGCGTTCCAGTGCTCTGGAATGCTGATCGGTGGATTGTTGGCCAGTGAGCGTAGAGCAGTATCCATAGATGACCTCAAAGCGGTCACATGCTCATGATTTTTCAGTTTGGAAATGTTCAGCTTTCTTGGTGGCTTGGCAGAATTTAATCTGCACGGCGGTTTGACTGCTAGGCTTAACTTTGCCCAAACCATTTGATGGTCTGTCGAGCACTCAGCTCCGCGCACAAAAATACCAATATTAAAAAGAACAATAATTTATACTGCATGAGAAGTGATTGGTTTCATCACTAATGATGATTGAGCTGTCACAATGGAAAATGCACCAAAGAACAGTTAACTGCTAAGCTTTTGTTTAGATTAAAACTAGACAGGTTGTCTCTGATTTTTCAAGGCATTGTAATGGGGAACGAACCAGACAATAGTTGCCCCCAAGCTTTTATTTCATTGCAAAAGGCACAATGTTTTAGCACAATCTTTCTTTTACAAATGACAGGGCCTTGTGTGTGAACGTATGTGGCTTCTAAGAAGCAATTCAAACTCTATTTATGATTTGTCTATTAGGCAAATCTTATAGTGTGTTGAACTATAGGAACACTAACATGTATATTGACCAGAGAAGGAAGGCTTGCACTAGATAGTAGCAGGGAATCCATTGCCATGGCTAAATCTAATTTCTGCCTGGCCACCCTACTTATCCTCCAACGTCACCCCAAAGTCAGGAATTTTTGATAGGTCACTTCTTTTTGTTTTCTGTACTAAATGAATTTCTATTCACAGACCCATTAATGCCACTTGTTCCATGGAAGACTTAGCTTAACAATTGAAGTAGACAATCTGAGCCACTAGCTGAAGCTGAATGCATTCACTGATGGAAATTCAATCAATCCCTCTTCCTCCATCCTGATGGATTTTCTTTGGCATTGGGGTTTTTGTTCATCTTTCACAGCCTTGATTGCAATCTTTTCTTTGTTAAGAGTTTCATTTGCAGCTGGTTCTTTTGTTGTGAGGTGCTTTAATCACTGTTATTCATTATAGTGTTTTTTTTATTTGCTAATTTGTTATTTTGCACTCCTGATTTTATTAGTACTTTGCAATATTATGCCTTTACAAGTGTGAGGGATTTTAATAGTTCTATTCACAAGACTCCCTGTGCCTGATATTTAGCCACAATGTTGCTGTTGAACAGTGTTAATTTTCCACCAAATCTTGTTAGTTAATTTTATAAATGTAATTCAAGCACTGAATCAAGAATTCAAATAAGCTAATAATTAATATTGTTAGAATTTTTAATTCTAGTGCAAAAACAGTAACATTGTCTTCAACTGATTAGAAGTGAAGAACTAATCAGCAATCGGCTCAAAGTTTGAGATCAATTAACAATACAAAAAATAAGAATTCCTGTTAAGACTAACTTATATTAACACTACCAGCTTTGAACAACAAAGTTAGAATCATTAAACACAGATTTGGATTTTTTTTAATTGCTATTAAATTATTATGTTCAATTTCTTAATTAGTCTCTGCTTTCCCCAGCTACCTTAGATGCTTAACAAATGGACTAAAGGAGTAATATTTATTTGATTTACTTCATCCAATTATCCCCCTAATAAACAGCCAAACCTACTCACTCCCTGATGACTAATATCTTTAATATCTTTTCCACCCACTTTCCCTTTCAATTGCAGCCCTTGCAATTCTTAGGCAGTCATCTACCTTCAACTGATTCTGTATTGCACTGTGCATCTCTTCTAAGGACTCCATTACACTGAAAGGTCGCAGCTTTACCTCTTTCTATGTAGTTGTGATATCTTTTTCTTATTTACCACAAATCATTGAATCCTACAGTGCAGAAAGAGGCCAGAAAGAGTGCAGAATCCCGCCCAGTCCCTAAACCCATAACCTCATAACCCCATGCATTTACCCTAGCTACTCCCCCTGACACTAAGGGGCAACTTAGCATGGCCAATCTACCTAACCCGCACATATTTGGAGTGTTGAGGAAACAGGAACACCCAGAAGAAATCCACACAGAAACAGGGAGAATGTGCAAACTCCACACAGTGACCCAAGCCAGGAATCGAACACAGGTCTCTCATACTGTGAGCAGCAGTGCTAACCACTGTGCCACCATGCCACCCTAACTACTATGCCACTATGCTTTTTCCATTCCTCCCCTTTCACCACCAGTGTTTATATTTGACGTTAGAGGTAATGTGAGGGGTGGAGGAGATTATTTACTATTGGAAAGTCAATTTTTGGAGAAAAGCATAGGATGAAATTTTGCCAAAATAGTTTTATGGGCATCTGGGTCATTTCCGGGTAGGAAATCCAGAGACATGGGGCCCGATTTCACTATTGTGTTGGGCGTGAAAACTTGGTAAAGTTGGGCATGAAGTTATTAATGCAATCCATGCCCACACAGATATCCACTTGACCAAGGTCTGAAAACGGGTGTGATCTGATTCGCACTCGAAACTTGCATGCATTTAAATTGACTTAATGGGCTGCCCGTTGAACTTTACCTGCATTTCCCCTTTTACTATCGTGTTGGCTAGCTAGAAACAGACATGCTCTGCAAAGGTTTTTTTTGGGCGCTGCAGCTCCTGATGAGGTGAATTCAGAGCTTTCTATGGCCCTCTGGCTCAGATCAATATTGTGGGAGCAGGGAAAGCAGACCAGATCATTTTATGATACGGGGGGGAGGGGGGGAGTGTAGAGGAGGAGGTGGGTCAGATGTATTTATAGTGGCAGGGTGAAGGAACACAGATTGTTCTTTGATGAATGGGAGGGTGGGCAGAGGGAGGCCAGATTATTGTCTGGTGTGGAGGAGAGGGGGGGCAGGTGAGACAAAGCCAGATCATTGTCTTGTTGGTGTATCGGGGGTGGGGGGTGGGAAGAAAGCTAGATTGTTGTCTAGTGGGGGAAGGGTGCGCAGATGGAGGTCAGATTGTTGTCTGATGGAGAACAGCATTTTCTCTTTTTCATTTCAGATGTCCAGCACATGCAGTATTTAGCTTTGGACAGATAAACATATTGTGCACAAACAAGCTGAGAGCTACAAAGTTTAGGGCTTGCTATTTTCAGACTCCCAATTACCCAATTTCCTCTGGCAAAATAGAACCATAGAGTCTTAGATAGATACAGGACATTAATCTCATCTTGCCTTGACCAGCTCTTTGAAGATGATCTAATTAGTCCCATACATCTGTTCTTTCCCATAGCCCTGCCTGCAAAGTTTTCATGACGTGAAGATACCAGCTTTGGACTGGGGTAAACACAGTAAGAAGTCTCACAACATCAGGTTAAAGTCCAACAGGTTTATTTGGTAGTGACTTTAGTGACTACCAAATAAACCTGTTGGACTTTAACTTGATGTTGTGAGACTTCTTACTGAAAAGTTTTCCTCCTTAAAGTATTCATTCCTTTTTGAAAGTTATTGATTAATCTGCATCCACCAATTTTTAAACAGCAGATCATGAAAACTCACCAAGTACCTCTTTTTTCATCATCAGCTCTGATTCTTTTGGCAGTTAGCCAGAAATCTGCACTCAATGGTTGCCCTTCTCTCACTGAAAACAGTATCTCCTTATTTATTCCATCAAAACCATTTGTGATTTTATAAAGCTCTATCAAATCTCCCCTTTACCTTCTCTGGTTCAAGGATAATCTCACTTCCTCCAGTCTCTCCATCAGCTTTGCAAGCCAACAGTTTTATCCTTAGAAAACTAACTTTTGCAGCTGTGCAGAAACCAATAATGCAATAACTTTTCAATTAATCATATATAAACATTTTTTTTACTACTCTTCTTGAATGAGCTACAGTCAAGACTTCATAATTTGAATAATAGCATCTGATTGTTTGCTGGAAGCTCTTTACTGTCAATAGGAAAAGCTGAGCATGATCAAAGGCATCCAGTGATGTCCTAAGGGTCTAAGTGTCGTATTGTATCATGGAACATTGCCTGGGGAGCTGAATAAATCGGCTTAATTTTAAAATGTCAAATGATTAAAGTCTAGATTAAAAGCAAAAATCTTTAAGCTACAATTGAAGAGCAATATTATAGCATTTAACCTCCAGTGGGTTATAATTCAGGAATAGCAATTTGACTGGAACTCTAACCCATTTCATGATCATTAATGGTGAAATACAATCTTCATTTTCATAATGTTACTGCAGACCAGTGACATTGTCTTTCGATCTAAAAGGAAGGAATAGATATTTAGGGCAGAATTTTATGCCCCCCTCAAGACAGATTTTGAGTAAACGGAAGAAATTAAATGGAATTCTCCCCAGGATCTGACTCATCTCGAACCAAACACAATGTCATAATTGGTCAGGGTCGAGCAGGTCCTCAGGTATGAAACCATCCTTTCATCTATTAAGGCCTTTAAGTGGCCACTTAATAGCAATTTCTTGGCTTTTCTCCATCCAGCCTCAATGGGTACAGATAGAGTGGGGAATAAAGATGGGGAGAAGAGATGTGCTTCAATCTGAAGGCCCCCTCAGAGTTGGAGAGCTCTATCCTCCCGGACCTTGGAGATTTGCCCCTTCATTTTCACATTCCCCCCAACTGCCCATCAGCCTCTCTACAACACCACAATCATCTACCTACTGATCCCCCAAGGCATCACCTCCCTTAACATCCACAGGAATCCAAGACTTATGCTGGAGCTTAATTCCGGGCAGAGTGCTGCAGTACCTCTATTGGCCATGGATTAGAGAGTTGTCGGCCAGTCAGATTGGCTGACAGTCCTCATAGTTTGAACTTCCTTTGACAGGCGGCCAGAAGACTTGCCGACTGCCAATGAATGCTTAAGAGAGCATTAATTGGTAATAAGCTTCCAAGAGTCAATAGTAGCGTGTTATGCTTCAACTCTCAAGATGGCGAGCACTGAGCATTCTCCAGCCTTAAAATTCTGTCCTTAGAATTTCAACTTTCTTTCATTTTACTAATTAAATAAAGAATATTTCACACAAGTTCATAATTCCCAAGAGTAACAGCAAAGTCATACTATGCAGCATGTCTAACCTTGTTGATGGATGTGTTTGTACAGCAACATTAGTGTTGCTGAAACAAATACAAAAAAAATAACAAATAATAAACCTGCCATGTAAATGTAAATGTGGAGATGCTGGTGTTGGACTGAGATAAACACAGTAAGAAGTCTGGCAACACCAGATTTAAGTCAAACCAATTTATTTGATAGTAAACTCACGAGCTTTCAGGGTTTGTCCTTCGTCAGGTGAATGGAAAGTTCTCCATTCACCTGACAAAGGGTAAACCCCGAAAGCTTGTGAGTTTACTATCAAATAATTTGGGTGGACTTAAGTCTTAAGTGGTGTTGCCAGACTTCTTACTGCATTTATCTCAGTCCAACACCAGCATCTCCACATCATATTAATCTAGGGTCAGACCTAACTTCAGACAGGAGTATGAGATTGCATTGAGAAAGTAATCTTGACTAATGCAATGTAAATCCAGGGTGATGCAAAACTGGGTTTGAAAAGTTCTTCATGGATCTTCTCAACAATTGGTAAAATTGGTAAAATATCTAGACAGTGTGGTTGCTGTTGCTGAACTCCCTGAAGCATTTTGGATTAGAAAATTCATGTGCTCCAGTTTTTTGGACACAAGGCTCATTTGTGACATGCCCATGCCAGTTTCAATTAACATGTAAATTTTTGCACCCGCTTCTCTGTGTAATGGTAATGTATAGTCAAACATAACTCGAGCTGCTTTCTCCTTCTTCTTCAGCTGCCAGCTACTTCTGCACTCAGCAGGCAGTAAGCAGCATTACATAGACATGTCTTTGTTTGGTCAACTTGATCTTCTTAAAGGCAAGCTACCCCTCTCAGAGGAAAGCTGCATTGAATAATGTTAGTGGAATTTAAATAATTGAAAAGTGAACACCAGCATTGAAAGAAATTTCCAGGGTGATGGATGGAACACCGAAAGTAATTGTGGTAGAAGGAGCAACAGGAGAGATGCTATAGTTCTGCTGGGGCCAGGAAGATCTCAAATACTGCCCTTAGAAAGGGGTGAGCGCAGGAGATAAGGAAGAACAACTTCCAGTTTCTGGAAATGAGAGTCTAACAGTGGTACTACAAGAGGTCTAATGACCTCACTAGGCTTCTTAAAGTCAGTGAAGAAATTTTATTTCTTCACTTTATATCTTTATTCAGTAAAGAATATAGCTTATCACATAGCTGTCAGCTCAGGACCCATGCCTAGCTTCCAGTTACTAAAGGTCCAATGGACAGGATAAATCGGTTGGTCACAAGAACTTTTAACTAGTAAGCGGTTGAGAGGAGGGGAGCTCAGATGGAAAAGTTAGCTCAGATTATTGTTCAAAAACAAAAAAAAGGAAGAGAGTAAAGTATCAGAAATTGTGCTTAAGTCAACAGAAGCAAAGGAAGATACAAAACAAATAAACTAAGAGAGAGCAATGGAAAAACAGTTTCAGTAAAACACCAGCACAAAGATACAGGTTGGGGATTGCAGCCAAAATATATTCCAGTGCACAGAACAGAAGGAAAACATCAAATTAATTGCAGGTGCAAATTCAACTTTGAAGATATGACATGCTCACCATTAATGAGATATGGGTCAAGACAATCAGGGCTGAGAAAGTATAGTCAACGGAAAGGAAAAGGAAAATTATAATAAGGGAGGAAGGTGAACAATATGAACAATGAAGAAAGTGCTTCAATGATGACAGAAGATGGAATGAGAGATAAGCAAACAGCCGAGACATTATGGCACAATTAAGAAACAGAAAAGAATTTAAGGTTGTGGTGGGACTTGTGCATAAATTGCCTGGTAACAGCTGTGAAATGGTAGATTGTATAAATGTAGAGTTAAATAAAAATGTAGAGAAGGCAAAGTAGTTTAAGTGGGGAATTTTAACTTCCAAGTAGATTGGGATAAGCAGACCAACATACGTCACACAGTTAATGAATTTCTTAAATGTGTCCAGATTAGTTTTCTATCAATATGCCCAAGAACCAAGAAGAGGGAAAACATAATAATTGCAAAATATTGTGAATGTTGAGGGTCTAAAAGAAAAACAGAAAATGCTGGAAAAGTTCAGCAGGTCTAGCAGCATTTGTGGGGAGAGAAATAGAGTTAATTTCAAATCTGGTAAGACTACTTCTGAAGATAACATATGAATAATTGAGTTGGGGATACCAAATTAAATTTAATACCATGGTCAGGATTTTTGGCTCATATATCCCAAGATCAGAAATATTCACCCAAGTCAACGGACCTTTAAATGGTCCACCAGATGTCATCAGCGAAAATTCTTGCAGCAGGCGGGCTGGGTAATTTTTGTCTTAAGCTGATTTAGTTAACAACCTATTAGTGCATAAATATTTTTATAGTAATGAGCAAGATACAATCGCATTGAACAATAATATTTTGGAAGGGCATGAAACAGCTAAGATTCTAGATATAGATAGGGTTGACTTCAATGGGGGAAGATAGAGACTGGGAAAATTTGTTCAGGGAGGAACAACAGAAGATCAGTGGGAGACAGTCAAAGAAGAATTAAGTGAGATACAGAATCAGTTTACATCCCTAAGGAGCAAGAGCCTTACTTGCCAAAAATGACAGTACCTCTAAAGGAATCCATGACAACGTAAGACTAACAGATAAAGCTTCTAAAATGCAAAAAAAAGCACAAATATCAGGAATAGTAATGTTGCAAAGTACTCACCTGTGAATCCATCTCATTGTTCTTTGGGACAGAGTGTTTGGAAGTGCTGGTGGCTCACTGTGAATTTTTCAATTTGCTTTTTTTTCCTCTCTGTTTTTGATTGCTTTTTGCTGCCGTAGTTAAGCGTGGGGAACCGGGGAGTATAAAAAGAAAGTGGCAGTAGACAGTGGGCAGCATTGGGAGTGGACAGTGGAGTGAGTAGGGAAGCCCTTAAAAAGAGATTTAAGGGCTTTGACTTGCTGAGCTTGGGGGAGAGCAGGCTTAGGCAGAGAGTGCTACTGGTTTTCCAGTTGCATTCACAGCTCCAAATGTGTTCAGGACAATGGCAGGGGTTATGGGAAGATGCCTTACCTGCGTATGGTGTCAAGTTCCTGGAGGCAAGACGTCTCCTGAATGTCCACATATGTGACTAGTGTTTGGAGTTGCAGCGCCTGAGCGTCAAGCAACTAGAGCAGCAATTGGAAGATGCATTTTTAGTCAGGGAGAACAAGGCAATAATGGAAGGGAGGTATAGTAAGGTGGTGAACCCAGAGCCTAAGAATGGGGAACCTGACCCTTACAGGTGGATTACTGTAAGGAAGGGGAAAAAGGAAAGGGGAGACAGTCCAAAGACTTCCCCAGTGCCAGTCCCCCACAATATTGAGGGTGGAGGGGTAAAAAAGGTAAGGCAGGAGGACCAAAGTACCTCAAAGGGAAGGAAGAGGGCAAGAAGCGAGATAGTGGTGGGGGATGGGAGGGTTAAACAAATAGATAGGTGCTTCTGTGGTCCAAGGTGGGACTCCAGGATGGTAGTTTGCCTCCCTGGAGCAGGGATGCAAGATGCCTCTGACAGGGTAGAGGGCGTTTTGAAGGGTGAGGGGACCCAGGTGGATGTGATTATTCACGTAGGAGAGAAGGATGTAGGAAGGAAGAGCAGGGAGGATATACGAAGGCAGTTCAGAGAGTTGGGGGTAGGCTGAAGAGCAGGTCCTCCAGGGTAGCGATCTCAGGGCTGTACCAGGGCCAGGTAATAGTGGGACCAGGAGAAATGAGATCCTACAGCTGAATATGTGGCTGAAGGACTGGTGTAGGGCAGAGGGTTTCATATTTGTGGATAACTGGGGAGTCTTTGTGAAAGAAGGGCACCTGTATAGAAGGGATGGGGAACACTTAAATGGGAAGGGTGTGAATATCTTAGCTGGGAGGTTAGCTGGAGGGTTTTGGCAGGATTTAAACGCATATGGAGGGGGGGAGGGGCTGAGACCGATAGCTCGGTGGGGAGTGAGATGGGAGATAGAGTAAGCTTGGATGAGAAGAGATACACCAGGACAAAGGAGGATCCGAGTGGGCTTGGAGGTCTGGAGTGTGTCTATTTCAATGCGAGGAGTGTAACACGAAAAACGGATGAACTTAGGGCCTTAATGTTTGTGAGGAACTTGGATGTGGTTGTGGTGACGGAGACGTGGTTAAAGGAAGGGGAGCAGTGGCAACCGAACGTTCCTGGGTATAAGTGTTTCAGGCATGACAGAGGAGGGTCCAGAAGAGGTGGAGGAGTGGCGTTGTTAGTTAAGGAGAGCATCACGACGGTGCAGAGGGAAGACAATAGAGGAGTTAGGAGTGGAGTTGCTGTGGGTGGAGTTGAGGAATAGAAAGGGGGCAATTACTATGCTAGGGGTGCATTATAGGCCACCCAACAGCCCACGGGTAGTTGAAGAAGGCATATGTAAAGACATTTTGGATAGGTGCAGAAAGAACAGAGTCGTTATAGTGGCAGATTTTAAACTCCCTAGGGTGGATTGGAAAGTTCCTAGAGCTGGGGGTTTGGACGGGCAGGAATTTGTAAAATGTGTACTGGAAGGATCGTTGGAGCAGTATGTGGCTAGCCAGACTAGAGAAGGGGCTATATTGGATTTAGTTCTGAGTAATGAGCCAAGGCAGGTGGTTGATGTTGTAGTAGGGGAACATGTGGCTAACAGTGACCACAAATCTGTCTACTTTAGGATACAGATGGAAAAGGATGCTTGTTGCCCGAGGGGCAGGGTGCTGAATTGGGGGAAGGCTAACTACGGTCGGATTAGGCAGGAACTTATGGAAACTGATTGGGAACAGTTGTTCGAGGGTAAGTTCATGCTAGGCGTGTGGGACTCTTTCAAGGGGATACTGAATGTTGCAAGATGAATGTGCCGGCCAAGAGGAAAAATGGGAAAGGTAGGATTAGAGAGCCGTGGATTACTAGGGATATTGAGGCCTTCTTTAAGAAGAAAAGAGAGGCGTATGATAGGTCAAAGCAACTGGGAATGGAGACAGCGTTGGAGGAATATAGAGAGTAGGAGGGAGCTCAAACGGGGAGTTAGAAGGGCAAAAAGGGGGCATGAAATGATTTTGGCAGAAAGGATTAAGGAAAGTCCAAAGGCTTTTTACTCCTATATTAGGAATAAAAGGGTGGTTAGAGGAAAAATCAGACCTCTTAGGGACAGAGGAGAGAAACTGTGCTTAGAGCCCGAGGGAATGGCAGAGATCCTGAATGAATACTTTACGTCGGTATTCACGAAGGAGAGGGGCTTGTTGACAGTTCCTGTCTCTGATGGAGCTGTGGACCAGTTAAGGGAAATATCCATAACAAGGGAGGAAGTGTTAGAGCTTCTAGGTAGTATTAAAACTGATAAATCTCCGGGGCCTGATGGCTTTTATCCCAGGCTGCTTAGGGAGGTGCGAGGTGAAATTGCTGGGCCTCTGACGCAAAACTTTGTCTCTTCTTTGGACACAGGTGAAGTCCCAGAGGACTGGAGAATAGCTAATGTTGTACCGTTGTTTAAAAAAGGTAGTAGGGATAACCCTGGGAATTATAGGCTGGTGAGTTTGACATCAGTGATAGGGAAGCTGTTGGAGGGGATTCTTAGAGATAGGGTGTATAGGCACTTAGAGAGTTGTGATCTGATTAGGGATACGCAGCATAGATTTGTTAAGGGGAGGTCCTGCCTTACAAATCTGGTAGACTTTTTTGAGGAGGTGACGAAAACGGTGAATGAAGGGCGAGCCGTTGATGTTGTCTATGTGGATTTTAGTAAGGCGTTTGACAAAGTCCCTCATGGGAGGTTAGTTGAAAAGGTCAAGGCTAATGGGATACAAGGACAGGTAGCTAGATGGATAACTGGCTTGGTATTAGGAGACAGAGAATAATAGTGGAAGGGTGTTTTTCTAGCTGGAGGTCGGTCACTAGTGGTGTGCCGCAGGGCTCAGTACTGGGACCTCTTCTATTTGTAATATATATAAATGACTTGGAAGAGGGAATAAGTGGAGTGATCAGCAAGTTTGCAGATGATACAAAGATGGCTGGACTTGCAGATAGTGAGGAGCATTGTCAGGCGATGCAGCAGGACATAGATAGGCTGGTAGCTTGGGCAGATAGATGGCAGATGGAATTCAACCCTGATAAATGCGAGGTGATGCATTTTGGGAGAAAGAATGTAGGTGGGAGGTATATGATAAAGACCTATTAAGAGTATAGAAATGCAGAGGGACTGAGGGTGCAGGTGAACATGTCTCTGAAGGTGGCAGAGCAAGTGGAGAAGGTTATGAAGAAAGCGTATAGTATATTAGCCTTTATAGGAAGAGGTGTAGAGTACAAAAGCTGGCCTTTAATGTTGCAGTTGTATAAAACGTTGGTTAGACCTTATTTGGAATACTGCATCCAGTTCTGGTTGCCCTACTACCGGAAGGATGTGGAGACTCTGGAGAGGGTGCAGAGGAGGTTTACCAGGATGCTGCCTGGTATGGAAGGTCTGAGTTACAAGGAGAGGTTAGGCAAATTGGGACTGTTTTCCTCAGAAAGATGTAGACTTAGAGGAGATCTAATAGAGGTGTACAAGATTATGAGGGGTATAGATAGAGTAAATAGGGTTAAGTTTTTTCCTAGGATGGACTCAAATAGCACGAGGGGTCACGGGCTTAGGATGAGGGGGGTAAGGTATAATTTGGATGCTAGAGGAAGTTTTTTCACACAGAGGGTGGTGGGGGTATGGAATGCGCTGCCAAGTAAAGTGGTGGAGGCAGGTACTCTGGAGTTATTTAAGAAATACTTAGATGGGCACATGAACAGAATGGGAATGGAGGGGTACAGAAAACTGATTTAAAATAGGGATCATGAGCCTTGGGAGTCCCTGGGAAGTGTGTAAACAGATGATGATATTGATATACTTGTTTTTATCCTACAGGTGCTTTGGTCCACCTTGTTGTCTAATGAGGGGTATACACATGATGGGTCATGAGAGGGTTGCTCTTGGATTTTTTTTGAGAGTATCCTAGTGCTTCACTTCATTAATGTACGCTTGATCTGGACCATTTGATGGGCAACACGACAGCTCAGTGACTATCGCTGTGCTGTGCAGATACATGGATGTGGGCCTGTGTCTGTAGGAGTTTGCACATTCTCCCCGTGCTTGCGTGGGTTTTCTGTGGGTGCTCCGGTTTCCTCCCACATCCCAAAGATATGCTCTTAGGCTAATTGGCAAAACAAATTCTCTCAACTGTCTCAAATTGGTTTTTAATCCATAGATCTATAAACGTGGACAGGGATCATGGGTAGAGGTGGGAACATCAGGGTGGCAGTGCGGGCTCATTGGGCCGAAGGGCCTGTTTCCCGTGCTGTTTTGTTCTTTGTAATCAGTCAGAGGTAATGGAACATACTGGAGGGGCTATATGATCTACTCCTGATCCTATATTCCTACCAATGCTGTGTCAGACTCACCTTTCACTGCCTCCACACACATCCAGCACTCATAGTGCAATACAATCACTGACATTGTGCCCTCTCTTTTGCAAGATAAGATGGAACACAGTAGAAGAGAGCAGAGCAAAATATGCCTGGGATAAGAAACCTAGATCAACTAACCCTTATAGAGAAGATGGTATTAGCATTATGGACTTGCCATGACAAAGTTCATGTATTCACTGTAACTATTAACATTGATTGTGACAGCATGTTTCTGCATTATGCCCCTTCTCAATTCCAAACTCACCCTTCATCCTCCTATCAAGAACCTGCTAATGCAGTTCTTCAGTAGACTGTTGAGAGAAAATTGACCAGAGACCTCTCAATTCCCACATGGCTCCCCTTTCCCATCTCTATTGGATATGACAAGCAGAGGTCCATAGTCTTTGCCAGACAATGCAACTTAGTGGCACATTAATGAATTGTGTGATCATGCCATCCATTGGAATCAAAATGGTATCACTAATATACTTCTGTAGATGTATCCATTGGTCAGGTAAATAGCACCCTCTGCTCTAATATTCTCCTGCTGATTTCCAAAAAGAAATGATTAAAATACAGTTGTCAGACAGGGCTTTTTAGACTTATCTCAATTGATGCCAGGTTTACTAATTTTTTTTTAAAAAAAAGCAGAAGTATTTGTAGAATTAGTTTACAAAACTCATTTGTTCTCAGCAGTATACAGGTTCTGGGCCTCTACTAGAATGATTTCATCTCATTGATTTTGTACAATTCCACAAGCTGCATGATAAAATACATTGGACCTAGACTCACTTCCTTTCCATTTTGATCAACATGAACTATAATGATCAGTTTTCTTTTCTGAATATTCTTCCTCCATCCAACTAATCAAACACGTGAAAATTAACATAACTCCATTAATGCATGGTGGTTTCAATTCACATTTTTTCTATTTATTTACTCACCTCAAAATTCCTTGTATCTTTGTCTTTCCTTCCTCCTTCAAAAGCCTACAGGCTTTTATCTAACTTCAGCAACAACTGGTCAAGTATCTGCTGATTTACGTTTCCCATTTCTTCTGCTCTTGTCAACCATTACAGGGACTTGCATTATAGAGTTTCATCTTCAAACAAAATGAATAGCATAAATTGATTATGATGTGCTGATGTTTGAAATGCACTATCCATTTTCCATAACAAACTGAACACAGGGTGCTTTTCAAATCCCGGATGTTAAATAAAGACCGTGAAACTCACAGATGTTAGTGGAAAATATTATTGAAGACTAATACATTCAATACAGCACAGTCTCCCTTTAGTTCCTTGCCCACAACCAAATAGATAGCAACATCTCTGATCTGATGACTGTCAAAGAGCCATTCAGCTGACATTAGCCACGGATTCCGTGAACAAGCTAGTGATTATCGACTTTTTGGGACTTTAAAGCCAATCCTAAGACATCAGTTGTCTTGAACTTCAATACCAACTAAGTTTTCAGAATTTGATGATGATTAATTGCCCCAGATTGGAATCCAGAAAAAAAAATAATTCTTATCACTTTGAGTAAGTGGACCTATCAATACCTTTGTAGTCATTTCAGCTGTATGACTCTCTTCTCCTTTTATCGATAAAACTGTTCATCCTCCAAGAGAATGTGGGAGTGTTTTAAAAGAAGGCGAAAGATGAACCATTTAAAGTAACAATTATACAACAGTTTAATACTTCAGGACGTTTTTTCTGCATTGTCAAATATTCCACTTCATAATATTTTTCTCCTTTTTTTGAAGATGAAGCTTTGTTAAAGAATACAATGATTAAGAAATACTGTATTTATTTGTCAAAAGAACCCCCATGTTCTTCTTTAGTGCCATGAGACCTTTTATGTCCATCTAAGAAATTTGACGGAGCCTCAGTTGAAAGGCATCCAACAGTTAGCACAATCAACAATGCAGCACTGATGTGTCAACCTAAATTATTTATTTGGGATTCTGCAGCTGGTTCAGCCCACGTCCTACTATTTTGGAGGTGTACTTGCTATCAGTTAGCCATGGATTTCACACAACATTTTCATCTCACTCCTGAATTTAGAGCTGTAATTCAAGAAAGATGTATCCATAGCTTAATAAGAAAGTTTAGGCAGTGTTAGGTTAAAAGAAGAGGCCAACAATGCTGAGAATAGTCGTAAGTTGAGAATTGGGAAAGTTTTAGAATACAGCAAAGGGTAATTAAAAAGTAGATATAAAAAAGGAAGAAAAGAATATGAATATAAACTGTATGTAAAAGGAAATTGTAAGTGTTTTTACAAAGGAGAGTCACTAAAGTAAACATTGGTCGCTTCCAGTTGGAGGCAAGATAGATTATCATTGAGAATGCAGAAATAGCAGAAATAATGAATAAATATTTTGTACCTGGCTTCATATAAATCACACACCAAAAACAAAAGGTAACCAAGGGGCTGCTCATAATGAAGAACTTAAAGTAGTTAAAATTAACAGTGAAAAAATATCTATTAAGGTATAGAGATGCTGGAAACACTACTAATATTTTCCAAAAGTTCCTAAATAGCAGAATCATCCTAGTGGATTGCAAATGTAACATCACCATTCAAGAAAAATGGGAGAATGAAAACAGATAACTTTAGACTTGTTAATCTGTCTTCGAGGTAAAGCTGGATTCTATTATTAAGGAAGGTTCAGCAATGTATTTTGAAAAATCATAACACGGTTAGACAAAATCAAAATGGCCTTACAAAAGGAAAATTGTATTTGACGATGGAACCAGTAAAATAGATAAAGGAGAACCAGTGGATATAGCAATTTGGATTTCCAAAAACTATTCAATGAGCTGTCACAAAAGATTAATACATAAGTTAAGTGCTTATGGAGTGGGGGTAATATATTAGCACAGATGGAGGATTAGTTAACTAACAGGAAGCAGAAAGTAAAGATAAACAGGACATTTTTAAGTTGTGGAGTTTGAGCCTCAGTTATTTGCAATCTGTATTAATGCCTTTGATAAAGAGAGTGAGAATGATGTATCCAAAACCAGTTGGAAATATAAACAGGAAAGAGGCATAAATAGGCTATAAATAAATATAGGCAGGTTAAATAAACAGGAAACAAATTGGAAGATGCAATATAATGTGGGGAAATGTGACATTATATATCCTGGAACTAAGAATAAAAGCACAGAATATTTCTTAGAAGATATGTAACATCTAAATGTTGAGGTTAGCATGCAGGTACAGCAAGCAAAAGGGAAAATAGTATGTTTACCTTTACCACAAGGAAATTAGATTTTAAGAATAAGAAAATCTTGCTAAAATGTAAGACACATCAAGAGTATGGTGCATAGTTGTCACCTCCCAATTTAAGGAAAGTATATTTGCCCTGGATATGGTACAGAGAAGTTTCACTAGATTGGTTCCTGGGATGAGAGGGCTGACCTATGATGACAGGCTAAGTAAATTGGGTTTATATTCTGTGGAGTTTAGAAAAATGACAGGTGATCTCATTAAAACATACAAGATTCTAAAGAGGCTTGAGAGGGTAAGTTCCAAGATGTTGTTTCCCCTGGCTGGGAAGTCTGGATGACAAAGTCATGGTCTGACGTTAAGTGGTTGATTATTTGGGATTGAGATGAAAAGAAACTTCTCTCAGATGTTTGTGAATCTTTGGAATTGTCTACCCTTGAGGGTTGTGGATGTTTCATAACTATTTATACTTAAGGCTGAGATAACTAGTCCCTTCCCGAATAAATTTTCTCCAATTTTGTCAGTTACAAGCCAAAGAGTCCTATGAGTTGGGAGGAATGTTTGGTTCTTTAAGGACATCCTAAAGTGCTTTAATTGTCTTCCTGTGGATCTTCTGTCACAACCAAGTTTGGAGTTGAATCACAGTTTGCTGATGTCAAGCATATGAATGATCTACCAAGCAGAGATAGCTTTTTAATGTGCCATTTAGGACAGCAACGTTCATGTTGACACACCTAAATTTCCAAGGTAAGATGGCAATACAGTGCTCAAATCTGCTAGAATTTAAATTGTCCATGAGGATCCTAATATCCTAGATCCCAAACTTCATTTCAAAGAGTGAAAGATGCCCCATACTTGCTTGTTTTTTACATGAGGCTTTATTGCACATCAACTACCACATGGGCTAGGCAGATTGGGGCTTCGGTCCAATAGCAATGGGGTTCCAAAGTAAGTGCATATGTAACCTGGATGTGTATTTCTGGACTACACAGGCAATGCCATAAGATCCAATTTCTGTTGCAGTCTTGCTGATCTTTTGTGACATTGTAAGCAGCCTGGCTTGAGATACTTTAATTAACATAAATGTCTTTACCAAAGAATCAAGAGAAGGATTTGGGGAAATTTAGCAGAGGTGTTCAAAATTGTGAAGAAGTTCGATATTTTTTCAGATTACCCTATCTCCCCTGCCAGGAGAGTCAATAAACAAGAATTAGGCTAACTGGGTAAAAAAAGGGGGCAGATAAGAATTTTTTTTAAGTAACACATGGTTATGATTTGCAATGCATTTGATTTGATTTTGATTTGATTTGATTTATCATTGTCACGTGTATTTGTATACAGTAAGAAATATTGTTTCACTTTAGCCAGGAAAGGATAGTGGAAGTAGATTCAATAATAACTTTCAAAAGGGAATTAGCTAAATACCAGAAAATGAAAGTTTGCAGAGATCGGGGAAAAAGCAGGAGAGTGAGAATAATTAGATAAGCCTGCACATATGCACAGTGGATGAATGACCTCCCTCTGTGCCGTACGATTCTAAGTATGAAGTGTGTATGGTAGACTTTATCACAAACGGCTGTCAGCTACAAATCTCTAGATGCCATTCTCCATACATATTGAAAACATAAAATAATTTGCAATCAAGCCTGATATCTTGTTTCACATTGTATCGACTAGTGCTACCTAATTTTATGTTACCTAGTTTAACAATAATCATACTCCAATTATTTTGTGAAGTTATATAACAAAGATTTTTGAAGTTCTCTTTTTTTGATTTTTTGGTTTTTCTCCTGGTGAGCTATTTCAATTTTTCAGCATGGTTCAGAGGTTGTCAAACAGAAAGAAAACAGTTAATTTGCAAGTTTCAGATTTATAGATATGTTCCAACAATGTTGAACAATTTCAGGTCTGGGAAGTTTTCCCAATGGGCTTCCAACTAACCGAAAATCTCACATCAAATCCATTTAATCCAAAAAGCTCCTTTTAAGAAACCTGCTGCATTAGGACTGGAAATTGCTTTGGAACTTGAAACCTTGAGGGAAAAAACTGGAAAATGAAAAATTTACATATCCAGCAAAATAGTAAGAGGTCTGAGCAATAGGAAAAAGTCAAAAGATCTAAATGTCCACTCATCTTAGGAGAAATAGCAAAATAGATATTAAGTTTTGTTTTGGTTGGGTGGGGGAGGAACTGAGATAGCATTTACTAAAATGTGTAATATTTTGTACAAATTCAGATTAACTCATTCATCTTTGCTCAGCTCAAACAATATGGTTATTGCAAGGTGAAATACATCCACTACAAAGTATTTAAACAAGATATTCTCCTTTAATTGTAAATTTCAACAAAAATTGCAGACCAAGTAGTCACGTGATGCTGTGATAATGTGACTGTTTAAGGAGTCACATGTCAAGATCACAGGAGGTTTCCCCATTGTTCCATTGGGTGAAACTTAATGAAGCTCACTTTCATTTACAATGTCACTTCAGTCTCTATCAGAGTTACAGAATGCAAGAGCTGCTCAGTGCAATTAGTAAACTATTGTTGTTCTATGTCCTTGGTCACCAGTCGTTGGAACCCAGTACTTCTGTTGGATGAAGAATCCTTGAAGCTCACTGCATTCATTTATCTGATAGGCAGGTACCATTTTGCCCACATGCCCTATGGGATGGCCTTTGGCAATGAGGTCTTTCAATGATGCATGGAGCAACTCTTTGCAGGCCAACCCTGCAAAATCATTGTTGATGACATCCTGGTTTGGATCTAAAATGCCAAAACATGATTCACGTCTTTATTTCATTCAGAATTAGGATCATATAACTTAATCCTGCTAAATGCAGATTCAAGGTCCATCAGATTCCTACATGGGTCACTTATTCACAGCCAATGGTCTAAAGCCGGATCCAGATAAAACAACGACTATACAAACTGTAGCTATATAATAGCTATATTTTATAGATGGCTATTCCCATAGAAATGATCACCAAGGAGCACTTCCTTGGTATGACAAATTATCTTTTCAAGTTCATTCCTTCTTTCAGTGAGGTCACTGGACCTCTTCTTTAATTGTTCCACTGTTAGCAGAGGCACCATACAGAGAGTCTCCAACAGACTCAAATAGGCCGATGCTACAATACTTCGATTTTCTTCTCAGCAGACTCTCCCAGGTTAGATTTGATGCAGTCTGCATCCAAAATGGCAGATCTTTGCATCAAGGGCTTTCACTGACACTGAGACTCATTTGCCGGAGTCTTATTACCTCGTCTACCTCAGAATCATGGCGGACAAGGCTCGCAGAATAGTATTCTCCATTGGTCTTGGGCAGGATCTTACAAGCCTCGAGTGGACAAGGCAGTAAAATTTCAGCTATTATGTCCATATCAAAAAGGAACTCCTCACTCTAATTTTTGCCTGTCAGAAATTTTGTGACTTCATTCTTCATATATGGTTGGCCTGTAAATGTTGAAACTGATCATCAGCCACTCATAACTAGTCTAAAAAAGTCTCTTCACCCTGTGTCTGCATGGCTGGAACACACAATGTTAAAGTTCCAATGCTGCAATTTCTGTGTCATCTACAAATGTGATAAAGAGCTTTATCTAGCTGCTGCCCTTCCAAGAGTCTCCCTACCCCACAAACCAGGCAGCTCATGAGGAAGACATAGATGTCATGAATATAGCTTTCCTCTTGTAAAATCAAAGAAATCAAAGATGCTCTACAGGTGGATATTACATGTAGACAACTTTATAATGTCATCATGAAAGGCTGCCCTGAGTCCTCAAGGGAATTTCCCCATCAGTTCTGCACATTTTTGTCATCAAGAAACGAACAAATCATGCAGGACAGACTGATATTGCATGGTCAACAATTTGGCATTGCTACCTGCTGCACATGAAGAGTAACACATTGAGAATTAAGCTCAAGGGACACTTTGCCATGCACGACATCCCTCAGCAGACAGTGACAATACTCACCAGTTCATCTCCAGTGAGTTCAGGAACACACACAACAGACTTTGAGCATTTCATAAGTAGCCCGCTAACTGGACAGTCCAATGGTCTGGCAGAATGGATGGTACGCTCAGCCAAGCATCTATAAGAGGAAAGGTTTTGAGATCACACAGATAACTATGTTGCACTCCTCAGCCTGCGAAACATTTCCACAGTCTATCCTCATTGACATAATGATTATTCCCTAGATGCATTACAATTCACAGTCATCATCAAAATCAATGCAAATTGTAGCCTCATGGAACACGAATTAAGAGGGAACTTGCACTGTATGATTGAAATACCCACAAAACCAATCCTTTAACATCTGTCCAAAGGTCCAGATCCAGATGATACATAAAAACATAAGAACTAGGAGCAGGAGTAGGCCATCTGGCCGCTGAAGCCTGCTTCACCACTCAATAAGATCATGGCTGATCTTTTTGTGGACTCAGCTCCACTTACTCATCCACTCACGATAACCCTTAATTCTTCTACTATTGAAAAATTTATCTATCTTTGCCTTAAAAACACTCAATGAGATAGCCTCAACTGCTTCACTGGCAGAGAATTCCACTAATTCACAATCTTTTGTGTGAAGAAGTTCCTCCTCAACTCAGTCCTAAATCTGCTTCCCCTTATTTTGAGGCTATGCCCCCTCATTTTAGTTTTACCTGCCACTGGAAACAACTTCCCTGTTTTTATCTTATTTATTCCCTTCATATTCTTATAGGTTTCAGTAAGATCTCCCCTCATTCTTCTGAATTCCAGTGAGTGTAGCCCTAGTCTAGTCAGTCTCTCTTCGTAACCCAACCCTGTCAACTCTGGAATCAACCTAGTGAATCTCCTCTGCACCCCCTCCAGTGCAGGCATATTTTTCTCAAGTAAGGAGACCAAAACTTACACAGTACTCCAGGTATACCTTCACCAGCATCTTGTACAACTGCAACATAATCTTGCTGTTTTTAAACTCCATCTTTCTAGAAATGAAGGACAAAATTCTTTTTGCCTTCTTATTTATCTGCTGCACCTGCAAACCAACTCCTTGAGATTCCTACACAAGGACACCCAGGTCCCTCGCACAGCAGCATGCTGCAATTTTTTATCATTTAAATACTCGTCCATTTTGCTGTTATTCCTACCAAAATGGATGACCTCACATTTATCAACATTATATTCTATCTGCCAGACCCCCATCCACTCGCTTAGGCTATCTATGTCCCTGTGCGGACCGTCAGCGTCCTCTGCACAGTTTGCTCTTCTACCCATCTTAGTGTCATCTGCGAATTTTGATAAAATGCACTTGGTTCCTAACTCCAAATCATCTATATAAATCGTAAACAAGTGAGGTCCCAATACTGATTTCTGAGGCGCACCACTAGTCACTGATTGCCAACCGGAAAAACACCCATTTACCCCAACTCTTTGCTTTCTGTTAGTTAACCAATCCTCTATCCATGTTAATACATTACCTGTAACATTGTGCATCTTTATCTTACGTAACAGTCTTTGGTGTGGCACCTTGTCAAATGCCTTCTGGAAATCCAGATACACCACATCCACAGGTTCCTCATTGTCCGTTGCACATGTAATGTTCTCAAAGAATTCCACCAAATTAGTCAAATATGACTTGCCCTTCATGAACAAATATTGCGTCTTACCAATGGGACAATTTATATCCAGATGTCTCGCTATTTCTTCCTTGATGAAAGATTCTAGCATTTTCCTTCCTAGCTGGTTGAGCTAACCAGTCTATACATCACCAAGACATATTGGAAATGGTAACACAGCCACACCTCACAACAAAACTGTAGCCTTGGATGGTGCCCACTATGTACAAAAACTGACACCACCTACTACAGGTATTGGAGCTTGCAAATGCCACAGTGCCCCAGCCATCCAGCCTACACTACAGGCCTCTTAGACCAGTTGAAATGGAGGATCCTCTCCAGGTCTACACAGCAAGGCCTGCAACCACTAGGGACATTGAAGAAATCCCCTAGAACTTGCAACCAGAAGACACCAGCCCAAGAACATCTTCAGCACGACATGCTGACGCAATCACACATACAGGGTATATGATTAAACCAAATACGAAGTTACCGAACTTTGTGACAGTCTTTTCTACAACCAGCCTTCGTCTTTGAACTACAAAATGGAGATGGGAGTGCAATGAGACACGATGGGCTCTGCACCAGCAGCAGCAGCCTAATCCATGTTTCATCCAGCGTAAATAATTATGTGTCATTAACCCATTCAATTTATTTGTTGTAAAATGGTTTGTGCAGTTACTATTCACGCATACTGTTACATCTTAGTACCACCAGTTGTCCCGATTTAAACGGGGGAGATGTAGATTGTGTGGTCATATGATGACACTGTTACTTAAGAAGTTGAGTGTCCAGAGCACAGGACTTCTCCCCAGAGCGCAGGCAAAGTTACAGCATTTAAGAGCTGCTCAGAGTACTTATGAACAGTTGTTGTTATAATTCTTTGTTTGCCAGTCATTGGAGTCCAGCACTTCAGCAAGAATGAATGTGGATAAACAGATGTGTAAAAGCAGAAAAAGGCATCAACTTCTTGTCAGTTACAGATTTTTTGAGGAAGTGACGAAAACGGTCAACGAAGGGCGAGCCGTTGATGTTGTCTATATGGATTTTAGTAAGGCGTCTGACAAAGTCCCTCATGGGAGGTTAGTTGAAAAGGTCAAGGCTCACGGGATACAGGGACAGGTAGCTAGATGGATAAGTAACTGGCTTAGTAATAGGAGACAGACAGTAATAGTGGAAGGATGTTTTTCTAGCTGGAGGTCGGTCACTAGTGGTGTGCCACAGGGCTCGGTACTGGCACCTCTTCTATTTGTAATATATATAAATGACTTGGAAGAGGGAGTAAGTGGAGTGATCAGCAAGTTTGCAGATGATACAAAGATGGCTAGACTTGCGGATAGTGAGGAGCATTGTCAAATGATGCAGCAGGACATAGATAGGCTGGTAGCTTGGGCAGATAGATGGCAGATGGAATTCAATCCTGATAAATGCGACGTGTTGCATTTCGGGAGAAAGAATATAGCGGGGAGGTATATGATAAAGGGTGGACCTATTAAGAGTATAGAAACGCAGAGGGAACTGAGGGTGCAGGTGCACAAGTCTCTGAAGGTGGCAGAGCAAGTGGAGAAGGTTGTGAAGAAAGCATATTGTATGCTAGCCTTTATAGGAAGAGGTATAGAGTACAAGAGCTGGCCTTTAATGTTGCAGTTGTATAAAACATTAGTTAGACCTCATTTGGAATACTGTGTCCAGTTCTGGTCGCCTTACTACCGGAAAGACGTGGAGACTTTGGAGAAAGTGCAGAGGAGGTTTACCAGGTTGCTGCCTGGTATGGAATGTCTGAGTTACAAGGAGAGGTTAGGCAAATTGGGGCTGTTTTCCTCAGAAAGACATAGACTTAGAGGAGATCTAATAGAGGTGTATAAGATTGTGAGGGGTATAGATAGAGTAAACAGGATTAAGCTTTTTCCTAGGATGGACTCAAATAGCACGAGGGGTCACAGACTTAGGGTGAGTGGGGTAAGGTATAATTTGGATGCTAGAGGGAGTTTTTTCACACAGAGGGTGGTGGGGGTATGGAATGCACTGCCAAGTAAAGTGGTGGAGGCAGGCACTCTGGAGTTATTTAAGAAATACTTAGATGGGCATATGAACAGAATGGGAATGGAGGGGTATAGAAAATTGATTTAAAATAGGGATCATGAGCCTTGCGAGTTCCTGGGAAGTGATAATAGACAATGATATTGATGTACTTGTTTTTATCCTACAGATGCTTTGGTCCGCCTTGTGAGGCATACATGAGATGGGTCGTGAGAGGGCTGCTCTTAGATTTTGAGAGTATCCTAGTGCTTCATGTTGTTAGTGTAGGCTTGACCTGCACCATGTGCAACACAACAGCTCAGTGACTATCGCTGTGCTGTGCAGATACATGGATTTGGGCCTGTGTCTGTGGGGGTTTGCGCATTCTCCCCATGCTTGCGTGGGTTTTCTCCGGGTGCTCCGGGTTCCTCCCACATCCCAAAGATGTGCTCTTAGGCTAATTGGCAAAACAAATTCTCCCTAAATTGTCTCAAATTTGGTTTTTAATCCATAGATCTATAAACATAGGCAGGGATCACAGGTAGAGGTGGGAACATCGGGGTGGCGGCGCAGGCTCATTGGGCCAAAGGGCCTGTTTCCTGTGCTGTTTTGTTCTTTGTTCTTTGTTCATACAGTGCTATTAGCTAGAAGCCTTTTGGATTCTTCTTAATGTATACTGTCAGTCTATTCTCAGACTCTTTCTTTGCTTCTGTTATTTGTTTTTCACTTTCCTTCCGAACTTTCTAAATTCAGCAGGGTTCACACTTCTTTTATTAACCTGACCTATGCCCCTTTTTTTTATTTCACGTTACTTTCTGTCTTTTTCAATCAATAATCTATGACTTGAGTTGTTCAATGTTTGATCCCCATTGAAATGTAACTCAATTATAGACAAACCATCTCCTCTTTAATGGCAGCCTATTGTTCCATTATTATTTTGCCTGCCAATCTTTAATTCAAATTTACCTTGGCCAGATCTGCTCTCCCTGTTTAATTATGTTTATTCATTTTATTAATTCTTGTCTCCCCCAATCCTTGTTCAACTTATTTTTTCTTTTCTAGTATTACATCTTGATTTCCATTCCCCAATCAAGTTACTTTGAACCTTCCTCAATAGTAGTAGTAGCAAACTTCCCTGCAAGGAGATTGGTGTCTGTCTGAATCTTACAGGTCACCCAACTCCAGAACTGACTTAATAACTCAGAATCTAAAGTTCTTCCTTTTATACCATCACTTAAGCCACACATACATCTGCTCAATCCACTTATTTTACTATTCATTAGTATGAGATACAATGAGTACTTTGGAAAATATTTAAGGTCTTGCTTGCCTTTGAGATCCCTAAAATCTGCCTGCCAGACCTCATTTTCCTTTCTACCTATGTCATTGACACCAATATGGACCAAGACCAATGCATGTCCAATCCAATCTCTCAGGATGCTGTGCAAACATTTAGTGACATTCTTGATCTTCACCCATGAGAAGCACCATATCATTTTGGATTCACATCTACGGCCACAGAAATATCTTCTTGTTTCCCTAATAATAAAATCCCCTATTGCTTTTCCAATCTTCCTTTTGCACCACCCTCCTCTCCAAAAACCTCAATACAGCTGAGTCATCCTTGATGACTTGTCTTGAGCTACACTCTTGAGTATTCAGAACTGATCAAGGCAAAGAGAGAGCATTCTATCACTTTCATGACTCGTACCTTATAGAAGATGGAATCAAGATGTGAGACACTCGTCACAGAATACCAAGCCTCTGACCTGCTCTTGTAGACATAATACTTATGTGGCTAGAGTGGTTAAGTTTCTGAATATGATGCTGCTGAATGTCAAGGGGAAGTGGTTCGCTCTCGCTTGTTGCAGATAATCATTGCCTGACATTTTAGCTCCTCACCATTTAGCAACCTGAGCCTGAATCTTGTGTTAGAAATTAGTTATTATGCTTCGTATATATAAAATCCGCTTGAAATAGGTAAAGGGCTATGTTAATGCAGAAAGTTCTGTAGTACTGGAAATTGTTTCATGTTTCTATTTCATAGAAACAAGGCCAGTGGAACAATTAGTCCTACATAATGATGGCTATTTCAAAAAAAATAGACAGAGAAGACCTCTTGCAATATCATGAGAGCAACTGTTAGAGTAGTCATACACTCTTAGTACCATTATTTAACCCTGGTTAATTAAGATGGTTGCTGAAGTACATGAGTTCATTAATGTATGGATGTAGAGTAGAAATGATTTTAGTGAGCAACACCATAATTCAACAACCCGATAAAAAATAAAAACAGCTAAACTGAATGGCCATTATGAACAATTTGTTAACAGGTCTTATGACCACATTTAGACATCCATAACTGATACTGCAATAGATACAAATAATTATGTTTTGGTAGTTATTTTGAGGCTGGAGATGGAATGTTATTGGGAGGACAAAACTAGAAAAGGATAGCATCCTCAGATGTGATACGGAAAAGATAAATAAAAGTCATCAAAGCCAGAAGGTACATGCAAGGCTCAAAAAAGCTAGAAGTAGGTGAATGGTGCCAGGGGCAGGGGTTTTCAGCTCAAGGTTTAGACAAAGAGCTTGACATTTGAAAAGACATGTCAAAACAAATCGTATCAATACAAGCTGATAAGGCTTTGTCAATAATTCATCCAAATACTCCACCACTAAAAAAGGATATAAAGTAAGAAACTTTGGGAATGAAAAGAACTAGAATGATAGAACCATAGAATCAATACAGTGCAGAAAGAGGTGATCCAGCCCATTGAGTCTCTGCAACTTTCCAAACACTCCAAAAGAGCATCCCATTCAAGCCTTACTCTCTACCTATCCCCATAACCCTGTGGATGTACCATGGCTAATTCACCCAATCTACACATTCCTGGACACAAAGAGATAATTTGCATAAGCAATTTACCTAACCAGCACATCTTTGGACTATGGGAGGACACAAAGAGATAATTTGCATAAGCAATTTACCTAACCAGCACATCTTTGGACTATGGGAGGACACAAAGAGATAATTTGCATAAGCAATTTACCTAGCCAGCACATCTTTGGACTATGGGAGGATTCAAGAGCACGTGAAGGAAACCCATGCAAGCACACAGAATGTGCAAATTCCACACAGACAGTCACCTAAAACTGGAATTGAATCTGGATCTCTGGTACTGTGAGGCAGCAGTACTAATCACTGTGCCATTTTGCCATCATAAAGGACGACTCCTAACAAACATTTCAGAATGGATTGGGAAATCAAAAAGATTTAAACGCTAGGAAGAGAAGTGGGAGAAGATGGGTGTAGAGGGATATGGATAAAACGAGGTTAATTGGAACTAGCTTAGGGGTTAAAAAGGGGGTAACATGGACAAGTTGGGCCGAAGGGCCTGTTTTCATGTTGTAAACCTCTACGAAGAAAAAAGAAAGAGATGTTTGTGCACGCGCCTGCCAAATCAGAATGAATACTTACTTGTCAAAGTCATATGTTTTAGCAGCATTTTAATAAGTTATATCCTGTCTTAATCCCTTATTGAACACAATATCCTACCATATTGGGTGCACTTGATCCTGATTTATCGATTAGATAGTGAGAACTGTCAAATATCTTTCAAATATTTAAAGTTACTACAAATTGCTACCACAGATGTGACATGTAAACTAGTTGTATTAAAAGCAAAACACTCTGGATGTTGGAAATCCGAAATAAAAACAGAAAATGTTGAATAAACTCAGCAGGTTTGGCAGCATTTGCAGTAGAGTACTATTCTGTAGAAGGGCTATACATACTTGGAATCTTGGTGGCGAATCTTCTAAAAGTGCTGAACTGGCCGGAAAACTGTTCTAGATCACAACTGTTTTGTCAGTTCAACTTCTCAGTCGAACCTTCCCGCTCTGTGCACTGCAGAGGTCCCAATCGTGAATTTCATTAAAAACACGGGGAGGGCGGGACCTATTCATGCCAGAATCTAACAGTTCTAGAACTCTGCACATGCGCACTTGTCCTAATCTGTCAGTCTCCCCATTTGCCGTTTGCTGGCCAGCTCAATTGCTAGCCAGTCCAGGACACCCGCTGTGCTGCCCCTCCAGCACTGCCACCCCACCATGCCTGATCGTGGCCTCCTGCAACAATTCCCAGGCCAGCCTGACTTCTCCCAGCCTCAGAGGCCCCTGATGTCCAGACAGAGGCAATTCCCCCAGCCCCTTCAGCCCATCCGATGCTCAATGTGCAGTGCCAAGGTGCTCCCGGGCATGGGCTTTTTGCCCTTAGCACTGTCAGGGAGCAAAAGCTGGCATTGCCAGAATGCCTATGCCCAGGGGGCACCAGTCCCCACCACTCAATTGTCCCCCTTCATTCCAGGGGGGTCTCCCACTTGTTCTCCAAATGTGGGGAGCTACTCTAAACCCCGCCAAAATGAAATACTCAAGGTGGGGTGGGCGATTCAATTGGAACTGGTAATTTCCTGATAATGAAATGTAAAATACATTTAAATTACATTTAAAAAAAGATTCAAATGACTTATCTGTCATCCTGCCAATTTCCAGGATGGTCTGGTCTCCAACTGTCGTCCGGCTCTGGGAGATGCACATGCGTTCTCAGCGCATGCACAAATCCCGGAAGAAGACCAGCGGCGTGCATCTCCCACTCCCAAGCAGAAAAGTTGTGGATCAGATGGGAAAATCGCACCTCCCCTCCCCAGCTAATTCTGTTTCTTTCTCTATAGATGCTGTCAGATCTGCTGAGTTTATACAACATTTTCTGCTTTTATTTCAGTTATTCTAGTTAATGAATTCTTATGGATAAACCCAACAAACTCATCAAGTGTCCCATCTTGCACCAGATGTTAAACATAGGGCATTCTGTAGTATGGAAACACACCTTCATGACTAACAAAAGTTGGTATGTCATTAGCATTGAACCTCGAATGAATGAATTGCTCTGCTAATGGCATCGGAAGATAGTTTTGTCACATATCAAGATTCATGAAGACAATGGGATCACAAAATGATGCTAATAGTTCTTGAATTGTAGAAAGTGTTTAATGTTCTGGAATGATAGCTTTGATGCTACCTTAAAATCAATGCATAATCTATGTTTGCCACTTTTTCATTGCACAATGATGAGATCTGATGCGCATGGTGATGAATTAATTTATTCAATGATAGCATCTGCATCTGGATGTTTGAGCCCTGTGACAATTTAGCATGGATTGCAAATGGCACCCCTCCCAAATATTGAAAAACTTGGGGAATAGATTTGTCAATGCAATGAGCATAATACTACACCTTGATTTCCTAAAATCTGGTAAATAACGTAGAATATCAATAAGTATAACACATATCATCAATTACGTTAATATGTGCTCTGGTGGAGTTTTAATTTTGAATCAGAGTCTATCATAGAGGTTTACTTACATAAGGTTTCTGCCTTTAGCCATACAGAACCTAAACCTATCTAGGGTGGCATTTTTGTAGATTACTGGAACTGTGATTATTCCCAATAATTGAATTGTCTAAACTTGCCTGTTGCAGGAATGAAAAAAAGTTACAAAAATTACTGATAGCCAAGTTTGTTTCTCAAAATAGATACTTTCCTCGGCAAAAGCATCATCAGCCACGACCTTAGCAGGTATCCAGTAGCCATCCTGGAAGCCTGGGCTGGTCTTCAAAGACACCAAGGATGTCTGACTGCCTGAGCACAAAGCTGTCATGGACACTCCCTGGGTGACTGGCATCAACCTGCATGATCCTCATTTGATGGTTGTAGACAATTTGGAAATTTAGGGAGTGGAGCCCCTTTCTGCTCACAAATTGCTGCAGTTCTACATGTGGGATCCATAAGGCAATGCGTTTCCATCTACTACACCCTGCACGTTGGGAATCCCAGCAATGACATCAAAGCAGAGAGTCCGGGCCTTCTGAAGTGCACAGCCAACATCAGAATTTATGTACTACCCTGCCCAGGCATACAGGGCATCTGTGACTTGTCACACACATCTGTGCACGAAGGCCTAGGAGATCCCACTAGATCGCCACTGAGTGTCTAAAATGAGCCAGAGACATAAAAGTTCAGGGCAGCCATAACCTTCACATTCATAGGGAGTGGCCACTCTCCCCTGAGGTGCCAGGTGTGTGAGCATCTCACAACTGTGGGCTTGGAGAAGCGCAGCCAGCTACGGCACATCTCGTCCAAGAGAACCTCGAATGAATTGTGGGGCCTGTACTTCCTTGGCCTCAGCACCCTCCCCTTCTCTGCACCCTCTCCGGAGCCTGTTCATTTACCTCCTAGCCTTCAGTGGCAGTTCGCTGCCCTCCTTCCTGCGGGTCTGGTGGTGGCTGCTCTCACATAGTCTCTCCACGCTCACCACCTCCTGAGCCACCACGTCCTCTTTTTCTGCCCCTCCTGCCACTGATATGGAGATGCCGGCGTTGGACTGGGGTAAACACGGTAAAATATCTCACAGCACCAGGTTAAAGTCCAACCAGTTTATTTGATAGTAAACCCACAAGCTTTCAGAAACACTGTTCCTTCGAAGGTGTTTCCAAAAGCTTGTGGGTTTTCTGTCAAATAAACTAGTTGGACTTTAACTTGGTGTTGTGTGACTTTTTACCCTGCTGCCACTAACATGATCAGCTCCAGACTGAGCAAACTGAGATGTATCTGGAAAGAACATAGAATGGTGGATTATTATCATTGGCTGCATAGACTCAACATCACCCCAACAGCTCACTTGGGCCAGTACCTTCATTTGTGGATGCTGGTAACACCACACAATCCATGGTACTATGCATGGCCCAATTAGGGTTGTGTGAGATTCCCATCATGACAAATGCTGGCACAGATTACACAGATTGTGCACCAATGGGCAATGCACATCCTGGAGCCATTGTTCTACGTGCAATCCAGGCATGTGCTGCTAGTCCATGTCACAGGGCAGGGACAGACTGCAAATCAGCACCAGATGTGATCCCAGTGACAGAAGATTCTATGCAGTCCATGTCTGAACCTCTGCAGCCGATCTTGGGCAGCAGCTGCTTCATCTGGTTAGGCTTCAGTCAGCACATGGTGCACTCCTCCCTCACCCTGGAACACCAGCAATTAGTCGAGTCCCTGGCCACACCCTGCTTTAAGAGAATGCCACTGCACAGTGCCCTGGAGGGAAAGGGTGAGCAAGATTCCTTGAGGGTGCCACCCACACTGAGCTACAGCGTTACCCTGAAGAGGAAGGATGAGCAAGACTCCTTGAGGGTGCCTCCCACACTGAGCTACAGGGTTGCCCTGGAGGGCAATCTGCTTTCCATACATTGTTAAAAGCTGGACCAGTTCTTGGTTCACATCACTTGTATTGCTTATCAGGCTTGCCTGTATTGACTACTATACTAATGCCTAGCCTGTAGACTCTGGTATGAGTCTGCCAGGATTGGCAGAGGATGAAAAAGTCATGCAGCTTTCTGGAATGCAAGTGTAAAAATGGATGAAGTTCTTGCTGTGGTAGATTTTGAGGCAGTGGAAGCCTTCCCATTGGTGAATCTGAATGGACAACACTGGTTGCCTTTTTGGCCACATGAGTGCAATCAAGTCCCCAGCAGGGGAATCTAGAAAAATCTGCTGCACAATCTCTGTGAGACCATGTGATTTGTAAGATGAATAATAGCATATAAGATTATGATGGAGTATAACATGGGGTTATACACTTTGGTAGAAATAATGATAGGAAGGAATATTATTTAAAGAATGAAAAGCTGCAGGATGCTGCTGTGCAGAGGGACCTGGGAGGTCCTTGTGCACGAATTGCAAAAACTCAATTTGCAGGTTCTGCAGTGATCAAGAAGGCAAATGGAATGTTGGTCTTTATCGCAAGGGGGATAGAATATAAAAGCAGGGAGGCCTTGCTGCAACTGTACAAGGCTGCAACTGGAGTATATGTGCAGTTTTGGTCCCCTTATTTGCATAAGGATATATTGGCCTTGGAGGGACTACAGAGAAGGTTCACCAGACTGGTACTGGAGATGAGGGGGTTAGCTTATGAGGAGAGATTAAATAGACTGGGCCTGTACTCATTGCAGTTTAGAAGGCTGAGGGAGGATCTTATAGAGACTTACAAGATAATGAAGGGGCTAGATAGGGTACAGCTAGAGAGATTCTTTCCACTTAGAAAGGAAAACAGAACTAGAGGGCATAGCCTCAAAATAGGGGGGAGGGAGCAGTTTAGAACGGAGTTGAGGAGGAACTTCTTCACTCAAAGGGTGGTGAATCTCTGGAATTCTCTGCCTATTGAAGTGGTGGAGGTTACCTCGTTGAATATATTTAAGTCTCAGGTAGATAGATTTCTGATCGATAAGGGAATTAAGGGTTATGGGGAGAAAGCTAGAAAGTGGAACTGATCCACTGCAGATCAGCTATAATCTTATTGAATGGTAGGACAGGCTCGAAGGGCTAGATGGCCTACTCCTGCTCCTATTTCTTATGTTCTTATGTTCTTTCGTTCTTGTTATGTTCTTATGTTCTTATGAATGTACTATTCAGTTCTCACAAAGTGGACATCAGTGACCCGTGAGATCTAACAACGTGCTGCCATTTACAAAATTCATCAAGATCTATAATTGACACTTGAAATGAGCAAGTGGTAAAGAAGTTCAAGATCATCGTGACTAACAGCCATTGACAGAGCATGCTGAGCAGTTACAAAAGATACAAATAGGCTGGTGACAAGGGCACAGATCTCTGCCTGGGGAGTTGCTTGTAGCATGTGTTCTCAGTCATCTCCAGATGGCTCCATTTTCAGAGGTAGATCCTCATTTACGACACAGCTTCCATTGTCTTCCTATCCAGCTTTACTCTCCAGATTGAGGTGTTATCCCTTCTTGTGAAGGATGTTGTCCCTCATCGCCACTGGACCCAAGATTTGACAGTCATGCCCCTTTGCCAACCTCAGCCTTCTTTTTGCATAAGTGACTGTGCAATTGGCTCTGGCAGGTTTGTCTCCTATTAACCTGCCCCCATGATGCCAGATGGGTGGGGAACCTGTTAAATATCTAAGTGTTGAGTGCCCATTCTCTCTGCACAGGTGGAGAACACCTCCTTACTAAATTCCAAGCTCCTCTTTGCTCCATTAACATTTTATGGAGCCAAGGACAGCCATGATTGGTTCCCCACTCTGTATCTACCTCCATCTAGTCGATCAACTGCAGACACGTCCTGAAACCCTGAGCCTCCTTTAAAACATGACCCATCCCACCTCTTATGGGCTCTTAACATGATGTTTAAATACTTTATCAAGCTGCAATCCGAAGATAAGTGGGATCACTGTCCCACTTATGCCCCCACACTGGTGAGTAGTGCTGTTGCCCAGGATAGTATCAGCCGCATGGTATTTATCCACCCTTGGGGTTGAGAGGGCTGAAAATTCAGCCCATTTTGTTGGACAGAACCTGAGTTTGAGATTCTAGACTCAGTCAAAGTTGTGAAACTGCCGAGAATGGAAGAAAATTCAAAGCAGAGCTTTTGGAAAATAGAACAGCAGAAAGTGAAACTATGAATTCTGGCCTGATCAATTCATCGACACTGAGTGAGGGATAAGATGCTCAGCAGACAATGCTTTAGAGATGGAAGAATACAGTCTTGGCAAAGCACCAGTAAAGAATTAAAACATTCAACTCAATTTCGAATAGGACAGCTGAACTGCACGCCATGAGATTCAACACAAACAGACAACCAAGGCGATGACACAGTCAAGCACTGAAAATACATGGAGTTGCTGCTGGGAGCTGAGAAGCATAGTTTGGTTGACATTGGGTTGAAAGAAATGTTTATTTGTAAAGTAGTTAATGAAATATAGATAGATGGATAGTATAGTAACAGCCTTGAAATCAGTCGTTGAGCTGATTTGCATGAAGAAGCTGACTCAGTACTTCAATATGTTTTCAAGGAAGTATAGCATATAAATAATGAATAGAAAGGATGAGGAATGACACTCTGGGGCACGGAGCTGATTATAGATGTAGAGGAAGCAAGTATGAGAACCATTTGGGGGCGGCATTGTGGCACAGTTGTTCGCATTGCTGCCTCACAGCATCAGGGACATGAGTTCGAGTCCCAGCTCGGGTGGCCTGTCTGTCCGAAGTCTGCACATTCTCACCATGTCTGCATGGGTTCCTCCCGGTGCTCCGTTTCTTCCCACAGTCTGAAAGACAGGTTGATTAGGCGCATTGGCCGTGTTAAATTCTCCCAGATCTCATGATGAACAGCTCAATTGTTTATATATGAAGTGAGCTTTTGGCTGTGGACAATAGACTTGAGGTCAGCTGGGAGCATTTGTTGTACTGAAGCCACAATGGCTAGGAAACATTTTGGAACTTGGGAGAGGTGAAATTATCAAAATGGAAAAACGGCAGTTACATCGAATATAGTCGACCACAGGAGGTGTTATGAGTTAAAGAAGGCATTTATGTAATGTCCAGGAAATATAAGTTGAAGACAGAAGGATTAGGTCAGGAAGAGAAATATATGAAGAAAACATAAAGTGGTAGAAAAATAGCCTAGTTATGATCAGAGTCTTCAAAATGGCAGGTTTTTTGGAGGACTGAGAGGATTATCAAATATATGAGTAAAGGAGTTCATGCTAAAGTTAAGCTAAGGAGAGACTAGATATCAGGGAGGGAAGAAAAGCATGTGTTCCAGTATGTTATTGTAAAGGAAGATGCAGGCAAAAATGGAATGAGGACTGAAAGAAGGATTCAGTAATGAAGCTCTAAGGGAAAATGTTGAGAGGCAATTGAAGTTAAGTATCTTGAAGGAAAGAGGGGAAGGATAATAGGGACTTAAGCATTCAAACAAGTGCTGGAGGAGTATTAAATATTAAAAAGCTAATTTACCTTTCCATTTCCAGTTCTGACAGATGAAACATTAACCCACTTTTGTTTTTACAAATGCTGATATGACTGCCATATATTTCCAGTTATTTTATCTTTGTTTTAGAAAGTGTTGTTGTTCAATCTTTAAAGCATTCATGAATTCATACTTTTCAATTATTTTCCAGAAGTAGGCTTACATATGATCTTATTAACATTTTTCCTTTCAGATAATATCCTGAGGTTGTGCTGCCTGAGTTCAAAGTGACAGCTCATAATTCACCATTAAATATAACTGTTGTAAATGGACTGACTTTGGTGCCAATGTGTCAACGTTGCTCTATCGTTTGAGTCAACATATCGCTTCCCATAACATAATAGTTTTTCACTGTCAGAATGCCCAATTACTAGATCTCCAATGTCCACACTCTGAGTCCCTTTCCTTCATTAAGCTGTAGACAGTGACTAGCGACCTAATTATCCCAATGATCTGTGCTTTTACACAGGAAGGACATTCAGGAACTTGGAAGAGAATGGGATCTTTCTGCTCCAAAAATCTCAGATAGGAAGAAGCTGCTGTACAAAAATAGTTATTAGGCTTTACCATTACCTACAGTTCCAGTTAGACCACCAAAAGATTATTGCCTTAAAAAAAACAGGTAGTTAACACTGAATCTGTACATCTACATTATGAAAAGGGCTGCACCTGCAAGTTTCAAAAATAGTTCCTTGAGCAACAAATTTCACATTACATCTCATTCACAGACCAACAGATGCATACATTTCTTCTTTATGATTTAGCCCAAATTTGTAGGGGCTGACTTCAAAATTAAGTTGATAGCTGAATGATGACAGTTCTAAGCTTCTCTGAGCTCCCTGGAAAATCTCCCTGAAATGGGATGGGTCATCAATGCCTTCACTTCTCCAGTAAGAAGTCTCACAACACCAGGATGGCCTTCCTCACAGCCCCATTTCTAGTTTCAAACAACTGCACAACTTTAAACAGACCATTGTCTGCGGCAAATTACCCAGCCTTCAGCAGAACAGTGACTATGATCCACACAACCCTGCCACAGCAATCTCTGGAAGACACGCCAGATCATCGACATGGATGCCATCATCTCACATGAGAACACCATTCACCAGGTATATGGTAAATACTCTTGTGACTTGGCCACCATTGTCTACCTGATATGCTGCTGGAAAAGATGTCCCAAGGCATGGTACATTGGGAGACTACAACAACAAATGAATGAACACCACTCAACAATCACCAGGCAGGAATGTTCCCTTCTAGAGGGGGAAAACTTCAGCAGTCACAGGCATTCAGCCTGTGATCCTCAGGTAAGCGTCTTCCAAGGCGGCTTTCACAACACATGATAATGCAGACTTGCTGAGCAAAAACTGATAGCCAAGTTCCGCACACATGAGGAGGTGTCAACTGAGATCTTGGATTCATGTCACACTATATGTAACCCTCATGACTTGCCTGGGCTTGTAAAATCTCACTAACTGTCCTGGCTGGAGAAATACATACCTCTTTAATATGTGCTTGGCCCTCTCTCTACTCACATTGTCTGTACCTTTAAGAATTGATTACCTGTAAAGATTCGCATTTCAACCATTATCTTGTAAATTGAGTTTGTATCTATATTATGTCCTATTTGTGAACACTCACCTAATGAAGGAGCTTGAGACTCCGAAAGCGAGTACTGCCAAATAAACTTGTTGGACTTTAACTTGGTGTTGTGAAACTTCTTACTGTGCTTACCCCAGTTCAATGTTGGCATCTCCATATCATGGTCACTTCTCCAGCCAAAGCATGATAAAGAAGGACATGTGGTTAGACTTAAGACACTTTTAATTCTGCTGAAAAACTCTGACAACAAAGGAAGATCCTTTTATAAGAGATGACATGTTAGAAGCAGTACAGCAACCCTGTGACAGTTATGTTTTGATGCTATGTAATTTGCAACATTCTTTCTTAATAGAATATAATGAACGCTTTGAATTGAGTAGAGAGAATCTGAATAAAATAGGATCTTATAAGAGAAGGGATTGTCTGAATGTATCTGAAGACTCACTTTTATTTAAATCAGGAGATTCACATGTATTTATAGAGTCAGCATTAATTATAATTGAAGGAAGATTTATTCTATCAATGTGCTCCCCTCTCCACTCACTAAGTAGGAAAAACATCTGTTCTTTTTTGGTGCATTTAGTTAGATTGGGAACCTGTGTGTTACTTTCCTTTGGCTGCTTGCTCTACAATCAGCTCTTTGGAGTAATTTGGCTTTTGAAAGTAAATAAGATAAAAGCAAGTGTTTGACACAAAACTGAGATTAAAGAGAATTCTATGAGGAAGGGGAGGTCTCCTTGAGAAAGAGATGAAATCCATTCAATAGTCAATTACGAAGTGACTAAACTCAGAGATACCAGAGAATACATCAATTATGCAAAATCGTCATCATAATCAGAATCATTGCATTGTTTTAAGTTATATTTTTTGGCAATGCCACAATCAACAGAAATGAAAATGCTGCATCAACACTCCCAGTCATAGGAAAACAGCAAGGCAGACTGTGTTTAGCTAACATGATGTAGAGATGCTGGCGTTGGACTGGGGTAAACTCAGTAAGAGGTCTGACAACACTAATTTTAAATCCAACTGATTTATTTGAGAGTAAACTTGCTAGCTTTCGGCCTTTGTGCCTTCGTCAAGCGAATGACGTATTCTGGTCTCCAAAAGCACACATATCAGCACAGACAGTTTACAGATTGCTGATTAGAATGCGAATCCTCACACCTAACCTGCTATTCAAGTCTTAAAGTGGCTAACAATGTGGGTGGAAGGAACACTGAGCACAGGTTAGAGAGATGTGTATTGTCTCCAGATAGCACAGTAAGTGAGGTTTTTTTTGCTAACTCAGGCAAGTCATGGGAGTTACAGATAGTGTGACATGAAGCCAAGATCCCTGTTAAGACCGTCCTCATGTGTGCGGAACTTGGCTATCAGTCTCTGCTCAGCGGCTCTGCGCTGTCGTGTGTCGTGAAGGCCTCCTTGAAGAACATTTGCCCGAAGGTTGGAGGCCAAATGCCCGTGACCACTGAAGTGTTCGCCCACAGGAAGGGAACTGTTTTGCCTGGTGATTGTCGAATAATGTTCATTCATCCGCTGTCATAGTGTCTGCATGGTCTTCCCAATGTACCATGCTTTGGGACATCCTTTCTTGCAACGTATTAGGTGGACAACCTAATACGTTGCAAGAAAGGATGTCCCGAAGCATGGTACATTGGGGAGACCATGCAGACACTACGACAGCGGATGAATGAACATCGCTCGACAATCACCAGGCAAAACAGTTCCCTTCCTGTGGGCAAACACTTCAGTGGTCACGGGCATTCGGCCTCCAACCTTCGAGTAAATGTTCTTCAAGGAGGCCTTCACGACACACGACAGCGCACAGCCACTGAGCAGAGACTGATAGCCAAGTTCCGCACACATGAGGACGGTCTTAACAGGGATCTTGGCTTCATGTCACACTATCTGTAACTCCCATGACTTGCCTGGGTTAGCAAAAAACCTTACTTACTGTGCTGTCTGGAGACAATACACATCTCTCTAACCTGTGCTCAGTGTTCCTTCCACCCACATTGTTAGCCACTTTAAGACTTGAATAGCAGGTTAGGTGTGAGGATTCGCATTCTAATCAGCAATCTGTAAACTGTCTGTGCTGATATGTGTGCTTTTGGAGACCAGAACACCTCATTCGCCTGGCAAAGGCACAAACACTGAAAGCTAGCAAGTTTAGTATCAAATAAATTGGTTGGATTTAAAATTGGTGTTGTCAGACCTCTTATTCAGCTAACATGGTCAGCTTCTGTAAAACCACATCATTGGGTCCTACTTTACCATTTTGATTCTAAGGGCTGGGCAGACTTGAAACTGGGAGTGTTTCAGATCTGACTTTTAGACCCTTTCTGAGGTCTTCTAAGCCCCATGAGCACTCTGCCTACAAAACACCCCCAATCCCTAATCGCGCTGCACAAGCCTGTGGATGAAGCTTAACGCACCCGAAACTCTGCAGCTCTGATCGGCACCTCGAACTACATACGCGTAGAGAAAAGAAATAGCATACTGCTATCCTGCTACATCTCTCCTGGACCAGATAATGCCTCCCCCAGCCTCCCCCAGACATTGCCCCACCCCCACATTACTGAGCTCTTTATCCACCCAACCCCTGTCACTCAGAATGCCCATTGATCTCAGGCAGAGTGGCAGCGGACCCCCTTCCCCTCCACTTATCTCAGACAGAATGACAGCAGATCCTCCTTTCTCTCCATTGATCTCAAACAGAGTGGCAGCGGACCCCCTTTCCCTTCCACTGATCTCAAGCAGTGGTAACTGAACCCCTTTTCCCCTGACTGATCTCAGGCAGAGTGGCAGCAGATCCCCTTCTCCCCTTATTGATCTCAAGCACAATGAACCCTTCTCACCAGCCCCCCTTCCCATTCCCAATCTCAAGCAGAGTTGTTGGATGTTAGGCACCTACTTCCTTACTAACTGGCCACGCAAATCTGATTATTAAGGAGTATGTCTGTTTTCCACTGATTCTGGATGAGCAAACATGATGATAAAGTGGGAAGTGCCAGTAAAGTTGGGCATGCATCCCATTACATCAATTTAATGCATGCAAGTTCATTTAAAGGGCCATCGCATCTAGAACATAGAACATAGAACATTACAGCGCAGAACAGGCCCTTTGGCCTTCAATGGTGCGCCAATCAATTGAGAAAAAGCAATGACCCTCTAACCTAAACCACTCCCTTTTCATCCATAAACCTATTCACTGACCACTTAAACGTCCCCAAACTTGGCACATCTACAACTGCAGCAGGCAGAGCATTCCATACCCTTACCACCCTCTGGGTAAAGAACCTACCTCTGACATCCATCCTATAACCACCACCCCTTAACTTAAAGCTATTAAATCTGTTTCAGGTGATTTCTGATCGCGGCCATTTTCAAGCATTGGTAAAGGAAGAACTGATGCAGAGACAGGCGCAGATCACGCTACTCGCCTCACACCCAAATTTACCAAAAACAGATGCAACATGATGGTAAAATTGGGCCCTTTATGTCTGAAAATAGCAGTTTTGATAGACAACATTCTCCAGCGATTTTAGGAGACTACTTGACTTTGCTGAGAATGGTAATATGGGATTTATTTTTCATAAAGTCTGAGGGGTAAAAATTTGCTAAGACCCGTTTATGAGCACCGGAATCCAATATGTGATCAATCTGTTCCTGATGAAAGTAACGCAGGCACAACACAACACCATGGTAGTGTTGCGGACAGGAGGGGGGTTAATGTAAACACCATTTATCTTTCCTTGCACCGACAATCGATGAACAGAAAGATGTTTTAATTTGTTTCCTCTTTATAAGCAGTGGCATATTTGTCAATCCCTCTGTTTTGATATGATCCAATTTCTCTTAATAACTTCACAGCAATCATGAGATAGGATGAATTCAGAGGATTATTTTATTGTGCACACACTGAAAATGTGGGAGGAGGGTCACAGGGTGCTCCCTGTGCACTCATACAGTAAAATAGGCAGAGATAAATGAAAGATTTACAGGGCAAAGATCACAGAGAAAAGATTGTTTCACATAAGTCCAGAGTCCAGAATCAAAGTCTAATGAATTATTCCCTTATGGCAATCAGCATGTTGAAAACTGATGCCGTGTAATTCACTTTTCCAAATGAGTTGACTCCATAAGATGATAGACATGCAGAGATGAATTAGTCTTGTTGGAGATGGTAGAGAAGTTCCATTAGAAACAGTATTGCTGGGACTACATATTCAATCCAAGTAGAACTCTTTTGGCAAGCTGCTACTTATAGATGGTAAAATGGTAGACTGAGGATGCACTACAGCAAATCAGTATAACTGGTTCCACTAGCTAAAGGCTCATGTCACATGACTCCAATTTCTTCACAGTGTCTTTGATAAAGATGTGTATTCCTCTATCTGGGTTGTCAAGATGGTTAAATGTTCCAAATATTAAGATTTGAAAGGAAGGTTGTAGGCTTTTTTATCTGAGCAGATGGAGAAGCTGTAGTTGGCCAATATAGCTTATGAACTACAGAGGGCATTTGTATAATTTTCTTTCAATTGGGTCTTCGCAGCCCAAAGGACATTGCTAGTGTCTCTTCAGAGATAACGAAGTTCAGGTTTCTGCAATATTGCCAATGTTAGCTTCTTTTATTCACGGATCACAGACCTTTGTCCAGTTTTTAAAATTTTAGAAATAGTCATGAGAATGTCTATATATTGTATAAAATAAAAATATGCACTGTGAGGTCTTTGTCCCCATACACTGCCTAATCACTTCCATTAAAGTTGTTTGGAGCCCCCAGTGTAATTTGGTATGAGATACAAGGTGTAGGTGGTGCAATTAAGCACCACTTGCTTTCCCCCACAACGATACTTTCCTGACCCCAATCCTGCCATTGGCAGTTGTGCTTTCAGATACCCAAAAAATGGCATCAACCAGCCAGTGGTGCCTGATTATGAAGGTCCACAAAAAAAGCAGACCACCAAGAGAGGAACACCAGAATGTGATCTGATGCATTCAGCCATCATCCCATTAGCATTGTGCAAGTACAGGAATTGAATCTGCATGTGGTAGTTCACCACACACATGTGGGCTGCAACAAAGTCAAGGAAACTAAGAGCATGGATGCCAGGTCACAGACCTATGCTGATGTAGAGCACTACAATGATAACTTCTATAGGATGATTTATAGGAAATGGCTGATGGGCAGGAATGCAGAAATGTTAGTTAATAGCACCCTACACTATGGGGGATTCTGCCACCCTGACAAAGTTATGTGTTTGCTCCTCCTGCTTCCCTCCATTTTGAGAGAAGACAATGAAGCCCAATCTCCTGATATACAGGACCTTGGTGGCCTCTTTCATGCAGTAGTGGGTAGTATACTGAGATAGATTGCTGACATCAACAGCTCCAGTCTGGAAGGTTCCAATGGTGTAAGACATAAGAATCATGACGGCTTTGTACACAAAAGCTGCTGTCTTGATTTTTATTTGCTGTATAGGTTCCTTCTTTTGTTTCTTTTATCCCTTTTCTTTTGGGCAGTAGCTATATATAATCCTGCCCATTCACATCTTCACTAGCCACATCTTTTGTTTCTTGTCACATTATCACTCCTTTAGGCCTTGCAGCATGAAATCTTTTCCACATTTAATCTCATTCCTTTCCCTCATAACAGTCCTCTACTTTTGTTCTTTATCCCACCCTTCCTCCCTTCCAGTTGCTCGAAACGTATTATATTTCTAACTTTTCCATGTTCTGATAAATGATCACAAACCTCAAACACCAACTTTGTTTGTCTCTTCACAGATGCTGCCAGACCTACTAAGTATTTACAGTATTGTGTGCTTTAATTTCAGATTTCCAACATACACAGTATTCTGAAATTGGCCTGATAGAGATGGGGTAATATGTTGGTATTGACAGAAGGTTGGTGAACAGTTAAGAAACAGGAGAAGAGATAAATAGACCATTTTCAGGTTGGCAGGCTAGAACTAGAGAAATGCTGCAAGCGTAAGTGCTGGAGATTCAGCTATTTAGAATTTATATTAATGACTCAGCCAAAGAGACTGAGAGTTAATGTATCTGAGTTTGCTGATGATACAAAGCTAAATGGGAATGTGAGGACACCAAGAGACTGCAAAGAGAAATAGGCAATTTAAGTAAGTGGGCAACAAGGTGACAGATGTTGTATAATGTGAGGAAGTGTGAGATCATTCACTTTTGCAGTAAGAATCGAAAACCAGAATATGTTTTAAAAGTTGTGAAACATTTGAATGTTGATATTGAGTAACATTTGGATGCAGAGATGGATTTACAATTAAACATGCCATGCCTAGGCACAGGGCTCCGACCAATGGGTTGTGTGTGTGTGTGTGTGTGTGTGTGTGTGTGTGTGTGTGTGTGTGTGTGTGTGTGGTGTGGGTGTGTGTGGGGGGGGGGGGGGGGGGGGGGGGACGGGTTGGGCATCCAATCAGAGTCAATCAGCAGGTAGTGAAAAATGAAATTAAACTTTGGTTAGTGAGTCTGAAAGAACAGTCAAATAGTCCAAATTGTACAAGTACTTAACTTGAGGCATGTGCACATGAAAAATGAAGAGAGATAATTCGGTGAAGAGGGAGAGGCATAGACTTCTGAAGTCTTACTGCTTTTGTGAAAGACAAACAGGTTTGCGATTTGACCCAAAGCAGGCCAACACTAGCAAGGCACAAAGCACCAAAAGCCACCACAATGTGAAGTCAACCATTGAGCAAGTAGCTAGTGAGGCAAGCAAGTGACTAAAACACAAGGCTTGAGGACAGGCTAGCAACAGTGAAGCGCAAGGCGCCAAAAGTCACCATGACGTGAGATCAGCCACTGAGCAAAAGGAACAGGCGAGATGAACAGCAACTAAAACCCAGGGCTGAAAGCAGACCAGCAACAGCGAGGTAACCAAATCAAGCCACCACAGGGTGAGGTTAACCACCAAGAGAACAAGCAAAGCAAACAGATTTGCTACTGGATCTAGGGCATGCCAGCAATGGTAAGGTGCCAAAATCAAGTCACCACATGTGAGGTGAGTAAATTTCTGACTCAATCAGGGTAGGCCAGCAACAGTGAGACACAAGGCATAAGTGCCTCATTTCCATAAGCCTTAGCCATTTGGAGAAGACGAGTGAGGCAAGTGGCTGTCTTGAAGACCTGGAGCAAGCAAGCTGAGTGAGATTGTGAGAATGAGAAGGTGTGAGGGGTGAGGGTGGACTGTGAGGAGATGGGGGCCTGGCTGGTAGAATGTGAGGGTATCGGGGGTGGAGAATGTAAGGGGGTTAGCAAAGTTGCTAACCCCCTTACATGCATATATGTCAGATTTTATCTGCAATGATGTAATTGATGATTTTGTGAAGAAGTATACTAAAAAGCGATCTAAATTGCAATATCAACAAGGGAGAATGTGTGAAGGCTACATTGCATTTTGGAGGAAGAGTTTATGATTGGTTGGGGATCCACCAGGACGGATATTTTTAGAATTTTTGAGGGAGAAGTGGGCAGGAGAAGAGTAGAGTGAGTGTTGTTTAAAATCAGAATCATATAAGTTAAAAGGTGAATCCAGTTTTCACTGAGCTTGATATGAAGCTGATAAAAATGTGGGACTGATTGTCTAAACATCTGGGGGCCAATTCTCACAGTCTGCTGCACCGCTTGAGTAGCACAGCAGGCAGGAAACATCTGCGGGCAGCCATCCAGTCTATCTTGAGTCTCCTGGCCTTTTATTAATGTCATCTACCTTGTGCTGGGATCAGCGCGAAGCTGATTACAATATGGAAATCTCCATTTTCATCTTATTAATGAACCCAGAACAGTATTCTCCGAGCTTGCTAATGACACCCTTCTCCATCTCCATACCTGCCCCTTCACAGATGACATTTCCAGCTGATCTGTATAGATTTGCATGTAATGGTTTTTAGGCAACTTTTCCAAGTGTGGAAACTATACTGAAAATATTTTTAACAATACCTGTCACAAATGCATCCAGTAAACATTTTTTTTCTGTATTGAAATGGACTAATATTGACAGTTGAACATGCATATATATCAGATTTTGTCTGCGATAATGTAATTGATGATTTTGTGAAGAAGTATACCAAAAACCTATCTAAATTGCAATACCAACAAAGGATGAAGCAGGAAAATCTTAAAAATCTGTCCTTCCATATTCTCGTGTTCAAATTCTGTTTTTCAAATGACTATTTCTGGTCTGATATAATGATGCAGCTGATCACATGCTGGTATCATCATTGCTCTCAAGACTGGCCTTCAGAAAGTCTCTTGTAGGACAAAGAACAGGACAAAGCCAATGATATTGAACTTCTACTAATTCAACATGCCACTTATGTGAATTTATAGCAATAACTTTGATTTTGTGAGGAGAAGTAAGGAAGTTAACATTTATTCTTGAAACGGAATGACACTCTGTGAAATATATCGAGTGGCAGTCTATGTTGATTGGAGTATTTGCTCCTGCACTGCATTGGCTCATTCTGACGTGCACTGGCCTGTGCTACAACAATGTCTTCGGCTGATTTTTCTATCTCATTGTTCATCAGCAAGTTCCCTGTTTTCTCACCTCAAGACCCACACATTGCTATCTGGATCATTTTTACCATAATTCTGACAAGGTGTAAGCTTGGATTTCAATTTAGCAATTATTCATACTGGCACATTTTTTACAAGTTCAAACACACTAAAGCATGGTCAATTTTTGTGGTTTCCGCATTTGTGTTGTGTGGGGTGAAGGTGGATGAGTTGAGAAGGGCATGAGTATGGAGGTGGGAGGGACCCAGAAATTGAGATAAGGCTAAGGGCCCCACAAAATGTAAATCTGCCTCTGCTTGGATATGCTCATCGAAGAAACACAGAAGGTTAGCAATCACAGCAAGCAATTAGGAAGGCAGATGGCATGTTGACATTTATTGCAAGGAAATTGGAGTACAAGAATAAGAATACTTTGCTGGATTGTCCAAGGATACGATAATTCAAACGTGGAGTACTGTGCACAGTTGTGGCCTCCAAATCTAGGGGAGGATATATTTACATTGAATGTTCATGAGATTGGTTCCTGAGCTGATAGGGTTCTCCTATGATGAGAGGTTCATCAAATTGAACCTATACTCTGGATCGCTGAATGAGAGATGATCTCATTAAAATATGCAGGATTCTGAAAGAGTTTGACAGAGTATACAGTGTGTGTAGCTATTTTCCTTCATCACAGAGTTTAGAACAGGAGTCACAATGTCAGGATGTGGGGTTGATTATTTAGAGTTGTCTAAAAAACATTGAGGATGCTCCATCATTGGGTATTGGATATATTTAAGGCTGAGATTGAAAGACCTTTAGTCTCTCGGGAATTAAGGAATATGAGGAGTGGATGAGAGAGTGGAGTTGAAGCAGAACAACCATAGTCATATTGAATACCTCAAAGTGGCATTGTGTATGTACTGCTCTATTTCTTATAATTTAAGATTCTTAAATTCCTTAAAACAATTGCATATAAGTACCTAACAAACCAAAGTATGATTACCAAAGCTTTTGACACCCATAGTATTTTAACTGCTTAAGAGGTGTGCAAAAATGATTATTGTAGTACATTGTGATTACCCAATTGTTTCAACTTACCAAGCAAGTTTTCACAAAATCAACCATTGGCAAACCACAGTTAAGTGTCATTTTGCCATTGCTAGCTTTAATACCAAAAACATTCTAATGGAAACAGACAGGCAATAGGTCTCTCAATTCTACTCATGGAAAACTTTTCCAGTGCTAGTCTATAAAGTGGAGTGCAACTTCCAATTTCTCATGGAATATGGTGAGGACTAAACTATCAGTTATCACTCTCCTAAAATGTAGCAGAATTTAAGAAGCTTTTCAACATGTAATTTTTGAATGTGTATAGAACAAATTTTAAAATGCAATAAATTGGGGACATTTATTAGGTAATACTTTGAAAAAACTCACATAGATGTCACAATCAAAGGTTATCTGGGGAATTATATTTAAGTATTAGTACCAGTATTATACCACTAACAAATAGAAAGACAGTTGACAGATTTATCAGTCTTTGTGAAAATTTAGTGCCTAGGCACATTGAAATCTTACTTGCACCAAAAAGAAATGTAAAATTGATAATTTTGTTATTATTCTTGTTTAAAATTATTGGCTTTACCAGAATGCAATTATCAGAATTACAGTTGATGCAACTGATGAGATAACAATCTACATTTCTTCATATTTTCACAGAATAAATAAAAGTATTTAAGTACATCTGTTGTGTAACCATTCTCATCATTGGAGTTCTATCATCTGTAAACAGACTTATCATCTCATCTATTATAAAATCATTTTTGTTTGTGATCCTTAAAAGTCCTCAGGTGTAACTGGATGTAATAAAATTGGTTCACCTCAAGCTGATACAAGTAGTAGGAGTTTTTATTCTCTGCAACTCAAAAGGCATGATTCATGTCAACAGCATTTTTACAAAAAAAACTAGGTGGAAATAAAAAGGAATAGCAAAAATAATTAATAGGTGATAAATGTTAAAATAATGCATAGAGATCAAGTCAGAAAACAGATGAACTTAAATAAAAGCACTTATTTATAGAGAAGATCTATTTTAGAAAGGGTGGCATAATGACACAGTGGTTAGCACTGCAATCTCATAGCACCAGAGACCCAGGTTCAATTCTGGCCTTGGACAATTGTGTGGGGTTTGCACATTTGCCCCATCTCTGCATGTTTCCTCCATGAATTCTGGTTTTCACCCACAGTCCAAAGATGTGCAGGTTAGAATAATTGACATGCTATATTGCCACATTGCCCCAGGATCTGTTGGTCAGAGGGATTAGCAGGTAAATAGCAAGTTAGGGCCTAAGTAGGATGTTCTGTTGGAGAGTAGGTGCAGACTTGATGGGTCGAATGTCTCCTTCTGCACTATATGAGTTCTATGATTCTATGAAATAATATTCCAAGCTCATTCACAGAAATTAAAAAAAACAAACATCAGTAGTCAGTTGTTCTTACTTCAGTGAGTGACATCAGTAATTAGCTGATTGGAACACAAAGAGAAAAGTTAAAAAAGAACAGAGAGGCAAGTGTCTCATAGCGGAATTAACTTAATTTTCCCTAACTTTCCTCCACCCAATCAATCATTTGCGCACAAATGCAAAAGAGGGCTATTTGTTCAGATCTTTAACTGGGCAACTCAACTAAGAATAAGGAAAAGGGCTTCACTCAGCTTTTGACATTGCAGCTGCTTTTTACAAAGCATAGCCCTAATTAATTCAATTTTCTCTACAGAATTGATGGTTGAGAAACAACTTGATTGAGATGTTTAAAATATTTAAAGGATTCAATAGGGAAAATTATTTATTCTGAAAATACAACCAACAACAAGGGGATATAACCTTAAATTAGAGTTTGGCCAGTTTAGTGCAAAATCCAGATGCACTTTTCGCACAAGGAGTAGCAGAAGTCTGGGATTCTGTACCCAAAAGAGTCTATGGATGTTGAATCAATTGGGGCTTTCAAGACTAATATTGGTAGATTTCTGTTACATAAAGATTTCAAAGGAAATGCAGCTAAGACAAGTTTATGGATTTTGTTACAATCCTTTTGAGGAAACCATAAACCAAGATAACGAAATTTACTGAATGACTCTCAAATGAAATAATTACCAACAAGATTCCACTTTTTGTAGCTTTTATGATAACATAAATCAGAACCAAAGCAAATTACTCACAAATGATCCTTCACTAAAAAAATAAATTTCACTTCAAATATGTGATATAGAAATACAGAAACTAAAAACAGGAATCAGTCATTCGCCCCTTCAAGCCTGTTCCACTGTTCATTTTGATCGTGGCTGATCATCAAATTCAAAATGCTGATTCCATATTCTGGTTTCTATGTTGCCAATAAAACAAAAGAATGCAGATTTATCAATAGTAAAAAATGCACATTATACAGTACCATCCTTTGACTGTGTACAGCTGAAAATACCAGGAGCTGATTCCAGAACATTAAAGTGACGTTCAGCAGGGTTTTACAAGGTTATTCAGAGTAATGAATTTGCAAGCTATTTAAAATATCTTATAATGCCTCATTTCTCCACAGTATGTCACTTCTTGTACTTGGAATACTTAGAAGCCACCTCATTAGAGTCTTGGGTCTTTGCTGCAAAGCGTTTACATATGCTGAACAGCGCTTGCATAGAGACTGCCAGTGTAGTTCATGTCAAAGCCTGCGACGTCTGTTTTCCCGAATGAGATCAAATCAAGCAGTAAATAGAAACTGGATACAGGCAGGATTATTCTCGCATGGAAAGTGGGTTAATAATATTACCAGAACTATTAAAAGTTTTTGCGCTGAGTTAGACTCTTGCACTGTTGTTTTCAACATCAGTTGCATTCACACTTTGGGCAACAAGAACAACTATTATAGACCTTTCTTCAAGTTTCTGTATTTCACCAGACTGTGACAGCCAATGATAATGACCTCAAGTGGATGAGAAATTAATTGAGAGAAAAATTCTGCACTATAATTCCCTCCTTACTTTATCACATCTATTAGCAGAAATCCACAGCCCCATGGGTGTTTCATGTGAATCTCTTTCAACAGCTCTCCGTTTGGAGGTCATATGTCCAGGTTCTTCTATCAGCCTTGTGTCAAATCATTGTCAAAAATAAATTACTGGTGCATTCAATTTTTTTCTGCTGTTAGCCTTGTGCTTTGGCACGGATGATGATTTGCAGTAAGCCTCTGGGAGAACAGGAATCCAGGTAGCCATTAAAGACTTTTTATAGGAGTTCTTAGTAGAATAGCTACTTATTGAGTCTGGAGCTGCAAGTAGAATTGTATAGCAGTCATTCCTTCTCTGAATGTTCGTAGTTGAGAAATATTCACAGTAAATTCCTAGATTATTCTGTAAAATTTGATGGCAGTGCATGTACTATATTAAAAGTATAATATACATGTATTACATAAATATATTTAATTTTTGTTGCTTCTACTTCTGACATGCTTTCTAAAAAGGTTCTTGTACTTTTCATCAATATGTCATCAAACACAAGGGCTGATGTTCTTATCATTGACCTAATGCTGCACTAAATCAAACTGTCCATTCAAATTTAATTGTTTCTTTCAAACATGTAATTCATACTCTCCCATCTCACCTTGACCTCTCTCCTTCACCTCTTTGACGCCTACTTCCTATTAACCTTCCAGTTTGAAATCCAGTATTCACCAAAACCTACTGATCCTTCTCCTGCATGGCTCAATTTAACTTAAGTCAGAAATGTTAACAGCAGAGCAACTAGTGTCACAGTAGCTTTGGGGCATAAGATGAACATGTAATTGGAGTCATGAAATAATCTAAAAATTAATAATGAGCCTATTTTTACCCTTCTGCTTTAATAACAATGATCAAATAATTAAATTTGTTAAATGAAATACACATTTTGGATGCTGAAAATGATATTGAGGCCATATATTTTAGTCACAACTAGCAATGCAACATAGTAGAAAATGCTAACAGACTGTTCATTTTTATTGAGTACTGCTTTCTGATTCCAAAATGGGCTCAAAAAATGCTTTAATACATTTTATTGTCTGTTCTGGCCTGATAAACACAAAAACTGTTATTGCTGCCGTTATTGTTTTTGGTAGTGGACAACCAGAAACTACTCAATCAAAATTAGACAGGAAATGCTTTAAATATAAAATTAGCTGAATTCCCAGGTGATAAACATGTTGCAAATTTTGACAAATATCCCATATTTTTTATTCACAAACAACACTCGTTCTGCATCCCTCTGTCAAATAGTCTACTTAATTTCACACTCTGTTTTTGTATCGAAAAATCATTTTGTCTTTTGTTTATCTGTATTAATTGGAATTTTTACTTCTTAAAAAAACGTCATTCTGAAACACAGAAACAAGTGCAATACTTAAATGAAGCCTGATAAATTGCTCAGCTAACTATTTTAATAAACCACATTGTTCTAACTAAACACAGAGGTGTGTGGTAAGTCATGAATTTTACTATTTTTGTTCACATGCAAATATTGCACATCCTACAGTGGATCATCAAGCCTTTATGTAAGTAGCTTGTTAGCTCCTTGACAAGTGTTTAAGGATCTTTGTTAGGGTGCATTGTGTGGGATCCTTTTTTTTGCCATTCTCACTAACAAAAATGTATGAAATTGCATATTCAAAAACCCCACACAATTGCCATTAGGCTGGTCAGTCATAGGTAGTAACATGAAAAAGATTATTAGGCCCATTTTCAAACAATGGGGATTGATTTACAATATGTTGGTCCTGTTGTAATTTGGCATTCCATTTCACTGCAAATCTTGGTTTCTACCTTGTGTCTGCAGCACTGCCAAGCTGAAAATGAAATTTGGTGCCAAGAATAGTTCCCTTTATTCCAGAGAGGGTGGATAATACCATGATAAATGAATAATTGATTAAAACAAGAGGATTCTAGTTAAGCATTTTCTACATACAAATAAAATTTGGCAAACTGAAAAATGCAGATAAATCATTTCAACTTAAACCAATACTTAAACAGACATAATGGGCAAAGTTTGATGCTCTCCTCAGTGATAAATTTGATGGTTGGATGGTGCTATTGGGGCAGATGGATGTAAAGGATGGGTACCCCATCACCTTCCTGTCTCTGACTTGATTAAATCCAATTAAAGGCTAGAGGACCTCATTCTGCTGCAACTGGTATTAACCCTGCAGCAGAGCAGGGACTTACCATGCTGGAAGCACGACAAAAAGCCTGTAAGAGATTGCTTTCAGACTCTCAGAAGAGTCCTTCATTCAAAGGCACTCAATGCATGATCAGGACCTGACATCAAACTCAGCTGCATTTTTGTTGAATGTTTTGTTTCTCTAAATGTTTCTTATCATTTATTTACAGCTAAACCTTTAAGTCTATTTGCCAGTCAACTTTAAGTCAACTTAGCCAGCTTGCCCGTCACACCAATGCATCTGATTCATTTAAGTTTATGATTTTTGTTCAGAACTGAAGTATGTCACTTTCAAACTTATTATGGAAATAAATTGTAATATGATCACCTTTGTCCCAGTGGATGTTTTACTATGAGGTTATTAATTAATCAACTTGCCTCATTACACAAAACTAGATCTAAAATAGATAAAAATAAGCAAAATACTGCATATGCTGGAAAATGAAACAAGAACAGGGAACACTGGAAAAATTCAGCAGGTCTTCCAAGAGAGAAACAGAATTAACATTTCAAGTCCATGGAATCTTCATCAGAACTGGAAGGAGGGAGAATGGAGAAACTGCAACAAAAAGTAGCAACGTTAAGAACAAAAGGCAGGGTGACATGTCAGCATAGTGGTTAGCATTGCTACCTCATAGTGCCAGGGACCCAAGTTCAATTCTGGTTTTGGGTCACTGTCTGTGTAGAGTTTGCACATTCTCCCCATGTCCACGTGGGTTTCCCCCGGGTGCTCCAGTTTCCTCCCATAGTACAAAAATATATGGGTTAGGTTGATTGGTCTGCTAAATTGCTCCTGAGTGTCAGTGAGATTAGCAGGGATTATGGGGATAGGGATTGGGTGGGATTGTTGTTGGTGTAGGCTCAACAGACTGAATGGTCTCTTTCTGCAGTGTAGAGATTGTATGAAATGGTCTACTATGGGGGGGAGGGTTTTTTTTGCATTGAGGCAATACATACATGGAATCTTTTTTTTAAAAAAGTGGGGGGGGTGTGGTGCGGTTTTAAGATGAAGGAGAAAAGTCAAATCTAAAGTTGTGAAACTTAACATTGAGTTCCAAGGGCTGCAACATGCCCAAGAAGATGAGATGCTGCTCTCCCAACTTGCGCTGGGCTTCACTGGAACATTGCAACTGGTCAAGGATAGACATTTGTGTATTAGAGCAAGTTGCCAAGTTAAAATGGCATGCAGCAGGGAGTTTCCATTTCCCTCTTAGTATTTAACAAGATGTTTCTTAGAACTTGCTTCCATGGTTGCGCATTTTCTTATTTAATAACTATCTAGGTCTCTGACTCACCCCAGTGAATTCCAACTGAAGTTTTGTCCCTCATGTTTTGAATCTCCCCGGGATTACAAGTATTTCTGCAACATACAACGATCTTCAGACAGCTATTCTGAGCATATTCTGAAATCCACACTCAGTGCCATGCATCACCATATGTATATACTCAACCTCTCTCTCCAGCAGCACTGACTCACTCTCTCTCAAAACTCTCCTTGTCCCCAGCTCCATTTTATTCTTTGTCCCATTGACAATTACAAAGAAAATTCTTCTCTTCCTTTCAGGTGTTAAGGAACACCAAGTTCCAACAACCCATCAATATCAATACCTATCAGGACCTCCACAACTTCACATCCCTATGATCCCATTCCTTCTTCCATCCCAGCCCTCATTGTGTATTTACCATACCCTCTGAACTTCCTCTTTCTGATGTTGAACATCTATGCTCAGCAAGAGATTCAGTTTCATCCTTTTACATCCTTACTTCAATAGATTTTGGGCTCGACATGATGCTGAACTCTTCTCTCACTTCCATTTCCATGCTCATTTCTTTGAATAGGACTCTTTCCCTCATTCATTGGATCTTTTTGCCCATCTCCAGTTTTCTCTCCCAACCTGGACCCCACTGTTTGTCCTCCTACCTACCTTGATCTTTTCATTGAGCACTGATAGCATGGCATTAGCACTCTCAATTTCACTGCCATTCTCACCTATTCTAACCTGTCTCCCTCTGAATCTGCTGCACTCTGTTCTCTTAAGTCCAATCCTGACTTGTGATCAAACCTGCTAAAAGGGTGATGCCATTGCTATCTGGCATACTGACTTCCAATATCGCAGAGACTGAGTACCAACTCTCAGACACTTGCTCTTATCTCCTCCTGCACTATCACTGTACCATCAGATATCAAGCCATTGTTTCCAGGGCGGTAACTGACCTAATTGCCTCTGGTAATTTTCCTTCCACAATTTCCTACCCCTTAGTCTCCAAACCCATACGGTCTGCTTCTACCTCCTTCCCAAAATCCATAAACAGGGTCGCCCTGGTAGACCCATCATATCAGCCTGTTCCAGCTCAGCAGGATTCATTTCTTCCTCTCTAAACTCCATCCTCTACCCTTGTCTAGTTTTTCACCATCTATATTTATGATTCATCTGATGCCCTATGTCATATCAACACTTTCCAGTTTCCTGGCCCTAACTGCTTCCTTTTCATTAAGGATGTCCAATCCCTCTATACTTCCAATCCTCACCAGGCTGGTTTGAGGGCTCTCTGCTTCTTCCTTGAGCAAAGGCCCAAACAATCCCCATTCATACCACTCTTCTCTGCCTTGCTCTGTCATTAAATAATTTCTCCTTTAACTTGTCTTATTTCCTGCAAATAAAAAGTATAGGTATGGGAACTTTCATCAGCCCCAGTTATGCCTATTCTTTTATTGGTTATGAGGAAGATCCTGTGGGGAAAATTCTCCCATCTCACCATGCCTGGTAGGGATCATGCCAATCTGGGAAAATAGTATATGAGTCTAAAAATCGGTTTTGCAGACAACGCCAAACAGTTTGCGATCCTCCTGACCCAGCATGAACTAGATCAGACTCAGAAATAGCGTGAGACAATTAACATATTTAAAACAGCATTAAGAATGTATAGCCCATAGTGACGTGACTCATAGTGCACGGAATCTTCTAGATTTTAGGAACAGCATAATAATGGCGAGAATCATGACTAGTCTCGACTAGCAGAGACCTGGTGCAATGACTATGCCAAGGGTTTGAAGACCGTTAAGGCCCAGGTGGCTGAGAGCATGGCTGGGCAGTGCACATTGGGCAGTGCTGCTGGACAAACTAGCAGTTCCCAACAGACACCCCAGCAGTACCAGTTGGACATCATCAGCATGCCGGGGCACTGCCAAGGGGATGGGGTCTGAACACAGTTCTGGAGGGTGGACCAGGCAGGTGGGGCTATGATTGGGGTGGGGGTGGGGGGTGCTAAGCAGGGGTGGAGCATGTTGAAGATCACGACAGGGGTATGACATGGAGGGTGCATGTTGGGAGGGTCCTGATGACTGATGTTGGCAACCAGTGTAGGGAGGAGCTGGCAGAACATGCTGATGATGATGATTAGGTATCCCAATGTACATGGGAGGAAGGGAGGGATCTCCCAATGCACTGTGAGATCGGCACACCTTTGCAAAATGGCACCTGAACACTGAAGGCAGGCTCACCAGTGTGTTTAAACCCCACTCCCAAGGAAAACTCCCAACTCTTCAAAAAAATGACCAAGTGTGAGATGATTGTGGTGTAGAGCGCGTCTGAGAGATCAGCATGGATCATTCCATTATTATCAGCATTATGACACTGGGAAAATTCCGTCCCTTGTTCCAGATCGTAATCAGGTTCACTCCCACAACTCTTTTTCCATTACATCAAAAACTGCATCAATGCCACTTCATTATCTGGACTTGGAAAAATTTATTAATTTTGCTTCTAATTTCAACTCCTCTTTCACCTTCATTTGGTCCATCTCTGATATTTCATTGCTTTTCCTTGACTTCTCTGTCCGTGTTCCCAATAATAAACTAATCACCATATTAATTTCAAACCCATCAATATCCACAGTTACCTTGACTACAGCTCCTCACACCCCACTCCCTATAAGGACTCCATTCCATTCTCCCATTTTTTTCATCTCCATCACATCTGTTCCAATTATGTCACCTTCAGAAATGGTGCTTCTGATAAGTCTGCTCTTCTCTTTAACCAAGGATTCCCATTTCACACCCCACTCTGTGGTTGCCATAGCACTCAGCCCAGTTCAACCCATTTCCCACACCCCTGCCCTCACTCCTTCCCCTCCTTCCCGGAACAATGATAGGTCCCTTTTGACCTCACATCTTGCCCCACTAGCCTACACGTTCAAAACATCATCCTCTGCTACTTCTGCCAGTTTCAACATGATGTTATCACTAAAACACATCTTCCCCTCAGCCCTCCAGCACCCCTGCCCATCAGCATTTCACAGGGACTGCTTCCTTCGTGATACCCTGGTCTCCTCCTCCATCGTATGCCCAATTCCCCATCTCCTTCCTATGGCATCTTCCCCTGCAACTGCAGAAGGTACAACACCTGCCCCTTTATTTTTTCCCTTCTCACCATTCAAGATCCCAAACATTCCTTTCAGGTTAAGCAGTGTTTCACTTGCACTTCCTTCAATTTGGTCTGTTCTATTACTGTTCCCAATGTAATCTTCTCAACACTGGGGAGAGAAAATGCAAATTGGTGACCGCTTTGTAGAACACCTTCGATCAGCCTATAATCACAAAGTCAAACTTTCTGTTGTTTGCCATTTTAACTCAGTACCTTGATCTCATGCCCTCATGTCCATTCTTCAAAGGACTAAAATGATAATTTAAATTTGAAACAAAACAAGAGGTGGTTGCAAAGCAGCCCTGATAGTAAAATGACAAAATGGGAAGAATCATAATAAAAGAAGCTATACAATTTAAAGAGCATGTGTGAACCACTGAGGCGATAGGGGATGTAATATAGAACAGAGATGTTTGGGAATGTGGCCATCTATACTTTACTGCCTTGTAATAGAGATATCATAATGAATATATTAGGTTGAGTGAAGCAGAATTAAATTGTTGTCTCATCTGGAAGAAGTGTTTGAAGCCTTGGATGTTAAAACACAAACCAAGTTTTCTACGGATAGTTGAATTAGATAGGGAGAATGACTTTCTTCATTTGCAATTATCTTGCAATTTGTGACTCATATACTCTAATCAGCATTTGAGTAGAAAATAGAGACTAAATTAAATAAATAAAAAGTACTTCACAACCAGTTAGACTTGTGTAGATTATTAAACTTGAATCATGTATAAAAATACCTAGAAATGCAGATAATTGCACCAACAATCAGAACTAAGTAATTCATGATTCCTTTAAGTAGTGCTGCATTGAACATTGTGGTCAGCTGTGTCATTCGAAGATGTTAGATTGCACACTGATTGATACTATTATCTGCCTGCTCAGCATTCTGTTGACAGCTTAACACAGATCATTCTACCAAAATGGCATCTGGCATACTTGACACCAGTGGTGTACCTGTGTACCTCAGGCACCATTTTCAAGAGTTGGGCTGAGAGCCTAAAAGAATACAGACTAAACAACCCAATGAAGCCCCCTTAATGTAGCAATTTTAAAAACTCTAATTATGTTTTGCAATCCATCAAAATGTCAGGTGCAAGCACAAAAAGGTCAAGTATTTTTTTGTTTTAATCTCCCTAATTTGCATTATAATGGTTTAATTTACTACAATGGGAAATTATGATGCAAGCATCTGTAAATCATGTGCTGACATTTGAACAGTAGCCCCACAGTTATTGTCAAAATAAATTTAACAATGTGTGTGATTATCCATTATGTAAGAATGTGATGTGTGATATTGTTCCTATCCATATGTAATAGGTAGAAAATTAATGAGGGATGTACGTTATTCATTCAAGTATAGGTCAGTCGTAGAATACTCTGCCACTGTTTTCTCAGTTATCCAGCATTAAAACAGAGGGATAGGAATTCTAATGACACTTAGAAAGTGAAGTTGGCAATGATAGGGCTGCAAACATTTTTCAAAGGTGTATGATTGCAGCTTATATGTATCCATTAAGTCAGACCTTTGTGTTTCTTCAAATACATAGAACAGAAGCAGATCTATATTGTCAGAAAGAGAATGGAGTTCAAGAGTGCAGAGCAAGCTGAGGCAATATACAAAGCAGCAGACACTATGATATTATTCCCAGTCAATGGAGGTTGTAGTTACCTAAAGTTCTATAGTGGAGTAGCATTTCACAATCATTCTGTAGTGGTCTCCAGGCAACTAGGCAATGTTGCAATCAAATACTTGGTCAGTGGAAGAGATACAGATGTCAAAGAGAAGCAGATCGCTGGGTCGATTCTGACACCAACCATATATAATTTCCAGCTTCGATCTAACCATCTTGTCTTGCCCTGCAATAGGTGTTAGGTATTGTCTTTGAACCTCCTTTTTAGTTATATTCCCATTTTAGCTATGGGTGGAACTTTCCCAATTTTCAGCAAACTGAGCAGGAAAAACAATGATTTGCCACCCAGCAGCAACCGTGGGTTTTCACGCTGTATTTTAAAGCGTTTGGAAAAAAAAATTTCACGGGTTTCATGCCTCCTCTGTGGCAGGTGGACTCTAGTTTACCTACCCCATCATCAGCTTCAATCAGCACTGAAGCATTTAAAGACATTTTAAGGTCACCCCAGATACTCTTTCGAAATCCAGTGATGAAAATGGCCACTAAGTAATTTGCCCCCACGATTCAATGAGACATGCTTTGGCAGAATGCTAGATGCCATGGAGGAGCATCGCACATCCTATTTCCATGAATGGGAATGAGACCCTCAAGCAAGGTCACCAACCTAAAATGAGAGGCAGTGCAGCACCAGTAAACACCAGCTTGTTGCAAAGAAGTACAGCCATACAGTGCCATGAGAGGATAAACGATTTCTGTTCTAACATGTAAGTCTCATCACTCTCCACTCATATCCTCATACATCTACACACATCCACAGGGAATTCACTCATTACCGTTTCAACAGACACCACCAATCAGTCTCCACTTTCTCATCCCCCTGCAACTCATCTGCTAAACTACCTTAACTATTCACCAATCACACATGTCAAGCATCCTTACCATTTTCTCTGGCAAACAGCCTGCTTGCACTCCCTCTATCTTTTCTCATGCAGGACAAGCTGAAGCAGAATAAGAAAGAGAGACTACATTTAGAAAGTGCCTGAGTTTAAAATTCTCTCTCAGTTTAAGGTGCAAGCCTTTCAGCTGGCTGGGGAGGAACAGAACTGCTCCTGCGCTGAGGCTAAAGTTGGCACTACAAAATTGAGTCAGGACTCCGAACACCATAATCCGTCACACCAGTCATGTTTCTCTTTAGATATGGCTCTGTCATGCACTAGTGATATTGCCCTTCTCTTGCGGCCACATAAGGGGGGCAGCCCAGTGTCTACAGCTGCCGGGCACAGGAGTCCGCTTCAGAGACCAGTACTGACGAATTCTCGAACTTGAGAGATGTCACAACTTTCATCTACACTGTCCACCAGCACAGAGGTACTAACTTCAGTGGACTCAGTATTAGAGAGGCATTGGGGTCATAACCAGGTGAGTGCCTCACTCTGATTCGCAGCAGCTGGACCTCTGACCTGTATTAGTCGAGCACATAAACTTCACAGTGCATGATGTACGTTCGATGGCACAGGACATGAACTCACCAATGCCAGAGGATGGTATTCCCCCCAGCTGACATTATCCCAAGGAGGGTGCCAAGGGCCTTGAGCACCCACAGAGGAGGAGAAGCTGTTGCATTGCTTAGTGCCTTTCACCTAGCAAACTCTGGGAGTATCCAGTCCATCTGAATCTCCTCTTCCTGTGACCAAATCAGTTCCAGCCCCACATGCTGAGAGAGTGGCACCACCATACAACAACATCCTGAAAGCAAGCTGGGACCCTTCAGGTTTCGACCATCCAAAGGAAGCCTACCAAGTTCATTACAGAGGACACAGCAGGGCAGATAGAAGGACACCTCCACCTCTGTTGCAGATCATATGGATACACTAAGAAATAGCAGTAGGGTTCAAAAGGTTAAGAAGGTCTAGTTGCACAACATGGGCATAGGTGTCGAACAATTGTAGATAACAACCACAGTATAAGTTAGCAACCATCTCTATAAATGAAATAAATCTTATTTATTGCAACCTCCCTTTGGCTCCCTGTTCTTATGAGATTTTTTCCTGTAGTGCCACAGAGGTAACTGCATTTGTGTACCACAGAAAGGCTGGTTGCTCCACCCAAAGCCTCCTCCATTTGCTGTCTGCAAGACTTCCAGTTCATTGGTTGACATTCCTTCAGTAACATAACAGTCATGCCAGTGTCTCCTTGGCAATGAAGAGTTCCTCTATAATGTTCAAGGCTATCACCCAACTGAGTTATTGTGAATGTTTGATCACAGCACATGAAATCCAATATCTAGACCCTTATGAAAAGTGTGCATTTGCATCCTTTGACTTTGAACCTCAGGTGTGCTCCTAACCATGGAGATGCCTAGATCAGGAGAGATTAAATAATTCATGCAGCATCACCCTGATATTACCCTAGTCACTGAGAGTTTGCACACTGCCTTCAGCCAGATAGGTGTCAGTCATTCACAGTAGCTCTTTGAGGAAAAATGCATTGTCCCCATCTGAGCCATATCAATGGAGGTGATATGCTGCTAGCAGTCAGAAGGGAGAACAGTGCACACGGAAGGGAAGTCAGGGCAATAGAATCTTCCCTGAGGCCGTAATTGTTATCGTTCATGAAACAGGAGAGCATGAATGCATCCTAGGCTATCCTGGCCCTTCTAGCTATCACCACTACCTGAAGGTCTTTCTCTGCTCCCTCCAGGATGTTCTTTTTGTTGTCTACCTTGACATTCTCTTCATCAAAGAAGACATGCCACTTCTCCATCTCTTCCTCAGGCAATTCCTCACCCTACTGAAGTGTCAATTTTTGGAGGGCATAACAAACAACCATGATGTGTGCCGTCCTCTGCGAATTATATTGCAGGCTTCACTGGACTGTTCCAAGCACTGTAAGTACATTTTCAGTAATCCTATGGCCTGCTCCACCGAAGTGTGAGTAGCAGCATGAACCTTTTGTCTCAGCTGCACTCTGTGGTCTCTGCATAAGCCTCATCAGTTACGTTCTCAAGCACTTGTCTCCAAGGAGTCAACCTTGTGGCCACTGCGCTCCCTCAGAAACATTCGCTATCTAAGAGTGATGAAGAATGTAACTATCATGAATATTCCCCAGGAACTTGCACATACCTGGAGAATGTGCTTCATGTTGTCGCAGACTAGCTGAACATTTAGGGAGTGGAAGCCCTTGCAGTTGATAAACTGCACTTCCTGATGCCAAGGGCATTGGAGAACCGCATGAGTGCAATTGTGGAAAATCTGTAATGTGGGTGAATCCCATGGTTCTTATGTCATGTCTAGATGGGTCCCAGTCAAAACGACTGTTAATGGGAGACCTTGTGAAGATGCTTTCATCACCTTTTTGATGCATTTATCAGTGGAGGCTCATGAGATGCAACAAAGATGGAGCCTGCTGTGACTTTCAAATCTACAAGGAGAGGATGCTCTTCAAATACATACAGCACTGAAAAAGGTTGCATAGATGCGCCACTGTTTCTTTGGAGAGGTAATGTCTTCTCCAACACTACATCTCTTTCATTTCTAGGAAGGTCAAGCATCATCTAGGGACCTTGGGCCATAGAAACCACCTCTGAACAGCCTATCTTTGAAATCCCTCCTAGCGCAGTAGAGCACGCCCTTCTTCCTCAGAGCTCTGCTCCTGCATCTGCAAACACCTCTGTTGATGTTTTCTCTCCTCTCAATACATTAGAAGAACGATAACCAATTCCATAGGTTCTGTCTCTCTCTCGCATTACTCACTATCAGGAAAGAAATGGAAAGAGTAAACACTGAGGAATCTCCTTCAGGTGTTATACCTTTGGCCATATTCATCTCTGGTAGCAGCCTTTCCAGGACCACTGATTATTGTGCTGGCCAACACATTGAAGACCTTTCTCTTCCAATCTACAAGAATGGACAAGATCTCACACCATTCTTCCCCCACTCAGCCTGACCAAATGGTCACATCTTTGGAAACTCTCCTGTCTGCTGAATTTTCATGTAAGGAATAGGCATCTTCCCATGGGTCAGTGTGAGGCCTTGTGAGCTATCCTGTCAAATGGGAGAGGTGACAGGTCTTGTAAGGATGCCGGAACATACGCACTTGATGGAGCAGACAGTTCTGCTGATTTTTTTGCCTTTGCAGTCTGTCAGCAAAGGTGCAGGTGTTCACCGTCTCAGAATGGTGAAGGGAACTAATGGCACTCACAAAATGGTGAGGTCAGTGTGCAAAGGGTTACCTGCTGATTGGTGATCAGTGGCATGCACTGAAGTATAAGTGGGCATAATTGATTCAGCTGTTAAACTAAAAGAATGTTAATAGACTTGTGGCTCACTGATCTGGTGTGCCAAGATACGTTCATTGATGTCATGCCTCCCTATCAGAGTAAAGATGCTCAGTCATGAACTCAATGTTTCCCCTTGACCTTTCAAGTACCCTCTCTGTCCTGTGACAAAGCAATGATCAGTGGCAGGTTGTGCACCACTCTCCAAACTCTCCTCAGAGTGAACATCTAATCTCACTTCTTTAAAAAGCAGTTGTGCAGTGCAGCGACATACCATCATGTTGCTATTCATGGGCTTTTCAGCATGGGATGGGGGGATGGTGGGATTGTTGTGGAGAGGCCCACAATTGGATTTTATTATATGCAAATGGAATCCCCAACGTTGCAAGGCAGGATCCTCATTGGTAAGGATTTGGGACAATTATGCTTGAAAATTCCACCAGCATTCTTCCTGTTTTTGACCTCTCACGATTTGTTTGCGTCCCTGTGGGCATTTAAGCCTGCTGCAAAGGGGACCACACAATTTCAGTCTATATATTCTAACTTTTCTCTAAGTTCTTTTTTGGCCCACTATTACAGATTGATTTTCACCAGTCTTGAAGTCAATTGTGAGACAATGCAGAAAGAATATTTAAGAATTCTACTGAATTTTTCACCCATTTGCTGGAGGAATAAGTACAGAAATATGAACAATGATTTTAATGTGCTATTGCTGAGGCCAAAACAACGATTTTTACAACATGAGAATTAAGCTTATTCTCCACAAAATATCATGAATAAGCACTGCATGGTATTACTCTAATTAAACATCCTGGCTAAAACTTTCTGGTTGTTCATGCCAATGGGAATCTCTAGTCCTGCTGCAGTGAATGGAGATTTGACTGAGTACCTAATTCTCCGTCCTTTTTGCAGCAGTGAATGGTTGGAAAATTCCAAGCCTTGTGACTTCAAAAATAACAAATCACATCACTTTCATGAACTCTTTAGCTTTTTGTTATTGACCATCATACACATGTAATGATTTATAAATCTATGGTAAAGAAGAGAAATACGCAATTCTGTCAGACCAAGTGAAGAATAGGTACTGCTCACCAACTTAATATGTAATCTTACCACCTCGCCTCGCACAGCAATTAGCGTGGTGAGTTGGGAAAATAGCAAACGATGCGTCTGGTGCCAAACAGCTTGCTACATTCCCAGACTCTTTTTAATGGCGCAAACCACTTCATGCCCAGAAAGGACATGAAGCTTATTAGCATGAATTTGACTGGATTTCAATATAATTAGCAAGTTCAGCAAACATGCTTCCCTTGTCCCACACTTTTCTTATCTCTCTAGTGTGACATATGCTGGTATGAAACTCCTTGCTCTATCAAAGATTGATTCAGGCACAGCAGTAGCGAAGGGGAGCAAGCCAATGAGTACCACTAAACACCAACCTCTTGGGAGGGGCTGGGAGAGTGGCTGTCAGGTGTTGCCACGGTGCACAGAGGGGTGGTGGGGCATGCATGAGTTCAAGGATTCTATAGGACTTCTGCCAGTCTGGGGTGTCCATGGTCAGTGGTTGCTACAGACTTGGGGTTTGTGTTGCGTGCGTTCTCCCAGTCACTGAGCGATTATCAAAGGGTTGCATATGAAGTTGAATCCCAAACTCCCTACAGTTGCAGTGGTTATCTATCTGAGGGACAGGCTCTGTGGCTGGCTGCTCATTCCATCCCCAGCCCTAACAGTAAAAAGAACTAGGTCAGGCAGCTATTGTCCCAAACAAGGGAACTTGGCACGTGTTAATACAGCTCATCACATAGCATGAACTCTGCAGTGCTCCTAACAATGGTCACCCATTACATGAAAGTCACAAGAATTCTTTGTCACTGTGAGACTGAACTGCACGCTATTCCTGGAAGCCACTGCACCACACAGCAAAGTAAGTGCATGCAAGTCTATGCTTCAAGGGATTCCAAAGGGAACTGCACCCCCATCCTGCCCACCTCATAGCCACCCTTTCGCTCTCTATGCCTGTCATGGTGAAGGTCAGCAGCCCATAGAAATGGCACCAGGGCTGCTTTTGTGTTGCAAGCATCTAGACCCATGGAGATATATATTGCTGGAAGGGAGTGGGGAAGGGGTGGGTGTTATCCCAGGATTGATAACCTTACAGAATGTCATTCTCTCTCTCTTTCTCTATTTCTCCCCTTCCCCCACCCTCTAGAGAAACAATGGATTTCACTTTACAGCCAGCAGAATTGGCGGTTAATATCATGACTGCTGAGATGGATGAGGGAGACAGCTGTCCACTTCAAGGACATCTTGGGTCAAACGTTGCAGCAGGAGGACCAGGGGATTGTCAGTCGGAGTCAGGACATAGCAAACCATTGGCAGGGGGTAGGGAGGCATGGGGGGGTCAGTGGCAAAAGGTCAGGAGTCCTTTAGTGGGCTGCCAGATGCTGTGTATCACTGAAGACTGCTGGCAGAATTTTCTCAAATGGCCAAGAAAATGGTAGGTTTGCTTGCCAGGTTTTTAACAAGGTAAGTAATGGAAATTTACACCATTCCATGTAATAGAAGCCATCATGCAACTGTTACCAGTCAGAAAGGTGGAGCCTCAGCTCACCAGTTAAGTTGGCTGCTGAGCTCTACAGCCACTATTATGCAGGTGATCTGATCTAACAATATGCTGTGTACTTTCTGTCAATTCCCCATGCACACATTGCCACCACCTTCCTCCGACTGCTGTCCCAGACATTGCCCCCCAACCACCAACCGCCACCCCTCATCCTTCCCACTGATTTCCTACATCATCATGCTCTGCTCTGGGCTCCACAATCTGGTGCAATAGCAGGGAGACATCTTGGAAGAGAAGAACTTTGACTCCTACCTATTCTCTGACTGCACACAGGCACCAAGCCCATGTTGGAATGAGGATCAAAAGTGCCACCAAGTGCAGCTTAATGCCCCAGAGGTGGGGGATCTACAGTGGGGGACCAGTCCTGGTGTCTGAGGAGTGATGAAGATGCCATCCAAGATGCCGGCAGGTACTGGAACAAAGGAGCTCGGGCCACTGAGTCCCCTGTCAACAATAGGGGCCAGTGACCTTGTTACCCTAATGGCATTTACAGATGAGGGCTTGCAGTTCCATGGCAATCAGAGATCTGGCACAGGCGCTAGAAATTGGGGATCTCAAACTCAGTGTGCCAAAGGGCCTCTCTTGTCTGTGAGCTGTTCTTCAGGGAGAGGCAACTTGGAGCCAATCTCCACGTTATGTGAGTGAACAGCTTAATATTTAACATGTCTCAATATAAAGAACTTCCATACTCAAGTAATTTCATTGCAACTCATTGGAAAATGGGTGAAAGCACTGTGCATAGTATTTGGTGTCTTGCTGCTGGTGCAGCAAACTGCTGTCCAAGACGTTTAGACCTGAAGAAGCAGGTCAATATATCTTCTGGTTGCCAAAATATGATTGTTGTTACTCCGCATTGTAACTCTTTTTTATCCAACTTTCTACCACAAGTATCCATGACATTTTTTTTTGGTTCTCAAATGTTACCACTTTATTCCTGCCATAATTTGAACTATTTAATTTTAAATTCAACAACATTCTTTAGCTCCTTCTTGTCCTCTGTCCTATTTCTGACCAGCATCAGTCCCTCAATGACTAACACGAGTCTCCACATAAAAAATAGGCACATTTACCATCTGAGCTTCAATGGGGTAGGAAATCCTTGTGGGAGATGGATTACAGACAGGTTAGCCACAGCTGTGGGGTACAATAACATTTATTACTGAAATTTTAAATTGACAATTACCAGAACCTTAACTAGTACGTGCCTTCACCCATAACCTCCTGGTGACCTTAAAACCTCTTAATCTTCATAGCCTACCGCTTATATCTATGTGCACCCCAGAATGCGCTTCAGAGGTGCACATGGTCCATGGCCTGTGATGCCCTTGGAGAGCATCCCCTGGAGGGCCAGGAACTGGAAGGCCCCAGCTGATTCATGGGTGTCACAGATTATAGAATCTCTACAGTGCAGAAGGAGCCCATCAAGTCTGCACAGACCACAACCCCACCCAGGTCCTTTCCCCACAACCTCATCTATTCATCTAATCACCTGACACTAAGGGAGAATTTAGCATGACCAATACACATAACCCACACATCTTTGGAGTGTGGGAAGAAACCAGAGCACTTGAGGAAATCCACGCAGATACGGGGAGAATGTGCAAACTCCACACAAACAGTGACTCAATCTGGGAATTGAACCTGGGTCCCTGGCGATGTGAGGCAACAGTGCTAACCAGTGTGTCACCATGCCAATGTAACTATGCAACTCCGTTCAGCCTGTTGCCCATGAAATGCATCGGTGTGAGAAGGAGGATTCAGAAAAGCTGAGAGATGGCCACAGTCTGCTAGGTAAAAGACCTTGGCATGGATTTCAGCTCTTTCTTCTCCTTTGGGGTATCCATAGCCCAGGACAATTCATGGGATGGAGAGTCTGCTGAAGTGAGCGTGAGAAATCTCAGCATCACCTGGCTCTGCCAAGCCTGAAGGCCCAACTGTATCTGCACATGGTATGTGAGAGCCTTCTGCCATGGCCCTCTGAGACTGGGCCAAGCTCTAGATCCTCTCAACAATAGTCCTCTGAGAATGCACTAAGTTCTGTGGTTCACCAGCAGCAGCACTCTGAGACTGAGCCATACTCTCAATGCCTGCAGCCTTGGTCCATTGTGTCTTGATCACACACCCGGGGCCTTCAGCCATGGTCCTCTGAAACTCGGTTATACCTTGGACCCTGCCACCCATGGCGAGCATTTCCTGTCCCAGGCTTGCAACCACAATCACCGCCCTTGTAGTGTTGTCTTGGGTACCATGCAATGCTGGCATCGCCTCCTGCAACTGAAGGCTGTGAGACTCTTCCAAGCAACTTCACAGCTAGAATGTTATTGACAGCCCCTCCTGCATTTGTTGGCTCTGCTACTGCATCTTCTGCAGCTTTCAGAGAACTGATTCAACTGGGCCAGCTTTTTCCTGGGCTCTGGGAGACATCCATTCACCCGAATCCTCAGATATTTCTGCCTCCATCTAATGTGCATCAATAACCGTGTGATGTTCACCAGAAAGTGCTCCAGAAGTCTCACTGCTAACTTGTCCCACTGTGTTGACTGTCTCTGCACTGGTGAATGGTGTACAAGTGTGAAAGATTGGAACCTATTTGGCATTGGGCACGAATCTGATTTTTAGCATCCCATGCTAGTTTCCCAGCTCGCCACGCTGTTTGGCTGGTAAAATGAGGTGGTAAAATGGCACCCAGCATAATGAAATGCTTATTTAAATATGCTGATCTGATTCTAGCCCTTACCAAACCACTCACCTGCAATTTTCCAGCCTCGCTCTGCTCTAAAATGTTCTGCGCCTGACGTGACATGGCCATAGTCTCCAGCCCATTCTATACTAAATGTGACCCTGGTCATAACAGTGAATCTTATTTGTCATAATTATAGTTTACAATTCTAAGTTGTATAAAATATCATTGCTAGTCAGCAACACCGCTTAACACCTAAGGTTTGAACCCACTTTTGAAATGGTTGTTAAATAAATGAAAAGTTGTAAGCATGCGAGAGTATAATTCTGCACTTTTTGGTCATTCATCAGCCCTCTGTTCCACCCATAAACTGACCCTCATTCACATTTGTCTTCTTTAAGCTTTGTGCTTTCATGTTGGAAATACAGTTAAGTATCAAAGCCAGTTGTTGGCTCAGAGCTAAGGGATATTTGGCGTCAATTTCAACTTCAAAGGGAGATGAATTGATAAATAAAGAGAGGATTTTGAAGTAATTCAGGACTGAGGTTTTTGGGTTTAACTGTTGAGAGCAGCCTAGTTCTTTGTCTTGGTTGAAACATGATGGGAAAGAGCTGAGATTTTAAAGGGACCTTGGAGAACTCTGGCTTGGACTGGGAAAACACCACATGTCACCATGATGTTCCAGCATTTATTTACAATCAAGACACAGGATACCTTCCAGACTAAGCTTTTCACAGTCAATCGTCATCAAACATTATGATGATAATTGACTGTGAGGTGCTCAGTCTGGAAGATATCTTGTGTGTATATGGCAAATAACTTCTGGAGCTCTGTTCCCTCTAGAGTAATTTGGAGGTCAACAATAGTTGATTTGCCCAATCTCTAGTCAACTACATAATTTAAACTGGCAGCAACAGAATGAGTAGTGGAGAAAAACTATGGTTAGAAACTGCTATCCTCAGTGATTGAGTGTCTTAATATGATTAACAACTCTGCCTTTACATATTTGCTGATTTGATATTGATTTGATTTGATTTATTATTGTCACATGCATTTACAGCAAAAAATATTGTTTCTTGCGCGCCATACAGACATAGCATTCATAGAGAAGTAAATGACAGAATGTAGAATGTAGTGTTATAGTCATACTTAGGATGTAGAGAAAGATCAACTTAATGCAAGATAAGTCTGACAGTAGAAGGAAGAAGCTGTTCTTGAGTCAGTAGGATGTAACCTCAGACTTTTGTATCTTTTTCTCGAAGGAGGAAAATGGAAGCGAGAATGTCTGGGATGTGTGGGGTCCTTAATTATGCTGGCTGCTTTGCCGAGGCAGCAGGAAATGTAGACAGAGTCAATGAATGGGAAGCTGGTTTACGTGATGTATTGGGCTACATTTATGATCTTTTGTAGTTTCTTGTGGTTTTGGGAGAGCAGGAGCCATACCAAACTGTGATACAACCAGAAAGAATGCTTTCTATGGTGCATCTGTAAAAGTTGGTGAGAGTCGTAGCTGACATGCAAAATTTCCTTAGTCTTCTGAGAAAGTAGAGGAGTTGGTGGTCTTTCTTTCCTTCAGTGTCAGCATGGGGGGACCAGGACAAGTTGTTGGTGATCTGGATACCTAAAAACTTGAAGCTTTCGACCATTTCTACTTTATCCCAATTGATGTAGACAGGAGAGTATTCTCCTTTATGCTTCCTGAAGTCGATGACAGTCTCCTTCACTTTGTTGACATTGAGGGAGTGATTATTGTTGCTGTACCAGTTCACCATATTCTCTATCTCATTCCCATACTCTGTCTCGCCATTGTTTGAGATCTGACCCACTACAGGGGTGTCATCAGCAAACTTGAAAATTGAATTGAAGGGTAGTCTGGCCACAAAGTTATAGGTATATCAGGAGTCTAATAGGGGGCACTGGTGCTGAGGATAATCGTGGAGGTGGTATTGTTGCCTGTCCTTACTCATTGTGGTCCATGAGTTAGGAAGTTCAGAATCAAGTCACAGAGGAAGATGCCAAAGCTCAGGCCACAAAATTTGGATATGAATTTCATGGGAATAATAGTGTTGAAGGCTGAGCTGTAGTCAATAAATAGGAGTCTGACATAGGTGTTCTTGTTATCTATGTGTTCCATGACTGAGTGCAGGGCCAGAGATATGGCGTCTATAGACCTGTTGCAGCAGTAGATAAACTGTGAAGATGTTATCATGTGACCATCTATCTTCAGCTGCCCCTCCTCCAAGGGTCACCCAACATGTCAACCATCAGGGAGTTCTGCCTTTCCAAGCCTTATCAGTGTGATCTGGTTTTGAGTTTTGAAAATCTGCTCACCCAAATCATAAGCCAACCAAACTGAAGCCACCCTGCAGCTAACCAATCAGCTTTTGGAAGCATGCCAGCAGAAGTTGGAGAAAAGGAATTCCAGTGCCTCAGGTTATCAGAGGAGAAGCAGTGGAATCTTCAAGAGAATTACCAGGAGCAAGAGAAGAGGGTAGATAAGAAAAGGAATCAATATCAGGAGAAACAATAAAAGTGAGAAAGCTGCCAGGAGCAATAAACTGACCAGGAACGAGTGAGAAATGAGAAACAGAAGAACCAGCAAGAGACAAAAAACCTCCAGCAAAAGGAATAATGGCACAATCTGCAGTTAGAAAACTGACAAGATTGGGACTTTCATCTGATGCAACTCTCCTGCTCCTACTTCCTGCAAGTAGAAGAATGACAGGATGAAGACACATTGAGGTGAATTTAATTTAATCTACTGTTTTGTTGTTTGTGCTGTAAGTATTTTATTTATTTTGCACATGTTTGCACTGTATGTATCATGGAACCCCTACGTGCGCAGTACTAATAAGTTCTCCAGTAATTGAAAACATCATCCCAGTGGATGGCTGCACAGTCTGCTGGGAAGCTACAAAAGATACAGAAGGCCTGCTAACTAAACCAATGACAAACGCTGATTAATTTATATGAATATCAAGAGTCTTTTTTGCTGTAGGCTCATTGTTTTCTGAGGCGATGCCTAATGGTACTCCTGGGGAGCAGGATGATAGGGCAGAGCTGCTATTAGTATGAGTGTCAACCAGTTGTTCTGTGTTACTTCAGGCGATTCAGTGCTTGAGGATATCTTGTCATTATACTCACTGATCTCCTTGAACATAGAATAAGGACATCCATGAAGCCTGGAATCAGCTGTCATGATGATCCACAGCAGTTTTCCAAACAAGGAAGCTATAAATGCATTCCATAGAAGCAGTGGAAGCATTTATCAGGAATAATCTTTCATAATTATGGCTTGCATAAATGAGGTTTTTACAACAAAATGCCACTTGTCGCCAATTGCAGGTCGAAGTCTAGGTGACTGTTGATTTCACCTTCCAATTCTATTCACATGGAGTGACATAATTTCAATACAGAGGCCATTAGAAAGTAGAGTCTTCAATCTCAAAATATATCTCCATAATGTGCATACTTTCAGCTTGGTGCCATTTTGATCCAAAAATGGCATTCGCTCTGCAATCTTGGTGTGGACATTTGAATACTGAGTAAATATACTGTGACATGTCTTGTTACACTGATTTGCCAGTGCTGCCATTTTCAACACTACCACTTAATCTGAAGTTTTGTCCTGAAGACATATATCTGAAGATTCGTTCAGCAGTAACACCAAGCCCACAGTCCTACCCTCTCTGCACACCCTCCAACCCACCCAGTGTGTCCATGTGTATTAGGTATAGATTAACTAATGAACTCATTGTAAAGGTCATCTCATTGTAATTACCTCATTGTGGTTTGGTAGCACAGTTGTTAACACTGCCTCTCAGCACCAGGGACCCAGGTTCAATTCCAACCTTGTATCACTGTCTATGTGGAGTTTGCACATTCTCCTGGTGTTTGTGTGAATTTCCTCCAGGTGTTCTGGTTAACTCCTAGAGTCCAAACATGAGCGGGTTAGATTGATTAGCCATAGTAAATTGACCTTTAGTGTCAGGGGACCTAGCTGTGGTAAATAGGTGGCATTATGGGGATAGGGCCTGGGTGGGATTGTGGTCGGTGCAGACTCGATGAGCTGAATGACCTTCTTCCGCACTGTTGGGATTCTCTGATTCTATAATTCTCTAGGTAAGGTGGTCATAGTATGATAGAATTTCACATTCAGTTTGAAGATGAGAAACTTGGGAATCTGAAACTACCATTTTAAATAAAGCTATTTACAAAGCTATAAACAAAGAAATGGCTAAAATGGACTAGAAAATCAGCTAAAAAGTCAAACAGTAGTTAAACAGTAGTAGATATTTAAGGATACATTTCATAACTCTCAACAAAGAACCATACAACCATAGAAACGTTATGGCACAGAAAGAGGACATTCAATCCATCATGCCTGTACCTACTGAAAAAGAAAAAAGGAAAAAAAAACTAATCACTCATTCTAATCCACCACCACCTGGTCTATAGCCGTGTAGGTTACAGTACTTCAGGCGTTGATCCAGGAACCCTTTAAATGATCTGACAGTTTCTGCTTCCACCACCAAACCGGCACCTACCACCCTCCAAATGAAGACATTTTTCCTCACATCCTCTCTAATCCTCTACAATCACCTTCAACCTGTATCTTCTTGTAAATAACCTCTCTGGGAAACATATCTTTCCTGTCAATTCTATCAAGGCCTCTCAATAATTTTAACACGTCAATTAAGTTACCCTTCAGTTTTCTCTTAACTAAGAAAAACAACATTAGCTTGTCCAATCTCTTTCCATAACTTAGCAAAGTCCTTGTTAATCTCTTCTGCACTCTCTCCAGAGGAATCATGTCCTTCTGTAATGTGGTGACCAGAAATGTACACAAAACTCCAACTGTGGCCTAATGAGTGTTTTATATAGTTAAAGAACAAAGGACAAAGAATAACACAGCACGGGAAATAGGCCATTCGGCCCAATGAGCCCGTGCAGCCATTTTAACATTATGAATGCCTTCCTCTACCCATACCTTTGTCTACACCTACTGGGGAAGATTGAGGGAAGACTAATTTAGGGACAATTTGTTACATCAATCAGCCTAAGAGCACATTTTTGGGATGTGGGAGGAAACCGGAGCACCCAGAGAAAATCCACGCAATCATGGGGAGAATGTGCAAACTCCCGCAGACACCTGCCCAAATCCATGTATCTGCACAGCAAACAGTGATAGTCACTGAGCTGTCACGTTGCCCGTCAGATAGTCCAGTTTAAGCGTACACTAACAACTTGAAGCACTAGGCAACTCAGAAAGCAACTTCCAAGAGCAGCCCTTGCACGACCCACCGCGTGTATGCCTCTTGTTGGTCAACAAGGCGGACCAAATCACCTGTGAAGTAAAAGAAAAGGCATCAATAAACATGCAAAACTTAGACATTTACGGAATCCCGAGAATCGCAGAAATAAAGCAAGTGAATCATGAAATAGTTGAAATTGATTCCCCAGGGACGTCCCAAAGTTCTTGATTTTTATTCAGAAAAGTCTTCTGTATCCCTCCATCTCTAGTCCACTCATGTGCTTGTCTAAGTAAGTCTTAAACAACCCCAGAGTACCTGCCTCCACCACCCTACTTGGCAGAGCATTCCAGGCCACCACAACCCTCTGTGTGAAAAACCTCCCTCTAACATCTGAGTTATACCTCACCTCCCCTCACCCTAAACCCATGGCCTCTCGTAATTATTGTATCCAACCCAGGAAAAAGTTATCACTGTTCACTTTATCTATACCCTTCATAATCTTATGCACCTCTATCAGATCTCCCCTCATTCTCCACCTTTCTGAGGAGAACAGCCCCAATTTGCCCAATCTTTCCTCGTAGTTCAGTCATTCCATACCAGGCAACATCCTGATAAACCTCCTTTGCACTCTCTCCAGGGTCTCCACGTCCTTCCGGTAGTAAGGCGACCAGAACTGGATGCAGTACTCCAAATGCGGGCGAACAACGTTCTGTACAACTGCAACATTATATGCCAGCTTTTATACTCTATACCCTTCCCTATAAAGTCAAGCATACCATAGGCTTCTTCGTCATCTTCTCCACCTGTACTGCCACCTTCAAGGACTTGTGTACTTGCACCCCCAGGTCCGTCTGCATTTCTATACTCTTAATAGAAATCTTAATAGTTCCTGCATTACATCCCTGCTTTTGAATTCTATACTTTGCCCAATAAAAGAAAGCATTCCATATGCTTTCTTTACCAACTTATCCACTGTCCAGCTACTTTCAATGACTTGTGACATACCCTCCACAGTCTTTCAAGGACCTGTGGACATGTACTCCACAATCTCTCAATTTCACTACCCTCTTAATACCCTCTGTTTTTGTGTATTCCCTTCCTTTATTTGCCCTCCCCAAATGCATTACCTCAGACTTCTCTGGACTGAAATCCATTTGTCTTTTTTCCATTGATGTCATTCTGGAGTCTACAGCTATCCTCTTCACAATCAACTATAACAGAATCACAGGAGTGTTATGGTGCAGAAAGAGGCTGTCATTTTCTGTACTGTGGCAAAGATGTGTGGGTTAGAACATAGAACATAGAACAATACAGCACAAACAGGCCCTTCGGCCCACGAGTTGCGCCGATCACATCTACCAATCCACAGACCTATCTGTAACCCCCTATCCTATTCTCTTCCATATACTCATCCAGAAGTCTCTTAAAAGGCCCCAGTGAGTTTGCCTCAACAACCTCCGACAGCAGTCAGTTCCATTCACTCACCACCCTCTGAGTGAAAAACCTACCCCTGACATCTCCTTTGTATTTGCTTCCCTGCACCTTAAATCTGTGTCCTCTCGTAGTGACCATTTCAGCTCGGGAAAATAGTCTCTGAGAGTCCACCCTATCTATTCCTCTCAACATTTTATAAACCTCTATCAGGTCGCCTCTCAACCTACGTCTCTCCAGTGAGATGAGTCCCAGCTCCCTCAGCCTATCTTCATAAGGCCTGCCTCCCAATCCAGGCAGCATCCTTGTAAATCTCCTCTGAACCCTCTCAATAGCCTCTACATCCTTCCTATAATGAGGCGACCAGAACTGCGCACAATACTCCAACTGGGGTCTGACAAGAGTCTTATAGAGCTGCATCATTACTTCCTGACTCCTAAACTCTATTCCTCGATTAATGAAGGCCAGTACACCGTACGCCTTCTTGACCACTTCCTCCACCTATGAGGCCAATTTAAGAGTCCTATGGACCCAGATCCTGAGATCCTTCTGCTCTACAACACAGCTAAGACTCCTACCCCTTATATTGTACTTCTTCATCCCATTATTCCTGCCAAAATGGACCACTACACATTTATCTGCATTGAAGTCCATCTGCCACTTCTCCGCCCAGTCTTGCATCCTGTCTATGTCCCGCTGCAACTTTTGGCATCCCTCCAACCATCCACAACACCACCGATCTTTGTATCATCGGCGAACTTGCTAACCCATCCCTCCACTTCCTCATCCAGGTCATTTATGAAAATGACAAACAGCAGGGGTCCCAGAACAGATCTCTGGGGCACTCCACTGGTTATTGACCTCCATGCAGAACAAGACCCATCCACAACCACTCTCTGCCTTCTGCCAGCAAGCCAGTTCTGGATCCACAAGGCCAAAGCCCCTTGGATCCCATGCCCTCTCACCTTCTCCAAAAGCCTTGCATGTGGGACCTTATCAAACGCCTTACTAATGTCCATGTACACTACGTCCACCGCCCTTCCTTCGTCAATGTGTTCAGTCACATTTTCGAAGAACTCAACTAGGCTCGTAAGGCATGACCTGCCCTTGACAAAACTGGGTTAGGTTGATTGGCCATCTAAATTGCCCCTTAGTGTCAGGGGATTAGCAGGGTAAATACATTGGGTTACAGGAATAGGGCCTGGGTGGGATTGTCGTCTGTGCAGAGTCAGTGGGTCAAGTGGTCTCTTTCTGCACTGTCAGGATTATAGGATCATATGTATGATGCCTGCACTAAGTCTTCGAATAAGCATTATGAGTTAGTGTCATTTTCTTGCCTTTTATCCATAACCTTGCACATTGTTTCTATTCAAATAATTATCTAATTCCCTCTTGAATGCCTCAATTAAACTTGCCTCCATTGCACTTCCAAGCAATGCATTCCAGATCCTAATCGTTCATTGTGAAAATGATTTTTTCTTGCATCGCATTTGCTTCTTTTTCAAATCACGTTCAATCTGCCCTCTTGCTTTTGATCCTTTTATGAGCAGGAACAGTTTCTTTATTCTGTCCAACCCCCAGATGATTTTGAATATATCTGTAGTTCTTTGGCTTATCTCTACAATCCTTCTTAAAGAATGATATCAGCTGTTCTTCAATCCTGAGGCCAAAGAGGAATTAAAAATTTGGGTCAGATCCCTGCAATCTCCTTCCTTGCCTCACAGAATAGCCGAGGACATAAGTCATCTGGATTTGGAGATTTGTCTACTTCTAAGCCTGCCATCACCTCCAATATCTTGATATTCCCTATGTCAATTTGCTCAAGAATCTCACAGTCTCTCATCCTGAGTTCCATTCTCTTGAGTGAAAATGGATATGCACCACTCATTCAACACTCTACCAAAGTCCTCTGACTCCACAAACAGATTGGCTGTTTGGTCCCAAACGGGCCCTATTCTTGTCCTGGTTGTTCTCTTACCATTGATATACTTATGGAATATGTTGGGATTCTCCCAACTTTTACGAGACAGAGCTTTCTCATATCACCTCTTTGCTGTCCTAATTGTTTTAAGTTCCTAAGAGTACTTCCTGTACTCCACTAATGCTTCGGTTGATTTGCCCCCCTAAAAGCCTCCCTTTTCCTTCTCATATCCTGAATATTTCTGGTCATCCATAGTTCTCTGGGCATGTTACTCCTTCCTATAACCCCATAAAGAACATGTTGGGCTTGTACCCTTCCCATTTCCTTTTTGAATGCCACTCCCTACCCACTGCTCATATGTGGATTTTCCCACTAGTAGCCATTCCATTTACCTTGACCAGATCTTGCCATATTTTTGTAAAATTCACCCTTCCCTGACCCATAACATTTTTTGGCAACTTGCCTATTTCTTTATCTATAACAAGTTTAAATTGTACCATTTTGTTGTCATTGTTACTAAAATGTTCCCCTACCACTTCAACCGCCTGTCTGGCTGCATTCCCCAGAATTAGTTCCAGCACTGCACCACCTGTTGGAACCTTTACATATTAACTAAAAAATTCTTCTGTACACATTTCGAGAAATCCATCCAAGCTCTTAACACCATGTCTACCCTAGTTGATGTTATGAAGTCACATAATATAATTACCCTATTATTGTTTTTATACATCTCTGTGAATTATGCATATATTGTTCCTCAATTTCCTACTGATTATCTAGGGATCTAGAATAAACACTTAGCAATGTGGCTACCTGTTTTTTATTCCTCAGCTCTATCCACAAAGCTTCATTCAATGCCCCCTCCAAGACATCATTTCTCCTTACCACAGTAACTGATTCCTTAATTAATAATGCAATGCCTCCTCTTCTTTTACCTCTCCTCTGTCTCACCTGAAGATTCTATATCCCACAATGTTAAGTTGCCAATCCTACTTTTCCCTCAACTGCATCTCTGAGATGGCTATTGTATCACTATTTTCGTGGGGAGCAGGCAAAGCTGCATGCCCTCAGTTCCATGGAGGAAAAAGTGCTGTCCATCTTTGGAATGATGGTGAAAGAATCTATGACCAGTGGAGGGGTTGAAATCATGGAAGATGATGCTTGCTTCCTATCCAATTTTTCTCACACCTATTTCCCTTCAATTCTACAATATTTCTGATTTATCAGCTGTAGATGGTATAAGCATTTCCTCTTCCTCTCTTCATTACTTATGTACCTTTCAGGAATTGCACAGAAGTATTCTTATGTTAGTTAAGCACTGTTATGGGAGGGTGAAATGCAAATGAGTTAAGAGACTGATGATAAGGAAACACTGTTATTCTATCTGACATTTGCAGCCACCAATTCAGGTAAGTACAGTTTGTCAAGTTGGGATCTGCACCTGATGAATAAATGGGCATCACTGGCCTTCAGCTAGAATGAGGAAAGGATAGTAAAGATGTTGGTTTTCTGGAGGATGAGGTTACTCATGAGTTCTGCTGTAAGGGACTCAGATGAGGACTTTGATGATGCCGCCTACAGAAAAGATTGTTGGACGTGTATAACAGAAGTTTACCAATCCTCACCATTAAGTCATCCATTTTACCTATAATATTCTTGCCTTTAAAATAGAGGTCATTCAGCCTTGCCTTACTTTCTTACAACTTAATACAGCTATACTCTCTTGGCTATATTATGCTGTATCCCTATTTTCCTAACAGTATGTACCCCCTCTCCCTGCCAAATTAATATAAATTCCTCCCAACAGCATGAGCAAACCCACTTACAAGAATGTTGGTCTCACTCTGGTATGGTGTAGACTTTCGGTATAGTATCTTTTGCACTGGTGTCTCTCCCACCAATGAGAATGGGGATTTTGAGGAGCCTCCTTCTCCGGGTAGTTGTTTAATTGTTCACCACCACCCACAGCCGGATGTTGTTACAACCATGATGGCAGCAGCCTGAGCCTTCATTTTAATAATCTGGGATTTCACAATCTCATTCTAAACTTCCACTGTAACATTCAGTCTATCCACGGCTACTGTTTGTACTGAAATGGGAAGTGAGACATCAGCCATCAGATGCGGTATCGTGATCAAGTCCACAAATGTTCTCATAGAATTTGCCACCATTTGGATACTGGAAAGTTTGGGTTCCAAGTTCTATACAAAGCCCTGTGCCACTTTGGAATTGGATTCTTCCATGCTCCTTGATTATGAAGCATGTTTTCTGGTAGGTCTGCCTATGTACTCTACCTTCTGTTATGTACACCCAACAGCCTTTTTCTGTAGGCTGCCTCATTAAAGTTCTCATCTGAGTTCCTTACAGTAGAACTCACGAGTAGCCTCACACTCCAGAAAGCTGACACCTATGCTACTTTTTCCTTGTGATCTAGCCAAAGGCCAGACACGCTCATTGGCTCATCAGGTGCAGAGCTCAACTTGTTGCATAGTGCTAATATCTGAGTTGGTGGCTGTAAATGTTAGATGGAGTAACAGCGTTTCTTAACTTCCATACTGGTGTTTGATCAACATAAGAACACTTATGAGCAATTCCTAAGACATATAGGAGGTGAGGAGAGACAGAGAGAAAAGTGAGAAGTGCATGCTTATGCCATCTACAGCTTGTAAATCAGATATATTGTAGATTGGAAGGGAAATAAGTGTGAGAAGAATTGCAAGCATAGGAAGCAAGCATCATCTCCCATGATTTCAGACCCTTCACTGACTATCGATTCTGCTGCCAAAGATGAACAGCACTTTTTCCTCAATGGAAATGAGAGCATGCAGCTTTACTTGCCCCCACTGATTGGAGACTGCTGCCACTCATTTGGTGCAGCTTATCTGCAAGACAGAGGGAAATGTGTCAGTGAGATGGTGCAATGTGGTTGCCAACTATTTAGCAACGACACTCAGAAAAGTTTTCCACTCCCACTTTTAGTGTCCAGGAACAGCAGAGGGGAAGGAGAATAGCACGCGAGTCCTAAAATGACTTTTACAATAACGGAATTTCCCAATCAATTTCCCCCACCTCATGCCAATTTTGTAACATGAAAATCTACATTAAAGTTGAGATCCCTATTTTCATCCATTTAAATATGCATACCAGGACTTTGTGCTGATAGTCCTGCCGCATTAAACTGTCATCATTTGGTGTGTGAATCACGGTATAGCCCCCAAAGCATGCACCTGGTGAGCAAAACCCACCAAGCATATAAGTGAATACAGCCTCCAGGGGGAAGAGTGTCATGTTTGGGCAGTACCATTATGCTGCTACCTAGCAATGCTCGAGACAGATGGTTCCATGGGGAGGTGGTGCTTAGGAGTGGAGGTTACAGGATGGAGTGTTCTGTGACAGGGGACGAGGAAATTTCCATTTTTATATTTTGAAATCATGCCACTTTGTCTTTTAAAAGCCCACCTCACTTATCATAGAATCTAAAGTGCAGAAGGAGGCCATTTGACCCATCAAGCCTGCACTGACAACAATCCCACCCAGGCCCCCCTGACACTTAGAGGCAATTTATCATAACCAATCAACCTTTCCTGCACATCTTTGCACTATGGAAGGAAACCAGAACATCTGGAGGAAACCTCTGTGGACACAGGGAGAACGTGCAAACTTCACACAGGCAGTGACCCAAGGCTAGAATCAAATCCAGATCACTGGCACTGTGAGGCAGCAGTAACTATTGTGTCACCATGCTGCCTAATGATACTATGGGACACACTCTTTGAGTTTTCAAAAGTAAGGTGGGAAATGCTGGCAATGCAGTCAGCTGACTACCTTCCTCTTTTCCCATCTGAGATGACAGTTTACCAGTAGGCTAAAAAATGGCAAAGTTCTGCACAGAGGTTGCAAGCTGAGAAATGTGGATGTGACATTTACCGCAGTCTTAGGGTTGGAAGGGTGAGCTGAAAATATGAATGTTATGTATGAGCTATATTTGGTAGAAGATGCTGATACATGAATGAAAGCACAGTGGTGAATGTAACAGTGTGTAAGCTCTGTGGTTCATGTATAAGGACTGTGTATTTGAAGATGAATTCACTGACCTTGATCACTCATGCAAGATCATTAAACTTTGCTCTGGTCTATACCCAAGCCTTTGTACATACATTGAAAGCAACAGCTATCTGTTCCCATTACCTTCTGACTGTCTGTGTGGACAGTCTCCTGGTTCCCTGTAGGTAGAAGTCCTTTCTGTTCCTGTGCATCAACTGCACTAAAGCCTCTGGTGCAACTTCAGAAAACCCAGAAGCATGATCTCAGTCCTGTTGCACCATTTGCACTTTTCTCCCTACTCAAAGATTCTCCCACAGGCAATTCCAGCCCTTGGTGCAGCAAGCAATACAGGTTGGCATTGAGTGCTGCTGGCCTCAAACAAACCTATGCCTCATACTGAGGTATACAGCCATTCAGCAGCACATGACAAGCCAGTCAGTTTAATCTCAGTATTGAAAATGCTTTTATATATTATAGTTCAGGACAAGTTTAAGCTTGTGGAATAAAAGGTGCAGTGGCTGCATGGATACAAAGTTAGCTGAATGACAGGTAACAAAGTGTGGTGGTGAACAGTTATTCAAACTGAAGAAAGGTGATGTTCCTCAGGAGACAGGATTAGGACCCACTGTGTTTCTTCATCTATATTACTGACCTAGGGTACAATTACAAAACTTTCAGATGACACAGAGCTGACAAGTTTAGTAAACTGTAAGGATGATAATGATTGAAATCAAGAGCAGATATACAAGCTAGTGGAATGGACAAACAAGTGCAGATGAAATTTAATGCATTGAAGTAATATGTTGCCATTTAAATGAGCAGGCAGTATGAAGTTTGCATGCCTCCTGCATCACAAGAAGTGTGGGTTAATCATGCATCATGACCTCCACGCACATTTTTATGCCTTATCCAATTTTTTCCTATTATGCTCTGTATCCCCATGTAAGTCATAGGGACCTTATGTTTATGGTCAACCCTGAACCTGTCTGTCCTCATGGAACTTCAATATTGTTCCCTCTTCAGCACCAGAGCTCCATGAGCTTACACTTCATTCAGCTATTCTTTCCCCAATAGGTCTATAGGGAGGAATCACAGTGAGTACTTGGATAATTGATGCTTTTTATTTGTATCTTTCAGTACCCAGCTATTTAGATGCAGACCTGAAGGTGAAATTGGGCCAAATTCCCGATCATATCTGGCTTGTGTATAACATCATTTGATACTGTTCATCATTAGCAAATTGTTTGCTAATAAGGCAAATGGAAAGCAGGGGGAAAATTTTCCACAGATTGGAATATATCTTGTACAAAGGAAGATGTTTGTGATTGTTGCAGGTTAATCATCCCAGTCCTGGAACAGCATTGCAGGGCTTCCTCATGGTAGTGTCCTAGGTCCAACTATCTGCGGCAGCTTCATTGAAGACCTTCCTTCCATCATAAGGTCAGTAGAATGTTTGCTGTTGATCACACATTTGTAGCTCCTCAAATTTTGAAGCAATCCATGACTGTATGCAGCAAGACTTGGACAACATTCAAGTTTGGGCTGATATTTAGCAAATAACATTTATGTCACAAGGCAATGGCTGCCTCTAAAAGGAGATAATCTATACATTTCCCCTTGATATTCAATGGCATTACCATTGCTGAATACCCAAGTACCAGCATCCTGGGAGTTACCATTGACCAGAAACTGCACTAATCATGTAAATACTGAGGCTACCAGAGTGATCAAAGGTTAGGGATTCTGCACCTCTTGACTCTTGAAAATCTGTCCAAGGCACAAGTCAGGAGTGTGATGGAATACGCTTCACTTGTTTGGATGAGTGCAGTTTAAATAATACTCAAGAAGCTCAAACCAAGACAAAGCAGACTGCTTTCCTAGCACTCCTTCCACCATTTTAGACATTCACTCCTTCAACTATTATGGTTAGTAGCAGCAGTGTCTACATGATGCACAGCAGGAAGTCACCAATGCCCTTTAGACAGTAAACACACCTCAAAGAACAAGTGTAGTTAACACACAGGAACACCATGACTTGCAAGTTCCCAATCAAGTCACACCATCCTAATTTGGAACTAATCATTCTTTCACTGTCACTGGTCAAAAACCTGGATGTCCTTTTCTAACTGAGTTGTGGATATATCTACACCATATGGACTGCAGCAATTCAAGGAAGCAGCTCACCACCACCTTCTCAAAAGAATTAGTGATGGGCAATAAATGTTGGCCTAAGTCAGCCATGCCCCAATCTATGAATAAATATACAACTTGGAACCAAGATAATGTATAGAGTTAGTATATTAATTGAATGGGAGAACAAACTGAAGGGTTTGAATGGCCTACTTCATTTCTTATCCTACTAGTTTCCTTGCAGTTACCTTTAAGAGTACAAAATTACCAATGATGCTACACACGAACAATCAAAAACAACTAGTTTTTAGCTGAAGTACATCTAAAGACTGGGAACAATTGAACCAGTGCAAATGATTTAATCAATTTTAAAGATACAAAAGTCTGACTTTTTTATTTTAGTTTTATAATCAAAAACCCACATCTGGATTTTCCTCAAGTTTGCCATTCATTTTTCAAGTTTTTGAGGCAGTAAATAGGATAATGTAGGTTGTTGGCAGCTCCTGCCTCTAATCCATCAATAATAAAACTGGAGCTGAAATTTCTTCCAAATCAAAGTGCCAGTCCACTTTAAGACCTGCTGTGAGCCCAAAGAGCCCTTGTAAATGAATCAACAAGACATAGCTAAACCCTTCAAATCATTCCCCCAACTTTCATCCCAATGCCACTTGAAATAATGACTCCCTTTAGTAAAATGTTGGAAGGAAGTCAAGGACATTATCCGTGAGGAAGATAACACATTGGGAAGGCCATCCTGTGTACTACTGTTGAAGTTTATTGCTACTTTGCCTGAGTAACAATTTCCTTAGTATTTTGGAGGTTGAATCAGAATTTTTGAAGTTAGTTTTATTTAATTTTGGTTAAAATATTGATATGCATTTGGGACATGGATTTCATAAACCAATATATATATTCTTAAGCTATGAAGTGGAAGTGAATAAGAGCATCATAAGGGCTTGATTGGATATCCTTTGACTAAAGAATATCTTTCCAATACACTTATTTGTATTCACCGGAGATTGAACCAGACTATCACAGTCTTAGCATAAAATTGTTTCTGCAGTTGAGTTTCTGACCACATTGAGATCACTAAGATGGTCTATTTCTGTAGTATCATCTGACTCCACACCTGCCTCAGCTTATTTGCTGCCAAAGCCTTTTTCCATGTCTTAGATATTTCTAGACTTGACTATTTCCATTTTCTATCCTACATACACTTGACATCATCAAAACTCAGTTGATCGTTTCCTGACTTGATCTAAGCCCCTATAGTATTCTCCCGGTGCTTGATGACTTGCATTGACTTTCAGTTAAGGATTGCCTTGGCTTTAAAATTCTCATCCTTATTTTCAAACTCTCTATAGTCTCGCCCTTCTCCAACTTTGGATCTCCTCCACATTTACAATCCTCCGACACCTCTGCAATTCTCCAATTCTGGCTTACTGAGAATCCCCAATTTTAATTGCTCCAGAATGATTACCACTGCCAAGCACCTAAGTTCAGAATTTCGTCCCTAAAACTCTTTCTGCATCCTTTCTTTCCTCTTGCAAGATATTTCTCAAAACCCACTTGTTTGACCAAGCTTTTGATCATCTGTCCTCATGGCCTGAATTTTACACGTGTTGTGCACACATGATCAACAGAGCCAGAAACAACCATGATTTCCACTTGCAGCCATGAACATAAGACAAACCCAATTTCACACTGGGTACATGATACATGTCCCAACATTGGAGAAAGACTGGCAGCATGGGCGAAAGGATGGCAAACTCAGGGTCCAATGGCAATCTGACAGGGACTTAAATCTGGCTAAGGCAGCTCCCAAAAGGCTGCCAGAAATTCTTGAGAGACTCAGGAAGCTGTTTGAGAGACAAGGGTCTTCTCATCTGAAAAGAAAAATTTTAAGCAAGAATCCCCATTGATCCATCAGCAGGCTGCCTAACACATTCAATATGTGATTATTGATACCATTGATTTACTGTCTTCCTCCCTCAGATGGACCATTCTCCAGAGACTTCTAAAACTCCTCCATTGATACTGCAGGGACAACCACCGATAGATCCACTCTCTATCCCTACAGACACCACAGCAGGCACAAGCACATTGGTGGGCATTAATTTGTGAGTTTAGATGTTGTGCATTGTGGTGAGGCCACAGCACGCTCCCATGATGAGCTGGCAGCAGCACAGGGTGACCAAGATGTCAGCTGTTGGAGGATTGCTGGAGCCAGGATGAAGCTGTGGTTGAGGCAGGAGATGAGCCTCTGGAGAAATTGTGCAGCAGATGCTGAAAATCCAACTGGAGAAATGGACTGAGATCCCTGATGGTCTGCATATCATGATCTCTGTCATGGAAGAGTCAATGAGCAGCTTGAGTACCATGTTGACCCTAAGCACCAAGCTCACAGTCTCCACTATTTAGTGAGTGACAACTGTCACAGAAACATCACTTCAGGAACAGAATCGGGATCCCTGCCATCGTGCTCAGACCTGGAAGCCCTCAAACAGACAATGACCTCAGGAGGATACTACCAGTGTGAGAAATGGATGAGATGTCTAGTCTCTCTGCTAGATGCCAATTCATTCATGGTGAACAGGACAATGCAAACCCAACTCACGCTGGTGAACAAACTACTATCATCTTTGTGGGGCCCCCTCAGAGTGCTCTGGATAAGAGGAACAGGTTCTCAGCTCCGTTACCAATGAGGAGGCTGCAGTAACTGAAGAGTGCCCAGCCATGATCATCAGGGCCTACATGACACCCATTCAGCAGCCCGCCTCCAATGCTGCAGCCACAAAGAGGAGGGCATCCAGACACAGAACTGGCAAGTTCAAGGCACCTGAGCACAAAGGGGATTTTCATGGCTGACATTATTTCCTTTCATTCCTGTAATGTTTGATTTGATTTAGATATATGTTCATTTGTTGTTACTGTGTACAATTTATAAATATTGATTTTGTTTCAGTGGCCTCTGTATCCTCGGTGTTTTCCGAGAGTACATGGCATGACGATGGCTTATGAGAGATAGCTGGGGCTATAAACTTTATTACAGAGTTATTACAGGGTGATAGAATTGCCTACATGAAATATTTGTTAAGAGACGGCACCCTTGGCATGAAGTTGAAGCCATGACATGGCAGCCTCCCTAAAGCTGTGCTGAATTAAGACGTCCCTGGCATCCCTGGTTCCTGATGTTTTCCTCCATGTCCTCACTCTGTGTCTCCTCAAGCTCCAAAGAACAAAGAGAATTACAGTCCAGGAACAGACTCTTTGATCCTCCAAGCGCGCACTGACCATGCTACCTGACTTAACTAAAACCCCCTACCTTTCTGGGGACCATATCCCGCTATTTCCATCTTATTCATGTATTTGACAAGACGCCCCTTAAAGTCAATACTGTATTCACCTCCACTGCCTCCCAGCAATGAGTTCCAGGCATCCATCGCCCTCTGTGTAAAAAAATATCTGTCTCGTACACCTCCTTTAAATCTTGCCCCTTGTACCTTAAACCTATGACCCCAAGTAATTGACTCTTCCACCCTGGGAAAAAGCTCCTGACTATCCACTCTGTCCATGCCTATCATAATCTTGTAGACTTCTATCAGGTCAGCCCTCAATCGCCGTCATTCCAGTGAGAACAAACCAACTTTCTCTAACCTCTCCTCATAACTAATGCCCTCCATTCTAGGCAACATCCTGCTAAATCTTTTCTGTGGCTTCTTCAAAGCCTCCACATCCTTCTGGTAGTGTGGCAATAAAAATTAAACACCAAGTACAGCCTAACTAAGGCTCTATAAAGCTGCGATATGACTTGCCAATTTTTAAACTCAATGTCCCGGCCAATGAAGGCAAGCATGCCGTACACTTTCTTGACTATCTTCTATACCTGCATTGCCACGTGCAGTGATCTGTGTACCTGTACACCTAGATCCTTTTGCCTATCAATAATCTTAATGGTTCTGCCATTTACTGTATATTTCCTTTCTGAATCAGACCTTCCAAAATGCTTTATTTCATATTTGTCCAGATTAAACTCCATCTGTCATCTCTCCGCCCAAGTCTCCAACTGACTTATATCCAGCTGTCTCACCTGATGGTCCTCATCGTTTTCTGCAAATCCACCAATCTTTGTGTTGTCCACAAACTTACTAGTCAAATCAGTTACATTTTCCTCCAAATCATTTATATATATAAAACAAGCAGCAAAGGTCCCAGCACTGATCCCTGAGGAATGCCACTTGTCACAGCTCTCCACTCAGAAACGCATCCTTCCACTGTTGCCCTCTATCTTGTTTGACCACGTCAGTTTTTATCCTCCTTCCAGTTCACCTCTAATCCCCATGCGACTTCACCTTCTGCACCAGTCTGCCATGAGGGACCTTGTCAAAGGCCTTACTGAAGTCCATATAGAGAACATCCACTGTCCTACCCTCCTCAATCATCTTCATCACTTCCTTGAAAAACTCAATCAAGTTCATGAGACACAGCCTCCTCTTCACAAAACCATCTTGCCTCTCACTAATATGTCCACTAATTTCCAAGTGGAAGTAAATCCTGTCTCAAAGAATCCTCTTCAATAATTTCCCTACCACTGATGTAAGGTTCATTGACCTGTAATTACCTGGATTATTCTTGCTACCCTTCTTAAACAAAGGAATAACATTGGCTATTCTTCAATCGTCTGGGACCTCCCCTGTAATGTGGAGATGCCAGTGTTGGACTGGGGTAAGCACAGTGAGAAGACTCACAACACCAAGTTAAAGTCCAATACGTTTATTTGGTAGCTCAAGCCACAAGCTTTTCATCAGCGAGTGGGACTTGTTTTCACAGACAAGTCATATATAGACACAAACTCTATTTACAAGATAATGGTTGGAATGCGAATCTTTATAGGTAATCAAGTTTTAAAGGAAAAGACAATGTGAGTGGAAAGAAAATTAAGCACAGGTTAGAGGGATGTGTATTGTCTCCAGGCAGGACAGTTAGTGAGATTTTGCAAGCTCAGGCAAGTCATGGGGGTTACAGATAGTGTGACATCAGCCCAAGATCCCAGTTGAGGCAGTCCTCATGTGTGCAGAACTTGGCTATCAGTTTCCGCTCAGCAACTCTGCATTGTTGTAACGACGGCTGTCTTGGAGAACATTTATCTAAAGATCAGAGGCTGAATGCCCATGACTGTTAAATGCCTGTGATTGCTGACTATTCGCAGCAAAGAGCTTGAAATCATTGGAATGAATAGGAACCCGCGCATGTGCATATCACTGGGAGATCGCTGAAAAGACTTCCCAGCATTCAGATCACTAACATCTGCACCCCACAGACATCACTGGCCTCATTGCTGGCCCCACAAACCCCCTACACAGACATCGCTAGCCTCAGTGCTGACCCCTCCCACATCTCCTCCCATACACAGATCTGACTGCTTGCTCACCTCATGCTCTCTGGAAGTCAGATAATGCAGGTATGCAATCCCTCCAACCCTTGAACTTACTGTCCTCACTGCTGCCCTGCAGAGAATTAGTGTTGTGCTAACATGCACAAATCCAGCTTGTGATCATTCTCTCTCTTGAATGGGAGACGTGAGTATTGCGCCCCCACCCCTCGTCCCAGATACAACACCTAATCTATTAGGAGCCCTGATTATAGCACCATAATCCTCCTCCTTCTCTCCCTCCCCACATCATCCTCCCTCACCCCCACCAGCTGGATAATGCAGCCTATTGAATGGCAGCCAATCAGCACTCTGAGAGATGAATGACACTCAACTGAACCTTCAAAATCTCTCACAAGTGTTTGTTGCCAACGGGCCCGTGATTGGCCACATTCAATGCTCCTGCATTCCCCTAACAATCCAGATATAAGCTGCAGGAATGGACACACAGCCACAAAGATGGCTGCTCAGAAACCAGCTCACAGATTTTTGGAGGCAGACCAGGAACACCTGCTAGATGCCATGGAGGAGAGGCATGATCATCTATTCCCCAGCCAGGGCCCGAATCCCACAGCACAGTGGAAGGAAGTGACGGAGGTAGTGAATGTCAGGAGCCTGACACTGTGCTCTGGTAGACAATGCCGCAAAAAAAAGTACAACCTTCTGCGAACAGCCAGGGCAAATGAGCATCTCTCTTGGAACTGCGCACATTTTTGGCACTGATCTCCAACCTTCCTTATACACAGCATGCAACAATTTACCCCTTCTCCAGGAACAGAATTTAACCCCTTCCCCTCACCCCTCAACAAACATCCTTCAATGGTGACCACTTTCCCCAAAAATGTTAGCACAACACCCGAGATACAAGCACATATTATGCACCATGCACTGAAATATGTTTAATGTTTGCTATCCACCTTATGTTCCCACAGGAAAAGAAAATCTGCAATGCATGTAGATGACTAAGACTGGTGATGCTGTGCCTGACCTGCAGCAGCTAACCAGTCTAGTATAGTTTCAGTAGACTGAGACAGACAACAGATACAATGTGGTTCATATCACTATGAGGAATGCTATATGGTGCAACATAGAACTCATTATAAATGCCTGGATAAATCTTTAATATAATCAATCAAAATGTCATAAATTACAGCAACCTATTGCATTCTGAATAATATCACAATGAGTTATTGCTTCCAGAAATTGATGGGAATGGTGATGAAGAGGAATTTAGAGTTCCTCTTTCTGTACAATAGGAGGAAGAAGAGAAAAGGGTGTAAGGAGAAAACATGGGGCTGTAAATGCAGTGTCGAGAGATAGGAGAAGAGTCCTGATAGTCCAGTAAACTCATTGCACACAGCATTCTCAATAGATAAAAGTACTTCAGAAATGTTTTTTCTTCCCTTACATTCTTACAAGGCCTTTCACAATCAAATTCACATTAGCCTGAAGTCTATACTTCAAAACATTCAATACTGCAGTTTCTGGTAATGTGAAATAGAAATTTTAGAACTTTAGGAATAGAGCTTTCAAGTCAGGAAGGTAGAGTTAACATTTCAGGTTGATGCCATTTCTTCAGAATCCCATTCTGCAAGGAAACAGCTGCTGCTCTTTCCATTGTTGCTATTTCTTTCCTTTCTAGTGTTCAAAAAACTGTCCAAACTGAAATTCTTCTTCGCCTAGTGTACAAAATTTCACTGCTGCGAGGTCTGGTAGTGCAAAGAAAAAAAACTTGATGAACAAGAACCAAAATATCATTTGTCCATTGGGCTGAGACTCCAATACTGTTTGACACGTGGCTTGTCTTGCAAAAGATATTTTATCATTTGCATTCCATTAGTGCAGTTTTCATCCAACAGCAGGATTGACCAGCTGCCTCTGGGATTGGGTATGTCGAATAGCATCAGTAACGAATGGAGCCCATTGCTTTTATGCACTGGGTTCAAAAAATTAGATTAACTTTTAACTTAAATATTATTTATCAAAATTTTCTCTTCTTTTTCTGTAACATTGTATTTCAGAATTTCCATTCCAAGAATGCCAGTGATTATGCAGACAATAATAAGAAAGAGATTAGCATTAGGACATCTCACGGAGTTTATCGGGAAAACTGAATTAACTTTAAAAATCAGATGGAAGACAGCAGATTGTGATGTAAAATGAAGAAAATAACAGGGTTTGAAATTGGTCACTAGAATTACTTAGAGATAAACAAGATGGCAAGTGTAAAATTGTTCAAAGAGGGATTGTAAATCCATCAAGTGGCAAGATTACATGACATAACCTGTTTATATAGGCAAAAAGTATGGACATAGGACATTATAATAGGGAAATATGTATCTAAATGTGACAGTAGGAAGTCAAATGGTGAGGAATGTAAATATGGTAGATGCATATGCCTTTTTAGTAAGATAAGAGATATGTTCCTTATCTCAATAACCACAATTGCCAAACCCTCAAGAATCTCCTTCAACAAAACTATTACTTACTCATATTGGATGTGCAATTTCTGTCATATTTTCCAATACTTGTTCTGCATTGTGCTCTCCTATCATGTGCAAATTTTGCCTTTGAATGTAATAGTAGTGGGAATTGACACAGTATGATTTTGCCCATGCAAATTCCTTACCGCAACACACGTTTTTGTATTTTCTATAATCCTGCTATTTTCATTTCCGCCGATTTATTGGCTACACTCTTTTTTAAGATTCTTGGTTGTTTCTGCAACATTTTAAGCATGTAATTTTAAAAGGTAATATTTTTCTTCAGTGTGTGCCGCTACTTTTACAGAAAGTTTATAACTTACCTTCATGCCTTTTACATTTTCCCAACAAGTTCTCCAATTCATGGACACCATGTTCACTTGTTCAGTAACAGTGTGCTGTCTCATTTGTATTTTTGCAATCCTGACCCAAAATCAGCATCCATTTCTCTGTTGCTGATAAACTGCAGAAGTTTGTTGAGTAAAGGGATTATTCACAAATTTTTTTGAATTATTCTCTAACTAATTATTAACTACTTGTTATTGCAAGTCCATCCCGGGCAGCTATTGTATTTTCTTTCTTATGAACAAAATTACTTTGTCAGGAGTTGCCTATTTGAAAACCATACAGGTCCATGATTCTGTTAGATCACAAACTGCAATGAAAACAGATGGCCACAATGTTCTGTGGAATATTCTCACTCAGTAGGCTGTATCCAGAAATGGCCTTCAATAAGAAGCCCATAGACAACACCAAAACTGAGATACATTTCATTATTTGCCTTCAAAAGATTATCTGATCAAGTTATTTAAGAAGGATTTGATGAGATAACAGAGAGTAGACATAAGTAATGCAGTAGAAATAATTTAGCTATATTTTCAAGTACATTTGATAAGATAATACTAATTAATAAAATCAGAGAATACAAGGTCAGAGGACAAGTTAATTATTCACTGTCTCCACCACAGTGACCATCTGTTATCCATAAGATTCAATGAAACTAAATCACTCAGGGCCTCCAAAACCAGCAAACTCATGGAGTTGTTCTGTTGTCACCAACACAGACTTCATAATTGCTACTTTTGCTGAGTGAAAGTTGCATCTCGATCTCCTTCAGAGCTCCCAGCATCATACACTCCTGTCTTCAGCCAATTCGATTCACACCATGCAATATCAAGGAACGGCTGAAGACACAGGATACCTCAAAGACAATGGGTCCTGATAACATTCCAACAATAATACTGAAGATGTGGCCACACCCATAGACAAACTATTCCGGTATAGCTACAACACTGGCACCTACCCGGCAATGTGGAAAATTGCCCAGCTATGTCCTGCCTGCAGAAAGCAAGACAAATGCAATCCAGCCAATTACCGGCCCATAAGTAAACTCGTAATCATCACAAAGTATCAGAAAGCATCGCTGACAATGCCATCAAGCAGCATTGGTCAACAATAAATTGCCCACTGACATTCATTTTGGGTCTCAACAGATCCACATAGCTTCTGACTTCATAGTAGTCTTGGACCAGAGTGAAGTGAGAATGACTATATTTGACTATGGGGTCTTAGGAAAACTGGAATTAATGAGGATCAGGCACAACTCTCCACTGGTTGGAGTCATACTGAGCACAAAGGAAGATAGTTGTGTTTGCTGGAGGTCAATCATCTTAATCCCAGGAGCTCATTGTAGGAGTTCCTCAGGATAGTGTCTTGGACCCAACCATCTTCAGCTGTCTCATCGATGAGCTTCTTGCTATCATAAAGTCAGAAGTTGGATGCTCACAGATAATTGCTATGTTCAGCACCATTCAAGACTCCTCAGGTACACAGTCGGTGTCCCTATGTGACAAGACCTAGATACTATCCAGGCTTGGCTTTATAAATAACATTTGTATCACAGGTTTAAGCTATGACCTTCCCCAGCAAGAGAGAATTTAACCATTGCCCCACGACATTACTATCGCTGAATCACACATTATCAACACCCTAGCGGTTACCGTTGATCAGAAACTCAACTTTGGCCATGACAGCAGGTCAAAAACTAGGAATTCTACACCCAATAACTCATCTCCTGACTCCTCAAAGCCTATCCACTATCTACAAGGCAACCTTAAATGCCTGTTTTAAGATCTGGACAAAACAGTCGACCTTGCCAGGTGGTATGGAGCTGACTTTGGTGATCGAGATAGTCCTCAAATTCCTTTGTCACAAACTGCGGCCCACTGTCACTCACCATCCAAACACATGGCCTCCACTACCTGGAAAGATAGGAACTGAAGGGGTATGGGAACATCACCATTTGCAAGTTCCTCAAGTCACACACAATCCTGATTTAGAAAGATATTGGGCAGAATCTTCCCAAGAAAGTTATTATAGAAGTCTGAAAATGGGAGTGTTCCACACAGGTCTTTTGGGTGAGCTTAGCACTGCAATTTTCCAATCCTCTTGTCAGTTTTTCAGATAATTGGGAGCCTTGTGTTAAAGGGCGAGAGGTCAGTGCCTAGGTACGCTGGCGAAGCTGGCTTTAGAATGCTTAGGCACCACTGCGCAGGCACTTCGATCTCCACCAACAAACCCTTGCTGTCATTGGCAGCACTACTTTCCCCTCCGCCTCACACCAACATGGGCTGCTGGCATTGGGGCATCAGGACATTCCTGATGAATCCCCAGCAGACACCTGATGTGTCTCTCCCACATGAACTTCTCCATGGTCCACCCCTGCAAATCCCCACTTGCATACCACCCCCCCTTCCCCACTGGCCAGCCCCTTTGCAGAGCTCTTCCTGCATATCACCTCCTTTCATCGCTGTCCTGCTGTCCACCCCATTGCAGAACCACCTCCTCCCCCCAACATACTATCCTACTTGCAGAGCTCCTCCCTGCATAACCCCCATCATCATGCATACTCATACCCATTATAGCCCCACCTTCACTCAGGTCCACCCCTGCTCAGGCTCCACTTCCTTTCCACTGCCCCAGCACACTTATCATGCCCAATCGGGAACTGTCAAAGTGCCAGGTGGCATTCAGGATGCCAAGTTTTCATTACCCAATTAGCATTATCTGGCTATGCCCTCAACCACCTAGGGCTTCAATGGCTTCTGATCTCACCATCATGGCCAAGCGCTTGATCACCCAACTGCAGAGCAGTAATGATTTGTGCTAGAATGACATCTCACTGATCAGGGCAGAAGAGCCGTGTGGGAGCAGATAGATCCTTTTAACTTCTGGTATTCTGGGCACAAAGTCATTCTTGCTGGCAAACAGGGCCAGGAGCATTTTCACCCTCCCAAGCTATCTTCCTAGCTCGCCACACTGATTGACTGGCACATCAAGGCATAACTATTCTTCCATTAACTCTGAGTCAAAATCCATCCCTAATAGGACCTTGCAATTACAAGCACCACAAGGACTGCAGTGGTTTACTAAGGCAGCTCAACATCACCTTTTCAAAAACAATTAAGGATGAAAAATAAATAATGATCTTGCCAGCAATGCTCACATTCCAAGAATGAAAATACATGTTGCAGAATGGATTGATAGCTTGCTTCAAGACAGAAAACAGAGAGTAGAGACAAAGAAATGTTATTCAGAGTAGTGGAAGATGAGAAGTAATGTTCCACAAGAATCAGTGTTCGGACCATTGTTATTCAGAAGTTAGATTAACAATTTAGGCTGGGGTTTGGAAAATTGAGGCTTGATTCCAAATGGGTAGCAGAGCAAAGAGATCTGGGATAACAAATAACTCACCAAAGGCAGCAGGACAAGTTAACAAGACCCCATAAAAAGGCAGACTAACACTTGGTTGAGTATAATTGAACAATAAGGAAGTTAATCAAACGTTGGTTAGGCCACACTTCGAGCCCTACTGCAATGCTGATCACCATACTGTAACTTGAACTCAAAATGGTTCAGAATTCACAGTGTTGAGGACAGTTGGGCTTTTGCCACATCATGCTCCCCCAAGGATTGTTCAGCAGCTGGGGGGAATGCATACAATACAAGCCCCAAACCAGCGTGACCCCCAACCTGGGGACTCCCCAGATTGGAACTGCTCCCTCAAATCTCCTCACCCATTCAAGCCCCCATCCCATCCCACACCATTCAAGCCCCCTACCCCACCCTGTACCATAGTAGCAGCTGACCTTAATCCCTCTGCACCCTAAAGATTGGTGTAGTTCTCATCTTCTTGCACTCCTTCATTATTGCTGAGCCCAAACCATATTTTTCAAGAGCAGTACTATTTAGCATTATGCCAAAGAGGTGGGAAGCATGCAGGAAGGGTAGCATGTGTGGTGAACTCACTAATGATATTAAAATCCCATCAATCTCTTGCTAACAAGCTTCACATCCTTTCTGGGTGGGAAGCGGTTTGCGCCACTCAGAAGAGGTCAGGAAGGACAGAGACCATTTGACACAGGTGCAGATTGGATTTTTAGCATTGCATGCTAATTTTCTATTTTGCTGCGCTATTCACCGGGTAGAGCAAAGTACCAAAATTGCATCCAGAATCTTTTGACCCGATAGTCAAATCAGTCAAAAAATTATTTTAACTCTCAACCTTCAATCATTATGCCCAGCAGACATTTCAATACAAACAATAAAGAACAAAGAACAAAACAGCACGGGAAACAGGCCCTTCGGCTCAACGAGCCCGCGCCACCACCCCGATGCTCCCACCTCTACCCATGATCCCTGTCCATGTTTATAGATCTACGGATTAAAAAACCAAATTTGAGACAATTTAGGGAGAATTTGTTTTGCCAATTAGCCTAAGAGCACATCTTTGGGATGTCAGATATGAGAATACTTTCAAAAAGGCCTTCAGCCATCCAGATTGAATGAGTCAGGAGCCATATTGTCTACTTATACTGTTCAGACATTGAAGATCATAAGGTCAGCAACAATTGCTGCAACTACAGCAGTCATGCAAATTATAAATGGAAAGCCATTATACATCCATTTGGACTTAGTATTCTCAGATTTGATGAAAAGGATGGAAGCTACACAAGCTTCCCAGAAAGAAAATCTTTCTTGAGAAAAAAAGACAGAATTTTCTAAGAGAGTGGTCTAGTCCTGGCAGCAGAACCGAATGGGTGGCTGGGAAAATTGTGGAAAAATGGAACCAGTTTTCAATGTTGTAGAAGTATAAAGCCATTGTGTAAAAAATGTGGATCACTTAAGGAATTAGAGTTGGGCCTGATTCAGGGAACCAACAGGCATCCGTTGTGGTAAATGAGTTCATCAGCTGCTAATACAAGAACCCTGAAATAACTCCTCAGGGACGAGTGTCCCTTTACTGTACCCTTTATTTACAAATTCTATTTCATTCATAGAGTGCTTCCGATACAATATCAGAATCCGGAGCACCCTGAAGACCTGACATTCCCTGTTTTATAAATACACGAGACTGCTTAGTTGGACAGGCAATCATGCCTCAATCAGGGAGTTCATACTGTAAGAGGCCAACCTCCAATGCCTCATTAAAGTCATTACACCCTTGCCCCTAACTCTGAGGAATCTCATGCACCTCATTGTCTCTTTTGACATTTCAGCACTTGGTCCAGATCCTCTAACCCATTATCTGAGGCATCCCCTTCTTTGGGCAGCAGAGAAGTAGCCTTAGCTTTGTCTGCAGTGTCCATTTCAGATTCCAAAGTCCTAACTATGGGCATCAGAGAGGACTTTTCTTGATTTTCAACCTGCTGGGCAGTGTTGGCTCAGGGATGAACTGTGATTTCGAGGCCCATAGCTGGTTTTTTCGGGATGGCTTCACCAGCATGTATTCTGTAAGATAAAGGGCCTGTACTGGAGTCAACCATTCCAAGTAGCTATTTGCATAATTCTTTACCCAAACCTTTTCATCTCTAATTGTTTCTCCTAGCTACTATTGTCATGGCCTTTGTATTAGACAACATTCTCATTATAGGGAAAACAAAGGCAGAACACCTACAGAATCTGGAGGAAATCCTTAGTCATTTTTCAAGAACTGGCATGTGCTTAAGGAGGAAGAAATGCATCTTCTTGGTGTGGAAAATGACCTATCAGGGTTATTAAGTGGACAAGTCAGGACTACATCCTTTGAAGGACTAGATGCGAGTGATTAAAAATACCCTGGCTTCCACCTCAATCCAGGAGTTACGGTCATTTTAGAGCTGGTAATGTACTACAGAAAATTCATACCACACTGATATCTTGGTTTCGTTACACCAACTGTTAAAAAAAGGTCAAGTTTGGGAATGGTCTGCCTGCCAAGACCTTACTTTCAAGAAAATAAAGCAACAGCTGTTATCATTGATGTCTTAGCATGTTATGATCCCAGAAAAGAGTTAGTGCTGACCTGTGATGCTTCCCCATGTGGCATCAGGGCAGTATTAGCACATAGATGGCCAAATGGAGAAGAATGCCAAATATCCTATGCCTCTAGGACCTTAGCTATAGCAGAATGAAACTATGCCAATACTGAAAAAGAAAGATTGATGGTAATGTTTGGAACAAACTGGTGTGGGTGTCCACTTCCATCAGGATACATTGCAACTCATATGCCCACTAGCTGCCTTTTCCAACCATAAGGCCAGTTGATATTGGATAGTCACATTATTTATCCCATCCTCATCACCACTGAATTAACTCCTCAGAGCCCAGTGTCCCTTCACCACGTTTCCTTTATTTACAAACTCTGGGAGCAATTCTCTTAAAAGTGCTGAATTGGTGAGAAAATTATTCTAGATCATAACTGTTTTTTCAGTGCAGATTCAGTCACTGGCCAGCCCAGTATCCCAACAGTGCTACCCCTCCAGCCCCCTCCCACAGCACGATTACAGCACCCCCATGACAATTCCAGGGCAGACCTGACCACCTACTCCAGAGCACTCTGATGTCCAGCCCCCATCCCCTTCCCCAGCAGTGATGATCTCCCCATCTCCCTCACCCTGACAGACTCCTTCCCCACTGTCCCTTCACGCCTGGAATCAGACACCCCATCCCGGGAGGCAGGCCTCCTCGGCAGAGTCTCCACCCCAGCCCACCCTGATCGCAGGCCTCCCTCTAGCCCAGCCAATCCCTATGCAGAGTGGCAGCAAGACCATTCCACCCCACTAGTCACCCCCTATCCCTGCTCACAATAGGCCCTGCCCTCTTGGCACTGCCTGATGTCCACTGAGCTACATTAAACCCCGTCAGAATGAAATATTCCTGATGGGGTGGAAGATTCAATCGGGCCCGGCAAGTTTCCAATAATCACATGCAAAACATCTTTTAAAAAGATTCAAATGACTTACTTCTCTTCCCTGTGGCTTCCTGGGTAGTCTAGACTCCAACTGTTCTCCAGTTCTGGACGATGTGCACGTGTTTCCAGCGCTTGCACAAATCCCAAAAAAAGGCCGATGATGCAATTCTACCAACTGGACTTGCCAGAAAAGTTGCATTCATTCATAGACTGCTTCTGATAATTCATCAAAATCCAGAGTGCCCTGAAGATCTGACATTCGCCTTGTTGAAGTCACTACAAATTTCTGCTGTAAATATGGAACTGGAACAACTATCAGTTTCCGTAGCCACAGGGACAGTAGCTACTGAAGAGGATCTTGACCTCTGATTGATGAGTTTACCTTTTGTAATTACCCATCCAGATTCATCATTCACCAAAGATCATAATATTGAATTGAAACATTCCTTTAGGATCCAGAAGTCTCTTGACTGACTGAACTTGTGAAAAGCTTTTCCTGAGGTGTTCCTGATGTCTTGAAGAGTTTTACATGCCTATGTTTAATGATATTTGTTTTGTTTCAATCATAGACGAACTCAGGCATGGAGGGGGCAAGGGTATGGTAGTGTGGTGCCTTTAGGGGGTCAATCCCTGAAGGCCATATCATCAAACCAAATACTATAGAAAGGGAACATGGGAACTGAGCCAATCGGATACGAAGGGAAATGTCCAGGGTTGGAGAAGAATTGCAGTTAGAGCCAGGGAAGGGAAGGTAGTAGATGTTTATTGCAGCTCTGTCAGATTCTTGTTTACATATTGTTGGTAATAAACCTTTTATAACTTAAGGCCACGACAAGTCACTTTCTAAGTTGTTACACATGCCTTTTTACATGAGTAGATAGCATGCAGGCTGATATTGGTTGACACTGAAGTTAATTGACCTAAATTTACAGACTGGTGTGCTGCACCATTATGTTGTTTCTTTTCATAGGCTGACAACTTAACCTGAAAAAGCTTACATAATTTATGTGAGTCTGTGTGGCTTGTAGGTTGGCTTGCTCGCTATTAAAATGTATCAGAACTTCAGGCAAGTACTGCCACATTTTTTGATGTGTTCAGTTGACTGGCAAAGCATCCCAATGATTCTGGAGACTCACCCAATTACCTCGTGTGCCTTCCCAGTTATTGATAAATAAGAATAAATAAGTGTATCAGGGAAACATGTCATAACCTTAGAATGATCCGTGCACTTGATAACCGATAAAGTACTTCTTGAAGTATATTCACTGTCCTAATGTAGGAAACACAGCAGTCAAATATTCACACTGCAATCTCCCACAAATAGCAATGTGATAATGGACAGACAGCCTGTTTTACTGATGTTGATTGAGGGATAAATATTGGCCAAGACATAGAGATAAACTTTTCTACTATTCTTCAGAAGATTTTTTTACATCCTCCCCTAAGAAGGCAAACAGGGTCTCAGTTTAACACCTTAACTCAAAGAGACTATCCTGGGCCTTCATCAAGTTAAAATAAATAAAGAATGGTGGATGGGTTCTGAAATTTCTGACCCCATTCTCGGGCTTTTTGATTTTTGAGAGTGCTTTTACGGATATAGGCCAATTCTTGTCAAAAGCCCCCACACCAAACATTCCTGACTTGGTGGACTCCACTGTGGATTCAGGCATGCCTTATGCAACCAAAATTTTCACTGAGTCACTTAAGGAATTGAATTGAGGCATGAGCGGGCTTTCCCTTTGAGACCCTGCCAAACCCACCATAAAATTGCTACCAGGTCAGAGTAGGCAGGAAAACAGAGGGAATCCTCTCCATGCAATTCACACCACACTCCCACTTCAGGATCTGCCAGGAAAAGTGTAAATATCGGGCCCTAGTTCAAATCAGTAATGTTTTAAAAGATCAATTTGAATGGTCCTTCTCATATGTGCTCTGCCTTTTCACCCATTCCCATGGACTACGATGCCCAAGCTGGCTTGGTTTAGAGCACAGAAATCTATTAAGCTTATTGAACCATCTAAGCCCAGGAAAAACATTGCTTGATTGACAGTTCTGACTCTCTACCTCTGCCGTCACTTTCACAATGTTTGTTTATATAATGGTAAATGATTTCATAAGTTAGTAGTTTTTGTTATTAGCCTGAAGTGAAATGATGTTTTCAATATAGTAGAAAGCTATGAATGAATTTCTTCTTAAAAAGTATTTTTTATTTATATCCTGCTGTCACTATTGAGTTCATTCCTTTGATGTAATGTATAGTGAGTCGATGGACATGGAAGTACCATAGCTTGACACTGGGACATGAGATGCTGTAAGAGGTGGGTGGGAGCCATGAGGTGGTATAAATAGGGCATGGCAAGTGTTTGGAGGGTGAAGCAGTGTGACAGTTGAGACTGGAGACCTTTGTGTTTTATTTTAACTAGGACAAAGTCCCACAGTAGCAAGGTAGCTTTTTAAGCAGTACACCTCAGCACCAAGCATTCCCTGTGGATACCTCCAAACCTTTTCCTGAGTCATTTGGCATGACTCCAGTCCACACCAATCCCCCAGCAGGGAAGAGTTTACTTTTGCAGGCTCTTCCTCCCAAGGTGGACAAAACAAGTTGGGAATTTTCTGGACTCCCGCTACCCATCTCAAGGTTAAAAATCCAGGCCAATGTCTTTAATATTGCAGTATTCCATCCACATTGAACCATTGGCAAAGATTTTGTGCTCAAGTCTCTTGAGTGGGATTAGGACTCACAGTTTCTTACCCAGTGCCAAAAGTACAACCACTGAGCCACAGCTTATTGCTGCAACTTTGTTTTTCATAAATGCTCTTTAATCTTTTCAAAATCAGTTTGCTGTGCCTAATGACCATGTTGGTGAGCAGTAAAATTTTTTGTAAAATGTAAAAAGAACTTGGGTTATATAATCTTGTCATTTGTCAGAAAGCTCATCGATAGAAAGATGATTTAAAAGGAGCATCTGCATTCTTCGACTGATTTTTTTTAAGTTCTAGCTTGATTTATTGGGGTTAGATGTCAGCAATTGATTTATTGATTCAAATACAAGGACAACTTTTTATGATTAATGATCAAAAAATGGCTTTTCAAAATCCTGTCTTGACATTGAGAATATTCACTGATGCAACTGACCTGTCTGAAAACTCTTAGTCAAGAATGTGGTTTATTTTCCTTCAAACTCAAAAAGAGCTAACCACGCTGTGAGAAATTAGATTTAATAGGCAGCCTTTCTAAAGAATCAGCAACTTCAGCTATCATGAAGCTTGCCATTGCTGAAATCTGCTTGCCAAATTCTTTCACAGTAGATGCAACTCACCCGAAGCCAACTTGTCAATTATCTCACTGAAGAAACATTCCTTTAAACAGGAGTTAACTGTAATGTCCATAGCTGTGAATTCAGACACAAATCTAAACAGTGCCATTGCAAAGACAACAGCAGATGTGTGGATGGTGGAAGGGAGAATTACAATATTGTAAACTGTTTATCAGGAGTCTATCCAAGGCAAAAAATTGCTGAATACGTCAATCAAAATAATTCTGGCCAAAGGAAAATCCTCTAGGTTTTTCAGATTCCATCATTGATATCAAATCTGTGGGATGATGCAGAAAATTCACCATGCCCATTTACCTAACAATTGGATGAATGAGGCTGTCAAAAAGTTTATTAAATAGTTGAGAATAGTGTGTGTGGGTAAGATATATATGTTCTGTAGAACTAGATTAATAAAATGATATCCAATTATTTAGCATTGGAGTGAGAAAAGAAGGAATGATTGCTAGTGATGTCATTTCATAGAATTAACTGGTAAGTCATTGTAGAGTTTCACCTTCAAGTGTTAACTTCAAATTATTTGATTTACAGAGTGCTCTGTTTCCTTCAAAAATAAGCTATAAAACAGAGGAAGAGGGAAAGATTTTAAAGTTCACTAATATCTGGTGCTAACATTATGTTTTTCAAGATCAGTGTCTTTATAAGCAAGCCTTGTGAGTTTCCTTTGCATACTCTGGTTTCTTCCCTCAGTTCAAAGATGTGCAGGTTAGGTGAATTCTCCCTCAGTGTTAACATTCTTCCTCAGTGTACCCGAACAGGTGTCAGAATGTGGCAACTAGGGGATTTTCACAGTAACTTCATTGCAGTGTGAATGTAATTTGTGACAAGTAATTAGTCACAAATTACTTGTGACTAATAAATAAATAAACTTCAGATTCTGTTACAGCAATTTGCCATTTTTTTAAAGTTTGGTTAGAAATTTCATATGGTGTGTCTTCACTTATCATAATCGTAGAATGACTTTTGTCAATGTTTTAAACTGGTCTAAATACAAAAATAACTGAAGGCAACTTACTTAAGTTCTTGAATTATGCATAAACTTAATTTATTTATTATATCTATGAATTTGACTTTTAAATGTCCTCTGAAATGGCTGAACAAGTCATTTAGTTCTATCAAACTGAAAAAAGTCTATAAATCGAAATGTAACTGGATGGAACACAGTGTCAACCTTGGCACCAAAAAGGACCATAGCACACCCAGCCTTGTTGACTTTGCAGATCTGGGGGATTTGTGCCAAAATTGGAAGACCTATTCTGCAGGATGATTAGGTAACAGCCTGACATAGTTCTACTCATACTTTATAGACAATATCTCTGACACCGACATCACCATCCCTGGGAATGTTCTGTCCTATCATCATGAAAGACCAGCAGAAGCGGTGGCACAGTGGGTAATAGTCAGTAGGGGGTTGCCCTGGGAGTTCCCAACTCTGGGTTCATCGAATCTGAACCCAGTAAGTCTCACGATAGTAGGTCAAAATGGGCAAGGAAACCTCCTACTGACTATCACCCTCCTTCAGCTGATGAATACAACTTGGAGGAAGGAAGAGCACATCTTCACTCTTGAATTTCAATATCCATCACCAAAAGTGGCTCACTAGCATCACTACTAACAGTGCTTGTCGAGTCATTGACTGAGTCTATGGCAAGTAGTGAGGAAACAACAAGTAGGAAAAACCTATTTGATCTCATCCTCACCAAATTATCCCTGTCACAGAAACATCTGTCTGTGATAGTATTGGTATCATGACCACTGCACAGTTCTTGCGCAGATGAAGTCCTGCTTTCACATTGAGGATACCCTTCATCTTGTTGTGTGGCACTAACAACATGCTAAATGGGATACATCTGGAAAAGATCTAGAAGCTCAAAACTGGGCATCCAGAAGGCACTATGGAGCATCAGTAGCAGCTGGAGTACACAAGAAGACTTTGTATCCTCCTGGCCCTGTTTATCACCCACTATATCATAACCTGCCAGTCCGGGGATCAATTCTAGTTCAATGTAGAATGCAGGAGCATCTGGCAGAAGCAGCACCAGACATACCTAAAAATTAGGTGCCAACCTGATGAAGTGACAATATAGGACTACTTGCATCCCAAACTGCGAAAGCAACATGTGATAGCGAGAACTAAGTGATTCCACAACCACTGGATCAAATCTAAACTGTATTCCTGCCTCATCCAGTAATGAATGGTAGTGGACAATTAATCATCTGAGGGAGATGACTCCATAGATTTCCCTATCCTGAGCCGAGCACATCAGTAAAAAAAGAGAAAGCTGAAGCATTTGCAACAAACTTCAGCCAGAAATGTCAAGTAGATGATTTATCTTGGCCTTCTCCTGAAGTTCCTAACACCACAGATCCCCAATTTGATTCACCTCAAGTGATCGCAAGAAACAACTGAAGACCCTGGATACTGCAAACACTAAGAGTCTTAAAACATTCCAGCAATAGTACTGAAGACTTGTGCTCCAAAACTAGCTGCACCCTTAACCTGTGTTCCAAGACAGCTACAACACTGGTGACTGCTCAGCAATGTAGAAAATTGCCCAGGTATGTCTTGTAAACAAAGAGCAGGACAAATCCAACCCAGCCAACAATTACATCATCAGCATATTCTTGACTGTCAGCAAAGTGATGGAAGGGGTTTTCAGTAATGCGATCAAATAGCACTTACTTAGAAACAACCTGTTCACTAATACACAGTTTGGGTTCTGCAGGGCTACTCAGCTCTTAGTTTCATTACAGTCTTAGCCCAAACATGAGAAAATAGCTAAACTCATTAGGCGGGGGTAGTATGATTGTACTCACCACCATTTGGAGTCATACATAACACAAAGTAAGATAGAACATAGAACATAGAACATTACAGCGCAGAACAGGCCCTTCAGCCTTCGATGTTGCGCCGACCATTATAAAAAGCAATGACCCTCCAAACTAAACCATTCCCTTCTCTTCCATAAACTTATCAACTAACCTCTTAAACGCCACCAAACTTGGTGCATCTACAACTGCCGCAGGCAGGGCATTCCACTCCCTAACCACCCTCTGGGTAAAGAACCTACCTCTGATATCCGTCCTATAACTATCACCCCTTAATTTAAAGCTGTGTCCCCTCGTGCTAGCTTTCTCCATCCTAGGAAAAAGGCTATCACTGTCCACCCTACCTAAACCTCTAATCATCTTATGTGCTTCGATAAGGTCTCCTCTTAGATGGTTATGGTTGTTAGAGATCAATCATTTCAGTTGCAGGACATCAATCAAAAGTCCCTCAGAGTGGTGTCCTAGACCAAACCAAACTCAGCAGCTACATCAATAACCTTCCTTCCATTATTAGGTCAGAAGTAGGGTTGTTTGCTGATCATTGCACAGTATTCAGCACCAGTTGCAATTCCTCAGATATCCAGATCTGAAGCAGTCTACACTCATTTGCAACAAGATTTGGACAACATTCATACTTGGGATGATAAGTGACAGATAATATTCAGGCCACACAAGTATCAGGAAAAGGTTATCTCCAGCAAGAGAGAATCTAACCATCTCCCCTCGCTATTCAATGGCATTACCATTGCTGAATCCTCCATTATCACATTGGAGGGTTACCATTGACCAGAACTGAACTGAAGCAGTCATATAAGTAATATGGCACAAAACAACCTGAAGCTGGGAATTATGCAGAGACTATCTCACCTCCCAAGTCTCCAAAGATTGCGCAACGTCTTCAAAGCACAAGGAGTGTGATGCAATACTCTCCATGGTACAGGATGAGGCGGAGAGCTTGCATGGGTGCAACGGTTTGAGGGTGCCAGTCCTGTCCGGGGTCAATAGCTTGTGGGTTGCCACTGACTTGGGTCTTGTGTTGCGTGCGTCCCCCCTGGCTGCTGAAAGACCCACAAAGTTTTGCATATGCAGCAGCATTGCAACCCCACTAAGGTCGCACTGATTCCATTGCATCTGTCTGCTGGACAGGCTCTGTGGTTCATTGCAGATTTTCCATCCCAAGCCCCACTAACTGTTACAAGCACCAGGTGTGGCTGCTGCTGCCCGAATCAAGGGAGCTTGGCAGAGAGCTTCATACTGCATGGATTCTGCAGTGCTTCCTACAAGGACTATCCATCACATGAAAATTGCGAGGGTGCTTAACCACTGTGGGCTGAACTGCACACCTTTCCTGGAAGCAAGTGCACCAGATATCCAGATCTATGCTTCAAGTGTTCCAAAGGGTAACCCTTCACAGTCACTCTTATGCTCTACATGAGCGCTGGTGCATGGAGCCCCTATTGCCACATGTGCCCGCCTGTGGCCTGTGGTGACGGGGATTTGTATTTGGCGAAGCAGGCTAACCAAAGGTGCAGGCTCAAGTCACACACCAGAGACCACATAGAGAGAGTGTAGAATGCATCATCTGCATCATGTGAAGGGAGAGTATAGTCATTTGGGAGCCCATTGTTGATCATGAGAGGACATGGGCTGTTCTCATGGCCACTGTGGGGATGATATGGCAATAGTCAACAGTGACACACTATCTGTAACCCCCGTAACTTGCCTGGGTTAGCAAAAAACCTCACTTACTGTGCTGTCTGGAGAAAATACACAATTCTCTAACCAATGCTCAGGATTCCCTTCACACACATTGTTAGCCACTTTAACACTTGAATAGCAGGTTAGATGTAAGGATTCGCATTCTAATCAGCAATCTATGATTGTCTGTGCTGATGTGTGCTATTGCAGACCAGAACACTGCATTTGCCTGACGAAGACACGACAGAGTGTTGAAAGCTCGCAATTTTACTATCAAATAAATCAGTTGGATTTAAAATTGGTGTTGCTAAATTCTTACTGAGTTCTTAATAGTCAACAGCCCATTGAGTTGGTGCATTACACTGGAGATGGTGTCCAGTTGAGCAACATTCAGAGTCATGGGAACATATGGTTCAAGGAGGGATTGAAGTTCCCAGGATGGATAACTTTAAAGACTGCCTCTCTTTCTCTCCCTCTTTGCACTGCAACGCCCATCACCCTCCCCCACCCCTCTCCACATTGCACACGAACACCCCATCGTCCCACCTCCCTCCACCAAGAGCAAATATGAATTCATACTTGTTGCTGCAATGGTGACTGACAGACAAAGTCAACCCAGGTACAAGGCTTTAGCAGGATGTCAGGGTTGAGACGAGGAGCCAGCCGCCATCAGCCCAAGAGGAAGACCAAAGGATGGTGGAGATAGAGACCCGACTCTACAAGATCTGCATATCCTTCAATGGGCTGTTAGATGCCATGTATTGTCAGACTGCATCTCAGCCAGGGGACAGGGCAGCACTTTTCTATATCCTTGTGACCCTAACATTTTGTAGGGCAGGAAAACATCCACTCTTGTGGTGCGAAGGTAATGGCAACCCTCATGTGCCTGGATCCCTGCAGGGTTCAAGTAGGTACTTCTGCAGCATCTTACAGTTGTCGGCACACAAGCGCACTTGTGAGGTCACAGATGCCTTGATTGCCTAAGCAGCAAACTACATCCACTTTAACATAAGCCATATCCAGGTTGTAGGTTTTACTACCATCCCTGTGATGCCCCATGTGTAGAAAGGGATCAATAGATGGCACATATGTCACCCTGTGGGCCCCATGAAATCAGAGAGTGCCCTTTATTGACAGAAAGCAGTTCCACTCTCTGAACACATAGAATATCTGTGATCGTCATGTAGATATATGCATGTCATCCAGAAAGCTATATCCCCTGGTCTTCAAGTGCCATCCTTGACAGCCAAGTTGGCTCATGAGGGATAAGGGCTACCTGCTGAGGTCATGTCAAATGATACCAGGGCGGAGATCTGAGACCAAGGTGGAGTCCAGTCACAAATGCCCAATTCTGCCATCTGGGCTGCCATCAAGTGGTGCATCAGGCTCAGAGCTGCCTGGACTATTCTGTCAGGGCCATCAGTACAGTCCCCAGAGGGTCTCCCATATCATGGTGGTCTGCTGTACTTTCCACAAACTGGGACATCAGCAGGGAGATATCTTGGAGGAGGAGGAGGAGGACCTTGTGAATGCCATTGTAGAGATGGCAAACTGGGAAAATGTAGAGAACGAAGCTGAAGAGGAGCAGGAAGGATGGAGGACAAGGGTCCAATAGGGTGGCCTTCATCCAGGCAAGGTTCATACATTAGGTGTCCTACATGGTGGGACACATAGTGTTCCACAATGCCAACCCCCACCAGCAAGGCCTCAATCTTGTCCATTCACCGCCATTATGATATCAAATATTGCTTTGTACACAATAAAACTACTTCGCCTCACCAAACAACAGTTAGGACAAGGCCATAAGATTGCAACCTTAAATATTTTTTGGGAAAATTATGCTCCATGGGGACAATTGTCCTACCTTGTTGTGCCTGAAGTAGATCACGCCAATTCAAAATAGCATGCAGGCCTAAAAATCACGCAGTGCAAAACATTTGTAATTATCCCAGTCTCTCTTTGCAGATGTGAACTGGATTACTCCCAGAAAGGGTGCAAGATCAATTAACATGAGATTGACTGGATTTCAGTCTTATTAGTGAGTTCAGTATGTGATTGCACCCTCCCCCCTCAGAATGCTCCCACCTCTCTCACAGGAAGTCATGCCGGAAGCTGAGATGCCCCTGAAAACCTTGGGTGGTTGGGGGCATGGCCAGGTGGCATCTGGCACACTGACAGTGACCATAGAACACTGTAGAAGTGGCTACCAGATACTATGGTTGTGCTAGTTGGATGACCCAGCAAAATGCCAGCGGGACACCACCAGGTGGGCACTGCCCAACAATGCTGATATTTGCAGGGAAGGGGGATGACTCCTACTGCATTGTGAAATTGAGGTGCACTTGCAAAATGGCACCTGATGTTGGGCTCAGCAATGTGTTTAGTCTCCCCTCTCCTAGTACCAGCACGCACGTTACCATGCTACAAGAAAGTAACTGAGTGTTGGAGCATTGCAATGTGGAATGCGCCTAAGAGAATAATGGCACATTTTGTTCCATTATTCTTATCCTTATGACACTTAGGCTGGAATTCTCTGTCTGGTCACACTGCCAGCAAGGATGGAGAATTTGGTGCTCAGCCAAATCTCCATTCACTACAGCAGGATCAGAGAATCTCGTTGGTGTGAATGGCCAGAGAGTCCCGCTCGTAGTATTTTTGGAGGAAATTTCTGCCCCATACCTTCGACTCAAAAGCTGAAAAAGACAAGAGAGAAACCAAAAGAAAAAATAAGGAGAGAAACGGAGAGTAAACAACAACAGATAAAAAAAATCAGAAACCAGAGTCATGTGATGGGAAACTGACCAAATTTTCATAGGTACTTTTGCAAAGTATTTTTATCTTATAGTGACATACCTGTACTGACAAAATTAATGTTATGAATTTTAACATTTAACAACGTATGAAAGCTTCTCACATGCTAATGAAGTATTCACAATGCAGAAAAAATTGCATTAGAAATCAATGTATGTAATATAAAACAAATGTATATAATATAAAACAAATTATGCACTTTTGACATCGGGCTTTTTGCTACTCTTTACTTTTGTATCTTGCAGAAAGCCATAATTAAAGCAGCAAATCAAAATGGAGTCATTTGAACCTTTGACAGTCATATAAAACTGCTCAGTTCCCAATCAGATAATTTTCTCTTCCATTGACTTGAAATGTTAAATTTATAAGCAATTCAGTTCCTGAACATTACAGTCATGTTCTGGACCTCAAAACCAATAGCATTTTAAAAGTTTTCAGTTTGTTATGCTTAAGAAGGTCATATTTCAAAACACCAAATATGTTAAAGCAAAGGCATCATAATTTTTATGACTTGGAGTTATAAATTCCCCATCAGCTGCCAATCTGTGAACTTTCTTTACTAACAGCTATTAACTTTTAAAAAAAATCAGAACATTTGTATTAAAGGGGAGTAAATCAAAGGAAATCTAGGTGTATCTTAAAGGAAAAATAATATGCTTTGTATTGCACAGTATAGTGTTCCTATTGTTTTCAACAGCACCTTGGTAAGCAAAACCACAGAAGTTATGATGGTAGAAAAAAGAAGATTCAGAATGTTGTTAAGTAAAGCTGAACAAATAGAAAAGATGACAGAACATAATTGCATAACCAAAATTAGAATTAAAGAGAAAACTGAGTAAAATGATATAATAGAAAAAGTCTGTGGTTTTGTTGATACTTCAGAGAAAGTATTTTATTATATCAGAGTTAAATAAAAGCAGTTCATTAATAAAACCAGTAATAGACCAGGAAACAATATGGTGGCCTTCATTGTGTATTAAGGAAAACAAAGTTTGGGATTAATAAAGTATTTCCCTTCAGGCAAATGCTAAATTTCACATGGTAATATTTTCATTTGCTGTGATCAAACAAGTTATGTGCCTCTTGGGAAGTAGCCAGAACAGAGCAGTCAATGTATTCTTTGCAGGAACTTGCCATTTTATCTATGAAATGTACCATATTAAATTTCTTTGTACAAAATTATATTGTGATCTTACACTTAATTATAACTCAGCCAGACCATCTCTTCCATTACATGGAAGAAGTAATGAACCAGAAACATATTATTTTTATTTTAAATGAAGTTCAATAAAACAAAAAGAAACCAAGTGCGAGTACTAAATCAGAAATACTCCAATGTGCTTTACTTATAAATAATCTGTAATAAATACTTTGCTTTTCAAAAAGGAAGCTAGACGTGAGCGGACACTTTAAGAGAAAAAACTCACACAAATTTATAACATTTGATGCTACTGTCATGTGAGAAATTCTATATAAAGTTAATTATATTTTGTGTGTGCTTTTTTTTCCTTCTCCCATTGCCACATTCTATTCCTTTTTAAACACTGCTCACATTTAAGTTCCTAAATGGTTTATTACAGAATACAACAACCCCATTTAAGAAACTGAGAACAGACATTGTTTCTTCTGTTTGCCAAGTTGGGTATATAAATCAGGGAAAAGTGCCAAATCATGAGATTGTTAATTTTGCACCAGTCCCTCTTTCATTATGATAGAGGTCACTGTAGGCATTATGTATTTTAGAAAGGCACTATGTATTTTAGAAAGCCAAGTCAGTGATCATTTAATCCTTTTCAAGTGTTGATGGAATACAATTGATTGATTACTGTAGGGAGAGTAGATTCCAGGGAAGCTTAGAACTTAGTTCTTAAATTGACACTTACAAAGTAACCAAATAGTCATGAGAAGTTACACATCTTGGATTAGAACTCACATAATTAATGTGGAGCACTAGAGTATATTCATCTAATAACATATACAGCATAACTTAATAAAATAAAACTGGAAAATGCAGATCAGACAGCATCTTTGGAGAAAAAAAGATGAAATGACCTTTCATCAGAGTTCTCGTATGTATTCCTTATGGTGAGTTGTTTAAAATGCTATTTTATACAATTATTATCTAGGCATTGAACTGTGTGAACTGATACTGCAAACATTTTTAGGAGGTATCTCTATGGTTCGGGGTTGGCATTATTTGATATGTACAGATTTTAGCAAACACATTGCCTTGATTATTGTTGAATCAGTATTTACTGAACAAAGACATCCAACAAAGTCTGCATTAGTTAGACTTAGCCTCATGAAAACTTGTACTCTTCAGCTCAAAACATTTTTTCCATTACATTGTTTGTTTAGAGGAATATAGGAGGGGATCAATTAGAAAAAGAAAGTATACAATAGGCACAAAAAACTAAGCACAGTGGATAGTATAACCAAATATAGAAAGTGCAGGGATGAAGTAAAAAAATCAAATAAAAGAATCAAAGAGATGGCATTAAAAAAATTAGCAAGTAAGTTAAAGAAAACTCAAAGATGTTTTACTAGTATTTAATGGCAAGAGGTTAGTTAAGGAAAAACTAAGGAAAAAGATGAAGAAGTGGACTTATGTGTCTCCATGTTTATAAAGGAAAGAGATGATGCAGATATAGTAACCCAGGAGGTACATAGTGAGATATTAGATGGGTTAATCATAAAGAGAGAGGAAGTACTTAAAGGGTTTGAATATTTGAAAGTTGATAAGTCACCAGGACCAGACAGACTGTTCCTGAGGCTGTTGAAGAAGGTTAGAGACGAGATAGCAGATAGCTCTGAGAAATTTTTCTCAATAGTTACTAGATACACGGAACGTACCAGAGGATGAGAGAAACACAAATATAATTCCGTTGTTTAAAAAAGAATGGAAGGAATTCCTGAGACATAGGATTACTATCATATAGAAAGACATGGGCTAGTCAGGGATGGTCAGCATGGATTTGTTGAAGAAGGTCTCACTTCACAAATTTGATTGTATTCTTTGGGCAAGTGAGAAGAAGGGTTACAAAGAACAAAGAACAAAAAATGAAACAGCACAGGAAACAGGCCATTTGGCCCAACGAGCCCGCGCCGCCACCCCAGTGTTCCCATCTCGACCCGTGATCGCTGTCTATGTTTATAGATCTATGGATTAAAAACCAAATTTGAGACAATTTAGGGAGAACTCGTTTTGCCAATTAGCCTAAGAGCACATCTTTGGGATGTGGGAGGAAACCGGAGCACCCGGAGAAAACCCACACAAGCACAGGGAGAATGCACAAACTCCCACAGACACAAGCCCAAATCCATGTATCTGCACAGCACAGCGATAGTCACTGAACTGTCGTGTTGCCCATCAAATGGTCCAGGTCAACCATACACTAATGACGTGAAGCACTAGGATACTCTCGAAAAATCCAAGAGCAGCCCTCTCACGACCCATCGCTTGTATGCCCCTTGTTAGACAACAAGGTGGACCAAAGCACCTGTAGGATAGAAACAAGTTCATCAATATCATCATCTATTTACATACTTCTCAGGGACTCCCAAGACTCATGATCCCTATTTAAAATCAGTTTTCTATACCCCTGCATTCCCATTCTGTTCATGTGCCCATCTAAGTATCTTTTAAATAACTCCAGAGTGCCTGCCTCCACCACTTTACTCGGCAGCGCATTCCATACCCCCACACCACCCTCTGTATAACAAAACTCCCTCTAGTATCCAAACTATACCTTACCCCCCTCACCTAAGCCCGTAACCGCTCGTGCTATTTGAGTCCATCCTATTATATCTATTATACTTTATCTATACCCCTCATAATCTTGTACATCTCTATTAGATCTCCTCTAAGTCTTTCTAAGGAAAACAGCCCCAATTTGCCTAACCTCTCCTCGTAACTCAGACTTTCCATACCAGGCAGCATCGTGGTAAACCTTCTCTGCACTCTCTCCAGAGTCTCCACGTCCTTCCAGTAGTAAGGCAACCAGAACTGGACACAGTATTCAAAATGAGGTCCAACTAACGTTTTATACAACTGCAACATTAAAGGCCAGCTCTTGTACTCTATACCCCTTCCTATAAAGGCTAGCATACCATATGCTTTCTTCACAACCTTCTCCACCTGCTCTGCCACCTTCAGAGACTTGTGCACCTGCATCCCCAGGTCCCTCTGCGTTTCTATACTCTTAAGAGGTCTACCCTTTATCATATACCTCCCCCCTACATTCTTTCTCCCGAAATGCATCACCTCGAGGGTAGTGCAGTGGATGTTGTGTAACGGTCGATGGATAGTCTTACGAATGGAAAGTGTTTCGAGTGGTTTTCCACAGATCTCAGTGTTGGGACCCTCACTGTTTGTGTTATTATTGTGTATTAACAACTTAGACTTGAATTTGTGAGGTGTATTGAGAACTTTATAGATGATACAAAGACTAACCAAGTATAATACAAAGGATAGCCATAATCTCCAAAGATGGGTTAGGAAAATGGGTGGTTAATTTGCAGATGGATTTTAACATGGAGAATTAAGAGGTCATGAACTTAGGGAAGTCAAACAGTTATAGGGAGTACATAATTAATGGGCATATAAGAGGGTTAAATTATGTAAGAGATCTTGTTGTACAAGTACACAGGTCCCTATAGGTAAAATTCAAGTAGACAAGATTGTTAAAAAGACATATAGAATGCTCTCCTTCATTGGCAAAGTTATTGAATATAAAAGTAAGGAAATAATATTGGAATTGTATAAAACACGGCCACTGGTGTGCTGTTCTAGTCACCATGTTACAGGAAAGATGTAATTGTTTGGAATTTATTGCGCAGGCTGGTGGTGGACTCAGAGACCCTAAACTCTTTTAAAATGTACTAGATCTGCATCTTAAGACTTTAAATGACAGGGTTATGGATGAGGTGCAGGAAAGTGTGATTAGAAAGGGCACCTGGCTGTCCTTGGGCTGGCACGGACATGATGGACTGAATGGCCATCTTCTATAATGTAAAATTTCTATGGTACTTCATTGTTGAAAATGTCAGTTGAAAATTGCCCAGCAAAAGAAACTGGGCATCCAACACGTGAGTGAACAGGACAAGCAGCTGTGTAACTTTTTAATCGATCTGATTAAAGGATTGTGAAATTGAGATGGAAATGCAGATTGAATTGGATGAATTAAATATAAAAATCAGGCAGAGAAAGAGAGATAAAGAGAATAAAAGAGACTGTCTTAAAACAGAAAGAGCAACAAAAAAGAAGCAGAAATAATTGACATTTTCAAAATATCAAACAACAATTAAACTCTGAAGGAGAGACTCAACAGTTACTTTTCAGTGTCAGGGAGATTATTTGGCAGTGATCAACATATAGGACATCAGAAAGAGAGTACTTAGATTGGAACAAAATTAAATTTTCTCTAGTAAGATTAGTTGGTATCGACCATGGAAATACAGAAAAATTGCAATGTTCAATATATTTCAGTTAGTAAAACAGTAGTATCGCAGAATTAATGGCAGAATACATGTCAGACAACAACATTTGGATTTTGGAGTTTATTTGCTCATGTATCCATAGCTAAACCTCTGTGTATTAACAACAGCAAATGTCATTAGCCTCATGATTATTTTCACAGGAAAATCTGAGACAATGTATGGAAAGAAAGAATGAACTTGCAATTCAATGACATTTTTCATGATTTCAGAAGGCCCCAGCCACTTCACAAAAAATTAACTACTTTTGAACATAGTCACAATTGAATAAATGGAACTGGGGAAAGGTAGCTTCTTCAAAAGCACCTTCCAACTCCTTAAGCTTTACCACCTAAAAGACTAAAGTTAGCAGGCTTGCAAGTTCCTCTAACTCACACACTATCCTGACTTCAAAATATATCATTGTTTTTCATTGTTGTTGGGTCAAACAAAATGCTGTAACTTCCTCACTGTGATATACCTCAAGGACAACTAGAGATCGACATTGAATGCTGGGCTTGCCAGCAAAGTGCATATGTAGCGGGCGGCACGGTAGTATAGTGGTTAGCACTGCTGCTTCACAGCTCCAGGGACCCAGTTTTGATTCCCAGCTCATGTCACTGTCTGTGTGGAGTTTGCACATTCTGCTTGTGTCTGCGTGGGTTTCCTCCGGGTGCTCTGGTTTCCTCCCACAGTCCAATGATGTGTAGGTTAGATTGATTGGCCAGACTAAAATTGCCCCTTCGTATCTTGATTTGCACAGATTATAGAGATTAGCGGGTAAATGTGTAGGGATGTGGGGTTGGGCCTGGGTGGGATTGTGGTCAGGGCAGACTCAAGGGGCCGAATGGCCTCTTTTTGCACTTTAGGGTTCTATGATTGCCATTAGAAATATAAAGGAGAAAAATTAGAACTAGGAACCACTGACCACCTGTGATATTGGAGAAAAATAGTGTAAAAGGTGAATGAAACTCCATCAGTTTATCATTGAAAGTCACATTTCAGTTGGGCTAAATATCACTCAGTGCCTAAACAGAAATCTATTCAGTACAATTTGTCTGAAAGCAATATCTCAAAAATTAAAAGGCAGATTTCAACAAAACTTGATACAAAGACAGTAAGGGAGTTTTTCTAAAAAGTTTCTAAGGATGGAAATTTCCAAAAAAATTTCTAAGTGCCAAACAAGCAAGAGAACGGGAGAGTTTCAGACTCTTATTTTAAGTGAGTTTGAAATTCAATCTTATGGCACTTGGTGCAAAAGACATGCCAGGATGGATTTCCACCAACAGAAAGATTGGGGGGTGGAGGGAAGGGGTGGTGGCGGGGTGGTGGTGGTGGTGGTGGGGGGGTTGGTGGTGGTAGTGGGGGTGGTGGCACTGGGGGAGGTGGGTGGGGAGTGGAGTCTGAGCTCGCCGAGGAAGCCAACAGCCGAGCTCCAATGGTACTATTGCACAGGCTCCTGATCTCTCAGTGTTCCTTAACATGGTGTTTCTTCAGGAGAATATTTTTAATAAAATGAACCCAAAAAATCTGGCATGTGTCTTTGGAGTGAACCTGATTTGGCTCACGGAAGTTCGTACAATATTGCATGCTCTCCCAACAATAAACCTGTTTACCACAGACCTTGCCACACCCCTGCCCCCATTGGTCATCCTCTCCCTCCCTCCCCTCTTCCTTCCCCTCCCCAACCCCCCACAGAGGTCCCTGCCTCCATACCATGCCACAAATCAACACCCTCCTGCCAATTGCTCCCACTCCCACTCCCCCTCCCCCTCACCAGCAGACATTCGTCCTCCTACAAATCAGCACCACCAGCAGAGATCCTCCTATCCCTTCCACCTCAGAAAAGTTCTGCCCTTCCTCCCCCACTCCCATCCTAACAGAGTTCCCTTCCTCCAATCCTGACCACCACCTCTGCGGAGCTTGCAGTCCTTCCCAGCCACCCCAATGTTCTGCTCCCACTCAAACATCACTCTCATGACGCTGCCGTGGCACAGTTCTGGTGCCTAGTGGGCAATGCGAGGATTCCTGGTGGACAGTGCCAGATGTCAGGCAAGCAGTCAGGGTGCCAGGTAGGCACTGCCTGGTTGACACTGCCATATGGGCACTGCTACCACTTATGGGCTTCCATGGTTTCTGAACTTTGCCACAATGAGCGTTTCCCTTGCCACCTTGCCCTGTCTATTTCCCATCTTCCAGCTTCTCCTCAGCCTTGTCTCCACATCTTACTGATCCGCTGACTCCACTGAGCATCCACCAAATCCTCCTCCTCCTCCTCTTCCTCTAGGAAGTCCCCCACTGCTGCACCAGGTTGAGAAGTACATAGTAGGCCACCAAGATGTGGGACACTCTTTGAAGTCAACATTCGAGAGCCTGCCAGAATAGTGCAGACAGCAGAACTGCATCACAAAGATCCCAATGCACAGCTCAACGACAGGCTGGATGGCAGCTTAGGCTTCATTCTCATGGGTTTCTGCTTCAGTCTCAGGCCCCCTCACTGACATCATCAGCCATGACCACACGGGTAGCCCTAGTCCCCCAAGAGCCATCCCTACAGTCTGGGCAGGTCCTCAAAGGCCCCAGAGATGTCTAAGTTCCACAAGCTATTGTATGCGCTTCCTATTTAACAGTACTGAATTGTCTACAGCTGGTAGCCCACCTGCTGATTCTAAGGATGGATAATTGCTTCTAATTATTGGAGTGTTTGTTTTAATCTGGATTATTCTAAAATGTTAGAGTTGTCCTCTGGGATTTACAGAGTAATGTTTTATTAGACTGATTGATAAAATAATCATGTGTATAAGTGGCGCTAGGCTTACAGAGAGAGAACAAGTAGACAATTGTAGTTTGTGTTTGACAAGAGTAGTGGCTCTTTCTATCTCTCTCTTTCTCTTTCTGGAAATTGAAGTCAGGGGACCTGTGAGATAATAGGCATCACTCCAGAGATCTGCAAAAGGAAAGAAGTGTTTTCTCCTTCTCTCTTTCACTGGAATTCTGCTGTGTGAAGAGACATTTTCCTCTGGAGGCTGTCATATGGGAGTCAAAAGACAGGTATCTCTCTGTATCCCTGTCCAGAAGGGTTACAAAGCTGGAGGACTGGGAATTCATGTAAGCCAATGGGTCTTGCTAACTGATTTGTAAGAGGAATTTATGTCAATGGGATATTGCTTAAATTGGAACTTATAGCATTATCTAGCAGTTAACAATTAAGTACTTCAATTGATTAAAAAGTTATGCTAATTCTTTTTGTTACATATTAAACATTGTTAAACAAAGTTTATTTTAATAAAAACTTTTAGTGGGTCAATAGAATCACACCTGAAGTGAAAAGCCTTAGGCTTGCTCTAATGCCAAAGTCAAAAATAGTTGATATCTAGGGTAACTTCATAATATATTTTGGAGTTTCTTATCATGTGCCTAACAAGTAAAAATAAACATTCTTGGTGCAGATATGTCATCGGAAACTCAGATTGCAGGGGTGGGGCGCAAATATGGCAGCAATGTTGTAAACAGCCTGGTTCAACATCAGAGATTACAGTCAGTGGCTAAGGAACAGAGTTTGTGACAGAGACAAAGACAATGACCTCAATCTTCCCAATATTTAGATGAAAGTTGTTTCAGCTCATCCAATACTGGGAGGCCAGGCAAGCAATCTATTAATTTGGAGACAGTCATAAAAGAAATGGAGAGAAATAACCTTCCTAGTGGCAAGGAAAAGTTTACTCAACAGAATGTGCTTGCTATTTGCTAAGTGTTAACAATTAATGTGCCCATATGTGAAATTATGTTTTTGATGTTTATGTTTCAAGGTGTTTCTTGTATTTGACTGGCATTAATATATAATATTGATGTTTATTCTGCCAATGAAGGAAGGACATAGAAATCAAATAATCTGGACGCCCAAGGAGATAGCATTATCCACAATTTGTCTGCACGTAATAATTAAAATAAGAATATGTGAAGGGTTTTGATGGGCAAAGGGTAATCAAAATTATGGCCAGAATTCTCCCATTGCAACCCACAACTTTTCTGTCGGGTCAGGCTGGGAAATGCACATATCAGCCATTTCATGGGTTCCCCGGCAGCTTTTACAACCAGTGTGCATCTCCCAGCCAGGGAAAAATGGCTTCACTGGGAACCTGCAGAAAACTGGTGGCACATCTTTGCATGCCATTACCAGAATCCTGCCCACATCTGCATCTTCCACCTCTTTGGCATGATGTAATTTCAGTGTGAATCAAAACAGATATTTAAAAGTTGCAACTTGGCGTGGCAGCCTTGAACTGGCGTGAGGAGGTAAGTGCTACTAGCAGAGCACAGGGATGTTGCAGGCATGCCTTGGAGATGTCTGGTGGCCTTCCTCCTGCTACTTTCAAGTATTGGCCCATGAATCAGTGATATCTGTGGAGTGGGACGTTTTGAGAGTTAGGAGTGGTGCAGCGGGGGGATTCGATTTCTTCACAGCTCCCTGGATGAGGTTCCATCAGGGGCTCCCCGTACCCCATCCCCCAAATCTCATCCCTCCTCCTAGGCAGCTCTGTCATGCAGTGTGGCAAGCAGCCTTGAGGGCTCCCGCTTCGCCCCTTCACCCCACTGCTGGGCAGCGCTGAAACACACTGTGAGAGACAGCATCAAGTGTTCCCGCACACACCACCTCCCCCTTCCTCAGCAGCACTGAAGCACATTGTGAGAGGCAGCATCGCATGCTCCAGCTCGCTCCCTCCCCCACCATTTCCTGGGCAGTGCTGAAACATACTATGAGAGACAGAGTCGAATACTCCCATTCTCCTCCTCCCCTCCACAGCATTTTGTAATGACATTATCTTGCTGTGGGTGTGGTAAGGTACTCGACTGTTCTGGGATGATGGAGGAGTGTACCATGTGCTGACTGAAGTCTAAATAGATGAAGCAGCTGCTGCTTCAGGACGGGTGCAGAGGTTCAGACATGGACTGCATAGAATCTGCTGTTACTGAGTTCACACCTAGTGCTGCTTTACAGTCTGTCCCTGCCCTGTGACACGGACTAACAACACATGCCTGTAACAGATGCTGCAATTGCACATATAGCAATGGCTCCAGATGTACATTTCCCACATCTGCGCACTGACCTGCGTAAACTGTGCCAGTATTTGTCATGATGGGAACCTCACACATCCCTAATCAGACTATGCGTGGTACCATGGATTGTGTGGGGTTGCCATCTCCCACAAGTGGGGATACTGGCTCAAGTGAGAGATTGGGTTGGTGCTGGGTCTATGCAGCCAATGACAATGACCCATCATTCTATGGTCTTTCCAAACCTCACTGCGCAGATGGATGTCGGTTTGCTCGATCTGGAGCTGGCCATGTTGGTGACAGCAGGGTTGGTGGAGGAGGAGAAGGTGGTGGTTTAATAGGTGGCAGACACGGAGAGACTACCACAAGAGCAGCTTCCTTCAGGAAGGCCAAGAGATGGGTAAGCAACCTCCCGAGAGTGCATGGAAGGTGGAGGATGCCAAGACCAAAGAGGTACAGGCCCCACACTTCCTTCAAAGCTCTCTCAAGAAATACTTAGATGGGCACATGAACAGAATGGGAATGGAGGAGTATAGAAAACTGATTTAAAATAGGGATCATGAGTCTTGGGAGTCCCTGGGAAGTGTGTAAATAGATGATGATATTGATGTACTTGTTTTCATCCTACAGGTGCTTTGGCCCACCTTGTTGTCTACTGAGGGGCATACACGCGATGGGTCGTGAGAGGACTGCTCTTGGATCTTTTTCGAGAATATCCTAGTGCTTCACGTCATTAGTGTACACTTGACCTGGACCATCTGATGGGCAACACGACAGTTCAGTAACTATCGCTGTGCTGTGCAGATACATGGATTTGGGCCTGTGTCTGTGGGAGTTTGCGCATTCTCCCCGTGCTTGCGTAGGTTTTCTCCGGGTGCTCCGGTTTCCTCCCACATCCCAAAGATGTGCTCTTAGGCTAATTGGCAAAACAAATTCTCCCTAAATTGTCTCAAATTTGGTTTTTAATCTGTAGATCTATAAACATGGACAGGGATCGCGGGTAGAGGTGGGAACATCGGGGTGGCGGCGTGGACTCGTTGGGCCGAAGAGCCTGTTTCCCGTGCTGTTTTGTTCTTTGTTCTTTGAAGGAGTTGTGCCATTGCTGGCTGTGCCTATTCAAGACTGCGCTGTGACACATTTGTGAGGTGCTCTCACACGTGGCATTTCGGAGGAGCGGCAGCCACCCGCTACCTATGGAAGTGAAGATAACGGCAGTCCTCAATTTCTATGCCTCCCAATCATTCCAGGCTTCCAGTGACGACCTAGTTGGGATCTCCCAGGCCTTCATGCACAGGTGTGTGCAGCAAGTCACAGATGTCTGTATGCCCAGAAGGGGAAGTTCAATAATTTTGATATGGGCCATACACAGCAGGATGCCTGGTCTCTTGGATTTGTAGCCATCGCCAGAATTCTGAATGTGCACATCACCTTGGGCCATGCAGGGCCACAGCAATTTTTGAACCAGAAGGGATTCAGGTAGATGCATGCCACCCAGGGAGTGTGCATGACAGCTTTGTGATCTGGTAGTCGGATTCCCTGGACTCTTTGAAAACCACCCCAGGCTCCTGGAAAAGCTACTGGGTGATAAGGGTTATCTGCTAAGGTCAAGGCTGATGGCAGTGTTGCGAAGACCCCAGACTGAGGCGCAGACCAGCTACAGCAAGACCCATGCAGCTACCCAGTCTGTCATTGACTGGTGCATCAGCCTACTGAAGAGCTGTCCCATTGCTTGGGCTGCTCTGGGGACCCTTCCAGCATGTCCTTGCGCAGGCTTCATGCATTATCATTGTTTGTCGCACTCTGCACAACATTGTCCAGCAGCGGGGATATTAGTTGGAGCAGGAGGAAGAGGAGGAGCAGCAAGGGGGTGAGATAGGCATCCTACCATGTGAAGAGCTGGAGGAAAGACAGCAGGCAGCAATGGCAAGTGTCCTGCAAGGAAGGGCAACCAGCGATGCCTTGATTGCAATCTGCTTCACCTAGATGGTGCTTTGCAGTGAAAGAGGTGCAATCAATACATATCCACCTCAGTCCATGAGCAAGGGCAGCCATATTCCACCTCCAAACTACCACATTAACCTTGTTCTGTTCCTGTCATCCCCTACCCTATCCCCCAGAAACATCTGACCTTATTAATGCACCTGGGCTGGCAATGGTTGTGAGTCTTACAAAAACAAAGAACAATACAGCACAGGAATAGGCCCTTCAGCCCCCCAAGCCTACACTGATCATATGCCCAACTAGATCATTCTTTTGTATCCGTCTATTTCCAATCTGTTCATGTGGCTATCTAGATAAGTCTCAAATGATCCCATTGTGTCTGACTCAACCTCCTTGCTTGGCAGTGCATTCCAGGTCCCCACCACCCTCTGTGTAAAATACGTTCCCCTAACATTTGTGTTGAACTTTGCCCCACTCATCTTGAACTTGTGACCCCTTGTGTTCATCACCTCCGACCTGGGAAAAAGCTTCCCACTGTTCACCCTATCTATGCCTTTCATAATTTTATACAGCTCTACTAGGTCACCCTCATCCCCCATCTTTCCAGGGAGAACAACCCCAGTTTACTCAATCTCTCCTCATAGCTAAGATCTTCCATACCAGGAAACATTCTGGTAAACCTTTTCTGTACTCTCTCCAAAGTCTCCCGTTCTCCTGGTAATATGGCAACCGGAACTGGATGCAGTATTCCAAATGTGGCCTAACCAAGATTCTATGTAGCTGCAATACTCCATGCTCTGCCCAATAAAGGCAAGCATGCCATATGCCTTCTTCATCACTCTATCCTGTGCTGCAACCTTTAAAGGTCTGTGGATTTGCACATCCAGGTCCCTCTGTGTGTCTATATTCCTGATGGTTCTACCATTTATTGTAAACTTCCCCCTACATTAGATCTACTGAATTGCATCACTTCGCATTTATCTGGATTAAATTCCATTTGCCATTTCTTCACCCAATTTTCCAGCCTATCTATATCCTGCTGCATTCTCTGACAATGCTCATCACTATCCGCAACTCCAGCAATCTTTGTGTCGTCCGCAAACTTACTGATCGTACCAGCTACATTTTCTTCCAAATCATTTATATGTATCACAAACAGCAATGCAGAGCTCTGCAGAATACCACTAGTCACAGACCTCCAAACCTGAAAAAGACACATCCGCTGCTACTCTCTGTCTTCTATGCCAAGCCAGTTCTCCACCCATCTAGCTAGCTCACCTTTTATTCCATGACATTTAACCTTTTGCATCAGCCTGCTAATGAGGGACCTTGTCAAACGCTTTATTAAACTCCATATAGACTGCATCCACGGTCCTTCTTGTTTGAAAGCTGGAGGATGATGACGACTCGCTGTTTTGCACATTGGAATCATGCCCCTGGTGTAATTCAAGTCTGACTCCTACTCCAAATGCATGCTGCCACTCTGGACCACATAGTTCTAAGGATTAGTGACACATGTTTTTTGCCCAAGAGAGGAGGGGGAGGAGGGGTCTGGTGGATGTTGGGGAAGGTAGGGCAGGCACTCTGAAACACGGGCTGAGTCTGCATGGCTCAACAGACAGCGCTTCTATGTTTGTGAATTGGGAACACTGAGCTGTGGGGGTGGGAGGGCAAGAAAATCAGAGACACGTTAGTCACAGCTTGAAACGCAATTAACAGTTCATCGTGCTCTTAACATAAATGATTACCAAACCCAGACTAATGCTAACCTTCACCTGTGCCCTCTAGTGAACTATAGTTTTCTAACTTTGTGCTGTCAGCTGTTTCTTCTAGGTTCTATCCCAAGATGTACATTGGAGGTGGAGATGTCCAGCTGTGATGCACATTGCTTGTGATGTCCTTGGTGGATGTCCCCTGGATGGAGGGTCCCGGCTGACTTGCAGATGGCATTCGCTGATCCTGAGATGCTCCAGTGTGAGGAAAGGGAGAATCAGAAGGTCCCTGGATATCCGGAATTTCTGGGTGGAAGACACCAGCATGGCTTCAAGACTTTTCTCCTCCCTTGGGTGTCCAAAGGCCCCGGGCACTCCTGAGGATGCCAAGGTAGCTGGACTGAGCCCCAGAATCTCTTGTAAAACCTGGCTCTGTCTGTCCTGGAGGCCTAGATGTGTCTAGCCAAAGACTGTGATCCCTCAGCCCTGGCCCTCTGAGACTCAACCAAGCTCCAGAGCCTTTCTGCGACAGCATTCTGTGAGCAAGCCAAGTTTTGAAGCCCCTTAACAGTGGCCGTCAGAGCCCAGGCTAAGTTGTCAAGCTCACAGCCACGGACTGCTGTGTCTCCAGAATGCCAGCGAGAATCCCAGCCATGTCCAAGCACTGTCTCCCACTTGCCTCCAACACCCCGTGCCTCCTGGATGCCGGAAACACAGTCACCCATGGGTTGGTCACTGTCATCCATGAGGACAGACTTTCCAATGCAGTTACCACCCTTGCAGTGTTGGCCTGGGTCTCACGCTGTGTCGGCACCATCTTCTGTAAAGTGCTCTGTTTGACTGCCTTATATAGCCTTGCAGTCACAGCATGGTTGCTGACAGCCCTTCCACAACTTCTGGGTTCCCTAATGCATCTCTACCATCCTTGGGAGGAATAGACCTTAAGGCCCAGCAGATTGCTTGGGGATGGCTGAATCCTGGCCTTCGGCAGATCTTGTGTGCTCAAGCCCTCGGATATGCCTGCCTCCACTCAATGTGCATCAGCTGTGATGTGCTCACCAGACTGTACCCAGAAGCCTCAACATTAAAGGTGCCACCATGGTGATTGGCTCTGGTGGTTTGTATGGTGCATGCTGGTACCACTTTAGTGGTGCTGTTCTCAAAGGATTCTTCAGTGCCTCCCTTCGTGGTGTCATCCAGGGGTCATGCATAGTTTGCTCCGGGGCAACATCATCAGCGGCAACACCTGAAGGGCCGGGCTCCTCTGGATCCAGAGCTGGAAAAAATAACTAAGGGGAGGGAGGCAAAACATTCCATGCAGCGTTGCATTTATTTAGAGGAAGGCCAAGATTAAGGGTGCACTTCTGCTCACTTGCGTGCTGTACGGCGACCTTGCTGTTGACCATTCAGTACGGTCCATCACCTTCTGCAGCTCCATGTGTTACCTGTTGTGTCCGGCAGGGTCTGAGGGAGTAGGTACAATACTTAAGGCTCGCATTCAAGAGAGGGAATGATCACAAGCTGGGGTTGGGCATGTCAGCACAATGCTAGTCCTCTGTAGGGCAGCAGGGAGGACTGTATGTTCAAGGGATGGAGAGAATGCGTACCCACATTATCCAGATCCACGGGGGGCAAAGCGGCAGCCATGTCTGTATATGGGGGGAGATGGGATGGGGTCAGCAATGAGATCAGCGATGTCTTCGCAGAGGGTTTGTGAGGGCCAGCAATGTCTCTTTGGAGGTTTGTGGGGGGAAGCAATAAGGTCATGATGTCTCTGTCAGGGTTGTGGGGGGCAGCAATGAGGCCAGCGATGTTTCTAAGGGGAGGATTGTGGGGCTAACGATGAGGTCAGCAATGTCTCTATGGCGGGGGGGTTGTGAATGCCAGTGGTGAGCCCAGCAATGTCTCTGGGGGGAGCTGTGGGGGCCAGCGATGTCTGTGGGGTTTGGATGGCAGTGAACTGGATGCTGGGAGGTCTTTTCCCTGATCTTCCAGTGATGTGTGCATGCGCAGGTTCGCACTCATCCTGCCAATCTCAAAGCATTAATCAAGCCTTATTCCAGGAACATCAACCTAGATTTTGTTCCTATGTCTCTAAACCCAAAACGTTTGGACTCAGGCACTGAACTAGCTGCTATAAATGTGGGGTTTCTTTCCTTCGATATGGAAACATTGAGTAGATGGTGGCAGTTGGTTAATCCTGAAGATGTAGCTCCTGTGGTGGATTTGCACAGATTGTTCAGCAAAATGCCATTAGCCTCATCAATATTTTGATTTCTGGAATAAGACTTGATTAATGCTTTTCTGACACAAAGGAGAGAGTGCTGTCACTTAATTAAGACTGATACTTAACACTGAATCCACTGGATTAACATCTCATAAAAATAGTGCATAAAGGAATCTCAGATGCAGATTTGTTACTAATATTGCAAAGGGCAATTTCAATGCAATCATGATTGAAATGTTTACTTGTATCTCTATATATATTTCTAAACACAAAGTATTTCCATTAATGATGCATCAATTGCTGCCTTCCTGACACATTCTGCATACACTGCTTCTCTGTAGGAAGTTAGTACTGAATGCTTTTAAGGGCAATTGGGAAGATTTACAATGAAAGCAAGTGCAACTTGTTTGTCTATTATACAGGAGGTTGCACTTTGAGTTCTTAGAATGATGGTGTTGTGTAAGGAACTTAAACTGTGACATTCTTAGAATTAACTTCATTCTGTAAACAGAGATGACGATTCTTCCAAAAGTGCTGAATTGGTGGGAGAACTGTTCCAAATCCGACTGTTCTGCCAGTTCAGCTTCTTACCCAAATCTTTGCACTCTGTGCGCTGCAAAGGCCACAGTTGGGGGGCAGGGCTTATTCACGCCAAAGAGTCTGAAACCGGCAGGATGAGAAGGAATCCATGCATGCAACACATCGCTGGGAGTTCGCAGAAAAGACCTCCTAGCATCCAGATCACTGCCATCCAAACCCCACAGGCATCACTGGCCTCATTGCTAGCCCCTACAGACTCCCACACATTGCTGGAATTGATTCCCATTGACATAGAAGCAGCATATATCACTGACAACAACCACACAAACTTCCCTTGTGCCGATAATAAGAAATCAAGGGTGAGGCAGTTCTGAAGCACCACCTTAGAAAGGAACTGAATTTCCAACTGCCAGCTCTGAATGGTATCCACAGTACTATTCTCAATTAGTTCCACAGTAGCAGAAATATTAATAATGGCCATTTCTAATTCTGAGACCCCAAGACTTGGGAGGAGGGCTTGGACAAATTGGTGGAAGCCGGAGTTGCGGGTGACTAGCGGGTTCTGGGCTGACTATTTGTGATGCCCTAAAAATCCTAGGTGCGTGTAGAGGCAGTGGATGGTTAGGTGCTTGACTCCAAAAGCCTCAGGGTCAATGAGGCCTATGGTACAGGCCTAATCGAAGGGAGGGCCTTGTATACCCCATAAAGCCAGAACGAGCCATTGTGAACAAGGGTTGGATACCAGAGTGCGGAGTTTTGGAAAAACTAAGCCAATGCTGGTTAAGAGGAGAATTCTTCTGGACATAATAATGGATATGACAAGTCCAGCTAAGGTGTAAAGCCTACAGGGCCAGTAGGTCAGTGCACCCGTTAATCCTGATAATAACAAGACTCTGATTCTTCAGGTAGAAGCCATCAGAAGTCCAAGTGGTGATGAAACCATTAAGTGTGAGGTTGTATGACTGTTAGCAATCATACCCACCCTTGGTGTAAGTAAGTTTGACATCAGAAGTGGGAGCCTGCAAGATGCATGAGGGATCATTACTCATACGATGCCAAAAGGATGTCATGAGATCAGACAGATTGTGGAAGCAAAATCTGGCTTCCTAGTACTTATAAGAAGCAAGGAAGGTACAAGAGCTAATAACAAATCATGCACCTAAGTGTTACCTTGCATCGAGTTCCTTCTAACACACAGCCATGCCAATCATTTAATGGTCACAGAGGTGGGCTATCATCTCCAAGTAGGCACATGACAGATAAGGATCGTACACAGACCACGTAAGTTTGAAGGGAGTGCCACAAAGTGCATTTTTGATGAGGTAGCAGGGAGATGAGTGCAAATCGAACATTGGGTCTGGTTGACCTGTGAAGCGACAGTCTGCATCCTTCAGATTGCAGAATTGTTAATCCATGTCCCTTGCAAAGGGTAGTCCAGCCAATAACAATAAAAGAGTTCACATTTCAAGTAGTATCAAGTTCCTTGTTTAAGTTCATTTTTACAAGGGAGGTGCTTACTTGGTGTGTGCAACATGGATCCAGAGGGGTCTCCCTTCCACCTTCACGGCCACGTGAATGATCAGCAGGACTTGGTAAGGATCATCCCAAATGATGTTCCAGACAGTGCTTCTTCCAGAAAGCCTTCATGAGAGCAAAGTCTCCCTGCTGGTATGTGGAACACTCTTCAATGATAACTTTCTTCTATGCCTCAGCAACCTAGGAATGTAAGTTTTTGAGAGTTAGTTCATGCTATTTAATAGCCCAACATTCCTTCATCCATAGAGTGGATATCCATCTATTTAACACTAAGGGGCAGGAAGACAAATAAGTGCATGAGACCTTCCATTACTATCTCCTACGGTGATAGAGAGGTAGTACAGTTAGAATACGAGTACATGTTCATCAAGGCCAAAGGTAGGGTCTCAAACCACTTCAGTCCTGTTTCTTCACACAATTTAGCTAGCTTATTCTTGAGGATTCTGTTCTGTCATTCTACAACTCCAGTGGACTGTGGATGATAAGGGCAGGGCAAGTGATGTTTGCACATAGTGCTGTCAACAGTTCCTTAGTTATTTTCCCATGAGGGTCATTGTCACTGGAGGGGACTTCCAGAATACCAAATATAGGTATGTATTCTCTCACAAAGGGGCAAAACCCCAAAAGCTGGTGGCATTTGCTACCAAATAAACTTTAACCTGGTGCTGTGAGGCTTCTTACTGTGGAGAATTAGACCCGCAGCTATGCATCTCATTCCAAGTGAGAAGCTTCAGATTATAAATGAATAACATCAGACAAATCAGCTAACTGGATAGGAGTGGCACCTGATAACAGAGGGGAACTATTTGTGCGTATAGAGCAGCATGGTGACACAGTGGTTAGCACTACTGCCTCACAGAGCCAGGGACCTTGAGTCACTATCTGTGCAGAATCTGTACATTCTCCCCATGTCTGCATGAGTTTCCTCAGGTACACCGATTTCGTCCCACACTCCGAAAGACATGCTGATTGGTGGATTGGCTATGCTAAATTCTCCCTCAGTATACCTGAAGAGATACCAAGGTGTAGCAATGAGAAGATTTTCACAGTGACTTCATTGCATTGTTAATGTAAGTCTATTCGTGACTAATAAATAATCTTTAAGTTACAGATCGGCCACAGTTGCCCATGCAGCATGATCTGCCCAATCATCACCTTGAGAAATAAAATCATTACCATTGGTGTGAGCAGCACACTTAATAACAGCGATACAAGATAATGGAAATTGAATAGCCAAAAGGATATTAGAAATCAAATGTCCATGTCTGATTGGGACCCCAGATGAGGTAAGAAAGTCGCAGAGTTTCCACTGCCCGAAGTTATGAGCAATACCAAAAGTGTAACAAGAATCAGTACAGATATTAACTGATTGGCCAGCGGCAACAATGCACTCACAAGTGAGGGCAAACTGTTCAGCAGCTTGAGCAGAACAAGACAATGAAAGTTTGGTGGATTTGACAAGAGAGTGGAGGTCACAAACAACATTTCAGGTTTGGAGAACACCGTTCAATGCACGGGTAGAGGAACCATCGACAAAGAGGACAAAATCAGGATTGATTGGGTAAGGATGGCCTGAGAGAACCCAGTCCATTCGTGGCTTTTAAGGTTAAAAGGTTGTAATCTAGCAGCCCTAATGCAGGTGCAGAGACAAGAGCGGTTTTCAAAGAAGTAAAGGTGACCTCTGAATGTCCCAGAGGACATTGTCAGCAGCTGAGGGAAGAGTGAAGTCCTGGAAGGGACAGTTGATTCCAGCATAGTTGGGATCCATTCGTATACTTATGTTTGCATTTAATAGAATTTGTACCGTTAAACAAGAGAGAAAAAATAACTGGTGAGAAATGACAGACAAGATGCTAAGACAGCAATGGGAAGCAACTCTGAACTTTTTGACACAATTTAATAGCACTATGGCAGTTGAGGTTAGTTTCAATTAACATCATACAATTTTTGTTGTCGATCCTGGATGATCTCAGGTCAATCCACCACAAATGTCACCTTGAAATCTATGGCTTAATGTCACATGAATTTTTATGCCAGAAAGTAAACTTTTTCTTTAATGTTTTAAAGAAAGTTGCAATTACAGTTAATACTTAATGTGTTAATGGCAGTTGTTTATTTTAACATTTTAAACACAAAATATAATGCAATCTACTTGTTATGTGACACAATTTGGCAACATTTGTAATTTCAATAGCAATAAGACAGTGGCAAAGTACCAAAATAAATCACAAGGTCTAATGACCATAAATTAATATATGGCGATATGGATGATCACTGTTCACCACCTGTTACATCTCTCTCCTGATTTTTCTATCTGAAAGAGTATAAAATGAGCAGCAGATCCAAAATTGCTCTTTTTAGGCAAATGACAAAAATTAAAATTATCCCCAATCCTTCAATATTGAACATCAAAAGAAATGAAAAAAATGACTGTCCGAAATATTTGTAATTATCATGTTATCACATTTGTATAGAATTCCTCGTAATAATACTTTATTGCATTTGATTACACAATTTATTTCAGATTAGTTAACAAAGGCACTAAAATAATGCACAAATTAATTTGTGTTTGTTACAATTATCACTGAAAGCAATTTCCTCCCATAATGACAAACTAAATCATTATCAGGACAATAACATAAGCATCCAGTAAGCCACCACGATAGTTATTAACAGAATATTGAGTTCAATCGTAGATGTCATTTGGGTTTTGGAACTCTGAGTGAAAAGCAAGAACTTATATTGTGTATTTTATGGCCTCAGGTTGCCTGAAACCACATTATAGCTAATAAAATGCTTTTTCTGTTGTGATGTAGGAACTCTTTTTTCCTAAAATACAATTTATATAGGTAAAAAGGATAAATGTAAGACTCCTCCTAAAAGATTTATACCTTTCATATCCATCTGATTTGATTACAGTGATACTAAATGTATAGTAGTAATGAATTTAACATTAACATAAATCAATGTTAAGAAGAGACAGTTTTCTCCCTCTAAATATTTACAAATAAAGTCAGGATTGGATTTAAAATCTCCCTATCACAAGTTCCATTGTTGAATGTATGTCTTTAAAATCTATATTAAAGGGAACAATGTCTGAGCTTAATGCTGAGTCATTTTCAAAAAAATGCGTTCTATTTAGATTAACAATAAATAAAGAAAAAATATAAAAGGACTGTCTCTGTGCTAGTCTGACAGTTAGAAATTGCAGATATAGTTTATTATTCAAAAAATCTGGAAAGGATCAATAAATATGTACACATTAAGGGTTAAATTGAAACAACACATAGCAAAAGAGTCAAACAACTAAAACTAACAAGATCATAAAGACTAATGTACTTTTCTTCATTTCTGATCATTTTAAGAACCATGCATTGCATGCTTGAAAGTTAACAGAAAAATTTTACACTACCACATGGGAGTAATGTGCAAAATTAAAATATTTTTTAAAATGTGTATCTTTACAAAAAAAGTCTTATCATATGATAAATATTTGTATATATTTATACAAATAAATTATACAATATTTTAAGCTGCAGCAACATATGCTGACATATTTGATTATATTAAGTTTAAATGTGGCATAGATACACAGATCAATGTACATAATGTATAGAACACACAACATTATTCCCAATACTTTGACAAGAGACTTACAACTCCTAATATTGTACTACTTTACACTGTACATCTGTATAATTATAAGCATATATCATTTAAATATTTTAGAGAATATTTGACAAGTAATACAATAGGTTAACAGTTGCAGTAAACTGTTTTCCCAGTTCAGGATTACAGTATTTATAGCTTGGAGTTTCAAGGACTATGCAAGTGATGAGATTTTTCATCTTTGGCAATCTGTGCATTGTAAATTCCAGACTAATGCATTGTGTTTTCTTGAGGGCAGGGGAGCCTATATTTCTTTCCTGATGAATTCTCCATAATTATAAAAGTCAGATCCTACCTTGCTGGCCGGTATGAGCCATTTAAAAGAAACTAAGGGAATAAGTTCAGTGTAATGATGGATCTATTATCTAATCTGTTAACAATATCTAATCAATTGGTGAACTGGAACCTAATTAATGAATGTGCCATATCCAAATGGGGCCTTAAACCCCTCGCTCAGTACCAAAACAGAGTCTCCAATCCCTGTACCACACCCAAACAGGACCTCTAATTCCAGAAGGCAGGATTCAAACCTCTCTTCTAACACTGCTTGATAGCACACCCCAATAATGTCCCACAGGTTAGTACTTGCGTTTCCATGAACAACTTATTCACTTTGCCAAAATCATGTAGCTATAGCCATGCAAGTCATTGATCGATGAGCACTAGACCATTAACCTGTGCATCAAGGATTGGCCATCTTGGTGGAACCTCCAAGGAATTGTCGTCAACTTGGTTACAATCAAGACAATGGCACTATAATTGAAGAGTACTCAAACTTCCAATCTCTACTTTCTCAGAAGACTAAGGAAATTTGGCATGTCAGCTACGACTCTCACCAACTTTTATAGATGCACTATAGAAAGCATTCTTTCTGATTGTATCATAGCTTGGTATGGCTCCTACTCTGTCCAAGAACTACAAAAGGTTGTGAATGCAGCCCAACCTATCAAGCAAACCACCATCCAATCATTGACTCTGTCTACATTTCCTATTGCCTTGGTAAAGCAGCCAGGATAATTAAGGATCCCACACACCCCAGACATTCTCCCTTCCACCTTCTTCCTTCGGGAAAAAGATACAAAAGTCTGAGATCACATAACAACTAACTCAAGAACAGTTTCTTCTCTGCTGCTATCAAACTTTTAAATGGACTTACCTTGCATTAAATTGATCATTCACTACATCCTAGCTATGACTGTAACACTACATTCTGCACTCTCTTGTTTCCTTCTCTATGAATGGTTTTTTTTTGTATCGCACACTAGAAACAATACTTTTCACTGTATGTTAATACATGTGACAAAAATAAATCAAATTGAATCAAATTTATTACTTTTACACAAGGAGGACACACATATTGTGGAATGCACTGCTAGGCGTTCTTTCAATTCATACAAATGTATTGCAGTTATAGTTAATTACAGCAAATGAGAAACGAACAACATTCTAAGCCTTAATTTACATACACAGTCCACCAATCATAGTATAGCTTTTTGTCCTTTCTTATCCAATACAAAACCACCATCTTCTAATCTACCCTTTAGCATAACATATCATCATACTTTGTTTTCGTATGAGTTCATGTATTTGTTTTTGGTTAATCCCAGGCCATGACCATGGCCAGGAACACAGTGTTTAAGAAATTGACATGGTTAAATTACTCTCTTTTCTGAATAAGCAACTGCTGAACTCACCCAGGCCTTGGTGGTACAGAAGCACTTTCTATTCTTGCTTACAGAGCTGTCAAACATAATTTCCATAATTTCATTTCTCTATCTTGCAGAACAGTGAGGAGGAGTTATCCCTAGTATCATAGGGAATACGCATCCCCTCAAACAATTTCACTACAAACATTAAAGTAAAGTCCCAGATGACCATAAGTTACTCCCCCTTTTAAGGAGAGAGCTGACTGGTGGTGATCTTAACATGAGGATCACCACACTTCAGGCATGAAGCAAGCTTGAGAAGGCAGGCTTTCATGAATAACCTCACATGATATGAGAATTGAACTTATGCTGTTGTCATCTCTCTGCACCACAAATCAACAAAAAATATATTATCTGACAGTTGTTACACTACTGTTTATGGGATCTTGCTAAGCACAAATGAGCTTCCATGTTTCCTAACTTACAAAAATTCAGAATAAGTTAAGTAGCTGCGGGCATTCTTAAATCATGAAGTTATTGAATCAATGAATCATATAACATGGAAGGAGGCCATTGAGATCATAATGCCTTTGTCAGCTCTTTCAAAGAGCTATACACTTGTCCATTTCCCTGTTCTTTTCCACTAGCCCTTGAATATTTCCCATTTTTGAGTTAATATCGAATTCCTTTCTTGGAAATTACTATTAATCTGATTCCATCACCCTTCCAGATCATAACAACATGCTATGTAAACAAAGAATCTCCACAGCTCTCTCCTTTGGTTTTTTTGCCAGTAATGTCTTTTTTTATTCTATTTGTAACCTGTATATTTCCCTCCACAAACCTCAGACAGATATCAAATAACCTCTTGTAATAACCAATTACTCTAATTTCCTGAAGTTGAGGTTCCCTCAGTCTAGTTAGGTATATTAATTGTAAAGTTTGTAATTGTAAAGCCACATATGATTCAGGTTATTTAAATAAATTACAGTTCAGTTTATTTGTCTTTTGCTCTTTCACAATTTTTTTTAATTAAACAGATTGACTTGTTGATAAGTGGCTAGGGAATTAAATCATTTCTCTGTATTAAGCATTAATCATCAAAATCTTTGCATTAAAATTCAATTGTTCAGACTATTTCGGTGAGCATTTTACTAGGCTCTTTTTGTTTAAAACTTTCACAATTAAGAAACCCATCATTAAAGACCATTCAATTTAGATGTGTAGGAGTGTGAAACACCCACAGAGATGGGCCAACTGGCATTACCTTATTGAATAAGTTTCATATTCAGGTTATTATAAGCTGATCAAAAATACACCAAGGTGCCTAACCTTAGCATGTAGCTGTTTTTTCTGCTTGTTCGAGGTCATATCCTTTTGGAGTCAGGCACAGAATGAGTACAATTGCAAGCACTTTGTTTTACTCTCCACATATTGCAAATACTAATTGCCAATCATTGTTCTCCATTCACCTGACAAATTGCTCAGAAAGGTGCAACAAGGCGAGTATGAATTACTGCTAACTATGAGAGTGGCCTCTACATCTATGAATTGCACATTCTCATTAGTGGATGCATTTAAGTTATTCAAAACAATGCAAGAGTAGTTTCATAATTATCCTTGAAATTTCTTGCTGGACCACACCATAATAACCTCAAATTAAATACTAAACAATAGTACTGCAAATATGAACAAGAGAATAAATATGCAGGCCAAAGGAAAAAAATCTATTATCATGTGTTTACCCAGCTTTATTTTGATAGAAAGTCAAACAACCGATTTACGGCATGAGAGAGAATGTGAATGTCTATAATTTAGGCTGTGAAGTGGTAAATTTGCAACCTGAGGCAGAGATATCCAGATAGCCTTTTTATTTGGATAAATCTACTTAGAAGGGTAGAATTCTAATAAACACAGTTGAAGTGCTAATGAAAACAATTTTACACAGCTACTGTTAAAATGCAACAGGGGACAGTAGAAAGGCACAGTGGCCAATCATCCATAAAGTACCCTGCATCAGAAATGTTTATGAAGGGATCCATTCAACATGTTACTTGCCCTTACCTTTCAGCTTCTAATGGGCTCACTTTAAAATTTTTATTTTAATTTCAGATTTTCAACAATTTTGGGGCACCCTTCTGTGATCCCTACAGATTGGGAAATCCTAGTTAACCTCCAGTTTATGCTATTATGCTGATCAGCAGTACAGACTTCTAATTGTTGTAATATGCTTTTAAAGAATAGAAGCACACAATCACTAGAAGGAAAGTGTATTATGTGATCCAGTCTCAATTTTAGCTGTGAGCAGAATGCAGCACACACAGCTCTGTAACTGATACCTTCAAGCTTTCAACCGTTGTATTACTATTCTATGTACGTATTCTAAATAAATGAGCCCATAATGTATTTACCCACTCCCTAATGAGGGATTAGTGTCTTTATATCATTATAAAAACACAATATTGTATTCAGCAGTGATCAAAAAGTGTGAAAACAAGATTAAATACAGGTACAACATGAGGAACAGTTTTAGATTATGGTACATATCAAGAGAAACCACTTCGCATTTTGCTCAGTTATGAAGTCTCAGCATGGGGCAGCAAATGCAGCCAACAGTATAGAAAAGCTTAGAAGACACAATGAGAGAGTGCTCAGGTAAACAACTGGTAAGCAAATATGTGCTATTGCATAGCATATCCTGTCAGTTCAGTGAGTGGGACAGCACATCAATAGGACCAGATGAAAATTAGCTCAGCCAAGAAGAGCAAGTGATGAGGATTTCTGACAGTAAATGAAAGAGACGCAAACAAAGATATGATAACATTTGGGCCAAAGAAAGTTGTGAAAAGCTTTGGAAAAGCATGAAAAAGTGACATTCATCCTAAAAAGTCCACAAATTGATGCAACTGACCTTCTGGGGCAATCTTGAGCCCTCACTTGCCATTCTTGTTAGTACTGGTCAGGGCTCAAGATCTGGAAGTTGACAATTGATCTTCCCCGACCTTGTTGAGCATGAATCTGATATACATGTAGTTGCATTTGTTTACCTGAGCACTATCTCATTGTGACTTCCAAGCTTTTCTGTACCGTTGGCTGCATTTGCCGTCCCATGCTGAGACTTTGTAGCAGTTTGAGCAAATGCTAAGTGGTACCTCTTGATATGTACCATAACCTAAGGCTGTTCATCAGTTCTAACACATTCTGCACTGAGCATGATGCAGCTGGAAAATTGGGGCCTTAAATGTTTAAACAGCATACAGAGCTTTGGTTTCTTGATTCAAGTGTATCTGAGTTACACAACAAATCATTAAAATTCACCCAGTCAAGATTAGCAGAAAAAAAGCAAAAGGATCACCAAAGGATATAGACAATATGCAAGACTGGGTCACAATCAGGTTATGCTTCCGCATTCATTGACTAGAGTTCATGTTGTTTCTACTGCAACCTATAGAATCCATAGATCATTTTGTCAGCGGATGCAATGAAAATATACACAAAATAATTTTTAAAATGCAGACTGGCATGCATTGTTGAATTAGTGATCACATCCACTCCCATGAAATCATTCCAGAATGATCTGTTAGAAAAACATATCGTCGAAGAGCTACTCAAGGATGGACAAAAGTAAGAAATGATTCTCACAAATCAGTGAAGCCAACAAATCCTATATGCTAAGTGACAGATTGGCACACTCACGAGTACACCAAACCTAGCAAAACATGTGGAAGATGTGCCTTCTCATGCAACAAGGAAATGCCCAATTTCCAAAAATTCTGTAAATGTTTCAATAAAATTTTCTATTTCAAAATAGCCGCATATTACACTTGCAGAAGAATGCAATTCTATCAATTGATCCACCATACAAGTTCAGTATCCATGTGCAAGACAAATCAAAGGTCAAACTAGAAAGACTGAATAATTAGAAGAGTACCACTGGACACAGACTGGTGCACTCAATCACATCTCATAAAGAAGGACAGATCATTGAGAGTGTGCCTCAATCCACAACATCTAAACATAGCTTTGAAACACTGCCCTTACAAAATAGCCATATTAGGGAAATTAAATCCTTAATTTGAAAGTGCAAAATTCTTCTTAAAGCTTGATGCCAAACGTAGTTACTGTTAGTATATCTCATAGAAAAGTCTCAATATCTTGCTACATTTTGTATCCTATTTGGATAATATTGTTCTCATCGACTTTCTTTGGGCTGTTTATCAGCCAGGATCTTGTTCAAGTTCACATGGACTGCATTAGATGAATTGTGCCAGGATGCATTTGTATCATTGAAGACATTGAGGTTGTGGGAAGAACAAAGCAAGAACATGACCAAAATCTGCACTTACTGATACAAAAGATGCATAACAAAACATTGGTGTCAACAATTTGAAATGTGACATCAACATGCAGTTGATTAATTTATTCAGTTCTGTCTATGTCTCAATCCAAGTAAAATAGAGGATGGTAAAGCCACACCAATTCCTCAGCATAAAGACAAACTTTGAAGATGTCTAGGCCTCTTCAATTTCTTATCTCCATACATTCCCAATTTCACTCAACAATCTTCACCCTAAGGAATTATTGAGTTCTTTATGAGTAAAAGTCCACAATTTATTAGTAATCCATTTCAGGGTTTATGTGAAAAGTGGAATATCAGTCATACTATTTCTTCCCTTCGTTATCCTGGATCTGAATGAATTTGTATGACAAAATCCTTAATTCTCAAATGTAAACAGAACAAGCAAGACCTATACCTTCCGATGTTATGTCTGAGAGTGCCGCCTCTAAATGCATCACCTATCATCAGCAGACTAAACCTATCACCAGCAGAACTCAGGTTCAGCAGCCCACTGTGTACCAATTCCTTCCCATTCTACTCTCTCAGAAACTAGACAGCAACTTTTAAAACTGCAAGAAAAGCTGACCAATATGCACAATATAAATGCAGATACTGAATTTCCAAGTTAGAGATAGGACAATAAGTTTGCATTCTTCAGAAGGCATGTAGCAACCAGCTGAAGCATTGGGATTGTTGGAACCAAGATCCTATAAATTTTTTACACACACCAGTGAGGTTTAACTGAGGATAGATAAGATCTGTTCCAACTCCTCAAACAACAAAGAAGTCTTGTTGCATTGAGATCAAGATCACAAATACAGGAACAACATCCAACATGACAATCATTGTGTGAAATTAAAGAAACCTCCAGACAAGGTTACCATTTCAAGATCTGGACAAACTAACAGATTTCCTCTGTGCTTTACAGAAAGATATATTCACCAATCCCATATATAAATATAATGGCAACTGAACAGGAACATGTATTGTAAATAATTATACTTTTTGGAAGGGGAGACATAACTTTAAAAGAAAAAGAGGGAAAGTTGTAATATGTTTAAGGGATAGCAGCATGCCATCATGGGAGGCGGAAATGTGTCATGTGACCCTGTCTGTTTCACTTTAGCCAAGGAACAACACAGATAACACACAGCCCTGCTGCTGATTTCTTCAAGTTTTCTACCTTTGTACAACTGTTCTTATGCGTCTAGTCTAAATAAATAGACATATAACATTTTTAACCAATCCCTTATGAGTGATTGGTGTCTTTGTATCATTGTAAAAGCATGACACTAATGGCCTTTTTTGCCCATCAATTAAGTGAGAGTAAAATCTGTAAGCCTTCATTCTTTAGGACTGTACAGAAAGTGTGTGGGTACCAAACAAAAATCGGATCAAATTCAGTTGTAATGTTGTTAACAGACAGTTAAGAAGTGGGACGCTTTGGAAATGTTTGCATATGAATTAAAATATAAAAGACTTAGAATTGACAGTACTTTCTTATCATCTCAGGATACCTAAAGTACTAACTGCTAATAAAGTACTGTTGAATTGCAGTCACTGGCGTAGGAAATGCAGCAACGTATAATAAATAACCCGTTAATCTTCTCCATAGTGATGTTGATTCAAAGGTAAATATTGATAATGTCATTGGGGATAACTCCCCTTCTCTTTTTTGTACCATGAGACGTTTTACATCCAACTGAGACAGCAACCAGGGCTAAGGCAGAGAGAATTATAGTAATTCTCTCAATTACTATAGCAGAATATCAGCACACCTTTATGTCTCTGGAGTACGACTGAAACCACAACATTCTCACAAAGAGATAGAAATGCTATCAACTGAGCCACAACTGACGTCATAATGATTACTTGGACAAAATGCCTGAGAGCAATTAACTAGGCAACTGTACACAAGTGAGAGAAAAAAAATGGATGTTATTGAAATTAATTATTTTTTTGTTTCACTTTCTATCCATAGACTAGAATTTAAGAAATTTTTAATTTGGCTAAATGAGACAACTATACTGACTCTCAATGGAAACATTAAACCATTGCAGAAATGAAACACAATAAACTTCAAGTGCAAAACCATTCAAAACCTGGAACAGGAAATTGTTTGGGAAGGAAACCCTGCTGAGTTTGACCTTCTAGAATGTTCAGTCTCAAAACACTACCATGGCATTTAGAAGTAAATCATAATTTTTTTAATAGTTAAAATTGGCAGACTGATCTCTAAGGGCTAGGAAGAGCATATTATGAATTCTGTGGCCACATATGCTTTTGTCACTCCTTATGTACAGAGTTCATGCTGTGCAGGGCTGGAATATATACTGCTGTTAATACCTTTCATTAATCCAATGTGTAATATGTTTATAGCTGTTTGTTCAAGTTGGTTATTACTTGGTGCGTGTTTAATACTGGCTGCACAAATAAGCATGCAGTCAACTTGGGTATTTTAGAAAAAAATTTCATCACTACGTATGATATGTAACATCTATTTGATAAAAGTGTGCAAAGCTTTTAAATATAACTTTATTGTACTGATAATTCTGCATGATCAAAACACTTTCATTACTAGTTCTGATCAGTGCACAAAGAATAAAAACTACATTCACTGTGCATAAATAAGCATTATAAAACAGACATGGTTATTAAAATTATTAATAACATATATTGAGTCTAGTGATTGATGTTATTTCCAATGTATCTTATATTTGTATTCTGTTAGCATCTATTGTGATATGGTGGCACAGTGATTAGCATGCTTCCCATAGCATTAGGATTCAATTCTGGTCTTGGATCACTGTGTGGAATTTGCACATTCTCCTCATATCTGTGTAGGTTCCCTCCACGTGCTCTGATTTCTTCCCACAGTCCTAAAATGTGTGGTTAGGTTGATTACCATGCTAAATTGCCCCAGTGTCAGAGACACTAGCATGGTAAATATGTGGGGTTATGGGAGTAGGACAGGCTTGAAGGGCCATTTGTACATTGGATTAGAAATTCAGGTGTGTCCATTTCTTGGTGGTGCAAGAGACACAAGATAGGCATTTGAATGCCTTAGGCAGAGCTTCAATATTTGGTTCTGAGTCTCAATCCATTAAACTAAAAAGATACAAGGACCCTACTAACAAAAGTCATTGAAAGGCAGTGGTCAATGCCAGAATCAGAGCTGACTTAGATTGGAAGAAATTGGAAGTCAGGGAGTCAGAATGCCTGCCAAGATTGCTTAAAATTGGAGCCAAGAAAAGCACTCCAATTCCTCCCAGCTAAGGAGATTTTGAAATGTTGGAAGGTGACAATTTTACTGCCTCACCCGCCTCAGAATCAGGGCAGGCAAGGCTTGCAGAACGTCATTCTCTGCTGGCCTCAGGCGGGATCTTATGAGCACCAGGCAGGTGAGGTGGTAAAATTCCAGTTCTGATCTTTCTGAGTGCAGTTAGAAACGGCTGCCCCAGGATAAAAGAGTCTTGCTGTCGTGTGCAGATCCTTCCTCAGATGCAAATTGCTTAACACGTTCAGGTGTGTGTACTAGATAGCATTTTCTCCCCTTCCCAGTGTGTCAAGTGGCACTTTTCTGGCTCCTAAATGTGTATGTGCTTCTTGCCCTTCTTGTAGCTGCAAGTTAGTATCATTGAAGTTTTTCAAAAGATCAAACTACACCAAGAATAATAACTATTTTGTTGTAACTAAAAATTTGAAATAGAAATTATTGGAACACCTTTGAAGCACCACTGGAACATCTGCTGAGTGTCACCTATTAGTTAGCACATTAATAAGCAATCATAGATATTTAAACTAATGCTAATCACTTAGAGGGCAGAACCACTTTAGTGTAAGTAAAACAGTTATTGAACTGGAGTTAAGAGGTATACTTGCAAAACAGAATGATTGAGTAACAAAGATCAATAGAATCAAATAAGTGCCAAGTCAAAATCTCCTTTTATCCTTAAAACTACTTTGCCAATAGATAATTTCACAAAGTATTATCTAATAATGTAAAAAATTATAGATTCCCCAAAGGTTTGGTAGATGAATGCAACGGGTTGCCCTGTATTCAACTGTGTAATGCTGTTGATCATTTGGCCAGTAATTCAAATGTGGAGGTGCATCTTGACAACCCTTTGGATACCCCGCAGGCTTATCTGATTCCATTTCCCAATAGCTTGTAGATAGGTGAACAGCATCCCTGCTTATACTGTGAGAGGCTGATTAATTATGCAACTATAAAATTCTTCAAGGACTTTACAGTGTAGATGCCAAGAAGATGTTTTCCACAGCTGGGGAGTCTAGAACTCACAGTTACCATTTCAAGATAAAGAATATCTTATTTAGGACTGAGATGTGGTGTATTTTATGTTGTGAATCTTTGGAATTCTCTACCCAAAGAACTGTGTATGCTCAGTTGATGAGCAGATTAAAAAAAAGCAATAGACTTCTACACACAATACAAATGAAAGAATATGGGTATTGGGCAGGAAAATTAAATTGAAGTAGAAAATCAGCCATGATCTGATTGAATAGCAGAACTGGTTCGAAGGGACACTACTTTCCATCTTATTTAATGAAAATAATTGGGGCCAACCATTATTGCAGCAACCTGAATGTCACATACAAGTAAAATGAAGGGACAGAGGTTTTTCACTCTCATCCATTTTGGACTCATCTGTGAGCAAGTTAACCATTGCTCCATAGAAGACTACTGATGGCTGCTCTTTCACAGTGCACAAAAATACTGCACCCAATTCTGGCTCAGGTAGCCCGTTTTCAGGATCAGTTGCCCACCTCCTTCTTTCAAGTCTGGAAGGCCAATTAGAAAGGCATTAACAGTGACTGATCTTTTTCTTCCCACAAATGGCAAGCTGTAATGAAGTGCTCATTTCACATTTGTAGTTACTGGTTACATTCAAATAAGGTTTGAACCTGAAAAATGGTTTGAGCCTCTCAACATTAACTAGACAATGCAGCCACTCTACCAACTCCATATTCACTTGGGCAGAATTGACCCACAGTGTGGTAGTCACTAGGAAAATCTGGACTCTGGACTTTAGCTTCTACTGGAGCAGAAGTGTAGCATTCTAACAATGGGAAGGTTCAAATGGAATAGAACCTGAATCCACCAGGTTTTTGCCTCTTCGCTACACCAATAAATTTTGATGGGGGAGGGTGGCAAACTTGCACTTTCCTGCCATCACAATGCCCATTTTGGAGATCATGAATATAGCGTTGCCCACTGTTAAATCCAATGGAATGAAAACTGCAAGAGGTGGGTTGATATAAAATATTGGGCTGCATTTGGATCCCACAATGAATCTAAGAATAATCTATAACCTAGCATTTAAGAAGCAGCAAAAGAAAAAACCAGAACACTCTTCAGCGAGACTAGCCTTTGAATTCTTCTCTTAGAAAGCAAGAAGCAGCTCCAATACCTAACAAGGTTCAATGTATGGATATTTCTATAGTATCACAAGTACCATCCCAAACAGTTAAATGACCAAATCTGGCACAGGGCTGTGGTGCAAGGCAGAGAAATGATTAAAAGTTCCACCTCACTGCACTTACAGCAATGAAATTCCCATATTATCCAATTCAATTCCTGCTATGCTAAGTTAACAATGCTGGGATAGAAGTGGGAAGGTTAAGTAGCAGCATGCTCAAACTAAATTCAAATATTGTTGGTTAAAAACTAATCCAACTCTGAGCATGTATTTTAATTAACATTTCAATGCAATACTGAAGACAAACTGAACAATCGGAGGTGCTGTATTTTAAATGATACATTAACCAAAGCCTCGCCCACTGTTGTGAAAGCACAATTTGAAGAAAGACATGAAGTTTGTTCCTGATCCAACCTCATCAAAAGATTCTCTGTTCATTTATTGCATTACTCATTGTGGGACTGTGTTATTTGCAGGTTGGCTGTCACATTTACCCACAGTGACTATATTTCAAACAGACAACTCACTGCGTGGGAAATGCTTTATGATATACTTCAGACTTGAAAGGCATGCACAAATGTAAGCACTTTCTTTCTTTACAGTTGGCCTTAGTATCCTTGGACAAAGGAAGGAAAATCAACGGAGACTCCCACTCTCAATCGCTGTCCAAAAGTATGTCCTGATTACCGTTGAATGAGTTGAAGAAGACTAGCTTGTGGTATTCCCAGACTTCTGTCTGTCATCATGTTGTTCCCAAGTCTCATGTTTAGGCAGAGCACTGGAAGTACATAGAAGATACCACACATCCTTGAGAAGGGAGGGGAGAAAGTTAGGAAAGAAATTTAAGGAAATGTAATAATTAGTTCCAGCATGAATACATGGTAATTATGGCTGATTTTAAATCTCCAACTGAATGTATACTCAAGTACATTGTACTGGAAGGTAGAATATAGTAATTGAGAATATGACACTTAAGTAGCAGAATATCCAACGATTTAGGCAATAGAAACTTCGATGTTAATTATGTTGAAATTCACAATGGAATTTTCAGGTAGAAATAACTCTCATCACCCATTTCTTTGCTTTGCCTTCTAATTGAGGAATACAATTTCCTTCTTTAAATTTGCTGAGAATAAACATCAGATCTTGTGCATGATGGGATGCAATGCCTGATCTTGTCAGCTTGGATCTTGTTTGTCTCTCTTATCGGGACATTGAATTGGATTCAACTGAATTTTGAATTTAGTTTTTGGAGCAAACAAGGAATAGATTTGGGTTTGCCTAGGACACTCTAAGCATTAGCTTTACAAAGGATGGAGTAAAAAAAATTGTTAAATTGCGGTGGCATGAATTATTTAAACAGATTATTCTTCAATGTGGCTAAATAATCTGCCAATATGATAGCTATGAGTTTACTTTATCCCAATGAATTGCTAATTGCAACTAGTTGATTATGAACATCTAAGTACAGTGAACATGCTAGTTGTAACTCTTATGGTAGCATTAAGTCTTAGTTTTGTGAGGGGTAGGTTAGGCCTCACAAACCTTATTGAGTTCTTTGAGAAGGTGACCAAAGAGATGGATAAGGGTAAAGCAGTTGATGTGGTGTATATGGATTTGAGTAAAGTGTTTGATAAAGTTCCCCACGGTAAGCTTTTGCAGAAGATACAGAGGCATGGATTAAGGTGATTTAGCAGTTTGGATTAGAAATTGGCTAGCTGTAAGAAGACAGAGGGTGGTGGTTGATGTGAAATATTCGTCCTGGAATTCAGTTACTAATGGTGTAGCGCAAAGATCTGTTTTGGGGCCATTGCTGTTTGTCATTTTTATAAATGGTTTGGTTGAGTGCATAGAAGGATGAGTTAGTAAATTTGCGGATGACACAAAAATCGGTGGAGTTGTGAACAGTGCAGAAGTGTTGCAGGTTAAAGAGGGACATAGATAAACTGTAGAGCTGGGCTGAGAGGTGGCGAATAGAGCTTAATGCGGAAAAGTGTGACGTGATTCACTTTGGAAGGAATAACAGGAATACTGGGCTAATGGTAAGATACTTGGTAGTGTGGATGAGCAGAGAGACCTCGGTGTCCATGTGCATAGATCCCTGAAAGTTAGCATCCAGGTTGATAGGGTTGTTAAGAAGGCGTGTGGTGTGTTAGCTTTTATTGGTAGAGGGATTGAGTTTTGGAGCCATGAGGTCATGTTGCAGCTGTATAAACCTCTGCTGCGGCCGCACTTGGAATATTGCATACAGTTCTGGTCGCCGCATTAGAGGAAGGATGTGGAAGCATTAGAAAGAATGCAGAGGAGATTTACCAGCTTAGTGCCTCATATGGTGGGAAGATCTTATGACGAAAGGCTGAAGGATTTGAGGCTGTTTTTGTGAGAGATAAGAAAATTAAGAGGTGACTTAATAGAAGCATATAAGATGATCAGAGGATTAGATAGGATGGATAGTGAGAGCCTTTTTCCTCGGATGGAGATGGCTAGCATGAGGAGATATAGCTTTAAGTTGAAGGGTGATACATATCACCCCATGGGTTTCCTGTGGGTACTCCAATTTCCTCCCACAGTCCAAAGATGTGCAGGTTAGGTTCATTGGCCATGATAAAATTGTCCCTCAGTGTCCTGAGATGCATGATAGGTTAGAGAGATTAATGGGTAAAATATGTAGGGATATGGGGCTAAAGGTCTGGGTGGGATTGTGATCAGTGCAGACTCAATGAGCTGAAGGCCTCTATCTGCACTGTAGTGTTCTATGATTCTATGATATAGGACAGATGTCAGAGGTAGATTCTTTACTAGGAGAGTAGTAAGGGCATGGAATGCCTGCCAGCAACACTAGTGGACTCGCCAACATTATAAGGGCATTTAAATGGTAATTGGATAAACATATGGATGATATTGGAATAGTGTAGGTTAAATGAGCATTAGATTGGTTTCACTGGTTGGTGCAACATCAAGGGCTGAAGGGCCTGTACTGCGCTGTAATGTTCTATGTTCTATGTTTTTAAAAGACTCAGTTTTGCTTCCCAGTAACCCCTCATTTTTTTTATTAATTCATGGGACATGGGCATTGTTGGCTGCCCAGCATTTATTGTCCATCTCTAGTTGTCTTTGAGAAGGTGATAGTGAGCTGCCTTCTTGAAATGCTCTAGCCTAGATGTTGTGCATTGATCCAAAAAGTCGTTAGGGTACGAATTCCAGGATTTTGACCTAGCAACTGCAAAGGATCTGCAATATATTTCCAAGTTAGGATAGTGAGTGGCTTGGGAGGGGAGTGGGGGGGGAACTTGCAGGTGGTGGTGTTCCCATGCACTTGCCCTAGATGGAAGTGGTTTGGAAGGTACAGTCTAAGGATTTTTGGTGAATTGCTGAAGTGCATTTTTAGGTAGTACACACTGCTGCTTCTGAGCGCATGATGGAGGGAGTGAATGTTTGCGGATATAGTGCCAATCATACAAATTGCTTTGTCCTTGTATCAAGCTTTTTGAGTTGTTGGAGCTGCACCCATCCAGGAAAATGGGAAGTATTCCATCACACTCCTGAGTCGTATCTTGTCAATAGTGGACAAGTATTGTAGAGTCAGGAGGTGAGTTATTCGCCACAGTGTTCCTAGCATCTGGCCTACTCTTGTAGCAACTGTATTTATGTGGTGAGTCCACTTGAGTTTCTGGCCAATGGTAACCTCAAGTTATGTTGACAGTGGGAGAATGATGGTAACACCATTGAATGCCATGGGTAGTATCTCTCTTACTAGTGATGATCATTGTCTGGCTTTTGTATGGCACAAATGTTAATTGCCATTTGTCAGCCCAAGTCTTGATATTGTCCAAATCTTGTTACATTTGAACATAAACTGCTTCAGCATCTGAGAAGTTGTGAGTAGTGCCGAATATCAGTGAACATCCCCATTTCTGACCTTATGATGGACAGAAAGCCATTGATGAAGCAGCAGAAGATGGTTGGGCTTAGGAACTATCCTGTAAATGATTAAATGCTAGTGAGTTGCTTATTCTACCCAGAACACATTGCAGTAGGCCAGTCCTGTTCATTAGTACCCTCATTTCTCTTGCTCTTGTATGTCTATTGCTCAAAAGGTTAAGCCAAATGTTCAAGCTTTAACAATACTAATCACAATAATAATTCTTACTATTATTATCACTCTTACTTGCCTCCTTCAAGCAAATGGTAGAAAAAAGAGGATTTGGAAGAAAGACTCATAGTACCAGAGAATAATAGAATAGTTACAGCATAGGAGGCCATTTAATCTGTCATATTCTTGTCAGCTCTGCTACAGATATCAACTTGTCCAGCTTCTCTACATTTTCCATATTGCCTTGAAAATGTTTCTCTTCAGATAATTATCCAATAACCAATTATCCAATAATGATTGAATCTACTTCCACCGCGCTCTTAGGCAGTGCATTTCTGATCCTAACCACTCAGTGCAAAAAATACGTTTTTCTCATGTCGTCTTTGGTTCTTTCGGCACCATAACCAAAAATTTCTTTATAGAGAGCATTAAAGAGAAGCTTAATATACTGAATGATTGTAATCATAACCCCATAGTGTGCATATGGAAATTTTCCAACTGATTTAGTCTGCTTCATCTTACAGTTGCTGGCTTACTGGGTGCAACTGCATTGTATTTCACTCTAAATGCATTTAATTCACATCAGTGGGATGCAAATAGAATGCCAGCCAGCCATGTCAATATATAGAAACCCTATCTTGTATTACTTATACTGTTTTTCCTATAAATAAACCAATATAATTTGTTTGGGAATTGTAAGCATAGAAAGCTTGCCTTCTGAATCGTTCTCTGCTTAGCAACAAAATGAAACCATAAACAAGTAATTAACTAATTAGAAACCAAGATGATTTGGAAAGCACAGGTTCTCTGTATTCTATCATGCCAAATCTGATTTAATGCACACTGATGATTTATGATTAATAGCTTATCGATGTTCAATTGTGGTAAAACACATGCTTTTATCAATAGCCAAGTATATGCAGGCAGAAAGATTTGTTGGTAGAAAATGTTTGTGTGACATGAATATCAGCATCAACTCTAACCCAACTTCCCATCCCACCCCCAATTTCTCCAATCCCCTCCAATCCCCACCACCCGAAATAATTAATTTGCTCTGAGACACTAAAATTTCCTAAGGATTTAATATAATTAAATAAATTCATAAATTGAATCTTGCTTTTGGAAAAGCACGGAAAAAAACAGGATGACATTATGGATAAACCGGAAACAAATAAAGCAGAATCAAAAACATCAAATATTGAGAATTAAAGTGATCTTTAACCTAGCAAACAAAATATCACATTGGGTTCTGTTATATATCTAATCTATTTCTTAGGAATTGGGTAAAGAGTGTTACTCAAATCTTTGCTAATTGAATCACAATTCTTAATGTGGAGATTATCTTCAAGAAATGAAATTTCCAAATGGTCAAAGCACATGGGCAGCCTATCTCTTCCTAATTTTTCGCTCCACATCAATTATTGCTTAATTTGTCCTAACTGTATTTCGTTGGGCTGGTGGGTGGGAAATATTGATGAATTGATATTCATCATTATTCCCTCACACATCTTTCCCTGCCACATGTTTAATTTGTGTGCTATTTGGTGCTTCATAATCTCAGGCTTTATTTTCTAAATTACTGGTCCTAGCTGTAAGAAATGGAATTCTTTTAGTCTGAAGAACATTGTCACAGGACCGAGATCAAAAGAGCCATATGACATATCAAATGCATACACATCGGGAAAGGGCACGAGGCATTGTGTTCACAAATATATGTTTGCAGAATGTTTTAAGCATGGAAAATGCCCACTTATGCATCTTTTCACAGATCTATTGTGTCATGTGTTTTCAAAGAATTGAATAATCACAGAATTGTTACAGCTCAGAAGGAGGCCATTTGGCCCATAATGTCCGCATTAGCTTGCCAAACGAGATCATGACTTAGTGCTATTTCCCTGCCTTTTCCCCATACCCTTAGACATTGTTTCAATTCAAGAAATCATCTAATGCTCTCTTGATTGAATTTGCCTCCACCACAATTCCAAGCACTGCATTCCAGATCCGAACAACTTGTTATGTGAAAAAGCTTTTTCTCACATTGCATTTGCTTCTTTTGCAAATTATGTTAAATCTGTGCCCTTACATTCTTCACCCTTTTATGTACAGAAACAGTTTCTCCCTATCTGCTCCATTCAGACGCTTCATGATTTTGAACATTTCTATCAAATTTCCTTTTAGCTTTCTCCTCTTAAAGGAGAACAGTCTCAACCTCTTCAATATATCCTCATAGCTTAAACTTCTCATTCGTGAAACCATTCTTATAAATCTCTTCTGCACTTTCTCCAAAGCATTCACATCCTTGCTGTGGCGAGATGCCCAGAACTATTTGCAATATTCCAGCTGAGGCCAATCCAATGTCCCAAATAAATTCAGCATATTCTCCCTGCTCTTGTAATACTATGCCCCTATTAATGAAGCCCAAATACTATATGCTTTATTAACTACTTTCTCTAACTGTCCTATCACCTTCAATGATGTACACACACGGACACAGGTCTCTCTGGTCCTGCACCCATTTTAGAATTTTACCCCTTACGTTGTTTTTCCATGTTATTCGTACCAAAATGTATCACCTCATACTTCTCCATATTGAACTTAATCTGCCACCCATCTGCTCATGCCAACAACCTATCTATGTTCTTTTGAAGCTGTACAGCATTGTCTTCACAGTTTACAATACTTCAAAGTTTTGCATTATCGCAAACATTGAAATTGTCCGCTGCACACCAAAATATAGAAATAAATATTTGTCAAATCATTTTTATGGGCTTTGTATTGGAAACAGCATAGAAATCTGTTCACACATGGCCTTCAGATATGAACCAGCTACAGGTAACAATCTTTTTAGGGAATTGTAAATTTTTTTATAGGAATAACCTTGACATATTTTTAAACTATTGGGATATAAGTGGTAATTAAAGCAAGGAAGGGAATTACTCTGAATCTAAACTGTGGGATTATATACAGTAATGAGCCTAGAAATGCTTCAAACAGTTAAGATAATTTAATAATGATATCTATAGAACTGGAATAGATTTGAATGGGTTGTTGTGATTCAAAGGAGAAGGTATACAGGATGTCAAAGAAAGATATCATATGAGAAGTACTTTTCTTTTAAATTTTAACAGCTAAAAAAAAATCAGAGATGCATTGATAATTCCCTTAGTCATTCTTAGCTATTTGCCCTAGCGTGTGGAAGTTCAAGCTAGTGCATCACTTTGTGGTTATTCATTTCCACTTGGTGTTCGCTAGAGAGACATCATGTAAGAAATTATTCCAACCATATTGTTAAAGAGTTCCAAATTTTGGACTCTTACTAAAGCAAATGGATTTTGAGCATGGATAATTGAGGAAAGCCCAAAATGTCACTTTATACATATATATTAGCAGCATGGAGCATTGGTCACTTTGTCACTCAAGTCTTTAAGATGAAAGTGAAGATGTGGGAGTACAACTATCAGTGAAGAGTAACTTTAAAAGCAATAACTCTTCTCAACTCTCTCAATTTAATACAAATAAGTCTACATAAAAAAATCAGCATCACTAAGAAAATAGTCAAAGTAACTGCCAATTCTACAAAAAATTGTGTTGCCACACAAAATGCTGAACTAATTGGGGTAGCATGGTGGTTAGCATTGCTGCCTCACAGCATCAGGGACTTAGGTTTGATTCCCGGTTTAGGTCACTGTGTGGAGTCTGCATGTTGTTCCGTGTCTGTGTGGACTTCTTCCGGGTGCTCCAGTTTCCTCCCACAATCCAAACATGTGCAGGTTAGGTGGATTGGTCATGTTAAATTCTTCCTCAGTGTACCCGCCAGGCACCAGAATGTGGTGACAAGAGTATGTTCGCAGTAACTTCTTGCAGTGTTAATGTAAGCCTACTTGCGACACTAATTAAAAAAAAACTTAAACTTAGGCACTTTTCAATGTTAGGGCAAGAATTCAACAAATGTTTGAGTGAAAGGCACAGAGCTGGATGATATGCACACCGAAGGTCAGAATTTAGGGAGCTAGGTAGGAAATTAGCAAGCAGGACCTCTAAAGTAGTAATCACTGGATTACTCCCAGTCCCACCCACAAGTGGGTACAAAAATAGATAGTTATGCAGGTGACTATGTGGCTGGACAGATGGTAAGGAAGAAGGACTTTGATTTTTGAGATATTGAGGATTGACACTGAGGGAAATGTGTGACCTGTTAGGGAGGATAAGTGTTAGAGTACCAGATCAAAAACCCATGAGATATTATGAAGCCAATCTGGATCTCTACAATTTTCTATTTTGGCATTTGCATGAAGTGGGAAAAAACTGTGAAAGAAACTGATAATTGTATGGAGATAGCAAGTGAAAAAAGAATACTGCTAATGACTTTTGTATTAGGAACAAAAAAGAAATGGACTGTGTAATTGTAATGGGAATGAGATATAGTATATCAAAGATGGAGAAAAGGGAATTCTTAGAGTATTGTGGAGGAAGGGGAAACATGATTGGCATGTCTAATCAGGAGGGATAGAGAAATGAAGAGTTGTGCAAACTTTGAAGTCCTGGGAGCTAATGATTCTATACTGGAAATCTCAGCAATCTCTCTCCATGCATTGTGATCTTTGTTTTTCTAGATTGGTCTGGCCTGATGGGGGAAAAAACCTCCCCTTTTCCAGCAGGATCTCTAGGATAGCCTCAAATTACCCTAATGATTTACCTGTCAACAATGCTGATTCAATTTCACCCTCTACCATTGCAAAATGATAAAATGACTGTTTTGTGGGACAGCAGGTGAGATTTTGCACTCAACCTGCTGTCTACCAATACTATGTACAATCATAGTTCAAATCAAACTCAGGATCTTGAAATATGACACACTGATTGCGGAATGTTGTGGGTTTTTAAAATCATCAACATCAAGAATTTCCAACAACAATGGTAATTTATTCCTAAGCTCAACATCTACATACAACATTTGTGCTCTGTCCATGCTCCCAAGGATGACCCCCATACTCCTGCAACATGACCTCTAATGTAAGAATCGACCATTTGGTCTACATTGATAATTGTGATGTCACAGTCAATGGTTAACACTGTGCATTCTCAATGAATGCAAATGACCTGTATGTTTTTCATGCTTGTGCATGGAGAAAATACATTTGTACTCTCTCTTCTTTATGGTTGAGATTTGTAGCACGAGTTTGATATCACCTAATATTTTCCCCTATGTATTTGTGTTGTCTTTTGTTGATATTTCTGTGTTTTAGCCACAGGTTACAATGATAGGGAAATTAGTAAATACAGTAAGAAATGCTTCAAAAGTTGATTTACATATCTTCTTTTAGGTAAAACTTTTATTAGTCTTATATTATTTGTCATTTATATTAATGATTTGGATGAGAATTTAGGAGGCATGGTTAGTAAATTTGCAGATGACACCAAGATTGGTGGCATAGTGAAGAGTGAAGAAGGTTATCAAGAATTGCAACAGGATCTTGATCAATTGGGCCAGTGGGCTGATGAATGTGAGATGGAGTTTAATTTAGGTAAGCGCAAGGTAATGCATTTTAGTAGATCAAACCAGGGCAGGATTACTCAGTTAATGGTGGGGCACTGGGGAGAATTATAGAACAAAAGATCTAGGAGTAAATGTTCATAGCTCCTTGAAAGTGGAATCCCAGGTGGACAGAGTGGTGAAGAAGGCATTCAGCATACTTGGTTCCAATGATCAGAACACTGAATACAGGAATTGGGATATGTTGTTGAAGTGATACAAGACATTGATAAGGCCACACTTGGAATACTGTGTATAGTTCCAGTCACCCTAAACTAGAAACAGTGCAGAAAAAATTTACTAGGTTGCTACGGGGATTTGATGTTTTGAGTTATAAAGACACGCTGGATAGACTGGAACTTTTTCCCCTGGAGTGCTGGAGACTTAGGGGTGTTCTTATAGAGATCTATAAAATAATGAGGGGCATAGGTCATCTAAATAATCAACACTTTTTCCCAAAGGTAGGGGAAACTAAAACTAGATCGCATAGGTTTAAGGTGAGAGGGGAGAGGTACAAAAGGTCCAGAGGGGCAATTTTTTCATAGCGAGATTGGTGAGTGTCTGGAACAAGCTGCCAGATGTAGTAGTAGAGGTGGGTACAATTTTGTCTTTTAAAACAGTTACTTGGGTAAGATGGGTATAGAGGGATATGGGCCAAATGCAGGCAAATGGGACCAGCTTAGTTGTTAAAGAAAAAGAGCTGGCATGGACAAATTGGGCTGAAGGGCCTGTTTCTATGCTGTAAACCTCTATGATTCTAGTGTTAAGACCTAGGCCAGAAACTCCAAGACATTTTGTGAAGTTAGCCTGAACCCTAAGTATTACATTTGATTTTGGCTTGGATGAATATAAGGTGTTTCATTCCAGGAATGATTCAAGTGACCCTAAAGGCAGGATTTTATGGTCAAGCACATCCCAAAACCATAAAATTATGCCTGAGGTCAACTGATATTTCCATGGTCTGTCCCTCATCCATTCCAATTCCTTTACAATATTACTTATATTATTTGTCATTTATATTAATGATTTGGATGAGAATTTAGGAGGCATGGTTAGTAAGTTTGCAGATGACACCAAGATTGGTGGCATAGTGAAGAGTGAAGAAGGTTATCAAGGATTGCAACAGGATCTTGATCAATTGGGCCAGTGGGCTGATGAATGTGAGATGGAGTTTAATTTAGGTAAGCGCAAGGTAATGCATTTTAGTAGATGGTAGAATGGTAGAATTCCAGCCACAGAGTTAGCATAAGTTGTACCAATTACAAGATTTAACATGATGCAGTATAACTTCTAACAGCTAGCTATCTCTGTTGTTCCAAGTTAAACACCATCCCACAGAAATACACCGTTTTTCAGATATAGCACAAAAAACAGATATGCTCATGTGATGCTGGATCTTCAGCTTTATAACAACTGTGAATTGGTCTTTTGGCATATCACTTGATCTGTCAATCATCCTCAATCAATATCCACTCAGCAATTGTAAAGGACAATTAAAACCACAGGACAATGTATTAGTCCAGATTAAAATCAATACATCAATTATACTGCCTCCGCTACAATAAAGGATACCAGTTGCAGACAACTCGGCACCAATAAAATGCTAAGGCATGCTAAAACATCCTGAAGAGAAATATGATTAAAATACATTTCTTAAAGACGCAGTAACATCACGTTATACTAACTAAGTAACACCTTCCCACTTTCTTTGTTATCCCACAACTAACACCCCTCCCATTTACTTGGATATATTCACACCTTTACTTTCAGAAAACACTTCATTCCAGGCTCCTATTTTTCATTTTTCCCTTCCTGTCTAGTTAGTTAGCCTGACCTAACTATTTGTCAACTCACTTGTTTAAGAGATTAGTCCACTACCACATGGAGGAAAAATCAGCTATCACTCTGCAGAGTCATTACTTCTGCCACTAACAAGATGACTGGAAACTTCAATTCTCATTAATGAAGTTGAACTCTCATTAATTATTTTAAAGGTTAACTCAAGTAAACAAAGTGAAGCAGTCACATTAAGCATCCTGAAATAATCACCCTTAGGTGCTCCCTGTGGGACCCTGAGAGTAGCAGTAGTAAGTATTTGACAGGTCAGGATGGGTTGGATGCCTTTGAAGTGGATATGAGAGAACAGAGAAAAATGAGATTGTCAACAGGTTAGAGTGAGACTTCAGGTTTAAGATGTAGAAACAGAGAAGGAGAAAAAGGGAAGGCATGAGATGCTTTTCAATATCTGCCTACCCACTTTATGTTCAAATTAGAGGTTTTAAGACCTTTAGAATTGAGTCATGGCCTCACCAAACTTCAGGTGCATTTTGCACCAATGTGAATATATCTAAGTAAATGGGAAAGGTGTTTAAATGTAGGATAATCAAGAAAGTGGAAATATTTTAATTAGTTTAATAAAGGTCTTACATAGAAGAAGATAACTTTGAGGAATTTCTTACTATTTCTACTAATTTCCTTTTTAGGAAATTATTCTATCATTGTAACCTGTGGCTATAACAGAGCAATACTAATGTCCATTAATAAATTTCAGTAATCTTCACATTTAGAGTAAAATGTTAGAAAGCATCTGTGAAAATACAAGGTAATTATAGCTGTGAATAATGCTACAATTTAAATCATGTGACTATACTGGCAGAATCCTATTGTCCATTTGGATAACAAACTTAACACTATTTTGGATCAGACCTTAGATTGTTACTAGTAGGTAGTTGCTGATTTTATTTAAATTTGGCTTTGCAGCAGTTACAGAACCCAAATGGCAATTTTAATTGCTGCAGCATCTGATTTGCCAGTTAATAAACCCACAAATCGCAGTAACAATTGGGAAGGCTCCATATTATTTAAAGGAACTCCAACTGCTCTTGGGTAAATCACTGGATCAGTCATTTGAACTGCTAGTATGTTTGCTCTGCTGTTTTAATGGAGAACAAACTTTTCAAAAAGTGATCTGGCTAAATCTTGACTGAAATTTTGAGCAGGAGCTTTTGGCAAAATGTCATTTTAGATTTATGGGATGTCATTATTACTGGGAGGGAAAGAGGTAAAGAAACAGGCAACTGTTCATATTCACAACAGAAAGAAGAGAATGGAATTCGTCAGAAGCTTTACCCACTAGAATGACAGGCCAGGAATAACTGACTGGGATTTTCTGGTCTTGCTCATGGCAACACACATTATGAATGGGAACAGAAAATTTTAAAAGTCAGCTAATAGTCCAATGACCTGAGCTTTGAATACCACCAAGGCAGATGCTGAAATTTGAATTCAGTAAACATTTGGAATTAAAAGTCTAATGATGACCATAACATCATTGTCAACCCTGATTAAGACTCTACAAGATTATCCGGGATATGGACAGAGTGGATAGTCAGAAGCTTTTTCCCAGGGTGGAAGAGTCAATTGCTAGGGGGCATAGGTTTAAGGTGCAAGGAACAAGGTTTAAAGCAGTTGTAAGAGGCAAGTTTTTTTTAACATAGAGGGTGGTGAGTACAAAGAACAAAGAACAAAGAGCAACACAGCACGGGAAACAGGCCCTTCGGCCCAACGAGCCCGCACCGCTGTCCTAACGTCTTAATGACATATCCATGACTTTAGGCTATGCCTATTGTGGAAGATTCCCATATAGGGACCAATATAGGGACAATTTGTTACCCAATCAGCCTAAGAGCACATTTTTGGGATGTGGGAGGAAACCGGAGCACCCGGAGAAAACCCACGCAACCACGGGGAGAACGCGCAAACTCCCGCAGACACAGGCCCAAATCTATGTGTCTGCACAGCAACAGCGATAGTCTCTGAGCTGTCATGTTGCCCATCAGATGGTCCAGTTTAAGCATACACTAACGACTTGAAGCACTAGGCCACTCCTGAAGCAACATCCAAGAGCAGCCCTCGCACGACCTGCCGAATGCATGCACCTTGTTGGTCAACAAGGTGGACCAAATTGCCTGTGGAAACAAATAAGACGTCTTTCAAGGGAAAACAAGGGAAAAAAAAAAGAGTGCCTCAAACTTGCTGCCAGGGAGATAATGGAAGCAAATACAATAATAACTCTTAAGGGACGAGTGGACAAATACATGATTAGGATAGGAATAGAAGTCTATGGTCCCCAGAAGGATAGGGAGTTTTAGTTCAATCGGGCAGCATGGTTCGTGCAGGATTAGAGGGCCGAAGGCTGTTCCTGGGCTGTAATTTTCTTTGCTCTTTGTTCTAATTGTCATAAAAATCCATATTGTTCTCTAACATCCTTTAGGGAAGGAAATTTGCCATCTTACTTTGTCTGGCTTATATGTGACTCCAGACCCCCAGCTATGTGGTCAACTCTTTACTGCTCTCTGAAATGGAGGATAATTAGAAATGGGCAATAAATGTTGGCCCAGCCTGCGACACCCATATCCCATGAATAAGTTAAAAAAAGTTACCCATTTGCATAGTTTATAAAGAAAATCATAATTACCACAAGCAATAAGCTGTTCTCTCTGGTCTGTCTCTTTCTTATCTGTGCCTCCCATTCATTGCACATACATTCTTTGAAGCATTCAACTCATTATGGGTTGATGTTGGTTGTTCATATGCTCTTTGTTTGTTCCTGGTGTGACTTTGACACTCCAACTGATGTTTTTATTATGGCAGGCTTTGCTTCTGATCCGTTGCTTTTGTTGGTGAGAAGTTAACCTTTGTTACTGGTGGTCATTCCATTCCTTGTTCAGTTGGTGAAATCAGCTCTTTTGTCACTCACTTCTATTATTAATTCTAGCTAGAGTAGTTTTTTTGTTGTTGGAAGTGTAGTCTAGTGTGATATGATATTAATTGCTAGACTGGATTACTTTCCATGTCTTGTCCATAAAAAGCACTTTTGCAAATCACTTTTGGTGTATATAGATTTATCACTTTTGACTTGTTACAGTTGAGATCAGGGAATTTTGTTTCGTGTCTTCTATCTAGAACTGTAGATATTCTTCTCATTGCATTGGACTTTCAGCTGTATTTGTCCTCTTAGGTGAGCGTCATTCCATCATACAGCCTCAACTTTATTTTTGTTGGCTTCATTTTCAAGTCACCATCTTGAACCACTTAACAAAGGTCTGCAAAGTTCAATATTTTGTACATAGCATGAGTATCTATCTGACACTTCACATTAACTTGATGATCTTCTCCAGTCATCATTCCCATAGTTGCAAACTGTATTATTCTTGAGAATTGATGATGGCAACCTATTTTAGGATGCCTAATGATTCATCAAAATCATTGTCATTGTAGAGTGATTTGTCAGAATCATCATCCAAAATTTCTCCAGCAACCATTTCTTTAGGCTTGCTTTTCTTTTTTCTTACAAAGCATTTATGTACAAAGTGATTCTGCTTCTGGTAGTTAGAACAATGTGTTGCCCACAATGGACGTGATCTTTTTTTCTTTCTGTGTAATATTTACATCCAACATTCTGGTCTTGATCTTTCTGCTGGTTTTTGTGTAAATAGGTCTTTCTTTTCTCCATTCTCTATGCTTGGAAGGACTGAACTTCTCAGTATAGTGCAAAGCCTCATAATTCTTACATCAATAATTCTCAGTTGATTAATCTCTTCCAAGCTTCTCCGCATGTCAATAGCTTTCTTCATAGAAGAACAGTTCCCTACAGTGCAGAAAGAGGCCATTCACCCCTTCGAGTCTGCATCAACTGTAACCAGGCTCTCTCCCCCACCCTATCTATATAAACTCACATATTTATCTTGGTTAATCCATCTAACCTACAAATATTGAGACACTAAGGGGCAATTTAGCATGGCCAATCTATCTAACTTGCACTTCTTTGGACCACGGGACAAAACTGGAGCACCCAAAGAAAACTTACGCAGACATGGGGGGAATGTGCAAATTCCACATGGACAAATCATAGAATCCTACAGTGCAGAAAGAGGCCATTCAGCCCATCTAGTCTGCACCAACCACAATTCCACCCAGGCCCTATCTTCATATCTCTAGATATTTGCCCACTAATCCCTCTAATCTATGCATCCCAGGACACTAAAGGGCAATTTAGAATGGCAAATCAACCTTGCCTGTACGTTTTTGGACTGTGGGAGGAAAACATGAAGGTGCAGGGAGAATGTACAAACTCCATATAGACAGTGACCAAAGCCAGGATTCTAACTCAGACCTTGGAGCTGTGAAGCAGCAGTACTAACCACTGTGTTATCGTGCTTCCCCTGTCCTTCATTGCTAGAGGGATGGAGTTTAAAAACAGGAAGGTTATGTTACAGCTGTATAAGGTACTGGTGAGGCCACACCTGGAGTATTTTGTGTACAGTTTTGGTCTCCCTACTATTTGAGAAAGTATATAGTGACGCTGGAGAAGGTACAAAGGAGAATCACTACGTTGATTTCAGGGTTGAGAGGGTTGGCTTATGAGGAAAGACTGAGAAGACTGCAGCTATACTCATTGAAAGTTAGGAGAATGATGGGGGATCTTATTAAAACACTTAAGATGATGAAGGGAATAGATAAGATAGAAGCAGGGCATTTGTTTCCACTGGCAGTAAAATTAGAACTAGAGAGCATAGCCTAAAATAAAAGGAGCAGATGTAGGACTGAGTTGAGGAAGAACTTTTTCACCCAAAGGGTTGTGAATCCATGGAATTCCTTGTCCAGTGAAGCAGTTGAGGCTACCTCATTGAGTGTTTTTAAGGCAAAGATAGGTAGATTTTTGAACAGTAAAGGATTTAAGATTATACAAGCTGGTGAATAAATGTAGCTGAGTCTACAAAAAGATCAGCCATGATCTTATTGAATGGCGGAGTAGACTTGAGGGGCCAGATGGCCTAGTTCTGCTGCTAGTTCTTATGATCTTATGGTCTTATGTCACCCAGAGACTGAATTAAACCTGGCTTGCTGGCACTCGGAGGCAGCAATGCTAACCACTGTGCCATTATGCTAACCATTTCTTGAATATAAGCTTTTCTTCTTTCATCAGGGGGAACTCTTGATCCTGGGACAATTCTATCTCTGATCAGATTATCCTTCAGTTGCTCAAACTCATAAGTTTCATCTAGATGTCTCAGCATAGTCATATACTGATCACAAAGCTCTAGTGTTGAACACATAACATTCACAAATATCGATAGTGAGGGACCAAAGTGGATCTTCAAGGCCTCCAGAATTTCACAAGATTCATCTGTCTGCTCCTCAGTGAGGTCTAGGATGCAGTACAATCTGCAGTACCTTTCCCTCAGCATTGATAACAGATTTGCAATTGTTATTTGTTCTAGTTTCCTGTCTAGCTCTGTGGCAATTTAATAGATCTAGTACTGAGACTGGAAGAATTTCCAATTCATCTTCACATCTCCCTTCATCTCCATAGGAGCAGGTATTGGAATATTCAAAGCCATCCTGACTCACCGAGTGGCCCATGTTCTGTATAAGGTTGAAGACTGAAAATTTAATTATTCTCTGTTGTTTCTCACTGCTTCTGACTCTCATACAACTACTAAAATTCACTCAATTTCCACTGCATCCTCCTGATGCCATGTTGCATACAATGGAAAAAAAAGCTGGTGGACTAAATAGCTTCTGCCTAAGTCCTTAACTATCAAAAAAATGAGATCAGAAGTCACATGACTCAGTGGTCACATGATTATGGCAAGACACAGTAAACAACATGCCAAAGACAAAAACATTTCTCCAGATAGTCATTGTGGTTCTGAAGATGTATGGTGCTTTGAGTTTTTATGCTTGGGGTCATTCCATGCTGCATCAGTTGGCAACAACAAAATTAGTTAATCTGTGGTCCATGTCTGCATCAGATTAGACACCAGATGAATGTGCTTCTTGCTGGAGTAAATTACTACATCTTCTTCCTTGTACAGGAACCAAAGTGGGCAGACCATATTTAAAGGCCAGGACAAACAAAGGCAGGATGGAATTGGATAGGGGGTGGGGGGAACATGGAAACATTGAAACATAAAACAGTACAGCACGGTACAGGCCCTTCAGCCCTCAATGTTGTGTCATGCTATGTCCAATCCCAAGATCAAATTATCCCACTAATTATCACTCTAGTGCGCTCCATGTGCCTATCCAATAACCGCTTGAAAGTTCCTAAAGTGTCTGAATCCACTATCACAGCAGCAGTGCATTCCACATCCCAACCACTCTCTGAGTGAAAATTCTTCCTCGGACATCCCTTTCATATCTCCCACCATGAACTTTATAATTACGCCCCCTAGAAACAGTTATATCTATCCAAGGAAATAATTCACCATTTCTGCTGGATGTAAGCATCAATAGCACTGTTCAAAAAAGAATTCTCACTGAGGGCTGTGACAAGTGGTGTTCCTCAGGGAATAGTGCTGGGACCTTTGCTGTTTGTAATATATATAAATGATTTGGAAGAAAATAATAACTGGATTAATTAGTAAGTTTGTGGATAATACAAAGGTTAATGGATCTGCAAATAGCGATGAGGACCATCAGACGATACAGCAGGATATAGATCACTGGGACACTTGGGCGGAGAGCTGGCAGATGGAGTTTAATCTGAACAAATGTGAGGTAATGCATTTTGGAAGATCTAATACAAAAAGGAAATATACAGCAATTGGCAGAGTACTGATAGGCAAAGGACCTGGGTGTATAGATACACAGATCACTGAAAATGGCAATGCAGGCGGAGAAGGTAGTCAAGAAGGTATATTGCTTGCTTGCCTTCATTGCCTAGGGCATTGAATTTAAAAATTGACAAGTCATGTTGCAGATTTATAGAACCTTAGTTAGGCTGCAATTGGAATATACTGTTCAATTCTGATTGCCACACTACCAGAAGGATGTGGAGGCTTTGGAGAGGGTACAGAGAAGATTTACTGAGATGTTGCCTGGTATGGAAGGCATTAGCTATGACGAAAGGTTGGAAGTTGTTCTCATTGGAACAACGGAGCTTGAGGGGTGACCTGATAAAAGTCTACAAGATTATGAGGGGCATGGACAGAGTGGATAGTCAAAAACTTTTTCCCAGGGTGGAAGATTCAATTACTGGGGACATAGATTTAAGATAAGTTGTAGAGAAAAATCAACTTAATGCATGGTAGGTCCATTCAAAAGTCTCATGGCAGCAGAGAAGAATTGTTCTTGAGTCGTTTGGTATATGACCTCAGACTTTTATACCTTTCTCTGGACATGAGAAGGTGGAAGAAAGAATGTGCGGGAAGTGTGGTGTCCTTAATAGCTGCTCTGTCCAGCAGCCAAAAATGCAGACGGAATAAATGGATGGGAGGCTGGTTTGTGTGATGGATTGGGCTGAATTCATGACCTTTTGTAGTTTCTTGCAATCTTGGGCAGAACAGAAGCTATAACAATCATCACATTGTTGCTTGTGAGGTCTTGCTGTGGACAAATTGGTTGCTGTATTTCTAGTAACACAACAATGTATTTCATTAGCTGTAGGGCACTTTGGAAAATACTGAAATTACAAAAAGCATTACATAAATGCAAATCTTTTCTTTTCACTTCTCTAATTCAAATGTAAATATTTTAAAATATGAGCAGGAATTTCCACACTCTCTTTATTTAAATCATAATTTTAGAAAATGCTTAAGTGATTCCTGTGAACAAAATTTTTATTTTGCTCTCAAATTCTATTCCTTGCTCAGTCATGTGCAAACAGTGATGGACTGTCTCCTCCATAGAGTTTCAAGCACTTTACTTCAACATCAGGTTCAAACCATGGAATTATACTATAGTATTAGTGTTACTGTAAAGTGGAAATTATTTGGCAGTGCTGTTAAAGTTGCAGTATAATCATCACCTAAGAAACTAACTTAAAGCAAACGATATATATCAGAAGTGTTTTTTTTTGTTTAGTTTTTTGTAGTCACCTTAATGTGAACACCTTTTAAACTGAATGAATGTATTCCCAATCTGTTGCAGCTTTCCCAAAACTAAAGCAGCATCTCAGTATCTGCTGAACTGATCCTTTATTTTATTTATTTTTCATTCATTCATGGGACATCGCTGGCTTGCCAGCATTTATTACCCATCCCTAGTTGCCCTCAGAAGGCAGTTGAGAGTCAACCACATTGCCATGACTCTGGAGTCATATGTAGCCAGACCAGGTAGGGATGGCAGATTTCCTTCCCTAAAAGACATTAGTAACCAGATGAGGTTTTCTGACAATTGACAAAGGTTTCATGGTCACCAGTAGATTCTTAATTCCAGATTTTTAAATGAATTCAAATTCCGCTATCTGCCGTAGCAGAATTCAAACCCAATTCCTCAGAACGTTAGCTGAGTTTCTGGACTAATAGTCTAGCAATAATACCACTAGGCATCGCCTCCCCATTTATATTTTTGGCAGCCTCTCTCAGTATCTGCAGCAGCCTTCTCCAATGTCTAGAATAGCCTCTCCTACTATTGCAGGATTTCCTGGTATCTGCAGCATTACAACCAGTAATGGAGCAATGTTTTAGATTGTGTCCAGGTTAGTGTTCTGAAGCAATAGGCCCTATTTTACCATTTTGATTCTAGGTACTGGATGGACTTGAGATTTGGAATGTTTCAGATCCAACTTTTAGACTCCTTCTCAGGCACATTGCCTGAAAAAGTATCAGCAATTTGGATCACATTGCAGAAGCCTATGGACGAGGTGTAAAGCACCAGAAATTCTGCAGGTCTGATCAACACCTCCAATTGCACATGTGCAGAAAAAAAGTGATAGGATATAGCTCCCCTGCCACATCGCTCCCAGGCTGGATAATGCCTCACCCCACAGACATTGCACCACCCCCACAACATTACTGATCCCCTTATCACCCACTGCCCTGCCACCCAGACCAATCACAGGTCCTTCCCCCTTTTCTCCCTCACTGATCTCAAGCAGAGAGCTGTCAGATGCTCAGTATTTACCTCCTCACTAAATGGAGCGCCCAAATTAGACTTTTGTGGAGCATGTCTGTTTTGTGCCAATTCTGAATGGGCAAATGTGGTGGTAAAGAGGAAGTGCCAGTAAGACTGGGCTTGCAGCGCATAAAGGCAACCTAAATGCATGCAAATGCATTTAAATTGCCGTTGCACCCATTTCAGTCACTGTCTCTATCGTGGCCATTTTCGGGCCTTGGTAAAGGGAGAACCAGCATGGAGATGGGCGCAAATTGCGCTACTCACCTCACGCCCAACTTTATCAGGTTTCCATGTCTGAAAACAGGCGTAACGTGAGAGTAAAATTGGGCCTATTGTTCTAAAGCAATAGATCAGACCAAATTAGATGTAGTAATAAGTATAAGCCAGATTTAGTTCATAGCTTAACAGCTTCATGCTCATTTATCCAATCACAAGCATAATTGGATCAATTTTAACATAGAGTTTGAAATGGAGAAGTGTGAAACAACTACAGAGATTCCACATTTAGATAAAGCTGACGTCAATGAATGAGGCTGAAAAGGTCCACAGTAAACTGGGTAAAATTGCAGAAAAGATGTTAGAGACAATGTAAAACTAAAAGGAACAGGTCATAGTAGATAGGAAAGTTACGAGTGCAGCAAAAGTCAAAAATTAGATAGTAAAAAGTACATGAAGGGACTATGAAAAGAAACTAGCAAGGGATATAAAAATCAGTATTAAAAACTCACAATTACATTACGAAAAGGTAGATGGTCAGAAGTAATGTGAGTCCTTGAAAACTATTAGCAAAGAAGTAATAAAGATAAGGAAAAAAGGATCTGTTGAATAATCACTTTTTCATCAGTATTTAAAGTAGTGGAAAAGTGAGAATGCTAGGCATCCCAAGGAAATTATTATTGAAACAGATTCAAAAGTATTAATGCAAGCTAAATAAGAGTAACGATGAACTTAATGGCACTGAAGGGCAACAAATCCACATGACCAAATGGTTTCCATTCTACAGTTTTAAAAGAGAGTGAGAATGCTGTAGGTGTCCTAACTGTAATCTTCCAATAGAACAGAGAACATAGAACATAGAACACTACAGCACAAACAGGCCCTTCGGCCCACAAGTTGTGCCGAACACATCAAAACCTACCCAGCCATAGACCTATCTATAACCCCCAATCCCATTGGATCCCATATACTCATCCAGAAGTCTTTTAAAAGACCCCAGCGAGTTCGCCTCGACCACCACCGACGGCAGCCGATTCCATTCACTCACCACCCTCTGAGTGAAAAACTTTCCCCTAGCATCCCCTCTGTACTTGCTTCCCTGCACCTTAAATCTGTGCCCTCTCGTCGCGACCATTTCAGCCCTGGGAAATAGTCTCTGAGAGTCCACCCTATCTATTCCCAAATGTATTCAACATTTGGGAATCCTTCCTTTTGATTGAAAAGTTCCAAATGCCATTCTGCTAATTTAAAAAAGTGAAAGAGGGAGAAATCAGATAATTGTAGAGCAATTTGTCTAACATCTGGATGCAGATTTTCAGAATCAGAATAACTCCTTAAAGAATTAAGATATATTCCAGCAATTGTATAGAAGAGGGAAGAGAGCATGAGTTGGCATGGGGACATGGAGATGGAAGGAGGAATGGGTGAAAGCCTAAAATGTAACTAAACATCTGGAACAAATTCCTTGAAAACCAAGGTGTGCCTTATAAGCAGTCCACCCAGGCAAAAAGCCACCCATCTGAGCTGGGTTCGAATTCTGACTTGGGTCACTGTCTAATGGAGTTTGCACATTCTCCCTGTGTCTGCATGGGTTTCCTCCGGATGCTCCAGTTTCCTCCCATAGTCCAAAGATGTGTGCGCTAGGTTGATTGGCCATTCTAAATTGCCTTTTAGTGTCCCGGGATGCATAGATTAGAGGGATTAGTGGGTAAAATATGTAGGGATATTGAGATAGGGCCTGGGCGGGATTGTGACTGGTGCAGATTCAATGGGCCGAATGGCATCCTTCTACACTGTAGGATTCTATGATCTGGCCACATTTGATCTATCTCCAGGGGCAATGACTTCCATTTCCATCCCACATCTGCCCCTCAATCCTGCTCCACCCTGAGCAAAGACCAAGCTATTTGAAGGTCTTTCTAATCTGGCTCCAAAATCAGGAAGTCTATAATTGAGGATAAGGAAATGCCTATGCATTCTATTTATGTAGTCTTTCAGAAGAAAAAGACTTGGCTGAATGTGAGGGTCATGGGGTTGAAGACAATTTATTGACCTCATTAGGAAATTTGCTGAGTGAAAGGAAATAGAGGGTAGGAAAAATGGGCGGTGGGCATTCTAATTGGCAGGACGCAACTCATGGTGTCCTGCAAGGATCTGTGTGTGGCAGTATTCATAGGTGATGAGATGGAAAACCACTTACCCAAATTTGCTGATGTCACAAAGATAGACAATATTGTAAATACTGTAAAGGGAAGCATTAAAATTAGAAAGAGATGTTGATAGATTTAGGAGTTCAGTTGGCTGGATGATCAGAATAGTGCCAACAGCACATATTCAATTCCTGTTCCAGCTAAACTATACTTAGGATTTGCCTCCTCACCTGCTTCTGAGAATGGAAAATAATGGCAAACCACCACTGAAAGGAACTGCCAAAATAATGGCTCAGGATGAAGCATCAGCAGACAATAAGCCACGCATCTGTCTTTGAGCAGAGCACATAACATACTGTGTTGACAGATTAAGTGAATGAGCAAAACTATGGCAAATGTATTTCAACATAGACAAATGCGGGCAGAATTTTCTGGCCACGTTTGCTTTAAAGCAGGAAATTCCCACCCCAAGTTCAATGGATATTTGTATGACCCACCCCTGCCCATTAGGATACCTATGGCGGGCAGGATGGGAAAATTCCACCCATGAAGTCATCCACTTTAGGCTTTAAAAAAAACATTGTACTTACTAAGTAGTTTTCTAAAAGAGACATGAAATCCAGTTATGCAGGTCCAATGCCATATTTCAGCTGTACAAAATTCAGCTTAAACTATACCTGGAGTTCTGGGCACTACTGCTAGGAAGAATATATTGTAAAATTTTGCCAGGAGTTAAATTACAATGCAAGAGGTTTAATAAATTAGGGATGTACTTCCAGGGTGAATTAATCCAAATTTTCAGAACATTAAGAGATAGAATCAATAGAAAGAAACTATTTCCACTAATTGGAGAGTTTAGGACTAGGGGAACATAGTCAAATCATTAGAGTCAGACCTTTTGGAAGTGAAATTAGGAAACACTTCTTCTCACACAAGGTCGTTTAAGTTTGGAACTCTCTTCCTCAAACAACTATTCATGTTGGATCAATTACTAATTTTAAAATTGAGATTGATATATCTCTGTCAGCAAAAGATATTAAGGGATATCAGGCAAAGGCGGGATATATGGGGTTAGACCACAGTTCAGCCATGATCTAATTGATTGGCAGAACATGCTCAAGGGACTAAGTGGTCTATTTCTGTTCCTATGTAATATTTATCACATTTAACAGGCTGAATTATATGCCGGTGGGATTTTACGATCCTAATGGAATTTGAATGGCTCGCTGCATTTATGATGCTCCCACCATGAAAATCATAAAATTCCATTTAACCTCCACAGTATCTGCAGCAGCCTTCCCCGATATCTGCAATAGCCTCTCCAAGTACCTGCAATAACTTCGTCTAGTATCTGCAGCTGCAATAGCCCTCCCAGTATCTGCAACAGCCTTGCCCAGTATTTGCAGCTGCAGTAATACTCCCCAGTATTTGCAAGAGCCTTTCCTAGTATCTGCAATTGTCTCTCCCAGTGTCTACTGCAGCATTCCCTAAGTCTCAATCACAATCTCTCCCAAATATGTAGAGTATCTCTGGCAGCTATCTTTAACCTCCTGTATCCATCAAATGGCTCTGGCAGACTTTCCTTGCATCATCACCTGTAGTAGTTCCCTCAATAATTGGAAATTTATCTCACTATATTTATGTTTGCATTTTTAACCCCATTTCAGCATCTGAATTACTCACACCTCTGATTAATTATTAAATAGAAAGCATGAGAAAATATAAATTCACTGTCTCAATCCTGATCTTATTTGATTCTTTATATCTTCCTTAGCAGTTGTATATATCACGTGTGAAGTACACAGGAAAAGAGAACAAATGTTCAAGAACTGCTCAAATGTAAGTTGCTGAAGAACTAGGAATGGATAAGCAGCAGGATTTTGGTTTCTATGGATATTGTATGGCATGAAAGAAATTGCTTCATTGGGTTCCAAAATCCTCACAGCTGATATATACATATGTGTGTATATATATATATAATTTGTTTAAATTTATCAATTTATGGTAATGTTCCAATGTTGAAAGAGTGCTGCACTGTCAAAGATACTGTTTTTCAAAACTGCCTTCTCAAGTAAATGTTAATGCTCCCATATCACTCTCTGGAAAAACAGCAGGGAAGTTTTCCCAGGTGTCTTGACCAACATTTATCCGTCCATCAACACTGATAAATTGGATTCATATAATACTGCAGATACTGGAAATCTGAAATAAAATAGAGTACTCAAAATACTCAACAGGTCTGACAGCATCTATAGAGAGAAAAACAAGAGTTAACGTTTGGAGTGGAAGAAGTGATATGGATGCCAAACGTTACTGTTTCTCTTGCCACAGATGCAGTCAGATCTGCTGAGTGTTTCAATGTTTTGATAAAACAGATTACACAGCCATTCATCTTGTTGCTGCGCGCAAATTGGCTGTTAACTGTACTGTATTACCCCAGTAACTAGACTTCACAGAATTTTATTGACTGTAAGGCATTTTGGGATGTCTTGAAGTCATAAAGGGTGCTACATAAACACATTATTTCTTTAATTGCAACTTTTGCTTTAATTTAAAGTTAATATAATCGGTTATTAAAGGGCAAAAGGCGAATGGCAAAGGTAAAATGTTACTTCAGAGATATTTTAACGTATGTACGTTACAATCCATTATGTAGAATACACTTTAAGAGCTGCAATTACTCTTTTCCCTAGAGATCCTTCTGTCAATTTCGGGTCAATTTCACATCCTCTAAACTCGGCCTACAGTGATTACCACTACTCGCTAGCATAGAGTTTTCAAGCAGTACCATCAGAAATAGATAATGGCAGTAAAAACTAATTGTTACTTTTTCTTAATGATCAGACTGACGTGCATAATTGAAATTTAAAAACGAAATATATATTGTCCTTTTGGCTGGAAGCAGATGCCGGTTGGGCAATGATTAGAGTGCTGCTTTAACTTAAAGTTGCCCTAGAGCGTTTGCACCATTCAGTACGTAATCATGTGCTAAATAACACTTCACACCGACTAGTGACCAAAATCAAAGTTAGACAGTAAACGTGTCTAATCTTTTTTTAACGCTTTGCTTTTATGCTTCATTACAACTTCTCTCTTGATCACACAATCAGAAGTCTGCGAGGCAGGTAGCGTTTTACAACGAGACTACAAGTGTGTTTTATACAAGGCAACAAGTGAAATGGACCGTAAATCTTCAGTCAAATGTTTATTCATCCGCATCTTTCAGTGTTTCCTATCTCATGGCAATACCTTCAATCAAAACCCAGATGAAATAGGAAAAAAGTCAGAATATATTTATTTTAATAAGAGAAGTAATGTGGAATATACACAAACGTGTCATTAGCTGTCAAATAATATATTGTACAAGCTTGATATGCACAAACATACACATGTTTACATTGACTATCCGATTTCGGGAAATGTACGCATATAATTGAATGTACACGTCCCAATATAAATTTTAAGGGACAATACTGTACCAACGCCTCTTACAACCTCGAATGATTACCAGTGGCTGTAAAGGTTAATGGGTATAATATGCACTATCACTAGATGGTGTTTAAATCACTTGCTGCGCACATTATTTTGACGCTTAGGACCAGTTAATCTGGTTAGAAATTGCCATCGCAGCGTAACAATTGAGCAGCATGCACAACAGGGTCCAACCCATCGTCTGCGGTCACACAATTTCCTAATCAGACACATCAAAGCAGTACTAATGGAGCTCAGCGGATTTTAGGTATTTTCATACTATTAAATTTCCTACCATTAAAACTCAACTTCGCGGTTTTCAAGGAAGATGTGTCGATACCGAGCTGAGAAATAAAATCCGGTCCTTTCGTGTTTTTTGGGGGGGGAAGCGGAGGGGGGCATCATGGGCATTACCGAAACAACTCTTCAGAGGGCGACTGGAAAGGTTAATTCCCCACTCGTCAAAAAAAAACTAATTTGCTGGTCCTTTATTATTGCTGGTCTTTTTTTCTGTAGCTGGGCGCGTTTCAAAGTGTCGAAGTACTTTAAAAAAAACTCCAGCGATCTTATTTGTACAATGTCATTTCTGGTGGGTTGAAATTGAATGTAAAAGAAAGTGGTTCATTTGCCCAGAAGCTGGAGTATGGGATGTAGCTCCATTCATTAGTTGAGACTTTCCAATTAACACGCGAAGTTACAGGTTGGTGAAAATAGATGCTATCTTTATCGAAATGACTGGATTACGTGACGTGTAAGTAATTATGTCCGCCGAAAATGAACGTTTTTATCTGTTCATTGGGTCTTTACAATCAGGGTGCTAGTGGGTTTCAAAAACATGATCTACATATTTCACCAAAACTATCCAAAACAGAGCAAATGTTAATGCCTTCTACCAGTCTTAAGGTTTAAATTCCACTCCATAGACTGAAACACGCTCTGACGGACCATCATCCAGACTCGAAACGTTAGCTCTATTCTGTCTTCAGAGATGCTGTCAGACCTGCTGAGATTTTCCAGCATTTTCTGATTTTGGCACAAGATATAGACTCTGTTTCTGAGGGAGAGCTACACAGGTGGAGATGCCTTCTTTGAAGTTACAAGTAGAGGAAATTCTGCATTGTCGGAACTGCCACCTTTCGGATGGAAGACCCTAAGGGAACACTGCACTGGCAGAAATAAAACCTTTCAGATGAGAAGGTAAGTGTAAGATCTACCTGACCTCTAGGAGTGGACTTTAGGAAGAGGAGCAGGTTAATTCTCCTAGTTACGTTCAAAGCAACATCACTGTCAGGTCGACTATGAACAGGATCCAGAAAGGTTTTAACAAATGTAACAATACAACTACGTATCTAAGAACATGTGTATTTTACCAGCTCATTTTACCATTTCACTACGTTTAACAATCAATTATTTACTTTTGAAGTTTTTTTTTACTTTTGTACTTCAGCCAATTCGCATATAACAACATCCTGGGATGTACCCTGGATAAAGGTGAACCTGCTTAAGTCGTGACTTTTAGGATCCCCTTCAGGCCAGTGAGGATTTTTTTTATATTCGAAGTACTTTTTTTAATGTTGCATAATTTGCCGAAAGTTGAAATTATTTAGAGTTTCCAATTTTAAAGTATGGCCCAAAATGATGAACTTAATCTGCGATGCCCGTTCCTATAAAGCCAGTTGAATCTTTAATTATGAATACAATCCAAGTCCTTACTGTATTCGTCTGGTTAAATAAACGTAATCTGATCTCGGGATGCTTCTGACGCGTTGTGACATGAGAATAATATCTGGCGGATCCGATCTGATTTGTCTGTCACATCTACGCTACACCTTCTCCTCAACAGTGAGACCAAACACCATGTGGTCTTCCCCGAACTTGAAAACGCTTCACAGGAAGTTTGCAAATCAACATACCTTCCAATCGACAATGAAATGAGACAAGATCAGTTTTCCTTTCCGGACATCACATCAATGAGATGAGACAGGACCACTGCTAATGCGGTTTTTCACACAGCAAGTCCCTTTTTTTTTAAAGCAACATTCTCTCGGCATTCCAGATAACTAAACTAATGCCTTCAGGAGAGGATAAATCCGTAGATCTCGGCTCTTTCCCTCTGACCCCGCTCCATTTCTATTTCCGCAAATCCAGTGTTAAAATAGTACTTAACAATGAAGTGGATGATCCAAGCAATGGGAGATAAATTTGGACATAGTCGAATGTAAGATTATCCATACTCAATAGGATTTATACTGATTTATTTTCCTTTGTTTTCTAAAATTGTTGTTGCAAAGGAAGTAGCAATCTTCTTCGAATGTAATTTCACGTTAGCAGGAAAAAAGGCCTATTTACACATTTCCCTTGCGCTTCATTCAATGCATATGGAAAGCACCAGCTACGAACGCCATGGAACGGTTCCATTTTGTAGCAAGTGGGGAAATTGTTAGTCTGGCACAGATTTAACTCCTGAAATATAACTGCAATGATATGACGTATGGCATCTTTGGAACGTTCCCAGTTCGGCAAGGAGCCCACCTATAAGCGCTCTATATTTCATTCCTATACTATTTGAATTTAGCAAGGATTCATTGGACAATGTACACCCAACCAGATTATTTAGCATGAATATGAATACAGAGGAAGAGGACAAAACTGCAACATTAGCGAAAAAATATTCTCTTCCACGAATAAATTGCTCTATGGAATGGACACCCAGCCAACAGGAATCATTGCTTTTTAAGAAACAAACTGGGTTAACATCTTTGATTTTACACTATTATTGAACCGATGATGTAACAAAATGTTCAGCTAGAGCTTAGACTTATGCAGGAAGTAGAAGAAAGAAAAGAAGATAGATCCAAAACCACAAATCCAAAGGCAATAAGATTTGATTCACAGGCGTATGGTGAACCAGATTTTGGAGTGGGCACAATATTTAAAGACAGGTGTAATGCTGTTGGAATAGAGGAAGGAGGGAATATTCACTAGATAGAGTTGAGAATGAAAATTTCATATGTCTCTAGGAAATTGCTTGTGTTAGGAGGGATTCCAAAGTGACTGAAGATTTCGAAATGAATACACTGAGAGAAAAATAGCCAACGAAATCAGCAAGATCGGGGGTGGTAGCTGATAAGGGCTTACTGCGGAATAGGATAAGTTTAGATCACCAAAACAATAGACTTTATGGCACAGAAGGCCATTCTTTCCGTATATTTTGAGCCTGCTCTTCGCCATGGTAATCAAAATTCCATTGCCAGTCTTCCCCTTTATAGCCCTGTAATTTTCTTTGGCTAAAATACATCTCCAAACTTTCATTGAAAGAAGCAGTGGTCTCTGCCTCAATGGTAATGCATTCCATACTACACCAGCTGTGCAACCATCTCTTAAGCTCTCTTTTCATTCTCATAATGATATTAAATTGAAAAGTTCTTGTTACTACTCCCTGCTCCCCAAGAACCTCCATAAAATCTCCTCTTAACTTTCTTTGTTCCAATTGAGATAGTCTCAGAATTTCAAGTTTCTCCTCAACAATTGCTTCTCATTTTTGGCATTTATTGAAATTTTTGGCAAAATGGAATCATGAAGGTGAAGATTGAAAGAATAAAAATTACAGCATTGGAAAAGTCAGGTGAGGAAATGGCAATGAGATCGACGGTAGATTTAGTGACATAGGAATGAGGTAGGATCAGTGATGGGAAATGTTTTAGAAATGAATTTAGTCCTTTGTCAAGATTAACAAGATATCAATGTTAAAACTCAGGAAACTAAAATCTTGCACTATTAAGTTGAGCTCAAGCAAACATTCAAGGCATATGGTAGAATCTGGGGTGAGTTTTGGTGGAGGATTTAGTATTGCCTTGTTAAATTGAAAGGAATTTGGTCTCGTTCCAAAATGATGCAGTAGCTATGGAATCAAATGCTTTGAAAATTGATCCTATGATTGATATCATGTATAACTGAGGAGAAGTAGTTGAGTTAGCAGATGACAAGTTTGAAGTGGGATTGTCTCTAGTGATGAAGCATGAATTATCAACTGATATGCTTGAGGCCTTCAATGATTTCTGGGCAATAGAGGGGAGTACTTCATTGATAATCTGAACAAAATTTTATTGTATGCTTGTAGTCTCTTCTCAATATTTGTTTGTTAGTTTATTAGTGAAGGGGAAGGAGGAAATTATTAACTCTTTGAATTGATAACATCTGTCATTGATTGAATATAAAAGATTTAAAAATGAGATGCTCAAGACAGAAAAAGGTAACTTTCACGATAGATGTGAATCTTATGATGTAGAGAGCAGAGAACTCCATGTTTGAATGCTTGAGCACTCCATGTTTGAATTTTTAATGGACCAGAAAATTATGGGGAAGATAACTGCCCAAATTTTTGATAAGCACTCTCAGGAAGAAAATCTGTGCCCTACAAGCATTACAATATATTTTTTAAATCCAGCTGTAAATTTGAAGTTAAATGAAGAGTAGATTGTGTGGTTAAGGGAAAACACTTGGGTAGAAGCAAGTTAAAGCAGCTGAAGGAAAAGCCTTCATTTTGGAAATCTAAAAACGTTTTGCAACTGGCATAAATGTGAGGATGATATGAGTGAACAGTTTGAAGGAGATAGGGGTTTTTTGGTTTGGATTTATTTTTCCTTCCGGGATGATTTCCATTAAGAACTGTATTGAGGGCTACAATGCTAAGTATTGTTTCAGTGTGGTGCTGTTATTAGCACTCTTACCTCTGTACTCGAAGGTTATGGTTCAAATTCCACTCCAGGACTCAAGCACATAATTTAGACTGCCAATTTCCTTGCAGTATGATATATTGAGGCTATATCTGGCTATTCAGGAGAATACAAGAGATCCCATGGCACTATTCAACAAAAAAACAAGAATAGATTAAATGGTGATTTATCTCATTTGTCATTTCTAAAACCTTGTGTGCAAATTGTCCGATTTGTTTGCCTAAGTAATGCTTTAAATATAATTCATTTGATGTGAAAGATATTAGAATGGTTGCTAAAACATTGGAAAACAAAATATCTAGAAATAGAATAGCTTGTCCAATTAATCAGCATGGGTTTCTCAAAGGAAGTTCATTTTAACCAACCTTACTAAATTATTTGAATATCAGAAAGTGTAGGCAAGAATAATCAAGTGGGTGAAATGGACTTCAATAAAGTGCCAAATGAGAGGTGGTAGCCATTCGGGGATATCACTAATAATTTGGATACATGCATCAAAATACAAAAACACATAAATTGTCTTGTTAAGTGGCAAATGAAATTCAACATAGCACAGTGTTTTTCAAATCTTGGAAATTTGGTCAAGTTGTTAAATATTGAATTTTTTAAAACTAAATTTTAAAAATTTGAAGAATTTTACTTGAGTTATCTTTGGAAAGGAAGGGAAAACATTGCTAAATCTTGCATCATGGAATATAATAGGTTGAACAGAGTGCTTGGTTAGAACAGATTGTGTTTGGTTTTTGAATGGAACAAACATAATTAATAAAAATGTTTTCTTGCCCATGTTCCTTGATGGTTTAAGCTGATCCTAGTGTTATCCTCTGATATCTAACTTTGTGTCCTCAGAAATTTGCTGTCCCCATTTCTATACTCTCAAAATTAACTTCCTATGTTATCCAGTTCTAAGTCCTCTAAGTATACTGCTTCCTGTTATCTACACCCTTGTCCTCCGAATTTAATCAGCCAATGACTAAGTCAGATCCTATGTCCTCAGAGTTTATTCTTCACTCTTATGTGATTTCTTGTCTTCAGAATTTACTCCCCCTTAGTTTATCATCCTATGAATTTATTGTGCCCTGTTATCTAGTTCCCTGTCCTCTGAATTTACTGTATCCTGTTATCCAGTTCTATATCCTCTGAATTTACTGTTCACTGCTATCTGATCTCGTCTTCAGAATTTACTGTTGCTGATGTCCAATTCATGTTCTCACAATTTACTGTTCACTGGTTTCTACTCCTTTGTTCTCCGAATGTTCCTGATTTTTTTTGGTTTTCAGAATTTCCTGTGTCCTGATATCTCGATGGCCACAGCGACTATTGGCATCTAAACAAATTTCCCCAGTTTTCAGTGTCATTTCACGTAGCATCCAGTTTCCAGGATACCTGGAAAAGATGCAGTGAGATTTTAAGTATTCTTACCATCTAGTCCTCTCAGCAGAGAACTGCAACAACATCAATACAATACTCATATCATTTAAACCTGATACGTCGGTCGGAACGAGATGGTATATGCTTAAAATCAGAAAAATGCATAATCGCACGTAGTTTCTGGAAATGCCGCCCGTCTGGAAGGTGTCTGAGCTAACGCATTCTTTCACATGTCGCTCTTGTAGAATCGAAATCAGGGTGTGATCTGTTGTTAATCTCACAGGTCCTGCATCCTCAGCAGAGATTTGATCTGATCCGAAGTAATGTCGGAAAATTGGGTTGCACTGTGACTGACAATTTGAACGCAAACCATCCTCCCCTCGGCCAGCCAGCAGATAAAAGAAGCTTGGATCTGTTGGAGATTTTCTCATCCTGTCCACTGGGCACTGAGCTAAGTTGAGCGGTACTGCCAATGGTTGCTGCAAACCAAGCCGCGAAACAGCTGCTACCTGAGCGGGCAATCACACCTCCCGGACCGTCGGCAAGAGGAGACAGGAAACGGACTGAGATCCCGTTGCTCTATTGGTGAGAGAAGACACTGGTGTTGAATGTCGAGCTCTGCCACCGCATTCCCACCTCCCCCGCCACCCATCTCGGTGGCAGCGGGCTCTGTGTCGATCAAACCGAACGGAGCAAAGTCCAATTGTTAACATTCCGGGCCAAGCCGAGCCGAGCTCAGATCTGGATCTATATTAAGCTCCTTCCGTTCTGTTGCTGTCTCGATGCTGATATGAGGATGAGCTGAGCCGATGCTCCAGGCTGCTGAAGATTGAGCATGAGCTGAGCCCGGGATTATTCTCCCCGTGTTTGCGTAGGAATTCTCCCTCGATCCAAAGATTTGCAGGTTAGGTGGATTGACATGCCAAATTGCCACTTAATGTCCAAAGGTGTGCAGGTTAGGTAGATTGGCCATACCAAATTGCCCCTTAATGTCCAAAGGTGTGCAGGTTAGGTGGAATGGCCAGGCTAAATTGTCTCTTAGTGTTCAAAGATGTGCAGGTTAGATGGATTGACTATGTCCCTTGGAGCGGCACGCTGGCATGATGGTTAGCACTACTGCCTCACAGTGGCAGGGACCCAGGTTCAATTTTTACCTTGGGTCACTGTCTATGTGGAGTTTGCATATCTTCCCCACATCTGCTTGGGTTTCCTCCAGGTGCTCTAGTTTCCTCCCACAGATATGCTGGTTGGGTGCATTAACCCAAACAGGTTCTAGAGTGTGGCAACTAAGGGAATTTCTCAGTGACATCATTGCAATGTTGATGTAAGCCTTACTTGTGACAAATAAATAAACTTTACTTAGTGTCCAAGGATGCACAGGTTCAATAGATTAGCCATGCTAAATTGTCCATTAGTATCCAAAGACGTGCAGATTAGGTGGATTGACCATGGTAAACGTGCAGGGTTATAGAGAAGTGAAACGGGGTGGTTGATTGTGATTGGGTGCTCTTCGTAAATTCACTGCAGTTTCAATGAGCCAAATTGCCTCTTTCTGTACTGTTGGTCATCATTGAGCCCACGCTCCAGCCTGGTGATAATTTGAACATTAGCAGAGTTTGGCTCCATGTTGATCATTTGAGGATGATCTACATTCAGGCTCCAGGCTAGTGATGATTAGAAAATGAGTTGAGCCTGGGCTCTGGGCTGGCAATGATTTGAAGATGAGTTGAATCTGGGTTCTGGGTTGGTGATGATTTGAGAATAGTTGAGCCTGGGCTCTGGGCTGGTGAGATGATTTGAGGATAGTTGAGCCCAGGCTCTGGGCTGATGATGATTTGAGGATAGTTGAGTGCAGACTCTGGGCTGATATTTTAGAATCACAGAATCACGGAATACCATACAGAGCAGTCCATTCATGCCATAGTGTCTGTACTGAGCCTCTATCCGAGCAATCAAACTAGTTCCATTCCCCATCTTCTCTCCACATCTACACATTCTATCTCATTAGCTAATAATCGAATTCTCACTTGAATTCACCTCCACCGCACTCTGAGACAATGTATTGCACACTGTCATCACACATAGTGAAGCTTTCCTCATGTCACCATTATTCCTTTTGCCAATTATCTGAAATCTGTACCCTCTGGTTCTTCATCCTTTTACCAATGGGAACAGTTTCTCTGTCTACACTGAAACATTTTCAAAATGCATCTTCTTGATCACCTTTGCCAATTTGATTGTCCCAGTCTCCAGACCGGTGATGATTTGAGGATGGGTTGGGCCCAGACTCCGGGATGGAGATGAACTGGTCCCAAGCTCTGGATTGGTGATTTGATCCTGGGCTCCAAGTTGGTGATGATTTGGGCTCCAGAATGCTGGCAATTTGATCCTGGACTCTGAGCTGGTGGTGATTGAGGATGTTGGGTCCTGGTTCCAGGAAGCTGGTAATTTGCTCCCGGGCTGATAATGATTTGGTCCCAGATTCCAGGATGGTGATTTGGTCCCCAGCTCTGGACTGGTGCTTTGATCCTGAGCTCTGGGTTGGTGATAATTTGAGGATGCTGGTGTCTGACTCCAGGATGCTAATATTTAAGCTCTGGGCTGGTGATGATTTGGGCTCTGGGTTGGTGATTTGATCCTGTGCTAGTTATAATTTGGTCCCGGGCCTGGGATGCTGAGGATGTTGGTTCCCAGAGCTGGAATGATAACGATTTGGGTTCTGGGCTGGTGATTTGGTCCCATTCTCCAGTGTCTGATGGTGATTTGGGCTCTGGAATGTTGATTCCAGGCTCCAGGATGTTGGTCCTGGGACCCAGGATGTTGACAATGTTGGTCTTAGGCTCTGAGGTGTTAATGATCTTGATCCCGGGCTTTGGGATATTAATGATGTTGGTCCCGATCTCCGGGATGTTGAGGAGGTTGGTCCTGGGCTCTGGGGTATTGATGATGTTGGTCCTGCGCTCCAGGGTGTTGAGGATGTTGATCCTGGGCTCCAGGATGTTAAGGATGTTGGTCCCGGGCTCTGGGGTATTGAAGAGGTTGGTCCTGGGCTCTGGGGTGTTGAAGATGTTGGTCACAGGCTCTGTGGTGTTGAGGAGGTTGGTCCCGGGCTCTGGGGTGTTGAGGAGGTTGGTCCCGGATTCTGGGGTGTTGAGGAGGTTGGTCCCGGGCTCTGGGGTGTTGAGGAGGTTGGTCCCGGGCTCTGGGGGGTTGAGGAGGTTGGTCCCGGGCGTTTTTCCTGGGGTGTTGAGGAGGTTGGTCCCGGGTTCTGGGTGTGTTGAGGAGATTGGTCCCGGCTTTGGGGTGTTGAGGAGGTTGGTCCCGGGCTTTGGGGTGTTGAGGAGGTTGGTCCCGGATTCTTGGGGTGTGAGGAGGTTGGTCCCGGGCTCTGGGGTGTTGAGGAGGTTGGTCCCGGATTCTGGGGTGTTGAGGAGGTTGGTCCCGGGCTCTGGGGTGTTGAAGAAATTGGTCCCGGGTTCTGGGGTGTAAAGGAGATTGGTCCCAGGCTCTCCGCTGTTGAGGAGGTGGGTACCGGGCTCTCTGGGGTGTCGATAACTCGTTCCCTCACAATCAGCCTCAGCCTCTTATCGCTCGTCTGCCTCCCCAACCGCCAATATCCTGCCAGGCCAATCAGAGGCGGTCGCCGCGGCCCACGTGACGGCGCGGGAGCCCGGCGCTCCAATCAGAGCCGAGGGATGTCTGAGAAAAAGCCGGCGCGCGGCGGGCGGCTCATCAATAACAAGTTTCCGAGCGCGAGAGAGACAGAGAGCAACTGATAGCGAGCCCAGCGCGAGACAGCCTGGCCAGCGCGAGTCAGCCCTGCGCGAGAGAGACAGAGACCATCTGACAGCGAGCTCAGCGCGAAGGAGCCCAGCCCGGCCAGCGCGAGGCAGGCACACGGGTTGCTGCTGCTGCTGCTGCTGCTGGAGGTGGTGCAGTCCGGGTGCCGCGGCGGACACATGTGGCGGTGCTGCTGCTGCTGCGCCCAGGATGCGTGATGCGCCCTGTATAAGATGGTGGGGTCGGAGAGCCTGGGATTGAGCCGAGGTCCGCGATCCGTCGCCGCCTGTCGTCATGGTGGAGTCCCACCCGCCAGGCTGGCCACCTCTTCATCTGCACCGGGCGGGCTTTCTGCTGCTGGCGATGCTGAGCCTCTCCACGCTACCTGTTAAACTCTCAGCTTACCCTACCTCCCTGAGTGACTGCCAGACACCCACCGGCTGGAACTGCTCGGGTAAGGCACCAGTCCCAACTGGGATGGGGTTTGGGTCCCTTTAAACTTCCAGTCAGCTGAATATTGACACTGATGCTGAAAGTTACTGTGATTGACTGCGATGTGATGGTTTCGGGTGAAGTATTGCAAAGATGTTGCAGACAGGCAGCCAAAAATATATTGCCTTTCTGACCAACGTTCTGAAAAGTGCACAACATTTCGCTACGATGCTCTGGCATTTTATATATTTTTTTAATATAACATTTTAAATCAGATAGAATTCCATTTGATCTGGGGGCAAGGCATTGGTGGGGGGGGGGGGGTAACCTCTCCCGCAGCTTCCACCTCTACAACTGGCCATTTTTATATATTGATGCTGCTGCTGCGAAAATGTTCCCGGGGCGAAGAAACCTTGGACATTTCCCGTCGAAAGCATCCAGACTCAAGCCGGCTTTGCTGTTCTTCCAGCAGATCTTCAGCGCGCCGCAGAAGCCGGGCTGTGGAGAGCACGGAATCTGCATTAGTGGAGGGAAGCAATCTGCAGGTTGCAATGCAAAAGGAATTGTTTCTCTTCTCCCTCTCTTTTGCTCTCGCACACAATCTGTCTCTCTGTTGGGATTTTTATGTCGCAATCCCACAGAAAACTGGAGCCAAAACAAAAAGAAAGCGAAGGGCTGCCAGCGATTTTTGTCTGCGGGTTCAGACTTGTGATTAACCACATCTCCATTGGAAAGATTTAGGTCATCAATCTTCGTTAGAAAATAGACAATGACAAGCTTTCACCAAAAATCTAGTTTTCGCTATCTTTGTTGCAACTTGGTCATACCACCTCCTAGGTTCCTGTCCAGATAAATAACAAATACATATGTGTAGATATGTCTGTATAATATATAAAATAGACACCTCTAAGGGCAGAATGAGGGAAAGGGGATAGTGGCTGTGGAGTAGTGAAATTCAGTTTAAAGAGACAGCGCCGTGTTTCAGATTAAACTGAAACCTCGAGATTGAGGTTTGCAAAGGCTGCTGTAGAATTTGTTTTTGCAACAGTCAGCCGTCAGAACAGGGCTACAAATCTGCCCAGTGAGACCCGGCCATCCAAGAGGGACCTCACACCAACCTGCGAACCCAGGGACAGGATAGATGGCGAGCCCTTGTCACACTGACCTGCTTTGCGTTTGCCAGCGAAAACACTGATATTTAATTTTCAGCAGCCGCTGAAGTTCTGCCAGTACTTTCCTTTATGCTCTCTCTGTTAATTTCTCCAGGTTTTGACGACCGAGAACACGACTTGTTTCTTTGCGACACTAATGCGTGTCAGTTTGGAGGGGAGTGTTTGCGGATTGGAGAGACGATAACCTGCGACTGTCAGCTCAAGGTAAGGAACAGACGTTGCTGTTTTAATGGGGCTCCGTTTAGTCTGGGTGGCATGGGATTGCTGTCTGTGTTCGAGGGTGTGAGCAGTGTGGACCCTGCAGAAAGTCTGGCAGATCCTTATGATAATTGTTTCTTTTTTTAGTGCAGCACTGACTATGTGCCAGTCTGCGGCTCCAATGGTTATACCTACCAGAACGAGTGTTACCTGCGACAGGCTGCATGCAAGCAGCAAAGTGAAATAAAGGTGCTGGGTGAAGGATCCTGTCCCAACGGTATGCATACCGCAATGTACATCGTAACGGTGTGAATGTGAGCGCAACACGCGCTTTTAACATTATTTTTTCCAATTCATAAAATAAATCCGATTATCCGACGTGATCCAATTTGCAAGAAAGTATTACATAGGCAGCCTCAGACATCAGGCACTGCTCGTTATCACGTTTCAAAGCTATTATTGAACGGAAATGGGAACTGCGAGTACCCTGGATTGGGCACTTAATCACTATTCAACCCACAATAAAAAGTATATTAGTGTTACTTGGAATGCCATAGTCAGTATTTGGTCATTTGTTCGTTAGTTTAATTTTCTCAGCATAGACTATAGAAACTATATCTATAGATTCCAGCAATAGACTGTGGCCAGCACTGAAATGCAAATTAAAATCAGTCAGAAAAAATCACTGTTACACGATTGTGCCTCCTAATGAGATTTTGTCTCTCTACAGATATGGGATCAGGTTCTGGTGATGGAGGTAAGTGCCTATCACAAATGTATTTTTAATCTAATCATAGTATTGTGGTTATAGAAGCTGCTATGTCATCTTTAGATGATGCATCTTATGATATAGGCATCAAGATTTTTCTTCTTCTACAATTCTTCTCCTTTTATTTTCCTGCAGATGCTGTTTGTTTTCTGGCAGCTTGCTTTAGCTGAAAGGGCTAGACAGTCTGGACCGCTTTGCAATGGTACTGCATAATAGGTGGGCAGGAGTGGACTTGTAGTGGTGATAGCTGAGTGGTAGAGTTTTGTTTCCCTTCTCCCTCAATCACCAGTCATTGAGAACCCCTAAACAAAAGTGGAGAAAACTCAGTAACATGCACAACTCTGGAACTTTTAACTCTTGCTATCAAATTGAGAAAAATCTATTCTGCCACTCATGCTGATGTCCAGTAAAAATATTAGCATGAAGTGTTGTGGATGAAATCTTCCAAATTAGTGCACCTTCTGAAAATTGTAAATTGAAACTTCAACTCTAACCACAGAATTAATTGACTGAAATATATCTGCTGCATTTAATAACTGACTTATTGCCATTGTAGAATGATACTGCACAGGTGGAGATCATTCGACCCATCATGCCAGTGTTGACTCTTGTAGAGCTCTGCACTTAGTCATACTCCTCCTGAATATTTGATCATATTAATGTATAAAAATGGAAAATATTAGATAGAAAAGCAATGCTTCTTTTACATTTTGCTAGTGAAAAGTAAAATATTTATTCATATGGTAATGTTTATGATATCCATTATCTAGATATAGGCTGTAATCAGCAGAAGACATTTCTAGGCCGTTGGTGTTTTGGAGGTCTAAGTCCTGCTAGGAATCTGTTTGCTTTTCATATACCAAGTATGAAATGAGTGTTTGATTGTGGGGAGATGTACATGCATTTGAACTGATAGGACAAGTGAAAAATGAATCTCAAAGTTCAATTATAGATACACTTAACAGACAAATTCTGCTTTTCTCATTCATATTAAAGGTCAGCAAAGATTGACTCAACCCTCTGTGTGCATTTTACTTCTAATGCAGGCTTCATTATTCAACTTCTGTAAAACATACCTCATTTTTTTTCAGTAAAGTCAAATATTTTTTAATGTTCTCCTAACCCAAGAAGGCTGAGTGGTGTGCTTATAGAAGTCTTTCAAATTATGAAGGAGTTTGATTAAACACATATAGTGAAATTGTTTGTTGTGGATTCCAAAACTAGGATTCATATGTATAAGATAGTCACTAGTAAATCCAATAAGGAACTCAGGAGAAACCTTTTAATCAAAGCGGCTGGAATATGGAACTTGCAATGTAATGGAGCCATTAAGGCAGAAAACAGTTATATTTATGGGGAAGCTAGATAGCACAAGAGCAACAAAAGAACAATAGGTTAAGCTGATAAATGAAGTAGAGTGGAAGAAGGCTGGTGTGGAACATAATTATAGCATAAACTAACTGAGAAGATAACCTCTTTCTCTGCTACAAATTCTATGTATAAACAATGCATTATTTTTAAACAAAATTTCATTAGATGAAATTTTTATTCTTTCTTCCATGGAAGAAGTTATAATAATGATTCTTTATTGTCAAGCAGCTAGTGCATCAGTCAGGAGATATGTTAGTGGTTAATAATTCAACTGTGAAAAAGCTGAATATCGAGGTGGTAACACCCACAGAGCAGACTTGTTGCATTGCATACAATAACAGAAGCACCTTGGTGGATGGAGGTTCCTTCAACATGACAAGAAGGGTAGTTAGGGGAGTTAGTTACAGCATGTATGATTTCAGTTTGTATTGTGGCTTGCCACAATACATGGCTTGGGGAAGTGACAGGAAAATTGCTTCCTTCTGCCATAATTTCCTATTTAGATTTATGAAATCTGCTGAGATAAAAGTGAGGGAGACAATTTGATCTATTTTGGCTTATCCACTCAGATTAATAGAAAAATACTTGCATTTCTCCATTGCAGCATCAGTCTCTGGATGAAATATTAGGTTTTTGGTGGCTAACGCTATCTAGAAGCCTTCCAAGTATTAATCACTCATTGCATGAAAAATTTGTTCCAATCTATTTTAACTTTTCACTAGTTTTCACTTGTCCAGTATCCTGACATATATACACACTGCTCCTCCCCCACCCATTGTTTGGTCATACCCTTTATTCACTTCATTCTGGTGAACAGGGAACTTATGAGAAGGCAGGCAATAAGGTCAGAGCTAAAGGGCATCCTTATTTCCCCCCTGAATTGTCTTCAGAAACAGTGTGTTTTCCATTGAAGGATGTTACAATGATTAGTCAGTTGCCCCAGGCTAGCAGTGACTGGTGATATTGGTTAAATAGATGTGTGAACTCCAGCTATTGAGCAAGGAACAACATTGACACTGTTGCATCTCACATCTGTTAGACTCAGCTATGGCACAGAACTACCAAGGATGAGGAAATTAAGTATGTGGAAAATTGGAATGGTTCACCTTAAAGTTTGAGAGATGCTCAAAATTCTCTGGTAAGGTAGATAGGGAGAAACATTTCAGTGGGGTATAGGTCTGTAAGGAGAGAGCACAGATTAAGATAATTGGCAAAAAAGCTGGGAGAAAATGCAAGCTTTAAAATTTCAGTGAGTTTTGCCTAAAAGACTGGGGGAAGCAGACTGATTAATATTTTTCAAAGAGGAATTGGATATATAGTTAGAATAAAAATTTGCAGATCTACGAAGGACAGGTGGGAGCATGTAATTAATTGTCATGAAGGGCCAAACTATTGCTTTTGTGCTGTCCATTCTAAGTGGGTGAATTGACAGTGTCAATAAACTGGAACATAGCAATTCCAGGAATGAAAATTTATTGTATGGATGTAGACAGATTAGGGTTATTTATAGATAAGTGTCCCAGTACGTTGGAGAAGATGGGATTGTTCTACAGTACATTGAGTAGCCATTCTTAACTTCAGATAAGGGAACATATTGGTTCTCTGCTCAAAATGTGTTAATCTACCATAAAAATACTCTGTAAAACACAATGTTCCAACACCAAATAAAATAAATTAGTACATCTTGCAACAAAAGCAGAAAAGTGCTGGAAAATCTCAGCAAGTCTGAAAGCATCTGTGGAGAGAGTCAACATTTCAAGTCTAGATGACCCTTGTATCTTGCAATGTATCATTCCTTATTGGTGAGGAAACAAACTGAGTTGTCCAAAACTAAAAGAATACACAATTGTGTATTTTATTCCAGAAAATGACAGGTCAGACTTGAAGATCAGGTCTGACCTGCTGTTATCTTGAATAAAATACATGATTGTGTATTTTTTTACTTTTGGATTACTAACAATTTATGTGGAATAACCATAGAACAGAATGCTAACTGCTCAGAAGGAGATCATTTGGCCCACCATATCTGTGTTGGTTCTTAAGTTCTATCTCCCGATTCTTTCTGCCATAGCCCTGCAAATTTACCCTTTCAGTTCTTGTCTGATTGCCTTTTGAAAGCCATGACTGAATCTACCATCACCATTCTCTCAACCCTTTGCTGCATGACACATTTCCTCATGTCTCCTTTTTTGTCCTTCACCTTTAATTAGTGTTTTCTGGTTCTCAACCCTTCTATGTAAGGGAACGGTTTAGCTCTAGCCACTCTCTAGGGACTTTATAATCTTGAACACTCCTATGAAACCTCACCTCTGAAGTAGAACAATCCCAGCTTCCCCAGTCTATCCTTGTACCTGAAGTCCCTCATTGTGAAATCATTTCATAGAATCATAGAACCCTACAGTACAGAAAGAGGCCCTTCAGTCCATTGAGTTTGCACCAAACACAATCCCACACTGAGCCCTAGCCCCATATTCCTATATATTATAACCACTAATCTCTCTCTCCTACACATCCCTGGACACTAAGGGGCAATTTCTTAGCATGGCCAATCAACCTAATCCACACATCTTTGGACTGTGGGAGGAAACTGGAGCACCCAGAGGAAACCCACACAGACATGCGAAGAACACACAAACTCCACACACTGATCTGAGTCAGGAACCAAACCCAGGACTCTGGAGCTGTGAAGCAGCAGCACTAACCACAGTGCTAATATGCTGCCCTACGCCCTTATGTGCTGGCTAAGCACAATGACCTGAGTGTGGTGACTAGAGGGATTTCACAGTAACTTCATTGCAAAGTTAATGTAATTGTGTACAGTTTTGGTCACCTAGTTACAGGCAGGATGTAAATAAGGTTGAAAGAGTGCATGAGGGTGTTGCTGGGACTTGAGAAGCTGAGTTAGAGAGATTGAATAGGTTAGGACTTTATTCCCTGGAGCATAGAAGAATGAGGGGAGATTTGATAGAAGTGTATAAGATTTTGATGGGTATAGATAGTGAATGTAAGCAGGCTTTTTCCACTGAGGCTAGGGAAGAAAAAACTAGAGGACATGGGTTTAAGGGTGAAAGGAGAAAAGTTAAGGGAATATTGGGGGGATTCTTCACACAGTGATGGGAGTGTGGAATGAGCTGCTGGATAAAGTGGTAAATGCAGCGTCACTTTTATCATTTAAGAAAAACTTGGACGGGTACATGGATGAGAGAGTATGGAGGGATATGGTCCAAGTGCAGGTCAGGGGGAGTAGGCAAAAAATGGTTTAGCAAAGACAAGAAGGGAAAGCCCAAAAGGCCTGTTTTGTGCAAATCTTTTCTGAATATCCTTCTTAAAATAACATGCTCATAATTGGACACTCTTTTAGTTGAGTTGAACCAGCAGTTTTTAAGAAATTTATCATATCTTTTGTGCTCTTATGTCTCTTTGTAAATGGTAATCATGAATGGAAATGATTATTTATCCTGGTACAAAACTCAGTAAGAAGTCACAGTAAAGCACAATGGTTTTATTTGGTAGCAAAATCCACTAGCTTTCAGAGCACTGCCCCTTCGTCAGGTAAGTCAGAGTTTTGCATTGTCAAGTAAACACATGACAAGCAGAATCACTGAGCAGAGACTGATAGCTAAGTTCTGCACACATGAGGATGGCCTCAACTGGGATCTTAGGTTCATGTCACATCATCTGTAACCCCCACAACTTGTCTGGGCTCGCAAAATCTCACTAACTCTGCTGGCTGGAGACAATGCACATCTTTTTAACCTGTGCTTAATGCTCTCCATTCACATTGTCTGTACCTTTAAGACTTTTTAACCTATAAAGAATTGCATTCCAGCCATTATTTTGTAAAGTGTTTGTTTTTATATGCCCTATTTGTGAATAAAACTCCCACTTTCCTGAATAAGGAACAGCGCTCTAAAAGCTAGTGGATTTTGCTACCGAATAAACTTGTTGGACTTTAACCTGGTGTTGAGAAACTTCTTACTATGTTTACCTCAGTCTAATGCCAGCTTCTCCACATCTGTTTTAAAGCTGTCTTTCATATGCCATTTTAATCACTTTCTCAACTTGTCCTGCTGCCTTCATCAATTTTGTGCACATGTACTTGCATGTTTCTTTGTTCCAGGACTCCCCTTTAGAATTTTATCATTTAGTTTATATTTTCTCCTCTTCTTCACACTTATTTGGCATGTGTTTCTGCCCAGAATCAGACTATTTTACAATCTACCTATATCCTTCTCAGAGCAGATACTTTTCTTCTCACTATTTCCAAGTTTTGTCTTATAAATTAGATTCTGTCTATAAACCCAGGTAATTGATATATATCTAAGAGGAGACCTAATACTCTTCCCTTGAGGAAGCAACACTCTATGTTCCTCTAGTCTGAGTAATCTGTGCATTATTAATCTGCTTTCAGTCTCTTAACCAGTTTAATAACCCACAGTTTCACTGCACCTTTAATTTCACGGGTTTCAATTTTGACAAGTCAATTATGTTGTTCTTTATCAAATATCTTTTGAAAGTACATATACACATCAACCTTTTACATTATTTCATCAAATAACTCCATGTTTGTTAGTTTTGACTTGCCTTTAACAAATCCATATTACCTGTTATTAATGAACCCATGTTTTCCCCAAGGGAAAATTAATTTTATAAAGATTATATATATCCTACTGCCAGTGATTGGTTGACAGGGTTGTAATTTATCCCTCTGGGTCATGTGAAACATGGGTGTAACATTTGCAATCCAGTCCTATGACACTACTGCAATATCCAAGAATTGAAGGATTGTGGTCAGAAGATCCATCTTTGGTTTCCTCAGCAATTTTGAATGCATCTTATCTGGGCCAGGTATCTTTTCTGTTTTTCAAGTAATGATAATCTCTTAGGTATCTCTTCTACATCTGTTTTTATCTTTTCCAGCTCCTATATTCCCCTCTACTATGATGTTAACAGATCTACATTTTGTGAAAACAATTACCTGAAGCAGATTGTCTCCTCAAGAAGGTTATTAATTGGCTCCAACCTCCTGCTTTATTCAGTTTAAAAAATAATATTGTTCAATTTTTATGTTCATTAATTTATGATTACACATTCTCAGCCTCTTATTTCCTTTCTTCAGTTCTCACCACTTTCTGCATTTTTGATTCTTAACTGTAATGAATCTGACATCATAAATCTCATTGTTAATGTTTCATTTTAATTTGCACTTCTTTAGTGATCCTAGAAACTCTTTCACAGGCCCATCATCTCATTCATAAGAACATGTTTAATCTGCACCTAAACTATCTTCTGAGATTTTCTCATTCCTCATTTGCAATTTGATCTGTCAATCATTCACTGAAATCGGCACTCTCTCAATTGAACACCTTTACTGTTTTGTTCCTTGTCCCTTTTAATAACTGATCTAAACTGATCAAGCTGTAAACATATTTGAATAATGTTACTATTTTAAACTGGTAGTACAGCACTTTTTGCATATGTATGTTATTTAAATTAATGAAGAGGGAAATATGGCCCATGGACCCGATTGGGTATAACAAGAGGTCTGTGATTATGAATTAACGTATGAAAAATAGTCATTACCAGGCCACTAAAAAGCAGCAAATATGTAATACAAGGAACAAATAATCAGTACAACTGATACCAAATGATTATGTTCCTGATTAGTTATTCCTATAATTGTATTCATTACAACATAAGTGGTCAGGAAGCTCATCAGTCTTAGTTCTGAGAAGCATGAACTCCATCATTATGGCCACTTATGCAAGTCTGGCTTGCTACTAGGGAAAATAATGGAGACTAATTTCCACTTGGACTACATAATTTACAAATGCTGAATGAGTTAATCTAGTATCATAACCACTGATTCTGCTTAGAATCATAGAATCCTTATAGTGCAGAAGGAGGCCATTCAGCCTATTGATCCTGCACTGACAACCCATGTATTTACCCTGCTAATCTTCCTGGCACCAAGGTGCAATTTAGCATGGACAATCCACCTAACCTGCACCCTTCGGACTACGGGAAGAAACTCGAGCACCAGAGGAAGTCCATGCAGACATGGAAAAATGTACAAATTCCATACACAGATGGTGATTTAATTTTATGTTCAATCAATATGATTTCTATTTTTTAAATATTACTTTTTGATATATATTGGCACCTTCTTCGAAGCACTGAGGGTGGTTGCAAAGTAGAATGAACAGCAAGTTCTGGGGCTTGAATTGAGGTATCAGTTGGAGAAGCTGATGGTATCACACAAATGGTGGCAAGAGCCACAAAAGATTGTTTTGGTTTGCCCAACAATATACCTGAAATAATTTTGACTTGTGAAGTTGTTGATTTTAGAAAGTTTAGAAACCATCTCTGGATCCAGTTAAAGATGATGGAAGTTGAGATAGTTGCCAGCATACACTGATAAACACATACTTCCTGATGATTGTTATGATGAAATAGAGGCAACCAAGGATGAGTTCCTGAAGAGTGCCACTGACTTTATGGGTGTGAAGAAAGCCACTACAGATAACGAAGTAGTGATGTTTCCTGTATAACAAATTCAAAAGACCATGCCAAAGAAGTAGGCTGCAAAGGAGATCTGTTGGAGAGTGACATTACTAATGATGATCAAGGTCAGAGGTAGAAGAGGATGCAGGCAGACAAAGCCAGGGTTTCAACCATAATAATGTTTCTGAATTTTGACCAGCGAAATCTTGGTTAAAGTTAGAGGTTTACAGCATGGAAACAGGTCCTTTGGGCCCCACTTGTCCACACTGCCCTTTTTTAAACCCCTAAACTAATCCCAATTGCCTGTATTTGGCCTTATCCCTCTACACCCATTGTACCCATGTAACTATTTAAATGCTTTTAACAAGATAAAATTGTACCCACCTCTATTATTACCTCTGGTAGCTTGTTCACTCACCACCTTCTATGAAAAATGGTTCTGTTGACAAGACAGAAATCAGGTTGGGGAGTGTCAAGTAAAGGATGAGAGCTGCATGAGCTGCTGTGATGCAACACCATATTCCAGAACTTGAAGCAGGTGGCATTTGAAAGAGGACAGTAGAGTGAGGACTGATCACAGCACAGTTGTTAGCACTGCTGACTCACAACTTGGATCATTATCTGTGGAGTCTGGAGTCTGCATGTTCTCCCCCTGCCCGCATGGGTTTCCTGCAGGTGCTCAGGTTTCGTCCCATAGTCCAAAAGATGCACTGGTTAGGTAGATTGGCCATGCTAAGTTCTGTGTGCTTGAACAGATGGAGTGTGGTGTCTCGAGGATTTTCACAGTATCTTAATTGCAGTGTTAATGTAAGCCTACTTGTGACTTTAACTTTAAACTCAAACTTTATTTAAGGGTGAGCTTCTTGGAGGGATTGCAGATTGCAGTCTTGAAAAAAATGCACCATGCCAGAGGACAATGAAGTGGCTGTTGAGAATGTATTGAATATGTTCAGTGTAATGGAAGCACATAGCAAATCAATAGTATGTACATAGCACGAGTGACAGCAAGGCGCTTTTTAAAAAATGGTGAAAGTTGATGCCAGCCTCACTATGTGCAAGACTAACAGTAAACAACCAAACTGACTTGTTGCTGACAAGATCAAAGCAACCTGTTACAATTTACTTTGGAATTATCTGAAATGAATTAAATTAAAAATACTCTTAATGTCAAAGAGCTTCTAACTGCATTTCCAACATTCTATTATATATCAACAATATGCTAATTGAATTTCCTGTAAATATAATTCTTTTGAAGCTATGTTGGGTGTTAAAATTAATTATTTGAATGCAAAGCTTCTAATCATCCATTTTCTTTAGGTCTGCAAATGCTAACTGTCAATAATGCTGTGGGTATGTGTACTAAAGAGAATAAAAATGGGGGTGACTTTACTACCTTGCTGCACCCAGTGATCAGTGTGCCAAGTTGAGAAAATAGTAGGAGATGCTAAAAATCAGGGGTTGGAGTTTACCAACTTGCCACACTGATCACTGGTAAGATAGGGCAAGAGGCTGAAAATTGGATTCATACCTGGTTTCTCCCCTCTTGCCAGCACTATTTTGCCAGCAAAATCAGGTTCGTGCCCAGGAGGGGCATGATACTGATTTGAATATTAATAACATGTTTAATATGGGGAGGGACATGGAGTGATGGGGGCAATTGACCAATCTCCCAATGTACTGCATACTTGGCATACTGAGATGGAAGGGTCTCAACTGTTTCATTGAGCAAGGAATTTCATAGATTCACAATGCTTTGTGTGAAGAAGTTCGTGCTCAACTCAGTCCTAAATCTGCTTCCCCTTATTTTGAGGTGGTACCCCCTAATTCTAGTTTCACCTACCAGTGGAAAGAACTTCCCTGCTTCTATCTTATCTATTCTCCTCTTAATCTTTGTTTCTATAATGCTCTCCCTTCATTCTTCTGAATTCTAATGAGAATAACCTCAGTCTACTCAGTCTCTATTCATAAGCCAACTCTCTCGACTCTGGAATCAACCTAGTGAATTTCATCTGCACCCCCTCCCATGTATATCCTTTCTCAAATAAGGAGATCAAAACTGTACACAGTACTCCAGGTGTGGCCTCACCAGCACCTTTATACAGTTGCCACTTTGCTGTTTTTAAACTCCATCTCTCAAGCAGTGAAGGATAAAATTCCATTTGCTGCCTTAATTACCTGCTGCATCTGCAAAGCAACTTTTGAAATTCTGTAGAAGGATACCCAGGTCCCACTGCACAGCAACATGCTTCAATTTTTTACCATTTCAGTAATAGTCCATTTTGCTGTTATTCCTACCAAAATGGATGACCGCACATTTACCAACATTTATACTCCATCTGCCCACTCACTAAGACTATTTATATCCCTTTGCAGGCTTTCAGCTTCCTCTGCACACTTTGGTTTGGCACTCATCTTAGTGTCATCTGTGAATTTGATACACCACATTTGGTCTCAACTCCAAATCATTGATGTAACTCGTAAATAATTGCAGTCCCAACATTGATCCCTGAGGCACACCTCTCGTCACTGATTGCCAACCAGAAAAACACCTATTTACTCCACTCTTTACTTTCTTTTAGTTAACCAAACCTCTAACCATGCTAATGCATTATCCCATAACACCATGTACCTTTATCTTAGGCATGTGATGCCTTTGTCGACTGCTTTCCCCCAAGATTTCCTTGGACCTTCCCTCTGAAGTATCAATATGGCTTGGCCTAATCAGGGTAGACTCCTGCAAAACCAGACACGTGGTCCAGTGGAAAGGAGGGACAAGTATCTGAGCAGATTGCAACTTGCTTCAGAAAGGTCAAATTAATGAAGATTTTATGGCCCCTTATTTTTGTGATGGACTGTGACCTAGCTCTTGGTCACAACTCTACCATCAGCCTTTGGAAGCTTGATGCTGTGCTCCTCTAAGGCAGTGAGGATGCACAACTCTGGGACCTCACCTTCGATCATCACCTGCTCAATGATTATAGGCCATCATCTCCTGCAAGAGCAGAAGAGGGGATTGAATGCCTGATGGCTGGGAGGGTCTAGGGATCAGGATGGAGGCAATTGGGTGTTGACACTGTGCCTCTGCAGGCAGGATCAGGAATGGGGAGTGCTAGAGAGGTTGGAGGAAGGTGCTGGGGGTAGAGTGTTGAAAGGACATAAGGTGTCAGAGCAAATAAATGTGGACAATCCAGGCACAACATTTGGGACTGATGCCAGGACAGGATGGACACTCACCCTTGCTGCCAAATGAGGTTGTTCATTTTCTTTCTGTACTCACAAGCACTCTTCCCTGCCCCTTCCCAACTACCCCTGTCCTCTATGTCAATGCATAGGCACTTGCAGCTGCTTCCACCACTTCCCAGGCTGCACTGCTATCCCAACCCTGAGCCACTAACCATCTCTGGAGGAAAAAGATGGACCTCCTTTGTAAATCATGGAGCTGCTCTACAAGGTGCCACACTTATGGCATGCTTGACTGTGTGCATCATTTTATGGACAAGTCACTCACCTGGTGTGTTCATAACAGCATGACTTGCAAGGAGACTGAGTGTTGGAAGATTGCAATATGGAGCACATCCAAAAGACCTGTGTAGAATACCCCTATTTTATCACTGTTATGATGCTGAAATATTTTGAGAAAATGTTGCTCAATATCTGCATACAAAAAATGTGGAGCAGTAATGTGACTTGTGCTGGAGTTAGTGGGTGCAGAATATACTGATACTCTATAAATGCCTTTGTTTAGTGGATTGATTTGGCTGCATTCAATATTGTTTGTTGAGGCAAATAAGTGTCAACTTCACCTGTGTGAAATGATCTGAACGGCAAAATTCTGGAATTATATTTGATGGCTCCGCATGTTGCCTTACTGGTGAGAGAATCAATTGGGACAATTGTCCTAGTCAGAGTGCTTAAGCTCATTTTTGGTGAGCACAGATAAGCAGATCATTAATTAATATTCATACTTTAGCTTTGACATTTAAGAGTGACGAGGAAAATCTAGGAAGGATCAAACATTGACATTTGAACTTAAGGGTTCCCAGAGGAAAATAAATCACCAATAGAAAATGTACAGGGAGCATATCATACTAAGTAAGTGAACATCTTGTACTATAAGCCAACAGGAATAAATTGCACAAATAGAAAATTAAATGGGTTCTGTCTTGATGTTTCTATATTTTAGAAGTGTTATACAAATGCAACTTCTGAGAAAATATTTGAAATTTATTTTTAGGATGGTAAGCAACTGGCAGATTTACAGATCATGTGGTACAATGATGCCTAGAACAAGTGATGGGCTGGGGTGAAATTGTGCTTATGTACTTGTATGAAATCATTGTCTATGACTGCAATGGAAGAGTTAATCTATTCATTTGCCAGTTTCTCACAGCATGATTTCATTGCAATGATGTGTTTGCAGTGTAATTTAATGTAATGTTTATAAATGAGAAAAAAGGAATGTCAAAGATTTCTAGAAATGCAATGGCCATTTAAAGGCAAATATATACTTTAAGTTATTATAAGAATGGATTTTCTTTAAAATATCTTAACTAACTTAGCTGCTAATTAACAAAACTCCAACTTGCCAATTTAATGTGTTATTCAATTATTTGACTTATTATTTAACAGAACTAACTATCAAGTAATTATTTATTAATATCCCCAGTCTCTGAATTAGATTTGGTGTATTCAATACCACAGTTGTAATTTCCTCCATTGTTATGTTTCCAGAAGTTGAACAGCAGTGAAGGAAATAAAATGGCAATTTTCAAGTCTTATATTTCAAACTCAGACTGAAAAATCTAATGTTCATAGGAAGCATTAATTCAAGAGTCGTAGAATATACCTACAGTGGATTTTACTTGTTGTTTGGGCCACATGCTATTTACTGAATTTATAAACTCTAAATAATTTCGAGTAGACCATTTGATTTTTATTACTGTCAGATTTGTTATTACTTTCTGTGTATGGTGCATTTGTATATGAAATACTTGCATCTGTTTATCATTTACTTTCTTGTCTTGCCAGTCAAACATAAGTATTGTCAGCTGAATCTAAATGGGTAATGGAATAAAATGTTGTAGCTGCTAAGATTTCAGTGACATTCCATTACAAAATGTGCAAGGATTCTTTTGCAGTCATTTTGTTTTAAAATTTTGAATTAGTTATTGTCATTCCTACATGAATAATGATTTTCAATTAAATTTAGGAACAAACCATTTTCCAGAAAATCCCACAAACCAAGATGTGTGACTGCCTTTTTAATTTTTCTACAAAATAACAAACTTTGAGATTTGTTCTCTACTACAGGTTGAATGTGATATTCTATAGGGACTAATTTGAATAGTCACCAAAAAAAGGAGCAGGGAGCTGTTTGCAGGCAGCATGACACCTTATGTTGCCTGTACATCTGATCTGTGTCCTGCAGTACTAACCATGTTGCTCGTTACTGGACTTGATCAGTAGGGGCCAATTTCATGAGCGCTTAGCACCACTTGAATATCTCCTCTGCTGCTTAAAGCCAAGCTGTACAGGAAATTCCTGGTGGGAAAGGAAATGCTGGAAAACCTCAGCAGGTCTGATAGCATCTGTGGAGATGAATAGAGCAAAGTTTTGAGTCAGGATAACCTCAGACTCAATGTTAGCTCTAATTTCTCTCCATAGATGCTGTCAGACCTGCTGAGGTTTTCCAGCATCCATGGTAATTTTGCTTAAGTGCCTGCAGCGGTTAGGTTCATGGAAATCCTGACAAGCAGTGAATGTGTTTATAATGGAGTCAGTTGGGTTCCAAAATTTTTATTATAGAGAATAAAAGCAATGGGGGTGATTTTGTGCACCATGAGCACAAACAGCAATGTGTGGATGCAAAATCTTGAATTGATAAATGAGATTATCACTGATGATCTCATTTTCTGATTTTTTTTTTTCCCAGCTTCTTGCCAGTAATGTAATGGGGCTTCCATCCAGAAAATGCATGAATCTCATTTAAATGTATTTAAAGGGCTTTCCCACTGGATGCTCCCAGGTAAAGAATTACCATCACATTGGCAAGTTTACAACAGGTAATGAAAAACAGCAGTCTGGGAACCTGCTGGGGGTGTACAGGTAAGTATACTCCTGAGGAGGAAGTGAGGGGACTGCTGGTGTCATGGGACCATTTGAGAATACAAAACAATGGAGCTCATAGAGATTAACTTCTGTCCAAGCAAACAAGATATCAGCAGATGTAGTAGTCCCAACTTTGCTGAGCATAACTGAGGGAAAGCATTTAAACTGCTGAAGTCTGGTAAAGCTAGGCATGAAAATCTATGATGAAATAGTGGAACTATTCAATGAAGAGAGGAGAACTTTTCCTTGAAACTTTTAATCATTGCAGAAAGGGTTTCGTTAGCATAGCCAACAAGATGCATCAATCACGTAGTTTGTAGCTACACTGAGTTTGGGATGTCTTGAATGATGCCATTAGAGATCGATTTGAGGATTGAGGCTATTCAAAAGCAAATGTTAATGGAAAGCAACCTAACCCTAAGTTTTGGAAGTTGCTATATCAATGTGATTAGCAACCGAAGAAGCTCAAAAGTTGAGTTGGAGCACCAATATTTCTAAGACGTTGGCCAAAAAACCAAAAATGGACAGATTCTCAATTGCAGTCAGTGTGCAAAAACTGGGCACTTGGCAGCAGGTTATTGGTGCAAAAGGGTCATGTTGATCACGTTTGGGATAAAGAAAAGCCAGTATTCAAAAAAAGCCAAGTGCAAAAATGCTGGATAAGAGGAGAAAGGAGTTTAAAAATAGCAAGGTTATGTTGCAGTTGTATAAAGTGCTGGTGAGGTCACACCTGGAGTACTGTGTACAGTTTTGGCCTCCTTTCTTGAAAATAGATATACTGGCATTGGAGGGGATGCAGAAGAGATTCACTAGGTTGATTCTGTATTTGAGAGACTTGGCTTATGAGGTGAGACTGAATAGACTGGGATTATACTTGTTGAAATTCAGAAGAATAGGGGAGATCTAATTAAAACCAATAAAATTATGAAGGGAATAGATAAAATAGCAGGGAAGTTGTTTCCATTGGCAGATGAAACTAGAACTAGGGGGCATAGCCTCAAAATAAGGGGAAGTAGATTTAGGACTGAGTTAAGGAGGAACTTCACACAAAGGGTTGTGAATCTATAGAATTCTCTGCCCAGTGAAGCTGTTGAGGCAATCTCATTGAATGTTTTTAAAGCAAGAATAGATAAATTTTTGAACAGTAAAGATATTAGGGATGAATGGGTGGGTAAATGGAACTGAGTCCACAAAAAAATCAGCCATGATCTTATTGAATGGTGGAGCAGGCTTGGGGTGCCAAATGGCCTACTCCTGCTGCTAGTTATGTTCTTATGTATCTACATGGTATGCAAAGGTTGCATAAAAGGACTCTAGTCACAGTCTGAAGATGAACTGTCATTAAACTTTCTGGCTAGTGCTGGTGTGACAAACTGTCATTGGGTAACTGCTTTACTGGATGGACAGCCTCTTGGTTGGGAATAGGTTCTGCCCACTAATTACTGTAATGAATCTCGCTGAGGCACTCTGCAATACTCAGTGTCTGAGATTCACTCTGGCAAGTACACCCAAATATCAGGTGGGAAATACTCCCATTTTCCCATATGTTGAGAGATTAGATTTTTTTTGGAAGCATCTCGGCCCTGATGTTTTCTTGCCATTAATGCTGGATAGTTTCCTTTTAACTATGTGCTAGAAAAGATGTGCAGATTGTCCATTCAATTGCAATGGAAGTAGACACTGGAACTGCAGTTTTGTTGGTACCAGAAACTGTTTGCCAAGAAAAGTTTCAACATATTGTCTTGTAACCCTCTAAGATAATACTGGAATAGTAAAAATCTATACTGGAGAAGTGAGGAGCCATAGTACAATTGAATGGACAGTCTGCAGACTTTTCCTAGCACATAGTTAAAGGAAGCTATCCAGCATTAATGGCAAGAACCTAGTTGAAAAACACCAGGGCTGGGATTCTCCCAAAAAGAACTAAGCTCCCACTATGTGAGAAAATGGGAGCATTTCCAGCCTGATAGTTGGGTGTATTTACCAAAGCAAATCTCAGACACTGAGCATTGCCTCAGTGGGATTCACTCCAGTAAGTGGTGGGCAGGGGATATTTCCACCCAAGAGGCTGGCAGTACAGCACTAGGTGGGCCATGCACAAGTGCTGATCTGTCAGTGCAGAGATATTGGCATGTGCACATTAGCCCTTCACCCCCCCCACCCCACTCCCTCCAGTTAGTGCCTCCCAGCCCAAAGTAAATTGGCCTGAGGTAAATCTCATGACATTTTGAAGCAGGGGTCTACTGACATTCTTGATGAAACATGCCATTGTCATCAATATGGCAAAGGTTTTCTTAGTTAAGTTTCAAGATTAAGAATGTGAGTCAGGCAACATGCTTCAAGATTAGGTCAGTGCAATAAATCCCAAAGGAGAGGCAGAATTAGAGTGGCTGGTTAAAACAGGAGTTCTCAAACTCATTAATGTGAGTGGACCAATTGTACCAATGATGAAGATTAGTATATATTTGTGACATTATAAAATAACTATCAATCCTGTTCTGGAAGCACAGCAGTATCCTCTGTCTCTGATTTGTTTGTCTCAAGGCCAGCATTTCAGTAAAATTGACCTCAGTCAAGCACATCTACAAATGGATGTGGATCCCAATTCATAACAGCAGTTGACAATCATGACAAATGTATTTCAATATAAAAGACTACTATTTGACATCACCTTTTCACCTGCGTTGTTTGATGTGGTGAATCAAAATTTAAGTGGATTGGAAGGAGTCCAGTGTTAATGTCTCATTCATTGGAAATAATGAGGGAGAACATCTCATCAACCAAGATGGCATATCACAGCTTAAAAGATTAAGATTCCAGGAAGACACATGTTAATATTTCCAATCTTCAATCGAATACCTGAGACATGTCATAGACACAAAGGAACTGCACAAGTCACTTTTGAAAGTCAAAGCCATTTCTGAATGCCTCAATGTCAATTAACTTCAGTTAAAATTCCAGAAAGTAAAAATTCGTATTTGTCTATCTTCAATTGAATATTTGGGTTATGTCACTGTTGCAAAGGAACTGCATAACTCATTTTCAAAAGTCCAAGCTATTACTGAGGCACTTATACCTCAATATCAATCAACTTCAATATTTTTGGCTTACTAAATTATTATAAAACTTGTCTCTAATCTAGCTGCTATTAAACTCTTACACAACATGAGTCAAAGCAAAAAATGGAAGTGGTGGATCAGAGCAAGAGCCTTTGTACAGATTAAGGAGGTATTACTAAAGTCAGAAGCCTTGTAATTGGTATGCGATGCATCATCTTGTGGGATGGGGATGATAGTTTTTCACTAAACACCATCTGATGAAGAGAAGCTGATACCTTGTGCATCAAGGTCCTTGAATAATGTAGAAATCAATTTTGCACAGATAGAGAAAGAAGACTTTAGAATCCTTTTCAGAATACAACAGTTTTACCAATTCCTGTGTGGGAAGCAATATGTTTTATTAATGGACCATTGTCCCCTTAAAATGATATTTGGGATCCGAAATAGGATTTCATCACTGGCAGCAATCAGGATGCAGAGGAGAGCATTGCTATTATCTGCACATGTACACAGAGTATTTTCAAGCAAACTGGCATGGGAACGCTGATGGACTCCCAACTCTTTCCCAGTGATTCGTCAATAAACAGTTGGTATGAAATTATTTTCTACTTCAAGCGAGTAGATTACACTCCTGTAATTGCATAACAAGTTTAAAAAACATACCAGAAATGATCCAATATTGTCAGAAATCATGAACATGGCATCTTAATGGCAAGATCACTGGAATAAACCCTGAGTTAACGTTATATTCCAAAGTCTCAAACTTCCTGATTTTCTCCTCTAGGAAATGAGATATCACTTCATTATTAAGGGAATATCTAAAATACTAATTACACAAAGATCACTGGCATTGTAAGACTGAAGAAGATAGCCAGGAGGTGGGAATAGTTCATCTTGTATGTAAAGTATGGAATCTGCTGCCATTAATTCCATTACATCCTTGAATGGCCAGAAGAGACACAGCAAAGTATATACAGTTTGTCAGACCACTCAAAGGACATTTTCTCTCCATTCTGGTTGACATGCACTTGAAATGGCCTGAAGTTACCAATACAAAGTACGTCCTCTGAGAATTATTGAAAGACTAGATGAAATTTTCAGCAGATTCAGTTACTGGGAGGAATAATGGAGGACATGGATTTGGGCCTGTGTCTGTGGGAGTTTGCGCATTCTCCCCGTGCTTGCGTGGGTTTTCTCCAGGAGCTCCGGTTTCCTCCCACATCCCAAAGATCTGCTCTTAGGCTAATTGGCAAAACAAATTCTCCCTAAATTGTCTCAAATTTGGTTTTTAATCCATAGATCTATAAACATGGACAGGGATCGCAGGTAGAAGTGGGAACATTGAGGTGGCGGCGCGGGCTCGTTGGGCCGCAGGGCCTGTTTCCCGTGCTGTTTTGTTTTGACTGCACATTTTGCAAGAATTCACAAACTATTTAAATGATCGACACATCCAATCTGCTCCTTGTCTTATCACAAATGGGCTGGTAGAAGACTGAAATATTTGTTGAAGGTGACTAGAAAGCAAGGTTCACAATTGAGCCAATTCCTACTGACATTCAGAACTGCTGTATTTTCAACCTGAGTTTCTTCAGCTTTGCTCATGGTTACTAATTAAATATGTACATTGTTTGATTTGCTTAAACCACTTAAGATGAGAAATAGTCAAGGGTGAAGGAGAGGAAGAGAAAAACATCAAGACCAGGTTATACGACAAGAACACAGGGCAAAACATCATGGGGGTGATTTTACCAAAAACTTTAGTGCCAAATGAGCATGAAAACAGGAGAGGATCACACCTATAAAATGGTGTGATTCTCAAATACAACTGTACGACACTTAGAATTCAGATGTGTTTCTTGCCACCAAGGAAAGGGACGGAGTCTTGCCTGGAGCCTGTGGATGCTATTATGCTGCAACCTGATCTCCCAGTATACTGGGAGATGTTATCTTCCTCCCTTCAGCATCTCGGCCAATGTTGATGCTCACTCTCTTGGCACTGTAAGAGTGCCAGGCTGGTCCTTCAGACACGTGGTCAAAAAACAGTAGGGGGACACAATGAGATCAATGCTGGGAGTTGTTAGGGACCAGATCAGAAACCCCTAAGTATGTTACCATGTTAGATTAGATCCTAATTACTTTTTTGATTTTTGAGTGGTGTAACACCATCAAGTGATTCTATTGGCTCACAAGGAGGCTTTTGTCCAAACAAACTTTAACAGCACTGTTTTAAATATAACAATTCATTAGCTTGAGTTTTACCAATTGAACTACTTAAATGTGACAGTTTACAATTTTTAACTGCAAACTGGACTCTATCTATTTCAATTTGAGCAATATTCCTCTGACTTGAAGTTTTCACACACCATTGTCAAACAACACATACTTACACAGACTACCAGGTCTTAAATGTCCAGAACACTTGCAGAGAGACCTATTTCTCTTAGCAGGTCCCAAACAGCAGATTCCAGAGAGACAGAAAAACACTTTTTGCTTTGTGCAAACGTAGACCAAATTTGCTTGTCTTTATAAGCTTAGGTCTTCACATTAACTCTTTCTCGTGTCAATCAAATTAATTAAACTCTACCCTGAAAGCCCAGGGAAACATCTGAAATAAACAAATATATTAGCTCAGATTAAAGCAAACACCATATTATCTAAGATCAGTCATTCTTCTGCACTCTCAACCCGTGGGCCATCTAGAGTAGACAGAATAGCATTGTTAAAACAGAGCTGGCTTTTAAACATATCTTCACAAGAACCAGAATATAAGTACATTTCTTAAAGGCACAGTATCGTCCGAGTTGAGCATTTAGGACCTGGATGCAATGTTGCAAGAATTTCAGTGATCTCACACTTGTGAAGCTCAGTGCATACATCTTCAAATGCACTTTCCATCAACCACTCAATTCCTAAACCTCTTTCACTTGCCTATCAATCAGGATTTATACCCAATATTTCATATGCTTCACCTCATCCTTGCACTTGGCAAAACTGCAAACATCACCTCCACATCTTACTGGTTACACACTGTGCCAGCTTTAGCCCCCATAAAGTGATGGCAATTATTGGGATGCCATTGCTGAGTCCATTGGTGGGGCTGAAATAATTGAAGATGACTATCTCCAAATCAAATCCTTCTTACATCCTACTTTCCCCTCATTGCACACTTTCTTCTGGTTTTTGGAAGCTGTTGATAACATGCATCCCTTAATTCATCACCACTCTCTTCCCAGCTTCTCTTGGCACGATGTTGCCCTTATTCCTTTTTCCTTTCAAATGCTTAACACATGTAACATGACTTGGTATTAGAAAAACAGAAGAGAGCAATAATGAAAATGCAGCCTGTCACTTGATTCCATATTCCATACTTTTACTGAGATAATATTGCATATATCAAGATTCAAATTTGAGGCAGGATCTACACATGCAGAAATACCAGGGATGAATGACCTGCAGCCAGGGCAGGGGCAAGAATTGTACAGGTACCACCTCATCAGAGGGTGAAGTCACACGCTAGTTGTGCTGTTCAGGACTTTTGAGCAGCTTATAGAAGAACCCTAATGACAATGCACAATAAATTCTCATTGTATTGAGAGACTTGTGATCAATATGAGGTGCATTGAGGACTCCAGTACCAATGTGGCACAATACTTCAGGTAGAATCTAGAGGCCATCCTTTCCAATGTTTTTTTTCTGGGCAGCTGTAAGACTATAAGATGTCAAAGGGAAGTAGACCATTTGGACCATTGAGTCTGCTACACTATTTAAAGAGATCATGACTGATCTGATGTTTTAATCCTTAACTGTGCCATAGCATGCAAGGCTATGGGTTAAGTGCTGGAAAATGGGATTAGATAAGTGTTTGATGGCGGGCACAGATTAAATTTGATTTATTATTATTGCATGTATTAGTATACGGTGTAAAGTATTGCTTTTTGTGTGGTATACAGCCAAAGCATACCATACACAGAAGAAAAGAGAGGATGTAGAATATATTCATAACTTGGATGTGGAAAAAGATCAACTTAATATAAGATATATGCATTCAAAAGTCTGACAGCAGGGAAGAAACTGTTCTTGAATCAGTTGGTACATGACCTCAAGACTTTTGTATCTTTTTCCTGATGGAAGAAGGTGGAAGTGGGAGTGTGTGGGATCCTTAATTATGCTGGCTGCTTTGCCAAGGCAGCAGGAAGTGTAGACCAAGTTAATGGATGGGAAGTTGGTTTACTTGATGAACTGGTCTACATTTATAACCCTTTGTCATTTCTTGCAGTCATGTTCAGAGCAGGAGACAAACCAAGATGTTATACATCCAGAAAGGATGTTTTCAATGGTGTAAAAGTTGGTGGGAGTCGTAGTGGGTATGCCAAGTTTCCTTCGCCTCTGAGAAATTTGAAACATTGGGTGTTTTTTTTTTGTAGTATCAGTTTGGAGGAGCCAGGACAGTTTATTAGTGATCTAGATATCCAGGAACTTGAAGCTCTTGACCATTTCCACTTCATTCTCATTGATGTAGATCAGAGAATGTTATGCTTCCTCAAGTCTGTCTCCTTCATTTTACTAATATTGAAGGAATGATTATTGTTGTTGCACCATTTTGCCAGATTCTCCATCTTTTTCCTGTACTCCATCTCATCATTGTTTGAGATCCAACTCACTATGGTGATGTCATCAGTAAACTTCAAAATTGAGTTGGAGTGGAATTTGGCCACACAATCATAGTTGTTTAAGGAGTATAGTAAGGAGCTGAGGACAGCCTTGCAGGGCATCAGTGTGGTATGGAGGAGGTGTCATTGTTTATTCTTACTGATTATGATCTGTGGGTTAGGAACTCTAGGATACAGTCGCAGAACAGGGAGCTTAGCCTTAGGAGGTTGGAGATGAGTTTTCTAAAATAATGGCATTGAAGGCTGAGCTGTAGACAATAAATAGGAGTCTGACACAAGTATCTTTGCTATCCGAGTGTTCCAAGGTTGAATGTAGGGCCAGACAGATGGTGTTTGCTGTGGACCTGCTGCGCCAATAGGCAATCTGAAAGGTTGGACTTGATCCGTGACATGACTAATCTTTTGAAGCACTCCATAATGATGGATGTCAGAGCCATTGGGCGATGGTCATTAAAGCACACTACCTGGCTTTTCTTTAGTACAGGGATACAGGTCATCTCCTTGTAACAGGTAGGGAATCTCAGATCGCTGTAGAGGTTAAAGAGGTCTGTAATGTCCCCATGAGCTGGTCTGTGCAGGATCTAAGTGCTGTGCCTATCCGTGCCCATCACTTTCCATGGATTAACTTCTGTGCGGTACCTTAAAGAATGCATCACCCAATAATAATGCAGATCTGAAAGATCTCATAGCTTCCATTGCAGGGCAAGCAACTGTCACTTAATGGACTGCATATTATGTAGGGGTGGAAGGCTTCTTCAAATAGAAGCAAAGTCTATATGGAGCCGACCCACTCTAGCTGTAATGCCCTATGGTTGGGCTAAACAGGGTCCTAGTGGGATGATTTCCCTTTGGGAAAGCACAAAACTCTTGGGAGCTGCCAGCCATCTGGTCAGTAGCACCATCAGTCCTGGCAGCAACAGGATTGTTAGTGGAGACTGCCAGGACTGCAAAGAAGGGTAAGAAGAAGCTCTGTAGAGCCCCAGAAGCAGGGGAGATCTGGAAAAGTTAGAGGTGGGGGAGGAGTGTAAGTTTAATGTTGCAGGTGAGTAGCAGAAAGGAAGGCCCTACCTTGTGTGGAAGGGGATAGCGATCATCTCTGGCAAAAGGCAGTCCCCAACCTTCCCTTCCCACCCTTTGAAGAGATTATCTAAAAAGCCAGCTGCACACTCCTGCCCAGCTGTCCCTGGCAAAGGATTTATGGCATCGGCATTATATTGTCAGGGTCAATTGGCTTGATAGCAAGCATAATTGACCTTGATTATCTGTTGAGATATGGCAGATAGACTGTCCATTTTGATACTCTCTATAATATGGTGGTGAACTCAGAATGGATGGGATGATGGTGAAGTTATTTTGCATGACTTCCTACCTATCAAAAACACACCCAGTGAGAGCACAAATGAAATACACCCCTGTCTCAGAATTGTAGTGAAAACTGACTGTCATACAGTCACAAGAGTGACTTATTGATTTCTGTATGCAATACATCATTATTTGGGTAATAATTGGTTTGGAATGCTTTTATTTGTTTTGTGGTTAAGAGGATCTTGTGATAGTCAGTTACAGAAGAATGTTGGTGAGTAGAAAAATGGGGTTGCAGTTACTGGTATTTGTCATTGTTTTATCTGTTAATGGACAGCCAATTAGAATAAGGTCAGTATAGGTTACATACTCTCTTCCAAGTACTATCCCTTTGTCCCCACCTCTCCCAAGGGTATTCACCTCAATTGTGATCTGCGGCGTGCAGCAGGTCACAATGAATCCTGATAGCTACCCTGCTGAATATAATGGATTCTCTCCAGAGTTATCTAGGCAGTGGAAACATTGGTTCAGCATGTCAATGGATTGTTCTATCACATTTCATGTGGTAACATGACATTGTATGTATGTTGTGTACATAGCTTGCATGCTAGAGCAATTAGCCCTTGCTGTCCTTTAGTTTGCTACGGTGACTGAAATGCACCTGGCACAGCTGACTCTGATCAAAGTTTCCTTTAAATCACTTTTGATTTGCATGTTTTTTTTTCATTTCAATGAACAGGACCTTAAAGGAGTTTTTTGTGATATTTTAAGAGTAACGTCTATTGCTGCATGGCCCCACACAAGCACAGCTTTAAGAGAGCATTGATCATGATTGCTGCCAGGATTCTTCCCTTGATCTTTTTTATTTGCTGCCTACGGTTGCACACCATCTCGACATTGAGAGTGGACTCAGTTTTTTTTATAGGGCAAATTCTAGATTTAGACTGGAAGGTTCTTGGCCACAATTACCTTCAAACACTGGCAATGCAATTGCTGCTCTGCTCTGATGTTGTAGGTGGCAGGTTTCAATGAGGGCAACCTTACTGAAGTATGGATACTTCACATTCAATTCTTCACTGAGCTTTAGACAAGAGCATTGAGTGCTAAGCTGCCTGGGTTCATATAACTGACAGAGAGCTCCTTTTCCCCCTCCAGTGTTAAATAGCAAATGGGGGCAGGGGTTTTGTGTACACATGTTTTATCTACTTATGTTTTCCTCCCTCTAACTCCTGCTGGGAAATGGCCCTGCAGGCTATAGCACCCATGCAGTATCTCGCTCTAAGAGCTGTTCTTCCTTGATGAGCTGAGCTGGTGTATGTACACCTCCAGATGCCATCACAGTTGTTTTTCAACTTGACGTGGCCCAAAAATTTTCAAAACTGAGCACTGGTTAGTGATCAACTGCAGACAACTTGATTGGTGGTTCTTGCCTCGATCAAAGACATTGAGGACAAGGGTTTATTATCAAATCTGGGATTTTGTGACCTGTAGTAGACAAGGCAAATATTTTGGTAATTGCGCATTTATCAGATTTTTGAGAGCTTCTAATCAATACAATTTTGGGTTTATGACTCTGATGGACTCTAAACTGACCAATGGAAATAATCATCACAAGCATCTCACTTTGATCACAGAAATCAGGAAATGAGCAAGAAGGCAAATCATTTGCATCAAGTTTCATGATGTATTAAACAAATATTATTATTTACAAAAATAGAATAATCCATAATCCAAGGACAGAAATACAAACTGAGTAATGGGCTATGATAGAATCCATGCTGATAAACACTGCATTTCCATTTAGAGTATTAAAGAATAGTTTACCAAAATCTTTCTACATCACTTGTGTACCAACTACATATCAGTCTGCAACAAGAAATGCACTTCAAGTGGGACAATTTATTAGCATAGTTATCCAGGAATTATATTTAGAACAGCAATACAATTAATTGATTTATTGTACTATTCATTATCTCTTTTTTGTGTTAACTTTTGTCAACCCCCAATGTGTGTTTTTTAATTTTTCTTAAGTGTGAATTGGAGTAATTTTCATGTCCTGGATTGTGTGATATTGTCCATAATAGTGTTAATAAAATGTGTGAGATTGTAATTCAATTGAATTTAATTAATTGTTGAAACCTTACTGTACTTAAATTGAAATTGACAACAGAAGTTGCTTCTAACTGGACTAGTTTATAACAAGTAACCAGTTGTACTGGCAAGAGATTTATCTATCAAGCCTTTTCTAGGAACTGAATTAAATCAAATTTATACAAATGCACATCTGAAAGAGTCAGTCACTTAGTATTTTCTGTTACTTTGTTAATTTTAAAAGGTATTTGTAAGAGTTCTATTTGATCATCACTATATGTCACGGTCAGGATATTAGTTGAAAGCAGTAATTATTTAAATTATTTTAATTGATAATGCCAGTTTTTCATAAACTGTAATTATCTCTTCTATGTTAAACTATTCTTAGTAGAAATAAAGGATGAATCGGCATGAAGAACACTGATCATAGATTTTTCAGGGTTCCTTAACAATGGACCCAGACAACATTGTTACTTAATTTTTTAAAGCTGAACAATTGGCTTGAAAAAAATAAAAGGGTGTAATGTTCAGTATCATTGTAGGATGTTTTAAATGACCTTACAAAGGCATAGCTTTGTGTTTATTATATTAAATCATGATTCAGTAGCCTAGCAGCATATTTAGATTCAGTTTTACTTAATCAAGTTTGCAAAAGAATTGACCTTATCTCATATGTTGATCTTAACAGTATGATGAACTATTTAAACCAATAGATACTAGTCAAATATTGGTTTTGCTAAGTTTGTACATTTGAGACAACATTAGTTCTTGACTCATTTAGTTATTGTACTGAGCCATGGCATTTTAACCAAAAGCCATGTGCAGTATTTGGTATTTAAGAAATTAAATATTCAACATTATATTCGGTTTTGCTGAGCCAGAAAGGGAGAACTCTGGAAATAATCAGTAAGTCTAATAGCATTGTGGAGAGCAAAACAGCTGAGATTTCAGTTCAGTGACTCCTCAGAACAGGGAGCTCCTAAGCATCACAAGAGGACAAAGCAACAACTGGGAAAGTTTGTGATACAAGTTTGAAAGCAAAATTGAAGGAATGATACTCCTGGCAAAAAGAGAACATACTTGGGACAGACAAACAAAACTGTGTCTAGTAGAGATGTAGTCAAAAGAAAACAATCAACACCAGCAACTATACCCCGAAAAATATTAGGTTATTATCTAAAATTGATGTTAACCGTAAAATGCAGAGTCAAATGATGAGATGCAGTTCCTCCAGCATATATTAAGCTTCATTGGAATGATATTTAAAAAGCCAAGGGCAGAGAGGTCAGAGTGGAATAAAATGGAGAATTAAAATTACAGGCAACTGAAAAATTAGGGTCACACTTGCAGACTGAATGTTGATGTTCTACAAGACCATTACCCAATTTGCATTTCATCTTCCCAGTATACACAAAATAGCATTATGCTCTGTAATTATAGTACAAAATTGGAAGAGGTGCAAGTAAATCGCTGTTTCCAATAGAAAGAGTGTTAGTCTTGGAGGGTGGAATGAGAGGAGATACTGGAGCAGGTGTTGTATCTCTTGCACTTACATGGAAAAGGTAGAGTGTTGGAGATCATTGTAAAGTGGATCAGAATGACAAGGACTGATGGAAGTTGCATCAAAAGGCTAATTTGTTTGCAAGTGTAGATTTGTTTGGCAATGGCATCACACTGGAGATGGCAGAGGATGACCTATTGAATATGGAAGCTGGTGGGACAGAAGGTAAGTTCTAGGAGAATCCCATTGTGCTCCTGGGAAGCAGTCCACTCATCAGTCATCCCACCTACATCAATTCACCTTACCATGCAAGCACAACAGGTGCAGCACTTGCTCTTTTTTTCCCTCCTCTCTTAGTGTTGAAGACTCCTTTTGGTGAAACAGCAATTTATTTACAGTTTCAATTTAAGTTACCATACTTGTTCTCACAATGTGGTTTTGTGTATGTCATTGTGCCGCAGCTTGGATTAGGTGTTCATCTTGTAAAACAACTCCATTAAACCCACAGACTTCACCTTGAACGTTTTGTGCAGGCATTCAATTCTCTGCTCCATTCCCACATGAACCTTTTTGCCTCCTACATTGTTTCAGTGAAGCTTAAGGTTAAGCTCTAGGAGCAGGACTTCGGCTTTTGATTGGGCATTGTATAGTCCTTCGGATTCAGTTCAGCAATTTTGGATTATAAGCTGGAATTGATCAATCCCGCATGCCCTGCTGCCACTGCCAGCAAGAACAGAGAATTTGTTGCAAGTCAAACCTCCATTCACTGCAGCAGGACTGGCGAATCAGCTGTCGGCGAGGTCAGATGATTCCGGCCTTAATCTTTGCTCCTTTTTTTGGTGAGCAGGGGTGGAAAGGTGGCAGTGGGTTACAGCTATTGATGGTAATTGTGCTTTTTTTGAATTTACGCCTCCAGACACTTTCCTGAATTACTTTATTTCTTGCACTGGTGCTATCATCCCTTATTTTTGTCATTTTAATGTCTCCTGCCTTCAATTCTAAATGCACTTTTTCACTTGTTCCTTTCTCCCCTCCATCCAGCATCATTTTCTTGCATTGTTTAAACACTCTTATGGGCGGGATTTTATGGCCTCATCTTAGCAAGACCAGAAATTCCATCCGAGGTCAACAGACATTTCCGTTGTCTGTCCCTCGCCCACTCCAGTTCTGTGATGGGTGGGTATGGTAGAATTCTGGCATATGTAGCTGAATGCTTCCAGTTCTGAACTGGAAGGGGACATGTGTGTTTCCCAAATATTGCTGAGTTTTTTTGTTTTTATTTTAGATTTCCATCATTAGCTGTACTTTGCTCTTATAAGGCTAGGTCTAATCTGTTTATGCCTGGTGACATGTACCAGTTATCTTTAAGGACAATTAAAATATTGCTTGATAATACAGATCTTGAATATGCTGAAAAGAGAGATGTTGCTGAAGCTGTGATTTCTTTTGGAATTTGGTATTCCTGATGAGTGCAAATGAAAAGCTTTAGCAATGCATCTCTTTTCAGTTACAATGAAGTTATTCGGCTTTTAGCAGAAAAATTGAGCCAGTTGTGTGTCCATTATTTAAGTGTCAAATCAATGAGATAAAGCTCTTGAATACTACCCATCACATTCAAAATGTATTGATTGTGCCAGAGAATTTCATTGATGTTTTTTGATTTAGACAGGAAATATCTTGCTGCTCAGAACACAATTGGTGAAGCAATGAGAGCACTACTTCTGCGTCTCATAGCAACTAAAAATAGATGTCATTTTTCTATCTTCCTATTAATTATACGGGACATGCTTTTCTCTTTGCCTAAAGAAAATGAAAAATATAGAGCACAAAGAAAAATTCTTGTCAATAAATTTTAATGGACTACTCATATGTTCAGCAATAATCTGAGGAGTCCTAGTTATGTCACAGAGGAAGCCATGCAGCTTGGAGTCCTTGCCAGCTCTCTATCATGCAATTTAGTCAGTTCCATTTCCCCCATCCCAACCAATCTACATCAAGTAACCCTGCTAGTTTTTTTCCCTTAAGTGCCAGTCTAGTTTCATTTTGAAATCATTGATTATCTCTGCTTCCACCTCTATCATAAGCAGGGAATTCCAGTCCATTCTGGCTCACTACATTTGTTAAAATGTTCTTCCTCATATTCCAGCTATATCTTTTGCATAAATCTTTGTCTATTTTATCTGACCCTGTCATAATTATATACATACTCTATCATATCTCCCCTCAATCTCATTTGCTCCAAATAGATACAAACTGCAATTCTCCAGCCTGAATTTATAGCTGAATTCTCTCATCCATGGAACCATTCTAGTAAGTGTTCTTTGCATCATTTTGAGGAAAATTTTATCCTTCCTAATTTTGTAGTGATCAAACATGGACAAAACTCTCTGACAATGGCCTTACCAGATCTTTTATAAATGTTCAGCAAAATTTTCCTGTTTGTGTACTCAATGGGTCTATTTGTGATCCCAAGATTCTCTGTATTAATTCCATCTGGCATTTGCCAGCTAACTTGGAAGACTACTCCTATTAGAAAAACAGCTATTTTCCATGGCTTGCTGTTTATTTGTCCTTAAACCAATTATTAATCCAAGTTGATACTGGCCTGCCTATCCATGAGCTTCAAGTTTGTGGTATTAAAATCCATTTAAACAACATCCACTGCACTTTATTCATCAACATTCTCTGTTACTTCATCAAAAAATTTAATTGGATTAGTCAAGTATGATTTGCCTTTTAAAAATCCATGCTGTTTCTCCATAATTACTAAAACCTCTCCACGCAACTGTTAATTTTTCTAATGGTTTTGTTTCTAAAACCTTATCACCATTGCTGGCCAGCCTGCAGTTACTAATTGTCCTTATACACTTGCTTGAACACAGTGTCACATTTCCTACATAGAACATAGAACATTACAGCACAGAACAGGCCCTTCGGCCTTCGATGTTGCGCCGACCAATATAAAAAGCAATGCCCCTCCAAACTAAACCATTCCCTTCTCTTCCATATACTTATCAACTAACCTCTTAACGCCACCAAACTTGGCGCATCTACAACTGCTGCAGGCAGGGCATTCCACTCCCGAACCACCCTTTTGGTAAAGAACCTACCTCTGATATCCGTCCTATAACTATCACCCCTTAATTTAAAGCTGTGTCCCCTCGTGCTAGCTTTCTCCATCCTAGGAAAAGGCTATCACTGTCCACCCTATCTAAACCTCTAATCATCTTATATGTTTCAATAAGGTCCCCTCTTATCCGCCTCCTTTCTAACGAAAACAACCTCAAATCCCTCAGCCTCTCTTCATAAGACCTGCCCTCCATACCAGGCAACATCCTGGTAAACCTCCTCTGTACCATCTACAATGCCTCCACATCTTTGCGGCTAAGAGGGGATCTTATTGAAGCATATAAGATGATTAGAGGTTTAGATAGGGTGGACAGTGATAGCCTTTTTCCTAGGATGGAGAAGCTAGCACGAGGGGACACAGCTTTAAATTAAGGGGTATGAGTTATAGGACGGATATCAGAGGTAGGTTCTTTACTCAAAGAGTGATTTAGGGAGTGGAATGCCCTGCCTGCAGCTGTTGTAGATGCGCCAAGTTTGGTGGCGTTTAAGAGGTTAATTGATAAGTATATGGAAGAGAAGGCAATGGTTTAGTTTGGAGGGGCATTGCTTTTTATTTTGGTCGGCACAACATCGAAGGCCGAAGGGCCTGTTCTGTGCTGTAATGTTCTATGTTCTATGTTCTATCTTTCTTATAATGTGGGGACCAGAACTGCACACAATACTCCAAGTGCGGCCGCACTAGAGTTTTGTACAGTTGCAACATGACGTATAACATGTCAATACACTAGTAGCTTTCTTGTATCTAGGGAGGATTAGAACATTATGACAAGCCCTTGCATTATCTCCAGCCCCACTTCCCCCTAACCAGCCTTGAATGCAAGACATCTGGACTAGGTAACTTATTTAACTGAGTGTTTCCAGGACATCCTGATTTATCAATAGTCACCCCATCCATTTGTCACCATCCTCTTCCTTTGCTAGATCCTTGCCCTATGCCTCATCATCATCCTTGATGTATATCAACTTAATTACCACTAATAGGCCTCACCACACCTCTTACTACCTGCTTACTATTGACATGCTGGAAGATTTTGAGGTTACCTTTTTATATTCAGCATCATGCCAATCTTATTTTCCCCTCCACTTCTGCTCTCAACTTAGTATTTGGCCGGTTGTCACTTGACGGGATATCTCTCTAAAAGTGGTTAAGAAATATTAGCCAAAAATTAAGCTCTTAAAAGGAAATTCTAAATTGTGGAACAGTATAAATATGAAGGATAATGAAAAAGCAACATCAAGTCAGAACATCTCATGAACTTAATGAACCAGAGAATTCCAAAAATCCTGATGCATTCCTGTTCCCAATATTTTAAATCTCCTGAATTTAGATGTAAAATGTTGCCACCCCAGAGGAGCTTAATTTCAATGGCAAAATCATGTATTAATGATAACCTCCTGGACATGCTTATCAATTACATGTGGCCTGTTTAAAGCATACATGGTTTCCAACCTGTCAGTGAGATTTAATGTAGAAAAGATCCCAACCAGCCATTTTAAATGTGTCCTGACAGTCCCCACAGTCATGCCTTTGACCCACCCTCTTTTGAAGATCCCCCTTCTCCAAACACGGAACCATATAGTGATAGAATGGTAACATTGCAGAAGGAGACTATTTAACACAGGGTTGCAAAAAAATTTGAAGTGCCAAACAGTATGGCATTTTTCTGACAGAAATAGTGTGATTCTCACCAGTTTGGGGGACTGCAGAGCCTAAGTTGAGTTGAAGATGACTGCAGACTGCTTGGGGCCCAATTGCACAGGCACCCTGATATTCCTCCTGCCATCCCACCCACCCATGGCAGTACAGGTCGCTGGCATCAGTACGTACCTAATGTGTCCCCTAACATGACCCCTCCACGAATGGCCTCATACCTGCAGCCAATCACCCTGTGTCCACAGAGCTCCCTACTCTTGCCACCTGTCCCTGACCATCCAAGGACTTTGATGACCTGTCATTGAGGCCATCACATCTGGCCTCCAATGTAGGCTACCAAGCCAGTTCTATCGGCAAAACAGTGCCGGTAACTCTGCGTTCAATAAGAAGAACTCAGTAAGAATTTAGCAACACCAATTTTAAATCCAACCGATTTATTTGATACTAAAATTGCGAGCTTTTGACGCTGTGTCTTTGTCAGGCAAATGCAGTGTTCTGGCACTTGCCTGACAAAGACACAGTGTCGAAAGCTCACAATTTTACTATCAAATAAATTGGATTTAAAATTGGTGTTGCTAAATTCTTACTGAGTTCTTACTACCCCAGTCCAACACCGGCATCTCTACATCTTCAATAAGAAACCAGGCATGAACCAAATTTTTGTTCCATACGCAATTTTACCGGCTCAGTGCTCAGATCGAATGGTGCAGCAAGCTGGTAGCAGCATTTTTGTGTCAGTACCAGCTTTCTAGGAACTAGTCCCCACACTCCTGCCTTTTCTCTTTAGATAATTTTTCAATCCCTTATAAAATCCATGATTAAAAACTACCTGCTCAACATACTCAGGCACTGCATTTCAAATCTTAACCGCTTGCTGAGTAAAAATGTTTTCCTCCTGTCTTCACATTCTTTTTCCAAGTTTTCATTAGAAAGGAGGCGGCTAAGAGGGGACCTTATCGAAACATATAAGATGATTAGAGGTTTAGATAGGGTGGACAGTGATAGCCTTTTTCCTAGGATGGAGAAAGCTAGCATGAGGGGACACAGCTTTAAATGAAGGGGTGATAGTTATAGGACGGATATCAGAGGTAGGTTCTTTACCCAAAGGGTGGTTTGGGAGTGGAATGCCCTGCCTGCGGCAGTTGTAGATGCGCCAAGTTTGGCGTTTCAGAGGTTAGTTGATAAATATATGGAAGAGAAGGGAATGGTTTAGTTTGGAGGGTCATTGCTTTTTATATTGGTCGGCGCAACATCGAAGGTCGAAGGGCCTGTTCTGTGCTGTAATGTTCTATGTTCTAATATCCTCCTGGTTCTCAATCCTTCTGATATACAGATGCCGGCGTTGGATTGGGGTGGTAAGAACTCAGTAAGAATTTAGCAACACCAATTTATAATCCAACCGATTTATTTGATAGTAAAAACGCGAGCTTTCAACACTCTGTGTCTTCCTCAGGCAAATGCAGTGTTCTGGTCTGCAATAGCACACATCAGCACAGACAGTCAGAGATTGCTGATTAGAATGCGAATCCTTACATTTAACCTGCTATTCAAGTGTTAAAGTGGCTAACAATGTGTGTGAAGGGAATCCTGAGCATTGGTTAGAGAATTGTGTATTTTCTCCAGACAGCAACGTAAGTGAGGTTTTTTGCTAACCCAGGCAAGTTACGGGGGTTACAGATAGTGTGTCATGAAGCCAAGATCCCTGTTAAGACCGTCCTCATGTGTGCGGAGCTTGGCTATCAGTCTCTACTCAGCGACTCTGCGCTGTCGTGTATCACGAAAGCCCCCTTGAAGAACATTTACCCGCAGGTCAGAGGCCGAATGCCCATGACTGCTGAAGTGTTCACCCACAGGAAGGGAACTGTTTTGCCTGGTGATTGTTGAGCGATGCTCATTCATCCGCTGTCGTAGTGTCTGCATGGTCTCCCCAATGTACCATGCTTCGGGACATCTTTTCTTGCAACGTATTAGGTAGACAACGTTGGCCGAGTTGCAAGAGTATGTACCGTGCACCTGGTGAATGGTATCCTCACATTTGATGATGTCGTCCATGTCTATGATCCGGCATGTCTTGCAGAGGTTGCTGTGGCAGGGTTGTGTGGTATTGTGGTTACTGTTCTCCTGAAGGTTGGGTAGTTTGCTGCGAACAATGATCTGTTTGAGGTTGTGCGGTTGTCTGAAAGCAAGAAGTGGGGGGTGGGGATGGCCCTAGCAAGATGTTCATCGTCATCAATGATATGTTGAAGATTCCAGAGAAGATGTCGTAGCTTCTCTGCTCCGGGGAAGTACTGGACAACAAAGGGTACTCTGTCCACCGTGTCCCGTGTTCGTCTTCTGAGGAGGTCAGTGCGGTTTATTGTTGTGGCACGTCGGAACTGTCGATCGATGAGTTGAGCGCCATATCCTGTTCTCACGAGGGCATCCTTCAGCGTCTGGAGGTGTCTGTCACGATCCTCCTCATCTGAGCAAATTCTGTGTATATGAGGGCTTGTCCATAGGGAATGGCTTCTTTAACGTGTCTAGGGTGGAAGCTGGAGAAGTGGAGCATTGTGAGGTTGTCTGTCGGTTTTCAGTACAGTGAGGTGCTGAGGTGACCGTCCTTGATGGAGATGCATGTGTCCAAGAATGCGACTGATTCTGGAGAATAGTCCATGGTGAGTCTGATGGTGGGATGGAACTTGTTGATATCATCATACAGTTGTTTCAATGATTGTTCACCATGAGTCCAAAGGAAGAAGATGTCATCAATGTATCTAGTATATAACCTTGGTTGGAGATCTCGTGTGGTGAAGAAGTCTTGTTCGAACCTGTGCATGAAGATGTTGGCATACTGAGGTGCGAATTTGGTTCCCATGGTTGTTCCGTGTGTCTGGATGAAAAGCTGATTGTTGAAGGTGAAGACATTGTGGTCCAAGATGAAGCGGATGAGTTGTAAACTTGCATCCGGAAACTGGCAGTTGTTGGCATTGAGTACTGAGGCAGTTGCAGCAATACCATCATCGTGGGGGATGTTGGTGTAGAGCGCCGAGACATCCATTGTGACAAGGAATGTCCTTGGTTCAACTGCTCCATGTGTGCTGAGTTTCTGTAGGAAGCCCGTAGTGTCAAGACAAAAGCTGGGGGTTCTTTGTACGATGGGTTTCAGGATGCCCTCGATATAGCCGGAGAGGCTATATTGAGAGAGGCTCAATCCTTCTGCCAATGTGAACAACTTCTCTATTGACTCTGTCTCTACAGAATTTTAAAACCTCTACCGAATCTCCTTTCAACGCACCTGTGATCATGTTAAAAGATAGGCTGCAGGCCTCAAAGTTTCAAACAAATGAAGAGCTTTATTGAAAGAATGCTAGTGCTACTGGCTACTACAATGACAAAAACAGAAAATGCTGGAAAATCTCAGCAGGTCTGACAGTGTAGGTGGGGAGAGAATAGAGTAAGAAGTCTGACAACACCAGGTTTAAGTCCAACCAATTTATTTGACAGTAAACTCGCAAGCTTTAGGGGTTTGCCCTTTGTCAGGTGAATGGAGAGTTCCAGCCTCAGACACAGCATATAATAGCACAGACAGTATACAGATTACTGATTAGAATGCAAATCTTTACAATTAACCTGCTATTCAAGTCTTAAACATGCTGACAATGTGAGTGGAAAGAGCATAATGCATAGGTTAAAGAGATGTGTATTGTCTCCAGATAGTACAGTAAATGAGGTTTTGCAAACCCAGGCATCATAGTGCAACATGAACCCAAGATCCTGGTTGAGACCACCCTCATGTATGCGGAACTTGGCTATCAATCTCTGCTCAGAGACTCAGTGCTGTTGTGTGTCATGAAGGCCGCCTTGGAGAACGCTCACCTGAAGGTCAGAGGCCGAATGCCCGTGACTGCTGAAGTGTTCACCAACAGGAAGGGAATAGTCTTTGCTTGACAATCACCAGGCATGTTCATTCATCCGTTGTCATAGTGTCTGCATGGTGTCCCCAATATACCATGCTTCGGGACATTCTTTCCTGCAGTGTATTAGGTAGACAACAGGCACAGCTTGATGTGGAATTTTGTTAGTTCTGTCTCTGGCAGATTAGCTCCTATTGCCAAACATTGATTTACATGTCTTCTCGTATTACATCATCTCATCTTTTGTACGGTGTTAGGAGACCAGTCCTGTCTGTGCTAAGATAATGGAAGATATCTACTTTTCACATGTGATATAGTTCCTTGCCAGAACTTCATGATCCTGATGAAAAACATGGTGTTTCACCTTGTGTTCTTGTTGTATAATTTGATTTTGCTGTTTCCGTTTCCTTTTCCTCAACAGTTTCTCTTATTGGGCAATTTAAGCAACGATTGACCATGAGCAAAACTGGAGAAATTTGGGTTGTTGAATGTGCAGTATTTCTGTATGCCAGTAGTAATCAGCTTAATTGTTTCAACAATAAACTTTGCTCTCTAGTTATCTTCAATGAATGTTTCATCATCTGTACAATGTGTTCTCAGTCCATTTCTGGTTAGATGATATGGAGCGGATTGGATGTGTTGAATCCCATTCTCCTTTAAATATCTTGTGAATTATTGCATCATGAACTGCAGCCCATTATCACTCGAGTTGTTCAAAATAAGCGAATTTGATGAATTTCACTCACTCTTTCAAGTGCCCTTTCCAAAGGACACTATTCATAATGGCAATTTGAGGCCATTTTGAGTGCACGTCAACTAGAATGGTCTGGCATTATCTTTTATGTACTTTTTGTCAGGCCAGCTCTGGTCATTCCCATGGATATAACGAAGCTAATCATAGAATCGTAGAAATCCCTACAGTGCAGAAGGAAGCCATTTGGCCCATCAAGTCTGCACCAACCACAATCCCACCCACACCATATCCCCATAACTCCACTTGTTTATTCTGCTAGTCTCCCTGATACTAAGGGGCAATTTACTATGGCCAATCAACCTAACCCACACATTTTGAGTGTGGGAGGAAACCGTAACATCCAGAGAAAACCCACACAACACAGGGAGAATATGCAAACTCCATGCAGTCACCCGAGGCCAGAATTGAAGCCAGGTCCCTGGCGTTGAGGCATCAGTACTAACCACTGTGCCACCATGCTGCCCTGGCAGCAGGTTCCATAATTTTGCACAAGACAAACACCATCCCACTTTCTTCTCAATTTTGGCATCAAGCCACAGCCACCAAAAATAGTGTGGCTAGCTCCTTTATCCTTGCAATGCCACAGTAACCTTTGTGTAATATTACACATTTCCGTAATAACGGTGAAAAAATGACTCTCTTTCTCAAGAGGCAAAAACCTACTTGTATGGATAGTTCAGCTGTTCGGGTGAAATATGGCTGCAATTCAGGGTTTGCTCCCAAGATCTTACCATGACTTCTGGCAGTACTGGATCATTTCTGGTATGCTTTTTAACTTGTCCTGTTGTTACAGGAGTGTAATCTATTTGCTCGAAGTAGAAAATGATTCCACACAAATTGTTTATTGATGAATCGTTGAGTAATGGGGTCAGAAGAGCCCATCAGCATTCTCATGCAGGCATGACTGATAATACATTGTCATCTGTGTAGGTGTTGACAACAGCAATGCCCTCCTCTGCATCCTGTTCATTGCCAGTGTTATAATCCCAGTGTGTAGCCCAAATATCATTGTCAAAAAACAATGGTCCATCAATTAAGTAAATTGGTAAAACTGTTGTATTTCAAAATTATTCCCTGGGGTTTCTTTCTCTGAATGTGCAATATTGATTTGTTATTCAAGCACCTTGATGCAAATGCTATTGGCTTCCCTTCAGGTGTGGTCATAATGTGGGAACCCACCACCCTTCATCCCATAAGATGATGCCATATGCCAGTTGCAAGGGTAAATTCAGATCAAACTTTGTCACTACTTTAGTAGTGGTCCTTAGCTTGTACGCAGGCTTTTTGCACTGATCCACTCATGTCTATTTTCTGTTTTTAACCTAAGTTGTGTAAAGGTTTAAGAATAGTATGTTGATTGGAGACAAGCCTTCAAAATTTAGTAAGCCCAAAACAGGAAGTTGATTGACATTGAGGTGAGTGCCTCAGTAATGACTTTGACTTTTGAAGGTGATTTGTGCAGTTCCTTTGCAACTACGACATGACCCAGATATTCACTTGAAGATTGTAAAAATTCACATTTATCTTCCCTGAATTTTACTCTTCTAATCTCTGCAGTGGGGCATTTAGATTGAAGAGATTTTTTTTCCTCATTCTTTCCAGTAACTCAGCTTTCATCCAAGTAATATGCAATGCTATATGGTAGTCTTTTATATTCTTTTGTGTGCCATGATTGTCAGCTATTGTCGTGAGTCTGGATCCATGTTCATCTGAAGATATGCTTGACTGAGGTCAATTTTATTGAAATGTTGGCCTCCAGCCAATCCAGTGAATAAATCTTCAATCATAAGCAGAGGATATTGCTCTGCATACAGTACAGAATTGATAATGACTTTAAAATCACCACAAATCTGTACCAATCTGTCTGTCTTCATATCAGGTACAAATGGCATGACCCAATCACTCATGAATTTGACGATTCCCATTTTAACCAGCCGCTCAAATTCTGTCTCTCCCTTAGATTTTATTGCATACAGCACTAACCTAGCCTTTAAGCATCTTGTCTTATTCACATTCTTAACTTTTTAACTTAAATGAGATATCCTTCATGCTTCCTAGTTCACCATTGAAGGCAATGACATGTTTCTTCAAGAACTTCAGTAGGCCTGCTTTGGAATTTGTCATGCGATTTACCTTGGCCTAATTTAATCTGATCTTTTCCAGCCAGGTTCTTGCCATTAGTGCTGGATAGTTTCCTTTAACGATGTTTGACAACATCTTGAAGAGACTAACTGAATACGAATTTGGATGTCTTGGACAACACTATGAGCAACAGATTAGTCTGTGGCTTAAGGAGTGAGTGGTTGTTAACAGAATGCAAATAAACCCTAAAGAAATCTTTGGAAGTTGCTGTATAAATGGAATTAGCAGCCAAAGAAACTCGGCCAAAAACGAAGGCAAACTGTCAATTGCCAATGGTGAGCGAAAATTGGGCAATCAGCGGCAAAGCGTTTATGTGCAGGAACTTTGGCAGAAAGGCCCATGTTAAGAGTGCTTGTTGGAAAAAGAAGCAAGTTTCAGGCTAGACTTAAAGCCAAAGCCAAATTCATCAAATTGTTTGGATTGAATGCCAGTAAATATTCAGGACTTGATAACGTACATTCCAGAGTACTTAAAGAAATGGCCCAAGAAATAGTGGATGTGTTCGTGGTCATCTTCCAATGTTCTACAGGTTCTGGATTGGAGGGTAGCTAATGTAACTCCACTATTTAAAAAGCGAGGTAAAGAGAAAACAAAGAATTAAAGACTAGCCAGCCTGTCATCAATAGTGAGGAAAATTCTAGAGTATATTATGAAACATTCAATACCAGAGCACTTGGAAAATAGTGGCAAGATTGGACAGAGTTAGCATGGATTTATGAAAGGAAAATCATGCTTGATAAACCTACTGGAATTCTGCAAAGAACTACAAAAGGTTGTGAATGTAGCGCAATCCACCACGCAAACCGGCCTCCCACCCATTGACTCTGTCTATATTTCTTGCTACCTTGACAAAGCAGCCGGCATAATTAAGGACCCCATGCATCCTGGACATTCTCTCTTCCATCACCTTCTGTCGGGAAAACATGAAGTCATGTGTTAACCGACCAAAGAACAGCTTCTGTCCTGTGCCGTCAGACTTTTGAATGGACTTACCTTGCATTAAGTTGATCATTCTCAATGCTTTAGTTATGACTTTAACACTACATTCTGCAGTCTCTCACTTCTTTCTCTTTGAACAGTATGCTTTGTCTGTACAGCGTGCAAGAAACAATACTTTTCACTATGTTAATGCATATAACAATAATAAATCAAATTAGTAGAGTTAATGAGTGGAGGCCGGTGGATGTGGTTTATTTGGACTTTCAGAAGACATTTGTGAAGGTCCCACATGAGAGATTAGCATGTAAAATTCAAACATACGGGATTGCACGTAGTGTATTGAATAGATAGAAAACTGTTCAGGAATAAGCAGGTCTTTTTTTTGAATGGGAATCAGTGCTAGTGCAGTACCACAAGAATCAGTGCTAGGACTCCAGCATTTCACAGTATATGATCTACAAGGGGGAACTAAATGCAATATCTCCAAATTTGTAGATAACACAAAGCTAGGTGGAAGGATGAGCTGTGAGGAGGATGCAGAGATGCTTCTGTCTGATATGGACAAGTTGGGTGAGTGGGCAAATGCATTGCAGATGTAGTATAATATGAACTTAACAAAAACAGGAAGCCAGATTATTATCTGAATGGCTATAGATTGAGAGAGGGGAATGTGCAATGAGACTGGTATCTTTGTACACCGGCCACTGAAAGTAAGCATGAAGGTGCAGTAAAAAAAGCAAATAGTATTTTGGCCTTCATAGCAAGAAAAGTTTAGTGTCACATATAGGCTTCCATTAACACTGAAATGAAATTAATGTGAAAATCCCCTCACCACGCTCCAGCACCTGTTCAGATACGCTGAAGGAAAATTTAGTAGGGCCAATGCACCTAACCAGTACATCATTCGGACTGTGGGAAGAAGCTGGAGCACCGAGGAAATCCATGCAGAGATGGGAAGAACATGCAGATTCCACACAGACAGTGACCCCAGCCGAAATAGAACCTGGTCCCTGGCATTGAGGCAGTCGTGCTTTCCTTTGTGCTGTCCAAGAGGACTCGAGTACAGGACTAGGAGTGTCTTACTCCAATTATACAGGGCTTTGGTGGTGCCACACCTGGAATATTGTGTACAGTTTTGGTCTCCTTACCTGAGAAAGGATGATCTTGCTAAAGAGGGAGTGCAGCAAAGTTTTACAGGAATGATTTCCTGGGATAGCGGAACTGATGTAAGAAGAGGATTGAGTTGGTCAATATTCACTGGACACCAAAAGAAAGAGATTCTCAAAGAAACCTGGAAAATTCTAGCTGGACTAGACAAGGTAGATGTAGGAAGGGTGTTCCTGATGGTAGGGGACTCCAAAATCAATGGTTTTGTCCTGGTAAGCCTGTGAAATTCACTATCACAGAAAGTAGTTGAGGTCATGTTTTCAAGAAGGAGTTAGATATAGTTCTTGGGGCAAAAGGGATCAAAGGATATGGGGGGAAGGTGGGAACAGGACGATTACCCATGAGCATGCTGAATGGCAGAGGAGGCTTGAAGATCCAATTATCTAACATCTCATATTTTCTCTATAAATGGAAAACTGAGTAAGAGGAAAATATCCACATGGTACAAAAAAGCATGAAAAAGAATTCTAGTCACAGTCCACAGATGAATATACTTCAGAATGTGATTTTTCTGGGGTTTTCTTTGTTTTTACAGTGCTCAGCTTAATGCACTCTCATTCAATCTCCTGCTGCTCCCCCAATCACAGGCTATTTCTATCTCACATTTGCTGCTGCTCAGTTTTCTGGTCAGTGAGCCTATAAGCAGCCAATTGCAGAGAAGAGTAGTACGTAAGTGAGTGACAGTGTTAGTGTGAGTACCAGAGCAGCAAGTGAGATACCTGGAATTCTTCTTTGACCTCAGTTGGGGAAGGAGGATATGGTGGGAGGCCCAGAGATTGGTTTCACACCAGCCTAAATTAACAGTAGAATCTTTTGCCGGTATCCAGAAAACCTGCCAGAGAGGCACCCCTTAATGGATGCAAATGAAGCTCCCCCAAACCACCTCCCCACCCCTTATCAGATTCTCTTCTATTTGGACTCACTCAAATAATATCTGAAGCTGCCTCTGGAGTTCTGGATAGAGGCAACCCAGAATACCAGGAATACCACAACAGTGGATTTGGAGTGCCTCTGCAGGCAGAACTTTTAGATTCAGTGCCCTGGAAGGGGCCATCTTCCAGGCTGAGCGTTCCTGGAGATCCATCCTTGTTCTCAGGAGGTCCATCTTCTTGTCTCGATGCTCCCAGAAATCTAAGTTCACTTTCAGGCTCTCCATCTTATTTCTTCAATAGTGGATCTGTGATGTTAGGCACCTTTTCAATATGGCACTCAGACACTGGCAAACTGTGTACCATCTAGGCCTGTCCCACCACTGAATATAGTGTAAAACACCAAGTGGATAATTAATGAGGTCAGGGCTGCAAGATGTAGTGCAGTTTCCCACTAGCCCCTGCAGTGGCAAACACTCCATGTTTCATGAAACTTGGTCACAAAATGGGAGTGTTCTACCCTGTGTCTGTACACCTAATTTGGTGTTCATTACCGAAATTCCTGATGCAATGTTGGGATTTACTCCCAGACTGTGGTAAATAACCAAAAATGTTTAAGTTAGCTCTCGAGGGAAAAGGGTTTAAAGTATTGTGTACTGACAGTACACCAGACACATATGATTGTACAGAAATTTTGTCTGCTTAAAAGGTTGCCATTAAATGTGTTTTGACTTTGTAGTTCATATTTTTCCAGTGAGTAATTATGATATCTGATTAATCTCAGTTATTTTTGTCTTGAGAAATGTTAGGTATTTCTTCAAATTCTACTGAAATAATGCACCAGAAAATCCAATTTCAAAGCAAATATTTAAAATGTCACCACACCAAGGTGAGTTTGCTTCCATGCCCACACTCTCCCCTAACTTCATTCCCTCAGAGTTCATCCAGTTGTGAGGCAAGTATCCTTACACTGACCCTCTTAAAATGGGAAATGGGTAAATTGGCTCCAGAAGCATAAAGACAACAACAGTCATCAGTTTTAAAATGAATGTTGGAAGTGCATTTCAAGTTTGAAATCCAACCTAAAATTTCCATCCCCACATGTTCTGTTGGATTGACTTTTGGACAGCCACTGCCTCATTTCCTGCACAATGAAAGATTAACAAATAACATCAAGAGTGAATTCATTTTATTGAGTTTTGCAGAGCTATTTATTTCTGTTGAATAGGCATTGATCCTGCATTTGTCCCTTGTGGATCGTGAACTTCTCCATATTTGTTAATGTAATACACCAAATGCTATTCTGGTTGAAAGGAGTAGCATAGTGAAAGCAGCTGCATAGACAACAGACAAGCTTCACTGGATGACAGAAGACCTGTTTGGAAATGCAACTATCCTTGAAATGTCAGTAGTCATCTTTGCTGAAATGGATGTGGGATTGTTGCTTTGAGAGTATTTACGAAAGGCTACATAATGGCACAGTACTGACCTGACATTGAGTGCCAGGCCTGTACTCCTAGTCACTCCAGAACTGGCATTGTTGGATTTTCTCATGATGACCACTGTTCTGTTGTGGAAGTGTCAGAAATCTCCAAAGCATTGGTGTAGGTATAACTTTTTTAAGGGAGGGAGTTGCATGATTTTGATCCAGCAACGGTGAACGGTGATACATTTCCACATCAGGATTGTGTGAGACTTAGAGAGGAACTTGCCGGCAGTGGTGTCTTCCATATGCCTGCTACCCTAGCTTTTCTAGACAATAATGCTCACTGGTTTGGAAGAAGCTGTTATTGGAACATTGACAAATTGCTGCAGCGCATTTTTGTATATAGTATATATTGCTGCCGTTATGTGTCACTATTAGCAAGAGTAAGTATTTAAGGTGATAGGTGGAATGTATTGTCCTGTAATCCTTCCAGTATGTGTGGGTACAGTGACGTTCAATAGAATGAGACCAGAGTTCAAAGGACTAAATTATGAGCACAGGTTTGCATAAAATTGGCATGTATCCCTTTGCATTCATGAGGTTACCAAGGTGTTTACAATGATTTCCAATGATTTTGGTAGGATAAATACAGAGAAACAATTTCCCCTCATGAAGAATTGAAAATAAGTGTTCATGATTTAATATTAGAATTATCATTTCAGAACAAAATGAGGAGGCACAGGGGCAATTGAAATTTAAGCCCCCAGAAAAGCTGCGGTTGCGGGGCCAACTGAAGTTTTTTAAAGACTGAAATAAATGGTCTTTTGTTGGGATAAGGGTGTGAGTAGATATGAAGTTGACATCTAATGGACTCAAGGAGTTGAATTACCTACTCCTCCATTCCTGTGTTTTAAGAAATTTTGAATAATGTGCTTTCCTTAGTCTGTGAAGAGAAAAAAACAGCATTACTGGACAAAGTGACTGAAAATTACTACTTTATGCTGCCTGTTGAGGCATTTTCCTTCCAAATTATGAGCATTGCTCATGAATTAATCACCTTTTTGTTGTTTTGTAGCAGGCAAATATCCTTTAAACTACCTAGGAAATATTAAAATGTTATTAATGCAGATATAGTCAAATTTATATTATAATTGAATGATGCATCACAGAAGCAAGACATTCAGCCCATCATGCCTGTCCTGGCTCTTTGATAGAGTTATCCTCTACTCTTTTCCAATAGACCTACTTACTTTTTATCCTTCCTATTAGCAAAATAGTTTTCTTAAGTTGTGTGCATTTCAAGACCATTCAATTCATTTTTGTTTTAAGGTTGAAGGAAAATATGTTTAAATATGAAATGGTTTAGCTTTTGTAGAGATTGAAATTCAACTGAGTGCTATTTATTGCACTTTGCTTAATGCAGTTGTGTAAATTATTTCGATACTGATTTGTAGAAAACCTGTTTCAATAGATTCAGCATAATAATAACTGGTGTAATAAAGCACCCTGAGGTGTGTCACAGGATCACAATCAGATAAAAAGTGATAGTCATCAAGACATTTGGACACGCATCCAAAGGTTTGATCAAAAGTCAAGAAGCAGAGATGTTGAGATCAGAATTTCCAGAGCTTTAGCAGCCATGCCTCCAACTAACTCTGCCCTGTGTTGGTGCAAAGGAAATGACTGAGACAAGCACAAAAGATGAAAGTCCTTGAAGTTTTGTTGGATTGAACGGCTTTACAGGGATGGGAAAGGAAAAGATTTGAATACATTGAGGAGAATTTTTAAATTGAAGTGTTGCTGGATCAGAGCCAGTATAGATCAGTGAACACTGGAATGATTGAGTGGGATCTGATATGAATTAGATTCTGTCAGCAGTGTTTTGAATGAGTTTATGAAAGTAGGAGGCCAGCCAAGGAAGCAATGGAGTACACTGGATGCAATAAAAGCATAAAGGTAGGTTTCAGCAGAGCTGGTAAGAGGTGGGGTTGGAAATAGGCGACTTTGTATTGGAGAGACCATAAAGTTGGAAGCTCAGTTCAGAGTCAAACAAAGCATAATTATGAATAGTCTGGTTGAATCTCAGTGACCAATGAGGAGGATGGGTTGGTAGTTGGGAATGGAGGTTGTAGCAAGTTCCTAACACAACACCTTTAACCTTCCCAAAGTAGATTTGAAGGAGATTTCTGCTTATCCATAATGAATGCTGAGCAACAGTCATAAACACAGCAAAAGAAGTAGCATCGACAGAAGGGGCGTCAACAATAATGCTATTGATAAAGCTTATTTTCTGTTAGGGACAATATTTTGTTTATTATAATTAGCTCCCAAGTACTTCATATGCTGTGAAGAATTCTGGAATTTACTGAAATTGTTAAAGATGCTATATAAATTTAAATTCTGCCTTTCTACGTTACAGGAGCATAGTTTCACTTAATGCATGCTTTCTGTGTGCTCTTACATTTTGTACTAATTCCCACCACAAATTTCACCAATGTGTAATACATGTCTTGTTATCTTCTAATAGTGAAACAACTACTATTTCCTAATTTTCTTTCTAAAGTCACAATTTTTGCTTTTTTGTGACATACTCTTTGTACAGTGTCAATCTGACTGATACAGACCTCTGAAGTCCTCAGTTTGATCTGCAATCTATGCTAAGTGAGCCAACTTCATTCAAGGAGTTGATAGGGATAGTATTGATGAGCTAGATAAAAAGAAATGGAGATGGAGAGGGGGCACAGTGAATAAATCTTGAATGGTTCTGTTCATGTTTTTCATCTACACCCCTGTACAGAACTGACTTGTTCCAATTTTGGTTGAGGCTTTCTCTGGTTAAATAGCCTGCTGACATTCACAATCCAGGCTTATGAATAATGGGCATTTATGTGGCGTACTTGTGAAACTATAGTTGAGTGCAGTTGTACGCCTTCTGGAAGTGAATGGGAAAAATGGAGAAAGGGCAATGTAAAAATAATTATGATAAATCATACTTCCTATATCTAACATTGCTTGTTATCATGTTGTTGGATATATATCTAGCACAATTTCTTCCCATATAGGTTTAAATGCTAACTTCAGAATATTTGATGATTCCACATCACATTTTAATAATCATCTTAACACTTTATAAAAACACCAGCTTTTGGCTTTGAGCACGGTCCAAGACACTTGAAACAATTAATTATTTGCAATATTTTTGTGAAAAGACATAAATACAGAAAACTGCTGCTAACCAGAGTACAGTATTGTAACCAGTTTCAATGATCCTGCTGTATACCTACAGAATACTGTAAATCATTTTAATGAGGATGGTTATTTGAGGTGGGAAAAAACTGCCTAAAGGAAAAAGATAGAAGCATCGCTGTTATTGTGATACTGGAGTCATGAAACTTTACATGGTAGAAAAGGACATTAAATATTTATAATCTAGATTTCTTTTCTACTCCTCATTCCATTTATAGCAGCTTTATCAATAGCAGGCTAAACAATTTTCAGTCATTTCTGCTTGGGTGACTCGGTGTAAAACAGAGACATGCACAGCTCTATTCTGCCAACATTGATATACTTTCTGTGGTGCAGATTAATAAAATTAGGATTTGGTGGATTTACATTGAAAAATAAAGAACTGCCTTGTACATTTAATTAAAATAATCTCATCAGTATAAATTGCTGTTGTAAAGTTTTGCCTAGGGGAGCTGTTGATAACCTTTTCCATCAGACTGTCTGCAGATCTATGCAAGAGCAGCTTTGTAGCACTTCCATGGGGAATGCTGCATTGAAAGAAAACCATCAGAATTTTCTGGATAAATTTAGTCACCAAACACTGCATGTTACTGTGAGCCTGAAGTTTTTTTAAAAAGACTAATTGTAAAATATTTCTTACTAAAAGAACTGCAAGTCGTAAATCAGAAAAGTCAACTGCATTGATCATCTCTTATTTTAATTAAAAGCATGATTTGTAATTTCACACAGGATTGGAAAAGTTATACAACCACTACAAGAGCACAATGACTTGTTGACTGGAACCATTTCAAAGAGAATTATAAGCTTGTTTGTGACCAATCTAACCTTTGTACATAAATTATTTTGACTGCTTCACGAAACAAAATATTTTGTTTTTATTTTTGGGTGGAGGAGCTGGGGAAGAACCACTTCTGATTTACGGTGTGACTTAAGAATATGTCCCTAGAAGGAAAAACATCAACATTTTCTACTGACCTTTTAAAGGCACTGACTTTCGAGGCTTTAAGGCATGATAAGAACATGAATCCTCTTTCTGTGCTGGTAATGTTTACCAGTTCGTCAAGGAAAGTAAGTGGTTTGCAGCTGTTGTATGCAGGCTGTGTATTGTTGGCACAAAACAGTCAAACACAAAAGAAGCATAGACACTTAGAACAAAGACTAAAACAGTAATCAGTGCAGAGTGTCAAAATCATTACAGTGTGCATCTGTAATGCACATCATTTCCTGTTTCTGTGCAACTGTATTGAGGGATTGTTTATTATATGCTTATAGCTAGCCCTGTGCATGTATACTGCATCTATTTATATTTCAACATTAATTTCTAACCACTGACATCTGTTTGATAACACAGAGAAAAGCAATTACAGAATTAATTATAACCAGGAATCGACTATTCAGAATAATCAATACTATACTTGAACTTTTACACCCTCCTCAATCCATATCTATATTGAAGCTGATAGTTACTCTATGTCCAAAGCTTGCCATGGCCTCGCCTCTTCCCTGATTTTGTAGCATCCTCCAAAATCTCTGTTCTTTTAGGTCTGGATCCTTGTGCATCCTTAACTTCGAGTGTCTCCATTGGTAGATGCACCTTCACTATTAGGCAACTGTACCTCTGTCTTGTCATCTCTCTCCATCTTCCTCTCTCTCTCCTGTCCTGCTCTACCTTTCTTTCTCCTGTTACACTCCTGCCCTGCCTGTCTTGCACCCTTCCCTCCACTCCCGTCCCCAATCTCTCTCCACTTTGTCTTGCTCCTCTACTCCACTCCACACTATCTTGTCCTCTCTCTTCCTTGTAACACTATCTTCCCTCCCACCTCCCTCACACCCCAGTCTTTAAGGTTGTTCATCTATTCTAATGTCCTTTCTCTGATTATATTTTTGTGGAGCACTATGGGATGTTTTACAATTAAAGATGCTGAAATTACACAGGTTTTATTGAGATAAAGGGCCTGTTCTTTCCACTAGGCACAGAACCCGTCAGATGGGAGGCAAATAATGCAATCTGCACCCACCACCACACCAGTTTCCCCTTTTGTCAAGGCCTGAAAATGGCCACGATTGGGATCATGCCCGAAACAACAGTCACACGGTCATTTAAATGTGCAAAACTGACATGCTCCATAAAATTCCGACTCGGCACTCCATCAGTGAGGATTAATGAAGAGATAAGTGCCTGGTGCCAGATGGTTCTGTGCTGCTTATAGGGTCTTTTTGTTGTGGCCATTTTGTTTCTTGGGTCAGGGGAGACTTAGTATGTGAAGGGGTGGAAGGCTGTTGCTCAATAGGATGTCTGATTTGCAGCATTGACCTTGAGTTATTTTGGATGCTGTGGGGTCCTAGTGCACTCAGCACCCTGCCAGCTGAGGGGCATGCACAAAGCCCTTGCAAATTGCACTGCTGCAGCCTCTAGACTTCTCAAGGAGCTATGACTTTTGGGAGCATCTGGTTGGGGAAATGGGGGGTTGACTGCCACTCTGCCTGTGATCAGTGTAAAGGAAGGGGAGGGCCCACTATCACTGTTTAAGATCAGTGGGAGATGGAGGGGGCCTGCTGCCACTGCACTTGAAATCAGTGGGAGGATGGGGCCATGATCGGACTATGTGGGGGGGGGGGTGATATAAGGGGATCAGTAATATTGTGGGAGTGGGACAATGTCTGTGAGGGCCAAGGGGAGGCATTATCAGGCCTAGGAGGGATGTGGCAGAAGAGCAGCTTTCTATTTTTTTTTAATGTGTGTGCATTTGTAAGCTCCGATCAGACTGCAAGACTTCAGGTGTGTTAAGCTGTGCAGCGCAATTTGGAATCGCTAATATTTCTTTCAGGCAAAGTGTGTATGGGGCACCTCAGAATGGCCTAAACGTCAGATCTGAATTTCTCCCAGAGCCCGATTTTTACCATTGCATCCGAAACCGGGCGCAAAAACTTGGTACAGTCGGGCAAGATACCATTAATGCGATCTGCACCTGCGTCCGGGCAGTTGTCCACTTTACCAAGGCCCAAAAACAGTTGCAGTTCGAACCACACATTTAGATTGAATTAATGGGCTGCATGCCCAACTTTACCAGCATTTCCCCCTTTACCATTGCATTCGCCCATCCAGATATGACGCGAAACAGGCATGTCAGATAAAGGTCTGTTTTGGGTGCTCCAGCTTCTGAAGAGGTAAGTTCAGAGCTTGCAACAGCACTCTGACTCTGACTCAGATCGGTGATGGAGGAGGGAGGGAGGCAGACAAGATCATTCTCAGGCAGAGGGAATGTATCTCTGGTGGGGGGCGGGGGGAATCATTCTCTGGTGGGAAGGGTGTTGGGGAAGGAGGAGGGAGGCCAGATCACACTTGGTGGGGGGAGTGAGAGGCAGATCATTCTTTAGCAAGGGAGAAGCCAATGGTGGCTAGGAAAGAGGGAGGCCCTAATGGATCTCTGGTGGAGGGGAGAGACGGGGGAGGCCAATCATCTCTCTCGGAATGGAGGCCTGATCATTCTCTGGTGGCAGGGGTGGAGGGAGGCAGGTAAGATGTCTCTCTGATTGGGCCCCCCCCCTCCCCCCAACCTCAATCAATCCTGCATGGGCGGGGGTGAAGGGAGGCCAGTTGGATCTCGGGATGTGGGGTGCAAGAGGTGTCCGCTGCTGCTCTGCAGGCTATCGGTGGGGGGAAAGGGAGCAAAGAGTCATGATCGGTCTGGGTGGATAAGGGGAAACAATTATGTTGTGGGATGGGGGCAATGTCTGTTATTGTTCCTGCTTTTCACTCCTGGCCGCTTTATCTGCTTTTTGTGGCCTGGAAATGATGGGATAGGGGCATGTTTTTCACATTTTTTCTCATTGCACAAGTACAGTTGAAGACTCTGATCAGAGCTGCGGCATTTCAGGAAAGATAAGCCATGCTCACAGCACAATTTAGACTCGTTTATTTTCAGGCTAAGTGCATTTGGAGGCACCTGGGAACAGTTTCCGAAGTCGGATCTGAATTGTATCCAGATTCAGCACTTAGAATCAAAACAGTAAAATCGGGCTCCCAGTTTCAAATTCACCTAGCCCTTAGAATCAAAATGGTAAAATAGGGCCCAAAGTATCGCCATTACTTTAAAATATAACTACTAAAAGAATTAAATGTGACCTCTAACTCACATTGGAATACTAAAAGGGAAAAGTAATGCATCAGTTATATAAAGCTCTGGTTAAACCACATTTGGGTACTGAATTTAGTTCTGGGCACTGCAAATCAGGACAGTATATTGGCCTTGGAAGTGCAGCAGAGATTCACTTGAAGGATACAAAAAGCTAAAAGATTAAATAATGAAAACAGATTGCATTGACTGGTATATATTCCTTTTTTGGCAATTTTAATATGTTCACACCAAAATATTACTTTGTTCTGAAAGGGACAGCCGAATACCTAAACTGGAATTTAAATAAATGCATCTGCTTTACACCACAGCATAAAATACTTTCCTAATGTTATAATATCCATTTTTTTTTAAATGGAGGTTCTAAAACTCCTGCATAAAGTAGAAGAAAACTTTACCTTAAGTTCTAACTTTGAAGAGTAAATTCCTTAGAATTTAAATTTAAAATTTCAAGATATCTTCATGGTTCATGCTGGTTTAATCTAGATAACCTTCCTCTAAATATTTGTAATATAGGGAATGGTTAAATCATGGTTAACATGATGTAAAGCTCTATGGTACCCGAGAAGTTTTGCATTTATTGTTAGACGTTTCGAAAAGGGATGTTGCAAATGTTGTTACTTTGTTCAACATTCTTTTGCTTTGCTTTAAAAAGTGGAAGTTGGCATCACATCAGTTTCTAAAACTGAAATCTGCTGAGGATTTCCACTCTGTACCTGGCATGTTGCTTAGTCCATTGCTGCTGGAAAGTCAGGACTAATTCCTTGCAAGCCTGGATCCATGCATACTTTGGACACTTCAGTTTTGAAGCATTCTTTATGAAAGCACATTTTGCATACATAGCATTGTTTGCATTGGCCTGTCTGAAAGGGGAAGATAAACATCCTCTTTGAACATGGAAGATTAAGAGATAATTAAGAGAAGTGTTTGAATTGATAGGGTAAATGGAGATACGCTATTTGCTCTGATGGGGCAGTCCAAGATGAAGGGGCATCACCTTAACATTACAGCCCGTCTGTTTGGGGTTAACATCAGGAAGCACTTTACACAGTTAAAATATGGAAGCATCCTGATCCCAATCCTGACTGCACAGGTTAGGCTAATTAAACATAAATCCTAAGATTGATAGGTACTTGTTACCGCTACAGATCTAAGACAGATGAATAGAATTAAATTGCAGGATACATGATCTCATTGAATTGTGAAACAGACTTGAGGGACTGAATGATTTACTCCTATTTCTACATTCCTGTAATAGCTGAATAATTATGATTCAGATTTTCATTCTAATTGTTTTGGGGTTTTTTACTTTGCTTATATCTACTTTAAATGATTTTCTCTAAGTTACTGATATCCTATGCAACAGAAAAAAAAAGTCGAGGGAAAGGAAATGTGCTTGATTTTAGGCGATAACTATGGGGATAAAATTTTGATGGAAGTTTTCCTGACATCTACAGGAAATGCAGTTAAAATGCCTTTCTTGCTGAAGCACATTGGCTCAATCTGTATTGACGATTCAAGACATCAACTTCTGAAATGTAGGTGCAGTACCTTCGCTTCGCACTGCCAAATGTGAATTTGTCAGCCTTCATTCAGTCAATTGTATTAGCTAATCATTTTCCTGAGCCTCGATCTGCGCTCATATTACTGCTTTCCATAATTAACATTGTTAATATATTGAGTCAGTCAGCACATCACTGTCCTTGCTTTGGATGTTAGATTTTGTTACAACACAAGAATATAAAACAGCACTGGCCTGCGCAATCTTATGTTTTCAGCCTGTGGTATGATACTTTTCGTTACTTGTTTTAAAATTAATGAAAATAAAATGTATAATCATACTACCATGTTCTTTGGCTCTCCTATTGGAAATAGGCAATTTGGTAAATAGAGATCAGTGCCTGAATATTTAGAGACCTTGGGCAAATTGGTACCAGAGCCTGAAACTGGAAGTCATGCCCCCAATATCCAATACCAGCATTTTGGTCTAAGGGGGAAAGAAATGGGGATGGCACATGTTTTGAACATGCATGGGTCACAAAAGCAGCATCACATTATTCAGCTGCTCTCACTCAGAAGGGATTTTTGTCATTGAAGTTTATGAAACGCAACTCATTAGATTTAAGAATATGAGGAAAAGGTATAGATTTACCAGAGTTTTTGAGAAAGAATAGGTATCCTTTTGGAGAGTTCTAAATATTTTCACTGAGTACCATAGAACTGCGACAAATTCTAACACAGGTATGTAGCTGACATCCTTGGAAAGGCAGGTATTTTTATCCTTCATTACTTACACTCCATCTTCCCATTATTTTGTTTGTGCCAGATAGAGGGAAGAATACACAGTCATGATAAAGAAACTGTAAAATTAGAATGGCACCTTTGCACATTTGTGCAATAGAGGCATGAGTGCGAGCAACCTGCGTTCAGAGAGGGAACAAGACCATGAGTTAAAGGTAGCGCAGCTTGCAATAAGCAGGAGGAGGAGGAAAAAACGGTGGCAACCTGAAGTAAGGTTTTACTATTGCAGTGGCCATATCTGATAAATGAGAACCAATGCACAAGAAGACTAAAGTTAACCTGGTAATTGGTTATCAACATATGTGCCACAGTCTGGTGTTCCACATGCTCTGCCAGTGGCACTAAAGGTCACAACGCCTCTGAATTTTTATGCTGCAGACTCTTCCTGGGATTAGCTGGAAGCCTCTGCAGGATCTCACAATCAGCTACATCAAGGCAGTCACGGTTGCCTCTTTGCTCAGGGAGAGGAGAATATGTACTTCCTGATTAGATGGTGTGTCCAGAAACAAAGGACAAGTGGTTTATCAAATTAGCAATCTTCTCTAAGAACAGAGGGCTATTGATTTCCCCCATTTTGCCACAAGGGCACGATGTCATCAACCTGAAACGTTCAGGAGTGTGCAACATTTACCCCACACTGTATTGCCAAAACTCCTTCTAACTGTGAAACCATGGCCTGAAACCACATAAGCATGCAAGTGGGAAATCCACTTAAATAACTGATTTGATTTATTATTGTCACATATATTAATATACAGTGAAAAGTATTGTTTCTTGCATATGATACAGACAAAGTGTACCATAGATAGAGAAGGAAAAGAGATGGCAGAATGTAGCATTACAGTCATAGTGTGTGGAGAAAGATCAATTAAATATAAGATAGGTCCATTCAAAAGTCTGTTGGCAGCAGGAAAGAAGCTGTTTTTGAGTCAGTTGGTACATGCCCTCAGTCTTATATCTTTTTGTGTAATACAAATGCAAATGGCTGCTTTCAATACAACGCTTGTGCTTGATGTAGACCTGATCAACTGGATTTGATCTTGAGCCTGACCATTGATCCTCACTGAAAGACAATGATTGATAAACAGAAAATGTTGCAAGGAGCATCTCAGTTCAGAACCCTTGTTTTAGTACTATCTTAGCTGAAGATCAACTTTCAACTGCTGGACCTGTATGAACACACATTTGCACTTGATGGCATCAATGAGAGATGGACTTAAGAATGCAATCTTTGCCAATGGTAAGAACTGCTATCATTCTGTAATCATTCTCATTGAGTGTATTAGCACATAAAAGTAAATCTAAATATTTTTGTAAAAATGATTTGTGTTTACAGTGTGTTTAATTGTGATGTGTACAGTGATATGAAATGAAAATGAACTCGTTAGTGATGGAGGTGACCCAGTGCTGTGTGTTTGCGCACGCACACACACACCTTCTTCAGTAGGCTATTCAACTTATGTGCTATATAATCTTGAGGAGTGAGATAGCTGGCCTTATCCTGCAAGGAACCATTGGGGATGTACTTCAGATTGCAGTTTCTGCATGGCAGTCATTGTCGCTGGGGCAAGTAGGGCAGGGGAGTTAGAAGAAGATGAGGGTACTTCCACCAGTCGTTCTAACCTAGTTAGGAAACCTGTAACAGATTCCCCTGGTTCTCAGAGTAAAAATGAAAATGAGAATGCTTCCACCAGTCTTTCTAACCTAGACATGCTCCCAACCTTTACCTTCCTCATTAATCCTCAGTTGGGTTAGGTGTGGCTGGCTGCTAGCATGTAGCAGTTGTCCATGCAAAGAACAATGGGCCACCAGTATGAATGTCCTGTTAATGGAATGCAGTTCCTCATGTGTTCCATGGATGTCAGCACTTATGCACTAAGCTGACTATACCAGGTTATTGTTTGAGCTTTTGTATTTTTGTATGGAGTTACACTGTTCTTGCACCCACTCTCAAGTTATGTTGTATGTGTCTCTTCCTGAGACTGGCCATTCCCTCATGGTTGGAGCTCATGCAGTTGAACCCTGAGACAAAGTGAAGCCCATCACTGCCATTGACTCCTCTTGCAATGCATGAGCTTGCATGGTCTCAGGGAATTCAGTCAAATGTCTACATATCTGCTGTTGGTGCTTCAAATACTGTGCCCATAAGATGACTTGGGAGGTCCTATCCATGCTTGAGAGCAACATCATCACTTTCCACCTTCTGAGAAAGACAGACTGTGCACAGACGTTTCAGATTCTGTTTTTTTTTCCTGCACTGTGGTGTGATGCCCTGCACCACATGCCACTGAGTCAAAACATGTGCTATATCCTTGTATACTAGTATTTTTGGCAGAGAATGGGCTGATGACTTGTGCTGCTGCCTCTTTGACATCTTATCCCTCAGGAAAAGGAGGAAATGTTCAAAGAAGGGAGGGGTGGTGTGTGTCAGTTTTGGAGAGATAAACTTGGAGCTTCTAGCCATCTGTCATCTAGTTGTGCTCTTGACTATGACCTATTCTTCTTCTCTGCTCAATCTGATATAACATTGTGTAGCTGTGAGGGGCCTGGTCAAAACTCAGTTATGTAGCCATACCACAAGAGGTGGCAGAGCAAAGGTTTGTGTCAAATACATCAATCATTTCCTGAAACATTATAGTAACCTAAAGAATATTGTAAGGAGCTCCTAGTACCAAGATGTTCTCATCTCCATGGCTGAGTCTTGTGAATGTCTTCCAACCTGAACGTCATAGTGTCGTCCTTCAGTACAATAAACAACAACAATGACCATATTTCCCTTTGGAAAACCCACAATAAACCATCTCTTCTGGTACCAGTAATCAGTTGGACAATAGTCAATATTCATTTGACTGTTGTTTCCGCAAAGCAACAGCAGCATTTGCATCCACTTCCCGCTTCACAGCAGGAACCCTTTTTTAACTTCTTTTTAAACCCTTACCAAACTACATAACCCACACTGTGCCATCACCCTGACTGCCTGTGGCGTTTCTGCATTTGCTGTCATTCAGAGTTTCTTTCCCTGAGGCACTGGTTACTAAAAGCATTCAAAAATTGACTGAACTAGTTAGAAAATACTACGATCTCAAGTCACCTCTAATTCTGAGATGTTATCATTTTTACTCTGAGAATGAGGGGAATCTGTTACAGGTTTCCTAACTAGGTTAAAACAACTGGTGGAAGCATGAGAATTTGGGTTTAACTCTTAACGAGCTGCTTGGAGCCTCAAAGCAAAGCCAAACATGTATCTGCTTGATCAAAGTCCCCAGCTGATAATGCATTATAATTGTTGCCAGTCAAAACAGTAATAGAGTCCTACAAGAAACTAAAAGAGTGTGAATGTAGCCCAATCCATCACACAAACCAGCCTCCCATCTATTGACTCCATCTGCTGCTTTGGAAAAGCAGCCAGCATAATCAAGGACTCCACACATCCTGAACATACTTTCTTCCACCTTCTTTTGTCACAAAAAAGATACAAAAGCCTGAGATCAAGTACCAACTGACTCAAGAACAGCTTCTTCCCTGCTGCCATCAAACTTTTGAATGGACTTACCTTGTATTAAGTTAGCTGTGACAATGACGCTATATTCTGCACCCTTTCCTTCCTTCTCCCCTGTGTACTCTATGAACAGTATGCATTGTCTGTATAGTGCACAAGAAGCAGTGCTTTTCACTTTTGCAGGTGATGTCTAAATTGGATATCAAGATAAAGGGTTAAATGGACATCCAGTACAAGTGGAGGTCAATATCAGTGTGGCAATATTGCTGGTCGGGGAATCGGTGTTCTATAGAATTCACTCTGGACTCCTATCTTTAACTTTAACTTAACCTTAGCAAAGCTGAGAATCTATACAAGGGAATTTTTTTCAAATTCTGGGTATAATCTCTTTTTGTCCTATAAAAGGCAGCTAGTTCAGTTACCAATGATTGTAATGGAGTGCTTAAATACCTTAAGGTTTTCCAGGAAGGTCTAGGAACTGTCAAGGAGCAATCTTAGATGTTCACCAGAAAGCGATCCTGCAGGCCTGCCCAGTACTTTTATTTTATATGAAAAAGTTGAAACAGAAATCCAAAGACTGGAATGCAAAGAGATCATCAAACTAGTCTAATTTGCAGACTGGGCAGCACCATTTGTACCAATTTTGAAGACAGGAGGATCAGTCTGCCTTTGCGGGTACTTTAAACAAACAGAAAACCATTTCTCACAACTGAATAAGTACACAATCTCTCAGATTGAGGATTTATACATGAAGTTAGTTGGCAGGACTTTCATTCTTGGAACTTGATATGAATCACGCTTACTTACAATTGCAGCCAAATGATGATTCCCAGAGATATTCAACTATTAATACTCAGAGCCTTTTTCAGTACAATAGTCTGCCATTTGGGGTGTTCTTAGTCTTCCAGTAAACCATGGAAAACATTTTACAAGATCTATCTTTGGTTGCTATCAATCTGGATGACATACTTACAACAGGAAAAACAAACAAGGAGCACCTCGAGAACTTTGAAGTTCTAAGTCGATTTTCCAAGACAGGTGTACACCAAAGAGAAAAATGTATATAACAGGCCACCCAAGTGACCCATCTGGACTACAGATTAGACAAGTCTGGTCTATATTTTTGGAGAACAAGTTGCGGTCAGTCAAAGGCATCACGGCTCCCACATTCATCCAGGATTTGGTAACCTACTGTGGGAAAGTTATACACAACCTTATATCCATTCTGGTTCCATTACACCAGTTACTAAAAAGAATCAGTCTTGGGAGTGGTCTTCCACAGTCCTTGGCTTTCAATAAAGTAAAGCAACAGCTTTCCTCATCAAACGTTCTCACGCATTATGATTCCAGGAAATGACTGTTATTGACCTGCGACGTGTTCCCGTATGCTGGTTGCCTACTATTACAATTGGAACACCATCCAGGGAGCCGAGTCACTAATGCAAATACTTTGTATCAGCTAATGTTAGCAGATACCTGCCACTGGATGAGACTATAATGACAATGAATTGTTTGGAGATCCACCCAGTTACAGCAAATACTATTTGAGTCTGGATTCAAAAAGATGCAGTCCTTGCTTAGAACATAGAACAATACAGCACAAACAGGCCTTTCGGCCCACGAGTTGCGCCGATCACATCTACCAATCCACAGACCTATCTCTAACCCCCTATCCTATTCTTTTCCATATACTCATCCAGAAGTCTTTTAAAAGACCCCAGTGAGTTTGCCTCAACAACCTCCGACGGCAGTCGGTTCCATTCACTCACCACCCTCTGAGTGAAAAACCTACCCCGACATCTCCTTTGTATTTGCTTCCCTGCACCTTAAACCTGTGTCTTCTCGTAGTGACCATTTCAGCTCGGAAGTAGTCTCTGAGAATCCACCCTATCTATCCCTCTCAACACTTTATAAACCTCTATCAGGTCGCCTCTCAACCTATGTCTCTCCAGTGAGAAGAGTCCCAGCTCCCTCAACTTATCTAACTTGAAATATCTACCACTAATAGGGAAAACCAAAAGATGTTACAGTCCAAATTCCAGCCATATTGGAGTTGGAGAGAGCAGCTGACTAATGATGATGACATATTCTTTGGGAATCAAGAGTTGTCATCCTGAGCCAAGATCACATCCTGGCTAAGCTTCATGATGACCACCCTAAAGTGGCCAAAATGAAAATGCTTTTGAGGAGCTATGACTGATGGCTAGGCATGGATACAGACCTAGCCGCACTTGTGGGTCAGTGTCAACAATGCCAACAAGGACGAAAGTCACCACCATCAGCTTTTCTACACCCTTGGAAATGGCCAAGTAGCTGAGCCCATGGTCTACATGTCAATTATGCTGGTCCATACATTCATTGGTTTAATGCTCCTTTTTAATCATAAATGCATCTCCAAATAAATGGATGTACACAAGGTGCACTCATCAAATACAAGAACAATAATAGAACAAAGAACAAAACAGCATGGGAAACAGGCCCTTCGGCCCAACGAGCCTGTGCCGCCACCCCGATGTTCCCACCTCTACCTGTGATCCATGCCTACGTTTATAGATCTATGGATTAAAAACCAAATTTGAGACAATTTAGAGAGAATTTGTTTTGCCAATTAGCTTAAGAGCACATTTTTGGGATGTGGGAAGAAACCGGAGCACCCAAAGAAAACCCACGCAAGCATGGGGAAAATGCGCAAACTCCCACAGACACAGGCCCAAATCCATGTACCTGCACAGCACAGCGATAGTCACTGAGCTGTCGTGTTGCCCATCAAATGTTCCAGGTCAAGCGTACACTAACGACATGAAGCACTAGGATACTCTCAAAATCCAAGAGCAGCCCTCTCACGACCCATCGCGTGTATGCCCTTTGTTAGACAACAAGGCGGACCAAAGCACCTGCAGGATAAAAACAAGTATATCAATATCATTGTCTATTTACACACTTCCCAAGGACTCCCAAGGCTCATGATCCCTATTTTAAATCAGTTTTCTATACCCCTCCATTCCCATTCTGTTCATGTGTCCATCTAAGTATTTCTTAAATAACTCCAGAGTGCCTGCCTCCACCACTTTACTTGGCAGCACATTCCATACCCCACCACCCTCTGTGTGAAAAAACTCCCTCTAGCATCCAAATTATACTTTACCCCCCTCAACCTAAGCCTGTGACCCCTCGTGCTATTCGAGTCCATCCTAGGCAAAAGCTTAACCCTGTTTACTCTATTATACCCCTCATAATCTTGTATATCTCTATTAGATCTCCTCTAAGTCTACGTCTTTCTAGGGAAAACAGTCCCAATTTGCCTAATCTCTCCTCGTAACTCAGACCTTCCATACCAGGCAGCATCCTGGTAAACCTCCTCTGCACACTCTCCAGAGTCTCCATGTCCTTCCAGTGGTAAGGCGACCAGAACTGGATGCAGTATTCCAAATGAGGTCTAACTAACGGTTTATACAACTGCAACATTAAAGGCCAGCTCTTGTACTCTCTACCCCTTCCTTTCAAGGCTAGCATACCATATGCTTTCTTCACAACCTTCTGCACCTGCTTTGCCATCTTCAGAGATTTGTGCACCTGTACTCCCAAGCCCCTCTGCGTTTTTATACTCTTAATAGGTCTACCCTTTATCATATACCTCCCCCCTACATCCTTTCTCCTGAAATGCATCACCTTGCATTTATCAGGATTGAATTCCATCTGCCATCTATCTGCCCAAGCTACCAGCCTATCTATGTCCTGCTGCATCGCCTGACAATGCTCCTCACTGTCCGCAAGTCCAGCCATCTTTGTATCGTCTGCAAACTTGCTGATTACTCCACTTATTCCCTCTTTCAAGCCATTTATATATATTACAAATAAAAGAGGTCCCAGTACCGAGCTCTGCTAGAAAAACTTTCGCAACACATGGGATTCCGGAGGTGCTGGTTTCCAACCTTGAATCGTTCTTCACCAACCAGAAATTTGTCTATTTCATGAAGTCGAATGAAACATTAGTTCAGTGCCATATCATTCATCCTCCTACAGTGAGCCTCATGTTCCCAAATCTGGGGATGATCAAAGGAGGGAGAGAGTGGAAAGGCATCAAGAAGCCCAGGACTGAACCCACAATACCAGTTCTGAGAGAGACCTAAAAGTGGAGGATAAAGTATTCTTTAAAAAGTCATGGGAATGATCCTGCATGGCTACAAGGCACGGTTGACTCGCAGACAGGGCTGCTATCTTATAAAAGTCCGGATAGGGCTTACCATCCTGAGAAAATAGTTGGACCATTTGAGATCATTAAATTCTTGGACCTTCCAGGAGCTAACAATCTCAGCACGTCAAACATCAAATTTCCAGGATCCACATAGCTCCTGCTCTCCAATTCCAATTAGAGGAAACTCTAATTCCAAAATGGACGTGGCAGACTAGTCACATCTACTCCCTTACTGCCTGAAGAAAGCAGTGAACCTGTGCTTCAGTATGTAAGTGAAAGAGATGAGATTTGCTACATCCCATCAATCTTGGATGTCAAGCTTGAGGAAATGCCTCAAGAGACACTCAGTGAACCAACTACCAAGGTTCCTCAGAAATATAGGGGAGTAATGTAATGACTTTAGCAAGGACCACAATGTGGACCTCTTAGAATTTGGGATCCCTGATTGGGCAAGCTATTACTGCCTTAATCGGTGAGGCCTGCTTGCAGAGTGTCGGGGTTACTGACAATCTGGCTTTATATTCTGAGTGCAGAAGTACCTGTCAGAGTATTTCTGACTATATAAATAAATCTTAAATTTGGTGAAGTACGCCAGCCTCTGAGATATTTCACAGACAGAACTGCAAATTAGCTACTTTTTAATTCAAAAGCTTGCCTTAATTCTGGGAAATCACACAAATAACTTATCTTTTACTGGAATGACCACAAAAGTTGTGCTTCCAATTCTTTCTGTGAAATATCTTCTCAGATGCTGGTTCCAGTTCTTTGGGTAAGCCTACTCACCATTTTATAACCTTAAAGGTCTTGAAAGGTTGGGACCATGTTAAGAAGTTAAATGAAATACAATTCAAACAAGCTTGGAGTTTATTTACTTAAGGATTGCTTTCACCAGTTTCTCAACCAGATATCCCCAATTTTTCATAGTTGGAAGTTTGAATTCATAAAACTAAGAGTTATGTTCTAAAACATATAAATTGTGAACAAGATATTCATAACAATAATAGAGTAAAGGCATTGGATACTGAAAGTATGGGGGCACAGTGCACCAAAGTTGGTTGGCATGTTAACCCAAATAAATTGGAGTTGCAATCCCAAGTTTTCATCAAATGGGTCTGGGCTGACAGCTGATAGTGGCCAGGAACAAATTCCCAGATTTCTTTGCTCCACAGTGATTGGAGTCTGATTTCTTTGCTTTCACTTTGCATCATGCAGCACAGATCATTTTGTTCTAAGGTGTGAGAATTAGAAATTTTGTGTTAGCTTTTTGATTAACCTTCCTTTCTTGCCTTTTTACTGCTGAAGGCACTGATCTCTTGCTGGTCTAATGGTTGCTCATTAAGCAAGTGACTACTGTTTCTCTGTGAACCTTGGAGCAGTTATTGACAGCCTATTCAATCATGCGACTTTGAGTGGGTCTAAGTATGCCTTTCATCAGTTTGGCGCACATGTTCTTCAAGCATGGGCCAGCAGAGAGGTTGAAATCCTGGCTTATTTTCTGTCCTTTGACCTCAGTGCCCCGGGCTAATTTTAAACACATTCCACTATTTCATCTTGGATCAACTAACCCAACGCAGGCCTAGCATTTGGCATGTGACCTTCTTGATATTTGCAGATCAAAATACTCAATGTATTCTTCAACTGTTATGAGAGGTTAACTGCTTCCTTTGTAATTGGAACACTAATGTTAAGACTCTAAGATTATATCTAATTCAAAGAATCTGGGGTAAAATCACACATTGTGCCATTAGCACATCAACATGTTCACATGTTTTTGGCTCATTTGATTGTCAATCCGCATTTTTATTTAAATAGCAGATAAAGGAATATGTGACAATATATCTATATAGTGGGCTATTTCACCACGGTGCAGGTTTCCATGGTTGTGATGGTGGTAGTGATGGTCGGGGGAGCAGGGGAGATCATTGTTTGGTCTGATCGGGGCACCCTGATCTCAGTGTAGCTCCGCTGGCACATTGAGGTCCCACCTCTCTACATGACAGCATAAAACATGCCCAGCAGGTTTTTCTATGACAGACGATGGTAAGATCTGGAGAGAAACACCATTTTCCTTGCCAGCACTAAAAGTAAATAAATAGTCATTTTTTTGGTAAGTTTTTGCCCATGGAGTCAGCAATCTTGCCACAGATCACAAAATGTTCTGCCTATGGCCACAGGAACCTTTAAAAAAATGATCAATGCTTTTTACCTACCAATGATCATGAGGAACTGAACATTGTGTAATTTTCAGGAATATAACTGCAAAGAATTTTATCACAGCAGTGGAGGAAAGGCTTTCATTGTTGACAAATTAGCAGGCAGTTGTCAGAAGCTTGTCAGTGGGGATATTCACTTATCCGGGCCACAATTCTCCTATTGCGAACTGCAACTTTTCTGTCGGGTCGCGGTGGGAGATACTGGGAACGTATGCGCATCTCCCAGAGCCAGCGAACAGTCGCTGGTCAGACCATGCTGGAAACTGGTGGGAAGGCGTAAGTCATTTAAATCAGTTTTTGATATGTTTTAAATATGTGTATTAGTTAATTATCAAGACCTTTCTCCCACCCTGGCAGGAGTATTTCATTCCGGCAGGGTTCAGACTAGTTCCCCATGTTCAGGGAATTAGCAGGAAATCCTGCAGGATTGAAGGCGGGCAATTAGGGCTCTCCAGGGGTTGGGCAATGAAGGGGAGGTAGTGACCCCTGAGCATGAGCACCCTGGTAATGTCAGACTGGGGGGCACTCTGGTACTGCTGATGCCTAAAGTGCTTATGCCTAAATAGACAGACAACGCCAAGAGAGCAGGACCTATTGTGGAAGAGCCTGGGGAGATCAGTGGGGGAAAGGGGTCTCACTGCCATCTGCAGACAGGATCAGTCTGAAATAGAGGAAGGACAGTGATTTGGGGGGGGCTGGTCTGCTAGATGGGAGGTGGTTGGGTTGCATGTTCAGGCCGCATTCCCCAGCAATGGCGATCCCCTCAAACCTCACATCATGGCAGAACCCTTCCCCACCCCACCCCCCCTCCGGAGTGGGGGTGAGGGTAGGGGTCAGGCCTGGCCCAGGAATTGCTGTGGGGACTGCGATTTGGCTATGGGAGGGGCTGGAGGGCTGCAATCAGGCTGGCCAGCAAACAGGAGGTTGACAGTTTGGGACCACTGCTTATGGGTAGAGCTCCAGAACTGTCAAACTCCAACATGAGTATACCCACCCTCCTAGGTTTTTAATGAGATTCCCAACTAGGATTTCTGCATTGCCCAGAGTGTGGAACTTTAGGTATGAAGCGTAACTGACAGAACAATCAGGGTTTAGAACAGTTCTCCCACCAAAGTGGGGGTGAGCCTGCTGAGAATGCTCAGGTGGGTAGGGGGAATAAGAAATTGGGCCTAGTAATTGGAGATTCCATAGTTAGAGGGACAGATAGGAGAGTAAATAGTAATAAAAGTGACTCAGGGCTGGTGTGTTGCCTCCCAGGGGCTGGGGTCCAGGATGTCGCAGAGCGGGTTTTTAAGATTCTTAAGGGAGAGGGGAGTCAGCCCCAAGTCATAGTTCATGTAGGGACACATGATATAGAAAGGACAAGGGAAGGGGATATTAAACAGAAATTTATGGAGTTGGGGTGGAAGCTTAGGGCCAAAACTGGCAGAGTGGTTATCTCTGGACTCTTGCCTGTGCCAAGGGATAGTTTAAAGAAGAACAGAGAGAGGGAATGTTTGAACTCGTGGCTGTGGGGATGGTGCAGGAGGGAGGGGTTCAGGTTCCTGAACAATTGGGACTCATTCTGGGATAGGTGGGACTTCTACAAGAGAGAGGGTCTACACCTGAACCAGAGGGGAACTAATATCTTGGGGGGAAAATTTGCTAAGGCTATGCAGGGGGCTTTAAACTGATTCGGGGGGGGGGGGTGGGATCCTAAGTAGTTGGGGTGCTAAGAGGGATGAGAGTAAGGGGGTCATAGAGGAAAGCTGTAAAACACAGCAGCGTACGGGTGGGGTAGGGCATGGTTTGAAATGCGTATACTTTAATGCAAGGAGTATTCGCAATAAGGGGGAGGAACTTGCAGCTTGGACCAGTACCTGGAACTTTGATGTTGTGGCCATTTCAGAGACTTGGGTAGAGCAGGGACAAGAATGGATGTTGCAGGTTCCGGGGTTCAAATGCTTTAGTCGGAGTAGAGAAGGAGGTAGAAGGGGGGGAGGAGTGGCATTATTAGTCAAAGACTGTATCACAGTGACAGAAAAGAAGTTTGATGAGGACTTGTCTGTTGAGGTAGTATGGGCTGAGATTAGAAACAGGAGAGGAGAGGTCACCCTGTTGGGAGTCTTTTATAGACCTCCTAAAAGTTCTAGAGAGGTAGAGGAAAGGATTGCAAAGTCAATCCTGGACAGGAGTGAAAGTAATAGGGTAATTGTTATGGGGGACTTTAACTTTACTAATATTGATTGGAATAGCTATAGCTCTAGCTCGTTAGAGGGGTCAGTTTTTGTACAAAGTGTGCAGGAAGGTTTTTTGACTCAGTATGTAGATAGGCCAACTAGAGGTGAGGCTACATTGGATTTGGTGCTGGGCAATGAGCCAGACCAGGTGTTAGGCTTGGAAGTTGGTGAACATTTTGGTGATAGTGACCACAATTCGGTTACGTTCACCTTAGTGATGGATAGGGATAGGCATGAAGCTGGGGGCAGTAGTTATAGCTGGGGGAAGGGTAATTATGAGGCCATCAGGAGAGAATTAGGGTGCATAGATTGGACTAGGAAACTACAGGGACTGGGAACATCTGGAATGTGGAGCTTATTCAAGGAGCAGCTGCTGCGAGTCCTTGATAAGTATGTCCCTGTCAGGCAAGGAGGAAATGGTCGAGTAAGGGAACCTTGGTGTACGAAAAAGTTGATTCGCTGGTTAAAAGGAAAAAGGAGGCTTATGTCAGGATGAGGCTTGAAGGCTCAGTTAGTGCAATGGATAGCTATAGATTAGCCAGGAGGGAGCTAAAGAGTGAGTTGAGGAGAGCTAAGAGAGGACACGAGAAGACTTTGGCTGATAGGATTAAGGAGAATCCTAAAGCTTTCTTTAGATATGTTAAGAATAGAAGATTGGTTAGGACAAGATTAGGGCCAGTCATAGACAGCAGTGGGAAGTTGTGCGTGAAGCCTGAAGAGATTGGAGAGGCACTGAATAAATATTTCTCTTCGGTATTCACGCAGGGTGATGTAAATGTAGTTATGGAGAACACTGAGGTACAGGGTTGCAAACTGGAAAGTATTGAAGTAGATAGGGAGGATGTGCTAGATATTCTTGAGGGTTTGAAGTTGGATAAGTCCCCTGGGCCGGACGGGATTTACCCTAGGATTCTCTGGGAGGCAAGAGAGGCGATTGCAGAGCCTCTGGCTCTGATCTTCAGGTCGTCGTTGGTTACGGGTGTGGTTCCGGAGGACTGGAGGATAGCGAATGTGGTCCCATTGTTCAAGAAGGGGAAGAGAGACCTTCCAGGGAATTATAGGCCAGTGAGTCTTACTTCTGTTGTGGGCAAAGTATTGGAGAGAATTATTAGGGATAGGATTTATAGTTATTTAGAGAGAAATGAATTGATTGGGGATAGTCAGCATGGTTTTGTGAAGGGTAGGTCGTGCCTTACTAACCTCATTGAGTTTTTTGAAAAAGTGACCAAAGAGGTGGATGGGGGTAAGGCGGTTGATGTGGTATATATGGACTTTAGTAAGGCGTTTGATAAGGTGGCCCATGGAAGACTTCTGCAGAAAATGCAGATGTATGGGATAGAGGGTGATTTAGCTAATTGGATTAGGAATTGGCTAGCAGATAGAAGACAGAGGGTGGTGGTTGATGGGAGATATTCATCGTGGAGTTCGGTGACAAGTGGTGTGCCTCAGGGGTCTGTTTTGGGACCCCTGCTGTTTGTAATTTTTATAAATGATCTGGATGAGGGTATTGAGGGATGGATTAGTAAATTTGCAGATGACACTAAAGTCGGTGGAGTGGTAGATAGTGAAGAGGGGTGTTATAGTTTACAGAGTGACTTGGACAAGTTGCAGAGCTGGGCCGAGAGGTGGCAAATGGAGTTTAATGTGGAAAAGTGTGAGGTAATGCACTTTGGCAGGAATAATAAATGTGTAGAGTATAGGGCTAATGGTAGGATTCTTAATAGTGTTGATGAACAGAGGGATCTTGGTGTATATGTGCATAGATCCCTGAAAGTAGGCAGTCAAGTCGATAAGGTTGTTAAGAAGGCATATGGAGTCTTAGCTTTTATTGGTAGGGGGATTGAATTTCGGAGCCGCAACGTCATGTTGCAACTGTACAAAACTCTAGTGCGGCCGCACTTGGAGTATTGTGTGCAGTTCTGGTCCCCACATTATAAAAAGATGTGGAGGCATTGGAGAGGGTACAGAGGAGGTTTACCAGGATGTTGCCTGGTATGGAGGGCAGGTCTTATGAAGAGAGGCTGAGGGATTTGAGGTTGTTTTCGTTAGAAAGGAGGCGGCTAAGAGGGGACCTTATCGAAACATATAAGATGATTAGAGGTTTAGATAGGGTGGACAGTGATAGCCTTTTTCCTAGGATGGAGAAAGCTAGCACGAGGGGACACAGCTTTAAATTAAGGGGTGATAGTTATAGGACGGATATCAGAGGTAGGTTCTTTACTCAAAGGGTGGTTAGGGAGTGGAATGCCCTGCCTGCAGCTGTTGTAGATGCGCCAAGTTTGGTGGCGTTTAAGAGGTTAGTTGATAAGTATATGGAAGAGAAGGGAATGGTTTAGTTTGGAGGGTCATTGCTTTTTATATTGGTCGGCGCAACATCAAAGGCCGAAGGGCCTGTTCTGTGCTGTAATGTTCTATGTTCTATAAATCAACACTTTTGGAAGAATCACAGCCCCAGTTTCAGGTTCAGTGCTGTGTCCTGTACTGGTGATCTGCAGCATCTGCAAACAATTCAAAAAACCAACAAGACTCCAACTGAGTAGATAATCCTCACTAAGGTGCACAGAGTGGGAAATTCATCCATGATGTTTCGGAGGTTTGGCATCCCTTGTTGGAGCATACTGTGCCACATAACAGCCTTTTCAAAACAATGCCCATGTAGGCAACCCCAAGGTGTGCTGGAAACATATAAAGCAGCCCTATCCTGGAATCTCGCAGTCCAGCTGGCTGATGTGTTGTCAGGATACCTAATTTGGATAGGCAATGAAAATAAACAAATGGAGACAGAAATGCAAGACAGATATTGGAATAGAAAATGCTTCCCTTTTTATGAGAGTTCTTTAAAGGGCCAGGCATCTAAGCTGTGGAAGTTAAGTAATTTTTAAGAACTTGCGTTGTTGCAGTATCTGATTGATTTTGTTTTTAGAGCTTATGTGGTGAGTTCCTGTGTTGCTCTATCCTGAGAGGAAGGGCATTTGGTGACTTGGCCACACTGAGGTTGCTACAGGTATGGAGCTGCTAGTGACAGTGGCTTTGGATCTGCAGCAGTTCAAGGAGATGGAGCAAAGCTGCTGAGAGAACAAGCTCGGCACCGTTTCATTTGCAAATGTGGAATCTAAACCTTCCATGCTCTTGGATAGTGGTAGGGGATTATCTAATTGGGCAGACAGTGTACCCAACACTTCTACGAATGTCCATTAGTGGTCTCTGCTTACCACTAAGGTCTTCAACTGAATCCTGTGCCTCTGGGGAGATGACAAGCAAGTCATCCTTTACTTTTGCTTTGGCTGCAACCCACTGATGCCTGTATGACTAACTATCTACTGATCCCAAATCTTTATTAGGTCCTTAGGTGCCAGTCTGAGCTGGTGGCTCTGAGTGTCTGATCAATTGACAGGATCCTAGTGCTATTCTGTTGTTCACTTTTCTCCTCCCAGGGCTTATGATCTCTGTGAAAACTGATAACTTTTAAATTTATATTCAAACTACCTGATTTTACATTTTTTAAAGGTTTTTTTCTATGACAAAATGTTATATTTGAAGGTAACTTACATTTTAAACTACAAAACAGAGCATTCCCCTTTTTTATTTTAACTAAACCGAAACATGCTTCACAAACATGCTATACGTACACTGCTCTTTAACTAGCCATCACTTCTCCCATAACCATTCCAAGGTGATTTAGCTCCTAAGGGTTTACTTCTGTTCTATTCTTTTCTCAGCCTAGGACCTCTTAATCTCAAAACTGTCTTTCATGATGAGGTATCTTCCCCAGAGCATGCCACACAAATTTTCTAAGTTTTAATTTCACATAAATTTGGTTTTTCACCCCAAACACAAGCTTCCCATACTCATTCCTGTGCCTTTCTTCCTTGCCTGGATTCTAGCAGACTAACCTCGCCGATGGCCCCTCGGTTTGAAATTTTTACATCATGTCTGATAATCTGGGCGGAATGGTTAGCTCTGCCGCCTGACACCATCAGCAACTTAGGTTCAATTCCAGCCTCCAGTGACTGTCCATGTGGAGCTTGCATGTTCTCTGTGTCTGCATGAGTTTCCTCCAGGTGCTCCAGTTTCCTCACACTCCATGTGCAGATTAGGTTGCTTGGTCATGACATATTGCCACACAATGTCAAGAAGATTAGGAGGGTAAATACATGGGGTTACAGGGATAAGAACTGGGTGGGATTGTCAGTGATGCAGGCTTGATGGAGCAAATAACTACCTTCTGCAATTTAGGGATTTGATAATAGCAGAATGACAGTAACCTGGGGATTGAGAGAGGCAAAAGGCAGGAAAATACCACCATTCTCAATGTTCTTAGCAGTGTTCACTGACATTGGCTCTGTCTCTGCTGACAAGAACCATTTCTTCCATAGGGCCCAGAGATATAGGCACCCTTGTTCCCCAGCAGTACTGGTCCAGATGTTGGTCATATGGCAGCTAAGAGGTGTCACTGGAAGATTCATTTAAGCATCTTCACCACCTATATGCAGCTATTAGACTTCTTACTAACCTGCAGAGCTAAAAACCAGAAAGTATAAAGTAGGAAATATAAATTATATTCAGGAAGTAAAATAAACATTGGGAAATAAAGATGAGATTAAAAGATGGAGTTTAGAGACATAGGAAAAACAAAATTTTTAAAATCAACATTAATTTTCTTCTGAGGAAATGTGATTTCACATTGTAATTTTTATTTTTCAATATAAGATCAGTCATAGTAATTGAATAATATATTGTGCTGTTAAAAACTGTCACTTCTGAACATAGAGCTTTTGTTTAAGCCAAGTGGACAAGTGCAGTAAGTTCATGTATTGCAGTAATTTCAATGCAAAATCTATCAACAAGCACTGCAACAGTGCACCCTCTGGCAGAACAGATTATTTCTGACAGCAACTTCCAGATATCTGCACTTAAGTTCGCTTTATAATAATAGAACACAATGGGGGCGATTTTACCATTTTGATTCTAAGTGCTGAATCTGAGCATGATTCAAATCTGACTTGTAAGCCTGTTCTCAGGCACCCCCATTCGCACTCAGCCTGGAAAAAGGTCACACATCCGAATTGCACCGTGGGTGGGGTTTATCATGCACAAAACACTGCAGCTCTGATCAGAGCTTTCAACTGCACGTGCACAGTAAAAAAAAAACATTGAAAAACGCTCTCCTGCCACATCATTCCTGGGCTGCAAAAAGCAGATAAAGTGGCCCAGGAATGATGGCCCCACAGACATTGCCGCCCCCCCCCAAACAACATAACTGTTCCCCTTATCCACACCTCCACTACCCAGGCTGATCGTGACACCCTTTTCAAAAGCTGGAGCATTTGAAATAGACCTTTGTCAAGCCTGTCTGTTCACGCCAAATCTGGGGGGGGAAAGCTAGCAGTATGTAGAGAACTGTGATTTTTCTCTGAATTGGCCAATTAATAGCCAGATGGCAGACAGACTGTCGCTAAGGGTAAATATGAGGCCTTCCAGTACTGACAAAGCAACTGACTGTCTTTCAGGTAAGCGGGAAAAGGCATCTCTAGACAGAGGCACTTCTCACCAACTATTTTTAAACTTGATTTTTTTTTAAATTGCCATTGGTAGCCAGACCACCCTTTTGGAGGGAGAGCCCATCCAAAAGGCAGCCATATCTTCAGCTATATCTGGAGCCTGGAAAGCAGAGACGATTTCAAAGACTGCCTGGAGCATCACCGCCTTCCTCACCTAATTATTGAGAAGTCTCCACCATGCAGCTGGTTATTTCTATAATGCCTCTGAGGGCCTGAATACTGACTGGAAAATTCCAATTAAGTCTCTGACAATAGACTTTGATAGGCTTTTAAAAATTGTTAATTTACTACCCAACAGCCCAGGGGAGAGATGGTGACAGAAAACGGGCATGCCAATCCATGGTGTGAACTTCTGTGCCTGCTTGTCTCCATGCTTGTACCAAATAGGGCCTAAAGCTTCATCCCTTGGGCATTAGATTCATGGTGGGAGATATAGGGGGATGTCCAAGGTAGATTCTTTATCAGAGTGGTTGGGGTGTGGAATGCACACCTGCTGTGATAGTGAAGTTGGACAGTTTAGGAACTTTCAGTTAGATTTTGCATGTGCACTTGGAGCACACCAGAATGATAGGGAGTGGGATAGCTTGCTCTTGGGTTTGGACATAGCTTGGCACAACATTGAGGGCCGAAGGCCTGTACTGTGCTGTACTGTTCTACATTCTGCATGAAACAGATCATTGGAGGAAGAAGCTCTACAAAAATCCCTATCCTCAATAATGAAGGAGCCCAGGACCTCTGTGCAAAAGAGGGGGCAACCTTCCGCTGGTTACAGTCATATCTGGCACAAAAAAAGATGATTGTGTTGGTTGAAGGTTAAACATTTTGGCTCCAGGATATCACTGCAGGAGTTTGTCAGGGTAGTGTCATAGCCCCAACAGCTGCTTCATCAATGATCTGTCTTCCATTCTAAGGTCAGAGTGGAATGTTTGAAGATAACTGCACAATGAGCAACACCATCTGTGATGACTCAGATATTGAAGCACTTCATTTGCAAATGCAAAAAAACCTGGATAACATCCAGACTTGGGCTAACAAGTGGCAAATACAGTGCGCCAGGCAATGATCATCTCCAACAAGAGAGAATTTAACCATTGCCCCATGACATTCAGTGGCATTACTATCTCTGAATCCCCTATTATTAGGGGATAACCTAAGGGTTACCATCAACCAGAAACTGAACCTGACTGGCCATATAAATGTTGTGTCTACCAAAGTAGGTCAAAGCCAAGGAATATTGCAGCAAGTAACTTGACCCTCCACCACCCCCAAAAGTCTGTCTGAATCTACAAGACACAAGTTAAGAGTGTAATGGAATACTCTCCACTTGCCTGGATACTCTCCATTTGCCTGGATGAATGCAACTCCAACAATGCTCACAAAGATGGAGAGCATCCAGAACAAAACAGACTGCTTGATTTCTACCCCGTCTGCAAGCATTTAATCCCTCCACCAGTGATAAACAGTGGCAGCCATATGTACCATCTGCAAGATTTCACCAAGGTTCCTTAGGTAACACCTTCCAAATGCACAACTATTACCATCTGGAAGATAAGAGCAGCAGATGTCTGAGAGCACCACCACCTGGAAGTTCACCTCCAAGTCACTCACCATCCTGACTTAGGAGTATATCGCTGTTCCTTTACTATTGCTGGGTCAAAACACTAGAATACCCTCGCTAATAGCAATATGGTTGTACCTATGCCTCATGGACTGCAGTGGTTCAAGAAGGCACCTCTGCCATCTGAAGGGCAACTCAGGATGGGCAATAAATACTGGCCTTGCCAAAGGTGCCTACATTCTATAAAACACATGTTTGAAAAAAATGTACCACCCCTCATCTATTTCCTTCATAAAAATCAATTCCAATGATTTAGATTGATGACTTTTCATCAGAATGAAAGGTCATCAACTTGAAATGCTAACTTTTTTACTCTTCACAGATGACATAAGACCTGCTGAATATTTCTGATTTTTATCACTAATCCAAATTGCTCTGCTAATAGTAATAATCTTTTAACACTCTTTGCTTTACCTATGTATGTATTTCATCCTTTCAAATATGCAATGGTTTTTGTCTGAACTATCTCTTTCTCCAAACAGCTCTCTTTATTCTCTTTTACCAAATCCTCAGCCATTTTCCTTATTTGCCTGATTAAAACTTACTTTCTTAACAATCTTTATTCCATGGGAAATAGTCTCACTTCAAGACTGTTTGGTATTGTCCTGCTGAAACTAGACTGTAGCTTTAATGGTCCTTCTGAAATTGGTTGCCATGACCATTGCCTTATACAAGTAATCTTTTTACATTTATGTGCCATGCCTCCTGACTGGATCCAAATCCAAAATCTTCTGATTCAATATGGAAATTTTGGGGGTGATTCTCCCAAAAGTGCTGAATTGGTAGGAAAACTGTTCTGGATGATGACTGTTTTTTCAGTGTAGCTTCACACTCTGTGCAATACAGAGGTCACAATTGGGAATCTTATTAAAAACCCAGAAGGGTTCTCCAGCTCTGGGAGATGCGCATGCATTTCCAGTACATGTGCAAATGCCGGGAAAAGGCCTAAGATGTGATTCTCCCTACCAAACCCACCAGAAAAGTTGCAGGTCACGATGGGAGAATCAGGCCCATTGGGTGTAATTTTATCACTAGCAGTGGGAAACATGGTAAGCAGGGACACTAACTTTGGCATGATGAAAAAGTCAATTTCCCATTACTGTGTCCTCCCGGTTTTGAAAGGTTAAAGGTGGGTCATGTTTCCTGCTGATCAATGTCATTTCATTAATGCTTTTTAAAGGCCAACACATAGAAATTTTATTTCCCCTTCAAGTTTACTGCCCTGCTAGCAGATAATTGGCCTGTTTCACAACTATATCTAAGTGGCACATGTGGCACATTTCAATTCATCCACAACTTCTGAGGTCAACAGACACTGCTTTCTTTAAAAGTGTAGCATCAAGATGTTGGATGCCTTTACTTGGACACAGGTTGTAAGGCCTAGGGGTGAGATGGAGGCAGGAATAGCTGGGATAGGCTGAATACAAAAGAGAAATAGGGAAACAGAGGCACGGTTAAGTCTGGGAGACATGAGGGGGAGGGGGAAACAGAGAGAGGCGTGACTGGGGAGATGGAGAGAGACATGCAAGAGGGGAAGGGGTGGATAAAGACATGACTAGGAAGAATGGAGTCGTAAAAAAACTTTCCTGGGGCAAGAGCTATAAAACCATAGAGGTCATGTTGAAAAGATAGTCCTGAGGATGAGGCTGCATTTGGGAGCATGTTGATGAACCTGCATACATCGTGCTAGAGGGCTCTACTTGGTACACTTGTCTTCATTCTAGTCTTAATGGGGAGAGGCCTCTTTGGGAAATGATGGTCATGCATGATATAGTCTGCAGGGTGTAGTCATTCATCTAAGCTATTTGATCCTGGGTGCTCAAGTCATGGTATTATGAGGCAGAGGGCACAATATATTCAGGGGAAGCATCCAGATCTTGTAAGTCAGTAGCTTAAAAATCATGAGGAAGGAGCAGGTTATTGGATCATCTCATTTTGGAAGGCAAGGGGTTCCTGAAAAATAAGTGTGCATGTAGCCTTGAGAAGATTAGTCAGGCTGACACCATGGAACATCAACATTGAAAGATTTGGGGGACAACAGAAATATTCACATGAATAACAATGGGGTCAAGAACAACAGCGGGAGGCTGGATAATGGTGGGAGGAATGGGAATTAGAAAGCAATGAGCATGGACAAGATGGCAATGACTTGGTGGAAGATGGGGGAGGGTTGGTGTCTGGTTTCATGCACAAGTTGATGATGATGATAATATCCTACAAAGAGTGGCCTTTGTATATCATTACAGACTGAGGGCAAGTCAAGTCCTAGAGATGCCTTCCTGACTTGTATATGGAGGGACACCATTTAAGGGTAACTACTATTGATTGGTCAATTGTATTTGTTCACAGATGCGGGGAAGTGGAGAATGCATGCATCATTGCCTTGTTGTTAGCTGAGATTAGGATGAAAAGAATAAGGGCCTGTTGTCTATTGACACAGCTCAGGGAAGATTGAGGATCAAGAGCCAAAAAGTCCCAGATACTGACAAGTGGGACTAAATCCATACAGTCATTTGATGTGACCAAAAAGACAAATGTCATAAGGAAGATGAGCAAAAGACAGTACTGCAGATGACATCATTTGTCAAGGGATATGGTAGCTCATCTTTGCCACATTTTCTGTGAGTAACTCAGGCTACACAGAATCAGAGGGCATTTAATGCAAATTGCTCTGAAAGTTATCACTGTACGGAACTTTTTCCGAACAGCATCTTCTGGGGTCCGCTAGAGATCTTTGAGAATCTCTCAATTGGTGATATGCAAATGAATAAGAGAGATGACAGATACTCTTTACAGTAAAGCTCAACATTACGTGCAGTTTTGCATGGATGAAGTAAATAAATCAGGCAGCCAGAGTTATGCAAGTCACTGTAATCTCAGGCTTCCCACAACTTCAGGATGTCATCAACTACACGAATGTGACCTTGAGACCTCCCTGGCAGCAGCCTGTGAAATTCATTAATGGAAAAAGATTTCACTCGCTGAACATCCAGCTCATTTGTGATAAGAAGCATATTTAGCATGTTTGTGCTAACCCCAGGGAGCTCACACAATTCTCATATTTTGAGTCATTCCAGGCGCCAGAGATGTTTGAAGGCCCTCAGCATTTGGAGATGGATCTTTGCTAATATGGGATACCTCCAGAAAACATGGCTCATGATACCATTCGTCAATCAATGGATCAGAGGAGAGATATAATACTGCACATTCTGCCATGAGATCCTCTATAGAGCAAAAAACACATCTTAAAGATGTGTTTCTGATGTTCAGAACAGCCATGCAGGGTTCTCCAGTGCTCATCACAGAAAGTCATTGTTTGCTGTATCCTTTGTGCTGCAAAGAGAGAATGTGCTGCATAAGAAGACATTGAGAAGCTAGACATTGCCTCGAATGAGGACGACTCGGAAGGTGTTGAATCTGAAGAGGGTGAGGATTCTGATGAATTGCATAAGGATGCCATTGCCTGGGTATCACACAGCAGATGTGTCTCTGACAACCTCATGGCAACAAAATTTCAAGAAGAATAAGGTGAAGGTTTGCTTTCATGATTAAAGTTCTCTGCAGGCTTCGATGCAGGCAACGCAAGAAAACCTTCATTCTCAGCATCAAAGTACCAGGAAAGGTCATCAATCTCACAATGATGGCAGAAGCATAAGTCACCCTCCTCTTTAACAATAGGGTAATCTTTGGAAGGCATACTAACCTAGAGAACATGTGGCCGCAGTGGAATGTACTTAACACACAACTCGTGCACCTCCTTAAGCAACTATACATCATGCAGAGGGAGTGGTGGTGACACACTAGTATTGTCACTGGACTAATAATTCAAGGTTTTACCCTAGACAGTTGGTTTCAAATCATACCATGACAGAAGATATTTGAATTCAATAAAAAAAAATCTGGAATTAGTGGTATAATGACTCTCCTTGTCAATCTTTGTAAAAACACGTCTGATTCACTAATTTCCTTTAGGGAAGGAAATCTGCCACTCTTACCTTGTCTCCCCTACACTTGGTTGAGTTGCTGCTCTGAAATGACCTAGCAAACCACTCAGTTCAAGAATAATTAGGGATGCTGCCTGGTATGGAAGGTCTGAGTTACGAGGAGAGATTAGGCAAATTGGGACTGTTTTCCCTAGAAAGACGTAGACTTAGAGGAGATCTAATAGAGATATACAAGATTATGAGGGGTATAATAGAGTAAACAGGGTTAAGCTTTTGCCTAGGATGGACTCGAATAGCACGAGGGGTCACAGGCTTAGGTTGAGGGGGGTAAAGTATAATTTGGATGCTAGAGGGAGTTTTTTCACACAGAGGGTGGTGGGGATATGGAATGCACTGCCAAGTAAAGTGGTAGAGGCAGGTACTCTGGAGTTATTTAAGAAATACTTAGATGGGCACATGAACAAAATGGGAATGGAGGGGTATAGAAAACTGATTTAAAATAGGGATCATGAGCCTTGGGAGTCTCTGGGAAGTGTGTAAATAGATGATATTGATGTACTTGTTTTTATCCTACAGGTGCTTTGATCCACCTTGTTGTCTAACGAGGGGCATACACGCAATGGGTCATGAGAGGGCAGCTCTTGGATCTTTTTCGAGAGTATCCTCGTGCTTCACGTCGTTAGTGTACGCTTGACTTGGACCATTTGATGGGCAACACGACAGCTCAGTGACTATCGCTGTGCTGGACAGATACATGGAATTGGGCCTGTGTTTGTGGGAGTTTGCACATTCTCCGTTCTTGCGTGGGTTTTCTCCAGGCACTCCAGTTTCCTCCCACATCCCAAAGATGTGCTCTTAGGCTAATTGGCAAAACAAATTCTCCCTAAATTGTCTCAAATTTGGCTTTTAATCCATAGATCTATAAACATAGACAGGGATCGCGGGTAGAGGTGGGAACATCGGGGTGGCAGTGCGGGCTCATTGGGCCAAAAGGCCTGTTTCCCGTGCTGTTTTGTTCTTTGTTCTTTGTTATCACAAATGAGCTGGATGTTCAGTGAGTTAGTACTTGACCATCAAGAGGGAGCAACCTGTGGACAGCACCATGTCTCCCAAGTGCCAGGTTTCAAGTGTATCCAGGCATTTGGAAGAGATGTGGTCCAGTCACTACTGACACAGCAGTCAGTTACAGCTTTGTCTTTTCATGGATCCTGCTGAGCATTCAGGAGATGTGCCAAGACATCGCTTTCATAGCAAAACAGTTCTCGTCACTGTCCATATCATAAAAGCCTATCTTTTCTATCTGTCTTAAATCAATTATGCACACTCATGCAATGAATTCCATATTGAATTGCATACTATAAAGATTACATAAATCACCACTTGGCAGCCATTCAGGAACAAAGAAAGATCCTCACGGGTATTTGGACAGCTTTACTGGGATGAACACACACCTCTGACATTGCACACTCATTTCTTCCTAGCAAGCATTTCTGATCTCACCAAACCTATCTCAATTATTTAGTATCATATATGGGGAGACGGAGCACTAACAATTGAATAATGTTCAATCTTAAACACAGAGATGAAAATGTACTTCAGGGAGGCATGGAATGCTATGGTTCTCAACAATGAATAGAACTTTTCTCAAAAGGTTTTTGTCATAAAATAAAGGTCATTGCCAAGTATACTTGAGGAAAAAAAAAGAATTTAACAATGGTCATGACAACTACGTGGGGCATCCACAAATTACAGACTTCAGTATGACAGCTTCAGGATAATCACTAACCTTGATGAGCAAATTCTTCTGAAGCCAAAGAATATCTGCCTGTCATCTAAAGTGTCTTTTTTTTGGCTCCATCTGTAAAGTTACAAGCTGATACTCAGAGTGAACTGGGCAAACCCAAATCCATTCCTTGCATTCTCCAAAAACCAAATTCAAAATCTAATTGAATCTAATTTATGGTCCCTGCAAACGAGGCAAAGAAGATCCAAGTTGACAAGATAAGGCATTGCAGCCCATCTTGGACTTGATCTGACATTTGATCTTGGCCAAAAGGCCGTGAAGTAATGTTGCAGTTTTGGAAATAAAAGCTCATCACTAATGAGATTGACTGCGTGTTAGTGGAACTGAGGATCCAACTGGAAGCTAAATGGAGGGGATACATTTTGGGTCCTTGAATTAATGCAGTATCACATCGAATAGTTATTGAATACTTGAGACTTGGGGAGGGATAAATGAGAATATATTACAATAATGTAGAATATGTACAATGAGTGAACATCTGTGACATTGCCGTGCATTTAAAAACTTCTAAATTCTATACTCTATTGCTACATATGGGCAAGTCCTAACATCAGCAGTCGATGTGGAGGCAATCTGTTCACTGCTATGCTCTGTTGTCTGAGGTGTTTTTGCCTGGTGTCCTCTGGCTGAGGCCTGGAGGCACCAGCTTTCTAAGTGTCTTTTACAGTGAGGCAGGAGTGCCCTCCTTGGCCTAACTTCTGGAGTTGTTGCAGTGACAAGAACCACTCCATCAGACAGAACATGGTCAGGATTCTTCATTCTAGTCTGCTGTTGGTCTCTGACAATTCTGTCTGATGTTTCTCTGCTTGTCACTGCATCACTTTCAGGACTGATTCTAGAGACTCCAACATTGAATTCAGACTCAGCAGGGGCCTGGTTTTTAATGGCCTTCTGATTGTCAGCGATGTCAGCTGTCATTGTCTTATTGGTTGTGGACCAGGGTCTATCAGCTGATTCTCAGATTGTGAACCTGAGCCTTCTCTAGAGCTAGGACTCATTGAGGTATTTACGCTAGTGGAAGGTGCAGGTAAACACGGTGATGGATCTTCATCAAATGGATTCTCAGTATCCTAATCTGAGCTGGTCTGGGGGCTGGGGTTGAAGTGCTTGCTTGAGGATGGCCTTCATCTTTTCTTACTGGTAGCTGGAATAAAGAGAAGAGATTGTTGATGATTGAGGAGGCAGGCTCCCTCATTATATGTCACACACAGTCAATATAAACTGAAGAGGCCTATCTCAACTTCCACACAGGAATAATCTCCATACTTTCCAACACGCTGTGAAGCCTGTTTCTTGTGAGTAGAGAATGCTCTCAAATCTAGTGTCCTCTTCCTGGTTTTGGCTCTCTCCCTTTTTTTTTGTGGGCGATCTTGGCCCGCATAAAAACAGATAGATTGGCTGAGCACCATGGATGGAAGAGCAATTCAGAAGCATGATGCCTGTTGTGTGTGCTGATCCCTCCCCCAATAATAGATTAACAAGCTATTTGTGCAGATCATGAATACTGAGCTTGAAATGGCTGGCAGACATTCTCATCTGCTGGTAGCGTGTGACATCATGTGAACTCTAACCCTTAAACTGCCTAATGCCCTTATGAGTGTTTGAATTTGGAGCACCTAGAAGTTTCACTTATTGTGGCTGAGTGCATGAGATATTCATCCTTTTCCTGCCCTATAGGGTGGATTTTTTTTTGGTCATGGGTATTGACCTCCCTGGTAACCTCCTCCTAGGCAGACATAGTGAGGTGGAAGGATCTTCAACTCCCATCCCAAAGGTAAAGGACCTTTCCTTAGAGCAGAGTTCTCCAAAGAAACCTCATTGAACTGCGAAGCAGTAGATTTGATTATTTTGAGTATCATTGGGAACTTCTAAATATAACACCAGAATCTTCAACCCCTGTGAGGTAATAGCGTGGCAGATAAATCCTGCCCACCCCGTCACAGGATTTGACAAGCGCCTCATTGCATAATTAATGAACTGAAATGTGAAAGATCAGGTGAATTAGTCCAACCCATCACCCAGCAGGAATCAGACCAACTTTTCCACTTGCTGCCACATTTAGTATCCAGAATGGCAACATTTGCCTGTAATCTAGGCCAACATTTCAGTGCAATACTGAGGGAGTACTGTATGTTGAAGGTGTTGTGCTCTGAGTAAGGTGCATACTTACCGATGTGGGCATAAAGTATCTCACAACTATTATAGGAAGTGTAAATAATTTTTCCAAGTGTCCTGGTCAGCAATTATTCCTCAGTCAACACTTAATGAAAGCTTTGATTTGTTACTTGGCTCTTTGCTACATGTGGATGCTTGCTGTGAGCAAATTAGCTGCCATGTTTCTTACATTTCAACAGCGAGTGTACTTCAAAGGTAATTTATTAGTTGTGAATCATGTTGGGACACCCTGAGGATGTGCTGCGTAAATGTAAGTTGTTTCTTTAGTCTTTGGATTAGCCAGTCTATATTTGTTTGTTACATCTTTTCCCTCCTTACACAGTGACTTCAATGTCTAATTATCAGTCCGGAAACAATTTGCATATCTTAAAAATAATCAGTCAGATTAACATAAACTGGAATCAAAGTTTGGATCTTCCAGATTTGAATTACTTCTTTCCATTGTGGGCATTGCAGAGGACAATTTACCCATCGGCTATCTAGATTCAGTCTATATTTAAGTTAATTCAGAATGTAAACTCTGGGATCAAAATATAGGATCGCCACAGCAATGACCCAGCTCCATAAAAATAATGCATGGTCAATGCATGTGTACTATGATGACATATGTTGCAATTGATTGCATCAATAATGTATCATTCAAGGTTCAGCCTCTTGGTTAAGGTTTCCAAGTTTTTTGAATGTGATTATTACAAATGAAATCTTGGTTTAAAGTTTTTAATTGCAAACTTTTGATGAATAATGGTATTTCTGAGTAGAATAAATTGTTAAGTTTGGCATATTTCTATTTTAAGTGTTGTTTCAGTTTTTTAATTCATATTGCTCTATAGTCATTCAATTGTTGCAATATACATCAGTGCATCACAGCCATTCTATTTCTTCAGGTAATTACTGTGAATATGACTCAGTTGTTTCTTCTTGACAAAATATTCTGTACCGACTTATTTAGGGACTACAGGTTACCATAATGTATCTTTCTGAAAAGGATTATTGATACAATTTACAGCTGGTTATGAGGGCTTCACTGAAGTATGTCTTGTCCTTTTAAAAATAAAAATCATGTGGGAAGGAAGAGTTTAAAAAGATCTTCCAAGTATGCAGTCACATTTTGAAAAAGAAAATGTCAAAGCAATCACCTATGACATTCTTCTGACCGGAGGACAAGATAAGACTATGAAATATTTACAGTATTTAAATAGACAAAAGCAGTGATGAGAGGAATGACTTCACCCTTTTAACTCAGGTCCTTGTCAAAGTCAATCATAAGAGCTGGGTCAGAATTAACGACCTTAATTGCTTGTTGGCTAGAATGTCAGGTGGGCTTAAGCATATTTTAAATGCCCATTAATAATTTTCAATGTGCATTAGAAAATAAAATCACAAAGTCCCAGCAGTATTTTGCATGATTTTTATTTCTGAATTCTGTGACCTATAGGAAATGAAGGTTCCGGAGAAACCGTTCCGAAGAAAACCTCATCATGTGATATCTGCCAATTTGGAGCAGAATGTGATGAAGATGCAGAAGATGTTTGGTAATTTCTTCAGTGTTAATTAAGAGCAAATATTAATATTTGCTATTATCCATAAATGAAAATGCAACTCCATCACTGGCATACTGTATTAGATTGGACATTCTTTTTATAGAGTGTCAACTAGGGCTTTTACTTTTGGGACCTGGATTTAAATCCAGACCAATCCAATGGGATGAAAGCCCCTTCTGTCTTGCAACTTTGAATATTAAAACAAATTTGGTAGAATCCTCACAGAAGTCTGACCTGTGTTCAAAATAAATGTCTTAACCTACATCCGAGTATGGTAATCGTAATTCGAAAATTAACTGTTGGGGGAGGTGGGAATGTCACATTGATACAGTCAAGATATTTTAATGGGGTCGCCTATCAGAGGTTTTACCCCACAGCTGCTCTGTTCTGTACTTGGCCATGGAGCTCTTGACTCTGAAATCAAATGTAAAGTGGTATTTTGTTCCCCAACTGTCTTGATCAGCACATTGTTGACCAAAAATTTAAAAGGTCATTGTATGCTTTTAATGGTAAACTCAAACTGTTGTGAATATTGTTTAAACTAAAAGTTAATTAGTGAGTTCACCGTATTCTTTTAAATTTGCATAATGTTGACTGATATGTACTTCCTGCTCCTGGTTTGGCATTACATTTTAGTCACTGCAGGATGAAATACATAAGTACTATACAAGTTATAAAACCTTCAAAACATTCATATCAAGTTGAATTATAGCAGTTTGAAAAAAGAGAAAGAAAATCTGCATTCAATAAATAGAGCATTCATTGCTGTGCATTGTTTTAACTTTAATCAATTTTAAGCTAATTGTTTAAATATCCATTTGGAAAAAAATCAATAAGATGTTAGTATCTGAACACATCATGTCCTTGTTAAGGCAGCAAACAAAGAAATTACCTGACTATTTGGATGCAAACTCACAGAGGTAGCCTTTTCAGTAATTCTATAAGTCACGGGCTTATATAGAACCTGTTTTGGTGTTAATACCCAACATTTCCATTCGAAGTTTACCCTCAAAGCTCTCGCAAATAGCCACACTGATGAAAAGGACATGCATCCAGAAACTTAATATGACCTGAAATAATCCAACTATTTTGTAATTATAAATGATCATTCTAATGCACCACCTATATCAGTCAATGCCTGTTCTTCAAAATCAGAGATTTTTAACAAAGACTTTTGAGTTTGCACACAAAGGTATGTTTGAACTTTTTAACTGTTGCAAAGCTCACTGCCAATGGGGATAATTATATTTTTTAAAAAGGAACAGTTCAATTCCAAACTTTCCACTTCTGGTTTTACTGGCAATGGGAGGCCAACTCATTCTCAGGAGGTGGGAGGAATCTCAAGTAATTTTAAGGGAACTGCACGCATCCACATTATCATCACTTTTTTATTTTTAACACTGACAGGTCAGATTTTGGGAAACCCAGTGGCTGAGGGGAGACACAAAAGCCGGATGAAACAGGTGCCTGCACTACTTCTAGGCCAGAAGGAGCAGGAAATACTGTAGCCGCCATCTGTCCCTCAGACATCTAGCATTCAATCTGACCTGCTCCTGGTAATTCAAGCCATCCCAATGCCAGAACCCCTGCCAACAATCAATGCCCAGCTCTGGCCTAAAGCCACCCGACAGCCAGCCAGTCTTCAATGTGGCTGATTGCAGCGAGGAAATGGTTCCTTTTTTTAAAAAAGACCTTGCTATTAAATTCAGTAGGATCTGCAGGAAACCAATACCTTAAGTTTCCCTGATGGTTACTTTTCCACTAAGAAGTCTCACAATACCATGCTAAACTCCAATCAGTTTATTTGATAGTAAACTCACAAGCTTTTGGAAACGCTGTTTCAGAACAGCGTTTTTGAAAGCTTGTGGGTTTATTATCAAATAAACTGTTTGGACTTTAACCTGGTGTTATGAGACTTCTTACTGTGTTTACCCCAGTCCAACACAGGCATCTCCACATCATGGTTACTTTCCCTCAGAATTCCCACCTACTTGTCTTTACCAGAATCAAAATCTTAACTTTATTTGATAGCACTCATATTTTGTCTGAGTTGTCTGAATAAAATGTTTGAATAGCAATCCAGCATAGAAAGACTTCAGTCAATGCAGAAATACTCTAATCATTATGAAGGTAGAATTGAACTGTTTGAAATCTCAAACTAATTAATTTGATGACCCAAATCAATTACTCAATTCTATTCCATTATTTTACCCCAAATAGATCTACGGAAATATTTTCCAAACTACTATTTATAGACCTCGTCAAAGTATGCTTACGATAATAAATGTAAATGCAGAAGAAAAGTTCACAAATTTGAAAAACCTATCACTGTACACTACTTTTTTCATATGGAATCTCACCTCCCTGACTTCAATACTAAATGGGATCTATATTTACTTAACAGCATTTTCTTATTAATGATAATGTATTTAAATAATAATTTGATAAAGCAAATATAAAAGTCCACGAACATTAACCTATTATCATAAGTGTTTATCTACATACTTGCAGTCATGTAATATATAAAAATACATGCAGAGATATTTAGTCTACATTTTTCTGTATCCCAATGTTGTAACATTGCCTCATGTTTCTTGTTATAGAGTTGGGAACCATAGAAAACTGACTGACATTTCAATAGACATGTATACAATACTGTCTCTACCAAAACTCCTTTCCCTAATCACTAATTCTAGCCATTTTCCTGGCAACCCTGAGATTGAACCAGACTATTGGTACTGTCAGTGTCAGATTTGACCCCATGTTAAGTTTTTGACTGCATATCAGCACTGTCAGAACATCTATTTCCAATTCTGAAACATCACCCAACTTCAACTCAGCATATATTTCTTTACTACCTCTGGACTGTACTACCTTCTGGCTTGCCTCCCATCCGTAGATTTAAGATAATCCAAAACACAGCTGTCTGTACCTTAACTCGCACTAAGTCCCATTCACCAACACACCTGTATTTGCTGACCTACATTTGCTCCCAGTCTGGCAAAGCCTCAGTTTCAAAATTCTTATCCTTATTTTCAAATCCTCCTGTGGTCTTGCCTTTCCCTATCTCTCTAGCCTTCTCCAGCCTTACAAACCTTCACCATATCTGCAATCCTCTAAGTCTGATGTCATGAGCATAGAATCCCTATAGTGCAGAAGGAGATCAAATGAACCTGCATCAACAACATTCCCACCCAAGTCCGGTCTCTGTAACCCCGTGTATTTATCCTGCTAGTCCCCCTGATACTAAGGGCTAATTAGTATGGCCAATTAACCTAACCGCACATCTTTGGAATTGGGAGGAAACCGAACTACCCAGAGAAAACCCACGCAAACATATGTAAACTCCACATAGACAGTGATCCTGTAGAATTGAGGCTGGAATTGAACTTGGGTCCTGGCGCTGAGAAGCAACAGTGCTAACAGCTCTGCCACCCCATCAATTTTAATTGCTTCAACATTTGCAGTTTTGTCTCCAGCTTCTCTACCTCTTTCGTCCTTTAAGGCCATCATCTTCCTAATATTTCCTTATGTATCTTGGTATCAAAGATTGTTTAATAATGCTCCTCTTTTACTACATTAAATGTGTTACACAATGTGAATTGTGCAACAAATTTGATTACTTATCTAAATGAGTACAATATTCCAAATTCCTGCTAGTTAATTGACTCCCCTATGGAATACTTATTGCTTGTTTCATTGTTTACACGTTCAAATTCTGATAAACCAGTAGCTAGCTTGCTAGGAAATACTCTGCTTAGATCAGTGTTTTGTTCCAATCAGGATCTATTAACTACAGGGAATATAGCCTATCACAAATCTTTGCGGTGCACTAACAATGCAATATAAATCATTTAATATGTTTAAAATTATGTACATAGGGTATGCAGTACAGAAAGATGCCATTCAGTCCAAACAGTTCATGTCAACATTTATGTTCCATATACCTTTGATTAAGACTTATCTTCTTCCCTTCTTTCCCATATGCTTGCCCATCACCTTGAATCCATTTGTACTATTCACTGCTGAGTTTCACATTTTCACCATTCTTTGGGTAAAGAAGTTTCTTTTGAATTCCCTATGGTATTTCTTGGGGAATATCCTATAATGATGGCCTCTACTCTGCTCTCCCCCATAAGTGGAAAACTTTTCCCTTTTATAATTTTAAAAACTTCAATTCGATCTTAAATCACACCTCATCTTTATTTTTTGAAGAGAAAAGAGAATCAACTTTGTCAGTCCTTTCCTGATATATACTTGCATGCATTTCTAGTAGCATCTTGGTGACTTTCACTTGCATCATATTTTTATAACTACAGATAGTACTCTTAAATGTGGTCTGACCAAGGTTCGATCAGGTTTAACATAATTTCCCTACTTTTCAATTGTGTCTTTTTAGAAATAAAGCCCACTGCCTTCTGTTTGTACACAATGTTGCACTCTAGTACTTTTGTGTAGCATATTTTTGAACTGCAGCCTTGGTGGATTTGTGCTTGCATTTGGACTTGCCTGGCCTTGAGGTATTGCTGGGTAGTGATCCTGTGCTGTTTAGTTTCCTTTCCTTGTTCTCAGAAAATGAAGATAGTAAAGTGGTATCAGCGTATCACTATTGGATTCCAAGCAAAAGATGAAAGGATACTATTAATGTAGGACTATTTTAATACAGATGTTGGCCTTGATTTTCATTAACCTCTTTGTCCTATAAAATTGAAGTGCCAGCTACGCCAACAAAGAATCAGACCAACATCACATCATTCCATGATGCAGAATATTGCTGAAAGTACTCTCATAAGAACATAAGAAATAGCAGCAGGAGTAGGCCATCTGGATCCTCGAGCCTGCTCCGCCATTCAGTAAGATCATGGCTGATCTGAAAGTGGTTCAGTTCCACTTACCCGCCTGTTCCCCATAACCCTTAATTCCCTTATCGATCAGAAATCTATCTACCTGTGACTTAAACATATTCAACAAGGTATTCTCCTTCACTTCAATGGGCACAGAATTCCAGAGATTCACCACCCTCTGAGAGAAGAAGTTCCTGCTCAACTCTGTTCGAAACTGACCCCCCCTTATTTTGAGGCTCTGTTCTCTAGTTCTTGTTTTCTTTCTAAGTGGAAAGAATCTCTCTGCCTCCACCCTATCTAGCCCTTTCATCTTATATGTCTCTATAAGATCACCCTCAGCGTTCTAAACTCCAACGAGTACAGGCCCAGCCTACTCAACCTCTCCTCATAATCTAACCCCCTCATCTCCTGTATCAATCTGGTGAACCTTCTTGTACTCCCTCCAAGGCCAATATATCTTTTCACAAATAAGAGGACCAAAATTGTACACAGTACTCTGGTTGCAGCCTCACTAGTACCTTGTACAATTGCAGCAAAACTTCCTTGCTTTTCTATTCTATTCCCCTCACGATAAAGGCCAACGTTCAATTTGCCTTCTTGATCACCTGTTGCACCTGCAGACTAAGTTTTTGCGATTCATGCACAAGGACCCCTAGGTCCCTCTGCACAGTAGCATGTTGTAATTTTTCACCGTTTAAATAATATTCCATTTTATTATTATTCCTTCAAAGTGGATAACCTCACACTTGCCAATGTTATATTCTATCTGCCAGATCCTCGCCCACTCACTCAGCCTATCCAAATCTCTCTACAGATTTTCTGTGTCCTCTACACAATTTGCTTTCCCACTCATCTTCATATCATCAGCAAACTTCATTACTCTACACTCAGTCCCCTCCTCCAGGTCATCTGTGTATATGGTAAACAGTTCAGACCCCAGCACTGATCCCTGTGGCACGTCACTAGTCACCAACTGCCAACCAGAAAAGCACCCATTTATTCCAACTCTCTGCTTCCTGTTAGATAGCCAATCCTCAATCCATGCTAACACTTTACCTCCAGCTCTGCATACCCCAATTTTCTGCAGCAACTTTTTATGAGGCACTTTATCGAACACCTTCTGGAAATCTAAAAACACCACATCTACTGGCTCCCTTCTGTCAATGTCACTCATTACATCCTCATAGAAATCCAGTAAGTTCGTCAAACACGACTTTCCCTTCACAAATCCATGCTGCGTCTGCTTGATTGAACCATTCTTCTCCAGGTGTCCTGCTATTTCTTCTTTAATGATGGATTCAAGCATTTTTCCAACTGCTTTATGTCCGTAGTTACCCACCTTTTGTCGACTTCCTTCTTTAAACAGCGGTGTAACAGTAGCTGTTTTCCAATCAGCCAGCACTTCCCCAAAGTCCAGTGAATTTTGATAAGTCACTACTAATGCATCTGCTATTACTTCTGCCATTTCTTTCAGAATCCTGGGATGCTTTCCATCTGGGCCCGGGGACTTGTCTACCTTTAGTCGCATTAGTCTTTAGTAACAGTAATCGTTTTAAGGATCTCACCCCACAGTCCCACAACCGTTAATGTTCAGTAAGCTATTTGTGTCCATGAAGACCGACACAACAAACTTGTTTAAGGCCTCAGCCATTTCCTTGTTTTCCATTACTAAATCCCCCTTCTTGTCTTCTAAGAGTCCAACATTTACTTTGGTCACTCTTTTCCTTTTTATATATTTGTAAAAACTTTTACATTCAGTTTTTATATTTTGCGCTAGTTTAGTTTCATTATCTATCTTTCCTTTCTTTATCGCTTTCTTATCGTTCTTTGTTGTTTTGTAAAGCTTTCCCAATCTTCTAATTCCCCACTAGTTTTGGCCACTCTGTACACATCGGTTTTTAATTTAATATTTTCCTTTATTTTCTTCATTATCCACGGCTAGTCATCCCTTTTTTTACATTCCTCCTTTATCATCGGAATATATTTTTGCTGAGTATTGAGAAAAATCTCCTTAAAAATCGTCCACATTCCTCAGCTATCCTACCAACTTGTCGGCGCTCCCAGGCCACATTAGCCAACTCCGCCCTCATCTTATCGTACTCCCCTCTGTTTAAGCAGAGGACACTGGTTTGGGACCCTACTTTCTCACCCTCCATCTGTAGAATATCTCTGACTCTCATAGATTGGTCCTGATTGTGGCCGTCTGCTAAAAGTGGAGTAATTCATTTATCCCTCATAAGTGGTGATGGAGGGGTCTAAAACAGGTAAAGTGGATTGGTGTCATTTCCTGATCTGTTTTGCCAAACTGCATTTAACATGGCTAGTTTTGTGGCAGTCTTATTAATCAATGTAATCACAATTATATGATGTACATGGGAACTCACTAGAATTTTAACTGGCTACTCAGCCTGTTTTGGGCTTTCTGCCAATAAAACAATACTAAAGAAGCCAGCGATGCACGCCTGGATAAGTTTCTAAACATTTTCTTTGTGGGCTCACGAGCAACAGGAATGCTTCTCTGGGCCCGCACAAGAAAAATCTGAACCTCTGACTTCCCCTTCTCTAAATCATAACCCACCTCAATCCCTCCCAGTTTCACATCTCTGCAAACATCCCCAGTCCCAGATTTACCATTGTCAGCTAATGTCAGAAACATCGACTGCGGGTGTCACTGGACCCGCATTTTTAGCTAATGCATTTTTAGCAATGACTTGTTACATTTAAGAGTCAACTATGTTGTTGTGGATCTGGAGTCACTGAACCAGAACATGGCAGATTTTCTTCCCCAAAGGGCATGGTTTCTTGGTCATCATTATACTATTAATTCCATTTTTTTAAATTGAATTCCAATTCTGTAGAGATATGGGGGTGAGGCCTGGGTGGGATTGTGGTCAGTGCAGACTCAATGGGCCGAATGGCTTCTTTCTATACTGAGGTTTCTGATTTCTTTGAATTTCACCATCTGTCATGGTGGGATTCAAATACAGGTCCCCTGAATTACTAATCCAGTGACAGTATCACAACGTCACCACTTCTGCTTGCTGTATTTTACTAATGTATATATTTATTGCTAAGTACTCTGCATCCAGCAGATTATTCTAAAGGACACTTTGCTTCTTCTAGCCCTCAGTGCAGGGTCCCAATGACAGGGAATGCAACACAAATATAGCACTATAGTATTGGCAAAGCAATATTTCATCCTGCCCTCCCTGTGAAAGCAATTCCTTGCTTGGAGCTCAAGATAATGTAATGAATAAAGCTTGTTTTTCTTGTCTAGGTGTGTGTGCAACATTGACTGTTCCCGCATCAGTTTCAACCCTGTGTGTGCTTCTGATGGTAAATCCTATGATAATCCTTGTCAGGTTAAAGAGGCATCTTGCCAGAATCAGGAATTCATAGAAGTCACTCATTTGGGAAGATGTCCAGGTAACTAAAATTTTGATTGCTCCATATGGTACTTGAAATGTGTGATTTTAGGCATGATTTTATTTCTGCAGAACTCTATGAATATTATGTCAAAGTTCGCGATACAGTATGATGCAGGTATATTCATTGAACCTTCATTAAAGTGCTTGAAGAGAACATGGATTGAAGAATTGGAGCTGCAGCATTACATTTGTATCTCTGACCCCCAATCAGAATGCAGGATTAGTAACTTTGTACAAATGATTGGCTTTTCCTGAATATTTTATGGTGTTAAATCCTTGTGATATTCCATAATCAGTTTATTCAACTTTTTCAGTGTCTGTGTAGCAATCAAGAAGTATAATGAAGTTACTAAATGACTATAAAACAAAATGAAACAATTTGACAACATTTATGTCAGACGTAGCCAACTTTTCATGCAGTACTTCTGTAGATGAAGTGCAATTTTTTACTTATTTGTGTCAACTGATGCATTTTATCCCATCCAGAACCCAGCGATGAAATGACAAAACCGTTATTGCCACTAGCACAGAATTTCAGCACAATACCAAACTCTCTAAAAGAAACCAAGACAGCTGGACTGAAAGAACTACTGCTGATTTACCATGAGGTAGATTGTGCTGTATGTTTGGATGGCACAGTGGTCAGCACTACTGCCCTACAGCATCAAGGACCCGGGTTCAATTCTGGTTTTAGGGGATTATATGGAGTTTGCACATTCTCCCTGTGTCTGGATAGGATTGCTCCAGTTTCCTCCCATAGTCCAAAAATGTGCAGGTTAGGTGGATTAGCCATGGTCAATTGCCCCTTAGTGTCAGGGAGAGTGGCAGAGTGAATACATGGGGTTACAGGGATAGGACCTGGGTGGGATTGTTGTTGGTGCAGATTTAATAGGGCTGAATAGCATCTTTCTGCATTGTAGGGTTTCTATAATTCTGTGAATACTGGGCCGTTAACTGCTGATAATAACATACACAGCACAGATATTGCTGAAGAAGGATGACATTGAAAAACTGAGTTTCTCCAGAAATTCAGGCAGAAATCCTCCTTTACACTTGTTCTACTGCACTGAAGGATGAGGACAGAAGAGAATGAATGAGTAACATTTTCCAAACTTTAACAAGAGCTAATATACTGAATAGAAAATTATAGACATGGAATGAGAAAGATAAGGAGGTAGAAAATGGGGAGAGTAGAAGGAATGGGGGAATGGGAGGATGGATGGAATGTTAAATGCAAAACAAGAAGGAAAGCAATGAGAAGAAACAAGGAGTGAGGACATGAATTATAGGTAACAAAAGAAAGAAGTCATTAAACAATGAGTGAAAGCTGGAGTGAGAATGAAAGACGCTAGTGGAAATGGGCAAGGGGGAGTGATTGAAATGGAGAGTATAAAAAGTGAATGAGGGATGTTGGGGAAAAGATGGAATAACTGAATGAAGGTAGAAAGAGAGAGAGAAAATAAGAAGGAGAAATCTCTGGATACAGAACTAAGTGGAAACAACCCATTTTAACAGTCACAATGATGTAATTTTGAAACTGAATTCAACACTTTAGTCACAATGAGAATATTGGCTCATGTAGTAACATGCATTATAGGATTGATTCCACAGTCAGGAGGAACTGGTATTGAGGAAAGCATTATGGGAAATTATAAATGGACAGCTTGTGGCTTTCTAGCGACCCATTTAAACAAATGAAAAATAATGGGTTTTATGCACAGATTTCTCAGTGCGGTCCCTGCAAATGCCAGCCCTCGTTGAAAGAATGGAAATGTACAGTTTTCCCATCTATTTAAAATTTATAGCCCCTTGACAGCATATAAACTACTTTTTCACGTCTTGAAAAGTTGACCATCTGTGACCTACACATTCTACTTTCTCTCTCTCTTTCTACTGTCATTCACTCTTTGCATCTCTTCCCCAACACCCCTCTCTCATTCAATTTTCTGCTCTCCATTTCAATCACTCCCCCTTACCCACTTTCTGTAATCTCCTTCATTTCCTTGCTACTCAGACCATACAAAGCCTAGTCATATGATCCCAAATATTCAGTAATACAATGAATTCTTTCCATTGAAAGATGCTGTACAACCAGAACCAGGTCTTGGAAGATCTGATGTCATCTTATTATAGGCATGCTAAGAAGGTGAATTTAAGTGAATTGCAAAAGTTAGCACAATATAGAGAACAAATTAATGTTATAAACCACTGACTTAAAAAACTGCACATTAAAATTTTCTGACTTGGAGACTCTGAATATGTTGTAATCAATATACTTGGCTTTGTTTCTTTCCAGTTCCAAGATAAACCAATTGAACCTTATTCTGGACATTATCCAATATTATTGTTTTTTTCTTGAATATCTGTTTTGAAGGCACCACTTGAATTAAATAGTGTAATGGAACAAAACAATTGCAAGAGCTATTCATTAAGAGACTGAAGTATAGTACCTAGTTTTAGCTGGAAATCATTCCCTGGCTTTGTCTACAAGGATACCTTTTCATTTCTGGAGCATTCATATCAACAGCACTCAAGAATACCCATATACACTATAGTATACTATACTACCATGAATGTACTATCTTAGGAGTATATTGACACTATCCATTGGAGATATTAGCAGATGTTTTCCCCCATCCAATAAGGAAAGCAGGAATCTGAGGGACTGGAAGATTAGGCACAAAAAATAATTACTATTGAATTATGTGCACTTATCCCACAATTACTGACCCTGCCAATATATAACACAGTTACATTGTTTGACAAAAATGTAAAGAAAATAAGGATTTTGGCAATAACATTGGTGTTAACTAAATAAAAAATTTATGATAATTTTTGAAATCATATATAGCCAATAACTTCCAAAGAGAGATTTTGTCAGAGCATAACATAAACTACTCCCCAACTTAGATTGCAGTGTCTTTCAATACATGAAGTATATATATGATTATATCAATCTACAATATTTGGCATCATATCTGTATTATATTCTAATCAGCAGGAACTTTTTAAAAGAAATGCTTGTAAACTAAGGATTCCACAGGGGTAAAGGTGAAGTTACTTGGATAGTGAGGAAAGCCAGTCTTGGGAGATGATGAAGAATCAATCATTTATGGGTCATAAATTTTCCTGCTTTTCCTAATCAACCTACAAGAAAATGCCGTTTTAAAATAGCCACTTTTATACTTAACACATGAAGCCTTCAAACATGCAAGGTATCTTTTATTTTAATTAATGGTCCACCTTTATCAGGGAAAATTGTTCTGGAAAACTACCTTCAGTAAACTAGCAACTCTAATCTTACTAATTTGCACATTAATTGAAGATTTAGGCTTAAAATTAAATGCCTTTGTGCAAGTTCAATTAACAGTTAAATAAAATGCTACTTTTTCCCTTGCAATTTTAACAGGAAAAATGTACATCTTACTTTCCAGCTGTTTACTTGTAGAGAGAACTAATGGAAAGAGTCACAGGACAGAAATGTGTTGTTACCATGCAGATTATCAGGGTAGCTGCAGTGTCTCTAAGTCAAATTTCCAATTTTCTTTGAACAGAAAATGTGACTACAGGTACAAAAACTGAAGATGGGCTTTATGCAAGAACTGATTATACAGGTACCCATTTCAATATCTAACGGTTTTGTGGGATATAGTTCCTATTTCAGCAATAAAGTTAATTTTTTTTAAAAAAGAGGTTATTTTCTAATAATCTTAGGAGCTAAGAGACATCTAAGGTTATTTACTTTTCCGCAACTGTTTTTTAAACCATTACAGAATATCATTTATTGTGATATTTTCATGATTCAGTATATTGCCTGCCTCCACCAACATGTTACAAGAGTCAGCCAGCAGCTGTTAAACCTTAAAAGAAATCCCACACTGTAGCAATAATATGCTGCCAGAAAGTTAAAAAGAAAATAGGAATGAACTTCGACACTCAGTTGGAAGAGGTCTTGCTCTCTGTGGCAATCCCAGCAGCACTAGAACAGAGCAGTAGGCTTTGCTGGGAGCAGCCGCATGAAGAGCTGCAATGGATTCTGCACCCAGGTCCTGGGCTTTTAGGATATGAGGAGATCGGCAACCTCGGGAGGGGGAACGATGGGCCGGGTAACATCTTTGTCAGGAGTATCTGCTCACCCTCCCTATGCCAGCTATTTCAATCCTTTTATAGCTTGGGTAGCATGAAATGCAGGTCAATTGACAAACTCAATTGCCCATTTTTTTAAATGGTAGATGGGTTAATGAATTTGGCACGTACATATCCACAATGAAAACAGTGTTGGCAGTGGGCAGAAAGGTTTGCCATCTTCCTATTTATCTGCCCTCCTGCTAAATTGTGCAAATGGTGATCTTTACAATTATTCATAATATGCTAGTAAGAGAGAATATCAGTAAGATGTTTGTTTCTAATAACTCTTTCTGGAAAGACAAGATCAGGTTCAGATGGAAAGTCCTGCATAGTTGAATAAGTCTGCCAAAATTCACTGACTAGGTTTCCATTAAAAACAGCCACTTAAATGAGAGGTAGAGGAGAATGAACATCTCTGGATAGTGTGCATAGTGTGATTCAGGACATAGTACAGAAAGTCGCTGGCCAAGAACTTTAAAGCTGAATTGCTTTTGTGATCTCAATTTCATAAGTTAGATCTTGTTCTCTCTGAACTACCTTCACTGTAATTTATTGTATTTGTGCTGTGATTAATCTAATCTTAATGTCATGTTTTTTAAGGTGAGATTCATACAGAATTCAACCTTTTCTGCCTTTAATTTTTGTTTAAACTTAAGTTTTTCATTTATTTTATTTACTGCCTACTTAACATTTTATTTTTCCAGAAAAAAATGCCAATAAATTAGAAAAACCTGCCCGGGGACTATATATCCCATGTCCCAATCACTTGGATAATCTCTGTCTGCATGGAAAATGCGAATACTTGATTAATAAACAGGAACCATCTTGCAGGTAAATGTTTAGACAACACCATAGTTAGTCAAAGTTTTGTGATCTTTGTAAACATCCCTTCTTTCAATATTGTATCATTTTCTGTCCAATTATTCTCATTTTGCAGCTGTGAAGCAGGTTTCAAAGGACCACGTTGTGAACAAAAAGAGTTTAATGTTTTGTATGTAGTTCCTGGAGCTGGAAAACTTCAGTACGTCTTGATAGCATCCATCATTGGAGCTGTGCAGGTGGCCATCATTTTGATTGTAGTTCTTTGCATAACAAGGTAATCTCAAGTAACTTGACCAATTATTAATGAGTGTGATAATCAAGCATTTCTCTGATTTCGATCCATTACCATTTTGTACTGCCTAAGTGGGTAATGTTAGTCTTGTGAAGCACTGTCTCATTTCAGACACTTGGATTCCACAGATCCTGATCAGCTACAAGAGTAAGCAGCGCCCTGTTATTAATCTGAAAGAGACTGAGTCTGGTTTGCATGTTCCTTAGTGACTTCATGATAATATTGAGAAATCAGAGTGACAAAACTGGAAAAGCAGGTCTCTAAGGAAGGTTTCCGTACCTGCAACAAAAGCATACGCACACATTAAAAATCAGTAGGTTGAAGAAATTTTGCATGTTTCCACAGAGCATTAGAAATTTGATTTTGAAGGGGAATGGTGAAATAGTGATGATTTTACAAGACAAATAACACAAAGACCTAGACAAGTACTCTGGAGATGTACAAGTTCACATTCCACCATGATAGCTAGAGAGAATTTAAATTCAAATAATTAAATAAATCCAGAACATAAAGCTAGTCTCAATTGTGATGATGATCGTGAAACTATCAGATTCAGAAGTGGAAATCTGCCCTCCTTATCAGTCTGGCCTACATGTGACTCCAGACCACAGCAATATGGTTGACTGTTAACTGCCCAGTCATTTGTATCAAGCCACAATAATAAAGCATAATAAGAATAAAGCTGGACAGATCACATGGTGTCAACCTAGGCACCAGACACAACAAAAGCAAAGTTGCTCCTGCCCACTCTGCCTCACTAACAGCTGGAGCTTGGACCAAATTTGGAAGTGCTATCCCAAAGACAAGTCAAAACATAGTCACGCTCACCAAACCATACCTTCGAACAATGTCCCACATTCCTCCATCACCATCCTCTAGTGTGCCCTGTTAGAGTCCATAGTATATAATTGGATAGGAGTGACCCCAACAGTCCTCAGCATCAACTTTGGACCTAATGAAGTCTCATGGCCTCAGGTCAAACCTGGGCAAGAAAACATCTTACTGTGCTACCTACCATTTTTTTGTCAGTTAATGAATCAGTACTCCAAGTTGAACACCACTTGCGAGGGCGCAGAATATATTCTGGGTGGGGGACTTCAGTATCCATCATCAACAGTTTCACTGCTACTGACTGCTGCAGAACTAAGAGCATATCTGCAACTAGAATCGTAGAACAATAGAATCCTACAGTGCAAAAGGAGGCTATTTGGCCCATCGAGTCTGCACTGACCATAATCCCACCCAAGCCCTATCCCCATATATTTATCTTAGCTAGTCCCTGACATTAAGAGGAAATTTAGCCCAATTTTTGCATATCTTTGGACTGTGGGAGGAAACCAAAAGCACCCAGAGGAAACCATGCAGACACAGGAACAATGTGCAAACTCCACACAGACAGCAACCCAAGCCAGGATTCGGAACTAGTGCTGTGAGTTAGCAATGCTAAGCAGTGTTACCGTGCTGCTGCTGCCACAACTAGTGAGATTATCACTAAGAAAATAAAACCTTTTGCCATTGTCTTCATCAGTCTACCTTTTGCAGATTTGTTCTTGATAGGACTGACTACCACAAATATCCCTGTGAAAACAAATCCTGTTATCATACTGAGGACATATTCCATTGAGCTATATGCACCATGCCAAATGGGATAGATTCAGAACAACTCTCAACTCAAAACTGTAGATTTATGAGCCACAGTGGGCTATCATAGTCAGCAGCAGAATTGTCTTCAACCACAATCTATAACTTTATGGCCTGTTGTATCCCTTATTGGATCTCGTTACCATTAACCAGGATTAGTCCACTCTGGTTAAATGACGAATATAGGAGAAAATATCAGGAGCAGCATCAGATATACTTAAAAAAAAGAGTTGTCATCCTGGTGAAGATACCAAACGCATGTTGAACTGTGGAAGAAGCATGCTATAGATAAAGTTAAGTGGTCCCACAACTAATAAATCAGATCAAAGCTCTGCTGTCCTAACTTGTCCAGTCTTGAATGGTGATGAACAATTAATGAGTAATGAAAGGAGGCAGCACTAAAAAACATCCCTACCCTCAATGATGATGGAACCCAACATTTCAGTGCAAAACACCTCTGCCTGATGTTGCCGTCATGATTAATGTCAAATTTCAGTCAATTTCATTGAGACCAAGAAATGGCTGAGTACTAGATACAGGAAGAGTTATTTGACCTGGCAATAACCCATCTTTAGTGCTGAAGACTTAGCCTCCATAACCAGCTGTGCCCTAGCCAAGCTACCCCAGTACAGGTGCAACACTGACATCTACTTGACAAAGTGAAAAGTTGCCCAGGTATGTTGGTCCACAAACTCCAGCACAAATCAACATTCAGCACTCTGATTGATGATGTTGTAAAAATTTCCATTAAGTAATACTTACATAGTAATAACCCATTCACTGATGCTCAGTTTGGGTTTTTCCAAGGCAACTCATATCCAGACCTCAATACAGTTTTGGTCCAAAGATGTTAAAAAAAAAGATAAATTCCAGAGATGCAATGAAAGTGACTTCCCTTGACTTTCAGGCAGTACTTGACTGAGTCTGGTATCAAAGACCACTGGTAAAGACAAATGGCAATATGAGGAAAGTTCTCCACTAGCTGGAGTTATACCTAGCACAAAGGAAGATGGTTGTAGTAGTTGAAGGCCAATCACCTCAGCACCAGCGCATCATTGGAGGAACTCCTCTTCAACTGTTACAGTTCCCTCTATCAGAAGGACAGAAATGGGAATACTTACTGATGAATGTACAGTGTTCAACTCAATTCACAACTCATCCAATAATGCAGTAGACTGTGCCTGCATGCCATAAGACATGAACAACATTCAGGCTTAGACTGATAATTGGAAACAATATTTGTGCCATGCAAGTGCCAAATAATGACCATCTCTAATGTGAAAGTGTCCGATCACCTCCAATTGAAATTCATGGATGCATTCCTCAGCCATAAATTTTCTGGGGGTTTCCATGGATCAGAAATTTAATTGGACCAGCCTTATAAATAATGTAGATGAAAGAACAAGCCAGTGATTGGGAATTCTGCAGCAGTTAACTCATGTCCTGACGCCCCAAATTCTCTCCATCATCCACAAGGCACAAGTGTGATGGAATACTCCCCACTTGCCTGGATGAATGTAGCCCCAACAACACAAGAAGCTCAACATCAATCAGAACAAAGCAGTCAACTTCATTGGCACACCATCCATCTTAAACAATCACTCCTTCCACCATAGGCATAAGGTGGCTGTAATGTGTACCATTTACAAAATGCACTGTGACAACTCACCAAGGCATCTAACACCCAAAAAATAAGGGGAGTAGGCATATTGAAACACTACCACTTGCACATTCCATTCCTAGTCCCAGGAACTCCCTTCCCAACAGCATTGTGGGTGTAGCCTCCACCACATGGACTGCAATGGTTTATAAACAATAGCCACATTCTGTAAATATTGAAAAAAAATGCTGCTGATTTGACTGCAGACATTGTCATTAAACTATGAATAGTCAGAAACTATAAAACTGCAAGTCAGTAGCCTAAGGTATGGAACTTATTTTCAGTTTATTCTTATTAAAATGTCCAAAGCTTTGGAGAAATAAAACCTTACTTAATTAACCTTGAATTTTGATTGAAATTTATGTTGATGTAGTTAAAGGTAGAATATATTTCCATAGCAATAGGAACTGGTTCTTCTACAAACCAAACAACACGCAAAAGGACCTGTCTTTCCTGTTTTATATATAATGAGTGATTTGAGATTCATTGAAAAAAGATCCTTGTTTACTTTGGTTCTTTACTTAGTTTATGTAATTATGCGGAGTTGAATTACATTGTTGGTCAAGTCATGCCAGTAGGGTCAAAAACCAGAGTCAATCCTGCTCCAGTGGGCAGCAGGACTCCAGTGCAGCATTTTCTCACTATCCAATTTAAGAACAATGTCCTTCCCCTTAGTGCCGTTGGCTCAGGTCAGCAAGCCAGTTGTTCAATAGTACCATTGATCGCATGACTAACTCTGCAACTCCTGGGACGGGTTATATCAATGGTGCTGTGCCCTGGATGAAGTGAGTTTCATTGGTGGGGGGGAACAACCATGTCCAGACAGGCAAGCTGTAACAATCAGAGTTGGGGTGATGTGCTCTGGCAGGGCTGTTGCTGCAGGGGCAGCCACTGACGCCAAATGAGGGCCTCCATGGGCCATGGACTGTCCATCAAGGAGGGCCTGTATCGCAGAACCTCTTAAGTGGTCATTATATTTGGCAGCAAACCCTCCCAATGCGGACTAAATGTCTATGCAGCAGGAGGTGACTCTTAATTAGCCACATAAATTACTCGATTAACTGCCCGCTAGGCAGCTACATCACTAAGGTGCCTGCTGCTGGCAGTGTGCCTTGGTGACCAGAAAGATATCAGGCTCATCTGCTAACAGTACCTCTCCATAAAGCCATCCCGTCACCAACAGATTAGGAAAATTCAGCCCAAAGGATAAGAATTATTGCCAAAATTTGTACTTCTCATCAGCATGCAGTGATTCCAGCTGGCAAATCTGCATGTTTGTGCATTATGGTGAGAACAAGTTTGGTTTTGGATGTGATGGTTAGCTTGCCTAACACTCACTGGTGAAGCTCATATGTGAAGGATGAGCAGTGCAGCCAGGTGCCAGTGGACAGCTGATGCCCATAGAAATGCATAATGTGCTACATTATAGGCCTTGGTTCTTCAATTAAGTTCCAATTGATGAAATTACTAATTTAGCTGAACGGGCTAAATTTCCTGCTCTGTTCTTATAAGTTGCACTCCATTGATGAAAGCTGAAAAATATATAATCCAGAATTCACCAACCTCACCTGCAACTGGGATTCTCGTCCCGCTACAGTGAATGGAGATTTGGCTAAGCAGCAAATTCTTCATTCATATAGGCAGTGATAACAGGACATCAGACTGGAGAATTCTGGCCAAAAAGTCAGACTTTTTTTTAATATTAAAACCATCATGTATATATTGAAAGATTCAAATTGCTTCTACAACACAGCAGTTCTTAATTATTTATCCTCGGTTAGAAATATGTTGCAGGAATGTACAAATTGCTTTGAAGTAATAGATCATTTTCCTATGTTATAAATTTGTAATATTATTCTTATCTGCAGAAAATGTCCTCGGGGCAACAGAATTCAAAGACAGAAGCAAAACGCAACACATTACAGTTCCGACAACACAACAAGAGCATCAACAAGATTAATTTAAAAAAAGCATGATTGTACAGCTGCAAAAATAATTAGACACAGTTTGGACTATTATCATACAAAATGGAACAACACATGTTGCCTTGCATTTGTGGTATACTACACCAATGAATACATATACTACAGTTATATTTGATTATGTCTGGATATATTTCAAATAGTATATACTGTCTTGATGTGTTTTCTGTAACAAAAATAAATGGCTAACAATTTATATCACAATATTGATTTTAATTTGCACATGAAGTACTATAAAGCTGGACTAATGGAAAATAAATACTTCTGTGATGTTTCTGAATTTTTTAAAGATGAAACGTGCTTTGGATTTTTTTTAAAAAGCAAGCAATTTGTAATGCTCAGTCAGATATTACCTATGTTAAGTAAAGAAAATAAGAATTCTATGCTGTTAATTGAAAATTAATTTTGGGAAGCTATGAGTTAATGACCAGAGCTTCTACCATAATTTTTTTTACTCACTTGTTACCAAGGGCAGTGAGCTTTATAAGGTCAATGCTATTTATCTGAATTCAGTAGTATTGTATACATGACAGTGTAACACATGATAACAAAAAGAACTCAGTTAAAAGGCTCTCTCGGTTTAGACAGATAAACTATAATAAGTGTCATTAGTGAAGTATCCTATTTTATATTGTGTGTGCTTTTGCACTAGCATTACTCAAAATGCACCTTTTACATAAACACCGGAACATACATCATAAGCAACTTTTACCAGTTGATTACAGGTCACCCAGGCTGATTAGTCAGAAACAATGGTTTAAATGTGTTGCATTGACCAAAGTGGTAGTAACTAGAGGATCACATATGTACTTTTTGATAATGACAAAGAATAGTTAGGGCATTGTTTTGCTCTGTTTTGGATCCTCATTTGAAATATACATTTCCAGTGCTAACGTTTCATAATAAGATGACAAAAATAAAAATATTACTTCAGCAATAGGGAGTTTTGAATTGTTTTCTTAGTCTCTGTTTACTTCACCTAATCATGCCTTTCCTAAACTGGGTCTGCATTTGAAAATTGAAAACATGAATTGCATCTTTAGGATTAGACATCGTTAATTAAGCATTCAACTAGATTACTTTTAGATCTAGCACAGTACAAACAGGGGTAAACGTATACCCTGGCATATGTTTAATAATCCCAAATATTACACGTGGTGATAAGTGTAAATCAAATCGCCTTCAGCAAAGGGATAAAACAGTATTTCCTGTATGAGTCATGTGTGAGGAAGGCAAAACCTGTGATTGCATTATAGACCATGTTCTGGTTTTTGTTGGAAGTGTATCTTTTATATTTAAAAGTATTTGCTTCAAATTTTTCAGTAAAAATAATGGTGAAGCTGATGGCACTCACCATTATTAAAGTAAATGTGACAGTAACTTCCAGCACTACATGTGCAGTTAAACCCAGAAATAGTCCAAGCAGGACTGAATTAAATTGATTTATTATTGTCACATGTATTGAAAAGTATTGTCTCGTGTGAGTTGTACAGACAAAACGTACCTTCATGAAGCACATAGGGAAGAAGAAAGAAGAGGGTGCAAAATATAGTGTTGCAGTTACTGATAGGGTGAGAAGAGAGATCAGTTTAATGTGCAATAGGACCATTCACAAGTCTGAGGGCAGCAGAGAAGAAGCTGTTCTTGAGTCTTTTGGTATTTGTCTTCAGACTTTTTTTTCCCCCTCAATGGAAGAAGATGGTTGTTTGGGACAAGTGGGGTCCTTGATCAAGACACTGCTTGATCAAGAGCCAATGTAAGTCAGCTGGCTGCTTTCCCAAGGCAGTAGGAAGTGTAGATGGAGTCAGAGGACAAGAAACAGATTTGCATAATAGACTGGGCTGTGCTGCATTCGCAACTCTTTCTAGTTTCTTGTGATCTTGGTCAGAGTAGGAGCATGTCAAATTACCCATTTCATCAGAACTTTCACAATAACATTATCTTGCCAAGAGTCTTCAGCATACAAATACATGAAGTTGCTGTACTTTGCAAAGAACAAAACAGCACAGGAAACAGGCCCTTTGACCCAATGAGCCTGCGCCGCCACCTCGATGTTCCCACTTCCACCCATGATCCCTGTCTACGTTTATAGATCTATGCATCGGAACCAAATTAGCGAATTAGAGAGAATTTGTTTTGCCAATCAGCCTAAGAGCACATCTTCGGGGTGTGGAAGGAAACCGGAGCACCTGGAGAAAACCCATGCAAGCATGGGGAGAATATGGAAACTCCCACAGATACAGGCCCAAATCCATGTATCTGAACAGCACAGTGATAGTCACTGAGCTGTCGTATTGCCCATCAACTGGTCCAGTTCAAGCGTACACTAACGACATGAAGCACTAGGCTACTCCAAGAGCAGCCCTCTCACGACCCATCGCGTGTATGCCCCTTGTTGGACAACAAGGCAGACCGAAGTACCTGTAGGATAAAACAGCAGTACATCAATATCATACACAACTTACACAATTCCCAGGGAAGTCCAAAGGCTCATGATCCCTATTTTAAATCAGTCTTCTATATCCCTCCATCCCCATACTGCTCATGTGCCCATCTAAGTATCTCCTAAATAACTCCAGCATGCCTGCCTCCATCACCTTACCTGGCAATGCGTTCCACACCCCCACAACCCTCTGTGTGAAAATACTCCCTCTAGCATCCAAATTATACCTTACCCCCCTCACCCTAAGCCCATGACCCTTTGTAATATTTGATTCCAACCTAGGAAAGAGCTTACCACTGTTTACCTATACCCTTCATAATCTTGTACTCTCTATTAGATCTCCTCTCAGTCTACGTCTTTCTAAAGAAAACAACCCCAATTTGCTCAACTTCTCCTTGTAACCCAGATCTTCCAGACCAGGCAGCATCCTGGTAAACCTCCTCTGCACTCTCTCCAGGGTCTCCATGTCCTTCCAGTAGTAAGGCGACCAGAACTGGATGCAATATTCCAAATAAGATCTAACCAGCGTTCTATACAACTGCAACATTAAACACCAGCTTTTGTACTCTATATCCTTTCCTATAAAAGCTAGCATACCATAAGCTTTCTTCACAACCTTCTCCACCTGCTCTGCCACCTTCAGAGACTCGTGCACCTGAAGCCCCATGTCCCTGCGCGTTTCTATACTTTTAATAAGTCTACCCTTTATCATACATCTCCCCCCTACATTCTTTCTCCGAAAATGCATCACCTCGCATTTATCAGGATTGAATTCCATCTGCCATCTATCTGCCCAATCTATCAGCCAATCTATGTCCTGCTGTATTGCATGACAATGCTCCTCACTATCTGCAAGTCCAGCCATCTTTGTATCGTCTGCAAACTTGCTGATCACTCCACTTACTCCCTCTTCCAAGTCATTTATATATATATTACAAATAGAAGAGGTCCCAGTACTGAGCCCTGTGAAACACCACTAGTGACCAACCTCCAGCTAGAAAAACACCCTTCTACTATTACTCTCTGTCTCCTATTACCAAGCTAGTTCCTTATCCATCTAGATACCTGTCCTTGTATTCCATTAGCCTTGACCTTTTCAACTATCCTCCCATGAGGGACTTTGTCAAATGCCTTACTGAAATCCATATAGATGACATCAACGGATCGTCCTTCGTTGACTGTTTTTGTCACATCCTCAAAAAATTCTACTAGATTCATAAGGCACGACCTCTCCTTAACAAAGCCATGCTGTGTATCCCTAACCAGATTGCAATGCTCTAAGTGCATATACATCCTATCACTAAGAATCACCTCCAACAGCTTCCCTGACGTCAAACTCACCGGCCTATAATTTCCAGGGTAATCCCTACTACTCTTTTTAAACAATGGTACAACATTAGCTATTCTGCAGTCCTCTGGGACCTCACCTGTGTCCAAAGAAGAGACAAAGATTTGTGTCAGAGCATCAGCAATTTCACCTCACGCCTCCCTAAGTAGCCTAGGATAAATGCCATCAGGCCCTGGAGATTTAACAGTTTCACTTTACTTACTAGTGTTACAAGTAGGCTGACATTAACATTGTAATTAAGTTACTGTGAAAATCCCCTAGTCTCTAGACATACTGGTGCCTGTCTAGCTACATTGAGAAAGAATTTAGCATAGCCAATCCACTTAACCAGCATGTCTCTCAGACTGTGGTAGGAAAGCACAGCACCCAGAGAAAATCCATACAGACATGGGGAGAACGTGCAGACTCCACACAGACAACTACTCAAATTGGGAACTGAACCCAGGTCTCTGGCACTGTGAGACAGCAATGCTTACCCAATGTGCCACCATGTCCCCCTACTTGTGAGCTTGATATACACTAACTTATCCAAGCAAAGGTTGGGGCTTGTCCATTTGATATAAGTACACTTTTAATGACTGAATAAATCTTAAATACCTCGTTGCACTGAAAATTAACTTTTACAAGTGAGGATTCGCATTTGTTAATATTTCAATTATTATTCGATTTTTAGTCTTTTGCATTTTTTCTCCTCCTGCCATCTTTTTTATGTAATTTATGTATCTGATTTATTTGATCTGAAGATTAACTTCCTATTTGCATCATTGCTGAGACCATAATTTCACCTTCTCATCCTATCTGCTGCTGAAACTATTATTCATGAATTGGATACTTATTCTCTCTTCCAATGTACTCATTAATGATCTCCCACATTCTACCTTCCATTAATTTGATGTCATCCCAAACTCTATTGTACATGTCTTAACTTGCACCAAGTCCTGTTCCCCTATCACCCATGTAATTGCGGACTTACATTGGCTCTTAGTTAAGCAGTGTTTTGATTTTTAAATGCTCACTAATATTTTCAAAACCCTCTTTGGCCTCCCTCTTCCCTGTTTCTATAATCCCCAGAATATCTTCAATCCTCTAATTGTGGCCTTTTGAGCTTCCCCAATTTTAATCGCCCCACCATTGATGGCTGTGCCTTCAGCTGCTGAGATCCAAAGTTCTAGAATTATCTCCATAGACCTGCCTGCCTCCATCTCAGTTTCGTCCTTTAGGACATCACAAAAAACTGACCTCTGTGACCAACCTTTTCATGATCTAACTTAATGTCTCTTATGGCTCAATGTCATATTTTGTTTTATATTGCATCAGTAAATGATATTGGGACATCTATTTGGTTAAAGGTGCTATATATTTTAACATATTTTCATCTACCTTTTGCCCTTTGGAGAATAATGGGGAAATGTTGGAAGGATTAGCAGGCTGGTTATCAACCTATTGATATGGCAAAACAATCCTGGAGTGGGACTTGAGCCCAGAGCTTGTGGCTCAGAGATAAGGACCACACCAGATATATATCTGGTTGGCATTGAATGGACTATTCTAACTTAATCCTGGTTCAGAATCTGAACTCATTTATGATTTTTTAAAATCTGATTGGTGAGGGGAATACATAATTGCTTGTCCCATTCACACAGTTCTGGAAGATATGGGTGAATATCCCTGAAAGTAGGCAGTCAAGTTGATAAGGTTGTTAAGAAGGCATATGGAGTCTTAGCTTTTATTGGTAGGGGGATTGAATTTCGGAGCCGCAACGTCATGTTGCAACTGTACAAAAAACTCTAGTGCGGCCGCACTTGGAGTATTGTTTGCAGTTCTGGTCCCCACATTATAAGAAAGATGTGGAGGCATTGGAGAGGGTACAGAGGAGGTTTACCAGTATGTTGCCTGGTATGGAGGGCATGTCTTATGAGGAGAGGCTGAGGGATTTGAGGTTGTTTTCGTTAGAAAGGAGGAGGCTAAGAGGGGACCTGATCGAAACATATAAGATGATTAGAGGTTTAGATAGTGTGGACAGTGATAGCCCTTTTCCTAGGATGGAAAAAGCTAGCACGAGGGGACACAGCTTTAAATTAAGGGGTGATAGTTATAGGACGGATATCAGAGGTAGGTTCTTTACCCAAAGGGTGGTTCGGGAGTGGAATGCCCTGCCTGCGGCAGTTGTAGATGCGCCAAGTTTGGTGGCGTTTCAGAGGTTAGTTGATAAGCATATGGAAGAGAAGGGAATGGTTTAGTTTGGAGGGTCATTGCTTTTTATATTGGTCGGCGCAACATCGAAGGCCGAAGGGCCTGTTCTGTGCTGTAATGTTCTATGTTCTATATTGTAAAAGATACTGTGCCAAAAAAGCTTTCTAATCACAAAATGGACGAGCTCCAAGTTGCAGTGCAAAAGCCTAAGGAAAGTCTGTGCACAAGTATGGCTGCAGTGAAATGATGGTGGCGTTTATTGTCCACTGAAAGCAAAATCCAGTCCATCACGACTGAGTTATTATTAGTGCAGTTTGTAATAATTAGTATTAGTATACTAAATAATCCTAACGTATGCAATTTACCAATCACAAGCAAAGCTGCATTTCAAGTAAACTTTTAATTTTAAGAGACATACAAAATTATGTATAAATTTGCAAGAAAAAAAACACTTATTTTGCACTTATCCAGTCAGTGTTTTTGATCAGGCAATATTTATTGGTAGTGTAGTTTTAGCACAATTCATGTGGTGCTGCAGGGCAATGAAGCATTAAAGGATGTGCATGCAAGTATGTTATAATTAATTTTAGTGATAACCAACACCTTTTCGTTAATTAAAATTATAATCAAAGCAAGTTATTTCATTGCGAAATTAAATGCAAAAGTACATATAAAAACTAACTGAAGTTTGAGCAACTGAAGTGACATTGATTAAAAACAATCACCAACCTGTTCTCAAACGGCACCTATCTCTGCATTGTTGGCATCTATACTTACGCTAAGTAAAAAGTATTAGATTAAGATCTATAACAGAGTGCAGGTGAATGTAAATATCTTTGAGGCGACCATGCTTTGTTCTCCACATTCCTTTGGCCATTGCTGAAAGGCAAATGATAAGGCCAACAAGTGAAGACACCATTTGGCTCAGTTGTGCTGACCCTCACGCATGATCAAAGAGCCAACCTATTCTCTTCGCTCAAACTCACTACAGTGAGCAGTTATTTAAGAAAAGCAGCAGTTTGCATCCTATATCCCTGCATAACGTACCAGCTTCAACTGAGGATCAGAAAAACTGCAATTTTATCAGTGTCAACTGCAGTCCAGATTTTTAATAAAAATGTCGCACGCGTATAATCATACATCATATAAGAAATATATGCACACGCACTCTCTCTTCCCATCCTTGCCTGTGCAAATTTAAGCAATTTCTCTTCCCCTTTTCTCCCTTGCTCCACTGAAACTAATACGGAGCAACTCTGCAACTCCCAGTTACCCAACATAGGGCCAACACCCATTAAGAGACAGGCAGACACACATACTTGGTTGAATCCACTTGCAACAGCCAGTGTCCCGGCGGCGGGCCTGGAAGTGAGCGGGATTTCCGCTCGGAAGCAGCGAGACTGGCTCCGTGTGGTTATGCGGCAGCCAGACATGCAGTGTCGAGCAGCCTGGCCAATTGGGCGAGGACGGGCAGGAAGTGGCCAGTTAACAGGTTAGCAGTGGCCAGTTAGCAGTGACAGGTCGGTGCACCATGTGAAAGGGCACCTGGACATACAACCAGTTCCTGCTAGCTCGTGGCATCATTCTGACCGTCTGAGAAGTGGACTAAGAACTAGAATTGCAGCCGAAAACGGTTCCACCCCACTCCGAACAAAGGCCCCCAACTATCAATACCCCCATCACCACTCCCACCCTGCCCCATCAACACACGCAAATGAAAAAACACAAATATAATCAGGACAGGCAAAAATGCATACAACCAGAATGCTGAAAAATCTCAGCAGATCTGACAGCATCTGTGGAGTGAGAATAGAACCTATTTATTTGATAGCAAACTTGCTGGCTTTCGGCGTTTGTGCCTTCGTCAGGCGAATGAGGCAAATGAACACTTCATTCGCCTGACGAAGGCACAAACACCAAAAGCTAGCAAGTTTACTATCAAATAAATTGGTTGGATTTAAAATTGGTGTTGTCAGACTTCTTACTGAGCTTACCCCAGTCCAATGCCGGCATCTCTACATCACGAATGAGAATAGAGCCAACCTTTGTAGTCTAGATGATCTTCCAAAATCTGCAGTATTTTGTTTTTATATACACAACCAGGTTCAAAAAAAGATACGTAATAAGCTTAAGACAATCCAATCGGGGACAGGAACAGCCTGGTACACATCCAGACTTAATCATGGACAGGCAGATACATATATATATCCAGGGTCACAGAAAAACACACACAAAATCCGGGACAATCAGATAAACCTGATCAGAGACAAGCAGGGCCGTAAATACAAAACTCAGATACACACTATCAGGGGCAGGCAGATGCACCTAATCAAAGACAGGCATGCTTGCAAACAAAAATCAGAGACATGCAATCAGAGACAGACAGATACACAATGACAAGGACAAGCATGTGTTAACTAATCAATAACTGCTGGAGCTAGCCAATACTTCAGTGTTGGTAGCAAAATATGTCAAAACATCTTGCAAGATCTCCATCATTGGTAAAAAAAAAGTTGTGTTCTTCAAAGATAAGATTCTATATGTAGCTCAAAAAATGTCAAGAATAATTGGTCCCAATAATTGGGAATTAATAATGATTAACACAGGAATTATTTAACATAAGAGTTAATAATCAATAATAGAGAAGCAGGCTGACACACAAAATCAAGACATGCAGGCACAGACTAAAGAATGACAGCAACAAGCAGGCACTGCATACAACCAATGGCAGAGGCACACCCACACAATGATTGGCAGAGGCAGACAACCAGTTATACAACCAATCAGACACACAATCACCGAGACATCTGTTTCCATCATCATTGAAGGAACAGGTGGATATTCAAGCATATAATCCTGTGTAAGTTAGACTGGATGTGGAGATACCGGTGTTGGACTGGGGTAAACACAGCAAGAAGTCTCACAACACCAGGTTAAAGTCCAACAGATTTATTTGGTAGTAAATGCCACTAGCTTTCGGAGCTCTGCTCCTTCAGGTGAGTGGGGAGTTCTGATCACAAACAGAGCATATAAAGGCACAGACTCAGTTTGCAGAATACTGATTAGAATATGAGTCTTTACAGCTAATCAAGTCTTAAAGTGCAGACAATGTGAGTGGAGATAGCATTAAGCATAGGATAAAGAGATGTGTATTGTCTCCAAACAGGAAAGTAAGTGAGATGTTGTAAGCCCAGGCAAGTCATGAGGGTTACAGGTTGTGTGACATGAACCCAAGATCCCAGTTGTGGCCATCTTCATTTGTGCAGAACTTGGCTATCAGTCTCTGCTCAGCGACTCTGCACTATCATATGTTGTGAAAGCTGCCTTGGACAACGCTTACCCAAAGATCAGAGGCCAAATACTCGTGACCGCTGAAGTGTTTGCCAACAGGAAGAGAACAGTCTTACCTGGTGATTATCGAGCCGTGTTCATTCATCCATTGTCGTAGCATTTGCATGGTCTCCCCAATGTACCATGCCTCAAGAACATCCTTTCCTGCAGCTTATCAGTAGACAACGTTGGCCGAGTTGCAAGAATTTGTGCAGTGTAGCTGGTGGATGGTGTCACGTGAGATGATTGCTGTCTGGAGACAATACACATATTTTTACACATCTGATGCTTAATGCTATCTCCACACACATTATCTGCACCTTTAAGACTTAATTAGCTGTAAAGACTCGCATTCTGATCAGTATGTAAACTGTGTGTGCCTTTATATGCCCTGTTTGTGACCAGAACTCCCATTCACTTGACGAAGGGGCAAACCCCGAAAGCTAGTGGCGTTTACTACCAAATAAACCTGTTGGACTTTAACCTGGCGTTGTGAGTCTTCTTACTAAGTTAGACTGGCACTCTTCAGTCACTCTTGGAGCAAATCCATCAGCGTTGATAGCAAAATATAGCGGGACCTGTCAAATCACTTTAAAGGATCCCTTTCGTCTCGTAGAAAAAAGTTGTGTTCTTCAAAAATAGGTTTGTTTACATAGCTCAAAAATGTCAGGAGCCATTGGTCAAGCATGGGGATTAACAATGAGTTAACATAGGAATTAACTGCAGGGTTATATGTATGAAGTGACGAACCATCCAAACACAAGCTGTTGAAAAGAATTCCGCTTACAGCAAGTTCTCTACCTTCTGACAATACACGGAAACCAGTTGTGTAAACTCGGGCAAATGCGTATTAAAGGCTGCTTTTTAGCCATTGCCTTCTGGATGACATAACACCCAATCAGTGTAATGAAGTTAACTGTCCATTTTGTCCCTTCCTTGAAATCTTCAGTTTCAAAGTGATTGTCTTCAACAACGACAATAATCAGATTCCAAGTGCTGCACTTTGAACTGATTGAAAGTGACTGCTAACAAAAAAAATCTCAACTTAGAGCAGTACGGTTAACGTCTCCAGGTTTTGACCGAAGGGCACAGATCAGAAAAGTTGAATCTTAATTCCTGTTTCTACACATGCTGCTTGACCTGTTTAGTGTTCTGGATCAATGTTGCAATGGTGTTTACAATAAAAAGTGCTGGAAACATCATTCGGCAGCCATGTCCGGAAAGATGAGCAGAGTTATGCAGGCTCATAGCTTTAGAACGGCACCAAGAGATTTAACCATGTTAAATATTTAATTCTGTTTAAATAACAAATGTTGACTCTGTTTCTCTCTCCGCGGAGGCTGACTGGGCTGCTGAGTATTTTCAGCAAATTTGTGTTTTACTCCTGATTTCTAGCATGGGCAGTTCGTGTGTTTTATTGACATGCGGGAATGTATACATGGGAAGGACGTGGTTGTGTGGAAAGGTCCATGCTGCCGCCACGAAAATTGTAGATCGATGTAGAGAAGTGCAAAATCATTTTAATATAAAAAAATAAGTTGGTGATTGATGAATGCCGAGAATGAAAGGCGAGTGAGCAGGGATGGAGTGCTGAAAACTAAAGGTACTTTGGTAAACTATTCCGAGTACATTACATCAGAAGCAAAATATCTCCAGCCCCTCCTGTACTTTCCATATTTCCACCGCTGGAAGCCTGCTGCCATCTGCAGGAAAATAACTTCAGTCACAACAAGGCCATCCCTGTCCAACCTTCCCGGCCAGGGCTGGAAGTTGTGAAAAGAAAACATCAACTCCCGTGGTTTATTTTCGTTCATATTTGTATCAGTTAATCGCGTGCCTTGTGAGACTGCTCTTAAAAGTTGAAAACAAGCTGCTAATCTCACATTGCTAGTTTTGCAGTTTGTTTTGCAGAGTGGGCTGTATAACATACAGTGTGTATAAAGGTCAGTGATGTGCGCAATGTGAGGAGCGGCTGCATTTAAGTTAGCAAGATGGGAGCAACGGGGTAGGAAAATCCCACCCAACAGCTCGGAGCTTCCCCCCCCCCCCTTCCTGCAGCCAATAGCAGCAATGGGATTCCAGCCAGCTTCGCAATGATTTGCTTTGAAAGAATCTAGGCGTTTTGCAAAAAAAAATGTTCTGGCGTTTATGGAAAAGTAGTAATAATCTCCGGAGGTGGCCAGACCCCGCCTGTAAAGACAAGAGTTACTGGGCGGACACCGTATACAAGTGCTGGAACTTGGGAGTTTTTTTTCCGTAACTGGGTCGCTGTAGGCAAGTGGCTGTGGGAAGCAAACAGCCCCGGGGGTAGGGAGAGAGAGCCAGGCTGAACTGAGAGAGGGAGCTTTAGTCCCTGCAGTCTGTAACTCTCTGTCTGCAAGGGAGTTGCAGAGCCGGGACTCAGCACAGGAGAGTTTGCTGAAGATGGGAGAAGACGGAGTGCAAGCGGAGAAAAGCAGCGCCCAGGCCGTGCAGGGAGGTACTGAGCCCAGCCCGCCACCCAGCCCGAGCCTGGAGTCCAGCCCGCCCCCCAGCCCGGCTCCGGGCCCCAGCCCGGGCGAGCCGCTGCGGGACACCTCCCAGGTTAACGCCATCACCGTGCTGGCCCTGCTGGACAAGCTGGTGAACATGCTGGACACGGTGCAGGACAACCAGCGGAAGATGGAGCACCGGCAGATCGGGGTGGAGAGCTCGGTGAAAGGCATCCAGAACGACATCACCAAACTCTCCAAGAGTCACAGCACCACCAGCAACACCGTCAACAAACTGCTGGACAAGTCGCGGAAAGTCAGCAACAACGTGAAGGAGATGCGGGAGCGGCTGGACAAGCAGGCGGTGCAGGTGAAGAAACTGGAAAGCAACCAGGCACAACTGCTGAAGAAAAACAACTTCAGAGTGCTAATCTTCCAGGTGAGGCTGGGGAAGGGGCTGGATGTCACTGGGGAGGGGAGGGCATTCCCCGGGGTATCTGTCGCTGGGGGGCATTCTCCCCCCCTGGGGTATCTGTCGCTGGGGGGCATTCTCCCCCCCTGGGGTATCTGTCGCTGGGGGGCATTCTCCCCCCCTGGGGTATCTGTCACTGGGGGGCATACTCCCCCCCTGGGGTATCTGTCACTGGGGGGCATACTCCCCCCCTGGGGTATCTGTCACTGGGGGGCATACTCCCCCCCTGGGGTATCTGTCACTGGGGGGCATACTCCCCCCCTGGGGTATCTGTCACTGGGGGGCATACTCCCCCCCCGGGGTATCTGTCACTGGGGGGCATACTCCCCCCCCGGGGTATCTGTCACTGGGGGGCACTCCCCCCCGATCTGTCCGGGGCATACTCCCCCCCTGGGGTATCTGTCACTGGGGGGCATACTCCCCCCCTGGGGTATCTGTCACTGGGGGGCATACTCCCCCCCTGGGGTATCTGTCACTGGGGGGCATACTCCCCCCCTGGGGTATCTGTCACTGGGGGGCATACTCCCCCCCTGGGGTATCTGTCACTGGGGGGCATACTCCCCCCCCGGGGTATCTGTCACTGGGGGGCATACTCCCCCCCCGGGGTATCTGTCACTGGGGGGCATACTCCCCCCCTGGGGTATCTGTCACTGGGGGCATACTCCCCCCTGGGGTATCTGTCACTGGGGGGCATACTCCCCCCCTGGGGTATCTGTCACTGGGGGGCATACTCCCCCCCGGGGTACGCACTGGGGGGCATACTCCCCCCCTGGGGTATCTGTCACTGGGGGGCATACTCCCCCCCTGGGGTATCTGTCACTGGGGGGCATACTCCCCCCCTGGGGTATCTGTCACTGGGGGGCATACTCCCCCCCTGGGGTATCTGTCACTGGGGGGCATACTCCCCCCCTGGGGTATCTGTCACTGGGGGGCATACTCCCCCCCTGGGGTATCTGTCACTGGGGGGCATACTCCCCCCCTGGGGTATCTGTCACTGGGGGGCATACTCCCCCCCTGGGGTATCTGTCACTGGGGGGCATACTCCCCCCCGGGGGTATCTGTCCCTGGGGGGCATACTCCCCCCCTGGGGTATCTGTCACTGGGGGCACCCCCCACCACCCCCCCCGGTATTGTCATGGGGTATCTGTCACTGGGGGGCATTCTCCCCCCCCTGGGGTATCTGGGGGACATTCTCCCCCCCAGGGTATCTGTCACTGGGGGGCATCCCCCACTTGGGTATTTGTCACTGGGGGGGGGCAATCCCCCCCCAGGATATCTGTCACTGGGGCATCCACCCCCTGCGGTATCTGTCACTGTGGAGGCAAACCCCCCAGGGTATTTATCACTGGGAGGGCATTCCCTGGGGTCTCTGTCACTCAGGGCATCCATCCCCATGGTATCTGTCACCGGGGGGCATCCCCCCAGGATAATGAAGGGGATGGATAGGGTAGAAGTTGAGACACTCTTCCCACTTAGCAAAGATAGCAGAACTAGAGGGCACAGCCTCAAGATTGGCGGGGGGGGGGAGGAGTTCAGATCAGAGTTGAGGAGGAATTTCTTCAAGCAAAGGGTAGTGAATCTTTGGAATTCTCTGCCTGTTGAAGTGGTGGAGGCTTCCTCACTGAATATGTTCAAGTCAAGAGTGGATAGGTTTTTAATTGACAAGGGAATTAAGGGTTACGGGGAGAAAGCGGGAAAGTGATACTGAACCACTATAGATCAGCCATGATCTTATTGATTGGCGGGGCAGGTTGAGGGGCTAGATGGCCTACTCCTGCTCCTCGTTCTTATGTTCTTATATATCTGTCACTAGGGGGGGTATTCCCTGAGAAATACCCTCAGATACCCCCAGGGTATCTGTCACTGTGGGGGTGTTTCCTGGGATATCTGTCATTGTGGGAGCATCCCCTGGGGTATCTGTCACTGGGGCATCCTCCACTGGGGTTTCTGTCACTGGGGGCATCCACCCCCGGAATATCTGTCACTGCAGGGGCAAATCCCCCAGGGTATCTATCACTGGGAGGGCATTCCCTAGGGTCTTGTCACTTGGGGGGGAGCGTTCCCTGGGGTCTCTGTCACTAGGGGCATTCATCCCCCATGGTATTTGTCACTGGGGGGGGCATTCCCCTGGGGTATCTGTCACTGTGGGAGTATTCCCTGGGGTAGCTGTCAGTGGAGGGGGGTCATCCCCTAGGGTATTTGTCATGGGGGGGCATCCCCCAGGGTATATCACTGGGGGGGGAAGGGGCTAGGCGGGGAAGATCTCAAGGGTATCAGTGGAGCTGCCCCGGGTATCTATCACTTCGTAGTTTTTAGTGATTCTCACCAAGGGATAGTCAGAAAAGTTGGAAATTGAACGCTGTTCTAATAGAGTGAGAAGTCTCAATGCTGTCAGTGATTGCTGAAATAAATTTCAGAAATTAACCTTACAATTTGTCAGTAAGTCCCAACGTTATCTGAGCTGGCTCCAAACATTCTTTGGAGAAATAAACGCAACATGCACTGCGTGGCACACTTGGGCCTTGAAAGTCTCTCAATCAGTTCGGCAAAAGTTTCTTTTAGGCCGTTTGTGTTTTGCAAGAAGGCAGTTTGTCTGCATTCACATGATCCGTGTTTGAAATGTTAGCCATCTAATCAATGCGGTCCCCGCCCTTATCTTCCCAATCCCGATGGTAGTGAAGGATTGTTTTTTTCCCAAGTTGCTATTTGGCGGACTAATCTGAGTGCTTGGTGTGAGTGAGCAGGTATGGGGTGGGGTGTGCCGGCCGATCTGCACTGAAAACATTCCTTGGGTTGCAGGGGAGACTCGATGTGCTGAGACTGTCACCCTGAGACCCCACTGCCCGGCATCTCTACTGATTTTCCGGCAGGGGTGGGGGGAGAGATTGGGTGGCAAAGTGTATAATCGATCTGGATGAAACTGTACACCTCAGAAGAGCTTTTAATACCCGTTCCAAATGTTCAGAATTAATTTGGCGATTATGAAGTGGAGCTATTTGCCACGATGATAAAAGTTTTCACTTTCCGTTCGGGCGAGAGTTTAGGGAACAGAGTCACATTTCTTTTCCAATTTAAATAATTGTGGACCGAGATTTCTTTATAATTCTGCCTCAGTGTTTTGCTTTTGATCTCTTGCATATTAAAGGCTTCTCTCTCTCTCGCCAACTCTCCGGATTTGATTTTGAAAAACAAGTGAGAATACAATAATGTATAAGGACTGGGAGGCAACTTCCATTGCGATTTTTACACATCTTTGCAAAATACTTTGATTAATGGAGTTTTAATTTAAAAAATAGCCAGTGCCTGAAGGTAAATAATTAGGTTCTAATTACTTGCTGATAGTTTATTTAAATTATTGTCAAGCAATTAGGAACCTCAACCATAAATAGAGCAGAAGGAGGCCATTAGGCCCTCAAGCCTGCATTGACAAAAATCTCACCCAGGCCCTTTCCCTGTAATCCCACGTATTTAACCTGCTAACCCCCCCTGACACCGAGGAGCGATTTTGCATGGTCAGTCAACCTAACCTGCATATCTTTTGGACTGTGGGAAGAAACTAGAGTACTTAGAAGAAACCCACACAGACATGGGGAGAATGTCTGCGCAGTGACCTGAGGCTGGAATTGACCCTGTGTCCTTGGAACAAAGAACAAAACAGCACAGGAAAGAGGCCCTTCGGTCCAACGAGCCCGTGCCGCCACCCCGATGTTCCCACCTCTACCTGCGATCCCTGTCTATGTTTATAGATCTATGGATTAAAAACCAAATTTGAGACAATTTAGGGAGAATTTGTTTTGCCAATTAGCCTAAGAGTACAGTTTTGGGATGTGGGAGGAAACTGGAGCACCTGGAGAAAATCCACGCAAGCACGGGGAGAATGCACAAACTCCCATAGACACAAGCCCAAATCCATGTATCTGCACAGCACAGCGATAGTCACTGAGCTATCGTGTTGCCCATCAAATGTTCCAGGTCAAGTCTACGCTAATGACGTGAAGCACTAGGATATTCTCAAAAGATCCAAGAGCAGCCCTCTTACGACCCATCGTGTGTATGCCCCTCGTTAGACAGCAAGGTGGACCAAAGCACCTGTAGGATAAAAACAAGTACATCAATATCATCATCTATTTACACACTTCCCAGGGACTCCCAAGGCTCATGATCCCTATTTTAAATCAGTTTTCTATACCCCTCCATTCCCATTCTGTTCATGTGCCCATCTAAGTATTTCTTAAATAATTCCAGAGTGCCTGCCTCCACCACTTTACTTGGCAGTGCATTCCATACCCCCGCCACCCTCAGTGTGAAAAAACTCCCTCTAGCATCCAAATTATATTTTACCTCCCTCACCCTAAGCCCGTGACCCCTCGTGCTATTCGAGTCCATCCTAGGAAAAAGCTTAACTCTGTTTATTCTATCTATACCCCTCATAATCTTGTACATCTCTATTAGATCTCCTCTAAGTCTTTCTAAGAAAAACAGCCCCAATTTGCCTAACCTCTCCTCGTAACTCGGACCTTCTATACCAGGCAGCATCCTGGTAAACCTCCTCTGCACTCTCTCCAGAGTGTCCACGTCCTTCCAGTAGTGAGGCGACCAGAACTGGACGCAGTATTCCAAATGAGGTCTAACCAACGTTTTATACAACTGCAACATAAAAGGCCAGCTCTTGTACTCTATACCCCTTCCTATAAAGGCTAGCATACCATATGCTTTCTTCACAACCTTCTCCTGGTTGCAGGAGAGCAGGTGGCACCTGCTCTGCCACCTTCAAAGACTTGTGCACCTGCACACCTGGGAACTGTGAGCAGTGCTAACCACTGTGCCACCCTAAAACCACTAGAAACAAAAATGAGTTGGACAAGATGAGAAAAGTAATCACAACAAATAGCAGCTAATGTTATTCTGATTCTGTAGAATGCCCAGACTTTTCTGTTTTTCAGATTCAGTCACGTTTTGGTGCTTATCATTGTTCATAACTTGTGGTGGTCTTCTGGAGTGCTCGAATTCCTAAAATAAAGTTTATTCTGACCTTTGAAGTTTTCGCACATCCCCAGATATATGTAGTCATTGCCCTATTGTGTATATTTATTAAGTTGTTGATGCCTTTTTTGACGCAGAAAATTTTGAAACAATTCAACAAAACATGGGTGTTTAAAAATAAGCAAAAATATTGAAAAGCTAAGTGTTGTATTTTTGGACAGCAAGGTGGTTAGTATACTGCCGTGTCATAGCATCAAGGACCCAGGTTCGATTCCGATTTCAGGTCCCTGCATGGAGTTTGCATGTTCTTCTCATGTCTGCATGGGTTTCCTCCGGGTGCTCCAATTCCCTCCCACACTTCAAAGATTAAAGAGATTAAAGATTAAAGAGCAACACAGCACGGGAAACAGGCCCTTCGGCCCAACGAGCCCGCGCCGCCATCATAACTATATAGTAGCAAATCCATTATCCTATTATATTATTCCTATATAATAATATATATATTATTCCTAATATGGAAAATTCTCACTATAGGGACAATTTGTTTCCCAATCAGCCTAAGAGCGAATTTTTGGGTTGTGGGAGGAAACCGGAGTGCCCGGAGAAAACCCACGCAACCACGGGGAGAACGTACAAACTCCCGCAGACACCGGCCCAATTCCAAGTGTCTGCACAGCCACATCGATAGTCTCTGAGCTGTCATGGTGCCCTTCAGATGGTCCACATAAAGCACTCATTTACGACATGAGGTACCAGGCAACCCATGAATCAACATCCAAGAGCTGTACCCGCACCACCTGCCGAATGCATGCTCAATGTTGGTCAAGTATGGACCATATGGACAAGATGTGCAGGTTAGATTGGCCATGATAAATTGCTGCTTAGTATCAGGGAGATCATCAAGGTAAATATGTGGTTGTGGGGATAGGATCTGGATGGGATTGTGGACATGTAGGCTCAATGGGTCAAATTGCCTCCTTTTGCAGTGCAGATTCTACGATTTTGCTTTTTTAATAAGGCAAGACTTTTTTGGGTTGATAGGGAGTGAACACCTACTGATTTCTATACTTGATGAATCATTGCAGAATGAAGCAGAGATCCCAGCCAGCGTCTTTGCTGAAAAGCCCAAAGAAGATGTGGCTGTGGAAGGATGTGTGGATGAGAATAAAGCAGTGGAAGATATCCCTCGATCACTGGACCTGTCCTCGGATGAAGACATCCATGAAGGTGAAGATGATGAGATACAGGATGGGGAAAAATCTGAAAAGCTGGAGCAATCTAGGGCTGCCAAGATCAAGAGATCAAGTATGAAGAAAGTCGATAGCATCAAGAAAGCATTTTCCCGGGAGAACATTGAGAAAAGGATGAATAAGTTCGGCACCAAGATTGTGTCTCCGGAAAGGCGAGAGAAGATTAAGAAGTCGCTCACCCCTAATCAACAGAAACCACAGTCTGCCAAGTCCTCCAGCTTCAAAGTCACCCCTATGACTTTCAAGGTGAAAAAGATTAGGAATGGGGAGACCCCTCCACAGAGCCCCAGTGACACGGTAGTTACTCTGGAAGCTGATCCGTCAGGTCCCCCTGAAGACAGTGATTTCCCTGAAGTGCACTTGGGCCCCAACATTTTAGCACCTGAAGAGGTTAAAGAGGTGGCAGAAAATGCAGAGGGAGAAATGAAGGAGGCAGAATTGGTGATGGGAAGCAGTAACAGCAAAGGCATCATGATGAAGGCAGAAAGCACGGAGGAAGCGGAGATTCTGTTGGATACTCTGCCCGAAGACCAACAAGAAGGCCAAGTGAAACATATAGGGCCAAATATAGAGCTGCACATTGAGGAGCCAGACGAGCCCGCTGTTCTGCAGATAAAGCAAACAGTTTGAAGAGTGGATCAATGAACCTGCATTTATATACAGAAATCATGCTTACGATAGTTACTATTTGCTACTATAACCTCATGAGGATTGCCCTGTTAGATCAGAGGAACTGAAGCATGTTGGGTGAGGGAAAGTAAAAGGTAAACGATTAGAGAGTAACAGATATGAACAAATGGCACTGGGCTGTGTTTATACGAGAGTGTATTTGGCGAGGAAGCAAAAATGGTTTAAAATCCTTTGGACAAAGTTGATGTTACTTGGGTTTTGCAAGATGTAAAACAGATGCCAAAAACAATTTACATTTTAATTATTTGAAATATATCTATTTCATACATAGAAATACTCTATTTTGATTCATAGCTGCAAGCTCATTTGGTAAATGCCAATTTCCTAACAACAATTGCAAAAAATTGTACAAAACACTGACAACTCAAAGAAACTGCCTAAAAAGGAAGTAGTACTGTATCATCACTCCCTATGTAAATGTAAGCAGATCAGCTGCACCAATGCCGACTGGTGTCATTTCATGGTCTATGTAATGCAGATAAATTCCAGCTTTTATGTACCTACTGCTGATTGAGGAAAGCTTTTTTGAGATAAATTGCTGCAATAAATATATAAGCTGCTAATTTTCACATGTAATATATTGCTTTGTGAGCATTCTTACTGTTATTTCCAGTTTGCTATTAAAAGAAAGCCAAAAATGTTTTATTATCAGAATTAAATATTCAAATAAAAAAAAACTGGATTCCTGCCTGTTATTCCTTGCTAATATAGCAATATTTGATTTTCTTTATTATCATGTATGTTAGTATATAGTGAAAAGTATCGTTTTAGAACATAGAACACTACAGTACAGACCCTTCAGCCTTCGATGTTTCCACTGGTCAGCACAATAATGATCCTCTACCCTAAACTACTCCAATATTATCCATATGCCTATCCACTGACTATTTGAATGCCCTTAAAGTTGGTGAGTCCACTACTGCTGCAGGCAGGGCATTTCACACCCTTACTAATCTCTGAGTAAAGAACCTACCTCTGACATCTGTCCTTTATTTATCACCCCTCAATTTAAAGCTATGCTTTTTCTGAAGTGCATAGACAAAGCATACTATTCATAGAGAAGGAGAGGATACATAATGTAGTGATAGCTAGGATGTAGAGAAAGATTAACTTAAGGCATATTAATTGATGTTTCTTTTCCAACACCTAATGGTGCATAAGGCACTTTTCCATCTGTTCCCATAGCAATGTTTTTTTCCCTGGAACAGTTTGCTAGCCTATCATCAGAGGTTTAAAGCTTGAAGGGGACTGCTCTGCACCAAGTGTGGCTGACCTGGAGTCTCTCCTGCTGTTACCACCTGCTATTGGCATGTTGGAAAGATTTTGCAGGTTAATACTCAACCTGTTGACCATATTAAGAATGCATCTTTCTTGGCCACGAGATCCCAAGCTGCCCACTACACCACAAGATGTCCTCATGATATTAATTGGCTATTTTTATTTCAAACTCTGTAGAGTTTCAACAGTCGTGCTTAATCCTTTTGTGGTTATGTTTGTTAGCCAGAATAATTGATTATCATTTCAAATATACTGAGTCTGATGGTGATAAGCAACAGAACACTTAAACATCCCAGTGACAGTTTCAGCATTGATGCACGTCTTCAAGAGGTGGATCATGTAAAATACTGTCTATTTACCTGCATTTCTATGTAACATAGGAGGTTTTGTTGATAAGCAGTGATTGTCAGAACAGGATACCACTTCCTATAGGATCACACATTAATCACAAATGTATTGCTCTACCTGTACAATCTGAAATTTGACCATAAAAGTTGTATTATAAAACTGCTAGATCAGCATTGTAGATATGGAATAAACTTTACCTTTTAAAAGACTTTACTTTTTTTGCTCCTTTAACAGGGGACATTGCGATTGAATCATTATAGTAAGGAACCTTTTGTGTTGAACACAAGTAACTTGTATTTATTTACAACTTTAGAGAAAAAGAGACAAGGTCTTTGCAGAAGTGGAAAGGATGGAGAATGTAAAGATGTTCTTATGAGGGGTTACTGATAACCTGAAAACTGATATGGGTTTTGAGATCAGGAGATTCCGAGGCCTTAGGGGACTGAAGGCAAGTTCGTTAAAGCAATAAGAGCATAATGAACAGATGAGAGACAGTAAAATGTTTCCCTGCTATTTACATCCTTGGTTGATCATAAGAAAGGTTTAAATTTATTTCCCATGCAGATACGCCTTTTCCAAATTGTCTTTACTATTTAGTAAGAAGCCACGCAAACACAGTCAAAGAAAGATCAACTTTATTGACCACTCATAAAATTATAGAGTGCAAAAGAGGCCCCTCAGCCCATCGAGTCTGCACTCAACCCAGGGAAATAAAAAAATGTCAGATGCACAGACATAAAAAAAAGGAAAATTCAGCCCAATAAGAGAAAGTATAAACAAGCACGAAGCTAAATTTCCTTTGAGGCTTTCATTATTACACATTATGACTGATTTAGGTTAGCTGGTTTCTTGGATGTAGTCACATGCAGAAGATGTTGCAATCCTTAGGAGAACTCAGTTCATTGATAGCTTTCTGTTATGTTGACATTTCAAACAAATTAATTTACTTGTTCCAACAGGGAGAAAACTCTTTGGCCTTTCTGTTCCACTGTAGTCTCTTGCAAAAGTATCTGCTCCAGTGACCTGTCTCTGGTTAAACCAATTCTTAAAAGTCCTACTGGTTGTGTTTTCTAGAGGAATTTGATTACAGTCCCCTGTAGTCATTTTGTTGTAGAACAGTTAATCATATGTTTGATGTTTCAGCAACTTTTGAAAGCCGATAGGAGACTGTGTGTGTGTCTTGCGGGGAAGGGAGGTGTGATCTTTCACACAGCACAAGAGGTTTATGTGCCTGTTCCCATTTGGCAAGTTGTGTATCCTAGCTGCCTAATAACCCCCATTGTCTTAATAAGATTACAGTTTATTAAAATCTAGCACTTTGCATTTTCAAATCTCCTCCCTCGTGATGAATTTCAGTGGCTATGTAAATTAACAATCTTATTTGCTCACCTGTTCTTTGGAAGGAGGCCTGGCATTGTAAAGTAGTTCCTTCCATCTCATTTCAAATTGAAAAATTTCAGCTGAGGGTTGAAAATCATTCCAAAAATAAAGACTGGAATTTTCCCATCCTGCCCACCAGAGGAATTGTAGCAGGAAGGACCGAAAATTTGGCGAACCGTGGGGTGAGCGGGCTGGAAAATCCTGCCCAAAGGGTTTTGCTATGTGACAAAGAGGTGGATGCACAATGAGCCAAGAAGTGACTCATGTTTTGAGGAGGCTATAGACTATAAATGATACTGAGATAAGAAATAATTCCATCAATGTTCTAGAATGTGAATGTGAAATTGGAGTGGTTGGCTGATAGTTAATAATATTTGTGCTGGATGAAGGGGAACAGTGATCAGAGGAAATAAGATTATCATTACCCTTCTCAAGGGCAATTAGAGTTGGGCAATAAATGCTGTCTTAGTTAGAGATACTCACATCCATGAAAGCACAAAGGAAAACGACATGAAGCTACTGTAGGTATGACAGATCAATCCAGATTATTGTTGGCAGTGTTTAATTTATAGCACATTGTGCCACAAGCCACTGTTAATAAATAACTGCTATCATAAAGGTTATCATACAGGGTGATTCATTATTACATCACAGTATTTTAAAGGATAAATTATACTAAGTAATATAAAACTCTTCTTATAGAGTAAGAGTGCCATCTACTGACTGAACTACACATTTCACCTTTAATATCCCAAGATTCCTTGAGGCAATACTTAAAGTTCCATATTACTTGTACAAAATCATTCTGTATGGAGTATTGTGTTTTATTTATAAATCAGCAAGTTGTCCAAAGCCAGTCTCATGTTATTCCATCCTGTAAAAAAAAGTTGAATGACTTGACCTCTCTGTCATTGCAAACTACTGCCCCATTTCCAACCTTCTTTTCTTTTCAAAGTTCTTGAACATGTTGTCATTTTCCCAAATGTGTGCCCAACTTTCCCAAAACTATGTTTGAAATCCTCTGAACAGGTTTTTGCCATCGCTACGTTACTGAAACAGCACTTACCAAAGTTACAAATGGTATGTGACTATGACAAAGGCGATCTATCCCCCATTATTCTTCTGTGTTATCTGCCTCCAATGTTTCTCTCCCATCATCCATCTGGGTGGGACTGCACTCCCGTGGTTCCACTCTTATCCATGTGATTGTGGCCAGGAAATTGCCATTGATGGTTGTTCTTCTCATTTCCACACAGTACTGCCACATGGCAACATTATCCAAGACACAGCATCAGTTTCTCCCTATACCCTAATGATAATCAGCTTTCTTTCACAAGCTCCTAACTTGACCAACTTGGTGTCATCAGCACCTTCCTGCCAGCTCCCCATAACAGTTCATCCAGATATGAATTAAAATTATGAATTAAAAACCTATCTACCTCCTCCTCCAATTTGTTTACTATTCCACCATCCACTGCTTCTGGGGTTGAGAATTCCACAGATTCACAACCTTTGAACCTTTGAATTCCTCATTTCTGTTTTAAATCTGCCACCCCTTAGCCAAAAACTATAGCTTCTTATTCTAGAATATCCAACAGGGGAAAATATCCATTCTATCCCCTTTAGCATTTTATGTACTTCAATTAAATCTCCTCTCATTTCAATTGAGTATTGGCTTGAAGTGCTCAATCTTTCTTCATAAGACCAAGACCCTCATCCCTGGGATCAATCTAGTAATCATACAGCACAGAAGAAGATCATTCATTCTATCATCCTTTTGCTGGCTATTTAATGATGTTATCCAATTAGTTCCAAGTATTTATGAAATTGTCTTTTGAGACTTGTTACTTGTGCTTCAACCATCCTGCCAGGCAGCAGGTGACAACTTGCTGAGTAAAAATGTTTCCTAATGTCACTGCTCTGTTCTGCAATCACCTAAGATGTATGCCCACTTCTTCCTTAACCTTCCCCCACTGGAAACAGTTTCTCATTATTTACATTAAGCACCAAGATTTTAAACACCTCTATCAAATCTTCCCTGTTCCAAGGAGAATAAATCCAGCTTCTTCAACCCCTCCATATACCTGAACTTCTTCTATCCTGTGTTTTAATAAATCTCTGTGCCCTCTTTAAATCCTTGACATGCTTCCTAAAGTGCACTATGTGGAATTGAACATAATACATTAGCTGAAGCTTAACCAGTGTTTTGTAGAGATTTAACATCCTTACTTTTGTACTCTATGCCTCTATTAATGAAACCAAGGATCCCATACATTTTTAAACAGCCCCTGCAACTTGTCATGCCACCTTCAGGTTTCTTTCTTCCTGTCTCACGTAAAGTTATATAATTTCACTTAAGTTGCCTCTCCCCATTTCCTGATCAAAACTTATCACATCACATCTCTGTGTTAAATTTCATGTGCCTTATGTCTTCCTATTTTATCTGTCCATGTTCTCCTGGAGTCTGTTCACATCCTGCTTATATTTGTTACATTTCTGAGTTTTGTGAACTCATTACTTAGGTAGCTAGCAGACCTTGTGAGCATCTCAAAAGGAGGTGCCCTTGCAAAGATAATTAGAATTGAAAATTCTGGACAGCTGAGGTGAAATTTATCACACATATGTTAACATGTATTTTTTAAAAAGTAGTCGTAATTCCAATTTACGTGAACGCTCACCATATCATAAAATTCCTATAGCGCAGGCAGCCATTTAGCCCATCAAATCTACACCAACTTTCTGACAACAGTATCTTATCCAGGCTCTGTCCTCTATCCTATCGCTCTGATCCCACACATTTATTATGGCCAGTCCACCTAAACTACAAATTTTACTCACCTGATGAAGGAGCAATGCTCCAAAATCTTGTGATTCCAAATAAACCTGCTGGACTTTAATCTGGTGTTGTGAGACTTCTTACTGTGCACAACCCAGCCCAATGGCTAAGTGAGTGGGTGATGATCTGGCAGATGGAGTATAATGTTGGCAAGTGTGAGGTTATCCATTATAATAATAAATAATGGTAAAATGGACTATTATTTAAATGGTGAAAAATTACAACATGCTACTGTGCAGAGGTGCCTCAGGGTCCTTGTGCATGAACCGCAAAAAACTCAGTCTGCAGGTACAGCAAGTGATCAAGAAGGCAAATGGAATGTTGGTCTTTATCGCAAGAGGGATGGAGTATAAAAGCAGGGAGATCTTGCTGCAATTGTGCAAGGTACTGGTGAGGCCACAACTAGAGTACTGTGTGCAATTTTGGTCCCCTTGTTTGTGAAAGGATATATTGGCCATGGAGGGAGTATAAAGAAGGTTCACCAGATTGCTACCAGAGATGAGGCGGTTAGCTTATGAGGAGAGATTGTGTAGTTTGGGCCTATACTTGTTGGATCTTAGAAGGATGAGGAGTGATCTTATAGAGACATATAAGATAATGAAGGGGCTAGACAGGGTAGAGGCAGAGAGATTATTTCCACTTAGAATGGAAACAAGAGCTGGAGGGCACAGCTCAAAATAAGGGGGAGTCAATTTAGAACTGAGAGGAACTTCTCTCAGAGGGGTAGTGAATGTTTGGAATTCTCTGCCCATTGAAGCAGTGGAGGCTACCTCATTAAATATATTTAACTCACAGGTAGATAGATTTCTTATCAATAAAGGGAATTATGGGCTATGGGGAGCAGGCAGGTAAGTGGAATTGAACCACAATCAGATCAGCCATGATCTTACTGAATGGCGGAGCAGGCTCAAGGGGCTAGATGGCCTACTCCTGCTCCTGTTTCTTATGTTCAAGTAGGCTTTTCCATATCAACACTTTTTTGGTTTGTGGGAGGAAGCCGAAGCACCTGGAGCAAAAACCCAAACCCACAGAGACTCAGGGAGAATATGCAAACTCCACACAGGCTGGGATCGAATCCAGGTCCTTGGGGTTGAGAGAGACCAGTGCTAACAACTGTGCTATCCATACAATTCCCTCCAGCTTGTAAAATAATTTTTCACTGACCCCTGTTTCCTGTCCCTTAACTAATTTTGTGTCCAAGCTGGCACAATTGAATCACAAACGCAAGCAGACGTCTCTACCACTGCTTTCAATGCCTGCCTGCAAGGTTTGATTTTAGATTCCCCAATGCCTGTGCACTCCATTCTCAAGAAAAAAAGTGACCTGATTCTTATTTTGTATTTGCTTTATCACATGTGCTTCGTTTTTATTGCTACCCATCTATGCCTAACACCTTTATTGAAGAAGTCTAGTTCAAAAGTCACTAAACTGGAATTCAAACACAGATTGTCCAATACAGTCTTCTTCAATAACACAGTCTTCTTGGCTAACACAGTCTCAAAATTAAGGTGTACTCAAAAGTAACAGGCACGTATGGGGAAGGAAAGAAAGATTTCATTCAGTGAATGCAAGTTGGAATAAAATGTAAATATTTTTGAATGAAAATACCTACAAAATTAACCAAGGAATTTAACATGATGGGTATCAATAAAAACGAAGCAAATGTGATAAAGCAAATACAAAATAAGAATCGGGTCACTTTTTTTCTTGAGAATGGTGAATTCAAATGCTGATCTGTTTTGGATGGAATTCTGTAACTGACTTTGTAAGCAAATACCGGACGGGCCAGTTTTGTTGGATGGAAGCAGTCTGACTCCGGACAGGGCGATAGAATTTAAGCCAGTGAATTTTTCATCCTAAAACTTGTGAAAGAAAGCCGTAAATTTATTTGCACTCCGTGCCCCCAAGTCACTCAAAGGATTGCACGGTCTGCCTCAGGTTTATTGCTACTATGACTATCAGAAATATCTTCCTATTGCAGCAGGACACAGTGCTCCTTAACAGATAAGAGGGGAAGCAAAATTGCTGGATTTCAGGTGCTGTTGGAATAAATACCGCCTCCCCTTTTATTGGTGGTGCTAATGCAATAACCGCAAATTTTTCTGCCCGCACACTATCACGAGTCATATATTTTCCGTCCCCTTTTGTCAAGAAAATTGAAATGAGTAAGCTGCCATGCACAATATTTTCTGCCCTCCAGTGACTGGTAAGAATATCGGTTATGTAACATTACAAACTCACTGTAACATTACAAACAGCCCGATTACCTTGTATCACAAACCGGACTGTTCTGTGAACACACGGCGGAATTTATAAGATTTCATGTTCCAGCCTCACGTTAAACTCTCACAGCTTCCCCCAGAGTTCACGCAACCTGTTTTCCACATACAGCCTGGATCTTTTAGTTAGAAGCATGCGGCGGTATATTCTGAATATCCTTTCTTAAGATCCAAACAGTGAAATTTCTGTCTGTCCAGCTGAGCCCAAACCTCCTCCCTCAGAAACTGCACGGACCTAGCCCTCGTTAGGTGAAAATATTTCTATTTCCCAACGCGGAGAACTGTGACACAACAGCCAGGTTAAAACAGTATGTTTCTCAACGGCGTGATCAAAGAAATGGAACTTAATATTAACTGAGAAAAGGGCAAGTTAGAGGGTTTAGCATTAACTTTGGCCACTCAATTAGATCATCCGGACCTCAACTCCATTTTGGAGTCTCCTGAACTAAATTGTAGGCACAGTAAGAAGTCTCAGAACACTAGTTAGGCTTTAACCTGGTCTTGTGAGACTTCTTATTCTGCTCACCCCAACCCAACGCCAACCCTTCCACATAACAAATTGTAGGGTGACAAGGGATAGAACATAGAACAATACAGCACAAACAGGCCCTTCAGCCCACGAGTTGTGCCAATCACATCTATATCTACCAATCCACAGACCTATCTATAACCCCCTATCCCATTTGTTCCCATATACTCATCTTTTTAAAAGCCCCAGCGAATTTGCCTCTACCACCTCCAACGCCAGCTGATTCCATTCACTCACCACCCTCTGAGTGAAAAACTTACCCCTAACATCCCCTCTGTATTTGCTTCCCTGCACCTTAAATCTGTGTCCTCTCGTAGAGACCATTTCAGCTCGGGGAAATAGTCTCTGAGAGTCCACCTTATCTATTCCTCTCAACATATTATAAACCTCTATGAGGTCGCCTCTCAACCTACATCTCTCCAGTGAGAAGAGTCCCAGCTCCCTCAACGTATCTTCATAAGGCCTGCCTCCCAATCCAGGCAGCACCCTTGTAAATCTCCTCTGCACTCTCTCAATAGCCTCTACATCCTTCCTATAGTGAGGATGTAGGCGATGGATTTAAAGGACAAATATTACTTCAGGACAAGAGCTGTTTCATCCCCAAGCTAATGCCTCTTTAGCCACCCAGTCCTTTAATTGTAATTCTGTTGGACTATCTTGGGTTAAATATTTTCAAAATAGAGGCTTGAGTAGCATCTCTTCAGCACAATCACTCTCCTTAGTGTATAGGTACCACGTTTCTTAAAGAAACTTGGTGCCCCACCAGTAGTTATTTTGGAGAGTTTCTACAGGTTCAAACACTGGGATTTCAGTCTGCACTGCTCCAAACTCCGGGTAGATTGTGTTCATTACGTATCCAGAGCTCCACGCTGTCTACAATCCCCTCCAGAAAACACTGGCTAAAAGCAAATTACTGCGGATACTGGAATCTGAAACCAAAAGAGAAAATGCTGAGAAACCTCAGCAGGTCTTTGACAAAAGATCATCTGGATTGGAAATGTCAGCTATTTTCTCACCTTCCAGATGTTTCCACACCTGCTGAGATTTTCCAGCATTTTCTCTTTTTGTCTCCACAAAACACTTCCTACGATCGCTTCAAAGCCGCCCAATTTTTACCCATCCGTTTCAGGCAACCTCGGCCCCCCAGGGTCTTGTATTCTCTCCCTGAACCATCCTCCTTTCAGAAACGACTTTCAAATCTGGCTCTGAGTTATTGCTTTTTATATCTCAATGTCTGCTGTGTGGATCAGTATGTAAAGATGCTGGCGTTGGACTGGGGTGGTAAGAACTCAGTAAGAATTTAGCAACACCAATTTTAAATCCAACCGATTTATTTGATAGTAAAATTGCGAGCTTTCAACACTCTCTGAGTCTTCGTCAGGCAATTGCAGTGTTCTGGTCTGCAATAGCACACATATCAACACAGTCAGAGATTGCTGATTAGAATGCGAATCCTTACATCTAACCTGCTATTCAAGTGTTAAAGTGGCTAACAATGTGTGTGAAGGGAATCCTGAGTGTTGGTTAGAGAATTGTGTATTTTCTCCAGACAGCACAGACAGATGTGTGCTATTGCAGACCAGAACACTGCATTTGCCTGCCGAAGACACAGGGAGTGTTGAAAGCTCGCAATTTTACTATCAAATAAATCGGTTGGATTTAAAATTGGTGTTGCTAAATTCTTACTGAGTATGGATCAGCGCCATTCTCTTTGTCTAAAAGGGCTCATGTTAAAGAAGTGGCATTTTATTTTAGAAAATAACTGATCGGGATTACTCCTTAAGATTCGGGAGCGGGGTGAGGGTGGGAAACAACAGACATGGCATTGCCCAGTGATACGACTTCAACATTGCCTCTAGTGTAAGGAAGAGTGAAGAGAGAGCAAAGATTATTTAAATCAGCATTTGACATCAAGAGCCATGTAGCAATGTCTGCCGATCCACCAAAGTCTACTGGATGTAGCGTGTCTCGCATTTAAATAATGGTCCCTACAGTAAGGTTTAATGACACGTCCAACTGTAAGAAAGAAAAAAAAACAGGTTAAAATATTCCAGACACTGTCACCCTTTCAACAACGTAAATATAGTGTTCCAGTTGCTCGCCGTTTACGTGTGGCCGCATTTCCCAAGATATTTGCAAAATAAATTGCTGCAAATTTCAGTGAACATCAGCAATGCTCCCACCGAACACCACAGAAGCAGCGGGGATAGCAAGCTAATATCCACGTTGATGGAAAAATATAAAAGCACAAAAGTAGAGGAAATAATTGCTGCAAAGACCCAATAGCTCAGTCGCCATCTGTTGGACAGACCATGTCACCCCTGGGTAACCTTTCCCATCATTTCCTGGGTATACTTTAAATCGCCAAATCCATTTAAAGGTGAAAAGCATGCACACACATACTGTTAACTTTTGTTCACTCATTGTCATCACTGGGCTTCTTACAATTTACAGGAAGAAGCAATTCATCGGTTAACTAACGAATGCCTTTAGTCCAGGAGGCCATTCAGCCCATTTTCTCTAACAGCATCTACACCCCCATCCCAACTCACACAGGTCCCATCACCATAACTTCACCTTTTTATCCCACTAATCCCCTAATTTGAACTTCCTAACCCACCGACTACAAGACACCACTACCGCCTCCACCATCTTCCTCAACACCCAGAAGCCTGTGTCTTGAGCCCCTTACTCTACTCCTTATATACCTATGACTGGCTAAAATTCTCCCTAACTTGATTTTCAAGTTTGCTGATGATACCACTGCAGTGGGTTGGTTCTCAAACAATGAGATGGAATACAGGAAAGAGATCAAGAATCTTGTGAACTGGTGTGATCATCTTTTCCTCAATATCAACAAAAGATAGTCATGGATTTTAGGAAGCATGGTGGGGGACATGTCCTTTCTATATCAATGGGGATAAAGTAGAAATGGTCAAGAGCTTCAGGTTATTAAGGGTCCAGACCATTAACAATCTGTCTTGGTCCTTCCAACACCTCTACTTTCTCAGAAGATTAAGGAAATTGAGCATTTCCACAAAGACTCTCAGCAATTTTTAGATAGTATAGAAAATATTCTCTTCGGTTGTATCACAGCTTAGTATGGCTCCTGCTCTGTCCAAGACTGCAATTAACTACAACGGGTCTTAAACAAAGCCCAGTTCATCATTCTACCTCCCACCTATTGACTCTGTCTACATTTCCACTGCCTCGGAAAAGCAACCGGCATTTCACACCACGGACATACTCTCTTCCACTTTCCCGTCAGGAAAGACAAAAGTCTGAGGACGTGTACCAATCAACTCAAGGACAGTTTCTTCCCTGCTACCATCAGATTTCTGGATGGAACTACCCCACGTTAAAGTTGATCTTTTTCTACCAAGACTGTAACACAACAATCTCTCCTTCTGTGAACAGTATGCTTTGTCTGTGTAGCATATAATACTTTTCACTGTATACTAATACATGTGACAATAATAAATCACTAACTTACACATCTTGGGACACCAAGGAGCAATTTAACATGGTCAACGTATCTAACTTGCACACCTTTTGACTGTGGAAAGAAACTGGAGAGAACCCACACAGACACAGGCAGAACATTCAAACTCCACACAGTTACCCAAATCCAGAATTGAACTCTGGTCCCCAGGTCAGGAACAGCAATGCTAATCACTGTATCCATATGGCACGATACCATTTGGCACATGTATTGTCAAATGCATTGGACGGGAGGGGAGGGAGGTTTAAAATTTCATATTTTCTTGCTGTGTATTTGACATTGCTCATGTTCACTGTACATTGGATTCGCATTCTAATTCGCATTCTAATCAGCAATCTCTGACTGTCTGTGCTGATGTGTGCTATTGCAGACCAGAACACTGCACTTGCCTGATGAAGACACGGGAGTGTTGAAAGCTCGCTATTTTACTATCAAATAAATCAGTTGGATTAATAATTGGTGTTGCTAAATTCTTACTGAGTTCTTACCACTGTACATTGGCCAGGAGATTTCTAAATCATTAACTAACTTATCATCCAGATTCTTCACATGGAAACATACAGCAATATTCTGCCTCCATTGGGCCTTCTAAATGCAAGGAATTAAGGACCATTATATAAAAACTAAGGTAGAATCACTCAATTTTTTTTAAACATAAACCACCACTTATAATCACTTCATTTGGCTGGCTGCACTATCACTTCTTGGGGGGATGGTTAGCGCACATTTCATCAGCATCTGAAGAACTGCAACAGTTTGCACTCTCTGCTATAAAACACATGCTGTTTCATCATAAGTTTTCTGTATACCCATTCCACCCTTTGCATCTTATCCACACTGACAGCAAGAACTATAACTCTCACAAAGTATTCCAAACCTAGTTCTTCATCATCCAGAAATGGCAATAGTATGGTATAAAGATAGCACTTATAAAACCATTCATAATTTGTACATGTGCTTTTGTCAATGGCCAGCAAAAGTGCTTTGGCGATATTACAAATAGAGAAAGCCAGCCAAATAGATTTAATTAGCTACGTTGACCAGAAGTCCAAGCTGTGATCGCCACTCATCAGATTTCAGGTATATCAATACAAGAAATCTTAACAGCTTTGGATTATGAAGGGTCACAATAAATGCTACACATCTTATTCCCCAAGTGTGGCAGCCCTGGTGCAAGTCAGCGGTGTGTAGGATATGCAGAACAGCCATTTGAGGGTGGTGGTGGTGGAAGCTATGCATCAAACCTGGAGCAGAAATTGAAAATAACGTACACAAATCTAAACCCCTTCTCAAGTATTGCAATTCAGTATTTATAAATAAATCTACTTTAAGGGGGCTGCCTGACTAAACCTACACTGTAAAGCAAAACTGATTTAAGTATTTAAAAAAAAATCAAGCTGGTACAAATCAGCCAGTATTTAAAACCTTGCCTATTTCTTTGTTAAATGGTATTAGAATTCCCATTTCTCATCACTACAGAAATTCATAAAATCCATTTGCTATAATGCATTGTTGTAATAGATTGAATGTTTAAGTCAACTTTAAATGTTCGCTTTTCCATCATGCCTATTTCCCCGATCAACCATAATTGCTTTAACATTTCCACCATCCTTGCCGTAGACTCAGTTGTTCCAAATTTAGCATCGGTGGACGTGGATTTTAAAATTTGGTCTGAAAAGGCTATTACTAGTCTGTCTGCAGAATTGGAAGGATTTTTATTAACCTAGTACAGATTGACAAAATAAATGGACATGCTGGAGGTTTGTTGCATATCTTTGCACAAATAGATAGAAAAGAACACACCTGAACTTGCATATTACCTTTTACATATTCAGTACAGCCAATGAAGCACTTTCAAGTTGTAGTCAGTGTTGTAACATAGGCAAATGTGATAGCTAATTCATTCCAAGTCCCAGAGAAAATGAAGTATGCTGGCTGAGACACTAATGTTGGATAGGGCACTAGAATAACTGCTCTACTCCTCAAATAGTACAATAGGAACATTCACCCAAGGGAACAGTCCTGGCATCAATTTATCAGAGCTATAACACTGAGTGTAGCATTCAGGATAGTGCAGTGACAGTGTAATTTTGTATTCAAATATCTAGAGTAGAATTTGGATCATTGCTTAAAAATGGGTAGAATATGAAAGCAGTAGTGAACCAGGCAGCTTAGTCTGGAAGCAAAAACATAAATTATTTCCATAGCTAAGAATGTTATAATGTCTAAGCAGGAAATGTCTCAAGGATGTCTGTGTATACACATTAAAACTTGTGCATAAACATGTTAAATCTGATCTATAAATGAAGAGTTATACATTCAGACAGTAACAAGCATTTGTGGCAATAAATACTAAAAGCCTTGCTGTCATTTCAGATCCAACGTTGAGGAGGTATATTTAATTACTGTAGTATATTGTTCCATATTATAGCTGATGCCCAAAGAAGAAACTTTTAAGTTTCAGAATACTATTTCCCCTTGTGCTTTGAACTCAGATATTCCCTCTCCTCCTCCTCCCTCTAAGCAGCATTGCTTCTTACCCATCCTGTCCCCAACATATTGGGAAGAGATTTATGATTGACAAAGATAACAGATACCAACTATCCTGCATTTTTCAATTTATTGCAGTAGGCCACTAATTAAAGAAGTTTCTGTATTCCTCCAGCGACAGTCTTTGTTCAGCAGTCAGGAGCAAGAAGATTGCATTTCATTCCCTCCCCTTAAACCTGGGAAGCAAACCAGTTACAAATTCTTTCGGGATAATTTCTAGCGAGCAATAGCTTTCTCCACACCCTCCCCCAGTTCAGCATGGCAAATTCCTGTAATGCCATTAGTGAAGAAACAATCCCTGTAAATTTATTAAAGGCCATATGAGTAAGATTCAACTTTTAAACTCCTGATGACAGTCAGGTGACATAATACCTTTCACTACATGCTATCAGTAATTTAATGTGATTTTATTGACATTTTAACCTAAAATTAATTTTTGCCCCACTGCTCTCAAACACAATCACCTCTACTTTCACAACTCATTTTCAGACCGTAAAGTAGTATGTTTTGTGCAGCTTGAACACTGCAAGACGCCTCAACTGTTGAGGCAATGTTTTACATTTCAAAACCCCACCTTAAGAGGGTAAAACAAAACAATACATACAAACTCAGTTATGTAAAAATCAAAGTGCATCAAGTGGGTTCAAGTAGGGTGTAGAGTTGAACAAGGTTGGTATAAACATATGGCACACATCATCTTTTGAATGCTCTACGTGGGTCTCTTCCATTGCTAACAGTGGCGACAGCGGTAGATCCTTGAGCTAGGTTCATCTGTTGCTGACTTATTGGTCCCCGTCCATTGCTTCTTCCACCACCTACAAAGTTAGGGTTCTGCTGCTGCTGATGGTTATTGCTTGGTGGGGGAAGTCCCCCTTGCAATGGCCCACTTTGTGAGCCATTTCCTAAACAAAAACGATTAACAAAATCCTTGACATTAATGCTTTATACATAATGAAAATACTGTACATTTTAAACTACACAATTCAACATTACAAAGAACCAAACAGCAAGATAGCAGGGCATTTGAAAAATCACAATTTATCAAAACAGTCAACAATTTCATAAAAGTGCATTTGACAAATCCTAGTTACTGAGATTGTAACTAGATGGATAAAAGGCAACCAGTGAAAGTATATTTGAATATTCAAAGGAATTCAATAAAGTTCTGAACATGAATTATTCCACAAAATTGATGGCAAATACATTTTCAGAATCAGAAGACTGTAGTAAAACAGTAGAAATTAGTCATTAAAATGACAGGATATAACCAGTGAGATGCTGCCAGGATCAGTCCTGGTGCCTCAACTATTTACAATCTATATCCATGACTTTGATGAGGGGAGTGAATGCAATATATCCAAGTTTTCTGACAATACAAAGCAGGGGGAAAGATACAGACTGCAAAAGGAATGTAGATCAGTTCAGTGATGGACATGAAGTGGCAGACAGTATGTAACATTGCAAAATGAGAGATTATCTATTTTTGCAGCCAAAATGAAAAAGTAGAACCTTTTGAGAGAATGTTAAATATTAGAACTCAAGAAGAGGGAATTAGATGTTCATAGATCAAAGTTAATAAGAAGGTACAAGCAATTAGCAAGTTGAATGGTATGTTGTAAAGCAGGGGTGGCATTATAACGCAATGTAGCAGAAACAAGTTTTGTTGCAATTATATTAGGGCATCAATGAAATCACAGTACAGTAACATGTAGAGTTTTGGTTTCTATCAAAAGGATGAATATATATACCCTGAAGAATGCAACCAAGATTCACTAGATTTAGATGTCTGAATGTAAGGGCTATGTGATGATCAGAGATCAAATACATTGGACTTACCCCTCCCTGAAGTATCAGAGGAGTAGTGATTACATTGAAATAGATAAAAGTGAGGGGATCCAACTGGGGAGATGCTAAAAAGCTGATCTTAGTGGACTGGGACAGCCTGGAACCAAGCATCTTAGTTTCAGGATAAGGAAGAGATCAGGCATTCAGGACGGAGATATTTATTCATTCATTAGGTTGCAAATTTTCAGAATTCTCTAACCCAAAGTATTCTGGATGTTCAGCCGCGCAGTATGTTCAACATTGAAATGGAGAAGACTTTGGGGCATTCAGATTATGGGGAAGTTGCTGTAAACGTTCAGACACAAACTTACTAAATTGCAGAGCAGGCTCCACCGGCCATAATGTCTACATGTCCTTCTATTTCTTATACTATTAAATATATTCTACTTAGATTGGTCACATTGAGTAATTCTTCTTGAAATCACATTTTCACAAATCAAAGAGTTTAATGCATTATGAAGAGGGCTTGGGCAACATCAAGTGCTCACTTGTTATCGAAAGCTTGCCATATTCAACCTAATGGCAAATGTTGCACAGAACAATTAAATTATACCGTTTAATTAGGCAGGTGAACAAATACTCAATCTCACCAGCTTCACGTTAAGCAAAATGATACACACTGATTCAGGATAGATGGGTGCAAGAATTCTTCACATCAAGGGCAATAAAATGAATGATTGGAAATAGGTGAGATTTTCTAGCCTTGGCCACCCCAAAACTAGAAAATCCCACACGGTTAACAGACCTTCCCATGGTTCACCCCATGGCAGGTGGAACAGTAAAATTCGTCCCATTGCCTTTAAAAATTTGATATTTGATCCAAGTGTTTCAAAGAAAGAAAGGAAGGCTTGATTTCATATAAATGTTATTTATGTAATGACTGAAGGTTGCCTTTTACAGTCAATGGAACACTTTTTAAAAAAAGCATCAGTGTTGTAATGCAGCTAACCCACAGCATACACCACAGTCAATAATGACCAGATTTTTTTTTCTGATGACCAAGTAGTAAATTTTGTTCAGGGATAATCCTCCCTATTCTGTCAAGATAGTGCCAAGGGATCTTTTACATTCAATCGACAAGGCCTCGGTTTAACGTCACACTCAAAAGATGCTCAGCAGCACTTGCTCAATACAGCACCAGGGTGTCAGCCTTGCTTTTTGTACCCAAGTTCTGAATTGGGATTTGAACCCATAATATCGACTCAATAAGCGAGCCTTGGCAGGAGAAAACAGATGAGCTTACGTATAGTATTGGCTAGTGCAGAATAATCTTCATGTTCCCATTTAAATTCAGGTAGATTTATACTGGTCCAAAAACTTGTATCACTGTTCTACTTTCATGGTACACATATGAGAACTCTGGATTATAGGACAACCCGCAGTCTTGTACTCTCTGGCTATTCATGATAGTAACACAATCTGAAAACTAAAATGTTCCTTGCATTGACAGTTATTTCTCACAGTAGGTCACCTACATGACTCCTTCATAAAGCTTATTAAAAACAAATTGACCAGGACCATGCCAGGAACAGGATTATCTGAAAGCTCAATAATCAGTAGATAAAACATTAAAGTTTATCATATAATCAGAACAATGAATTTCTGACTTCTTCAGGGTTGTCACTGGTGGGAGCTGAAGACAAACGGTGTGTTTTTTGGTTTCCTTTGACCTTCCAAAGTTACGATAGAAGATTACCATAAACCTCAAATTATCTGTAGCCTTATTTAAAAATTGATGGGCAGTGGGAAGAGAATGACTTTGAATATATGAGCAAGATTTACCACACAATCGGCCACATATTTCACAGTAACAAGAGGCGGCCTGCCAATGGTTGGTGGCAGGATCTTCAGGTCCCACCATTATCAACGGTGTTTCCCTGTTGAACGGCCCGCTCGCTACTGTGAAACCTACAGCAGGAGTGTACTGTCAGCACAGCCAGAACACCTTGCTTGAACAACTGGAAAGTTCCCACCTTTATCTCATGGCATCTATTTGGGCACAGATACAGAAGTGTCAGCTATCGTGACCACCAAATTCTCATCGGCTTTAGTGGGCAATTTTATAGAATTATTTCAAATCTTGATGTACAAAACGTATTTGATCTTTCCACACTTCAGGAGAGCGAGCATTTGTAAACAGAATATGCACGGATGCTCCAGCAATTCGACGCACACACATTTCCAGCCACCCCATTCCCAACACACTTGATGCAGTGTTTAAATTCACCAGCAAACAGCATGCTTGAGCAAAGAAAGCATCACAACTAAATCTAATCCCTTCGGAATAGAATCAGAATCAAGTCATTGAGCTAGTCACTGGCTCTTTGAAAGAGCTACACAATTTAGTCCCGAGCCCAGAACAATTCACTGAAAAACTCTCATTTCCCCTCATTCCTTTATGTCCTTGAGTTAACAACACAAGAGGAAATAATTCTGCCTGCTGCTCTTTCAAAACGTCCTTATCCCCTTCGCATTATTTGCTTTAAAGAGAAACAACTGTGGTTTCTCCAGTCTCACCCTCACAATGGAGCTCCCTGGGCTTCATCCTGATAAAACTTCCCCTGTAACCTCTTGCCACGGTGAAACCCACAGCAGGAGTGCACCATCAGCAGGGCCAGGAGATCTTGCCAGATGACATGATTCAATGTCTGCTGCCCAGAATTGGACACAATCCTCTAGCTGCAACTAACAGGGGATCGAGATGTAGCATAACTTCATTGCGTTTGTACTTAATGCCTTATTTCAAAAGCCAAGAACACCATTTTCTTCCTCAACACACTTACAGCACTACCTTCAACCTGTTTATTTTAAATCAGGAACTTAACCAAGCTAGTTAGACAACTGATCTTCTCACTTAGCCCCATATCCCCAAAACCTTGCACATTTCCTAAAGTTCCTTTTGAAATCTTTCAACTCCATTTTCATCACTCTGACAGCGGGGTCCAAGCTATCATCACCTACTACATAAAGGAGCTCTTCCTCATATCTGCCCATCCCCCGTATCTTAAATCCATGTTCCCTCATCCTTCTGTTATCAGCTAACAGTAATGATATTTTTCTGCCTAATGATCCAAACCAATCAATTTTGTACACGAATATCTAATCTCCCTTCAAGCCTCTGTGACAAGAACAACTCCAGCTTCTCCAGCCCAACCTCAACTAAAATCCCCCCTACCCCACCCCAAAATTCTGATAAATCCCCTCTGTACCTTTAAAAAATCCCACCTCCTTCCTAAAGGTTAGTGCCAGAATGGAGCAAAAAAAACTTCACTTGTGGCCTGATCAGAGATGTAATAAATATACAACAGGACTTCCCTGCTTGTATTTAGTGCCTCTGTTTTTGACAGCCAAGGTCTCATATGCTTTATTAACTGCTCTGTTAATACATCCTGCCACACTAGGATTTATGCATATTAAATTTCAACTCCCTCAGTCCCTGGGTACTGTTTTAAAACTGTGCCATTTAGTCTATATTGCCTTTCCCTTCTGCCAAAATGCATCACTTCACATTTCTCTGCTAAATTCCATTTTTTGCCTTATCTACTGATTCTGCTAACCAATGTCCTGCTGCAGCTGATAAGTTCATCCAAATTTTGAAGTGTTGTTTTCAAAGATCCCAGTCATTTATTTAAGATCAAAAAAATTAAGTAATGCTTAATTGAGAAATACCATGATCTAGCATCTTCTAGTCTGAAAAACAACTATCACAAGAACCTGATCGCTTTTTTTGTCCTTAATTATTTTATCCAAGTTGACACAGACCCGATTCTATAGATTAGATATTTGCACAAGACAAAGTTACATCAAGTATATACTTTTCAATTGCTTCATTCACCAATTTTAAGATCAAAGATACACAATTAAACAGAAAGCCTTTCTGCAGAACAGGTCTCAAGGCAGAAAGAGGGAAAATGAATGACACTGCAGCGATCAGTGTGTCAGTTTCATTGAAGAGTGGTCTACATTACAAGCTTACCTGTTTGCATTTGTCCATTTGTAGGCAGCTGATTAGGAGGTGAATTGTTTCTATGTTCACTTTGTGCCTTGATAAAACATTTAAATATTAAATGAAAGAACAATATCACAGAGACAACGAGGAATAAAAGCTCCACAGTTTCAAAAAAAGTTGATTATACATTGAATTGAATTAAATTATCCCTCATATTTTTACAAGTTAAGAAACAAGGACCATAATACCAACACAGCATGCTTTCAACAGTCCTAATGCCACTTACAACTTTGTTTGTTTGGTTCAGCTGGTTGAGGTAGTCTGGATTTGGTTCACTAAAGTTGGGTACTTCTGAATATACCATACAAAACCTATCAGCAAAGTAAAGAAAATATTAAAATGTTACACTATTCACTGAAATACCAAATTTAAAAAATCATTTGAAAACATAATTGTGAAAATAGAGGGTGAAAGCTGGAAATGCAGAGTCCGTTTTTATTCAACTACTCATCCATTGAATTGCAGTTGATATATTGACCAGAAAGGGAATGAAGCAAAAAAATTCAAAATTTAAAGACTTATTCATTAGTGTCATAAAGTAAGCTTATATTAACACTGCAATGAAGTTACTGTGAAAATCTCCTTGTCACACACTCCAATGCCTGTTTGGGTACATCAAAGGAGAATTTAGCATGGCCAATGCACATATCCACTGTCTTTCGGACTGTGGGAGGAAACCGGAGCATCCGGAGGAATCCCACGCAGACAGGAGAATGTGCAGACTCCACATGGACAGTGACAAGATGTGGTCAGAGAAGCACTGACAGAAGTAGCACAAGTAGTTCAGTCCCTTCACCATGCAGAATCAGAACTAGTAGTGATAATAAAATGTCACTTCCATGCATCATGTTCTCAACAACACAGCCAGATATGCATCAGTCACCCCCTGCTCCTCATTCGAATCATTAACCCATCTCTACTTTCTACCCAACTCTGAAATTGCTTGGTGACAATTGGACCAAGAACCTTTATCCTCAGATGACCAATAAAAGTACAACTTGTAGCTATTATATGGAGATGAAAATATTTCCCTTGGTCGTAAGAAGTCTTTTAAGTTTAAATAGAATTCAATATTTTAAAAGCAGAACTTTATTTGACTTCCAGAGACTTCCTTATCAATATTATAAATATTGTTCCAAATAGTGTTCCATTGGGGGGGGAAAAAAACAGCTGAAAAATCACAACAATACAAAAAACATCAGCATTCCACAGACCAAATCAAATTTCACTATAGCTCCTTTGTATATTACAGGCAAGGCTATTGCTTTATATCCCACAGGATTCAAATCTGAATCACAAAATGTCATCCCAACACCAATAAATAAATGATTGCTATTTGTCTGACATTGTGTAGTCTTCTTGCCTACTGCCTCTTACACAAACTATTAGGAGATGCACTTTAAAAAAAACAAAAAGTCAAATTGAGGCAGATCTGTTAGATGCTTCTAAGGGGGATATTTTCCCTTAGAAGTACATATCCTTCATAACATCACATTTAGATTATCATGTACACTTTTGGTCTCTTTATTCAAACAGGAATATGTTTACATTGAAAGCAGTTCAGAGAAGATTCAGTAGATTGATTCTGAAGGTGAAGGGTTTTTGAGGAACAGTAAAGAATATTTTCATTAGAATTTAAAAGAGGTGAAGTGATTGAAGCATACATGACTCTGAGAAGGTGTTACCCTATATGGGGATCTAGATTCAGAACAATACGCTGCCTATCCGAAAGAGACGAGGAGGAATTTGGTCCAAGTGATTTAGAGTTTTGAATCCCCGAATTTAAGACTAGGTTATAGATTTTTAAATGACAAGGTACAGTTGGTTATAAGGAATCGGCAAGAAAATGGAGCGGAGGCAAAAAGCCAGACTAGAGCTGAATGGCATGTGCAGGCCTGAAAAGCCACCTTCTCCTTCTTATTTCTTATGTATTCATTAACATTTTGATATATAGAATTATTTTGTCAAACATTAAATGAAGTTTTTCTGCCAACCAAGTTAATTTTCTTTTAGTCATGTAAACAGAGATCGAAAAAAATGCAACAGGAAGGATGAGGAACGAAATATGCTGAAAAGAGTTCTTTAGTCTCCTAAATCTTTCCCAACCCAATTCCCTCCGCTCTCCCAAAGACAACAATATTATTGGGGTACAATCTCCCAGGTAAATCTATACCTGTTGAAACTCTATTCTTATTATACATCCAAGAACTGACTGCTGAGAATACCACAAGATTGATCTTGCCCTCATCAATCTACAAGGATGAATTTAAGTGGAGATATTTTCCTTGGATTTCCTCAGGTCGTGTTGTCATACTTACTCTCCTATTTTTTGAAGATCACCACCTCTCCCAGTATACAGCGTCAGGCAATTTTTCCACATTGAAGCGTAACTGAACAAGGAAAGGTCATGGAGAAAGTCAGAAATTAAAATTGTAAAAAAATTCAATTGTAAAGGAAAACATTTAGGAGCATCATTCGATTAAAAAAAAAGGCTTTGCAGTGAAGCCAATAACCAAAATAAAGCACTTTCCTCCCACTACAATTTGTATGCGGCTATGTAATCACTTATTACCACCTCCTGTCACTGGGTGGCAGGACAGGCTAATGGAAAGACTCCAAACTGCCGTCAATGCCACTTGGTACAGCACAGGCCTAGTCCTGCATATTAAAAATAATCTTCAAGATATAGCTTCAAGAACCAGATAGATGTGGCCAAATTTATCCAAGAACAGGGATTACCGAACCTTGTGTTTCAAGCTCAAACCCTTTTTTGGGATAAGCTGTAATTATAGAATAAAAATTGGTGCTGTAAGGGCAACATAGGGTATTCAATGTTATTGTAAGCTTTAGTAGCCTGTAATTTCAATAGTGCAGCCAAATGGCACACTTAGCTATTGACAGGAATTTTAAATGAGACTTCTTAGGGAAGATAACTGCAGCCTCATCTACATCACCAGAAGACTCACTAACAATCTTTTTAAATAGATCACAACCTTATGCAACCAAAGACTCAAAATAGAAGGTACATATTTTGGTTTCATATTCTGCATTCACAAAATCTGTAAACAGGGTTTTAAATGTGTTCCTGCTTCCCAATAGCAGTGAATACAAACAGATGAATAAAACAGAAGAAATTTTAGAATGTCCACCAGAAATAATGAAATTCTACAGAATTATTGCAGTCAATAATTTTAATAATTCAAACCAAAGTGTTTTGTCATTGACCAAAGCAAGTGTGGATTGGTTAGGTCAAATGGCTGTTTCTGTATTACATAAACTGCTTTTAAAAGGGAATACAATTTTTGTCATCCAGCGTCAGAAAGATTAGGGCAATTTGTTGCTAGTTCTTTAAAAGATGGAAAGTCTTATTACAAGCCACTGTGGCAGGTTTGAAAGGACCAGATAAACATTATAAAAAAAAAAGGAGACAAAACTGGGACAGGTCACAATTTAGAGTGAATAAGTTCTAGTTAAGGAACTACACAAGTTGGAGCACACAGTACCCTCCTATTCTATAACCGTTCCACTAGCACCCTCAAGTGGTTATTCTTGAGACATATACTTGAATCTTTACAGTATAGAAAGGAGGCCATTTGGCCCATCAGGGGTGCAGACTCTCAAATAGCATCTTACCTAGTCACAGCACAGGTTTCCCCCCTACCTCTCCCCCGTCAGCCTCCAAAAATCACCATAACCCCATGCATTTACTATGGCTAATACACCCAACCTATCTTTAGACTATCTGGAGGAAACCTACAAAAGACACGGCGAGGGTGTATAAATTCCACACAGTGACCTAAGGCTTGAATTAATTCTGGGTCCCTGGTGCTGCAAGGCAGCAGTGCTAACCATTATGCTGCCCAGTGAGTCCGGTGGCTAATTCATTCGTTTGGCTGGGGAGGGGTCACAATTCATCTCATCCTTGACCAATTATGTCAATTAGTTTGAAGTCAATTAGTTTGAAGTGCAGGCCAGATAATCCTTTTGTCTTTAAGACACTAAAAGGCGTTTGTATGGAAAACAAAAGCAATTTTTGCTTGTTTGGTTCATAGCTTCCAGAATTTTGATCCATACACAGTAGTCTTACTGCATACCAGATATATGGAGCTGGCATCATTATAAACTCTTAAATAGTTAAAACAGTTTCACTTGGAGTCTGAGAAAGCCACATCAGTTACAAACTAAATCTGATACAGATTCACATTTAACTAAATAATTAAGTCAAAGCATTCTAAACCCTAAATCAAATATGCACATCCACTTTTAGATTTATTGCATATATACATTACCTGATACTTCGTTATGTTAAACCCAAAGTTCATTTTAGCACAACTAGGCTACAAACCTAATGTTGACAGATGTACCTCCACCCTCAGTGAGGTGGCAGCTAAAAACACCTATGAATCAGTGACAATCTAGTACTGATCAAAGAATCCTCATTTACTTCTGAAGCACTTTGAAAACGCACAACCACAACAAACAAAGGCATTGTTAAAATTCCCCTCTTCCCCAGCAGTAAAATAAAATGCGACTTCCATTAAGACTGATATAGCAAATTGAGATCTGGCCATTAAAAGTTAAACAAAAACTAGTTTAACACTAAACTGAAAAGAATTAATCAGCCATTTAAATCATGTGGTTTTCTTTTAGGGCTAGAAAAGTTGCTTAATATCAAAAAGACTAATGTGTCAAACTGAAGGGCAGCGAGATAGGAAATAATGTGACTTGTTAATACTGAGACGTGTGTAAACCACACAGACTCACCAAATGACGTCAGGAAGAATCATTTCCTGCTTCTCCCACACATCTTGCCTCATGCTAAGACATTTGGCCTTCCCCTTTCAGGCTAAAAAGGGTGAAAGCAGATTAGTACAGGAGAACAAACATTAAATGCGGACATGGATCCCAGAGGTGTGGAATCTGCCAGACATGTATTGCACTGTGACACTGGTACTAAACAAAACTCTGATCGTATGCAGCAGATTTCACACTGTTGTACTTTCTTCATGATCCAAGGTAAATCTCCAATACAAATATGTAGATCCTACAAGGGACAACATACTGGTTTATTACCAGGATAAATCAATGATAGAGGTGAAAATGCTCCAAGAGACAAAAGCCCCAGGCTAATTGGGTGGGGTGGGAAGAGAACTAGCCAGCAATGCTGCTCAAATGATGACCTCTGCAGCAAGGCACATCACAAAGGATACTTCTGCCTCTAGACAAAGAGCTTTTTCATCATTTTTGCAAAAAAAAAAGTGGATGACTGTATTAAATCTTCCCGATATGCACAGGGCTTTGACTATCATTGCAGTGATAGCTGGTGCTTTCACATTTATGCAAACAGCTGAAGTCTGTAAACTCATCTGCCAATATTTTGTATTAGAAAGACAAAGCAGCTGGTTGAGAAATATTATTCCCATGCTGAAGTTACAAACAAGTCAGAACAAGATCCTGACAAGTGTTGTCTGACAACCAATCGTTCCACTCTAAAGTCAGAACAAAATTTATTATGGAAAGCTCCAATTCTGGGAGTAAAACATAGTACAAGTCAATTTTAGAAATTATTTTGTTTCATTAATTTGGTAGAATATCCAAATTTTTAAACAGGCGGTTATGGTTTGATTTATAATCACGCCTTCATCTAAAATTTACCTCAGAAAATGACAATTTATATTCCAGCATGTATCCATTCAAGATAGATTTCAGATGTTGCAATTTGCTTAACTTTTATCACTGAATTTGTCAGTACCCTGTGCCACAAAAGTCCCTGTATCTTAATTACAGAGCAGCTTCTTCCACTCAATGTGTACAGTTTCAGTAACGTTTCACAATGAGTTTGTGAACATGTTTCAGGGACGCATGATAAACACATTTGGCATACTGTCCTTTCACATCTGGATCCGGAGTTTAATTGAGCTGGTTTATCCACAACGTTTCTTTCATATGACATGTCTTTATAGTCTCGACAGCTGATAGATTGAAGGCAGGATGAAAATTGCATGGCTTCCATCTTACCAAGAGAAAGCTCTTGGTCACTCAAGATACGATACAAGTTGTGGCTTAAATCTTACTGTAAAAATACTAACTTCACAATATTAATGTAGAAATTGGCCAGAGTTCATAGAATACGTACAGTGTAGGAGAGACTATTCGGCCCACCAAGTCTACACAACTCTCCGACAGAGCAACTTACCCAGGCCTGTCACCTCACGCATTTCCCATGGCAACCCATCTAACCTATACATCTTGGGACACTGAGGCAATTTAGCACGGCCAATCCACTTTACTCGCACATCTTTGGACTGTGTGGGAGGACATCACAGCACCTGGAAGAAACCAACGCTGACACAGGGAGAATGTGCAAACTCTGCACAGAGTCACCCAAGCCAAAATTGAATCTGGGATCACTCAAGCTGTGAGGCTGCAGTGCTGCCTCAAAACATTACACTGGATTTCTTGATTACTTGTCCAATGACAATACCATTGCATGACTGCCTGCCCAAAACTCTGGTGATGGTGACTCAAACCCACACCTTGATAGGGAGTGAATCCTCAATCCACTGTCTTAAACCATGTCCGCAGTACCAGATATCAGGCAGAATTGCAAATAGCCATAAATTGTTAGTTCCACCACTTGATTGTATAGAGCATCACATCCTCAGCCTCCATTTCTTTTTGGAACTCGCTGGATTGGCAATTTCAACACAAAATTAAACATGGCAGAAAGTTAAGAGGTGGTACTTAACAGCATATATACAGACCTCTTTTTATTATGTAGTAAGTTCACGTTTGCATCTCATTTCTCCATACAGAATTTTTCTTCAATTTAAAAATTAATTTCTTACTTTCCCTTTGCCTTGCAATCTAACCTTTTGTTTCTTTATTTCTCATTGTGGACTAGATTTGATTAATTCACCTCGCTTCGGTCACGTCTGTTTATTTTCTCTATCATTATCACTCATTAGTTAAAGAGATACACCTTTGGTGCCATCATTCTTTAAGATCATTGGTGCCCCTTGCCCTCCAACAACGATATGGAGCTGACCCATAGCCACTCCCTACACCAACAAGATTTAGGTCTTCAAAACCAAGGTTAGTGGTGGGAGAAAAAGTTGCAGAGTCAGTGAAAGTTTCAGTATTTATAACATCAAGAGCAGCATAGGAGACAAGGGTTGGCTTAATAACTATTTAAGATGTAGTTTCTACACTGGGATATGTAGGAAAGGAACCAGGCAGACCACACAATAATCATAGAACAGAGTCCTGGAGAAACTGCACGTAACATATCAAATACTGAAGGGTCCAGCATAGCCACCAGATTGAGAGGATAGCATGCTACCAGAGGCACAGAAGGAGCTAGGTACTGTGTAATTAAAGACTCAAGGAAAAGGAGATTAGAAAATGCTAGCAGATTTATCATCACATTCTCAAAAACACCCTTGATCCCCCACTGTTCTTGCAAATTACCATCCCACCTCCAACTTCCCCTTTTTAATCAAAGTTCTCAGTGCCCTCCCAAATCCATTCCGTTCTTTGTGCCATCCCTCCAATCAAGTTTCAGACCACAGTACAGAAACAGCTCTTAACAAAATCACTATTGGCATCCTGTGCGAACATGGCAGAGGTAATTTTCCCGTCACTTGACATGGTTGACCACAGGGAAAAGGCAGGAGATTGGAGTTGAGAAACTTATCAGCCATAACTGAATGGCAAAGTAGACTCAGAGTGATTGGCTTAATTCTGCTACTATTACTTTATGGTCTTATCATCCCCCTCCAAGACATCTCCAACCTGCTTTCCAGTTCAATTCTTATCCAATCATAGCCAGAGAGAATGACCTGGAATGGTCTCTTCCTGTACCTACAGCATTACCTATGGTACCCCCCCGTGCCCAACAACTTCAGAAGGCCATCTCTCATTTCTTATCTACATATTGCTCCAAGGCAATCAGCCAGAAGCACTACATTCATTTTCACACATATGCAGATGACACCCAGCTCTGTTTCATCATCACCACTGTTGTTACATTATAAGACTACATATTTGGCATCTGGTACTATGAGCTTGTTACCTCCATACTCAACTATTCCAATACATTCCTAGCTGATCTCCCTCATTCCACCTCCTGTAAACTTGAGATCATTCTACTGCCAGTATTTTAACTCATACCAAACCCAGTTGCCCCATCATCAGTGTTTGCTGATATACAAGACAGCTACCAGACAATACATTTAAAACATCTCATCTAGTCTTGAAATCCTTAAACAGCCTCATCCTTCCCAATATCTAATCTCCAGGTCTTACAGACTTCCAAGATATCTGTGTTCCTCTAATTCTGGCCTCTCATACATTGCCAATTTTAATCACATCACCATCAGTGGATGCATCTTCCATGGCCAAGGCTCCAGACTCTACAATTCCCTCCCTATATTGCTCGACATTAAATTTTCTCCAACAAAGACCTTGCTCATCTGACTCAATATTCCCTTTTGTTTTATAATGCTCCAATGAACCTTGGAATGCTTAAGAGGCTTTGTAAATAAAAGTTATTGTAGCAGTTAGAAGGGCAGAAATCAAAAGGTGAGCAACTGTCATGAAATAGCACATTTATCCACACTTCAGCTCCCAAAATGAGCATTATTGAGCTGGAAGTTGTATGACTGAACCTAGTCAGGAGATGATTGATCACAGCCACTGGTAGTAAAATAAATCATTCACTACCCATGCTAGGGCACATTAAGTAGCTCATAACCCACGACTGAACAGTACACCGGAAGGGGGAACATCTGCTTATGCTGAGATGCCTCATTAGTCAAATAGTCTGCCACTGTTAAAGACAGATACCAACATCTGTACTAAACAGATTCTGGAAAGATCATTTGGCATTGTTCAGTTATAAGCCATTAGCAGCCTAACCTAACTGTTCAAATTGTCATTGGAAATCCCTGTTCAGGTTGTACAAGTCAATGCCACAAAGTCTAATTCTGACCAATTCAAACATATTTCATGCTTTCTTTATAGGGGATCCATTCTAGTCCAACATCTGAAAAGGGACTTTTCATTCTTGAAGGAGTCATCTCATTCTTAGGCCATATTACTCAACCAGCAACATGATACACCACCCTCACCACAGTGGATGCAGAAGAACCTGCAACATCTTTACTACACCAGGCTGGATCTATCATTGATCACATAGCCGTTTTAAAACAATCCTTTCTCAAATTACCATTGCAATCAACGTCCCCTGCTTGTTTTCAACCTTTTTTTAAAAAAATACTTCATACACACATTGAACCACACTGGCAAGCTGTGTTATTCAGTCACATGCTTTGCCTGTAGTCACTTGGCCACATTCGACGTACCCTCTCGTCAAGCGAATGATATCCCCGGGCTGTATTAGACCTCCAACCTCATCCCATACTGATATTGTGATGCTGCCAGTTTTATCGGCTACTTTGCACGACCTCACTTCATGTCCATCTTTAGTTTTGGTAACTCGACCTGCACAGAGAGCGAATAAAAACCTATAATTAGTTCCAGTAGCGTACATTCATTAACCTATCTAGAAGCGGGTGCACTCATCTGCACTAGAAGTAAAACTCACGGATAAAAAGAAAATTTGAGGCGTCGCGCGTTTGACAGGAAGCTGACCTGTACCTCGCTGGCACTTTTTTTTGGAAAGGGGTTTTAAACTGCCTCGGTTCACTTCCCACCGATTTTTTTTTAACTTCATGATCGTACTGTCAAAGGGTGGGGCTTTTTTTTAGTTAACTTACATAAAGACCTTGCCATCATTTAAACGATTATATGGTAACTTATTTCTGTTGTTTCAGGGCTGCAGCCCCTACCTAACTTACCTATTTCCAGAACAATAAAGATGACATTTAAATTTTTCATTCCTGGCTTAATGTCTTTTACAAATGCGTATGTGTCGTTGTTCATGCTCATGGTGATGGGGAAAATGTGCGTTCACACAGCACAACACAAAGCATCACTCGGGGAGGGGAGAGCCTCGCTGGCTGGAGTCCCGGGCTCGGTGTGTGGGGAAGGTGGCTGCTACTGCTGCCCCGCTTCTCTCTCACACACACACACACACACACACAAATACAACTTCCGCAAGATTATAAGTCCTTTTAGTGACACTTCTAGTTTATGCTTCCTTCTGACTCACAAAAAACCCCGTGGCTTCCGAAAAATCAAGTCAGGAATTTGTATTTAAAACAAAAACTAAACCTCCAGCTCCTTCTTTTCTCTGATAACTCCCACGCTATTTTTTGTGTTGCAGCGATGAAGCAAACTCCCGCTCGTACACAACAGGGATATATTATATAAATATATATACACACTCTTTTAAACTCCTCTGTGAAATGACAGCGACTGATTTTTAATTAACTGATTACAGTCATGATTAAGCCCAGCGATTAGAATATATGAGCCGGGAAGCTGTTTGACTGCGCCCTGCTCCTACTGGAGGCTCCCTTTTTTTTTCCCCCTGTCCCCACTGCCCAGCTTCACTCTAACCACCACTACCTCTCACACAAAAGCCCACACTACGCAAACATGCGCTCTCAGCGCCTTTTATAGAGCCACGGGCGTATTTACGGCGGTCGCGAAACGTCCCTCGTCGTTACGTGACACACCGCCTCTCGGAAAAGGAGGGTTTGAATCAGGGCGACCTTTTTTAATAATGAAATGTAGAATATTTGATGCTGATATCCGCCCCATTGGCACCGTGTCTCTATCTGTTATTTTCACTCTGATATAAAGGTCTCAGTCTGGGAAAAGTCACTTTGTTCCCACCGGCTGTGTTGCCAATCACAGTAGGAACGCGAGCGGGGCTTTTGATTGGCTGCTGAGTGTCCGGATGTTCCAAACCATTGTCTCCGCATTCCAATCGCCTTGGCTGACGTTGTTGAGGCTGACACGTCCCTGCTGTAGAGAGAGACATGCACTGGTAGCCTTAACGTGTCCAAATGCCTGATTTTGCTGATTACAAACGTGGGGGGGAAGGGTAGGCTAGGGTGGGGAGATGTTAAATCAGGAAGCCTGTGCACAATGGAAGGTTTGTGTAAGAATCTAGCGTTTTATTAGCTTAGCCAAACCTTTGCCGGCGGATAATAAAAGTTCTCTGCGCAATCAGAAAAGATTCCTCTTCTCCACCCTTTCCCTCCCTCTCTACCTTTGAAATTCGGCCGTACCCTTTTCCGGGACAGTAAGTGACCAAGTTGGGGATAGATGTCGCTGCAACATTACAGGACACATACATAAAAGACCCAATTATTAGGATTGGTAATTAACGTTAGATCTACAGAACTTTCCCATAACTTTTCACTGGCTGTTTTTAATCTTTTTGAGGCGTATTCAGCGATTTTTTTTCTCTCTTCATCAGTTTATTCTACCCTCTTTCGAGGACATAATATTCCTCCTCTGCACCCACGTGGTTTCTGATTCTAGAAAAATCTGGCAGAGACATTGCCTGGGGATTTCTGCGACTTACCCCACGGGTGGGGTGGTCTGCAGCAGTTAAAGGTACAAGTACGGTTGTAAGTAAGTGAGAAAGGGGCTTCCTTGAGTTGCCTTTTCTTTAACATTAGCCTGTTCCAAAAAAAAGCATAGAATCTCTACATTACAGAAGAGGCCATTCAGCCCATTGAGTCTGCACTGATTTCCTGACAAAGTATCTTATCCAGGCCCTCTCCCTTGCCCTATCGCTGTAACCCTATTTACCATGATTAATTCATCTAATTTTTACATCTTGGGAAACGAAAGGGCAATTTGGCATAGCCAGTCTGCACAAATCTGCACACTGGCATCTCCACATCGTGGAAGGAAACCAGAGCATCTGGAGGAAACTCATACAGACACGGGGAGACTGTGCAAACTCCATACAGTCATCCAAGGCTGGAATTGAACTCAGGTCTCTGGTGCTGTGAGGCAGCAACGCTAACTACTGTACCAGCATGCCATGTGTGTTTGAAAGAGTGCACGCTGAAGTTGTATTCAGGTTAGCACTATGATTTCTGTAGCAAGAAGGGTCTTGGAAGCAATGTAAAAGAAACCTGCAGGCAGCTTATGTAATTCAAACCATCTCCTTAATAGGGCAATTTGAGAGTTTTTATCCTGTTTGTCAAAGATCTTGCATTTATGGGTAGGTAATTGGCTACATTCCACAAAGGATGTTAGAAATCCCATCTCCCTCTATCAGACAAGGTAGAGACAATTGGTTATATAGTTTATGGAGCATGCATGAAGCGAGGGCCAAGTGGGAAGGCATGTCCCAAGTCTACCTCATCCAGAACAGGAATGAACCCAGGTTATTGGTACTATTCTGAACTTTGCACTAGCTAGCTGAGCTAACTGCCCCATTCTTATATTCATATTTCTCTTACATGTTTATTCATGGGGGTATGGATGTTACTGGTAAACCAACATTTGGTAATACTTGTAATTGCTTTTGAGAGCTGTCCCTCTATTTCAACAGCTTAAAACCAATTATGTCTCTTCCTCCTGTCAGTTTCAAAGCAGAGTCATATTAGACTCGAAACATGAACTCTGTTTCTGTCTCCACAGATGATTCTATGCTGCCAGACTGGCTGAGGTTTTCTAGTACTTTCTGGTTTTATTTCAGATCCCAGAATCTGTAGAGTATTTTGTTTTTATATGCCCTTGGGAAGTACCTGATACAATGCCTTTCAAAAATTCAGTTTTTCCCAAAGGAATTAACAGCTGATTAGTTATTTTTCAAGTGTTGTCACTGCAGTGTTGTAGGAAACATGGCAACCAATTTGTGTGTAGCCACATGTTGCTCTCAGCAATGGGATAATGGCCAGATAACCTGTTCCCTTCTCGTGAGGTAGGTTGTGGGACAAATATTTTCCAGGGCATTGCAGAAAACTCCCCAGTTCTACTTCAAAAAATGTGATTGGAGCATTTACCTCAAAGTGAGGCAGATAATTAAATATCCCATCCAAAAGACAGCACCTCAGACAATACAGCACCCTCTCACGGAAATGCCAAGCTTAAAAGATTATGTGCTCATGTTTTTGGTGTGGGACTTGAACCCATAAATATTTGACTCAGCCACCATTAGGTGCAACTGATATTCTTCTGGAAGAAGGCTTCAAGGTCAATGGCCAGAAATGAAGCCACACAAGATGCTTTTTTCCTTAGCTGGTGCCTTCCAGCTCCCTAATTATGTTAATGGCTCAGCAATGTTGTGCTTTGTCTGGAACAGGAAGAGAGGGATGGAAGGAAATCAGCTTCATTGATTTCTTGCTGAGGTACAATTCAATGTTCACAAATCACTCAAGTGATATATATGTTTCACTCACCATGCACACAACACCCCAACCACACCCTACCACCCCATTAAACTCTTCACCTCTAAGCTCTTCCTTGTCTCTCTCACTATCCACATTTCATCCCAGCTACCCTAATGTTTCAACTTCCACCTCAGGGAAGCATTATCCCAAACTCCCTTCACCGCTAACTCCTTTCACAGCATCCTTTCTAGCTTCTTCTTCCATCTCCTGTCATCTTCCATTAGTGTGATATTTTCATCTCTGTTGATTTCCCCAGTATTGTTTTTGATTTTGCTTCAAATATTCCACCATGAGCCTTCATCTCCACTCTTCTCCAATTAAAATTCCCACCGCTATATTCCCAAAGTGATAAAGCAAAGACTTGAGTGCACAAGACTTGGTCACCAACTACCAGCTCTGCCTTAAATAGTCCTGCCACTCTCTCTGCATCCAATTCCTCTCAGAGGTAAAGAGTGATCTGAATCTCTTCCACCACAGATTACTCCAAATGCTCTTCCCAACTGCTATCCTCGCTGTGAAGAGCAAATGCTTTCCTTTGTCTCCAAAACTGAAGTTGCAACCTTAATTATCTCTACCTGTCCCTCCCCATTATCTCTGCTGCTCTGCCCCAAAGTATTTTGCAGCTCATCTCCCGATCAGATTCACCAGAAGGAAGATTGGTTATGATTTTATTGAGTGGAGGAACAGGCTTTGGGTGAGGGGAGTTTGGCCTATTCCTTTTCCTATTTCTTAAGTTCTTATCTCTGCCAGTCCAGTTTTTACCCCCTTAGCCCAGTTCCAACTAAATGTTTGCAGTCATCATAAGTACAAAACCAATGTTATCCTCCTCTTCCCATCGCTCTCACCTTAAAAAGTTCATCCCAGACCTTTCTGTCATTTCCTACTGTTGTACTATCTTGCAGTCTCTTCCTAAGTTTCTCAAATGTGATACTGTCATCCAGCGTCATGCCCATCTCTTCCACAACACTCTATTCAAATCCCTTCAATTTAGTTTTCCTTAGTCCTGGGACTGAGACCATACAATGTACTTAGCAGGAGTTTCACTTCACACACTTCTCTATTTTCTTATCAACCTTTAACTTGGTTCATCATTCCATGTCCTTCCGTATGTACTCGTGGAATGCATTTGCAATATCATTCTCTCATTCGTTCACTCCTACCTATCCCAATGTCATCAGCATATCTCTTACAGCCACTTCTCTTTCAGTTGTGGATAGTCACTTCTAACACCCTCATGGTTACATATTTGATTCCCTTTTATTCTTTGTCTACATGCTGCTCCTCAGCAACATTATCGATAAGGAATAAGATCATTTTCCATGTGTATCCTGATGAAATGCAGCTTTAGCATTCTATTATCATCCTTGCTACTGCACTGTCTAACTGCAATTTGTGGACGAACCTAGTCTTTCTGCAACAAATTTATGATCTCTTTAGAGACTAATAACTTTTGAAGAGAAATTCAAAGTTCCAATTAAAACTTGATTAAACACCGTTTTCCTTTTGTAGATAACTTACATTTTAAAGTGCAGAAGAGATTCCCCGTTTAACTTTTATCATGAACAAAAATTTCCCATTATGATTATAAGTTATACTGTCCCTTTGGTGGACACCTCATCCTTATAGAACCCATCCAAAAGTAATCTCAGCTCCCTGTGACTTGCATCTTTTTTTCTTTTCCCAGTTAAATAACCTCTGATGCAAGAACTGACTTTCACTGTGAACACTACACTGTAGAATCCTTTCCTCCAACCCCAAACTACATGAATTTTCCACTTTTCTTTGAATTCTCTCTGTGAGTGAGCTTCTAACTGCATTCTGTGTGGTGAACAATATTTTCTTTGTTTCAGGTGCAGGACTGGCTGCCTCTATCTCCTGCTGTCTACCTCTCAGATGACTGCGGACCACTCTAAGCTGAACAAAACTGTCGTCTGAATGTGATATTCATGAAGTTGTAGAGAAAGGTATAACCTGGTCTCAAAAATGGCTTCCTCTGCCCTGTTTCCCATGGCAACATGAAACCAATTAATTAGTCCATTAATTGTATCAAGGTACATTGGCTGTCTTTGACCTCCAACTCTCTTTCACCTTAAAAGTAAACAGATAGTTTATAATAGAACTGTTTACAATCTGATGCCTTTAACACCTTTTTGGGGTTTTGGGAGACGCATAGTCTACCCATGTTGCACTTAGAGACAGCTGCCATTGGCTTTGTGTGAAAACTTGTACCTTCTTCTCAGTAAAGCAATCCAACCTTCTTTAGATCCTTAACAATCAAACCATCAAGACTTATTATTAGACAGATGGCAGGGCAAGTCATGTGACTCCCCCCATCATCTACCCTAAATTTAAAACTACAATCCCAAAATAGAATAATCTTATTCTATCTCTACACATCCAGTCCCAAAACATAATAATCTAATAAAGTTCCAATGATAACATAACAAACTTGATGCCATCCTATTCAATTCCTTCTGAAAATTCCACAACTTACTCCCTGGTTCCTTCCTCCTCCCAGCTGCTCACTCAAGCTGGGACTGACAAGGTCTGTTGGGTGGGTGGGGCGTTGATCACTTATATGACAAATATCAGGGTACAGAGGTGTCAACGTTTTCCATGCACTAGCATCGGTACATCCTCTCCCATACCACATTCCTGCACCAGCATCAGTACATCCTCTCCCATGGGTGGTACTATGGCACAATGGTTAGCACTGCTGCTTCACAGCTCCAGGGACCTGGGTTTGATTCCTGGCTTGGGTCACTGCATGTTCTCTTCATGTCTTCATGGGTTCTCTCCAGGTGCTCCAGTTTCCTCCCACAGTCCAAACCTGTGTGTGTTAGTTTGATTGGCCATGTTAAAATTGCCTCTTAGTGTCCTGAGATACGTCGGTTAGAGGGATTAGCAGTGGATATGGGGGTAGGGCCTGGGTGGGGATTGTAGTCGGTACAGGCACCATGGGCCAGATGGCCTCTTTCTGCACTTAGGGTTTCTATAATGCCTATACCATATCCCTGCACCAGCACCAGTGCCCCAACACATTGATTCCAAATCTCTGTTCTCATTATTTCTTTCTTCGCGGTCTCCTCCAGCCTTACATCCCAGCTAATACCCAATACCATCCTAATGTGAGTCTCACTTCTTCTTTTCCATAAACATCATATCCTTGTAGTTTCCTCCTACAGCTGTCGTTTCTTCTGGTATGTTAAATTTATACAGCACATTACTGAGCCATGCAGATGAAAAAGACTCCAGTTTACTTAGTTTATCTCACAGTTATAATAGACCTCAAGGTATAGAGGGGCCAATGTTTTCACTCATGATTGTGATCCAGTGACTGTATTTGAGAGGGATACATGAATGAATGTTGGAATGAGGACAGGATCAAACTCAGCGAAAGTACACTCTCTACTCAAACAGCATGTCAACACTCAGTAGGATTTCAAAGGAGAACTGGATGATTACTTTAGGAGGAACAAAATGCAAAGCTGCAAGGAAAAAGCATAGGATTGGAACTAAGTGACATGCTGTTGTGGAGAACTAGCATGGACACAAGGGGCTGAATAGCCTGCTTTTGTGTGATAACTGTTTTTTGACTCTATTTCCTCGGATGGAGATGGATAACACGAGGGGACATAGCTTTAAATTAAGGGGTGGTAGTTATAGGACGGATGTTAGAGGTGGGTTCTTTACTCAGATGGTAGTAAGGGCATGGAATGCCCTGCCTGCAGCAGTTGTGGACTTGTCATTAAGGGCATTCAAATGGTCAGTGGATAGGCATATGGATAGCATTGGAATAGTTTGGGTTAGAGGGTCATAAAATTGGTTCCATTGGTCGGCGCAACATCAAGGGCCGAAGGGCCTGTACTGCGCTGTAATGTTCTAGAACAAAGAGCAACACAGCACGGGAAACAGGCCCTTCGGCCAACGAGCCCGCGCCGCCGTCCTAACATCTTAATGACATATCCATGATTTTAGGCTATGTCTATTGTGGAAGATTCCCATATAGGGACCAATATAGGGACAATTTGTTACCCAATCAGCCTAAGAGCACATTTTTGGGATGTGGGAGGAAACCGGAGCACCCGGAGAAAACCCACGCAACCACGGGAAGAACGCACAAACTCCCGCAGACACAGGCCCAAATCCATGTGTCTGCACAGCAACAGCGATAGTGTCTGAGCTGTCATGTTGCCCATCAGATGGTCCAGTTTAAGCATACACTAATGACTTGAAGCACTAGGCCACTCCTGAAGCAACATCCAAGAGCAGCCCTCGCACGACCTGCTGAATGCATGCACCTTGTTGGTCAACAAGGTGGACCTTGTTCTATATGATTCTATTGGCTATTTGGGCAAGATACTAGAGGCTAGCTACTAACCAAGGAAACACACGTCAGCAAGGAGTTTATATCTTTGCAGAACAACAAACTGCTGTCATCATTAAAACAGGTTCTAAGTAAGAAGACTAGGTAACTGTTGTCCGTAAAACAATTTGGCAAAGTTTGCATTAAATCTTTTAATAGGTGTCGTTAGTGGGAAGTTTCATTCTGACCCCAGAAAATCAGTACCCAAAAAAGCAAAGCATGTAAAGTAAATAGAATTAATGAATGGAAGACTGTCTAAAACATTTTGTTGATTCCAAAGTTCACAGTAGCCATTTATTCTGTTGCAGTCTGATGTTTCACACTTAACAGTGTTCACTAAAACAAAAGCAAAGTATTCTGGATGCTGAAAATCTGAAATGAAAGCAAAAAGTGCTAGAAACATTCTAGATCTGGCAGCATCTGTAGAAACAAAGCAAACATTTCAGGGCTGTGACTTTGAGACAGGTTAGAAATGTAATAGGTTTTTGGCAAGTGAAGGGGAGCAGTGGGAAGAAGAGCAAAACGGAAGGTCTGATAGGCTGGAGGACAGGAAAGATTAAATGATGAAAGGTTTTATGGTACGATCAGTATTCTATAAACTGTGTGTGCCTTTCTATGCCCTTCTCTGATCAGAACCTTCCACACACCTGATGAAGGAGCGCCGTTTCCAAAAGTTTGTAGGATTACTATCAAATAAACTGGTTGGACTTAAACCTGGTGTTGTGAGACTTCTTACTTTATGGTACTAAGCCAGAGAGAGTGATGATGAGTAAGAAAACAAAAGAAGAATCAAGATGAGATTTCAAGACAGCTATCAGCTTTCCAAAGAAAAAGACTAGGATATTAACAGCTTGTCGTGCTGGTCAATCGTGCAGCGAGCCAGTGAGATTGCACACAGAATGAAAAATCAGGTTTGCATCCGTTTTTACACAGAGTTACTGACACTGTTTTGCCAGTGGGGTCAGCTTTGTACCCTTTTAACATTTTATTAATGCATTCAGCATAGCTGTTTATGGCCTCATCTACACTTACCTCCACACTGTTGGAGCTCACACTGGTGAGAGTTACAGATAGTTTCTACCAGTGGAGACCAGGCGTGATTACCTTGCCAAGGGAAATTGGAGGACATTGAAGCCTCTTAGTGGCTGGGGGTGCATGGCTGGGCAGTACTGGGATATTTGATAAAGTAAATGTAGACCAAATGTTTCCTCTTGTGGCACAATCCAGAACAAGAGGTCATGGGTATAGGTTGAGAGGCGGTAGATTTAAAACTGAGATGAGGACAAACTACTTGTAAAGGGTGGTGAATTTGTAGAACTAGCTGCTCCATAGTATGGTGGAGTCTGAATTGTTGAATGTTTTCAAGCGGAAGATAGACGTATTTCTCATTAAAATAAAAAGGAAAGGGATATGGGGAATAGGTGGAGAGGTGGATTTGAGACCAGGGAGAGTTCAGCCATGATCTAATTGAATGGCTGAGCAGGCTCGATGGGCTACATTTGCTACTTCTGCTCCTAATTCCTATATCCCTATTGCTAGCCTGGCACTGCTGACCAGGCATCCTGGCAGTGCCCACCAGGCATTATAGCTGTGCAAGAGCAGTGCCAATCTTGAATGGGATGGAGCTTGAGTGGGGGGTGAAGCTATGACTGGTTGTGTAAGATAATGGTGGATGAGAAATGTTCACCGAAGTTTATTTACACTTAATATTTTGGGGCTGAATAATAATAAGTAGGATTTTTTGGGCCTTCCCACCAACAGAATCTTTCTGTCCCGCCAAAGATGAAGCCCCCCTCAATGGTAGGTTCCCCAGCAGCATGATCAGCAAGCAATGTGAATGGTCATTGACTTTGGCAGGACCGTAGGTTCCCACTGGTGGCTAATGGCAAGCCATCTCTGCCACCAGTAAATCCTCCATGGGTTAGAGATCTTGACCAATGTATTTTGTTTACACATAATGAGGAAAGCCGACTTTGTAGTGTTGTAGGTCTTAAGTTCATGTCTGCAATTCTAAATGTACAGCATTGCAAGTGTCAGTCACCTTTTTATGGAAAATGCAAAACAGAATTTGTTTTCCTGTAGAAGTAATAAGCAGATTCCATACCGTTGGATGCTACTGTGTGAAGAAAAGTTCTGAATGTCTCCTCTTTCAACAAGAAAACGTTAACAGGAATTAGAAATTAGAGAAATTTTTTTAAGTGAGGCAATAAATAATAATGGATGATCCTGTGTGGCAGAGTATTGCTTCATACTCACAATCACCTGTGCTGTTGATTTACATATCAAAGCAGAATCACTGTGGTAAGTTTATGCCCAAAACAGGAAGCAAAATTAGAGGGCAAACACTTGTTTAAACCTGTTAGTAGTTGGTTTAGTTATGACTTTGGCAAGCCTTGGAACAATTCACCTGTTTATGCTCTTGACTCTAATTGGAACAGACTGTTAAGAATTGGGCAAAATTAAAAACAAAATGAAACAATGGATGTCAGAACATAAATTAGGGAGTTGGTTCGAGGCAGATGTGTGTACCATAAGAAATAGGGACAGGTGTAGGCCTGTTCGGCCTCTCAAGCTTGCTCCACCATTCAATAGGATCGTGGTTGGTCTGATATTCCTCACATCCACTTTCCTGCCCTTTGCCCATAACCCTTGATTCCCTTACTAATCAAAAATATATCTATCTCAGTCTTAAATATACACAAGGACTCTGCCCCACAGCTTTCTGTGACAAGGAGTTTCAAAGACTCAAAACCCTCTAAAAGAAAAAAATTCCCTCTCATTTCAGTCTTAAATTCATGCCCCTTTACGGTCAGGATTTTACTTGCTCATCCTGAAACCATAAAACCTCACATGAGGTCAACAGACCTTTCCATTGTCCGACCCTCACCCGCTCTGACTCCCACGGCAGGCGAGGTGATTAAATTCTGGTCTTAGACTCTCCCATGAAGGGAAACATTCTCTCAGCATTTACCCTGTCAAGCCCCTTAAAAATACTGTATGTTTCAATGAGTTCACAGGCGGGATTTTCCAGCCCCACATGCCCTAAAACTGAAAAATCCCACCCAAGGTCAATGAAACCTTCTATGGTCTGCCCTTCATCTGCTATAATTCTGGTGGTGGGCAGGTGGAATGGGAAAATTTTATTATATCTCTCATTCTTCTAAATTCCAATGAAGAGTCCCTATCTGTTGAACCTTCCCTTGTATGACAATCTCTGCATATCAGGGAGCATCCTACTGAATCTTCCCTAAATAGTCTCTAGGAAATAATATCTTTCCTTAAATAAAGGGACTAAAACTGTTCACAGTACTCCAGATGTAATCTCACCGGTACATTGTACAGTTACAGGCAAAACTTCTCTACTCTTATACTCCAACCCCCTTGAAATAATGGTCAACATTCCATTTGCTTTTTACTTGCTGCATCTGTGTGCTACCTTTCTGTGTTTCGTGCACAAATATCCCCAAGTCCTTTTGTGTTGCAACTTTCTGCATTTTTCTCTATTTAAATAATATGCTGTTCTTTTGTTCTCCTTTCCAAACTGAACAACTTCACATTTTCCCACATTATACTCCATTTGCCAACTTTTTCTCCTCTTACTCAACCTCTCACTGTCTCTTTGTGAAGTGCTTGTATCCCTCTTGAAATTTGCTTTTGTTTCATCTGTAAATTTGGCTACAGTTCATTTGCTTCCTTCCTCCAAGTCAATAATATATATGTAAAAGTTGCAGTCCCAGCACTGACCCCCGCAGAACCCCACTAGCTACAGGTTGCCAACTTGAAAAATTAACCTCTTATCCCCACTCACTGTTTCCTGCCTGTTAGGCAATTCTCTATCCATGCCAATATACTTACTCCTAACACCATCCTATGACTTAATCTTTTGTGAGGTACCTTGTTAAACAGAGAAATAATGAGACACAAATTAGCCAATCAGTGGAAAAACAAGTGTTTACTTCTGTGACGAGAGAAAACAATGGGGCTGTAGGAGTTCTGAGGTCAAAGTAGAGAGATAAGGAAATTGACACATACATGTCAAAAGCTATTCCACAGGATGAACAATTTCAAAGGGAAAGAAGTAGTATGTCTGTAGAACATTAAAAGAGAAAGACAGAGGCACAGTTAACATCAGAGCTGTGGCAGTTGTAGATATAAACTCCTGAAAGAAGTAGCATTTAATCATCTTTGCTGAACCAGAAAGCTGTTTCCCAGATGTGGTCATTTTTAACCTATGTGTAGGAATTATTTTGCTGTATTTAACTCATGAAGTTATTTAATATTAGATGTTATTTGGGAAAAGGGGTAACATAAGTACTTGGGGACCAAGGGATAGTTTCATGTGTAATTAGGTGCATGTACTCTTCATGTACACATGTATTATGAACAAAGAAGAAGAACAAAACAGCACAGGAAACAGGCCCTTTGGCCCAACGAGCCCATGCCGCCGCCCCGATGTTCCCACCTCTACCCATGATCCCTGTCTATGTTTATAGATCTATTGGATTAAAAACCAAATTTGAGACAATTTAGGGTGAATTTGTTTTGCCAATTAGCCTAAGAGCACATCTTTGGGATGTGGGAGAAAACCCACGCAAGCACAGGGAGAATGTGCAAACTCCCACAGACACAGGCCCAAATCCATGTATCTGCACAGCACAGCGATCACTGGATACATTCCCATGTCTGATCAGTGCTTGCTGTCAGACATGGTTGTTGCAAACCTTTACCTTCTGTATCACCGATATTAAGCAAAACTTTCAATGTCAAGACCTTCAGCTATGTCCTATGATCATTATGGAATGAATGTAACTAAAAAAAATTCTTCATACTGTAGCAGCTAAATATTAGTATTGGGAAAGGAGGTAAACTCGTTCCTAAACATTTTCGGTTTAACTTCTGCTACTCAGTTCTTATTTCAGCTGCCCCGAATGCTGTTGTCAGTTCCTGTCAGAACAAGACAGATCAAGAGGTTTGCCATAGACATGATAATACTTGATAATAATATGGTCTTTGACGTGTGTGTTTTTGTTTTAAAATTAATAAATATTCTTTAGTAATTGTTCCTCCTGGATTGTATATCCTTCCTAACATTGTATCAGAAGAACAGCTAAATTAGAGCTGGTGTTCCAATTACCCTTTTGAGTTTTGAACACCTTGCATGCAACATTAGCAGGGTTCAGAACACAGGCCCTGAGGAAAAGGAAGGTAAGCAAGAATAACAATGGCAAGGCTATCAGCGCTTAACAATAGTATAGAATAAACAGATAGCAACCTTTGGTTGAGACACATCTGTAGCTAATCACAGATATTCAGAAGTTGCTGTCAAAGATACTCTGCTCCTCATCAGGGTATGCTTTTGAACTCATTACTAATTGTTTTAGCATTGAAATGAACACATAGAACATTACAGTGCAGTACAGGCCCTTCGACCCTCAATGTTGTGCTGATCTGTGCAACCAATCTAAAGCCCATCTAACCTGCAATACTCCAATATCTTTATCCAATGACCATTTAAATACCCTTAATGTTGGCAAGTCCACTACTGTTGCAGGCAGGGCATTCCACACCCTTACTACTCTCCAAGTAAAGAACCTACCTCTGACATCTTTCCTATATCTATCAGCCCTCAAGTTAAAGCTATGTCCCCTTGCTAGCCATCGCCACCCAAGGAAAAAGGCTCTCATAGTCCAATCTATCTAAATCTCTGATCATCTTATATGCCTCCATTAAGTTACTTCTTAACCTTCTTCTCTCTAATGAAACAGCCTCAAGTCCCTCAACCTTCCCTCATAAGACCTTCCCACATCCTGGTAAATCGCTTCTACACCCTTTCCAATGCTTCTGCGTCCTTCCTATAATGTGATGACCAGAACTGTACGCAATACTCCCAAGTGCAGCCACACCAGAGTTTTACCAGCTGTAACATGACCTCATGCTCCAAAATTCAATCGCTTTATCAATAAAAGCAAACACACCACACGCCTTCTTAACAACCCTATCAATCTGGGTGCCAATTTTCAGAGATCTATGCATATGGACACCAAGATCTCTGTGCTCATCCACACTACCAAGTATCTTACCATTAGCCCAGTGCACTGTATTGCTGTTACTCCTTCCAAAATGAATCACTTCATACTTTTCCACATTAAACTTCCTTTGCCACCTCTCATCCCAGCTCTACAGTTTATCTATGTCTCTCTGTAACCTGCAACATCCATCCGCATTGTCCACCGACTTTAGTGTCATCTGCAAATTTATTAACACACCCTTCTACACCCTCATCCAGGTCATTTATAGAAGTGACAAACAGCAGTGGTCCCAAAACAGATCCTTGCGGTACATCACTAGTAACTGGACTCCAGGATGAACATTTCCCATCAACCGCCACCTTCTGTCTTTTCTACAGCTAGCCAATTTCTGATCCAAACTGCTTAAGCAATTATACTCAATCCCATGCCTCTGTATCTTCTGCAATAGTTTACCATGGGGAACCTTATCAAACACTTTACTGAGGGTCCCAACACTGGGTCTTAAGTTGCATTAATCACCGCAGGATGCATTGTTGTGCAGCTTCAATATTTTACTTTCTTCCCCCACTCCAAGTGCTCCTCATGCCCACAATACACAATTCCAAGAACAATGTGGCACAGAGCCACTGGCTTTGAAAGAATTACAGTAAAAAGTCTGACAACACCAGGTTTTAAGTCCAACCAGTTTATTTGATAGTAATTTGATAGTAATAAACTGGTTAGACCTAAACCAGGTGCTGTCAGACTTCTTACTGTGTTTACCCCAGTCCAACGCCAGCATCTCTACATCTGAAAGAATTATTAGTCCCAAGGCAGTGTTAACTTAGGGCTGCACCAGTTAGGGCTTATTCATTCAATAGTAATTGAGTTTTTAAACTGTGTAATAAATGATAATTACTGAACAATTTGCCTGGTACTGAAGAATTAATTTTCAAATATGGAGTCCCATTCCTTCTGAATAAAATTAATGTTGGAGAATTTAGCAAAAAAAAGCTTTTGTCTATTTTATCTCTCCTTTAATAATCTCGATAATCTCCAATCTTCATTTTTCTTGCTGTACATGATTTAAATATAATTCCCGATTTGGAGTCTGTGTGGCTTTGAGAACTCTTCAGTCTGATTTGTTGAAGAACTCTGCTACCTCCTGGCGTGCTCAGAGAAATACAGATTCCCTATAGAGGTATCACACTGTGAGACTGTCAGCGGATTAAGGAAAATCTTCAGTGACAAGCCCATAAAATCTGTAGGCAACTGTCAGTAAAATGAACACCATGTGACATTTCTTTGCTCTTGAGGGCTACTCTGTGTGCCTTTCATGTGAACTTTTTCCATTAGAAATCTTGATGTTCAAATTTATAATAAAAACAGCTAATGGAAATTTTACATATTTAATAGATTCTGGCCAGTGGAGCTTAGACAGACAAGGTATAGTTACAGGATCACATGTTTGTGTTGGCTGTTATGTTTATAAACTGAATGTAGGAATTTATCATGGTGTAGTCTGCATTATTTTCAATTGCTTGGGATCTATGCACCATGCTCCAAATATCCTGCACTTCACTGGAATGTAGTCTTGACTTGTAATATAATATAAAGTGTAATGAAAAAGTAATCTACTGGTATATGTAAATTAAAAACAGTATTGAAAAGCTCTTTGGTATTGGGTAAGATTTTGAAAGTATGTTTTGAACTTAACATGTAGACAGACATTGCTTCTAGTTTTAGTTTTTGCAAACCCACCCTAGGACAAGTCTCTAAAGATGTCATGATAACTTGCAAGAAAATTGAGACAAATCTGTATTTGTGATGATTGAGCTTATGTTAAAAAAGACATCTCTCAAAGAAAGAGAAGCAGAGTATATTTTTAACAGAATGTTAGTTTTGATCGCAACTGCTGATTCATTCTAGCTGGGGTGAGAAGAAGGAGAAACTGGGTAAGAACAAGAACATCAATGTCCTCTCTACTTTTTTAATTATTCCCAGGATTGCCATGCTCCCCATAATTCACCATTTTTCTAACTCCAATCTTTTGTCTTTCCCCTTCCTCAATGGAAATCCATGCTGCAGAATTCCCTTCTAATTTCCTCTGACCACTCCCTTCTGCTCCTCTAAGCCCTTCCTTAAAACAAACTGCTTTGATGGAGATTCCTCCAGAATACAAGGCACTAAAAATGAATTAAGCTTCGAGTTGCTTTTGGGCAGGAATCCTTTTCCAAGATTAACATTTGCATTACATGAGTAAGAGTTTGATTCTGGAAATGTTGATGCTATGGGGAATTCAGGGATGGTCAATGGCTGGTTGCAGGTTGGTGCAGGAGGGGAGAGTTCACATTCTTGGGGTATTGGGACAATTTTTGGAACAAGGGAAGACAATATTTAAGGGATTGTCTTCACTGTCTAAAATTATACTAGTGTCCTTGTAGAGATCATAAGACCTGTGGGTAAGGAGTTAAACTATAATGGCAAGAGTACAGGGAATTTCCAGGCCTGGGATAAGAGGGGTAGAGCAGGATTAATAAAAATATTGGAATGGAAGCAAAGTTTTTAGCTGAAACAAATACGAGAAACTGATTTCAGAAGACAAAGAAGTGAGCTATGAGTTAGTTGCAGAATGAGCCAGGGAAAGGACAATAAAGTTGAGAGAGCTAAAGACAGGAATGAGGGACAACATTCAAAAAATCCTGGAGGCAGGATTGGAACATTATTGGTGTCATGACATGTAATACAGTAGCAATAATGGAGATGCTTTTGACATCTAGATAGTACTTGTGTCTTAATATTTCTGCTTGTTACATTTTCAAGAATGAGGGGTTGGGAAAACAAATGGATGGGGTGGCAATAGCATATTGTGGCTGTTTAAGGATGTCATTGGCTGTTGTGAGGAAGGCAGAATATATATGGATAATGTGGTAATATCCATTTAAGGGGCAATCTTTTGCAGACCCTGCGTTCGGGCTGCATGGGAAACTGGGCCAATCAGGAAGCCTGGATGCCCATCCTTGGACAGGGAGGACTTTCAATTGGAGCCATGGAAAAGAGTATAGAGCTGAACGTGTATTCTGTCAGACTTTTATTTTGTATACATTAGATGAATAAATTCTTTACTGTTAGAGCCATTTCGAGTCACTTCCAAATTACTACAGATACAATCCAAATGGATAAGCATTGTCCAAGACGCCATAGCCTGAATTTTACCCTCTTCCACTTATTGGTTTTATGCGTTAGGGGATGAGCATGAAATGGCACGAATTGCTTTCCCACTAGATTCCGGCCCACCCTAACTTCTTGGTGATTTTACACTCGGGTGAAAGAGGCCTCAGATAGGTTGCCCACCCCTTCCCCAGGTGAGAGTCTTGAGTGGAGGATTATTGACCATTTAAGGGCTGTTTCCTGCCCAGCCTCAACATTTAGACTGGGAGGAGGTGCTCAAAGATACATGCAGCAGTAGTCCTAAACGAGTTGGCACTCATTAGCTCCCTCCACATAACACAAGATATTTTGACCTGAATTTTGTGGTCAGTGGTGAAGTGATGGCACTCATCACTGACCTTGAAGAAAACTGCCCATTGAGATCTAATACTCTGTATGGTTTGGATTTCCCCTTTCCTGACATAAGTTTGGATCTGTCAAATCCAAATGATCTCCAAGCATCCAGCAACAGGAATGCCATCAAGTAAGCTAAGCAGCCAACCACACTGAAGTAATCTCACAGACAACAAAACTAGAAAGTAAAATGCACTGAATTTCTTAATTTGAAATAAGATTTTACAAAGCGCAAAATAAATAATTGGGACACACAGTGTACACAAGAAGCTGAAATAGCAAAAAAAATTTCCAAAAAATAAAAATTTAGTTTTATTTAACCATGGAGAAATTTGCAATTCCACAAATATAAAATTAATTTTTCAAAGTCGGGGAGGCTATTCAACAGTAATTATAAACTTTGCACACCATTAAGGACCCAATTACACCTCATTAAATCTCTTCAATGGGTTTTTGCAGAGAGGTTAATAATGTAACAGGGCAGGTTCACATCAGTTCATTGACTTATATCTGTAAGCAGTCTGGGGGGTGGAGGAGGGGGGGTCCTCTTTAATACATAACTTTAATACAAAAGCATAGAATCATTGACAGCAGCTCTGGTCTTCACGTTAGACAACCCATGGACAGTCTCTAGAAGTTGCTGTCAGTTCCCGAGGCGTGGTGACAGTTTGACTATTATTACTGCTACAAAATCCAGACAGATTTTGTGAGTTTTTCTCCCACAGAGAGCAAATAGTCTGAAAGAGGCTTTGGAGATCGCTGTCACTGAAACTGCTAGCTCTTGTTTGCTCCTTTTTGCAGTCGTTGTTTCAGCTGTCAATGCCAGGTGTTGCAACTGTGGCATTTTGAGAAGTGGGACAGAAAAGACACGTGAGGTATCCAGTGCAGCTAGCGGAGGATGTATTGTGTAATCCAACCACAATCATCCTTATCTGTTGCTTCCCCAGCCTACTGTTTCAATCTGCAAGCCAAAGTTACATTCTGAGGCAGAATTTTACTGACTCCTATAGCAGAAGGAATGGAGATGAGGGGAGGGGAGATTGGTAAAACAACTGCATCAATATGGTCCCCCCATGCAGTTTTAGCATTGGGGGAGTTTCACATCAGTGGGCAGGATCACTGTGGGTCAGTTATCCACTGCTGGCAACAGGTAGCTGATTTGCCTATTTAAGGCCCAAATTAGGAGCCACATATTGGAGCCATCCAGAACTCTAAGTTGTGCTTATTTCTCCAACAAAACCTCAATTGGAGGTGCCCCCCGAGATTTCTCCTAGCCGCCTTGGCAGCACCCACTTCTCCTAAGAGGGCTGCTTGGTCTTGGGAATTGTAATGAGGCTGGCATCAGGAATCTACTCTCTGTTCTTAATTGGATGGCAGTCCTGGAAGAGGTGAATTAGCATGGCACCTCTGGTAAAATCAGTGAGTATAAATTTTTTCCAGCAGTCAAGACAGAAAACAAAGTACAAATCGCAAAACCATGTAGGACATTCAGTTGACAAAGGGTTAATAACTTCAACTCTATGCAAATTGACACCTGAATCACACGTCATGGAGCACAGTCTGGATTGCCAAGGTTATCATTTCTTTTTGGAAACATGACTGTTGAAGAAGAAGCAATGTTTGTTGTGCGGAAAGCAGTCACAGCCAGGATGTGAACTGCCACAGGTGTTTCCAGGATAACGGCACAAACCAAAACGTCAGGTCAATGACTAGAAGTCATTGTTAGGATGTAGCAGCATGCAGAATTTCAGGAATCTCTTTGCCTTGCAAAGAAATTCATCTTGATAAGCACTTGCAGAGCATTGACTTCTCACATGAACAATGAGCTCTTTCCTTGGTTTAGGATAATGGATAAAAAGTCATGCATTGGAAGAGATTAGATAAGGTTATCAATGGCAAGACTGAAGCAAAAAAGGCTTTTGAATGCCACCAAGATTAAAATTATAACCTTGTAGCATTTCTTCACAATCTGTTATTTTTAAAAATGTATGCTCTGGATAATGCGATATAATTCTTATTCTTGACAGGGTGCAGTTGTTTAAAGCAAAATACTGTGGATGTTGGAATCTGAAATAAAAACAGAAAATGCTGGAAAATCTCAGCATGTCTAATAGCATCTGTGGAGAGACAATAGAGACAATGTTTTGAGTCAGAATGACCCATTGTCTGACAAGGGTTTGCTTCTCTGCCTCCCCATGTAGCCATTGTCCTGCTTGCCACTGTTCAAACAGCAGCGAAATGTGGGCGTTAAATGGGCAATAATTGCATGAACCTTCCCATCTGACTTTTAATCAGGACAGCGATGACAAAGAGGCATCCTCCTTCCGATGAAATGCCACTAGACTTGCCTCAAGGGAGGCCATTAACATTCTGCCCATCTAATGTAAATATATTGTCCACTATTGCAACTCAACTGAATCCATTTAAATGTTTACAATCAGGAAATATCTGGAGTTCAATTCACAAATTAGACATTCTGATAAGTTCTGAAGAGATCTCTGTTAGATGACAATGTCTAATGTTTATTTAAATTGGATCTTATGTCACTAGATTGAGGAAAGAAGGAAAACAATTGTTTCTAGGCTCTGTTTCAGGCCAATGATTCCTTACTCACTATTGACATAACCAGACCACCACACACCTTGTTAAGCATGCATAAAATACAGACTTGTATGATCTGGCTTTCAAGTACTCAAAATCACTGGATAGCTGGCTCTTAAGTCAGACTGTCTGATGTTACAGCATTTATACTTATACAGATTGAAATTAAAATTACAGAGGCAATCATAACCTTCTCCCACACTCCCTACAGCACTCAGACATCCTGGAGCCACTCACTGTGACTTGTTAATTGCTCCCTTAGCCCATTCAGGACTAGTGTTGTCAGTTTAAGGACCAATAAGTCCCCACAATTCCAGTCAACTAACAAAATCAACACTTATTCATAACATTTTAAAATCTAAAAGTTAGAAATAAAACCAGAGCACAATGCAAATAACCCACATTTCAGTCGGCATCTTATAAAGACAAACGATGGATTAAGCAAATGGGTGGAGACCGTTTGCCAGAATTTATTTTTGTTAACAACTCTTTACAGCTCTACAAATAATTTGACTTCCCTGTGCCACTCTGCCCCTTGCACTCTGAACTCTGACCTCGGCCTCGTAACTGTTCCAGTGAAGCTTAGTGTAAGCTTGAGGAGCAGCGTCTCATCTCTCAGTTCAGCATTGGCTTATAATTTCCGGGTTCCCCAGCATTGCATTTGGGGAATCCTTCCAGGAAGTTCCCATGTAAGAGTTTCCCTAACAATTGCCTAGAAGTGCTAACTTCCCCTGGACGATAGTATTGGGGAACCATCTGACAGAATTTAAATCAGTAATTTTGAATGGTTCTGTCAGTTTCACCCTGCGAGATATTCTGAAAGGGTTAGAAGGGGAAAAAAAATCTCTTCTGACCCCAGCGAAGTTACCCAAACACTCTGCACCCCCCCTCCCCACCCCCCGCACCCCCACAACAACTGTCTAACCCCACCCACCACCCTGGATCCAGGTCTGGGTCAGGGTTTAGCCCAATCACTGATCCATCCTCCCAACCCACTCCAACTGACCACCTATCCACCCCCTCTACCCCTCACTCCATCTATCTCCCTCCCAGTTTCCCTTTAACTATCTGAACCACTTATCTTTAAAATCTACCTTCTCCCGTCAAGCATCCCCTTTACAGCAGCTAATGTCTAAAAAGGTGTTCCTTTGTTCCCTGTGCTCCAGTTATTCTGATGCTGCCTGGGTGTATTCCACTGCTCCTGTCTCATCCAGGCTGAGTGAAGAACACTGGGCGTGACAGGGGCTTTGCAATTACAGCAAGGGTAAATCTGTAAAGCGTGGCAATCTACCAGAGATTGGCCATGTTTTGGGTTAAAATATTACATGTTCAGTACTTTGATCGGGACACCATTACACCCTACAGTGATGAATGTGTGGTGTCGGAGACTGAGCCGCGAACCTGGAGGTCTTCAGTCACAAATCTACACAGAGTCGATGAATGCCTGATGGTCACTGAGTTCTTGGATTTGGGATAGAAATAGTTCCCCAGCAGCACTTCTCTTCACGATCCAACTTCCTCACTTCATTTGAGGAAAGGACAAGAAACATAAGCTGTCCCTAACTTTCCTGATTGGGAAAATGTAGATCATCCTCCTTTATAGTGAAAAATAAAATGTATTTAAAACTGCTATAGTTCTAAGTTCTAGATCTGATCAAAGGCCGCAGACGTGGAACATTAACTTGATTTTTCATTCCACAGATATTGCCAAACCTACTCGATATTTCCAACCTTTTATGTTTCTATTTCTGAATTCCAATATCGTCAGTGGTTTGGCATTTGTATTTGTTGTAGTTTTACTGGGTTCTGGGAATTGGACTGATATCAGAGACTTCCACATGCTGCTTTTAAATTTATCTTATATTTCTTTTTGGACTAGCAGCTAATGCTCTGTGTGCTGAGTGGTGACCAAGTCAGGTTACACTTGGAGCTTACTAAACATGTCTGTGATTTATTACTTTTCTCACATCCTTTTCAAATTGGACACTCTGGAACTTATGACTGTTAATTCTACCTGGAGTATGCAATGGCCTGTTGTGCTGTGCCGGTCATTACTTGGTTCAATAATTTAGCAGCGTATCTTGTTAGTCCCTGTAAATGCTCGTATCAATCAATGGTGCCATTTTTGCTGAAAGGCTAATCAGGTTATGAAGCAGGAATGCAGTCAATTAAATTAAGCTGCTAAGGGGCACCAAGATGCCAAGGCTGTCCTTAGTAGATAGCATCATCTACCCTACTATGTAGCCCCAAAAACCAACATCAGGCCTACAAGCAGCAAATAATGATATTAATGGGACCAACAATACCATTAAAAAAAAATTTGGAGCTTTGGGAACACATTACCAGATAGATTTGGTTTAGAAGATAACTACTCAGGATTAACTACATTAAAGCTCCTCTCAGGTAGACAAAATCATAAATCAGCCATCTAAAATTCAACATAACAGGCATAAAGCCAACCTATTTCCCACCGTTCCCCCCCTCCCACACCCTGCAAATGGTGATCTGCAACAGAGACCTGACATTGGTGTCTTGCTGGTTACACTCTGATTAATCCCTGAGCCTGAAAGTGGTTGAAGCGTCCCAAAGTTGGGTTTTAACCAGCTGCCCCACCATGCCACATCCACTTAATGTGAGAGTGAAATATCTTTCCACTCTTTTTCAGTTAAGAAAAAGAGGAAATAGAAAATTGCCGAGAGAGAAGAAGCTAAAAAGGAATGTTAGGGAACTAAAAATAACAAAGGTGTAAACTGTGTAGCAAAATGTTTACTCAACATGGGAACTGGCTTGTGGAGAATATTCAAAACCTTTTCGTCTTTGGGGAGAACTCCTCCCTGCAAGAGTGCAGTCAATCTAGAGTCAACCAAGAACAGTTACCAAAACTCCCTGGGCTGAACCCAATGTGGCAACCTCACCTCCACAAAGACATTTTATTCTCTTGATGAATATTGTTACCAAGTTGATGAAATTTCTTTGTACAAATGTCAACACAGGCAAGGCTTTTTTCAGATCGACTATCTTCTTGGATTTGCAGTGCCAATGGAGACTCAAACATATGGCTTAATACTCTTGAGAATGTCAGCAGCTATTTTATTGAGCAATATGGCTGTTGCTTTCCTTCAGTTTCCAACAAAACAGGGATTCAGAGTTTTAAAAACTAAAGAAGGTCGAAAGAATTGACAAAGAGCTGCAACTGAATAATAAGAATATACAGAAAAAGGGCAAGGAGAGGAAAAGGCCACTGACACCTCACTGTGATACAGTCCATAAGTGTTATTTACCAAGATCTCACTCAATTACTATTGTTCATGCCTGAGCTTTAACAACAAGTACTTGTCAACTGCTTGGCCCAAAGAGCCTTCAAAGTTGATCCTATTCACATCACCTCCTTTGATGTCTGCTTTCAGACAGCAATAGGCAGCAATTAGGAGCAGAAACCCTGGCCATTTTGTCTTAACAGAAACTAGAATCAGCATCCCCAATCCTGCCTCTGGGTAACAAGCTGGACGGAGGCCTCAGTAATTTACTAAGCCATGAAGAAGGAGAGCCAGAGTTTCCTTAGATGTTAACACCTCAAAGCTCTTTCCTTTTCTCTATCAAAAGCAAAACTATCTGGAATAAATATTTCAGTGTAGAGTTTTAAGTGAACATGGCTCACCTACATATTCAATAATTTCTCTGAGCTTTTGGATCTAAATAAATATATAGACTTAACTCTTAGGGTATAAATGAGAACACAATGAAAAGTATGGAAACAGACAATGATTTATCTACCGTTCCTCAAATCTAACAAAATGTATTCACTGTGTGATCATAATGGGGAGGTAAAATGTAGATCATGTAACTGTTTTGCCAAAGTCACCATTCTATCCATAAGTATGATTCCTAACTACCTGTGGCTTTTTTTGTTAACTTCCCTCATCCCCCCTTCCTCCCCCATCATTCCCTCTTTATAATTGACCACATACATTGACTTCATTTAAACAGTATAAGCCTCAGAATGACTCTATCCTAAATACTCTAGTCTGAAGGCTCCAGCCTTCAGTTCTTAGTGACTTTAGTTATGCACTCTGTAGAAGAGTCATTTAGGCTCAAAACATTAACTCTGTTTCTCTCCAAGGATGTTGCCAGACCTACTGAGCTTGTCCAGTATTTTCTGATTTTATCCCTCATTTTCCAACGTGTTTTAATTTCATACCCTTAGGTTTTTGCACTTCTTTCATCTTCCAATTTTTTTCATGTGTCCTTAGGCCTTCAATTTTGTTAGTTATTTTACACATCTTTATTACTTCAACATCTTGATGTTGTTGCCAGAGATTCCTTCCTGTGTGCCTTTATTATATATCGCCCCCAACATTTTCTGACTGTATTAACATGCTTGTCTACTGTTCCTTCTGCATTCTGAAGAAGAACTTACACTGAAATGTAAACACTTCTGTTCTCTTCATGCTCCTGACCAGCCTGCCAATTGTTTCCAGCATCTTTTAATGAGTTTCCAGCATTTGAAGCACTTTTCTACTTAAAAATATTGGACCCAATCTGAATATATTCACATTCTGTTGTGCAAAACAAAATAGGGACTGAAATAAAACAAGTAGCTCAGCAAAAGTGTAGGAGAGAAAGCAGAATCTACAACCAACTATGGGTTTTTACATGATGTGGAGATGCCAGCATTGGACTGGGGTAAACACAGTAAGAAGTCTCACAACACCAGGTTAAATTTCAACAGCTTTATTTGGAGCAGAGCTCCAAAAGCTAGTGGCATTAGCTACCAGATAAGCCTGTTAGACTTTAACCTGGTGTTGTGAGACTCCTTAGGCTTTTACATGTCCAGCATTGCGGTGTTTACCACTCAAAAGTAGCTCTGCAGAGTGGAACATGTCATTCATATGCCTGACACCAGACTGTCAAAGCAAACTCAGTATCAGCACAAGACTTCTAAGCTAACAGCAGAAATACTTTAGGGATGTCCTCAAAGCATCCCTGAAGACAGCAACATCCCACCAATTCACAGGAATCCCTGTCTTGTGACTGATCAAAAAGGATGTTTCATTCGGGAAGACACTGAACACATCGAAATATTTTGTCCAGAGCACATAGAGGTAAAGTCACGACATTGGAGAGAGTGCACAAGCCTGCAAATGCCTCATCTGTCTGTCCCTTCAGCACTACCTATCCCTCAGAGTCTGCAGATCCCATTTTGGACCAATTAGTCATCTCAGAACTCATCAAACCAGGGTGGAAGCACATCGTCCATGATCCAAGGAATTGCCTTAGAAAAAGAAAAGGCTGTGGTTTTCTATGAAGATGGAGTCAAATATCCACTTGCCTTCTGGCTGCATGGATGTGCCAGAGTAAGCACTTCATCTGCATGTGGCCAACTGAGAGTTCATATATAGCTAATTATATTTCTCATGAGTATATTTTTAAAAATGAGTAAGAGATACCATTATTGGGGACATGATTTCGATCCTCATTCACTCTGTACATTTGTGTTCTTAAGCCCAGTCAACACCTAGTCTGCATTTGGGTATATAGGATTCCATATGTAACTAATTACATTTCTCTTCAGGAGACAAGCCTCAGAGGAATTATGAACCATGGGGGGAACATCAATCCTAAACAAAGAACTCTTTACTTAACATGCTTTGAAATATTAAAAAAAAATTTCAGTTTCAATTGTTAAATGCTTTATTACAAGTTAGGAGTGTTTTTTATTGAAGTGATTGATTGTAGTGCTCTGTCCTACAAAGGTAATTGACCATTACATGGACTATCATTGTATATGAGTTGACATGTATTACAGAACTTTATCCAATGGAAACAGTGCCAAAACTGTTGGAAAATATAATGGGAACCTCTCCTGTCATATTTTGGACTGAGATTTAAATATCCAGTAAATGCATAAGTTTTCGATTGTACAATGGATTGACTGCTTTAGGGGATTTATATATTTTTAAATATTTTATGGATGAGAGAATTTTTTCAGTATGAAGTGTCTTTAAATATGACAACTCTAATAGATTGTTAAAAGTTTTAATTAGGTCCATTCAACAATATCCTGAGGTCTGTCCATAGCGGATATCGGATGAGTGATTGTGGAGGATACGCGGATCATGGGGTAATCAGGACATGGCAACATAGAGGATATGGGTGTCAGATGTATGGTGGGTGGGGTGAGGATTGAGGGCCTAAAGTTCATTGTTAAAACTGGGCTGATATCCCAGTATCCTAGAGGTGGGCATTCCAACTTACTAACCTTGCAGTCCACCCACCTCTATTGTCATTTTGCCTCTGGAGGTGACGGGCCAAACTTTACCCCTCCCTCCACACAACGAAGATGTGATTTGACCTTCTTGCCCACTATACAAAATTCCAGCCCTGTGTGTTTTACTGAGAATCAATAATTACTGAATTCTAATTCTGAGTCAGAAGCCGATGAACTACATTCATCTCTGTTGAACTGCTGCCACTACAAAACTAATTCTGTGCAGTTCTATCATGCTACAACATTGTGTCATGTGTAACTGTGAGAGAATCTATGACTGGTATTTTATGATCTCAATTGGGCAAGGCTTATAAGATTCCGCCCAAGGCCAATGGAGAATCCCTTTCTGCGAGCTTCGCCCACTCCAGAATCAATTTCAGCCTATATGTATGGATGCATATCATTAGGGAATTTCCAAAGTGCCTTTATAAGCAATTAGCTTTTCAATGTTATTGGATCAAAATCGTGTAACACCATAACTAACAATGAGGCAAACAGAAAGCAATGGTTAAAGGGGAACACCCATCACCATCTTCTCAAAGACAGATGGTGTTGGGCAATAAATTCTGTATTCCAAGGATAAATATGGGTAAATCTTCAGCGGAAGGAGTGGAGTAATGGTAATGTCATTGGCTTAGTGCAGAGTAATCCAGAGGACCAGGCTAGTCCTCTGTGGACAGAGGTTCAAATCACAGCAGCTCATGAAAATTCAATTCAATGAATAACTCTGGAAGTGAAAACAAGGCTTAGGGATGGCAATTCTTAAGCTAGCATTGATTTTTCATTAAAAAAATGTTTCACTAATCCTTTAGGGAAAAAAAATTGCTGACTTTGGCAGATCTGGCCTACATGTGACTCCAGACCACAGCAATATGGTTGACTCTTAACTGCCCTCTGAAATGGCCAAGGGCAAATTAGGGGTGGGAAACAAACGCTGGCCTTACCTCAGATACCCACATTAGATGAAGAAATAAAGAATAAAGAATGTACTGCCCAGAAAAGCTTTATCCTTGATCTGTACTTTCAGCTGCTCTCAAATGAAGAAAGAGTATGGCACTGCAATGGTCCTCAGTTGGTTGTTGGAATGGAAAATGTACTGGAACCTCTCCTGCCATGTTTTGGATTGAGATTTAAATATCCAGTAAGTGGATAAGTCTTCGATTTTACAACGGTTTAGGTGGATGAAATAAACAGAATTCCTGTTCTTTAATGTCAGGCAATAACCCAAGATGAAAGAGCACTGAGTTGTTACCACTCAGTAAGGAACAGAGTGGCCTTGACTGTGGTGCCTTCCATAGAATCGCAGAATCATAGAATCCCCATCACCAATAATCTCACTCCTGGCCCTATCCCCACAACCCCACACACTTACCCTGATAATCCCGCTAACTTACACATCCTGGAACACTAAGGAGCAATTTAGCATGACCAATCCACCTAACCTGGACATCTTTGGACTGTAGGAGGAAACCAGAGCACCTGGAGAAGCCCACACAGACATGAGGAGAATGTGCAAATGCCACATAGATAGTGCCCAAGTCAGGATTCGAACCCAGGTCCTTGAAGCTGTGAGCTAGCAGTCCTAACCACTGCGCCACCATGCTGCCCCTGCTCCACCATGTCACCCCAGAGTCTGTCACAGAGGTCACAAGATTTCAGGATTGGGAGAGGACATAAAAGCAAAATACTACAGATGATGGAATCTGAAAGAAAAACAGAAAATGCTGGAAAATCTCAACAGGTCTGACAGCACCTGTGGGAAGAGAATAGAATCAACATTCCAATCTAGATGACCCTTCATCAGAGAGAGTCATCTGGAGAGGACATGTTCTATTTTTGCTCGAAGGAGCATTCACAATTGACATCAAAACCCAGTTTCACCAGGATATCATACAATTTAGACAAGTCCTTTAATTTCTGACTATTTCAATACTTTAACCTCATTTAATTAGAACAAATGTCCATCCAAATTAGTGTCCCATTGTGACTGGCACATTATAGGCCAGCAGCAAGCTAGATCCTGGGAAGGGGAGTTCATGATTGCGAGAGTGGGGTTGGAGCAGATTATTTTTATTGGGCCTGGAGTAATACCACTAGTGCCACAAAAGTAACTTGAAATGCACATTTTTTTGGCCTACTTTGACTGCATTGCCAGCAAAATTGATTGAAGTAAGCAGTACACATGCCTATCCAGTTGTTTACTGAGTTGCATAATAAATGAGCCTACCACAAGTATATATGTGGGTTTCACCACTGAGCAACTGACCCCTTTAAAAATGTCAGCACTCAAAGTGAATGGGACAATAAAGTCTATAGGCCCCGTTTTCAGACCACTAGCCTCTTTAGTGCTAATTTAAAGGGGCCAAGTTAAAATTAGCCAACTGTTTTTACAGTAATAATAAAGGAAGTTTAGGGGTGTTGGAGATTGAATAAAAAAGGCAACAAAAGAGACCAATTTGGGCACAACTGAAGCACCAGTCAGTAAGCAATCATAAATGTTGCATCGAATTTTGTCCCGGTCATTGCCAAGCTGTGCATCTGCATTCTTTTTCCACATAGGCCCCAACAATATGAAAACAGGAAGCTTTGATTTATAAGTAATCTGTGGCTCTTGATAGAACGATAATTATACACATTTTAAGTGTCCCCTGTGTGAGCATGCCCATTGCAACACATATTAACCATTGGTTGTCAAGGTAACAAATATAACCAGCAGATCACTGAGACCATGGCCCCTGCAGTTGTGCATTTACATGCAATGATATAGTAGTCAATGCTAATGGGTACAAAGTGACATGCATGAGTTAACAAACAGGGTGCACTAATCAACCAGCTCATCTGCTGGAGTGCACCCTCTGATACCAACAGCCTGTAATTACAGCCGGGGATAATTAAACACCATTTGCTAAGACTCCTGAGGTGAAAACTAACATTTGATCCTAAGAACTTGCTGAAATTAGCTCATCACCATTGCTGCAAATCATTGAACTGGATGAGTCATATATTCATTTCATGTCCTTTCATTCAAATTGGATTACCAATTGTAGGAAGCAGACAATAATGAACACTCCGGCAATCTATATGATGCAATTATTGGTTTGTCCTCCAGGGAGCTTCTCAAATGATTACAATCACTTTCCTTGAGAAGAATGCAGAACAAGTGTCACGGATTTGCATGGTGCTGATATAAAGGACAGCCATGGGATTAGGTTTTCTTGGGCAATTATTTAAACAGAGAAAAATAAACATGTTTACCTCATATGGAACAAAATAAAGTATTTGAGCATGTTGCCAATTAGTAATTTTTATTTTAACAGTTACAAAGTTAATAGTTTTCTTTTAGACTCAAAATTGTAAGCAATCCTCCCTCTATGTTGTTGTTATTTATATCTTTTCTCTTATTCCAAAGTTGTTAGTCTTTGGGGTGATTATCTTGAGGAGAAGCAGGTTTCTTTTTGCAGTTATTAGCATATTTCAGCTGATTTTCAGAACAGCTCAATTGGTATATTAGTTTCAAGATTGAAGTACTCCAGAATCTGGGACAAGCAGTCTTGTCCTTTTCATTTCCTCTCTATCTCTTCTTGCTTATTATTATAAGGTATTTAGAATTGAAGAACATATGATTGCCTGGGGCCCGAGGCTGAAGGGGAAGATTCCCTCTGTGCAATTGAATCATAAACCTTTTGTTTTTTTAACAGGTTTACAATTTAGTTACACATATAAAGGCAACCTGCCCCCAGGATAACAGATATTACTCACTATCAGCATAGGCTGTGACCTTTTCCAACATCTACTTATCGAGTTCATGCTGCTATACAAGTTCAGCTTTATGGAACAAGGCAAGGCCAAATATAACATCTGTACGTCTTATGTCCATCTTGATATTTTTATTGTCTGGGAGATAACAAAGTGCTTTTCAGTCTCTCAGCTGTACTTGAAAATAGCAGATTTGGCAACATTTTGTGTTTAACAGTGAAGGAATGACACATGACATTCACTACGCTAACAACAGCCCACAGATATTTTTGTGGCTTTGGAGCAGAGAATTTCGGCCAAATTTTCATTTGGGTTGTGGAGGTGGGACCAGCGGCGCATTGGCTGGTAATTCCCCAGTGGCCACTATTATGCTGGTTTGCTGATATGTTTCTGCCTCCAGTCCATTTTTGAACAGGTGATATCAAGGAGGTGACATCTGGCCACCTGTAAGAGGCTGGTGCTCAATTAGGCCACATAAAGGCCTGGTAATCCCACCCTACCAACATTTCCAGAGAGCATGTGAACTCTTCCTTCAGCTCAGAACATAACAAAGGCAGGAAAGGGGCGTCTTGGATAACTGGAAGTCATATGGTAGGAGGCAGTACTCCATTTTGAACATAGAACATAGAACATTACAGCGCAGAACAGGCCCTTCGGCCTTCGATGTTGCGCCGACCAATTATGAAAAAAGCAATGACCCTCCAAACTAAACCATTCCCTTCTCTTCCATAAACTTATCAACTAACCTCTTAAACGCCACCAAACTTGGCTCATCTACAACTGCTGCAGGCAGGGCATTCCACTCCTGAACCACCCTTTGGGTAAAGAACCTACCTCTGATATCCGTCCTATAACTATCACCCCTTAATTTAAAGCTGTGTCCCTCGTGCTAGCTTTCTCCATCCTAGGAAAAAGGCTATCACTGTCCACCCTATCTAAACCTCTAATCATCTTATATGTTTCAATAAGGTCTCCTCTTAGCCGCCTTCTTTCTAACAAAAACACCTCAAATCCCTCAGCCTCTCTTCATAAGACCTGCCCTCCATACCAGGCAACATCCTGGTAAACCTCCTCTGTACCCTCTCCAATGCCTCCACATCTTTCTTATAATGTGGGGACCAGAACTGCACACAATACTCCAAGTGCGGCCGCACTAGAGTTTTGTACAGTTGCAACTGACGTTGCGGCTCCGAAATTCAATCCCCCTACCAATAAAAGCTAAGACTCCATATGCCTTCTTAACAACCTTATCGACTTGACTGCCTACTTTCAGGGATCTGTGCACAAATACACCAAGATCCCTCTGTTCATCAACACTATTAAGAATCCTACCATTAGCCCTATACTCTACACATTTATTATTCCTGCAAAAGTGCATTACCTCACACTTTTCCACATTAAACTCCATTTGCCACCTCTCGGCCCAGCTCTGCAACTTGTCCAAGTCTCTCTGCAAACTAGAACACCCCTCTTCACTATCTACCACTCCTCCGACTTTGGTGTCGTCCGCAAATTTACTAATCCATCCTTCAATACCCTCATCCAGATCATTTATAAAAATTACAAACAGCAGGGGCCCCAAAACAGCCCCCTGAGGTACACCACTTGTCACCAAACTCCACGATGAATATCTCCCATCAACCACCACCCTCTGTCTTCTATCTGCTAGCCAATTCCTAATCCCATTAGCTAAATCACCCTCAATCCCATACATCTGCATTTTCTGCAGAAGCCTTCCATGGGAACCTTATCGAACGCCTTACTAAAGTCCATATATACCACATCAACTGCCTTACCCCCATCCACCTCTTTAGTCACTTTTTCAAAAAACTCAATGAGGTTATTAAGGCACGACCTACCCTTCACAAAACCATGCTGACTATCTCCAATCAATTCATTACTCTCTAAATAACTATAAATCCTATCCCTAATTATTCTCTCCAATACTTTGCCCACAACAGAATAAGACTCACTGGCCTATAATTCCCTGGAAGGTCTCTCTTCCCCTTCTTGAACAACGGGACCACATTCGCTATCCTCCAGTCCTCCGGAACCACACCCGTAACCAACGACGACCTGAAGATCAGAGCCAGAGGCTCTGCAATTGCCTCTCTTGCCTCCCAGAGAATCCTAGGGTAAATCCCATCCGGCCCAGGGGACTTATCCAACTTCAAACCCTCAAAAATATCTAGCACATCCTCCCTATCTACTTCAATACTTTCCAGTTTGCAACCCTGTACCTCAGTGTTTTCCATAACTACATTTACATCACCCTGCGTGAATACCGAAGAGAAATATTTATTCAGTACCTCTCCAATCTCTTCAGGCTCCAGGCACAACTTCCCACTGCTGTCTATGACTGGCCCTAATCTTGCCCTAACCAATCTTCTATTCTTAACATGTCTAAAGAAAGCTTTAGGATTCTCCTTAATCCTATCAGCCAAAGTCTTCTCGTGTCCCCTCTTAGCTCTCCTCAATTCACTCTTTAGCTCCCTCCTGTCTAATCTATAGCTATCCATTGCACTAACCGAGCCTTCAAGCCTCATCCTGACATAAGCCTCTTTTTTCCTTTTAACCAGCAAATTAACTTTTTTCGTACACCAAGGTTTCCTTACTCGACCATTTCCTCCTTGCCTGACAGGGACATACTTATCAAGGACTCGCAGCAGCTGCTCCTTGAATAAGCTCCACATTCCAGATGTTCCCAGTCCCTGTAGTTTCCTAGTCCAATCTATTCACCCTAATTCTCTCCTGATGGCCTCATAATTACCCTTCCCCCAGCTATAACTACTGCCCCCAGCTTCATGCCTATCCCTATCCATCACTAAGGTGAACGTAACCGAGTTGTGGTCACGATCACCAAAATGTTCACCAACCTCCAAGCCTAACACCTGGTCTGGCTCATTGCCCAGCACCAAATCCAATGTAGCCTCACCTCTAGTTGGCCTATCTACATACTGAGTCAAAAAACCTTCCGGCACACTTTGTACGAAAACTGACCCCTCTAACGAGCTAGAGCTATAGCTATTCCAATCAATATTAGTAAAGTTAAAGTCCCCCATAACAATTACCCTATTACTTTCACTCCTGACCAGAATTGACTTTGCAATCCTTTCCTCAACCTCTCTAGAACTTTTAGGAGGTCTATAAAGACTCCCAACAGGGTGACCTCTCCTTTCCTGTTTCTAATCTCAGCCCATACTACCTCAACAGACAAGTCCTCATCAAACTTCTTTTCTGTCACTGTGATACAGTCTTTGACTAATAATGCCACTTCTCCCCCCCTTCTACCTCCTTCTCTACTCCGACTAAAGCATTTGAACCCTGGAACCTGCAACATCCATTCTTGTCCCTGCTCTACCCAAGTCTCTGAAATGGCCACAACATTGAAGTTCCAGGTACTGGTCCAAGCTGCAAGTTCCTCCACCTTATTGCGAATAGTTCTTGCATTAAAGTATACGCATTTCAAACCATGCCCTACTCCACCCATACGCTGCTGTGTTTTGCAGTTCTCCTCTATGACCCCCCTATTCTCATCCCTCTTAGCACCCCAACTACTCAGGATCCCACCCCCCCTCTGAATCAGTTTAAAGCCCCCTGCATAGCCTTTGCAAATTTTTCCCCCAAGATGTTAGTTCCCCTCTGGTTCAGGTGTAGATGTTCCACCTATCCCAGAATGAGTCCCAATTGTTCAGGAACCTGAACCCCTCCCTCCTGCACCATCCCCGCAGCCACGAGTTCAAACATTCCCTCTCTCTGTTCTTCTCTAAACTATCCCGTGCCACAGACAAGAGTCCAGAGATAACCACTCTGCCAGTTTTGGCCCTAAGCTTCCACCCCAACTCCATAAATTTCTGTTTACTATCCCCTTCCCTTGTCCTACCTATATCATGAGTCCCTACATGAACTATGACTTGGGGCTGACTCCCCTCTCCCTTAAGAATCTTAAAAACCCGCTCTGCGACATCCTGGACCCCAGCCCCTGGGAGGCAAACTGGTGGAAACTAACCTCTCTTCACATCTGGCTCAGCTGTAACGTTACAACTACTGAATGTTCAATGGAGAAATTGCTTTTCTGAGGCAGTGGCCTAAAAGCTGTAGCCTCTTTGTATTTGTGAAAGGCCTTCAGAGGGCACCTCTAGCTTGAGATACATTCTCCTTCATCTATTTACATTGACAGCTATCACAATGAACAGTGCGTTGCTGATCTTTCAGTGCAAGAGGGCTCCTATTCAGCCTCCACTCTTGGGAGCTGCTCCACCATCCTTAATTGGATTGAGCTCCGAGAGGTGATCACTAGCTGCTTACTCCAAAATCATTTCTGGTATCCTGCCACTGGCACCTCCGGCCCTAACCGGAGGTGCCAGTAACCTTACTAACCTTACTAACCGTAGTCCTTACTAACCTTACTAACCTTACTAACCTTACTAATCCTTAGTCGTGCCTTACTAACCTTATTGAGTTTTTGAAAAAGTGACCAAAGAGGTGGATGGGGCTAAGGCGGTTGATGTGGTATATATGGACTTTAGTAAGGCATTCGATAAGGTGTCCCAAGAAATTCATTCTTGCTTCAGGATCTGGATCCTGGAATGAAAATCCAGCCTTTGCTTCCATCAGGCCTTTGATCCTATGTGGTCCCCAGAGATCTGTGGTTGTGAGCAGGGCATAAAACAGGAAGGCTCTCCAACCAATCAATTTGAAGAATTCTCATTGAGGTGAACCAGACAGAATCTTCTCACCTCAGTCCCTGCAAAATGGGAAGACCGCTTTTGGGGTGGGAAACGATTGAGTGCCATTTTCCTTTCCCCAAAGCAAATTAATCAATGTCCTGCCTCTTAACCAATCAGAAAGGTGGGAAGGGATCATAGCCTAAGGAAGTAATGAAGGATCTCGAATAAAGGACTCAGACCACAGGAATCACAATGTATACCAGTGCATGGAAAGCAAATCCAGTGTGAACTAAAAATGAGCTGCTTGATGAAAGTCATGAAACTTGTGGGCACCAGGGACCCGGGTTCAATTCCAACATTGGGTCATTGTCTGCATGGAGTTTGCACATTCTCCCCGTGTCTGCATGGTGTTCTGGTTTCCTCCCACAGTCCAAAGATGTGCCGGTTAGGTTGATTGGCCATGCTAAACTGATCCTAGTGTCAGGGAATTAGCAGGATAAATATGTGGGATTATGGGAATAGGGCCTGGATGGGATTGTGGTTGGTGCAGAGTCAATGGGCTAAATGGCTTCTTTGGCACTGTTAGGATTCTGTGATTCTGGGAAACGGCCACACGGTTCATGGACATGCCCCTGGAAGCAAAGATTCCAGCAAAGTGGAGTTCTTTTTCCTGAGAATGGTATAAGAGGAGACCAGCTAATCTCATGTAGCAAGTTTGCTTTTAGGTTGCTGAAGAGGGAGCAGTAGGTGTGTGACCACAAGGACCTGGATCATTAAAGGCTCAGTGATGGGATGTGGTCTGACACAGGGAGAATCCTGTCACTTTTTGGGCATCCTTCTCTACAGCACTGTTCTGATCAACGCCTCTTGCTATTTCACACATTCCTATCTCGACATACATCCTCTATAAACCTCCACCTCAACTGACAACACTTTCACCAACCAGCAACCTACTTCCCTCTTTCCCACAGTCAGACTTTTCACAAATCTGTTTGGCAGAGGTTTCAAACCTCAAAGTTGCTGGTTTGCTTGATTGTGTATGTCTGTGCTTTCCAAAATAGTTGCTCTTTTTTTTTGTGCACTAGAACATCAGTGTCTGAAATTGGACAATAGTAAAAATGAACTGGTCCCTTCACCTCACTGCGCATCCAATTGGTTATCAGACCAATCAATTGGTTGCACATGTTTTTCCGATGTAAACTGGATTTAATTAATTGTTACTGGAGTCCATCATTTCCTTTAGGCTGAACTCCATAAATGTCTAAATTGTGTTCAATGTTCACGGTTATGTTCCTAGAATTTAATTTGAGCAACCACTTAGGATAAATTATGTATCAGGACCATTGCTCAGCCATTTTTAGAACCTCTTTCCCTCGGTGGCCTTTCCTTCTATTTTTCCCCATTCATTTGGGTGGAGAAAACAGAAAAAAGTAAATCTATTATGGACTAAATACTTTCCTCATAGCAGCATTAAATATAAAAGTAAGTAGTTGGGTGCGATCTTATGACATCTTTGCTCAACTTGATCAGCATGGTCAGTTGGAAAGATTGCTTGTATTGCCAATAATCAGGTTTGTGCCCAGCATTAAATGGTCCAACTCTTTTCTCATGGCAAAAACCATTGTACTCGAAATGGGTGCGAAGCTTATTAACATGAATGTGATGCTATCAGCTTCCTCCTAGAATCTCCCCATCTTGCTATTGTAATGTTATGCCAGTGCTAGTCACTACTGCTCTATAAAAGTGTGGTTCCAGCAAGAGGGGGAGCAGGATGGTGAGCACCATTGAGCACCAAACCCTGGGGTGCGGTGGTCTCAGGCAATGCCGTGATGCAATGTGCGGGTTTTGCATGGGTGAAGGATTTTGAGGGGCTTGTGTTGGTATGGGATCCTCAGGTTGGGAGTCAGTACTGACTTGGGGTTTGTGTTGCGTACATTCCCATTGGCCCCTGTGCAGCCCCGAGGGGTTGCTTATGAGGTTGACTCCCAGTCCTATTGATGTCACCATGGTTGCCTTGCTATTTGTTTACTGGACAGGCTTCTTGGCGGACTGCTGGCAACCCATCCCACAGAATGGGGAAACAAGAAACAAATAGCAACTCTGTCCACTGCTGATCCAGTCAAGGGAACTCGGCAGGTATTAACATGGCTCCTCACACTGCAGTGCTGCTGTCCGGTGCTAGTCACAAAGCTGCCCTTCCCTGTCTGTCTGAACTGTTAGCTGTTCCTGAAAGTCAATGCACCAGACATACAGGTGGATGCACTCATTTTTTAGAGCAACACAGCATGGGAAACAGGCCCTTCGGCCCAACGAGCCCGCGCCGCCGTCATAACTATATAGTAACAATTCCATTATCCTATTCTAATTTTAGGTTATTCCTAATATGGAAGAGTCTCAATGTAGGGACAATTTGTTTCCCAATCAGCCTAAGAGTGAATTTTTTGGGATGTGGGCGGAAACCGGAGCGCCCGGAGAAAACCCACGCAACCACGGGGAGAACGCGCAAACTCCCGCAGACACCGGCCCAATTCCAAGTGTCTGCACAGCTACAGCGATAGTCGCTGAGCTGTCATGGTGCCCTTCAGATGGTCCACATAAAGCACTCATTTACGACATGAAGCACCAGGCAACCCATGAATCAACATCCAAGAGCTGTCCTCGCACCACCTGCCGAATGCATGCTCCTTGTTTGTCAAGTATGGACCGAATTACCTGTGAAAAAAAAAGCCATAGTTAAACAGTCCTACTATATCCCTCTATCTGCATAACGCTCATGTGGCTGTCCAAGAGACCCTTAAACAGCCCTAGCGTGCCCGCTCCCACCACCTTACTCAGCAGTGCATTCCACACCCCCAATACCCTTTGTGTGAAAAACTGCCCTCTAATATTCGTCTTATACCTAGCCCCCCTCACCCTAAGGCCATGACCCCTCGTCCTAACCATTTCTGTAGGTGGAAAAAGTTTACCACCATTTACTCTATCAATGATCTATCATGATGCTGGATTCCCAATGGGGACCTATCACAAACACTTATATGCTCTTTGTGACCCCTCTGCGCCCCCATAGCAAGGATGTGGCAAGGGTCAAACATTGTGGCAGCACATGGCACCAGAGATGGTGTTGGGTTGCCAGAGTCCAGACTCATGGGGACACAGGGAGGGAGGGAATGGGAGACCCACAATTGATAACCTTATGACTGTCACTCTCTGTGAGGAGGAGAAGGAGGGGATACAGGCGGTCACCTCTGATGAGGAGAAGGTCCAACAGGATATGGAGAAAGGGGTCAAGGAAAAATGGAAGATGGAGAGCAGGTGGTGGCAAGGGTTCAGCAGGGCAGGACAGTGAGGGAGGCTGTAATTGCAACAAGGTTCTCCAACTAGGGGACAGCAGCTTCAACCCTCAACAGTCCCCTTCTGAAATGTTCACCATTTCTTCCCATACCCCTAACCCTTGTCCATAACCCTCCCGCCATGGCTCTGATTGATGTCATACCCGGGTGATGGGGCCTGAGTTGGCCGTGCCAGCGAGTTACTGATCCAGGCAGGAAGGTGATGATAACTCATTATGCAGCACACTGTGAAGCAGCCATGATGCCACACAAGTCTGACTCCTATTTGTTCTCTGACTGCACGCTGATGCCTGGGCTATACCTTACTAAGTGTTGGGGGCACCACTGTCCACTCCAGCGCTCGGGGGGTTGAAGGGGTTGTTTTCAGGGGCTGGTCTCAGGGACCAGTGGATGTTGGGAATGCCATGCCAGACTGTCTGTTACTGTGACCTAAAGGGTCCTCACTGTTTTGGCTGCTTTGGATGAGCACTTGGAGTACTATGGCAATCTGAGGGCTGGCACAGGTACTGGGAATTTGAGATCACAGACTACTTGCACTGAAAGGGCCCTTCACACAGAATGGAGCTCTGAGTTTCTGTGTGTATGCTCGGAGTGTGGTCATCCCTGTGGGATATGAATCACAGACAGATCAATCACAGCTGTAGGGTGCAATTATATTCATTAGTGAATTTCTAATTGACAATTAATAGAATCCTAATCAGTGTCCGCCTTTACCCAGGCCCTCTCGGTGACCCCACAACTTCTTAACTTCATGTGTCCTACTGCTACGTCGAAGTGTTACCATCCTTCCCTCCTGCCACAGATGCAAATCAGAAGTGGAGGTAATCAATCACCTGTGTCCCATGCCCCATGCCAGCTGATTTTCAGGTGTCGCCAATGTAGCCATGCCACCCTGTTCATCCTGCTGCACAGGAGATGTCTCGGTGGCAGGAAGGGGGGCAAGCTGAAAGGCTGGGGACAGCCGGAGTCTCTTGGGTGGAAAGGCACTTCATTCTCCCTTAGAATACCCGCGGGCCTCGGCGACACTTCTTGGGACTGAGGGGCAGCTGGAATGAGCTCCAGAAGCCTCTGTGGCACCTGGCTTTTCCAGTCCTGGAAGCAAGTGGTGTGTGTGCCCTCAGCGAAGACCCTCTAAGACTGGAGCCGAACTCTCAAGGAAAGAGCCATGGCCCACTATGCCTCAAGCATCCTCCTGGGCATGATCTCTAGCGATTCAGCCATGCCTTGGACTCTGCCATCCAAGGCAATCATTTCCTGCCCCAGGCTCTCCATTGCAATCACCGTCTTGGCAGTATTAATCTGAGTACTGGTAATGCTGGCACCATATTCCTGCAACTGAAGACTGTGCAACATCAGACTAAATAGCCTTGCAGTCACTGCAGTGTTGCTGACAGCCTCTCCTACAATCTCTGCTTCTGTGTCTCCAGCAGCTTTGGGAGAATTGATTCCAGAAGTTCAGCGTCTGGCTGTGGCCCTGCTGTTTCCTTGGCTCTAGCAAACCTACACTTGCCCAAGTCTCTGACATTCCCACCTCCACCTGACGTGCATCAACGGCTGTGTGGTGCTCCAGAAGCCTCACCACTAACATGTCCTATAAAGTGTCTATGCTGGTAGATGGTGCAGATGATGCCTGTGTCAACCATTGGTTGGTTTCCTTGGAGACGTCATCGGAATCTCTATCCAACGTGTGTGGTTTAGTGCAAGGGAGGGACAAGTATTTGGACAGATTGTAGCTTATTTTAGATAGGTTATAATAATGAAGGCTTTGTGGCTCCAGACTGGTGGTGTACTCCAGCCTGGCTGTAAGTCACAGTTCTCTCCTCCGACTCCCCTAACAGTTCCATGGCTCACTCCTCAAATGCATTTAGGATTTGCAGCTCAGGCATCCCATCTCCACTCTTCCCCTGTTTCTCCTGTTATGGACTATCTTCTCCTGTGGGGACAGAAGGTGGAATGACAGCATGATGGCTGGAAGGATGTTGGAGTGTTGTGGAGGTGGGGGGGGTGGTGATTGTGTGGGGTATGTCAGGAACGTGTCCTGGCAGACAGGGGTTTGTGATGGGATTGAAGGAAGGTGCTGAGTGGTCAGGTGCTGGGAGGCGGCAGTGGTCAGGGAATAGCTCAACAGGGACATTGCAGGCGCAGCAGATGGGACAAAAAGCAGGATAGACAGACGATCACCCTTGCTCCCTTAGGTCACCAATCCTCTCCTCTACTGCATCCAACAACAGGCCTCATCCCCCTCCTGTAAATCATGGAGTCTCTCTACAAGGTGCCATATTCCCGGTGTTTATCTGGAGTTCTCCCCTGTTTAATAGCACACAGCAGCAACCACTTTGGGTGTGTCACACACTTGAAGCCTCCATTCTGGCCTGAATCGCATGGAGACTCTTTTATTGCACAAAGTGTTGAAAGATTGCAGTGTGCAACACACCAAAAAGACTGGCACCATTTACTCCCATTTCCTCACAGTTATTACACTTAGAATTTGTTTGGGAAGATTCCGTCTATTATGTTAAAATTTTATAGAACACTGGCCAGGCTTTCGTTAGACTATTGCATTCAGTTCTGGATATCACACTATAGGAAGGATGTGAGAGCATTAGAGAAGGTGCAAAACAGACTCAATAGAATGGTCCCAGAGTTAAGAAACCTGAATTATGTGAATGGATTGGAGCAGCTGGGACTGTTTACCTTGGAGAAGAGAAGGTTGAAAGGAGATTTGACAAAGATATGCAAAATCATGAAGGGTCTGGACAGAGTGGATGGAGAGAAACTGCCCCCATTGGAAAGATGGAGAACCAAAGAGTGCAGATTAAAGGTAATTAGCAAAATAAGAAAGAGATGAGGATCTGGAATGCAGTACCTGAGGGTGCAATGGAGATAAATTCATATGAGGCATTCAAGAGGGATTTGGGTTATTGTCTGAAAAAAGAAAAAGGCATAGACCTACAGGGAGAAGACACTTGGCAAATTGCTCATTCAAAGGGCCAATGCAGACATGATCAGCTGAATAACCTTCTTTTTGCTGCAGCCATTTAATAATTCTATACCTGAAAATTTGATTAAAATAGGAAAGACAGCAGTCGTGAGTTCTGCCTGAATTATTACTCAGTGCATATATAACAATGTAAATCTTAAACAACACAGAAAATGCTAGAAAATCCCAGCAGATCTGGCAGCATGTGTGGAATAGAGCCAATGTTTCAGGGCAGGATGACCTTTTGTCAGAGCTGTAAATCTGAACACAGATGGGTAATTGCATTCTCTAGTGTATACTAAGCCATAACAGATTAAAAGATGCCAGGTTCAGCTCTCGTTTTATGTTCTCAGCTCTCTTCAGTTGGGATGCTGGCATCAATGATCTCAGTTATGGCTCAGTAGTAGCACTGCTACCTCAAGCCTGAAGGTTCCAGATTCAAATCCCACCACAAAGATTTGAGTGCTGACCCTCCTGTGCACTGTTGTCTTTTGGATAAGATTTTAAACCTTGTCTGCCACCTCAGACAGACATAAAAGATCCATTGACATTTTTTCAAAGAGCAGTTTAACTCTCTCTGGCTGATAATTAGCCCTCAACTAACCTCACTAAAACAGACAGTCTGGCCATTCTCATATTACACTTTGTGGGAACTTGAAATTTGATTGTCCATTTTATGTTACAGTTGGGACCACGATTCAAATGTACCTCATAAACTGTAAACTGCTTACACTGAAAGGAAAAAGATGATCCAGGTTTCTCAGTCCTGCTTGTCAGGTATTGCAATAACAAGGACAGGATCACGCATAGCAGAAAAGCCCTCCTAGATCAACAAGCTAGCCTAGACTCATCAAGCTGAATCCTCCCACTGGCTTTGGAAATCTGACATTGGGACCATATGTAGGGCCTACTGTAACCAAGGCTTACTTTAATTGGCTGCCTCTATCTTTGCCATATGATTGAGAATGGTAGTGGATTTCTAAATCAGGAAGCACAATGATAGAACTGCTGGTCAGCCCGATTGCAGACCCTACTGGAAACAGTGAGTGCTGCTGAGGCAGAAAGGCAAGTGTGAGAATACGTCTCAATCTTGAAAGGCAATCTTGAAAGCCTGTTGAAAATCTAAAATTAAAGGAGAGCCAGGGTTGTTAGGATTATAAATGTGATGGCAAAGCCCATCCACAGGAATACTTTAGGCCTTGGCAGTGGACTTTTAACACGTAAGGCTCAATTATTGGTCTAGTGAAAGGAGGCACTGCTGCCAAACAGTCCCACCCCCCAAGATGCTGGTTGCTTCTGATCTCAGAGGAGCTTAGTCTGACACAGGAGAGGGTGGGGTGGGAGGAGGTGGAGCTTTAATTGGCTGCTGCCTCCATGGAATGAGTTGCTGATTTCCCCAGAGACTTGTTTGGAAGCAGGATAGCCTCAGAAAACTGTTCCAACGTGCAGTTACTGGTTTTAACTGAGCTCCCTCTCCCAGCGACCTCTGAACCATCTGCCTCTGTGGCGAAATCAGTAAGAAGTTTCACAACGCCAGTTTAAAGCCCAACAGGTTTATTTGATAGTAAAATGCCACAAGCTTTCAGAACACGCTGTTCTTTCATCAGGTGAGTGGAGCGTTCTCCACATCTGTGGCAAGATCACAGAAACAAAGAGCAGCCACTTACAGAGAATTGTTAGTGTGGAAGGGTACTGCAGCAAGGAATTACTGTCTTCAAGGCATCAGATGGAGGAATTAAAGAATGTCACATTTCATTTAAGAAAGCCTGTGTACAATGGTGTGAATGTGCAGACTCTGCACAGACAAGGAACCCGGATCCTTGGCGCTGCAAGACAGCAGTGCTAACCACTGTGCCACCCCACTGTTCTCAGTAAATGGTGCAGTAACTTCAGGCAAGAGGTGTATGTGTGGGTAAAAGTCACCAAAGCTAAACATTGCTGTCTGGGTTATGCTTCTTGAGCAGCTTCACAAAGAAGGCTTCTTCTGCTGGAGTCACCATTAAAGCATATTGCTGTATTCACATGACAAATACAGCAAATGTTTTTGTAACTTGCCACAAAAGATTAAGTCTTGTCATTTCAAAAACAAATGACCTCTGAAACATGTGATAAGTTTCAGTTACTGCCAATTTACTCCACTGAATTTCATTAAGTATGGCAGCGGGCGTGAAAAATGACAATTTTCCCTTTGGTCGCATTGATAGGATTTTGCACCATATTGTCCGTTGCCAGCATATCATTAGGAAGGCATTCATGGGAAATATATCAAATTGCCGGCAGGTGAGCTCTGATTTGCCTGCCATGCTGGGACTTTAGTGCCATATTTAAAGCACGCCAGAGTACACCCCTGCATCATCACCGCCCCATCTCTCCTCCCCATACACCTTCCCCCTGCATACACTAACATCTCCTCCCCTCTCCTCCACAAACACCTTCCCTCTGCATTCACCATCTCCTCTCCTCTCCTCCCCATACACCTTCCCTCTGCATTCACCATCTCCTCTCCTCTCCTCCCCATACACCTTCCCTCTGCATTCACCATCTCCACTCGTCTCCTCCCCATACACCTTCCCTCTGCATTCACCATCTCCTCTCCTCTCCTCCCCATACACCTTCCCCCTGCATACACTAACATCTCCTCCCCTCTCCTCCACAAACACCTTCCCTCTGCATTCACCATCTCCTCCCCTTTCCTTCCCATACACCTTCCCTCTGCATTCACCATCTCCTCCCCTCTCCTTCCCATACACCTTCCCTCTGCATTCACCATCTCCTCTCCTCCCTCCCCATACACCATCCCTCTGCATTCACCATCTCCACTCGTCTCCTCCCCATACACCTTCCCTCTGCATTCACCATCTCCTCTCCTCTCCTCCCATACACCTTCCCTCTGCATTCACCATCTCCTCTCCTCTCCTCCCCATACACCTTCCCTCTGCATTCACCATCTCCTCTCCTCTCCTCCCCATACACCTTCCCCTGCATTCACCATCTCCTCTCCTCTCCTCCCCATACACCTTCCCTCTGCATTCACCATCTCCTCTCCTCTCCTCCTCATACACCTTCCCTCTGCATTCACCATCTCCTCTTCTCTCCTCCCCATACACCTTCCCTCTGCATTCCCAACTCCTCTCCTCTCCTCCCCATAACTTCCTCTGCATTCACCATCTCCTCTCCTCTCCTCCCCATACACTTCCCTCTGCATTCACCAACCCTCTCCTCTCCTCCCTACATCTTCCTCTGCATTCATCATCTCCTCTCCTCTCCTCCCCCCATACACCTTCCCTCTGCATTCACCATCTCCTCTTCTCTCCTCCTCATACACCTTCCCTCTGCATTCACCATCTCCTCTTCTCTCCTCCTCATACATCTTCCTCTGCATTCACCATCTCCTCTCCTCTCCTCCCCATACACCTTCCCTCTGCATTCACCATCTCCTCTCCTCTCCTCCCCATACACCTTCCCTCTGCATTCACCATCTCCTCTCCTCTCCTCCCCATACACCTTCCCTCTGCATTCACCATCTCCTCCCCTCTCCTTCCATACACCTTCCCTCTGCATTCACCATCTCCTCTTCTCTCCTCCCCATACACCTTCCCTCTGCATTTACCATCTCCTCTTCTCTCCTCCCCATACACCTTCCCTCTGCATTCACCATCTCCTCTCCTCTCCTCCCCATACACCTTCCTCTCATTCACCATCTCCTCTCCTCTCCTCCCATACACCTTCCTCTGCTCACCATCTCCTCTCCTCTCCTCCCCATACACCTTCCCTCTGCATTTACCATCTCCTCTCCTCTCCTCCCCATACACCTTCCTCTGCATTCACCACCACCTCCTCCTCTCTCCACCACATACACCTTCCCCTCTATACACCACCACCTCTCTCCCCTCTCTTCCCCATATGTTTTTCCCCCTGCGTACACCACCACCTCCTCTCCTCCACATACACCTTCCTCTGCATTCACCACCATCTCCTCCCCATATACCTTTCCCCTGCATATACCACCACTTCCTCCCCTCTCCTCCCCATATATTTTGAAACCCTGCATTCACCACCTTCTCCTCCCCTCTCTTTCCATACACCTTCCTCTGCATTCACCACCATCTCCTCCCCTCTCCACCCCATCCACCTTCCCCTGCATACACCACCTCCTCTCCTCTCCACCCCATCCACCTTCCCCTGCATACACCACCACCTCCTCTCCTCTCCACCCCATCCACCTTCCCCTGCATACACCACCATCTCTTCCCCTCTCCACCCCATCCACCTTCCCCTGCATACACCACCATCTCCTCCTCTCTTCTCCCCATATACCTTTCCCTTGCATATACCACCACTTCCTCCCCTCTCCTCCCCATATATTTTCCCTCCCTCCTCTCTCCTCCACATAGACCTTTCCCCTTTCCTCCACCCTTACACCTTCCTGCCCAGTTGCATCATTCCTCCATTTGTACACCCTTCCCGACCTACACATGTGTCAGCTCTTCCCATCTCCACCTCCCCAATACCTTGACCCATTCCCCCTCCACTGCCATACTTTCCAAATTAACCTCAGTCCTCTCTACCCCACCATAGTATGTTTATTCCTTACCCCCTCACAACCTTTCCTTTCCCTGGTACAACTTCCCCTCCCAACCACAGCTCAGCATTCCTTCCCCCCGCCCCTCACAAACCTCCACATACCTTTACACACTTATCTGTACTAGCCCATGGCAAAGTCCCTGACCATAAGACCTAAGAGCAAAAAGTAGGCCATTTTGCCATCACATTTACTCCACATCCATTGAGATCTTGGTTGATCTGATATAATCCTCACTTTCCTGCCTGATCCCATAACCTTGATCACCTTACTGATGAAAAATCTATATATTTAATGACCCAATCTTTACAGCCCTCTGCAGTAAAGAATTCCATAGATTCACTGCCCTCTCCAGTCCTAGACTCTACCACAAGGGAAAACCTCTCAGCATCTATCCCATCAAACCCATTGAGAATTCTAAATGACTCATTCTTCTCAACTCCAATGAGCACAGACCCAATCTAATCAATCTCTCCTCATAAAGAAAAATCCCTCCATGTCCAGGATCCACTTAGTGAACTTTCTCTGGACTGTTTCCACTGCCAAATAAGCCATGGCAAAGTCCTTGAAGTTTTGAAACAGGTCAGGGGAAGTCAAAGCTACTGCATGGAGACTTTCCACCTTCCAAGCACTGCTTCATGGCAGAGCTATATGCATGATGATCCACCCATCATGTTCCTCCAAGGTCAAGTTACTGTAGCTTCTCCAGCATCTTCTTTTCCTTGGATGTCCGCGATTTGAGCAAGATCCTGAAAGTAGATCCTGAATTCTGCACATTGTGCTTGGCTGGGCATGTTCTGAACCTGTGTGTTTTCCTGCCAGCGAAATGGTGTCAGGGGGTGGATGATTCTGGCTGAGCCTTACCTTGCATCCCATTAATGTGCAATCCAGCATGAAACCGATTTCTATCACTCTCACCGAATTCCCTCCCACCAGCTCTCCAAGACAGACACTGCAAGTGGGAATGGAAAATCCAGGCCTGTTATTGTTCAGGAAACCACAACCCCTAACACCCATCAATGCCTGTGACTCACAAGCAGATGACATCCATAAGGAAGAAGAACAAACAGTTTAGTCCATTCTTTCTTTGATAAACGTTGCGTGATTATAGAGTAAAATCTTGCATTTCTATAATATTTTTCACAACCTCAGAACATCCCAGTTACAATAATGAAGTATTTCTGAAAAGTAGTTACTGTTATAATGAAGGAAATGTAGCAGCCCATTTGCAGAAGATGTAATTAAAAGCATTTGTCTCTAATTCCTTGTTTCCATTGGTGATTCCACACACAGTGACGTTTGCAAAATTACTGGCCCTCGTTCATACCCAAAAGTTTATGGAATTTTTCCAAGAAACTGCAAGTTTTGTCAATGCTCCACAGTCAACTCCACTCTGTATCAGACAGAAAATCCAGCTAGCAATTATCTGCTTCATTTGAAAAGTACAAAAATAGATCCAGGATGTCTGAATATTTAAGCATAATTTCCACCCATCCACCCAGCTCACAGGAGGTTAGCATTTTCAATCTAATAACAATGGGCAAAAACAACAAAATGTTATTTCGTAACCTAGTCGACAACTGATTATTTGAACTTTGGTGAAATTAAATTCTCACACCCATGAGCAATTCATGTGAATCTAATAATCATATTACACAGTAAAAAGGCCTTTTTTAAGTGTAATAAGGAAGAAAAAGTTCCAGTCTTTTCGATGAGCTGCAATCTTCTGGCACTCTGTCAATTTTTATGACAGATGAGAGCTTTGCGCTAGTAGGAGAGGGAGGTGGAACCTAAGGGTGCCTCCAACCTCCTAGTGAACCAGGAGACCTCCTCTTACTACCTTTCCCTGACATCAGAATACCCTCCCAACATCAACAGCATTGTCAATCCCTCACACCAACACGGGTTGTCAGCATTGGGCAACCAGACTTGGATTTCCATCCCCCCATCATAACCTCCTCTTCAGCCCATCCTTTATGTGCATCACCCCCCCCCCCCAAAATGTACACACCCCATGCACAGCTCTTCCCACGCAGAGATTCGCCCCCCACAAGTCCCTCACCATTCTGCATAGCCTCCTCATTCATAGTCCCACCCAGACAGGTCCCAGCCCCACTTAGGGTCGATACCTTAGCACTGCCATACTTATGATGCCAAACCAGGCACTGTCAGAGTGCCAGGTGAGCACTACTAGGCAGGCACTGTCCAGCCATGCGCCTGACCACATGAGAACTTCAAAGACCTTCAATCCATGCTGGCGTGACAATGGCAGCTAGTCTCCACTACTGCAGAGTAATAGTGATTCTTGCTGGCATGACATCCCGCAAGAGAGGGGCAAGCATCCAGGAGGGTGGAAGCAGCCATGCCAACCCTGATAAATAGATGTTAATGCAGCCAATTCTATGCTAATAGGTTTTGCACTCTTTCTGAGTGTAATGCCATTCTCACAGGTAAAAAGAGGCCTCTCACACTATCTTCCTGGCTCATCATGCTGTTGCCTGATGCAGCGAGCTGGTACCCAAAATCTTTCAGGTTATTCTCTAAACTTAAATTTTGAATATTCAAATAAATTCAAACAGTTTCATTTTGGGAATGAGTGACGCATTAGATTAGAACTTAACATCTGGGATTTTTTCCAATTTGACATTAACTCATGGTCCATTTTCATCCACAACTCCAGAGCACAAAACTGCCCACAATCAAGATTCAATCAAGAATCACAGGAAGGTTTTAGGCCTCTCTGAAGAGGGAAACAGAAAATGATTTGTGCTCATCGGACTGGTAGTGATGAGAAGCAAGACTTTTTCCCAAAACACTGGGGGAGAGATGGACCCATCCTGGGAAAGGTGAAGGGAAGAAGGAAAAGGGGGAGGAGGGGAGATGAAAGGTGGGAGAAAGAAGAATTTTTCCTCAATCAGTTACATCTAACTCTGCAACCCAGAGTGAAAATGAACTTGGTCACTCTACTGAGCGTTGTGCAAATTACAGAGCTTCAATCTAGTAATTTGGGTGCTTTTAGTTATTTAAATCCTGGCAGCACGCATATGTACACTTGGAAAAGTTTCAAAACCTTGTCACTTGCTCATAAACTCTCTGAACTAAAGTAACTGGAGCAACTTGGTAAGTAACGTGGCTACAACAGCAGGTCAGAGCTGAGCATTCTGCAACAAGTGACTTCTCTTCACTCGGCATCGCTTCTGAGGTCAGTATTTATTACCTATTCCTAATTCCTTTTGAGAAGGTGCTCATGAGCATATTGATTAAAACTATTTCAGAGGGATGTTAAGAATTAACAACATTTCTGTAGGTTCGGAGTCATTTATAGGGTAGGCACAGCAGAATTCCTTCCCTAAAGGGCATTAGGTTTTACACAATCTGGTAGTTTTATCGTCACCATTACTAATACCAGATTTTTATTCCAAATACCAACCCAAGCTGTTGCAGCAAGTTTTAAACTTGTGTCTGGATCACTGGTCCAGGCCTCTGCATTGCTAGCCCAGTAATATAACCAGTATGCTCTCAACACTCAATCTCCTCCTGATTCCTCAGCACCTACAAACTCATGATGCACTGCAGCAATTACCAAAAGCTTATTCAAATGCCTAAACTATAACCTCTACCACCTAGCGGTGGGGGGAAGTGGGGGGGGTGGAGTTTGCGGGGGGCAGCCCCACTGTTCCTCTCCAAGTCACACATTATTCTGGCTTAAAAATATATTGTCATTCCTTCATCAAAAGCTTGGAACTTATAATAATAAAACATGGGAGTGAATTCGCCCACATTTTCAGTGGTTCAAAATAGCAGCTTACTCTCACCTTCTCAAAGGTGATAAGGGATGGGCAATAAATGCTGGCCTTGCCTGCCATGCTCACAACTAGTGAGTAAATTGGTAAATAAATTGGTGTCATGCTACACTAGAGGGCTCTGACCGGGAAAAGTTTCCAAAATTACTTTTAGGCTCAGTGAGGAACAGGGCCTGAGTGCAGTGCGACTGATAAACAAATATTATCAGACCCTGACATTTGTGATATAGGGAGATTTATGACGCACCCAGCATGAACCATAGCGTAGTAATCAAAAAGTCAGAGACACATTTGCAGAAAGCTTTGGAAGGGAAAGAGGCAACCAATTGAGTCATTCCTCAAAACAGCGTTCCTTGGGGTATTTATAACTCAACAGCAAACCAATCAGATTATATGCCATACTGCTCTGGCATTCTCAACTCTCCTGGGTCCTCTAGCCCAACTCTGTACTTTCCCCGATTCCTCTTAGTCTAGTCAGTTAGTGGGACACATTTTGACAGGAAGACAGTTTGCAGCTCATAAGGCAAATAGAAACTACAAGTATGTACTGATTTTTCTGTGGCTGTGCATTCTGAAACATACATTTCCTCACATATGAGATAGCTCAATGGCCATGACAAAAGTTTACTTATTTTTGGTGCTCATGTACACGTTGAAATGAGATTCAAACCTAACTGGAAGGAAACACATTGTATGCATTTTTAGAACAAACCTAATTGCTGATTATTAGGTGACACTTCATTGCCTGTGAATTATATGCGCAGTTAATATATGAAAAACTATTTTACAACATTTCAATTTTGCCTGCCTTGCTCTAAAAGCATTAACTTTAGCATCCAATTTCAACATGAAAAATACAAAGTAGGCCACATCTGAATTAATAAAGTGATAATGAGAGTCTGTGTTGCTTCTCTGAGATAAGAACATAAGAAGTAGGAGTAGGAGTAGGCCATCTAGCCCCTCGAGCCTGCCTCGCCACTCAATAAGATCATGGCTGATCTGATAGTGGTTCAATTCCACTTACCCACCTACTCCCAATAACCCTTAATTCCCTTATCGATCAGAAATCTATCTACCTGTGAGTTAAACATATTTAACGAGGTAGCCTCGTTAAACAGCTTCAATGGGCAGAGAATTCCAAAGATTCACTACCCTCTGAGGAAAGAAGTTCTCCTCAACTTGGACAACTCCTCAACTTCTCCTTGGACAGTGATAGCCTTTTTCCTAGGATGGAGAAAGCTAGCACGAGGGGACACAGCTTTAAATTAAGGGGTATGAGTTATAGGACGGATATCAGAGGTAGGTTCTTTACTCAAAGAGTGATTAGGGAGTGGAAAGCCCTGCCTGCAGCTGTTGTAGATGCGCCAAGTTTGGTGGCGTTTAAGAGGTTAGTTGATAAGTATATGGATGAGAAGGGAATGGTTGAGTTTGGAGGGGCATTGCTTTTTATTTTGGTCGGCACAACATCGAAGGCCGAAGGGCCTGTTCTGTGCTGTAATGTTCTATGTTCTGTGTTCTAACTCTGTTCTAAATTGACTCCCCCTTATTTTAAGGCTGTGTCCTTTAGTTTTTGTTTCCTTTCTAAGTGGAAATAGTCTCTCTGCCTTTACCCTGTCTCGCCCTTTCATTATCTTATATGTCTCTATAAGATCTCCCCTCAGCCTTCTAAACTCCAACGAGTACAGGCCCAATCTACTCAAACTCTCCTCATAAGCTAACCCCCTCATCTCCAGTATCAACCTGGTGAACCTTCTCTGCACTTCCTCCAAGGCCAATATATCTTTTCACAAATAAGGGGACCGAAATTGCAAACAGTATTCTAGTTGCAGCCTCACCAGTACCTTGCACAACTGCAGCAAGACTTCCCTGCTTTTATACTCCATCCCTCTCGTGATAAAGACCAACATTCCATTTGCCCTCCTGATCACCTGCTGTACCTGCAGACTGAATTTTTGCTATTCATGCACAAGGACCCCCAGGTCCCTCTGCACAGTAGCATGTGGTAATTTTTCACCATTTAAATAATAACCTATTTTACTATTATTCCTTCCAAAGTGGATAACCTCACACTTGCCAACATTGTACTCCATCTGCCAGACCCTCACTTAGCCTATCCAAATCTCTCTGTAGACTTTCCATGTCCTCTATGCAATTTGTTTTCCCATTCATCTTGTGTCATCAGCAAACTTTGTCACCTTACACTCGGTCCCTTCCTCCAGATTGTCTATGTATATGGTAAATAGTTGAGGCCCCAGCACCGATCCCTGCGCATACCACTAGTCACCAACTGCCAACTGGAAAAGCATCCATTTATTCCAACTCTCTGCTTCCTATTAGATAGCCAATGCTCAATCCACACTAACACTTTACCCCCAACTCCGTGTACCTTAATCTTCTGCAGCAACCTTTTGTGAGGCACCTTATTGAATGTCTTCTGGAAATCTAAGAACACCACATCCACCAGTTCCCCTCTGTTAACCGCACTCATTACATCTTCATAAAAGTCCAGTAAATTCGTCAAACACAACTTTCCCTTCACGAATCCATGCTGCATCTGCTTGATTGAACCATTCTTCACCAGGTGTCCTGCTATTTCTTTTTTAATGGTGGATTCCAGCATTTTCCCAATTATGGACATTAAGCTAAACAGCCTGTAGTTACTCGCCTTTTGTCTACCTCCTTTTTTAAGCAGTGGCATCACATTAGCTGTTTTCCAATTAGCTGGCACCTCCCCAGAGTCCAGTGAATTTTGATAAATTACAATGAACACATCTGCTATTACTTCTGCCATTTCTTTTAGCACCCTGGGATGCATTCAATCCGGGCCCGGGGACTTCTCAACCTTTAGTCCCATTAGTCTACCAAGTACTACCACTTTAGTAGTATTTATCATTTTAAGCATGTCTCCCCCTGCAGTCTCATGACCGTCAATTTTCAGTAAGCTATGTGTGTCCTTTACCGTAAAGACTGACACAAAAAACTTGTTTAAGGCCTCAGCTATTTCTTCATTTCCCATTATTAAATCCCCCTTCTTGTCTTCTAAGAGTGTAATATTTACTTTAGCCACTCATTTCCTTTTTATATATTTGTAAACACTTTTACTATCAATTTTTATGTTTTGCGCTAGTTTAGTTTCATAATCTATCTTTCTTTTCTTTATCGCTTTCTTAGTAGTTCTTTGTTGTTTTTGTAACGCTTTCCCAATCTTCTAATTCCCCACTAGTTTTGGCCACTCTGTACGCATCGGTTTTTAATTTAATACTCTCCTTTATTTCCTTAGTTATCCATGGCTGGTAATCCCTTTTCTTACATTCCTTCTTTATCACAGGAATGTATTTTTGCTGAATACTGAGAAAAATCTGTTTAAAAATCCTCCACTGTTCCTCAGCTGTCCTACCAACTTGTCTGCGCTCAGCGTCCACATTAGCCAACTCCGCCCTCATAGAACATAGAACATAGAACATTACAGCACAGAACAGGCCCTTCGGCCTTCGATGTTGCGCCGACCAACATAAAAAGCAATGCCCCTCCAAACTAAACCATTCCCTTCTCTTCCATATACTTATCAACTAACCTCTTAAACGCCACCAAACTTGGCGCATCTACAACTGCTGCAGGCAGGGCATTCCACTCCCGAACCACCCTTTGGGTAAAGAACCTACCTCTGATATCCGTCCTATAACTATCACCCCTTAATTTAAAGCTGTGTCCCCTCGTGCTAGCTTTTTCCATCCTAGGAAAAAGGCTATCACTGTCCACCCTATCTAAACCTCTAATCATCTTATATGTTTCGATCAGGTCCCCTCTTAGCCTCCTCCTTTCTAACGAAAACAACCTCAAATCCCTCAGCCTCTCCTCATAAGACCTGCTCATCCTATCGTACTCCTTTCTGTTCAAGCAGAGGACACTGGTTTGGGACCCTACTCTCTCACCCTCCATCTGTATTAGAAATTCAACCATATTGTGATCACTCATTCCAAGAGGATCCCTCATAAGAAGATCTTTAATTTTACTTATCTCATTACACAGGACCAGATCCAAGATAACTCGCTCCCTCGTAGGTTCTGAAAACGCACTGTTCGAAGAAAGTATTCCGACAGCATTCTAAGAACTCTTCCTCAAGTCCATCACGTCCGACTTGAGTCAACCAATCAATATGCAGTTTAAAATCCCCCATGATTATTGCTGTTCCGTTTTTGCAGGCATCCATTATTTGCTTGTTTATAGCACATCCCACTTCGAAGTTATTATTTGGGGGCCTACAGACCACTCCCACAGTGATTTTCTCCCCTTACTATTCCTTATCTCCACCCACATCAATTCCACATTTTGCTCCTTAGAGTTATATCGTTTCTCACTACTTCCCTGATGTTATCCTTAATTAACAGAGCTATCCTGCCTCCTTTTTCTTCCTGTCTATCCTTCCAAAATGTCTGATACCCCTGGATATCATTGTTCTCTGGGACAGACTGTTTACAAGTGCTGGTGGCTGAGTGTGAATTTTTCAATTTGCTTTTTTCTCTCTCTTTTTGAGTGCTTTTTGCTGTTGTAATTAGTCCTGGGGCTAGCTGGGAAGGGAGTGGGGAGTATAAATCAGCAACTCACATGTGAATCCACCTCATTGTTCTCTGGGACAGAGTGTTTGCAAGTGCTGGTGGCTGAGTGTGAATTTTTCAATTTGCTTTTTTTTCTCTCTCTTTTTGAGTGCTTTTTGCTGTTGTAGTTAGTCCTGGGGCTAGCTGGGAAGGAAACTGGAGAGTATAAAAAGAAAGTGGCAGGGGACAGCAGGCAGCGTCGGGAGTGGGCAGTGGAGTGAGCAGGGAATCAGAGTGAGATAGTGAGATATAAGGGCTTTGGCTCGTGAGGCTTGGGCGAGAGCAGGCTTAGGCACAGTGGTACTACTGGTTTTTCCATTGGAATTCACACCTCCAAAGGTGTTCATGACAATCGCAAGGATTAAGGGAAGACGCCTCATTTGTGTACGGTGTCATATGTGGGAGTTCCTGGAGGCAAGACCTCTCCCAAAAGTCCACATATGCGTCAAGTGTTTGGAGCTGCAGTGTCTGAGGGCTCGGGTCAAGCAACTAGAGCGGCAATTGGAAGATGCATTTTTAGTCAGGGAGAACGAGGCAATCATGGAAGGGAGGCAGAATAAGGTGGCGGACCTGGAGCCTAAGGGGGGGGGAACCTGACCCTTACAGGTGGATTACTGTAAGGAAGGGGAAAAAGGAGAGGGGCGACAGTCCAAAGACTTCCCCAGTGGCAGCCCCCCAAAATATCGAGGGTGGAAGGTTAAAAAAGGCAAGGCAGGAGGATCAGAGTACCTCAAAGGGGAGGAAAGGGGCTAAAAGGGAGATAGTGGTGGGGGATGGGAGAGTTAGAGGAATAGATAGGCGCTTCTGTGGTCCAAGGCGGGACTCCAGGATGGTAGTTTGCCTCCCTGGAGCAGGGGTGCAAGATGCCTCTGACAAGATAGAGGGCATTTTGAAGGGTGAGGGGGCCCAGGTGGAAGCGCAGGGAGGATATACGAAGGCAGTTCAGGGGGTAGGCTGAAGAGCAGGGCCTCCAGGGTGGCGATCTCAGTGCTGCTTCCAGGCGCAGGTAATAGCGGAGCCAGGAGAAATGAGATCCTACAGCTGAATGCGTGGCTGAAGGACTGGTATAGGACAGAAGGTTTCATATTTGTGGATAACTGGGAAGTCTTTGTGAAAGAAGGGCAACTGTATAGAAGGGAAGGGGAACACTTAAATGGGAAGGGCGTGAATATCTTAGTTGGGTGGTTAGCTGGAATGTTTTGGCAGGATTTAAACTAATATGGAGGGGGGGAGGGGCTGAGTCTGATAGCTCGGTAGAGAGCGAGATGGGAGATAGAGTAAGCTTGGATGAGAAGAGATGCACCGGGGAGAAGGAGGTTCCGAGTGGGCTTGGAGGTCTGGAGTGTGTCTGTTTCAATGCGAGGAGCGTAACGGGAAAAACGGATGAACTTAGGGCCTTAATGTTTGTGAGGAACTTGGATGTGGTTGCAATGATAGAGACGTGGTTAAAGGAAAGGGAGCAGTGGCAACTGAACATTCCTGGGTATAAGTGTTTCAGGCGTGACAGAGGAGGGTCCAGAAGAGGTGGAGGAGTGGCGTTGTTAGTTAAGGAGAGCATCACGACGGTGCAGAGGGAGGACAATACAGAGGCGTTAGGAGTGGAGTCGCTGTGGGTGGAGTTGAGGAATAGAAAGGGGGCAATTACTATGCTAGGGGTGTATTATAGGCCACCCAACAGCCCACAGGCAGTTGAAGAAGGCATATGTAAAGACATTTTGGATAGATGCAGAAAGAACAGAGTCGTTATAGTGGGAGATTTTAATCTCCCGAGGGTGGATTGGAAAGTACTTAGAGCTGGGGGTTTGGATGGGCAGGAATTTGTAAAATGTGTACTGGAAGGATCGTTGGAGCAGTATGTGGCTAGCCCGACTAGAGAAGGGGCTATATTGGATTTAGTTCTGAGTAATGAGCCAGGGCAGGTGGTTGATGTTGTAGTAGGGGAACATGTGGCTAACAGTGACCACAATTCTGTCTACTTTAGGATACAGATGGAAAAGGATGCTTGTTGCCCTAGGGGCAGGATGCTAAATTGGGGGAAGGCTAACTACAGTCGGATTAGGCAAGAACTTAGGGAAACTGATTGGGAACGGTTGTTCAAGGGTAAGTCCACGCTAGGCATGTGGGATTCTTTCAAGGTAATACTGAAAATGTTACAAGATAAATATGTGCCGGCCAAGAGAAAAGATGGGAAAGGTCGGATTAAAGAGCCGTGGATTACTAGGGATATTGAGGACTTGGTTAGGAAGAAAAGAGAGGCGTTTGATAGGTCAAAGCAGGTGGGAACCGAGACAGTGTTAAAGGAATATAGAGAGAGTAGGAGGGAGCTCAAACGGGGAGTTAGAAGGGCAAAAAGGGGGCATGAAATGGTTTTGGCGGATAGGATTAAGAAAAATCCAAAGGCTTTTTACTCCTATGTTAGGAATAAAAGGGTGGTTAGAGGAAAAATCGGACCTCTTAGGGACGGAGGAGGGGAACTGTGCTTAGAGCCTGAGGGAATAGCGGAGATCCTGAATGAATACTTTGCGTCGGTATTCACGAAGGAGAGGGGCTTGTTGACAGCTCCTGTCTCTGAGGGAGCTGTGGACCAGTTGAGGGAAATATCCATACTGAGGGAGGAAGTGTTAAAGCTTCTAGGTAGCATTAAAACTGATAAATCTCCGTGGCCTGATGGCATTTATCCCAGGCTGCTTAGGGAGGTGCGAGGTGAAATTGCTGGGCCTCTGACGCAAATCTTTGTCTCTTCCTTGGACACAGGTGAGGTCCCAGAGGACTGGAGAATAGCTAATGTTGCACCATTGTTTAAAAAGGTAGTAGGGATAACCCTGGAAATTATAGGCCGGTGAGTTTGACATCAGTGGTAGGGAAGCTGTTGGAGGGGATTCTTAGAGATAGGATGTATAGGCACTTAGAGCGTTGCAATCTGATTAGGGATACACAGCATGGATTTGTTAAGGGGAGGTCGTGCCTTACAAATCTGGTAGAATTTTTTGAGGAGGTGACAAAAACGGTGGATGAAGGGCGAGCCGTTGATGTCGTCTATATGGATTTTAGTAAGGCGTTTGACAAAGTCCCTCATGGGAGGTTAGTTGAGAAGGTCAAGGCTAATGGGATACAAGGACAGGTAGCTAGATGGATAAGTAACTGGCTTGGTAATAGGAGGCAGAGAGTAATAGTGGAAGGGTGTTTCTCTAGCTGGAGGTCGGTCACTAGTGGTGTGCCACAGGGCTCGGTACTGGGACCTCTTCTATTTGTAATATATAGAAATGACTTGGAAGAGGGAGTAAGTGGAGTGATCAGCAAGTTTGCAGACGATACAAAGATGGCTGGACTTGCGGATAGTGAGGAGCATTGTCAGGCGATGCAGCAGGACATAGATGGCTGGTAGCTTGGGCAGACAGATGGCAGATGGAATTCAATCCTGATAAATGTGAGGTGATGCATTTCGAGAGAAAGAATGTAGGGGGGAGGTATATGATAAAGGGTAGACCTATTAAGAGTATAGAAACGCAGAGGGACCTGGGGGTGCAGGTGAACAAGTCTCTGAAGGTGGCAGAGCAAGTGGAGAAGGTTGTGAAGAAAGCATATAGAATGTTAGCCTTTATAGGAAGGGGTATAGAGTACAAGAGCTGGCCTTTAATGTTGCAGTTGTATAAAACGCTGGTTAGACCTCATTTGGAATATTGCGTCCAGTTCTGGTCGCCTTACTACCGGAAGGACGTGGAGACTCTGGAGAGAGTGCAGAGGAGGTTTACCAGGATGCTGCCTGTATGGAAGGTCTGAGTTATGAGGAGAGATTAGGCAAATTGGGACTGTTTTCCTTAGAAAGACGTAGACTTAGAGGAGATCTGATAGAGGTGTATAAGATTTTGAAGGGGATAGATAGAGTAAACAGGGTTAAGCTATTTCCTAGGATGGACTCAAATAGCACAAGGGGTCACGGGCTTAGGGTGAGGGGGGTAAGGTATAATTTGGATGCTAGAGGGAGTTTTTTCACACAGAGGGTGGTGGGGGTATGGAATGCGCTGCCAAGTAAAGTGGTGGAGGCAGTTACTCTGGAGTTATTTAAGAAATACTTAGATGGGCACATGAACAGAATGGGAATGGAGGGGTATAGAAAACTGATTTAAAATAGAGATCATGAGCCTTGGGAGTCCCTGGGAAGTGTGTAAATAGATGAAGATATTGATGTACTTGTTTTTATCCTACAGGTGCTTTGGTCCACCTTGTTATCTAGCAAGGGGCATACATGCGATGGGTCGTGAGAGGGCTGCTCTTGGATCTTTCTCGAGAGTATCCTAGTGCTTCACATCGTTAGTGTACGCTTGACCTGGACCATTTGATGGGCAACACGACAACTCAGTGACTATCGCTGTGCTGTGCTGATACATGGATTTGGGCCTGTGTCTGTGGGAGTTTGCACATTCTCCCTGTGCTTGTGTGGGTTTTCTCTGGGCGCTCCGGTCTCCTCCCACATCACAAAGATGTGCTCTTAGGCTAATTGGCAAAACAAATTCTCACTAAATTGTCTGAAATTTAGTTTTTAATCCATAGATCTATAAACATGGACAGGGATCGCGGGTAGAGGTGGGAACATTGGGGTGGCAGCGCGGGCTTGTTGGGCCGAAGGGCCTGTTTCCTGTGCTGTTTTGTTCTTTGTTCTTTGATATTCAATTCTCACTTAATATGGAGATGCCAGCTTTGGACGGAGGTAAACACAGTAAGAAGTCTCAAGTGCCAGGGAGACATCTTGCCTCTTACCCATTCCACAGCTTCCTTGTGTGCATTCTAAAAGGAAAGTGAATCTCTGCCCAATTGCTTAATGTGTGGGAGCTGAGTTTTGCCTCTGGATTTTGGACTCTGATGCCAGAAAATGCTGGGAACCAATAAGTTTGTTTATTTATTAGTATCACAAGTAGGTTTACATTAACACTGCAATGAAATTACTGTGAAAATCCTCTAATTTCCACACTCCAGAATCTGTTTGGATACACTAAGGGAGAATTTAGCACAGCCAATGCACCTAACCTCCACATCTTTTGGACTGTGAGAGAAACCGGAGCATCAGAGGAAACCCACGCAGAGAGAACATGCAAACTTTGCACAGATCCAAGCCAGGAATCAAACTAGGAATCCTGGCACTGAGGCAGCAGTGCAAACCACCTTGCCGGCCACAATAAGGGGATTGACCCAGACATGGCCTTCTAATTAGCCACCTCTGAGCTCAATTAAGGACAGCAGATGGCTCCGAGCGCTGCCAGCCCAACCCAGAAGGCTGATATTTCTGAAGCCTTTTGCAGTCCTGCCGAGACGTGGCTCCTGTTGAGGCAAGTTGGAGGATGAGAGGTGCCAGAGACATTCCTTTCAAATAAAAATTCAGAGGGACAAAGAAGGCAGGCCTGTTAGACTATAGGGGAAATCCAGCCTAATGGTTCCTTGGGGGGCACAGTGACAATCTCTCCTCTTTGGGACATGGGTCTTTAGCTCTGATGGCTGACTGGGGCCACCTTCATGGCTTTCTAGATCATGACTCCTGCGACCTTTATGATGGTAATTTTCTGTCTGCCTCTGCTCGGAGGGCAATTGATCTGGGTCCTTGCCTATCGTTGGGAAGTCCTCCGGCTCGGCTGCCCCCTCTATTTTCCCAGCCTCTTACACCACTTCCAAGCCCACCACACTGGGGAGCTGGAAAAATTCTACCTAGAGTATCTATACATGGACAGCATATATATATGCATGCATCTGGTTCAATTTATCTATTCAAGGTCACTGTGGTTTAAGAAATCAGGAAGTGACAGAGCAAGTAGGCTGAGAAAGATAAAATTGTGCAGGAAAGCCAGGGACAGTGGGTTAGAAATGTTAACTGTTGAGCTTTTGTGATTAGTGCCTCCTGGTACTCACCTTGCAAGCCTTTCACTCTTAAATGCATGGCACACTGTGATAGCTGAGCTGCTGAGTCGTTTGATGCCTGGTCGCTCCTGAGTTAGTTGCAAGACAAGAAAAGCACTACAATTAACCCCTGGCTTTTCTGGGTTTGGGAAGGAAGGAGAAAAAAGTCAGCCAGTGTTCTTGCTCTTAACTGCTGTGCAGAAAGCAGATAAAGAAGTTGGACTATAGGCTGAAATGCCCCTCGACTTGAATAATGCTCACTAACGTTCACCAGTTACAATAACTCTTTAAGAATTGTTATGTTAGCAGTTTGTGGAGAGCAGCTGCTGCCCGTGGAGTTTTCCCATTTACAGAAGTCAATCCCTTTCCAGGAGGACTTCTCCTGGAAATAGATCACTTCTTTTAAAGAAATAGATCACTTCTTTTAAAGTGATCTATTTCTCGAGAATAATATGGGCAAACTTATAATGTCATCCTGCCCATTTTTTGGTAAGGTGAGGCCATAAGATCAGGAGTAAGTCAGCGAACGGGAATGGCGCCCATCTTTGCACCCACTTCCATCTTACCGAAAAAAAAGTCCGAGCACAATGTGGAACTCTTCCAAAATGGGCAAGATATTGATTAGCATGCTTTTACATGCATCTTAATATAATTAATGCACTACTCACAATTATCTCAACTCACTTATCTTAATGACCTCATTGTGGCAGCTCAAACCAGCGAGGAAAACATCTGCTCAAGGGTGAGCGAGGAGATATGTCGCTCTGTCTACAGGACTCCGTGTTGCAGGAGGGTGGTCACGGAAGCAGCCATATTGCATTTTGTGGTGGGAGGGGGGGGGAGTGCTGTGTGTGTGCCCAGGGAAAGTAGGGAGCAAAATGTTGCTCATGGTCGACCGATCTCAGGTCTTAGAGCTGACAGCAGACATTCTCAGGCCATAGTGCTGACAGGAGGCAGAAATGGTGGGGGTGGGTTAATGGTGAGGGGGGAGTGGGAATATGGTGGGATCATAGCAGCAGCACTGCTTCTCTCAGGGCCTGGGTCTCAGCGCTGGCTGGGGTTCTGTGGAGGGGGTTGGGGGGGGGGGGTTAAGGATGTGCTACTGTGGTGATGGGGGGATGACAGTGCCACTCAACAAATGGGGGTGTGGGAAGAGGGGAAGTGGGAACAATCATCAGGGACGGGGGAGAGTGGTGACAGTCATCTGAGACATAGGGGGAGTGGGAGTCAGTCATTGGAGAATATGGCGGTGGGAGTGGGAGACAGTCATGGGGGACATGTGGGGAGTGGGAGTCAATTATCAGAGACATGAACAGAGAGAGGGGAGTGGGAACCAATTATCAGGGACATGAGAGGAGAGAGGGGAGTGGGAGCTGATCATCAAAGTCATTAGGGGAGAGAGGGGAATGGGAGACATCATTGGGAGCATGAGGGAAGGGGATGAGGATCACTCTGCAATCTGAGGGAGGGAGGCATGAGAGGGAGAGTGTGTGAGCGTGAGAAGGGTGATAATGTGAGAGAAGGTCTCCGAGGTACGTGGATGGAAGGGGTAGACTGTGTCCACGGGGAGGGGAGGGGTGTGGATGGCAGCATCGATGATGGCGTGTTCTGGTAGGAGAGCTGCCATTATGCTTCTTTCTGTGCAGTTGGGGCCTCGAGCTGCCAGCTTTTGGGCGATTTAAGCCCTGCCCCTCCCGCTATTGATGAGAAACATTTTGAAGAGTTTTTTTTGCACTGTGTGCGTAAGATGCCAGAATTGGACTTGCCCCCCAAAAAAGGATCTGAAACCCTCTCATTTTCATACTCATTCTGAACTTGAGAATGTTTTTGTAAGATCACCCCTGTACAATCCAAAAAGACAACCCAATTGGAGAAGAGAAATTAAAGTTTAATTTGACTTTATTTTCTCCTATAAAGTATTTGGTAATCATGTTTTTGTGCTGTCTGCCATCAGGTTTAACATTATCCATGACTTTTCCTCCATTGTTCAGATTCCACTCTAGGATCGGTGCACGCAATCAAAGCTAACACTTCACTGAGTTCCTGAGATACTGTTGCGACTTGTCAGCAGTGCCACTTTGGGATTAAGCTACTGCTTTATTGTCTGTTTCGCTGGACACAACATTACTTGAGGTGGAGCAGGGAGTTTTCCAATGCTTTGTCTCAATATTCATCCATCAATAAATATCAGCAATAACAGACCACCAGTCTCCTTATCTCAGTTCCTGGTTACTAGTCTCACTATTCACACATGCTGCCAGATTTGCCTTTGAGACATCCTGAAAATATGAAAGGCATGGTATAAATTCAAATTCTTTGTTTATAGACAGGAAATCACAGGCAACATGCATGCAAATTTTGACCATGTAAAACCCTGAAACAAAATGATAAATCCATCTTGATACCTGACACACATTGAACAAGCAGTTTCACAAAATCTTTTACCATTACTGATGCTGTAAGCATGTTTTCAGTTCTGACAAGTGACACCCCTAGCATTCTGCTAGTACCATGCAGTGTAGCGTGGTCATGTTGGACAGCGATGACAGACTTGGATGGATTACAGTATCCAGTTAATTATAGTTCTATAACTGAGCAAGTACAACCAGTTTCGTGCAACAAGGCTGCTCTGGGCCAACTACTTGGCATTAGGTCAGAGGCATAGATTGATCACGTGCTATTTAAGTCTCATATAGTTAGTCATGCTCAAGGTTGTGCTTAAACTCAGCTCTACCACTCTTCCACTTCTCTCTAACCCTTTGTGTTGTTAGGCTGCCTGTCTGATATCCTGCACCCAAAGCACCGCAACCTCCACCTGCTGAAAATTGGGAAAACTAAAGTCATCACTTTCAGTCCTCACATAAATGATGCCCCCCTTGCCATTTCTTTGAGCTGAAACAGAGGATGGGATTTTTTTTAATTCCCTCAGTGATGGGCGCCATGGCTGGTTGTATGCGAAAAGCTGGAGAATGGCCAAAAGTCAGTTTCCCTCAGCATAAAAATAAATCACAATTTTTATATCCCAACTTGCATGCTGGGTGGGGCATTCTGTTGCATCATGTTAGGAACCATACCAGGTTAAGGATTGACTAGGGATGCAGGGTTGGGGATAGGAGAATGACAGGGAATGAGACATATGATTTGGGGTGGGTTGAGGGAATTAATCAAGGCCGGAAAGCAGAGAGAGTCCTGGGCAATAGCGCAATAAGTAGCCAAGGCCACAAAGAATAATCAGTCCTGTGGATCTGTGTTACAATTTAGAGATCTGTGCTTGGCTCTCCTGTCTTGGTCCCTGTCAGTCCTGTAGTCAGTCGTACCGAGCAAAGTGTGTGCGCAGGGTGTGATCAGTCCCTCACATATATGTTGGAATAAGACGTTGGTGACTTGATATTGGGCCATTAGTCACATTTAGGGGAGGCATCCACAGCCTGCAGATGGGAACAAGCAATGTGAGCGGGTGGTTAAGAGAATTGTTAGTCTCAAAGGAAGGGGTGGGGGAGGGCTCTCTGTAAGTCTCAGAGTCTCAGTACAGGAGGCAAAATGGGGAGGGCAGCTCAAGGCTAGTAGTAATTCCTCAGCATCACCTTTTTTCAAGCTGATCTAATGACACAGCTGAAAAATAAACTATGAAAGCATTGCCAAGAAATGTGGAAGGAGACAACAAATGCATTTGTGGGCTGATCGAAGGGCATCCAACTAATTTTTGTTTAACCAATTGGAGAGGAAAACACAGCTGGGACATGAGTGGAACAGCCATTGTAAATTTAGGCAATATGGCACCTTAACTCATGTGGTGCATTACTGTGAGATATAAAACCGATTGAGGCCATTTTAGGATTGGTTTTCAAAACCTTTTCATAACATGACTGCAAGTTGGGACTGCTGTATAATTCAAAGGATACAGTTTGACAGTGGCCTAAGGGTTCTCCCACCAAGAAGAACACAAATCCAAGCCCCTGTGTCAAAGCCTTGTCATGACCTTGGAGTGAGGGTGGTGCTTTAGAAGTAATTGCTGCCCTACCTGTGATCCAAAAGGCTGTAATATCACTTCAAGGGACTCAAGGGGGATGTAATGGCTGGGGTGAAATCCCACAGTGACTCCCTAGTTATCAGCAGAAATGTCTTTACGTTTCTGTTCAATGTTTTCACAGACATGAACATGGGTGTCTCGTGAATGAAGCAACAACATTGCTTTCATCCTGGCAATCAGGAAACTAAGAAGAAAAAGGACCCATTGCTGACAGATTGGGCTAAGGGAAGAGCTTCTGCCTGATGAACAAAGGCCTGTGGAAGCCCCTCAACACTCAGAAGCTGAGCCTGACAGAGGCATTGATGACAACTCCTACTTAAAACCCAAAAGATTAGAAGGACAGTGAGGGCCAGCTTTCACAGTCTGTATTTGGACTGAAGATCAAGATCAAGCGAACTATTGTCCTCCTGCTCCACAGGAGATTGCTGTCTTCCCTGAGCTCGTCTTAGGGTACCTGTGTGTATAGGAGATGCCTTTCATACTCCAGATGAGCAAGAAACTGTACCTTGGATATCTTTACATGTCCAAGGATGTGGCTGCTCACAATTGCCACAATCTCCAGAAGGAGTTAACACCATAGGAACTAGAAAACCAACCATTGCTCAATGTTTCTCTGAACTTCTTCACAAATGGCTCGTTTCAGGACTCCTGTGTAGGATTTCTCAAACATGTAGAGGTAGGAACATCGGGGTGGCAGCGCGGGCTTGTTGGGCTGAAGAGCCTGTTTCCCGTGCTGTTTTGTTCTTTGTTCTTTGTCCCACAAATGCATTTGGGAGATTATGGATGCCCTATTCAGCAAGGTACACAATTACATCCAGTTCACCTTAGCTGAAGCCAACTAATGAGATTTACAGCAATTCCACTGTAATCAAGTGCACTCGTGTGTCTCTAAGAACTCCATGAAAGCAGCACTACAATTCATCAACAGCAACTCTCTCAATGTATAATGAGCAACTGGTGCAAACACCAGAAGCAGAATATACAGATATGTGAGAAAGTTCCCACAACTTGCATACCTCTCAGGTGCCACAGATCTCCTCAGTGCATCCAGGATTGGCTCTTTATTGACAAAGGCTACGCACAAAGGATGTGGTTGTTGACAGTTCTTCAGTGATTGCAAAGTGCTTCAGAGAAATATAATATTGCTCAAGCTGAATATGGTCAATGACTTTGAGCAGATCTTTGGCATCTTGAAGGTATATTTTCAATGTCTGGATAGATCAAGCGGTTCTTTCCAGTAAGTTTCTCAGAGGATCCCACACATCATTGTAGCTTGCTGTGCTCTGTACAATCTGGTGCTCCAAAGGCGAGATGCTTTACCAGATGTTAAGATAGAGGAACTACATATGTCATCTGATGATCAGAATTTGAGGTCTGAGCTTGGTGAGATTCACACTGAGCATTTTACAATGCGGAAGCATCAAGGACAAAGCAGCCTATAGGTTTGAGACTCATGAAGCAATATTGTATGAACCTCTGAAGCAGATCTCAGAGAAACCTTGGCCAGCCATAACTTCCTCAGAGGCAGAGGCTTCACTCCTGTTAATACTGTGCAGATAGTAGCTAGGTATTGTGTTGAGATGATTCCAGACAACATAGAATGGAAGGAGAAGATAGGACAATTTGGACAAAAGGAGGTATCTTTGATACTTGATTGATCATGAAATATATCATTAGCTAGAAGAAGCTTACACAATATGAGAAAATGGTATTAGTCAAAATCTATTTGTATGTGTGCAAATACTTAACAGATTATGGACACCTTTGTGTTCTTAATATCTCTTAATTTGTGTGCGCTATAGCCACATCTTGGTGCATCCCTAATATTCACAAAGGTGAAAGCAGGTTATTGACTGCAAAGCCCTGTTGTTTGTGATGACCTCTGAAGGGCTGAAGCTTAGATCACACAACCTACCCTGGGTTTCCTGCTGTGGGCAGCTGTAACCCCCTTGGCCTGAGTAGCTGCAGTTGATGGTGTCACTGGCAAAGGAGATTAGGACCTGCTGGACACTCAACGAGTCACTTGGATGGATAACACTGGAGATTCCAGTTGACAGTTTTTCTCCCAATGGATGCTCATGGAGACCAGCCTGGCTCCTTAAGGAGAAGAGGTATTGGGAGTGAGGTTGAGTTGTTCTGTCCCAACTCTTGCTTAGCTACTGATGGATCCCAACTATCATTAAAATGATGGAGTGCAGATCAGCATAATGTCTTAGATAAAGACATCCATGGCAGTTGCTATCCTACCTGTATTGACCTTTTTGTGCTGGCTAATTAGTGCAATGATCTCAGACTGAATGCAGGCATACTCTTCCATGGTCTTTTGTAATGATGGCGTATGACATCCCCGCCTTATGATTTAGTGTCTGTTTTGCAGCAACAACATCTGTGATAGGGCTGAGGCCAGTGGCTTGTCAGCTGATGCAGACTCTACAGGAACCTGGCCTCCAGCAATTCTCAGCGTGCTGGTTACCTTAATGTCCCTACCTCCACGTGTCATGGACCCGAGTCTGCGCTGTGCTCACCAGATTGTGAACCCCAGCCTGCTCCAGAACTAGGTCCCACCAAGGTGTGTGCTTTTGCACCAGTAGAAACTGCTAGAGATGAACACTGCGATGGCTGTATAACTAGAAGGTCCTTAGGATCTTTAACTAAGAAGGTGTGGGGATGTGGCTGATGGACTGACTTCCTGTGGACCTCTTCCTTACGCTGCTGGTGCCTGATAGACAGAAGAATTAACAGAAAAATCTGCTTGGCCACTACTGAGTTTGTGGATTGGACACCAGTTAGTGTTCACACCACGTCCCCCTTGAGTACCCAAGCTTACCTGGAGTAGCTAATCATTCTATCAGCAACTAAATTCTTATGGAAACTTCATAAGAAGAATCCACATAAGGAATCCTCATCAAAGTCTCAGAGCCAAAGGGAACAATGAAAAAACATTAAAGTACTCATAGTTTTATTGGGTGACAGATGAGCTGTTGATGGGAGAAACCAGTCTCAATATCAACAGGAACAGTCCTGGTCCTTACCAGCCATCTCTGCCACATGCTCTTCGTATTGTCTGAGGAACATGAACTCATGCAACCCCTCCAGTCTGGAATCTTTCCCTTTTGTTGTGGGCGATCTTCTCTTGCTTAAAGAGATATGGACAGACTGTGAGCAGAACACATGCCAAGGCAAATGTTAAGGATGCCTGCCTTCTGTGAGTACTGAAGGGACCTGTGTAACAGAAGCCGCACAGGATGTGAGATGTGTGTGAGAGCCATTGATAATGTTCTTTGGGCTGGTTGTGTGTGATGGAATGTGGCATTGTTGACAAGACTAACCTTTGTTATCTATTCCTAATTGCCCCTGAGAAGATAGTGGATGAACCATCTTCTTAAATTGCTGCAATATGTGTGGCATTGGTACATCCACAATGCCACTAGTGACTGTGGGGGATTCAGCGATGGTAACACCATTGAATGTAAAGGGAAAATAATTAGATTCTCACATGTTGGAGAGAATCCTCTCTTGTTGCCAGTTATCAGTCCAAGTGTGAATATTGTCCTGGTCTTGCTCTTCTGAACATGGGCTGCTTCGTTATCCAAAGAGTTGTGAACAGTACCGAACATTGTGCAATCATTTACAAATATTCCCATTTCTTACCTTGTGATGAAACAGCTGGAATAGTGGGCATGCAGGAATGGCCTAGTATTGAGATGTTCAGTCTTCACAAGCCACTATCATCTTCCCTTCTCCAGTCAGTGGAAAGGTATCCACCTGATTCCCGTTGACTTTATATTTTACTAGGGCCTCTTGTAAGTAACACTCAGTCAAATGCTGTTTTTATCTCAAAGACAGGCACTCACCTCTGGGATTCAGCTCATTTGTCCATGTTTGGAGTAAAGCTGAAATGAGGTTCTGATGACTAAGCATTGGTGAGCAGGTTATTGGTAAGTGCTGCTAAATAGTACTGTCAAGTATACCTTCCAGCACTTTGCTAATAATTGAGAGTAGGTTGATTGGCCAGATTGTTTTTCTCCCCCTTGTAAGGGACAAGGCATAGGTGAACAATTTTCAACATTATCAGTTACGCACCATTGTTGTTGACATATTGGAACAACATGGCTTGTTCAGGAGCACAGATTCCACGAAAATAACCAGGTTTGTGTTAGACTCGTAAGTTTTGATATATCCACTATGTTGGACTGTAGATTGAACTGAATTAACTAAGAACTAAATTCTCTACCTGAGAGAGCAATGGAGGTTGGGCCGCTGAAATGTTCATGGCTAAATTAGATTTTTGATCAACAAGAGAGTTAAGAGTTGTGGGGAAAAAGGGAGTTAAAGCCACAATCAGATCAACCATGATTTTATTGAATGGTAGAGCAGGGTTGTGGGGAGGGGGTGGAGCAAATGGCCTACACCCAATATTTCCTTATGTTCTTACATGTTCTGTTATATGTGATGGTGAGAACCTCAGAAGGTTAAGATGGATTGGCTACTCAGCCTTACTGGTTGAAGATAATTGCAAACATTTTGGCATTGTATTTTACACTCGTGCTGGACTCTGCCATTATTGAGATTGGGGATATTCATGGAGCATCCTTCCGTTAGTTATCTAATTTTCACCACACTTCACAACTGGACATGATAGCACTGCAGAGCTTTGATATAAGCCATTGGTTATGGGATAAAGCGTGCATGTTAGGCATCTGGTGTAGATTGGGCAGGTTGGTATTTCATGTTTAGATGCATCTGGGCATGTTCTTCATATTCCTCATTGAATTAGGGATGGTCCCTAGCTAGAGGGTAATGATTGAATAAGAGATGTGCCAGGCCATGAGATTACTGATTGTAATAGAATCCATTAATTTCTGCTGTTCATGATGACCTTATGAATGCAGTTTTGCACTGTTGGATCTTTTTTGAATCTATCCCATGTGGTTCAGTCTTTGTGCCACACAATATGATGGAGGGTATTCTCAGTGTGAAATCCTTTCTTGTTACAACACACGCCTGCCATCACAAATTTTCTATTGTCCTGGGGTGGTGGTGGGGTGAATAGGAGATTCTTGCCAAAAAATGGCAGTTTTGTTTCCAGCGAGAAAACCAAAGTTATCCAAAGTGATCAGAACGTACCATGCTGTGCAATCACATCACCATAAAATAGGGAAATAAGAATACTGGTCTGAATCATTCATGTATACTTTAAAATGGAACACAATAAAACAGGGAAATAAGGCTACTTACTGTCCAAATTGCTTTTTTCTTCTGGGTGTGTATGTTTTTAACCATCTCGCACCTGAACACTTAATTTTCTCCCCAAATCCCTCCACCACCTTCTCCTTTTGTGTAATAGTGTGTATAACAGGATCTTGCAAAGTTAAAATATCTAAGATTATTTACTACATTTGAAAGCAGAGCAGTTGGGACAATGGGTAATTGTCTGTGTCATACACTGGCTTTTCACATCCTGGCCCTGTGGTTTTATTCTACTCAAACTGATGAAATGAAAAGCTTTTAGATTGAGGTGTTTTAGTTAGAGGAGATTAATGTCTTTGACCTGGCTGCTGGCATTTTACCATTAAATCTGGTTCTTTTATCTTGAGAACAACATGAAACCAAATTTTGATGGTTTTGCAATTCTGCCTCTATTGGAGAAGGAGTTGATTGGATGATCTTAGTGCAGAGAATTTCTCTGACAGTCTGAACAAAATACTTGTCTTTGCTTCAAGTACTCACAGCTTCTTCCTGTGTTTACACCATGACTAACTGCTCCACATTAACTGTCCGATAACCTTGTAACACATACACTTGGAAACAATGAGCTACATTCTCCTCTCTACAATAATGTTAAACAAAGTAGATCTCTGTATAACGTGTTGGAAATTGTTTTTTCCCCAAACATCAGCCACAATGAATCCTGGCAAATTTAATTTTTGGATTGCTCTCATCTGTGTGAGACCATTGCCACTAGAATAGGTTTAAAACAATATAAAAAAGCTGATTAAAGATGTCTGTCTAGCTTTTGTATAAAACACTCAGAGATGAGGCTGAAGACAATTTCTCCCCAAAGACCATGAGAAGATTAAACTTCCAAGTAGCTATTTTCAATACTGGAAAAGGGCCAGTGAAAGCCTTCTAGAACTAACTTTTTTCTGAATCGTGTTTATTAAACAGGTCCAATGTACGAGATGTCATTTTGCATTTGGCTTTTATTTTTAAATAAGGCTTGCTACAAAAATATTATATCGTTAAAAATACTATGATTAACAGCTAAACATGAAAAACTTGGAGAATATTGTAGTTGAAAACAGCCACATAATGCGGTGCTAACTATAGTGTTTAAATGGTCAATGATTGAGAGTGTGATACTGCGGACAACCAGACTGAGAAAGTTTACCATTAATAGCTTACCATCTTGCTGAACAAGAAGCAGGCACTTATGGGTGAAGGTAGCAAAGAAAAGCTACTATTGTAATATAGGCCTGGGCTTCAAGACTCCATGAGAGGTGATCAAAGAAGTATCCATTCACCAGCAATGTGTCAGCCTGAGGACAGGTCTTGACAAGTGTTGTGACTAAAATGCAGTGACTGGACCATTGTTATTCACAGAGACTATGCTGAAGTTGGTGAGTTCATTTGGCTGGATGGTAGGTTAGTGATGCAGATCAACATCAACAGCACAGGTTCAATTCCCCTACTGGCTGAGGTTATTCATAAAAGTCTGCCCTCTCAACCTTGACCTATGCCTGAGGTGTGTTGATTCACAGATTAAATCACCACCAGTCACTTTCCCTTTGAGGCCTGTGATTTTCTGGGACTATGGCAACATTACATCAGGAAGTACAACCATTTTGAAAAGCAACTAGAACACATCTGTCTATCTATCACCCTTCTTTAGGGATGTACAGAATGGGCAGAGTGTGGCTGAGGGGAGATTCAGGTTCTCAGTAAGACTGTGTTGTTTCAATATCCTCAAGGTCACTATAGCCCTAGGAGCCAAGAAACAGCTCCAAAAATGTTGAATATAATTGTAAAGTAAATCAGCCACTATAATTCCTGTGAACAGGCAGAAAAAACATGCCTGCCTGAAAGTCGAGATTCAGCACACAGTTTTGAAACTACTTACAGATGACCATAATTTGAACTTGCGTGGAGATGCAGAAGCAGAAATTTCCATGTTTAGCACTCAAGTGCCAATTAGATAATTGTTGTCGGGCATGGGATTTTCAGAACCACTTCCACTGAATGTGTGTCAACTGTGGCTCAGTTGCCAACACTCGTGCATTAAATCAATAGGTTATAGGTTCAAGTCTCATTTAAAGACTTCAGTGTAAAAATCTAGGCTGGTGCTGCATTCTTAGAAATGCTCTATTTTGGATGAGATGTTACACACTGAAGCTTTGCCTACTTTCTCGTGGACATAAAAATCCCAGAACACTTCAGAAGTATTTTGTTGTCTGTAAATCTTTTTGGAATATCCTGAGGTTGTGAAAGACATTTTATCAATGTAATTTTTTTCTTTCTGTGGAATCCTCTGGCTGACACAGTGGCATGTAGGATTGATCAGGGACTAGGGGAGAGCCCAAATAAACACTGGGATCCTGGTGGGAAAGGTCCAGAGGAGGAGAGAAGCTCTGCACCCAGGGACAAAACAGATATTTCAACTCAAAATCTAGGAGCACTTTGGAAGTTCAGAAGAGGCATTCCACCTTCTTTCCCAACACCAGTATGCGCAGCTGAAGCTCCCAATCTTCCAGATTGGCATGGGGCTCCCCTTGCTATGGGTAAAATACCAGCAGAAATGGAAAAGACCCTTGTGACTATTAATTAGCAACATAAAGGCTGCAATAATCCAAAGATGGGCAGAGTGCTAGACACCTCTTCTACCCCCATAAATATTCAATAAGGGCAAGGGTAGTGGGTAAGCAGTGGAAGGCCATCTGCTGGATTTTACATTGTCCCCAATTTCAAACTTTCTGGTGAGGAAGCATAAAATCCGGCCCAAAGTGTTTAAGACTTTTGAGAAGGTGTAGACCAGCCTGGCCTTTGAATTTGCTCCACCACTCAAAGATTCTGGCCGATATTTTTGTCTCAACTTCACTTTGCCACCTACATCCCATGATTCCCTAAAAAAAGGATGAAATTTTAGCACTAGTTTCCTCTGCTTCCCCAACCCTCCCCTGCATTGGAGAATGTTGGGAGGTGGGAGGTGCGACATTTAAAATTGGGTGGGACAACAGGAGGGGGTGCTTTGCCCTTTGCTTTCCCATCACCACTAACACTTCACTATCATTGCGATAAGCGGAGGTTGGCCCTCCCACCTTTTGGCCAATTAAAGCCCTGAAGAGGCTAATGAATGGGCATCAATGTGGTAGGCAATTTGCTATCTGGAGACGCCGCTCAGTAAAAACTGGTCACCTTCCATGATGCTTAAGGAGAGGGTCCAGCCCATTCCTGGTTGGGCATCTTGTAGCCCATGGAGGACCGGCACTCAGCAGCAAGTGTTGGGAGATCAGCCTCTGCCCGAGCAATTGACAACTCCCACCTCATCGGGGGCTGTCTGATTGTAACACCTACATAGATGAGAAAGAGATAGAAAGGTAAAACTGTACAATAAAAAGCTGTTTATAAACTATGTATTTTGCAATAGTTTCCATTCTAAGAATGCTAACAATTCTGACAGCATTCTAACAACATTGCTCTTCAAAAACAAGTATTAGTGCATAACTATGGTTAGAATAAATACTAGTTCACATCATGAATCCACAAACTCTGTGTGTATAGTGTAATATCAAGTAATACTTCAACCCTACATAAATGCATTGGGGAAGTTATAAATCTCTTCACAGTAAAAGATGAAAGAATTTCAGGCTGTGCATGGAGATGGAATTCATCTGACACGTTAAAATGTCATTACCATGCTGTTACTGGGAGAAAGGATAAGATTATTTATTACTAGAAGTCAAATGGCAACGCCCTGTTGGAGACCATTTTCCAATGAGGAACTAAGCTATAGAAAGTATGAAGGTCCAAGGTTTAGCCCGGGCAGCAGTGAAAAAAACTTACATTCAAACAGCATCTTTCATGACTTCAGGAGCTCCCAAAGCAATTTACATTTTGAAATGTAGTCACTGTCGTAAGGCAATCAAGTCGATAAGGTTGTTAAGAAGGCATACGGAGTCATAGCTTTTATTGGTAGGGGGATTGAATTTCGGAGCCGCAATGTCATGTTGCAACTGTACAGAACTCTAGTGAGGCTGCACTTGGAGTATTGTGTACAGTTCTGGTCCCCACATTATAAGAAAGATGTAGAGGCATTGGAGAGGATACAGAGGAGGTTTACCAGGATGTTGCCTGGTATGGAAGGCAGGTCTTATGAAGAGAGGCTGAGAGATTTGAGGTTGTTTTCGTTAGAAAGAAGGCGGCTAAGAGGAGACCTTATCGAAACATATAAGATGATTAGAGGTTTAGATAGGTGGACAGTGATAGCCTTTTTCCTAGGATGGAGAAAGCTAGCACGAGGGGACATAGCTTTAAATTAAGGGGTGGTGGTTTTAGGACAGATGTCAGAGTTAGGTTCTTTACCCAGAGGGTGGTAAGGGTATGGAATGCCTTGCCTGCGTCAGTTGTAGATGCGCCAAGTTTGGTGGCGTTTAAGAGGTTAGTAGATAAGTTTATGGATGAAGGGGGAATGGTTTAGGTTAGAGGGTCACTGCTTGTTCCTAATTGGTCGGCGCAACATCGAGGGCCAAAGGGCCTGTTCTGCGCTGTAATGTTCTATGTTCTATGTTCTATGTAGCAAAATATGGCAATCAATTTGCACACACCAAGTCTCACAAATTGCAATGTGGTAATGATCAAATAATCTATTTTAATGATGTAGGATAAGACAGGAAAATATTCCCATGATTTGATCTCTTGATTTTTCATCCATTTATACATGTTGGAAAGGGCATGTGTGTGGGCATCAAGTGAGGGCAAGATTGGCATTAACTGGACAATTAATGGACAGCACAGTGGTTAGCACGCTGCCTCACAACGCCAGGGACCCAAGTTCAAATCTGGCCTTGGAAGACTGTCTGTGTGAAGCTCGCACATTCTCCCGAGTCTCTGGAATTCCTCCCACAATTCAAAGATATGGTGGTTGCATGGATTGCCATGATGAATGCGTGGGGTTAGGGCAAGGGATTGGGTTTAGTTAGGGTGCTCTTTTGTAGAGTTAGTGTCTATCAGTCTTGATGGACATACATAGAATACCTATTGTGTCTTTTCTGCACAGTAGGTATTCTATGATTCTATTCCATGATACTGCCATTCATCCTCTAGGCATTTGGGTCAAAAATGACCATTTGGAAGTCATACTGAAAATGACAGGAATTCCAGAGGAGTACATCCCAGCATGATAAAAACGCATTTCCAAAAGCAGACAGGAAAAATTATAGACAAGTGCGCAAATAGTAACTCTCTAATAATTGATTATAGTGACTGTAACTTCCAATAAATCAATGAAATGAAATTATTCAATGTACAAAATCTATGTTTAAAATGACAAGGTTCATTTTTAAAAAAATGCTTAATATTTCACGGAAATGGCACTTTTTCATTGCTGGCCGTGTCTCAGTATGAAGTTGATAGTGAATGGTATAATTTATTATTTTATTAAGCCCATTAAACAGTATATTAGAGAAGCAGCCAGACACATATCAGCTCAGCCTTTGAAACTTCCAGTTGCTCCCCTGCTGAGTGCTGTCATGTTGTTTGTAAAAGAAATTGTCAACTACTCAGAAACAGTGTGAAGGAATCTGCTGATGCAGCCGATTTCAAATATTCAATGCTATCATTACCAAAAGGTTACATGCATATCCTTTTCTTAAAGGATAGAGTGAATAATTCTTTTCCGTAACAACTCAAGAAGTAATATAAAGGCACACGCTCTGAATCTATGTTTTGTATATACTTGGAGAAATGCAAAACGAGTAAACGTTACACACTTAGTCACTAGTCTTAGATACACAGGAAACATAAAATAAATAAAGTGCAGCTTCAGTCACATTTCTATCAAATGTGTCAGAAACCACAGATCAACAAATGTTCCCCTGTGGTATATAAGGGACACATCAATTCATTGTTTTTTTTGTAAGAAAAACAAAGATAGAGAAAGCTTGTTGATAGTTTAATGCTTGAATGTAATGCCTGGAGGGCTGCTGAAACAAACAGAGCAAGAAGACCTGTTCAATGCCAAGTTGGCCATCTTAGCCTATGTAATAATGACACTACAGTTAACTTTAATACCCACAACCAGCCAGATCACTACCCAATGACTCCTGCTGAAAACTAGGTGCAAGTGAATTGACCCCATTCTATCTTGCTTCCAAAGCTGAATAGTCTATTGTTTCTCATCATGTACGAAACAAAGTAACATTGACAACTTGGGTGGGATACTGGGCAAGTTGCAACCATCTATGGGATGGTATCTTAGCAAGAATCAAGATAGAAGGAGAAGATAAAGAGAAAAGTCACTTAATTAATAACATCTAAAAATGGCATTACCCTTACATGCTTTGCGAATAAAAAATGTGAAATACTGCGGATGCTAGAAACCTTAACCAAGTGCTAGAAATACTCAATAGGTTACGCACCATCAGTGGAGAGTAATCTTTTAGGTGCAAACCCATTTTACAACAGGAAAGTAAGGTATATTACTTATATTAATTGAAACAGGAAAAGAGGGGGTGGGATTTTTTTTAAAGAAAGAAACTAACCCGAAGAGGAATTGGGAGTAGAATGATAGAACTGATTATCTCAGTCGAATCACGCACAGAATCATTCAGGTCAGAAGTTTCCACAGAGCTGTGATGACTCCATTCACCACAGGTACAGTGGAAATCCCATTTAGAATAAAGAAAAATTGTAAGAAATGCAAGCATTGCCAGTATCCTGGAGTTTAATTTGAAAAAGGGAGGTTGTATGCACGCACCGAGCTGAAACAAAATCTTCCATTTATATAGAGAAGTGAGACTGAAAACATGAACAGAAATTATGAAACCTCAGGGCAACATAAAGGGATGGGCAACTAGACATTCAGGAATGGAAAACGTCTTTTTTCATAAGTCTTTACATTCATTATTGTCCAAATGTCTAATAGATTTAGAAGATTTGCACATTTCTTTTTCTTCCCTGCTTACCTAAAAATGCTGTTTCTGTTGGACTATACCCAGCTCCAGTACCTTACCCACTCTTCAAATGGGAGCATTCACAACCTATTTGACCACAGGAGCAATCACAGGCTAAGCTCAATTCAAACCTCACCAGCTAGGTGCACCAGCATATTTTCCAGCAGAAGTAACAAAAATCAAGAGACAAATATGCTTTTCCCTAACCCAACACACTGGGATTGGGCTTGTGATCTTCCTGCATTCTACTTCAACTGAGCTATCAAGGTAACATTCTAAATACTGATGGATCTGTAACTCCATTGAGACTAAACTGCAGGCAGTTTAGACAGGTTTTATTACCTTCTGTACCTTTGTGTTTCTGTGCTTTATGTAAGATGTTGAGTTCAATTACCAGTAATTTATATCATGGTTATTTATAGCCTAATTCTCCTTCAAGTCACTTCAGTTAACACAATGGTGTGATCTATTTTCTCAGGGATCTGGATGTTCTGTCTGAGGACAGAACATGATTTTTTTTTTATTTTTCATATGTAACCCTTCCTGAGATGGACAGGCTATTGTTTTTTTTTAAACAGGTTGGAATGCTCTTCTATGTGCAATTAGCTCCTGTCAAAGCGGGTCACAATGTCATTGCATTTACGAATATGATAAAAATGTATAATTTAATATTGATCTATTGCCAGGACTTTCCCATCTCACCAATTCCTATCTCTCGAAATTTTCCATCTCACCCACAACATTTCCTACTGTGGAAAATCTTGGCCTCCCTCTTTGCTTGCACCTATTATTGGAGATTTCAGATTTATTCTGAATAGCTGAATTTGGCCTCACTAAGAAAATTTCAAAACCTACAATCTGGAGAGATCCCTTGAGCCTATTCTACCAATCACTGAGATCATGTCTGATGATCTACTTAACTCTATATATCGAACTTTATCCTATATATCCCTCAGTACTGTTGGATCATAAAAATCTATCAATTTCATATTTAAAATTAACAAATAATTGAGCATCAATTGTTTACCTTTGCATGTAGGAGTGTTTCCTAATTTCATGCAAGAAATGACTGGCTCTAATTTTTAGACTCTGCCTCCAGACATAGAATAAGATTAGAATCAGAAGTAGATCATTCAAGCCATCGAGCCTGTTGTGCCATTCAATGGGACCATGATTGATCTGATGTGACAATCCTCAACTCCATTTTCCCACCTTATTCCTATAACCTTCAATTCCCTTACTGACTGGAAATCTGTCCATCTCAGTCTTGAACGTATTTAACAATTTAGCTTCTAAGCCCTCAGTTGTAAAGAATTCCACAGATTCACTCCCTCCGAGAGAAGAAATTCCTCCTCACCTCTGCGTTAAATGGGTGAACCCTTTACTCTGATATTATGCCCTCTGGTCCTAGACTCTATCATTCAGAGGCCTCCAATGGGCAGAGGGTGCCGAGGTAAGAAGCACATCCCCCAGCAGAGTACAAGACAACCAGAGGGGTGTCCTTAAGTAGTTGACCTTTTTGTGGCCATTGATTGGCCAATTAAGGTCCTCAACTGGCTTAAGGATGAGGGCGATACCAAGGCCAACCACTGCTAAAAATCCATTCCATCATCCCACCTGATTTTACAGCCTGGCAGTCTGCTCCATGATGAGGTATTGCACTGCGATACACTCATATGTTGAGCTGGTGGCAGCCATTATCGAACAATTTCATTTACTGTAATCACAACAAAAACAAATATATATGTAAAAAGAAATTCTCGACATCAGTATATGTTTAACAAAAATATCATAATTTGACAAGAAATAATGAAGAGAACAACTTTTTCTTCTTCCTCCTACGTACTTTCAATTAAACCACCTGACTTCTCTCACTTTTTGTCTGGTTTCCTGTCTTCATTTCCACTGGCTTGACTTTGCCCCCTCAACTTCTCTATGTAAACTTGAACTTTGACTACAAACTCCAATGAATGGCTGGGACTGTGGTATTAACTGATATTGTCACAGAGGCCCTGACGCATTTTGCTCTATTGGTGGTTGTGAACTGGCAAACCTTCAGTTTATTTTTGACTTCCACTTTCTTTCTGTCTTTCACTTAGGATTATAGGGGGAATTTCGCTTAGTGTATGTTTCTCATGCTCTCACGCAAATTATCTATATGACACTGACGAAGTCTCTTTAATCTTCACTAGATTTATGAACTGACCTAGTCTCCTTACAACAATGCAAATTACGTGCTTTTCCTTATCACCTGGGTGATTTTTCACTGTCTTTCTGGCCAACGGGCTTAGGGTGAGGGGGGTAAGGTATAATTTGGATGTTAGGGGGAGTTTTTTCACACAGAGGGTGGTGGGGATATGGAACGCGCTGCCAAGTAAAGTGGTGGAGGCAGGCACTCTGGAGTTATTTTAGAAATACTTAGATGGGCACATGAACAGAATGGGAATGGAGGGGTATAGAAAACTGATTTAAACTAGGGACCATGAGCCTTGGGAGTCCCTGGGAAGTGTGTAAATAGATGATGATATTGATGTACTTGTTTTTATCCTACAGGTGCTTTGGTCCACCTTGTTGTCTAACGAGGGGCATACATGTGATGAGTCGTGAGAGGGCTGCTCTTGGATATTTTTCGAGAGTATCCTAGTGCTTCACGTCGTTAGTGTACGCTTGACCTGGACCATTTGATGGGCAACACGACAGCTCAGTGACTATCGCTGTGCTGTGCAGATACATGGATTTGGGCCTGTGTCTGTGGGAGTTTGCGCATTCTCCCCGTGCTTGCGTGGGTTTTCTCCGGGTGCTCCGGTTTCCTCCCACATCCCAAAGATGTGCTCTTAGGCTAATTGGCAAAACAAATTCTCCCTAAATTGTCTCAAATTTGATTTTTAATCCATAGATCTATAAATATGGACAGGGATCGCGGGTAGAGGTGGGAACATCAGGGTGGCGACATGGGCTCGTTGGGCCAAAGGGCCTGTTTCCCGTGCTGTTTTGTTCTTTGTTCTTTGTTAACACAAAGGTCCCTCAGTTTCATGTCTGGTGTATCATGGCTCATAATCACTTTGTTTTCCTTGTCTCTTAATTTGCTATTGACATCAGAATTAAACAAACTAGAATTGAATCAGTAGTCACAGTAAATCCACATTGCGTGATGTGGTGATTTATGATAGTTGATTTTATTGTTTGGTTCCTTTTGTTCAAAGACCACTTTGTGCTCTCAGCCCTTTCTTAATGACAAACATATCCTTACTGATCTCTACTGTAAATAACTTGGCCCAATTTAAATATAAGCCAATTTCTTTCTATCAGAGAGGCTTTGTTCCCTTCTACTACTATCAAACCATCATATTCCACTTGAACACTAACTTCACCCAGTTTCACCCATTTTGTGTAAGAGAATGTGACTGAAGGAATTCTTGAATGCTCCTTTTGAAATAACAGAAACTGCTCCAGCTGTGTCAGTGATGAAAGTAAATTATGAATCTCCGACTTTAATTTCAGCCTTGGGCACTGGAATTATATCTTCAGCCCTTCTACTTCCAGGTGTCGTGTTTTCTTCCTTTTTACTAAGTACAACTCTTGACTTTCCTGCTCGATAGGATCAACTACTGCATCTATCATATGCACAATCAAGGATTTTCAGACTCCTGAACCAGCTTTAGATTTACTAGGACTGCAACCTAGTTTATGGCTGTGATCTGGTGCTTTACTATGACCTGCAGCATTACTGTTTCCTCACGGCCTTTGCATATCGTTTCTTTCCCATGGGCAGAAGCACTTTGACACAAAATGGGACATTTAAATAGTTGGTGGTTACCATGGCCTTGGTAACATCTACATTGCTTTCTGTGAGAATGTGAATTTGGCTGCTGTAGCCTGAATCACAAAGAAATCTAGATCTCTCCTGCCAGTTCAAGGAAAGAACTCCCTTGCAATCTGCAACTGTCTTTTCCTATCATTTCCATGGCAGTGGCCTCAAGTTTACCCAGGTCACTGGCTCCAGAGACCCAGGTTCAAATTCCATTATGGCTGATGGTGAAAAGAAAATTTGTAATTTAAAAGTCTAATGATTATTGTAAAAACCCGCCTGGTTCACTAATGTCCATTAGGGAAGGAAATCTGCCGACATTATCTGGTCTGGCCGACATGTGACTCCAGATCTACAGCAACGTGTTTAACTTTTGAATACTTTCTGAAAATGAGCTAGCAAGTCACTGAATTCAAGAGCAATTGGGGCTGAGCAATAAGTGCTGGGCCAGCCAGTAATGCCCATTTCTCATGAATAGATAACACAACATACTTTTCAATATTGACTCAAAGCAATATGCACATGGATCAATCCTCAAAATTTCTCAAAGTTTCTTGCACTTTAGAAGTTCCAGAAATGTCTCACAATGTTCTTCTGTCCTCAATTTCTCAAATTAAATGTAAAAGCAAATTCCATCCCAGTATTGCACTGAGTAAAACTAACACATGCGCAAGTGCAGGAAGTCATTATTGAACAGCTTTATTTACACCTCCTCAAAGAAAGGGCAGCAAAGAGGGCAAAGGAACAAAACACTCAGATTTTTATATACCTTTTTTTTAATATTTTTTATTTTTATAGGTACAAAAGTCTAAGGTCACATTCCAACCGGCTGAAGAACAGCTTCTTCTCTGCTGCTGTCAGACTTTTGAATGGACTTACCTTGCTTTAACTTGATCTTTCTCTACACCCTGCCAATGACTGTAACACTACATTCTACATTCTCACCTTTCCTTCTCTACGAATGGTATGTTTTGTCTATATAGCGTGCAAGAAACAATACTTTTCACTGCATGTTAATACGTGTGACAATAATAAGTTAAATCAAATCAAAACCAAAATCAATGTGGGTGTAAAATTCTGACAATTTAGTTGTTAGTAGACATGATGTAGAGATGCCGGCGTTGGACTGGGGTGAACACAGTAAGAAGCCTAACAACACCAGGTTTAAGTCCAACCGATTTATTCGATAGTAAACTCACTCAAGCTTTCAAGGTTATCCTATTCGTCAGGTTAATGAGGTGTTCTGGTCTCAAACGGCACATGTAACAGTACAGACTGTTTGCAGATTACTGATTAGAATGCGAATCTTTACACCTAATTTAGATGTTGCCAAATGGGCTCAATTTTTCCAGCATTTCCTATTCTGATTTTACTCTGCTGTTACTGAATTTCTCTGTGGTGTAGACGGCCAAGATTGTAGAGTAAGAGTGGGCTCAATTTTTCCAGCATTTCCTATTTTGATTTTACACTACTGTTACTGTGGTGAATTCCACTGTAGTGTCAGCAGCCAAGATTGTAGGGCAGAAGTGGGTAAATCACAGCTGGTTTTCATTAAGCCATTGAGATGCATCGCATTCGGGCCAGACCATCCAGGAACTACTCTTACGGAGCAAGAATCAAAGACTTTGAGAGGGGAAGAATTCAGATTACCTGCTTTTATTTGTACAGAGTGGCCTTCAACGAATGAAGACAGAAAGTGGTCCAAGGTAAATTGAGCTTTGCTGGGATTCAGATGTTTTGCGAGGTGAAAATGAAGTGCAACTGTCAACTGAGAGGAGGGGAGTGTATATGGAAGAGCACCATGAAGATTTACAATGCAAGTAACCCGATCTAGATCTCTGCTGATGTGGCATAAAACAATGGAATAAACTGAACTGAAATAATAGTACATTCTAAAACTTACCAGTAACCGTGTACAAGAACACAAAAAATAGGAGTAGGCCATACAGCCTGTTGCGCCTGTTCTGTCATACCACATGAATATGGCTGATCTTGGCCTCAACTCCATTTTCCCATCTACTCCCCATATTCCTTAATTCCCTGAGGGATCAAAAATCCAGCCGTAATTGTACTCAACGATAGAACATTCACAGCCCTGGGGGGTACAGAATTCCAAAGATTCATAACTCTTTGGGGTAAGTAATTTCTCCCTATTTCAACCATAAATGATTGGTCCCGTGTCCTGAAACTGTTACCTTGTTTTAGATTCTCGAACATGAAATCAATCTCTCAGCATCCACCCTATCAACTTCCTTAATAATCTTTTTATGTTTAAATGAGATTGTCTGTCATTCATTTGTGGGAATTTGGGTACAGTTAAGCCCAATTTACTCAGCTTCTCATAATAGAACAACCCCCTCATCTTAAGAACCAATTTAGTAACATTTGCTGTACTGTCTCCAATGCAAATTAAAAGTGGAGGCTAAAACTGCACAAAGTATTCCAGATGTGATCTTACCTAAACTCTATATCTGTAGCAAGAAGTCTTTATTCCTGCACACCAATTCCTTTGAAAAAAAGGTCAACAATTGCTAGCCGCAACTCCATACTAACATTCTGCTTTCTTTGTCGCTGCATCCACAAATCTCTCTGAGCAGCAACATTTGCAAGTTTCACGCCTTGTAAAAATATTCTGCTTTTCTATACTTACAATCAAGCTGAATAACTTCACACTGCCTCACATTACCCTCCATCTGCTTCTTGTTACCCATTCAGTTAACCTGACATAGATAAGATGCAAGACTGGGTGGAGAAATGGCAGATGGATTTCAATGCGGATAAATGTGTAGTGGTCCATTTTCGCAGGACCAATGGGATGAAGGAATACAATATCAAGGGTAGGAGTCTTAGGAATGTTGAAGAGCAGAAGGATCTTGGGGTCCGAGTCCAGAGGGCTCTTAAATTGGCCTCGCAGGTGGAGGATGTGGTCAAGAAGGCGTATAGTGTATTGGCTTCCATTAATGGAGGGATTGAGTTTAGGAGTCAGGAGGTAATGCTGCCACTTTATAAGATCTTTGTCAGACCCCACTGGGAGTACTGTGCGCAGTTCTGGTTGCCTCACTACAGGAAGGATGTTGAAGCTATTGAGAGGGTGTAGAGGAGATTTACAAGGATGTTTCCTGGATTGGGAGGCACGCCTTATAAAGATAGGTTGAGGGAGCTAGGTCTCTTCTCCCTGGAGAGACAAAGGTTGAAAAGCGACCTGATAGATGTTTATAAAATGTTGAAAGGAATAGATAGGGTGAATTCTTGGAGGCTATTTCCCAAAGCTAAAATGGTCACTACCGTTGTAGGCCATTGTAGTGATTTAAGGTGCTGGGAAGCAAGTGCAGAAGAGATGTTAGGGGTAAGTTTTTCACTCAGAGTGTGGTGAGGAAGTGGAATTGGCTGCCATCGGTGATGGTAGAGGCAAACTCGCTGGGGTCTTTTAAAAGACTTCTGGATGGGTACATGGAATTTAATGGGATTGGGAGTTACAGATAATTCTATGGCCTGATAGGTGTGGATATGATCGGTGCAACTTGTGGGCCAAAGGGCCTGTTTGTGCTGTAGTGTTCAATATTCTATGTTCTAACACTTTGCAACCCCTCCTGTGTTCTTCCCACAGTTTTCTTTTCCTTTCTAACTGGCTTTGTATTATTTGCAAACTTAAATATACTACTCTTGGTCTCTTCATCTAAGGCATTAATACAAATTGTAAATAGCTGATGCCTCAGCACTAATGTTTGTGACACCCCTCCAATCACAGCAAGCTAATTTGAAAAAGCTCCATTTATGCCCACTCTTGGTCCGTAACTATTAACACAACTGTTATCTGTGCTAATACATTTTCCCTAATTTCATGTCTAACTTTTCAAACTCTTTGAGCTAAAAATCATTCCTGTTTCTGCTAATATCATTGGTTCTCACATGTACCATGCCATCACAATCCTCCTCTCCCATTCCAAACTGCAAGGTATCCTTAACTCTGAGCTCCAATGTTTCGTCACTGACTATGAAATCTGGACCAACACAACTAATAGAAAACAATAATAATATAGTAAATTTGTGGAAAGAAATCACTGCAATGGCCTACAATATTCGATAACCTGGATCAACAGTGAAACTGTCACTGCTACATTAATGAAAAGCTGCTTCCCACAGATGCAGTAAATCACCATTAAAAATGGATAGTTTGTTTTTGTACGCAGAGTCTGAATTTGTATCTACAATCACTGCAGTGGTTTCAGATTGCATTATATGTTTATTCCTAACATGTAATTTTTAATCTTTTCATCACAGAATCACAAAAAAGTTATGACAAGAGGCATTTTAGCTTACTGTCTGCACTGGCAAATAAGCATCATGCCTTAGTGCCATTCCCCAGCTTTTTCCCTGTGACTCAATTATTTGAGTAATTATCTAATTCCCTCTTCAATACCTCACATAAACCTGTCTGCACCACACCTTCAGGCAGTGCATTCCAGACCCGAACCACTCACTGTGTGAAATTGTTTTTCCCACATTTGTGCTTCTTCTGCAAATCACTTTGAATCTGTGTCCTCCTGTTCTTGATGCTTTTTTCAAGTGGAAACAGTTTCTCCTTATCTTTTGCTCAGTCCTTCCATGATTCTAAACCTCTCTATCAAATCTCTTCTCAGCCTTTTCTCTAAACAGTCCCAACATTGCCAATCTGTCCTCATAACCAAACTTCTCATCTCTAGAACAATTCATGTATACTTCTTTCCGCACTGTTTCCTATGCATTTATATCCTTCCAATAGTGTGGTGCCCAGAACCATACACAAGTATTGTCTAGTATAAATTCAGCATAACCTCCTTGCTCTTGTACACTATGTTCTTACTAATAAAGACAATAAGAAGTCTCACAACACCAGGTTACTGTCCAAAAGTTTATTTGGTGACAAAAGCCATTAGCTTTCAGAGCTCTGCTCCTTTATCAGGTAAGTGGAAGTTTTGTTTACAAACAGGGCATATAAAGGCACAAACTCAATTTACAAAATAATGATTTCCTACTAATAAAGCCTGGAATACTATATGCCTATTAACTGCTCTCTCCATCTGTCCTGCACATATGCACCTGGTCCCTCTGCTCCTACACCTCTTCAGGAATTATATCCTTTATTTTTTATTGCCTCTCTATGTTCTTCCTACCAAAATGCATCACCTCACAGATCTCTACACTGAAGGTCATTTGCCATCTATCTGTCCACTCCACCAATTTGTCTATGTCCTTTTGAAGTGCGACACTGTTTTCTTCACAGTTTATAAAGTTTTGTATCATCGGCAAACTTTGAAATTGACCCCTGCACAACAAGACCTAGATCATTAATATGTATTGGGAAAAGCAAGGGTCCCAATATTGGCCCATGGGGACACTACTACAAACTTTCCTCCAGCCTGGAAAATAGCCATTAATCAGTACTCCTTGCTTCCTATTATTCAGCCAATTTTGTATCCATGCTGCTACAATCCCTTTTATTCCATGAGTTATAACTTTTCTCACAAATTTACTGTATGGCGCCATATCGAACGCCTTTTGGAAGTCCATGTACACCACATCAAGAGCATTACTTCCATTGCCTTTTCTGTTACCTCCTCAAAAACTTGCAGCAAGTTAATTCAACATGATTTTCTCTTCAGAAGTGCATGATAGTTCTTCCTAATCAACCCACATTTTTCCTGGTGACTACTAATTCTATCCCGAATAATTGTTTCTAGAAGGTTTCTCACCACTGATCTTAAACTGACTGGCTGTAATTATTTGAACAAGGGTGTAACATTTATACTTCTCCACTCCACTGGCACCTTTCTTGAGTCTAACAAAGACTGGAAAATTATCGTCAACAGCCCAGAAATTTCCAATCTCACTTCCTTTGATATATTTTGATGCACCTCATCCGGTCCAGGTTCCTTGTCAACTTTAAATATCGACATTCTATCCAACACTTCTTCCTTACCAATTTTGAATCCTTCTTGGGACATTTTCCTCATTTGTCTCCATGGTCTGGATAGCACCTCTTTGGTAAAGTCAGAGACAAAGTATTCATTTAATGCCTCAACCATGGCCTGGAACTCCCATGTGTAAATTCCGTTTTTGGTCACTAATTGGCCCAATTCCAACTTTTTTCCTGCTCTAAGGCAAATTTTCATTTGATTCCTGAAAGAGGTCACTAGTATGTCACCAGAAGCTTATGAATTATGGGATGAGCAATAAAAGCTGCCCCCCCTCCACCAAAAAAAATTGCTTGCTTACCTGCATAGTAAAGGCTGAGAATGGTGTTAAGATTTCATGTTCTCTTAATGGGCTGATATTAGCACCTTTTTCAGCCTTTAATGCCACCATTTACTTTCCCTTTTTCTTTTTGTCTGTGACATCTTTGTCAATTACATCTCCCTTTCCCCTTGCTGTATAAATCTCATTCTGGTTTCTTTGTCTTCAGCTCTGACAAGGGGTCATCCAGACTCGAAATGTTAATTCTATTCTCTCTCCACAGATGCTGTCAGATTTTGCTGTTGAGATTTTCCAGCATTTTCTGTTTTTGAGTGAGTTAGTAAGAAGCACATGTTCAACTGGTCAGCTAAGCTTTTCTATAGATAATTGGTTTGACTGGTTCAAATGATTTTATCTTCCAGAGCTGGACAGTGTTTTTATGATTCGCTTCTTTTTAAATCCTTGTTGACCTTTACAATAATATTTCTTTATTTTAGTTTGTATTTTCTTTTGTCATTCTACTCGCTCTCCCATTTATCTCAGCTACTACATAAACAATGCAAAAAAATGATGTGGAGATGCTGGCATTGGACTGGGGTGAGCACAGTAAAAAGTCTCACAACACTAGGTTAAAATCCAAGAGGCTTATTTGGTAGCGTAAGCTTTCAGACACTGCCCCTTCATCAGGTGAGTGAAGAGTTGGGTTCACAAATAGGGCATATACATTCACAAACTCAATTACAAGATAATGGTTGGAATGCGAGTGTTAACAGATGATCAAGTCTTTACTGGTACCGACAATGTGAGTGGAGAGAGAGTTAAGGACAGATTAAAGATTGTCTCAAACCAGGACAGTTTGTAAGATTTTGCAAGGCCAGGCAAGTCATTGGGGTTACAGGTAGTGTGACATAAACACAAGATCCCGATTGTGGCCATTCTCATGTGTTGGAACTTGGCTATCAGTTTCTGCTCAATGATTCTGTATTGTCATGTGTCGTAAAGGCTACCTTGGAGAATATTATCTGAAGATCAGAGAATGAATGCCCGTAACTGCTGAAGTGTTCCCTGACAGGAAGGAACAACTCCTGCCTGGTGATTGTCGAACTATGTCCATTCATACATTTCCTAACATCTGTATGGTCTTGCCAAGGCATCTTTCCTGCAGCGTATCAGGCAGATAACATACTAGTATGTACTATGTACCTGTTAGGTAGTGTTCTCACATGAGATGATGGCATCGTGTCGATGATCCAGTATGTCTTGCAGAGGTTGCTGTGGCAGGGTTGTGTGGTGTTGTGGCAACTGTTCTCCTGAAGACTGGGTAGTTTGCTGCAAACAAAGGTCCATTTCAGGTTGTGTAATTGTTTGAAAGCAAGTAATGGGGGTGTGGAGATGGCCTTGGCAAGATGTTTGTCTTCATAGATGACGTGTTAAAGGCTCTGAAGAAGATGTCATAGATTTCTGCTCCGGGGAAGTACTGGATGACAAAGTATACACTGTCCACAGTGTCCCATGTTTGTCTTCTGAGGAGGTCGCTGAGGTTTTTCACTATGGAGCATAAGAACTGTCGATTGATAAATCAAATGTCATATCCTATTCTTACCAGGATGTCTTTCAGCATCTGTAGGTGTCTTCTGGGTTCTGCCTCATCTGCGCAGATTGTGCTTTTACAGAGGACTTGTCAGTAGGGGATGGCTTTTTTAACATACTAAGGGTGGAAACTGGAGTAATAGACCATCACGAGGTTATCCATGGGCTTGCAGTACAGTGAAGTGCTGAGGTGACCATTTTGATGGAGATGCATGTGTCCAAGAATACAACCAATTCTGGGAAGTAGTTCATGGTGAGTCTGATGGTGGGATAGAACTTGCTGATGTCATCATGTAGTTGTTTTAGTAATTGCTTGCCAGTGAGATCAAAGGAAGAAAATGTCATTGATATATCTAATGCCTAGTGTCAATTAAAGGTCCTGTGCAGCCAAGAGGTCTTGTTCAAACCTGCACATAAAGATGTTGGCATATTGATGTGTGAATTTGGTCCCAGTGGCTGTTCCATGCGTCTGGATGAAGAGCTGGTTGTTGAAGATGAAAACAGTATGGTCCAGCATGAAGTTGGTGAGCTGTAGAATTGCAACTGGAGATTGGCTGTTTACATGCTGTGTTGAGTACTAAGGCAGTTGCAGCAATGCCATTATTGTGGGGGATGCTTGTGTAGAGTATCAAGACATCCTTTATGATAGCATATCCATTGTGTACGCTTCAGAGCATCTTCCATGCTCTTATCCTACATACTCCTCGTATTGCCTCCCGAAGATACACAAGGCCTAAAAAACCTGGCCGTCCCATCGTATCAGTCAATGAGATCCTGTGTGAGAACCACTCCAGCTACATCAAGGACATGCTGAAACCCATTGTACGAAGAACCCCCAGCTTCTGTCACAACACTATGGACTTCTTACAGAAACTCAGCACTCATGGAGTAGTTGAACCAGGAACACTCCTCATCACAATGTATATCTTGGCACTCTACACCAGCATTCCCCAAGATGACGGCATTGCTGCAACTGCTCAGTACTCAATGCTAACAACTTCCAATCTCCAGATGCAATTCTATAATCCATCTACTTCATCCTGGATCACAATGCTTTCACCTTCAACAACCAGACACATGGAACAGCCATGGGGACTAAATTCACACCTCAATATGCCAACATCTTCATGTACAGGTTCGAATAAGTCCTCTTCACCGCTCAGGGCCTTCAACCAATGCTCTACACTAGACATTTCGATGACATTTTCTTTTTTTGGACTCACAGCGAACTATCACTGAAACTCGATGATGACATCAACAAGTTCCATCCCACCATCAAACTCACCATGGACTACTCTCCAGAACTGGTTGCATTCTTGGACACACACATCTCCATCAAGGATGGTCACTTCAGCACTTCACTGTACTGCAAACCCACAGATAACATCACGATGCTCCATTTCTCCAGCTTCCACCCTAAACACATTAAAGAAGTCATCCCTTATGGACAAGCCCTCCGTACAAACACAATGTGTTCAGATTAGGAGGAATGTAACAGACATCTCCAGACCGTTGAAAGATGCTCTCATAACAACAGGATATGGCACTCGACTCATTGACCGATAATTCCGACACGCCACAGCAAAATACCTCACTGAATTCTTCAGAAGACAAACACGGGACACAGCAGACAGAGTACCCTTCACCATCCAGTACTTCCCTGGAACAGAGAAACTATGACATCTTCTCTGGAGCCTTCAACACGTCATCGATGAAAATGAACATCTTGCCAAGGCCATTCCCTCTCCCCCACTACTTGCCTTCAAATAACCGTGCAATCTCAAACAGACCATTGTTCACAGTAAAATACCCAGCCTGCAGGAGAACAGCGGCTAAGACACCACACAAGCCTGCCACAGCAACTTCTGCTAGATATGCTAGATCATCGACATGGATGCCATCATCTCACATGAGAACACCATCCACCAGGTAGACAACACATACTTGTACGACTCGACCAACATTGCCTATCTGATACGCTGCTGGAAAGGATCTCTCGAGGCATGGTATATTGGTGAGACCATGCAGACACTACTACAACATATGAATAGACATAGTTTGACAATTACCAGGCAGGAGTGTTCCTTTCCTATTGGAAAACATGTCAGCAGTCAAGGGCATTCGGCTTCTAATCTCTGGGTAAGTATTCTCCAAGATAGTCTTCAAGACACATGACAATGCAGAATTGCTGAGCAGAAACTGATAGCCAAGCTCTGCACACATGAGAACGACCACAACTGGGATCTTGGGTTCATGTCACACTACTTATAACTCCCATGACTTGCCTGGGCTTGTAAAGTCTTACAGACTGTCTTGGCTTGATACAATTCACATCTCTTTAACCTGTGCTTAACCCTTTCTCCATTCATGTTCTCTGCACTTGTGAAGACTTGATTACCTGTTAAGACTCACATTCCAACCATTCTGACATAATTGAGTTTGTGAATATATATGCCCGGTTTGTGAACCCAATTCTCCACTCACTGATGAAGGGGCAGCTATTGGACTTTAAACGGGTGTTTATGAGGCTTCTTACAATGCAAAAAGAAACAGGCAATTCTGCCATCTACAGGCAGCATTGTTGTTGCAGGCTTATTTCAGTGAAATTTTTCTTGAAGCTCACCCTCAACACTGGCTTGCATCTCATGTCAGAAAATATTGTTACTATCAGTGTCCAAAAAGCACTGTGGAGGAATCTCACCAAAAACAAAATACTTTACAAAGGAAGCCGAGTGAGAGAAATTTAAAAATAATTAGCATCATCAATCTTTCTAACCAAAGAAAGCTCCATGAATGGCTTTTAACATAACTTGTAACCCCAGAAATTTGCACTTCTTTCTTTCTTCTTTTTTAACAAGTAGAAGGAAGCCATTCAGCCCACTGAGTCTGCTTCAACTCTCTAGAAAAGCGTCTTAATGTAGAGATGCCGGCGTTGGATAGGGGTAGTAAGAACTCAGTAAGAAATTAGCAACACCAATTTTAAATCCAACCGATTTATTTGATAGTAAAGCGTCTTATCCAGATCAAACTCACCACCCCCTACCACTCTCCCCACCCCGCCCAGCCTCTCACGCTATATCCAACCATAGCTAATTCATCTATTCTGCATATCTCTGAACTGGGGGAAGAAACCCATCTAGAGACAGCAAGAATGTGCAAACTCCACATTGTCATCCAAGGCCAGAATTGAATGCGGGTCTGCGAGGGAACAGTGCTAACCCATGTACCTCCTTGTCAAAATTATGAAACTTGTTTAATTTATCTTAAAAGAGTACTATATATTGATAGTCCCAACAAAGTTGCCACAGTATATATTGGTGTTGTATATATTTTTAAAAATGTGACAATATAGATCATTACACATTTATTAAGACCGCCTGCAAATAGTTAGAATCATTCCTGTGAAATAGTCTGTTGAGTGCAATGTGAGAGACTTCAGTCTCTGCTGAACATGCAAGTTTACTGGATATGATTGTTGTTGTGATCTCCGTACCTTAAATACATATACACTTTTATTTCTTATGCATATAGTCTTATACTTACACTTCTTTATACTTCAATCTCTATAAAAGTTGGACCAAATTAACAGTAGGCAAAATGCTGCTTGGTTCAATTAATTCAATTGCTTTCTTCCAAAAATGCACAGAACAAGAAGAAAAACAATTGGACCAATCTTCTACTAGTGAAGTCTGTTCACCGCTTATCAATAAAGTGGATATTTATGAAACTGAAATCAGAAGAAATTCTCAGCTCACAATCTGCTGTTAACAATTGTTTCACTGGCAGATCTAACTTTTAAATATCCTTCTCCTTCGCCCACAATGATTAAAAGAGGTTGCCAATGTCAGGTTGCTAGGTGTTTTTGCTGAATGACTAGACATGGCTAATAAAGTGCCCATTGTTTCCTTTCTGAAAGACACAACTTCCTATCTGACGTATTAAGTACATTTACATAAATGTGGTCAACTTACTTGCTGTGCTAGCAGGATACATCTAAAATATATTAAGAAGCAGCCTCCATTGTTTATATGGAAGATTGGATTAATGGCTAGAAATTGCAGCATTGTCCTCCTCTTGCTCAATTTTCAACATTCCTGTTCTATAAGCACAATGGCTAATATCCTGAATACCACTGCTATCAAAAGCACAATAGAACGGCAAGCTTTATTAAAAACAGGTTTTTATTTATAACCATTTCATTACGTACCAGGCAGATGAAAGGTTTTGTGATATCCCCACCCAATCTCTCTAATGACTTTAGCCAGAACACTTGCTGAAAAATATGTACAATTCTTCAAATTATTAATATTGAAGTTTCACTTGTTTAAGAAAAGTGCAGTATAAAGTCAAAGGCACAGCAAGAAAGTGCAATGATTCCAATACTTGGTAGTGGAAAGAAAATAGCTTACATTTGTAAAGCACCATTCACAATTCAAAATGTCCTTTTGCAGCTAGTGAACTACTTTTTTGAGTGGATCTGCCAGTGAAACAGTTGTTAACAGCAGATTGTGAGCTGAGAATTTCTTCTGATTTCAGTTTCATAAACATCCACTTTATTGATAGGCGGTGAACAGACTTCATGATACTAGATTGGTCCAATTGTTTTTCTTCTTGTTCTGTGTATTTTTGGAAGAAAGCAGCTGATTAATTGAACCAAACGGTATTTTGAGTGAAACATTATAGAAATCTCACATTGAATAACATTTTATATGGGGTTTTGCTTGTGAACTAGAAGTTTCCTTTACCAGCCTTAATTTGTGTAAATGTTGTTTTACTGTGTATAATGTGCGGTTAAATGTAGATGTTAAGAACATTGCTCAGTGCTGATAAAGTATTTTCAGTTAGTAGATGATATTGTGCAGGAAGTTAGAAGGTTCAGTCCCAGTCTCACTAAAGTTAGCAGAGCCAGCAGTAAATACCAATAGGTTAGAAAAGTGAAAAGAAGTCACATTTCCTGTTCTTAAATTGCCATCTAGTGACTCCGACTGGAAGTGTGTTTGTATATAGACCATGATAACATTTAAAGAGAAATGTATTCCAGAAGGGAAAGAGAAAGAATAAACGTAGAGCATAGGTTTGAGATCATGGTTGATGGAGTGACTGAAGGCTTGGCTGAAAATGTTTTGAGTTGAGCCCGAGGCGACTAAAAGGTGACAATGTGTGTTGATGTTTAGAGTGAATGAGAACCACGAGATTGGGAGTGAGCCACACTTATAAAACACACTCTCTTTTCTCCCAAGCACACTCTCCTCTCTCACACACAAATGCACACACACGCTCTCTTTTCTCACACACAATGCAAATTATGACTCTGCTGTCCCTCTCTCACACACACATGCAAATTATGACTCTGCTGTCCCTCTCTCACACACAAATGCAAATTTTGATTCTGTTGCATCACAGTAATGGTAGATCAGAAAATTAGTCAAATTTTAAGAATCAGCAAAGAATGAAAGTGTAAAAAAAAATGTGCACGTGAGAAAGAGAAGCTTGTGTGATAGAATAGCCCACTTCATACAGGATCTCACACCTCTCTCAAGCACATATGAACACACTCTCCTTTTTCTGTCTCTCTCTCTCACAGACACGCTCTCCTCTCATTTTCACAAACACTCTTCCACACGTGCTCACTCACTCCAGGCCCCAGACCTGATCTTGGTCTGGGTGTTGGCCAACCAACTCTACTCTGGGCCTCACTCCTGCTTTGGCCTCACTACCCGTGTTGCTCTGGGCCCCGGTCCATCTATCCTTACTCTGGTCTCGAGTCCCAGTTGCACTCAAGGTTCTGGAACTAACAACTTGCCTTCCCACTGCTTGCCATAATGCAGGGAGAAACCAGTCTGTAATTGCAAGAGCAGCTTTACAATATTTTTCAAACCTAAGTCTGTAGTATGTTGAAGAACATTTAGTAGGTTGAGTGGGAAGAATCACGGCCTGTCTATTGGACAAGACTGCCCTATACTATGGCCATGATTCTCTGACCTCATCTGTGTCTGCTATTTTTCAGTCCCATTGCTGTGGAGATTTGGCTGAATGCCAAATTCTCTGTTCTTGTTGGCAGCGGTGGTGAGACATACGTCATTGGAGAATTCCAGCCCTTGTATTCTTATCTTAGTAACTTTCAAAGTGTCACCTTTTCAAGTGCATTTTGGTAATCAAAGTACAGGTTCTCCTTTATTTTACATTTAGTTCAGCACATATTCCTTTCACAAAAACCATGCTGACTCTACCTAATCACATTATGATTTTCTAAGCATTTTACTAAAACCTTCTTGTTAGGTATTGTAAACCAAAGCATCTCTATGTAGTGTGTCACATGCTAGCATGGTGACATTATCAGTGCCACTTGCTAGATTTTCCCTCTATTCCACCTTGGATTGAAGGAAGTAATGCCTATCAAATAAAGCTCATTGAACTGGTTAAGTAATCCATCATGTGGCAACTTTTCATTCTTTTAGCAATTTCCCTTTGATAAGAGTCAGGTTAACTGGTTTATATGTTCCTGCTTTCTACCTCCTTCCTTTCTTGGATGAAGGTGTTACATTAGCTACGTTTTACGCATGTGGGGCCCTTCTAAAATTGAGAAATTTTGTAAGATTATAACCAACTCATCTACAATCTCTGCAAACAGTTTTTTTAAGACTCCAGACAGATAATCATCTGGTCATGGGGACTTGTCAGCCTTTAGGTCTAATAGTTTTCCCAGCAGCTTTTCTCTGGTGAAGATGATTATTTTAAGTTTCTCCCTCCCTTTCACCTCTTGAGTTTCCAGTACCTTTGGGAAGTTTTCCTTGTCTTCTACAGTGAAGACAGGTGAAAAGTACCATTTCAATCTCTCCTCATTTCCATTATTAACTCCCCAGACTCGGTGTCTAGAAGACTAATACTAGCGATAGTTATTCTTATTCTATTTAAATACTTGTAGAAATTCTTACTACCTGGTTTTTATACTATAAACTTGCTTCCTCCATTATTCTACGTTCTGCCACTTTACTTCTTTTTAGAATTCTTTGCTGGTTCTTAAAATCTGACCAATTTTCTGACCTACCACTAATTTTTACAGACTTATACATGTTTTTCTTTCAATATATGTTTCTTTAACTTTGTTATTCACTCATGGATGAGGCATTCTTCTCCTTTCCTTTCTCCTTGCCTTTCCTATTTGGATAAATCTTTGCTGAGAGTTACTAAGTATCTCCTTAAAGATCTGCTACTGCATCTTTCCTATTCTATTTTTTTTAACCTAACTTCTAAGTTTACTTTAGCTAGTTTTGCCTATGTGCCTTTATAATACACTTAAGTAAGATTTGAAACATTAGGCTTAGATCACATTTCATCTCTTCAAATCAAACATCAAATTATGGGTCCTATTTTACCATTGTGATTCTAAGTGCTGGGCAAACTTGAAACTGGAAGTGTTTCAGATCCAACTTTTAGACCCGTTCTGAAACACCCCCTTATGCACTCTGCCTACAAAAATTTCAGCAAGCTCTAGTCACATTGTACAAGCTTGTGAGTGGGGCTTAATTGCGCCTGAAATTCTGCAATTCCAATCAGCACCCCCAACTGTGCATGCACAGGAGAAACAGGTAGAATGTTGCTCCCCTGCCACATCTGGGGCTAGATAATGCTGCCCCCAGTCCCCCAGACATTACCCCACCCTCAAACATCCCTGACTCCCTTAACTGATCCCCTGCCACCCAGACCGATCACGACTCCCTTCCTCCCCAACATACCTCATGCAGAGCGGCAGCAGACCCCATTCCCACCACCCTTCGCTGATCTCAAGCAGAAAGCCATCAGACGCTATGCACTTACCTCCTCACTAACTGAAGTGCCCGAATTGGAGCATGTCTATTTCATGTCGATTCTGTATGGGCGAATGCATGCAAATTAATTTAAATGGCCATTGCACCCATTTTGGGTGCAGTCCTGATCGCAGCCATGTCGGGTCTTGGTAAAGGGGGAACTGGCGCTTAGGCAGATATGGATACTTGCCTCACAACCAACTTTACCAAGCTTTTGCATCTGAAAATGGGCACAACACAATGGTACTATTGGACCCTACATCACACTATGATCAGCCACAAGACTTTTTTTTTAACCATTAAATTACTAATAAGTCATGCCTTATTATGTGGAAATGCTGGTGTTGGACTGGGGTAAACATTTATCTGCACACTCAACCAAACCGTTCATACCTTTCTGCGGTTGACAGCTATCCTCTTCGTTATTAACTTAACCTGGTGTTGTGAGACTTCTTACTGTCATTGCTCAGTACTGAGCAATAGTCTGAGAATAGTCTGCTCCCTGGTTGATTCTAAAATGTCTTGCTGTAAGACATTGTCTTGAATATACTCTGAGAATTCCAGGTTCCGTTCGCCAGTCTTATTCACCCATTCCACGTGTAGATTAGAATCATGCATGATTATTAAGGTACCTTTCTTATACATCCCATTTATTTTTTCATGTATACTCTCTCCTACTGTAGAATTACTTCTCCCTCAATGTAACCCTTTATCTTTTCTATTTCTTATCTCTATCCAAACTGATTCCACATCTTACTCTTTCGAGCTAAGATCAGTTCCCACTACTGTACTAATGACATCCTTAGCTAACAGTGCCATATCATCATGTTTCTCTAGCTTCCCGCCATACTTGGGGATTTTCTCAGTAACTTCATTGCAGTGCTAATGTAAACTTTCTAGTGACACTAATAAATAAACTTGAAACTACTCAGGATATCAGAATCATATCCTTTCAAATGAAGCATTTCTCTCACTATTTAGTGTCTCCCCAGTCTGATTCCCAATGTGGATTTCCATAAACATAGACAAGGGTCATGGTGGAAGTGGGAACTCATGCTGTTAAAATAGCGGCTTGAGCTCGTTGGGCTGAAGGACCTGTTTCTCGTACTGTGTTGTTCTTTGTTCTTTGTTTAGCTTAATGGTCTCTGGATCATCCTAATTATACAACTCACGAGAACAGTGGTCCCAGCACAGTTTAGCTGAAGTTTGGTTCCCACTTTTCCCAGTACTGCTAGCAGAGCCCCCATGAATCAACTCCATTTCTCCCACACCACTCTTTAAGCCATACATTTATCTATCTAATTTCATTTACCTTGCGCAACTTTGCTTGTGGCTCGGGTAAAATTTGTTTTATAATTTTACTTCCAGCTGCTCATACTTCTGAAGCAGACCATCTTCATTAATCCTATCTAGGTCGTTGGAACCCACATGAACCACAATTGGATCTCCGCTTTACGACTACAATTTCCTCTCCAGCATTTAAAAAGTGTCTGAGGGATAGATTTCAATGGTGAGCTAATTATTGGAAATGATTCAGAGAAAAATGATAAATTCACTTAGAAAGGCATAGATTGATTGGAGATAATCAGCCTAGTTTTGTTAGGGGAAGATCGTGTCTTACTAATTTAATACAATTTTTGATGAAGTAACACAGAGAATTGATGAGGATAGTGCAGTGGATGATGTCTACATGGATTTCGGTAAGCACTTGACAACGTCCCACATAACAGACTGGTCATGAAGTGAGATCTCATGGGATATAGGGAAAGGCTGGATCCAAAATTGGTTCAGTGACAGAAAACAAAGTGTAATCATTGATGAATGTATTTGTAAATGGAAAATGATTTCCAGTGGTGTTCCACAGGGCTGGGTTGTTTGTAACATATATTAATGATTTAAATTTAAATATGAGAGGGACGATTGGGAAATTTGAAAATGAGACAAAAACTGGCTGTGCAACTGATAACGAAGAGGATTTCTGTCAACTGCAGAAAGGTATGAAGTGTTTGGTTGAGTGTGCAGATACGTGGCAAATGGAATTCAATCCAGAAACGTGAGGTATAATACACAGCATGGATTTGTTAAGGGGAGGTTGTGCCTTACAAATCTGGTAGAATTTTTTGAGGAGGTGACAAAAACGGTGGACGAAGGGCGAGCCGTTGATGTCGTCTATATGGATTTTAGTAAGGCGTTTGACAAAGTCCCTCATGGGAGGTTAGTTGAGAAGGTCAAGGCTCATGGGATACAAGGATAGGTAGCTAGATGGATAAGTAACTGGCTTGGTAATAGGAGACAGAGAGTAATAGTGGAAGGGTGTTTCTCTAGCTGGAGGTCGGTCACTAGTGGTGTGTTGCAGCGCTCGGTACTGGAACCTCTTCTATTTGCAATATATATAAATGACTTGGAAGAGGGATAAGTGGAGTGATCAGCAAATTTGCAATTGATACAAAGATGGCTGGACTTGCGGATAGTGAGGAGCATTGTCAGGCGATGCAGCAGGACATAGATAGGCTGGTAGCTTGGGCAGATAGATGGCAGATGGAATTCAATCCTGATAAATGTGAGGTGATGCATTTTGGGAGAAAGAATGTAGGGGGGGAGGTATATGATAAAGGGTAGACCTATTAAGAGTATAGAAACTCAGAGGGACCTGGGGGTGCAGGTGAACAAGTCTCTGAAGGTGGCAGAGCAAGTGGAGAAGGTTGTGAAGAAAGCATATAGTATGCTAGCCTTTATAGGAAGGGGGATAGAGTACAAGAGCTGGCCTTTAATGTTGCAGTTGTATAAAACGTTGGTTAGACCTCATTTGGAATACTCTGTCCAGTTCTGGTTGCCTTACTACTGGAAGGACGTGGAGACTCTGGAGAGAGTGCAGAGGAGGTTTACCAGGATGCTGCCTGGTATGGAAGGTCTGAGTTACGAGGAGAGATTAGGCAAATTGGGACTGTTTTCCTTAGGAAGACGTAGACTTAGAGGAGATCTGATAGAGGTGTACAAGATTTTGAAGGGGATAGATAGAGTAAACAGGGCTAAGCTTTTTCCTAGGATGGACTCAAATAGCACGAGGGGTCACGGGCTTAGGGTGAGGGGGGTAAGGTATAACTTAGATGCTAGAGGGAGTTTTTTTACACAGAGGGCGGTGGGGGTATGGAATGCGCTGCCAAGTAAAGTGGTGGAGGCGGGTACTCTGGAGTTATTTAAGAAATACATAGATGGGCACATGAACAGAATGAGAATGGAGGGATATAGAAAACTGATTTAAAATAGGGATCATGAGCCTTGGGAGTCCCTGGGAAGTGTGTAAATAGATGATGATATTGATGTATTTGTTTTTATCCTACAGGTGCTTTGGTCCACCTTGTTGTCTAATGAGGGGCATACGCATGATGGGTCGTGAGAGGACTGCTCTTGGACCTTTTTCAAGAGTATCCTACTGCTTCACATCGTTAGTGTATGCTTGACCTGGACCATCTGATGGGCAACACGACAGCGCAGTGACTATCGCTGTGCTGTGCAGATACATGGATTTGGGCCTGTGTCTGTGGGAACAAAGAACAAAGAACAACACAGCACCAGAAACAGGCCCTACGGCCCAACGAGCCCACGCTGCCGATCTAACATCGTAATGACATATAGGGACCAATTTGTTACCCATTTTTTTTTGCCCATTCTCCCCGTGCTTTCGTGGGTTTTCTCCGGGAGCTCCGGTTTCCTCCCACATCCCAAAGATGTGCTCTTAGGCTAATTGGCAAAACAAATTCTCCCTAAATTGTCTCAAATTTGGTTTTTAATCCATAGATCTATAAACATGGACAGGGATCGCGGGTAAAGGTGGGAACATCGAGGTGGCGGAGCGGGCTCGTTGGACCGAAGGGCCTGTTTCCCGTGCTGTTTTGTTCTTTTTAATTCAAACAAAGCAAGGGATTAGTCAATAAATGGGAAGATATTGAGAGGGGTTGAGGAAGTAAAAGATCTTGGAGGACATGTCCATAGATTCTTGAAGGTAGCAGGATAGGTGGACAAGGCTATGAAGAAAGCATATGGAATGTTTTCTTTTATTGGGTGAGGTAATGAATATCAAAGCAGAGATACAAAGTTGGAATTGTATAAAATGCTGGTTAGGTCACAGCTGGAATTTTGTGTGCAGTTCTGCTTACCACTGGAAGGACATAATTACTCTGGAATACAGAGGAGATTTGCAAGAATGTTGCCAGGGCTTGAAAACTGCAGCTATAAGGAGAAATTGGATAGACTAGGGTTGTTTTCCTTAAAACAGAATAGGCTTAGGAGCAACCTAATTGAGGTTTACAAAATCACTACACATCTATATAGGGTAGTTAAGAAAGACATGTTTTCCCCAGCAGATGATCAATTACCGAGGTGGATAAATTTAAGGTGTTTGGTAGAACAAATAGAGGAGGCACGAGGAAAACCTTTCACCCAGAAGGTGGTGGACATCAGGAATTTACTGCTGAAGTTGGTTGTTGAAACTGAATTCATTTACAAGTATCTTGATTTGCACCTGAGCATGCATCTGCAAGGCTACTTTCAGGTGCTGGAAAGTGGGATTGAAACGAGCAGATAGTTTCTTTTTTCTTAGCACAAGACACAATGGATTGAATGGGCTCTTTCTGCACCAGAACGTTTCTATGCTTCCCTGGCCCAGAGCAGAACCCTGGCACCACACATACAACTTAACCATCTGGACTCATGACCTTGGCTACAGAGAAATGTGTCAATCGCCCTATACTACCCTCTACTACCTCAGACTTCCTATTTGCTAATCCCACTTGAATGGCTTTGTGTTCTAAAATGCAATAGTCAGTTCACTTGTCGATCATGCAGCCCATCTTCTCATGAGTACAAACTGCAAGATACTCAGACCTGTTGGACAATTGAGGCTCCTCACTTTTACCTTCTGCCCCTTTAACTTGCCTCATTTGCAGTCACAGTTCCCTGATCCTGACAGTTGTAACTGATTTCTGGAACAAAGCATTGCCATGTCCTAGACTTGGCCTCCAGCTTATTGACTCTGAGCTAAAGCTCGAGCTAGATGCTTATTACAGATGTGGTTGCCCTGTATCACACTGCAACTCAAAGACTTGCTGACTGTTACAACTAACTATAAGCAGAATAACTGATATTTATAACACGAAGTCAGTTGTGCTTCCGTTTACCTAAATGACTTTAACCATAACCACTTCATCCTTACTGCAACCAGTTGACAGGTACACTGGAACTAAATAGAATTAACTGGAGTAAGTTGACATATAGCTGCTTCAATGATTTTTTTGAATTGGAAATTACAAGTTGAAACCAACTGGATTGGACTAAGCCAAAAGACTGCCTGGTTTGATTAGCTTATAACAAATTCTCCTCTGGCGGGAGCATTTCATGATTTCTGTTGCCATTGTCATAGGGTGCTGTCAAAATTTTTGTTATATTTAATTAGCACAGGTGTCAAATATCTATAAATTTGTATGATTGGCCAAGAACTCCACAGAATTGTGGAGGTCCATGACAATGCTGATTTTTTGCTGTGGTCTATTTCCAGCAGTGTGCCTGGCAATTTTCAGGTGAAGTCCTGAATTTCCTAAAAGGTGAAAGAGTCTATAGAACTGTCAAAGTTATTTAAATCCTCTTTAATTTTTGGAACAAACAGCTTGCTGTGTTGAAAAAAAAAACAGTGCTTGCATTTTCAATACCTGTTTGATAGCCTGAAGATCATCATTATAGTTTTTTTACTAATTAACTGCTTCCAGAATCTATCATTATCACAGCGGGGCAGTGCCGGATTTAGAATTGATGAGGCCCTAAGATATATAAAGCTTGGAGGCCTCTTGTTAAAAAGTTATACCAAAAGGTCTCACAAAATTGCGTACCAAAATAGAATCTTGAATCGCCGCAAAAAAATTGAAAACATAATTATGTCTTTTAATTATTTAATAGCAAGGTATTTAAAGTGAAAAATACAAATTATTTTCAAATGAATGCATTTACTGTTTACATATTTATCATTTGGCTGGCTTGATCTCTCTCATAGATTATAATATAGTATACCCTGGAAACAATACTTAACTGTAATTTTTAAAATAATTTTAAGATACATTAATATATATACAAAATGCTGACATTTCCAGAAGAATACCAGCTTGTCTTTTTGTATCACTGTTTTCATTCTCATTAGTATGAAGATGACTTAGATTGGTTATTGATGTGTAACTATCATTTATGGCAGACATAGCTTTGGCATGTGATTCCCACCTATTGTCGGACAGATACTTATATTTTGGTACTCTGGAGTCTGCATTCAAGAAGATAACAAACAGCCTACCTCTTTGTAGAAGATGGAAAGAATGTATGTATTTCATGCACAACAGCAAAGAAATTTATTGCATCTAAACAGCAATCTATGACAGCACGGCCAACAAGATTTAGTGAATGTCCGGCACAGGGAATATAAATAGCATGCTTGTTTTTCTCTAGAATGTTTTTGCTGCATTCCTTTGTATTTACCAGCCATATTTGCTACATTATCATATGACTGTCCTTAGTACTTACTGAAATCAATTTTGCAGTCTTAGATAGTTCACCATCACATCCGCCACACTTTCACCACTGTGATCTTCCAATTCTAGAAAGGTAGAAAGCATTCAACAGTAAATCATCATTAGGTGATATGTATCTTATTATTGCATTTAGAAAAATCTGATGTAGAGTCCGCAGACAAACTGAAGTAGTTCCTTTTCTCAAATCATCCAAAACTGATTCTGTCATTCTATTACCCATCAGCTGAATAAGTTCATCACATATTGTCTTAGACAAACATGAAGGAGACCCAGATCATCTGTTTCCATATTGTTTTATGTGGTTAGAAAGAAATGGATGAAACTGAGCAATAATTCTAACTGGCCAAAGTAATTGCCATTATTTGGTGATCCAAAAGTTTCACTGTCTCTCCTAAAAGCTAGCTCACATTCTGCTAATGCGCATATCACCACAACAACATGCTCAAGCACGTGTCTCCAGTACTGTTGTTCTGTTTTTATTTGTTCTGCTAGTCTTGAGTCTAAATTTGAACCATGCTTTTTTGTCAAGTATGTTCTATGCTGTTCAGAGTTTTCATGACTTTTAATTGCAATGGGATTTCACCAGTCAGAAAACCCACCAGAAGTTGATGTTGAAAAGAGCTTGCGGCCAAAGCAGTAAACGCAGCCAGTTGTTGGAGAGTGCACTAGCCATTTCCAATTATATATTTCACAATTAACTTGATTTCTGAATGACTGCTTTGAGTTTTCAAATGGGCCATTCCAGTGTTGACACTCTGAAGAAACCTTAAGAATCCAGTATGAGAATTCATTCTCAATTAAGACACCCCATTGACCTCCATCATTGAGTTTTATGAATTTTGTTGTTTCAGCTATGGATGTCGGCTTTGCAATGCTCACATTTGCATCACTTCCAGTGTTTTCCTCAGTTGAGATTCCAGACTCTGTTGTCACAGTAGCTGAGGCACCAGGCTGTAGTTATTTTGGACTTTGCTGATCATTTTGGGTTTGCAGATCCTTATCTGTTTCTGGAGTAAAGTAACCATCAATTTTTGGTAATTTTTTGAGTTGCTCTTCAAGTTGGTGCTTCCTTTTTCTTTTCTTAAATTTTCTCTTCATTGTAATTTTGTGAGGCCTCTGTGAATTGTGAGGTCCTAAGCTGTAGCTTGTTTAGCTTATGCCTAAATCCAGCACTGCAGTAGGGGTCTGTAAATTTACAATTTGATTGACAATTGATTGACATTTTGCACTGTCTTTGATTGGGATTTAGGTTAGATTATGAGTACAAATGTTTGCTTTTCTATGGGTTAAGTGCTTGAATGAATTTAAATGTATTAAATAGGCTTTTATCAGTAAGAGTCTGTTTTATACAAACAAATCTGTAATAGATTCTTAGAATTTTATTTTATCTCAGCATTGCTCCTGAGATTCACCCATGATGTATTCTTGGCATGGATGGTGAGGATACAGATTGGTTTAAGGGTGAGAAGGGGCAGTAAGAATGAATAGCAGTCATAGGTTGGCTTGGGGCCTTAAGGGGCCATGGAGATAAATGAATGTTCATGGATTGGCATGGGTCTATAATTGGCCATGGGGTAGAGTAGAAAGGGATGGATGGGCATGGAGGGTATAAAGGCCCATAGGACTGAGTAGGTGAAATGGAGGGTGAATAAGAAGGGCATAGGAAGTGTATGAGAGACCATGGAAGGTGGAAAGACAAAGGTTCACATATAGGGTATGAAGGTTCAGTGGGGGCATGAGTTGGCATGGGAAATGGGTGATGTGATCTGAAAGGATTAACTATTGTTAATTATGAAGTCCCAGACCATCAATGTTAGTCTTTTCAACAGTTCATGTCTGCAACTTCTGTGGCTGCCTCCCAACCATATCTAGGTGGGCAGGCCTGATCCCAGAATCCCTCATCCCAGAATAAAAATGTGGCCGTTCAGGACAGATATCAAGGCAAATGCATTGAACTGGGAAATGAGATTCAGCTCACTTCCCTCCAGAGTGAAAATCTGGACCATTAAGTTTTCTGAGGCTTGGAGAAATACCCTCTTGTAAAATTCAGTCAATTTGAGGCACTAAAAAATGCTTTTGCAAAATTGAATGTTACACAACAATGCAAAGTTCAAACTGAGACAAGACTGGAAAGGCACCAATAGCCAGGTTGAGGGTTAAGGAAAGCAGCCAGCTCCAACATTTGTTCTGGATTCCCTGGCCTCAGAGACGTCACACTGGATTCTCTTACCTCAGAGGCAATGTGCTTTCTTTCAAGTGCTGTTGTTTGGCTCTGGCTCTTTTGGGCAACCCTGTCACCCACCACAGTGGGCTAAACATAACTTAAAATGCCCCCTTGGCTATGTCTCTCTCTTTGTTATCTTATTTAACTGATCACAGACTACTAAAAAAAATTGAAATGAAATATTAAAATCTGCAAGTATGAAATACACATGGAGCTGGGTGAGAATATGAAGCTATGCTGCTTCCTCAGTGCTGATCAGTGGTTCTGTTCAACCATTCCCTCGCTACAGCACTCACCCCCTCAATTCCTGATATCTCCCGAGCACAAGCTTGTGCAAGAAAAGAGCATCGAGATGTTCGGCAGTAGGAATGGTGGTAAGGAGAATCCGGGGTTAATGGTGGTTTGGGGTGAAGGTGGGGTGGGTGAGGGTGATGGGTCGGATTTGGGGTCAAGTTGTGATGAGGGGAATCCGGATCCAGGGCTAGGGACGGGACTCAGTACTGGGGACTGGAGGGTGTGGTGATGGTAGTAGTAGAGGGTGGTGGTGGTATGGGAGAGAGGGAGGGTATGAGGCAGATCAGGGTGGGGCTTGGGCGGGTAAAGCAGATCAGAGTGGGGCTCTGGGCATGAGGTGGATCAAGGTGGATCAAGGTGGGGCTCGGGGGGATAGTGAGGCACATCCAGGGATGGGGATCAGGTAGTGAGATGGATCCAGGGCTGGGGGTGGGGGGGCGGTGAGGTGAATTAGAGGGGTGTGAGGAGGATCATGGTAGGACTCAGGAAGGGTGAGGTGGATCGGGATGGGGCTCAGGGGGAATGAGGTGGATCAGGATGGGGATCGGGAGTGTGAGGCAGATCAGGGTGGGGCTTAGGCGGGTGAGGCAGATCAGGGTGGGGCTCAGGGGGGTGAGGCAGATCAAGATGGGGAGCAGGGGAGGTGAGGCGAATTGGAGTGGGGTGAGGCCGATTGGATAGGGCTCGGGTACATGTGACAGATCGGAGGTGAAGCAGATCAGGGTGGCACTTGGGCAGGGTGAGATGGATCAGGATGCAGCTCGGTGGGGGTGAATGGAAGGGAGAATGGTCTCAATGGGAGATTTAGATGAGGATAATAAATCCAAGAAGAAGCAGCTGAAGATGAAAACTTCCGAGGAGGAAGCTGAGCCTTGCCTCTCGGAGCACCTACCTTCCCAATCCCAAGAGAAGAAAATAACCAAGAAGCTCAAAGAGAGGGCAGCTCACCAAAAGGTAGAGAATCTGGAAAAGAAAGTGGAGAATCTGGAGGCTATGAACTTCAGGCTACAGCTTGAAATTGAACTAACTAAAATAGGTGAGATACAACTATTACCTTAATGCACGTGGTACACCTCTTTCTATGATAAATAGAGCTCCTTTTAATTAGAAGACGATAGATTAAATTGGAGTTGCATGAATGGCTTCTTAAGTCTGATATATGAATGATTTCAATTAGTTTTCATCATGTTGTAGCAAGAAGGTTGGACAATCTCAGGCAAGGTGATACACCTTCATCACAGCATGAGCAAAGAGTGTTGAACATGCCCGCACCTCAACACAGCTCAGGCAGAGTCAACAAATCCCCAAGATGGAGGACAATGAGGCCAGTAAGTTGTTGTACACTGCAACTGATGGCAAGATCATGATTCCTGTGATTAATTTAAAATTACATGATGTTCATTGTTGTTTTCATTGACAATGGGTGCAGCATTAGACTTGTCTCCATTGCTATTCACTGAGTATGATTGCACTATTGAATAACCTGATATAACATCTGCTGTTAACCTCGTTTTGCAATATATTCCAATTTTATACATAGGATGCTAAATATGTCACTGATTTTACTTGCAGGTACAACTGTCAGGTGGTATTGAGATAACAGAGAGAGTGTGGAATGAAGCACCCAGCCTAAGTCAAATTCATTATTTATCCAGAGCTTGACTATTGTCATCTAGGGACCCAATCACCTGAGGAACAGGTCTGTCAGTGGGAGGGTGCGTCCACAATTTGTCAAAGCTGGAGGCACTGAGGCTTCACTCTCTCAAAAGGAGTTAAATGCTATCAAAGGTAACCATATGAAAGGTGTGTTTCATCTTTGTGCAATGCAATGTCCTGTTTTTAGGAGGATTGAGAAGGAGTTAATTGTTTTCCTGATTATGACATCCTTAGATCCCAAGTCTGGCTCAAATGATCTAGGGTTACCATGGGGATGAAGTGCGAAGGAGCAGCAAGTTAATAAATAGGGGTGCATCCAAGCTGTTTTATCACAGCCTGCAACCTTTTTCAAGGGGATGAACTGTAAGAAGGATAAATAGTGAACTCTTCAAAAGCTGTTTTATTGCAGGCAGCATAAAAGATACAATTTCACATGACAGGAAGTTGACTTGGAGGCTCCTTATCACCCGAACTTTTAATTTCAAGCTTAAACTTTTTCTCTTATTTACAATATGTTTCATCCGCCACCTTTAAAACCAGAGTTTGAATAAACAGAGTTTTGAGAAAGAAATTGGTAAAGTGAACAATTAAATCGTTGAGAATCAAAAAGAGGAAGAAACCCATCACACCATTTTGTGCCTAATGCTTAAGTTCTGTGTTTTGATGAACAGCTGCAGTTTAACATTTCTGCATTATGACTGTTTTTGGTTTGTGCACTTTACATGATTAACTGTTTTCTGGCTTCTGTGTTTCTTTCATTACAAGGAAATCAGGAGTCTTAACATCTCGGAGAAAAACAGAAGGTTGAAATCAAAGGAAGTATCCTGATGCAGTGATGTAAATAATGTTTAAGTTTGGTGCTATGAAAGCTGTAATTTAATGTTCTACATTGTTTTTTTCTGCTTCTCTGCCATTTATCTAGTTTTTGTTTCACATGTTTTGTGTTTTTTTGCATCACAAAATTTGAAACTTGCATCACAGCCCAATGAAGAGTGTTTTATGCTTCACTGATCCCTCAGCGTAAACAGACACCATTTTTTTCACTTATTAGTGGTACTTATGTGAATGTAGTAAGTGAATTTGTTTTACATTTTTCCTTTCACAAGTTTTGAATATTTAGCTCATCTCAAATGAACCAACTGACCAGGAGTTTTAGCCAATCTAACTGGTCTCAAAGTGGGATAGGCGCATTTGCAGCAGAGTTAACTAGCCCCAACTAGAAACAAATATGCCCAGTCAACTGGGACAAATTTAACTGGACCAGTTGTCCTAATTTTCATTTGAAATTGTAGGTTTAGTTCCAAATTGCTTGCTGTATCCTGCATGCTAACTTTCTATATTTCTTGTATCCAATTCTCTCTGAACATCAACATTTACAAGATGTTCTGCTTTTTTATTCTTAACAACCAAAGTGAATCTTCACACTTCCTTAGGTTATATTTAATCAGCCATCTCATTGCCACTCACTTGTCTATATTACTTTGCATCGTCTCTGTTCTCTCCAAAGCTTAACTTCTCATGTAACTTTGTATTCGTTACTCTCTCTCCTTACTTAAGCCATTAGTCTAGATTGGTAGTACTGAACCTTAAACGCTGGTACTCCACTAATTATAGCCTGCCAAGTTGAAAATGCTCCATTTAGCTTTCCCAAATTTCGATTGTATTTCTGTATTTTCTCAGTTCTAATCTTAAACATTGAGGTGAATTTTCCTGTTCTGCCTGCCAGGGGAATCAGAGTGGCAAGGGGCAGACTATGGAAACTTATTTTGACCTTGGGCAGGTTTTTCAGGATAAGCATGGCCAGCAAATTCCACCCATTAACTCTGTTTCTCACCCCATGGGTGTTGTCTGACATGTGTATGTCCAGCATTCTCTGTTTTTACTTCAGATTTGCAGCATCTGCAATACTTTCATTTGGGACAATGCATATACCTGCATTGCCAATTCTGAAATAGAAGCACGAGGGGCCTTGCTGTAGCATTATTTAAAGGATCGGGCGTCCTGATTACAGCTAAGTACATTTTTGAAACATTTCCTATGGAAGAGCCTACAGAAGTTTTGGAGATGTTTTTGGTGAGAACCATAGAATCCCTACAGTGCAGAAGGAGGCCATTCAGCCCTTAAGTCTATACTGACTACAATCCATCCCAATAGAAAATATTGCAACATCCTCAAGGAGATGGTGTCCCATCTGCACAAAAGCTGCAACAGGTATGGTGACAATTTACTGTCCAGTCCACCACAGGAATTGAAGCAGTTGAAGGGCGAATAATGGGAAAGTCTTTTGAGCTTGGACAGGATTTTCTGGTTTCTATAAGAATGAAGCTATAACATCCCATCCAAAGTCTCTGTTTGCAATACAACAGAAAGTTGGAGCTGTGAGTGTTACATCACATTACTGGGCCTATTCAATGTTGAGCAGTAGTTCTCTTTCCTCTTTGTGGGACTCCTCTGACCAGGCAGGGTGGCACAGTGGTTAGCACTGATCCCTCACAGCACCAGAGACCTAGGTTCGATTCCCAGCTTTGCTCATAGTGCAAACTCTGCACAGACATTTTCCCCATGTCTATATGGATTTCCTCTGGATGCTCTGCATTTGTCCTATAGTCCGAAAGACATGCTGGTTAGATGCATTGACCATGCTAAATTCTCCTTCAGTGTACCCGAACAAACAACTGAATGTAGCGACTAGGGGATTTTCACAGAAACTTCACTGCAGTGTTAATGTAAGTCTACTTGACACACTGAAATAAACTTAAACTCAGTTCATGTGTACCACAAAGAAAATACTAAAAAAAAGGGAAGGTTGTTGTAATGAAGGGAATTGGCTAAGATGTAAGAGGTCCATGGTCACACTATCAGCGGCTTGCTAATCCTTTCAGATTGCAGGCAAGCTGAGTGTTTAGAAGGGGCATAGATGGGAAGATTCTTTCATCCTCCATGGGTTACATTCTCTATTGAGGATGTTTATTGTCTATCATAAATTTATTTGCCACCTATCACCCGAGCCTGAAATGTTGCCCAAGTCTTGAGGAATTGAGCATGAGGAGTTGCTAATGGTACAGTACACCGTACAGTCATCAGTGAATGATCCCACTTCTGATTTTATGTTGCGTGTTACCCATTTCGATCTGAACAGGCATGGGTATAATGGAAATCACACAACTGTGTCCAAAAATCAGAGCAAATTTCTAGTCCTGCAATGCTCATTCAAGACCTCAAAGTACTTCCAAACCGGAAGGCCATCCTCAACCCTTCCTTTCCCTGTCTGAATCGGAGGGAGAATAGGCAATTTGAAAAGATCAGCAAGCTGCTGATGGTGTGACCACGGATCACCTACATCTTAGCCAGTCCCCTTCATTACACCAACCTTCCTCACATCAACCGTCCCCTTTTCTCTAGTTCATTCTTTCACCTTCTCTTTGATTCTACAATGCTCTCGATTCTGCCCATTAAGTAGAATAAAAATCATAAAATATATTTTAAAATAAAGTTAATAGATCACCCCAGTATCCCAAAGTTGAAATGAGAAAAAAACATAACATACCAATATGTTATAAATTAAATACATAGCACAGAGATCAAAATGGACAAAGTTGTCATGGCTAGAAATTTATACTTGTTGCAGTGAAGAATGGATAGACTGAATATCTGTGATATAAAAAGCAAAAAGGATGGTAATTGAGATTCACCATAAGCAAATCATCTATTCTGCCAGCAAATATTACAGTAATATTTTATATACTGTTGGTATACGGTCTCTGTATAAAGAATTGATGTGGTAGAGCAACATTTTGGATTTTTAAAAATGTAATATATGTATTCCTTCATGTGTGCTCCTAGGTCTTCGCTCCAAGTGACTTGTTCCTTTTCTTTACTGTTCTGGTCACTGTTTCAGGAATTATTATTCTTTGTGAATCAGAAAATAATTCCAGGTAAAAATCTTATTCTTCCTGAGTTTCCAATTTGATCTGCCAAAATTGGACAGGCAGGCCATTGCTTGTGGCATTGCATTATCAGTCAACAGTCCAGAAATGCTCCTATCCCCTCCTCTACCCCTCCCTTTCTTCTTCCCTCCTCCGTTTAATCATCATGCTGGGAATCTTTCCAAGCGAAGATTGCAGACTTCAAATATTAACTGGCCAGACAGGATTCAGAGCAAAAGGCTGCCTGGTCGGGAATCAAATGTCTGATGGCTGGAGATGCGTTTATATGCTTAATATTCCCCTCCATTGCTTCTTTTTATTTATACTGTTCAAAGCTGTCACCCAGCACTATCTCATAGGGTTTACAAGCATGCCTGATAACTGGATTCCTCACAAAGAAGCATATTGAACTGGTTGTACCCTGTCAAAGACCCTCCTACAATCTCCTCTCTCCTGCTGCCACTGCTCATTTAATTTCTGTACTTGCTAGTTCCGATACTTGCCTATTTGTTTTAAAGGTAATAAGGTATAACCCATTGAATTCGTACTATTGAGACATCAGATCATTTGTGGAGTGTTTCTTAATCGATCTAAAAATAATTAGCAAAATTGCACTTAAAGCTGTAGAGGAAAAAAATAACTTCCGCATAACAACCTTTTGCAACAGGTCCTCGAATGGTCTATTTAAAAGATGTTCATTTAATTATTAAAAATAAAAATAATTAGCAGTGTGCCCTTCAAAATCATTGTTTCTGATTTTCAAAAGTGGCAACGCAATGAGCAAAATAATAATATTCTGATTGAACACAAAGTTGGTATTAAACACAGTATGATGACAGCATACAAAGTGAACGTAGCAATGGAAGATGATTTGTGTTTGCGCTTTGTGACAATTGTCCTGAAGTTATTCTACACTCAATTATATATGCTTATGTACAAATTAGTATTAAGGCATTTGTGTCTGGACCCCATTTATGAAGGAATGTTTCCTTAAAACGTAGCAAACATTTTTTAAACACTAAACTAATGACATTGGCAGTCATGGCTGAATTCCAACAGTCAACTAACACTGTACAGAGAGCTTTGAAAGGGAATGATTTTCCCAGCAAATTGGATTGTGGGAACACAGCAATTGGGACTAACAAAAGCTACAGTTATTTTTAATTTTTTTAAACCAGCAATTTATCTTAAGCTGTCTCAGGGGACTTTTAACAATCAGATCCACAGTCAAGCAGGATTTTACCACCAGCAGTTGGCCAACTATGATTTCAAACATCTGGAGTGAAAGGAAACTTTAATAATCTGCCAACAATATTTCAGACATTTGACCTTTGTTCACAAACATTATATTTGTGCTGGTACGCTGCACATTTCCATCATTTTGAAACAAGTAGCATGTTTACCGTGTCTTTTCCCTAATGGGCCAAGTTTTGAATCAATCCCTTCATGCACTTAATTCTAACTTCTAAGAGTTGCTGTCAATGCTGTCTGAGAACAGAATGTGAGTTCCCAGTGGATGAACTCCCAAACTTAGCTATATCAAAGAAGCACCTCATCTGAGACAAAGAATAAATTAATCCACTCTCATTCTCTGTTTGTAATGCCCTGGATACAATTGGTTTTTGTCCTAAGTTCATAAAAAATAACAGCAGGAAAAGGCTATTTGGCTCAATAAGCTTGTGCTACCATTCAATAAGATTGTGGCTAATCTGATTGTGGCGTTATCTCCACTATTTCCCCTACCACCGCCCCCTCCCATAATCTTTGATTCTTGACAACGAAAAATTTGATCTAATTCAGCCCTGAATATACTAATGATCAATCCTCCACAGCTCTGTGAGAGAGAGAATTCCAAAGATTAATAATGACCTGAAGAAAGAATAAGTTGCCCCTCATCTCCATCTTAAATAGGAAACACCTTATTTTTAAACTGTGCTCCCTCGTTCTGGAATCCCTATTGAAAGGAAATATCTTCTAAAGCATCAGCCCTGTTAAGATCCTTAGAATCTTCTATGTTTCAGTAAGATCACCTCTCATTTTTCGAAGCCCTAAAGAGTAAAGACCCCACTTCTGCAATCTTTCCTCACACATCAAACCTTAATCCCAGGAATCAGCCAAGTGAGCCTTCTCAAAACTACTTCCATTACAAATATATCTTTTAAATAAGAAGAACAAAACTGCACTGAGTGCTCAGAATCTCACCAATGCCCTGTAGCATTGGTATAGGAAAAAAATTCTGGTATAGCAACATATCCCTACTTTAATACTTCATTTCCCTTGCAATAAAGGCTAACATTGCATTTGCCTTCCTAATTACTACTAACCTTTTGTAATTCATATACAAGGGTACTTACATCCATCTGTAGTCTTTCTCTACTTAAATAATATTCTGCTTTTCTTTTACTTCTGCCAAAGTAGACAACTCACTTATTCCCACATTATGCAGCTTCGGCCAAATACGACTCCCTCATATAACCTATCCATGTCCCTTTGCAAGCTCTTCATATCATCCTCACAACTTGCTTTCCTACTTATGTTTGTATCAACAGCAAATATGTCTTCAAAAAGTTGGTCCCATCAGTCATTTAGATTGTAAATTGTTGAAATACCAGCACCAATTGCTATGCACTAGACGTTATAATTTGCCAACCTAAAAATGATTCACTTATCCTAACTGTCTGTTTCCTCTACATTAACCAATCCTTTATTCGCTACGATATCATGCCTAAGGCCACAATCTAATTTTATCAACTGCCTCTTGGAAATTGAAATACACCACATCTGGTACGACTTTATCCACCCTGCTTGTTACATCCTCAAAGAACTCAAATAAATGTGTCAAACGCAATTACCCTTTAACTCTGAAATAAAAGCAAAATACTGCAGATGCTGGAATCTGAAGCAAAAACAGGAACTGCTGGAAAATCTCAGCAGGGCTGACAGCATCTGTAGAGTGAGAATAGAGCCAATATTTTGAGTCTGGATGAACCTTCATCATACAACCAATGAATTAATTTCCATTGCTACCATCGTCACTTGACTTATCCAATCTATACAAAGATTAAAATCTCCCACTATTAATGCAGTCCCTTTCTTAAAAGTCTCATTTATTTCTTATGTCCTCATCACAGTGCAGCTACTGTCAGTGGGTTTGTAAATCATGACCATCACTGCTTTTCTTATCTCCATCCAAACTGATTTTACATTTTGACCTCCTATGCCTAGATCACTTCTCACTTACTCATCCCATCATTATTTTTTTTCCTAAATTCTTGAATATTCAGGTGCTAGCTGTAGTTATTTTGCAGTCAAAGATATGATATGGCTGTCATATTGGACTCACTGTTTGTGCTATCAATCCATCCAATCAGCTGAGTTGGATAACACCAAAACACAAAGTCATCAAGTGTTGGGCAAGCCAACCTTGACATTGAGATCTCCCTGTCAAGGGATGTACAAAACCTACAAATATGATGTGTGAGTACATAAGCATGTCAGAAAGTTAAAAGTGTTGTCGATCAGAGAGAAGTTGAAGTTGACACAAGCGGAAACAATGGCCCAAAGCAGAAAGTGGACAAAGTGAAGGAGTGGGAGAATTACAATTGTATTTGACCACCATTATGGAACACAAGGTGAACATCTTGAAATAATGCAACAAACAGGCATTCTCTACTGCAAGGAAGGAGATGAAGATGGCTGATGCTGTTCATCTTCAGCAACGAATGGCTGGACCATGCAAGGCACGGCTTCATCTTTTGTGATGTAAGTAGTGGTAACATGACACGATTGACTTCAAAATCGCCCATTCCTTGAATGAGCATGTACCACAATATATTTTTAATAGGAATTAAACTGGATTGATTTACCAACTTCTGCCAGAGCACTCTGATATTTAAATGTGACAATGTAATGGTGAAAAGCAGGGCAAGGAACATGTCACTGCTTTGTCCTATGTTGATTTGGATGGCATGGAAAAGCTGCCACTTCTTGTGATGGGAAAGTACAAGAGGCAACATTGTTTCATGAATGAAAAGATGTTACCTTCACAGTGCGAGGCTAACAAAACTACTTAGATGGCTTTTAACATTTTTGAAGCTTCAGTCTGGGAAATGGACAAGAAGATTTTCATCATTATTCACTGTTGCTCCGCACGTTCTGACGTTGTTAGCCTTGAACGTTAAGCTGATACTCTTGCCTCTCAACATCACAGCCACGCTCCAGCCAGTGGATCAGGGGTAATTGGAAACCTGAAAACCAACTACTGATACCTGCTGATCTCTCAAGTTAGAGGCCATTGATAAAGAGGAGTATAATCTAACTGTTCTAAAACGCATGTTCATGAAGGTGGTGTGGAAGATGGTGAAGGAAAAAATAATTGCTAACTGTTCCACCACACTAGGTTCAAACAGACTACGACAGCATAAGACTGGAGAACCAGGGGGAGCAGGCTGAGACCTATTATCACTTTTCAATCACCTGTGGGAGACTGACATGAAAATTCCATCAGAGCCAACTGTTGAAACTTGTGCACAGATAGAAAGTTGGCACGTGCTGCACTATAATGATGCCATTATAGATACAATGCTTTTTTTTTAACTGAGGACGCAGATAATCCTAAAGAGTCTGATGAATACCCACCTATGTTTCACTAGGCGATACTGCAAAGGCTGAAGAGATGCTCAGAGATTTTGCATTGCAACACCAAATACTGAGAATCTGTCTGACTGCATTGATGACATGGTGGACTATATGGTATGCATCTGAAAACAGCATGTTAAGCAGAAAACAATTAGTTTATCTGGACCTAACGCCTGGCATTTTTGAATGCAAAACTCTGACTTTCATAGAGTCTGTTTTAAAGTGTGAACAATTTGAACATAGATTTTTATCTCACATTTACTGCTCTACTGTATTTTCATTTGGCATTTCAATCTGTTCTTCTTCCCATAGATTTGAGTTTATAAGCATACCAGGTTCCATAGACATGCATTAATGTAGCAAAGTGATCATTTTGGCTATCACAAAGCTGTACTTAACACAGATTTGTGGGCAGATCCCTTGAAGTTTGACTCATCAGGATTTTACTTAATGACTTGGATAATTGACTAACAGTATTGTTGCAAAATTAACTGATGATACAAATATAAGTGAGGAAAATATAAAGGGTTTACCAAGTTAGGTGAGTAGGCAAATATTGGGTAGGGGAAAATATAATTTGTTAAAATGTGAACTTGTCCATTTTGACAAGAAATAATGGAAAAGCAGAATAAAGGGAAAGAGACGGTGGAATTCTGCAATGTAAAGAGATCTGGGTATCCTTGTATATGACTCACAAGTAACTAACATGCAAGTATGGCAAGTAATTAGGAAAGCAAATGGAATGTTGGCCTTTACTGCAGGGGGATGGAGTATTGATGAGACCACAGCAAGTACAGTATATTTATTTATTCTCCTTGCTTATGGACAGATCTAATTGCATTGGAAATAGTTTAGAAAAGGTTTACTAAGCACATTTCTGGGACGAAGGGGTTATCTTATGAAGAAACATTGAGCAGGTTGGGCCGATAGTAGTGAAGTTTAAAAGAACCAGGTGATTTTATTGAAACATGAAGGATTCTGAGGGGCTTTGACAAGGTAGTTGCTAAAAGGATATTTTCCTTTGTAGGGAATCTAAAATGAGGGGGCACTGTTCAAAAATAAAAGATTGCTGGTTTAAGACTGAAATGAGGAGGAATTTATTCTCTCTTAGTCATTGGAATTCTCTTTCACAAAGAGTAGTGAAGACTGGGTCACTGAATAAAATCCAGGCTCAACAAGACGGATTTTTGATCCACAAGGGGGCAGGCAGGTGGAGTCAGGAAAGTGGAATTAAGGGCACATTCAGATCAACTATAACCTGATTGAAGAGCAGAGCAGGCTCAAAGCACTAAGTTGCCTTCTTGAGCTTCTATTTGTTACGTTCTTATGAAGCAGCATGTTAACTTGCTGAAGTCAACAAAAATAGTTCCCATGCACTGCTGGAAAATCCAAAATCAAATGGGACAAAGAGAGAGAGATACGATTTTGGAAAACAGGAAGGTTGAGAATGATAATCAGATTTTTAACCAGAGTTATGAAAAATTAAGGGACTTTTGGGAAACAAGGACATGTTCTCCAGGGAAAATGAGACCAGTACAAACCGGACAGGTTGTACCTGGGCAGGACTGGGACTGATGTCCTAGGGAGAGTATTTGCCAGAGTGGTTGGAGAGGGTTTAAATGAAAATGGCAGGGAGATAGGAATTTATGCAAGGAGCTGGAGTACAAGAACAAAAGAGGGAAAGGGAAATGTGATAGGCAGCGAAATCAAGAGTCAGAATCAAATGGGACTACAATAAAAAAATTATGGAAATGGAACAAGGAATATTAAAAAGACAAACCTTAAGGCAGTGTGCCTAAGTATATGGAGCATTTGCAATAAAGTGGATGAATTAAATCGCATAAATATTTTCTATATCATCCTGACCACAACACAGAACATGTTATACTGAATATTGGTTCCATCAGTTGGAAGTATGGAGTCTCACCAGTGTCTGCTTAGCTCTCTCGAGTCCAATCAAGAGTAGGTGCCTATCCTTGACAGAGGGCACCTGCTGCAGCCATTGAGAGGGGGGCCACAATGCAAGTGGCTATTACAGAGGACTCAACCACCATGGCTAGGACGCTGGCGGACCTCCAGGATGGGCAGTGCCAGGTGACATTGCAGCTTTTGGAGCTCATTGCAGAAGAACCACCATCCCATGGAATGACCCATGTGCCCACAGGGACCCCAAGGGAGGAGGAAAGGCTTGAACCCATGCCAGGGACTTCCAGCCAGGAGACTGTCGCTGTGGCTACACCTTTTTTACTCTCCTCTTCCTAAAAGCGGGGCATCTCATGGGCAGAAGAGTGTGTCATGGAAACATCGCAGACACCTTGAAGCAGGCAAGGCCCTCAGTCTAGGGCCTCCAAAGGATGCCCATCATGCTTATCACAGGCCATGGATCATGGTAAACAGCTGGTCCATCCACCTCCGATGTATATTCTGGGGAGTCAGATGTTGGGGTAAGCCACATAAGGTTAGGAAGTTGTAGTTGCACTGAGTTGGCACAGGTAAAGGGCTGCAATATTTAGAAAGATATTTAAGCACCTTAACGTTTTCTGCTCACAAGTTTTTAATGTTAGAGCATCTTTTTTAAACAGCTTTATTGCAATTAAATGTTTTTTCACCAACCATCTGTGACTAATTTGTCTCGACCAGGGATTCTCTTCCATTAATGATCAGCTAAAGATGCTTCATATTGATATTAGTTGGGGAGGCCTCTCAATGCTGTGTCACTGAGAAAAGAAAGTCATTGGCTCCCTAGACCCCACGAGTGATTCCCTCCCATCCCCCACCCTATGGCCAATATGAGGGTTCCAGATCCTTTACCCACTACACAGAATTGGGCCCAGGTGCCAGTATGCATGTGGAGCTTAGGTAGGAGTCAGACTAGTTTTCACCAGGGGATCATCATAGTGGTGCTTAGAGTCATCACCCTCCTGCTGCCAAAAACTCGCTAACAGAGTGTCCACCACACTGGTGTGACAATATTGCAGGATATAAAAAGGAATTTAGAAAGGTGGGGGGGGGGAAAATCGAACCTCTCGACGCAAACCTCTTAAGGAGTGAACCGCCTGGTGACCAGGGCCTCCCTTGCTGCCCTTGCATGTTTCATTTGGATGACCAGCCGTCCAGCTCCTGTTTGGTATTCCTCAGCGTATTCTTCTTCTTTCTGATGGTCATCCTCCCCAGCAACGCCTGGCTGCTCAGCCTCCACGTCCTCCAATATGTCACCTCTGTGTAGAGCCAGGTTGTGCAAGGCACAGTACATGACCACTAAACGGGAAGAGATCACTGGGTTTTATTAAAAAGGGTCCCGCCAGATCGGAAGGGGCATCAGAATCACATTTTGAGGATCCCAATGCACCTCTTCACTTATTGCATGGGTGGCTACATGAGCCTCATTATAGCGAGTCTCCGGCTCAGTCACAGACTTCCGCACAGGCGTCATCGGCCATGTCCAAACGGTAACCCGTATCACCTCGGAGCCAGCCCCACAGCCTGGGCTCCTCCCCAAATGTCTCAGGGATGTCTGAGCTCCTGACAATGAAGCTGTCATGCACACCACCTTGGTGTCTTCTGCAGACATGATTAATGTTCATGTGATCGCACGCAAATTGAACATTCAGGGAGTGGAATCCCTTTCTGTTGCTGAATTTTCGTGGATTCTGTAGCAGGGCCTTGAGGGCAACCTGTGCAGTCAATGGCCCCCTGTACGTTAGGCATCCCCGCAAAGCTACGAACCCTGCAACTTGGGTTTCCTATTGGGCCTAGTCCAGGTTAAATTTGATGTACCACCCAGCCCGGGCACACAGCTTTCTGTGACCTGCTTGACACAGCTGATTGGGAGATGCCACACTTATCTCTGCCAGAGGTCTGAAAGGATCCATCAATTTGACAGCCACAGGGTGGGTGTGCCCCTACTCCCCTCTCCACCTCTAGGTGCCAGGTCCTGCAACAGATTGCACAGGTGTTGCATTGTTTTTTTTCAGAGACGGAGATGTCGGCAGCACACAGTCTCCGACATCTGTTCAAATGACACTCATGTATGGAACTGCCAGGCTCTCTGCTCCCTCCTCTTCACACCTCTGGATGAATGGCTGCCACCTCCTGCCTCTGGTGGCCATTTCCCTCTATTCCTACAAGTGGTAAGGCCTAGGCCTTTCCCCAGCCACATTGCTCTCCACAATCACAGCTTCTTGAAAAGTTGAGAGGCTGCAGCAGTGAAATTTGCAAGGGTTTTGTGCACATCCTTCAGCTGGAAGTGTGCTGGGTGCACGGGGACCCAGCAGTACCGCAAGACCAGAGATCAGTGCTGCAAGTGGTGTGCTCAGTGGTGACGAGTGGTGTGCCTCAGGGGTCTGTTTTGGGGCCCCTGCTGTTTGTAATTTTTATAAATGATCTGGATGAGGGTATTGAGGGATGGATCAGTAAATTTGCAGATGACACTAAAGTTGGTGGAGTGGTAGATAGTGAAGAGGGGTGTTATAGTTTACAGAGTGACTTGGACAAGTTGCAGAGCTGGGCCGAGAGGTGGCAAATGGAGTTTAATGTGGAAAAGTGTGAGGTAATGCACTTTGGCAGGAACAATAAATGTGTAGAGTATAGGGCTAATGGTAGGGCTCTTAATAGTGTTGAGGAACAGAAGGATCTTGGTGTATGTGTCAATAGATCCCTGAAAGTAGGCAGTCAAGTGGATAAAGTTGTTAAGAAGGCATATGGAGTCTTAGCTTTTATTGGTAGGGGGATTGAATTTAGGAGCCGCAGCATCATGTTGCAACTGTACAAAACTCTAGTGCGGCCGCACTTGGAGTATTGTGTGCAGTTCTGGTCGCCACATTATAAGAAAGATGTGGAGGCATTGGAGAGGGTACAGAGGAGGTTTACCAGGATGTTGCCTGGTATGGAGGGCAGGTCCTATGAAGAGAGGTTGAAGGATTTGAGGTTGTTTTCGTTAGAAAGGAGGCGGCTAAGAGGGGATCTTATTGAAGCATATAAGATGATTAGAGGTTTAGATAGGGTGGACAGTGATAGCCTTTTTCCTAGGATGGAGAAAGCTAGCACGAGGGGACACAGCTTTAAATTAAGGGGTATGAGTTATAGGACGGATATCAGAGGTAGGTTCTTTACTCAAAGAGTGATTAGGGAGTGGAATGCCCTGCCTGCAGCTGTTGTAGATGCGCCAAGTTTGGTGGCGTTTAAGAGGTTAGTTGATAAGTATATGGATGAGAAGGGAATGGTTTAGTTAGGAGGGGCATTGCTTTTTATTTTGGTCGGCACAACATCGAAGGCCGAAGGGCCTGTTCTGTGCTGTATTGTTCTATGTTCTATGTTCTAAGTTGGACATTTGGAGGTCATGCTGAGAAACTGTCCCCATCCCCCACACACTTGTAGTGCCACCACCACCAACCTAAGAAAGAAAATGGTCGCAATAAGAGAATGCCTATGAGCAGCAGAGAACTGTCTGACACTATGCACTTATTCCCTCACTGTTGGGAGTGCCCAAATCAGATTTTTATGGAGCATGTCTGTTTCGTGTCGATTCCTGACTGGCCTACGCGGTGGTAAAGGGGGGAGTGCTAGTAAAGTTAGGCATACATTAGTTCAATTTAAATGCATTCAAATGTATTTAAATGACCATCACACCTCTTTCAGGCACGATCCCAATCTTGTCCATTTTCGGGCCTTAGTAAAGGGAGGACCAGTGCAGAGGTGACTGCAGATCGCACATCACGCCCAACTTTACCAAGTTACATGCCTGAAAACAGGCGCAGTGTAATGGTAAAATCGGGCCCAATGTTTCCTTACTTTTTTTGTCTGTTCTGGGATGTGGCAATCTGGGTCAGCTGCATTAATAGGCCACTTCCAGTTGTCTGAAGAAGATAGTCACAGGCCAACTTCTTCAAGCCATTGTCTGTACAATTGAATGACTTGCAAGGCCACTTTAGAGGATAAAAGTCAAACATATAACGCAAACCAAAACTATATGTTGCCCAGACTGGAGACTGTTGGCCAATTCTTCACCCTAAGAAGATTATTAGTGAATGAGTTAGGTTTTTTACAATGATGACATTTTCATGGGGTTTTTTTCTGGTGCTAGCTCACAGGCACATCTGAAATCTCACTTCAATGTCATGACGGGACTAATGTCAGAAACTTTTTATTATGTCAACTATTTTGATGTTTTGCAAGTTAAAATCCTGTGCAATGTATCAAACTTATTCATCAACAACCAATTAATCCATGTTCTCACATGGATGATTCTGCCAGAAAGAGATGTCCACCCTGATGTTAACGATGTCCTTTATAACATAGAAAGAGAGTGCAAGTAAATGTTTCTGACTCCTGGATTAAATCTGCTCATTAAGATATAAGATACAGTACTGTATAGTCAATCCATGTAAGGATACCACAAGATTTCTACCCTAATCCCAAAGGATTGCCTGAAGTATTTTTACCATAGTTAATAAACAGAAGAATTTAGTTACAGAAATAGCAATTAGTAGCTGAACTTTGGAAGGCACGATGGAAACTAGAACACTCAAGTTGGAATTGCTTTGAGTTTGTAGGGCATGTACATTCCATGCTAAAAAATCTCATCTAAGGACAGTAATACATTAGTAATGACTAATAGTTTATTTATAGTGATTGCAACTTAACACAACACAATCACAGATAGAATTCTAAACTCTGTTAAATTATAGTACCTTATAAAAAAAAGATTGTGTTTAATGGATCTATAATATAACTGTATTTGTATTTTTACACCAACCATATCATGCAGCAAGTCCTGGACAATATCCAGGCTTGGGCTGACAAGTGGCAAATTATGTTCACGCAACACAAGTGTCAGGCAATGATCATCTCCAGCAAGAGAAAATCTAACCATTGCCCCTTGATACTCATTGGCATTATCATTGCTGATTCTACATCAACAACATTCTGGAGTTTATCATTAACCAGAAACTCAACTGGACTAGCAATACACTATTGCAACAAGAGCAGATCAGAGGCTAGGAATCCTGTAGTGAGTAACTCATTTCCAGCCTCTGAAAATCTGTCCATAATCATCAAGGCACAAGTCAAGAGTGTAATAGAGTACTTTGCCCTTTCTTGGATGAGTGCAGCTCCAACAACACAAGAAGCTCTCCACCATCCAAGGCAATGCAGTCTTTTTGATTGATATCCCATACACAAACATTCACTCCCTCCACCACCAATTCACAGTGTGTACCATCTACAGGATACACCGCTGAAACCCTTTAGCCACACCTTCCAACCCCACGACCACTAACATCTAAAAGAACAAGAGTAGCAGACACATGGGAACACTGGCACCTGGAAGTTGCCTTGTGAAGCCATTCACCATCCTGATTTGGAAATATATTGTCATTCCTTCACTGTCACTGGATCAAAATCCTGGAATTCTGGAACAGCACTGTGCAGTATGGGTGAACTTATGCCTCATGGTCTGCAGCGTTTCAATGCAGCATGCCAACAACAATTAGGGGTGGGCAATGAGTGTTGGTCTAGCTAGTGAAGCCCACATCCCTTTTTTTCTATATATAAGTGATAGGGTTAACAGTGGGAACTCTTAACATTTTAAGCTCTAAATACTTCCCTTCTGAACCTGCAGCCAGAAAAGTTGAAGATATCATAATTGCTAGGGTCTGTTTCAGTGACATGGGGAGATGAAAAACTTTTGTAGCTATTATCTGAAATGGTACAGAGACAGATAAAAATGAAACTAGCATCAACAATAATCTAAATTGTTCTTCAATGACACCAATATTAAACTCAGTGAACAATCATTAGGAATAAACAGAAATACACACAAAATAAAATTATTCCATAACATTGCCCCGCCTGCACAAGGTGTCATCAACTCTTCTTTGAAAGAAGACTGGCAGAAAACCCTATTTTTAAAATGTTATTTCCCACAAAGGCAATGCTGTTTAATATGGTCATATTGTGTTCTGCATATTTATCAATAACAAATCCTAATCATTAATTTTAGTCTTATATACATGTTGGATTATTAACACAGCAAATTCAGTAAGTACTAAATCACAAGTCACTCTTCATTTAATTATTCAAGAGTTTTGTGATCAGGCCACTATCTGAACCCATGCATACTTAGCGGTTTTTGGTACTCATACTTTACTACATGCAACAGAAAACACTACAGACAAATGAATTTAACAGATTTATAAAAGATTAAGAAATCAGTTCTGTTAACTCGGTTTTTGACTGCTGTCTGATACACAAATTCTTGAGGCACGATGAGCTTGAAAGAGGTATTAAATACAAAAATACGATTATAACATTACAGCATTACAACACAAGAAACATCAGACTATGATCACAATACCAACTTCAATCTATTTACATCTCATTACCTCAAACATTTCTTAGTGAAAAACCACTGAACTGCAACTCATTCCATTACTGTTTTTTTTAAAAGAGATGTGTAGTGTAAATTCTATAAACCGAAGGTGGCTTAGCAAGAGTTACATTGGGGTGTCAACTGCATTACAGCTTTTAACACAGGCTGTCTGTACCTAACAACTTTCCCAGAAATTCAACATAAATAGCCTTTACAAAATGCTTTAAAACCTATTTTTTGTTGTTGTATAATACATAAAATGCATAATTTTGTTTCAAAATAAGCAGTATTCCTGTACACGGTTTAGCAATAGTCCAATCTCGGAAAGGTTGATCCCCATAACCAAGTGATAGCTTTTAATATGCAACGTTACAATGTATTAATAAAATCATTCGCAGCATCTCTCATTTTACTCAATTTGGTTTTTAAAATCATTTTTTTTCTCCCATCTAGCTTTAGCTTCTGTCTTGCAGAAAGCTACATAATGTTCCACACACCAGGCATCCAGCTTAGATCCAAGATCATGAATTTGCTTAAAACTGCCCCACCCCACAAGATTTGTTTCACATTTAAAAACTCTGTAATCCTTCCCTTGCCCAGAAATTTCCTTAATACCCACCCCTACCCTAACTTCCTCCTGAATGTGCTGACTCATGACCAGATTGTTCCACAGGTTTAGAAGCTCAAGACTGTGATGTCTGATCCAAGTGGCTATTTGGTTAGTAACCATTGGTGATAACAGCTCATCAGCCATCTCGTGTGCCCAACTATAGTGTTCTACTGCAGGCTGAATGAGTGAATCTGGGATCTTCCTGGTGTGTAAGGCTCAATGCTATATAGGATGCAGATATACTAAATGATGGGATCTACCACCTTGAAATTTGTGAAAGGAGCTCACTGTTTTTGTAAACCATTTGAGAACCAATCTTAGGATTAGAAAATAAAGTGACATCACCATTACATTAACAACTGCCAACAGCCAGTCACAGCTTCAGGAGAAGAAACTTAACAGAAAGAATATATAATCATATGTGCAGTTAGAAATTGTCCCAGAATTGGTAGCAATTGTAGCGATTAAGGAACTGTGACTTCCAGGAGACGATTATTTTTCCTCTTGCATGCAGGGAGATTGCCATTTTTCTGTGCTCCCTGGATAAACTTCACACAGACTTTATCCTGATTGAATTGAACCAGGAACCTAAAAAAGATATAGCAAACCATTTATTATCCTGCTATGAAAACTTGAGGTTCGTACTGAATACAAGGTGTATTGATTCAAAATCCTAACACAGGAGCAATGAGGTTGGATCCAATATGCACATTTTTTCAAATGTATACTCTATATAACTCTCGTTATATTTTTTTAAATTGCATTCCTATCATCCTGGATATAATAATTGCAAATTGACAAGACGCCGCAATTAAGCAATTACAGCACATTCCCATTTGTTGAGAAATTACCAGTGAAAATCCCAAATCCTCATCCTATATCAACAATGCCAATATTATAATTAATTCATCAATCCACATTAACTATGATGATCTTTGTACTGCTCTCTGTGACTGCTCAACTTGATCTTGGTCACATATCCATCAACCTTTTAGAAATTTAATTCTGAAACTCAATTTGTCAAAAAATAAAGTGAAAAGGCAAGTGACGGGAACACTTGCTGCACACAAAACAGTCAGCTGTTGTGTACAGCAAGTGCAAAGTGAAATATCCAGTGCTCCATGCAATATACAGCAATTGGACTATGCTCGATCAGTTTAGGGAATGAGAAGGGTGCCCCTACCAGCACTTTTTGACAAACACAGTGCTTAGAAAATGATGAGCAAGAATATGGACCCACCCTCCTGATTACTTAAAGCAAGTTCAACTACACCAAAAGAGGAAGAAAACAGATCAATGGCCAGATATTTTCTTAAACAGAAGGTCAAGCTAGAAAAAAACAAAGAACCCTGAGCCACTTACATTGAATGACATGAGATGAAGTCACCTCCCTACCTCATCCACTTGTGTGTGAAAGGCTTTGAAATAACTCTAATATTTTCCCAGTGTCTATCTGACATATAGTCCTCCGAAACTGTCTGTGTGTGCATGACCATTGATTCTGAATCACCATTGGGCAAAAATAATTAAACATGATTTCAATAGGGTTCTATTAAATACAAGTCAGGTGCCACTCAAATAGCAGTCTCGTGTGAACTGGAAATACATATATGAAAGTGTTCACATGAGGCTTATCCTGGGACTATAAACCTAGTTATGAAAGAACGCAAGTATATTCATTCTATTCCCTGGATAACTATTAAACCATTCCTAATACAATGGCTATCCCATTTATCTCATTCCAACTTGTATTCAAATTGTTTAATCATACATTTTTTCTCTCTTCTGACACCCATCCCCCCACTCCCCAGTTGTGCCCTGATCAGGAAACCCAATTTATCAGTAGCTATATAACATTGAATGGTGCTAGGTTTACTGATAATTGTGTCAACGTGTCAAACACTTTTCTCACAACCATTAAAAAACTTATAATATTGTGGATGGCATTAGTAACATTAAACTATCATGCCAATCATGAGGACTTGATAGCCTGTGGAAATTGTGTCCTGCAGAATACAAATGCCCCTCTGAGCTATTATTCACAGGAATTTTATCATGGGCAAAAACTCAAAATTTGACTCAAGGTTAATTCCTGCTAATGCAATAATTGTTTATTTTTTAAAAACACAAATGGTTTCAAAAATAGAGGGGAGAAGATAGACATAGCAATAGGAACTTCTATTATCAGAAACAGATGGAAGTCAAGGAGCTGCTACAGTTTAAAATCACTGACCATGCATATTTGTTACTTTTAATCATGCAGAGCTCACTTACTTAAAAGGGGAAAGACTACTTAACATATTGGGTATGATACTTCAGTTAGGAACACAAGAACAAATATAAGTCATTTAGTTCCACAAACCTGTACCATCATTCAATTAGACAAAGGCTGATTGTATCATAACTCCATTTACCCATCATGATCCTATAATTCTTAATGCCCAAAATCTAGCAAAAATATACCAATTTCACAATGAACATTTTCAGTTAACTGAATTTCAACAACTTATTTGGTGTGTGTGTGTGTGTGGGGGGGGGGGGAGAAGAAGAAGGAGAACATAAGAAATAGGAGCAGGAGTAGGCTATCCAGCCCCTCGAGCCTGCCCTGTCACTCAATAAGATCATGGCTGATCTGCAGTGGTTCAGTACCACTTTCTCGCTTTCTCCCCGTAACCCTTAATTCCCTTGTCAGTCAAAAACCTATCCACTTTTGACTTAAATATATTCAGCGAGGAAGCCTCCACCACTTCAACAGGCAGAGAATTCCAAAGATTAACCACCCTTTGCGTGAAGAAATTCATCTTCAATTCTAATCTGAACCGCCACCACTCCCACACCCAATCTTGAGGCTGTGCCCTCTAGTCCTACTATCTTTGCTAAGCGGGAAGAGTCTCTCAACTACTACCCTATCCATCCCCTTCATTATCTTATACGTCTCTATAAGATCCCCTCTCAGCCTTCTAAACTCCAAAGAGTACAAACCTAGCCTATTCAGTCTCTCCTCATAATCAAACGCCCTCATCTCCGGTATCAGCCTAGTGAACCTTCGCTGCACTCCTCCAAGGCCAATATACCCTTCCTCGAATGCGGCGACCAGAACTGCACACAGTACTCCAACTGCAGCCTCACCAGCACCCTAAACAGCTGCAAAAGTACCTCCCTACTTTTATATTCTACCCCCCTAGCTATAAAGGCCAACATTGCATTCGCCTTCTTGATCACCTGTTGCACCTGCAGACTGTGTTTTTGCAATTCGTGCACAAGGACCCCCAGGTCCCTCTGCACCGTCGCATGCTGCAGCTTTTCACCATTTAAATAGTAATCCTTCCTACTGTTATTTCTACCAAAGTGGATAACCTCACACTTGCTAACATTATACTCCATCTGCCAGGTCCTCGCCCAATCACTCAACCTATCCAGATCCCTCTGCAGGTTTTCCACACCCTCCATGCAATTTGCTTTTCCACTCATCTTCCTGTCATCAGCAAATTTCGTTACCCTGCACTCAGCCCCTTCCTCCAGATCATCTATGTAAATGGTAAATAGTTGAGGCCCCAGCACTGATCCTTGGTACATTCCACTAGTCACTAGCTGCCAATCAGAATAGCACCCATTAATACCTACTCTCTGCTTCCTATTAGACAACCAATCCTCTATCCAGTCTAATACCCTATCCCTAACTCCGTACACCCTAACCTTTTGCAGCAATCTTTTATGAGGCACCTTATCAAACACCTTTGATAAGGGGGACCGAAAGACGAGAATTTCTTTTGTCAGAGAATCTTTGGAATTCTCTACCTCAGAGGACTGTGGAAGTTCGGTCATTGAGTATGTTCAAATCAGGTGGCGATAGATTTCCAGATACCAGTGATATTAAGGGAAAGAGATAGCTTAAGAAAATCAGCCATGTCCTAGCTAAATGGTAGAGTAGGCTTTAGGGGCTGCAAGGCCCACACCTGCTCCAATCCACCAAATTTCAAACCACAAAAACTAAATACAAAAGCTGGCCAAGTGGTTGAGAATCTGAAATTGTTGAACCCCATGCCAAATCCAGTGAAGTGATTAATTGAAAGATGTGATGCTGGTCCTTAAGAATATGCCCAGCTTCATTAGAACAGTGTTGGAGGGTGAGGGAAAATGGGTAGAGAGATGAAAAATAAAAACAGCAAGTGGACCAGAAGTTCAGGATTACTCCTGGAGGTTGAACACAGGTGCTCTGCCAACAATAGGCCAATCTGCCTTTGCTTGCTTCAATGATGGAAACTGCTTTGCAAGCAGTAAATACAGTATGTCATACTGAATAAAACACATGCAAATCATTGTTTCACCTGGAAAAAAAGGTGTTTGGTGACCTTGGAAGATGAACAGGGCAGAGGTAAAAGGGCAGGTGTTGCAGCTCCTGCGCTTGCACGAGCAGGTTTTATAAGAATGTGAGGGGCTGGGGAGTGAGCTTGAGGGTTGGTATGGTTCCTTCGGATTACTGAAAGGAGGATAGGGAAAGAAATGTTTGGTGATGGCATCACATTGTAGGTGGCGGAAATAATCAGTCAAATGCGGAGTCTGGTGGGATGGAAGGTGAGAATAAGGGTTCTGCAAGGGAGGGGAAGATGTGAAAGCAGAATGGACATTGTCAAACATTCTGGGAAATAACTCAGTTGAGGAGAACAGAAGGCATATTGGAAGCACAGGTATGGAAGGTTGATTCACCAAAACAGTTGCAATCTAAAAGGATTATCTAAGACAATGAAATGGAGTCCTGACAAGTAGCAGGATGTGGTGATGTATACCCAAAGCTAGCTGTGGGAATCAGACAGGTCCACTTTCAGATATTTATTGAGAGAACATGTCACTTTTCTTCATGCTCCGTCTCTTTTTGCTTGGTTCACATGCAACCCTTGTTGCCCCTTGTGATGCCTTGCCCTCATATTGTTCCTTGTTTGTCTTCTTCTCTCCTTCGTATTTTTCTTATGCAGGGTGGTGGATGGGAGGTATACTTGTGTGATGGGGGAAAGGAGGCGGTAAAGGTGTTGGTCAGGACTCCTGGAGGAAGAGGAAAAGGGGTGCGTGGGTTCTGCATAGTTGGGGAGAGTTGATTGCTGAGGTGGTGCATGTTAAGGGATGGGGGCTGTTAGGCTGGGGAGTTTTGTTGTATTTCCAGGGGTTGGGGTGACGTCACGGTGGTATGTGTGTTTGAGTTTTTATATCTTAGGGCTTAACCTCCCACCTGATCCTCAGCCATCTTGGTCACATATTCAGTGTTCTAAACAGATTTACAATTTTCACTTTTTTCCCTCACTTCTTAAAAAAAGTCAGAACTTACTCATTGTTTATCTCAACATTTATCTTCTGGTTGGTTTTGAAGAATATTGTGCGATAAAGCTTGGTAATAATCTCAATTAAGCGGTCACTAGTGAACAGGAAATCACCCTTAGCAGCAGCAGTGGAACCCTGTGGTAAAAGAATGATGGAATTAGTATTCTTGCCTGTAGTGCATTATGTAAATAATTCAACATCAGCTGGGCCTGAATTCCAGACATGGTCTTATTAAACTATTACATTTCAACGCTGAGATTCAACCGAACTGTTCGGATGAAAGCCGGACAGCTGAAAGAGCCCTCTAATGGATTGAACAGTGGCTCCAGACTCTTAGCAAAAATCATTTATAATTTGTCACAGACTGATATTTAGGGGCTGGAGAAGTCAAAGTGGTGCAGTGGGGCAAGGGATCATCTCAGTCTGGAATTAAAATATACTGTTGTAACAGTCAAGTGACCTGGGAATATATTAAATATCCAAAATGGAAAAGTATTCCATTTATCACTTTACTGAACTTTAATCAAAAACCCTCATTGCTGTAGATAAAACATTTCTAGGTCATTCCTATGGAAGAATAAAACTTTCAGTGCTGCAATATGTTTTTGTGTCACTAGAAGGAGCTCACATATAGCCAGATCTTAATGCAAACCTTAAGAAACCAGTATGGGACTCTTAACATTACAAGCCCCCATTTTAACACGTGAATGTGATCTGGTGCGGACAGTTGAGAAAAAGAACAAAGAACAAAACAGCACGGGAAACAGGCCCTTCGGCCCAACGAGCCCATGCAGCCACCCTGATGTTTCCACCTCTACCCGTGATCCCTGTCTATGTTTATAGATCTATGGATTAAAAATTAAATTTGAGACAATTTAGGGAGAATTTGTTTTGCAGGGCTGTCTGGCATGAGCGAGATGCTTGGTGGCCGGCACAATGAGAGGTTCAGGCCATTTTAATGCACGAACCTTATTTTTCTTTCTCAGAAAGGATTGACACAATGGCTGGTTCATGGAAGCAGAAAAGGATGTGGGATCAGGCTGGTACAGGAAAAGAAAATAAGCCAAAGAATTCAACGTGCGGGCCTGGATAAGTGAACCTTTTCGTATTAACTAAGAAGGTACCTTAAACTTCTTTGCATGATCACTTATTGGAGCCCCTTCTCACCTTAAAACTAATTTATAGCAGTCTATTAGAGTACAAGCAGTAGCACAAGCACCCTGAGGTTAAATAAGGTTGGGCTCAAATGTCATCAATTTTCAATGAATGTTTAATGAGGACCTTGCCTGTCTGCGATGAAGGCCTCTGGTAACTTAGAGTTTTTTTTTATTCATTCGTGAGACATGGGTATTGCTGGCTATCCAGCTTTTATTGCCCATCCCTAGTTGCTCTTGAGAAGGTGGTAGCGAGCCTCCTTTTTGAATCGCTGCAGTTTATGTGCTGTGAGTTGACCCAAAATGCAGTCAGAATGAACGTGGAAATGTGGATATTGCTGCAATTTTAACCTATTAACCACTTTAATCAGATAAGTTGGGGGGGGGGGAGGAGGGGGTGAATGGGGAGCGTTCTTAAAATAAGAACTTGTAACTGATTAACAAGGGAGTCACATTGTTGGAATCAGATATGAAGTTTGAAGGTAGGGGATACTCTAGTGCAGAGTCTGCCTCCTGTCCTAAGGCATTCAGCCAGCATGATGGGATGGTATCTATGTACGTGCTAATGTGGCCAGTGTTTTTAAAATCATGTACACAACAGGACAATCGTGTGATTTGATTTCCATTATTAGTTCCAGTGCAGCATGGGTTGTAACAAGTTGAGGAGGTTATTAAATGTAGCAATCTAGTAAAATCAGACTACTTTAAAATTCAAAACAAGCTATATTGTTCAACAGCCCAAGGACTACAGCAGTAATTTTCCCACCCCCTTCATTGAAAGGGTTCCCCAACACAGACCAGAAGCAAATGAAAATTATTCAAATGAGGCTGACCCAAGAATACGAGATCGATGTATAGCTATATGTAAAATGGAAAACTTGACAAATCCGAGGATATGGATGTTTTGTTAAATGCTGAATAAATACAATTTTAAACATTAAACTAGATTCTAATTGGCTCCATGAAGCAGGCAAATTTGAAACAATGCTCTAAATCACGTGCTGTAACAGAATGCTGCTAAGACGTGGACATATTATTTGGAACAAGGCCACATTAAACTAAATTGGATTTGTTAGATCTGTTAGATTTCCATTCTGCACAAATTAACAAACCTCAATGATAATACCAATTTACTTCAGAAAATCCATACTTATTGCACTTTTAAACAAGCTGCTCACATTCTACTTTAACCTTCAATTGACAAATCTAGAGTGAACAAGCATCACTCTAGTTAGTACTGCTCCACATTTCTATTTGCGCACATTTTTGTTTGAGCAATATTTCATAACTATGCAGCATTTTGCAAACTGAATGAAGGTCCTCCAGGGAAAATTATAACTAAGTTAAAATGCCTGACAAAAACTGTATTCAGAAATAACAACTGTCTTATGAGGAACGATTAAATAGACTGGGGTTGTTTTCCCTTGAAAGACGTCGGCTTAGAGGGGATCTCATAGAGGTGTATAAGATTATAAGGGGTATAGATAGAGTAAATGGAGGTAAACTTTTTCCACCTTCAGAAATGGATAGGACGAGGGGTCATGGCCATAGGGTGAGGGGGGCTATGTATAAGACGAATATTAGAGGGCAGTTTTTCACATAAAGGGTAGTGGGGGTGTGGAATGCACTGCCGAGTAAGGTGGTGGGAGCAGGCACGCTAGGGCTGTTTAAGGGTCTCTTGGACAGCCACATGAGCGGTATGCAGATAGAGGGATATAGTAGGACTGTTTAACTACGGCTTTTTTTCCCCACAGGTAATTCGGTCCATACTTGACCAACATTGAGCATGCATTCGGCAGGTGGTGCGAGTACAGCTCTTGGATGTTGATTCATGGGTTGCCCGGTACCTCATGTCGTAAATGAGTGCTTTATGTGGACCATCTGAAGGGCACCATGACAGCTCAGAGACTATCGATGTGGCTGTGCAGACACTTGGAATTGGGCCGGTGTCTGCGGGAGTTTGCGCGTTCTCCCCGTGGTTGCGTGGGTTTTCTCCGGGCACTCCGGTTTCCTCCCACAACCCAAAAATTCGCTCTTAGGCTGATTGGGAAACAAATTGTCCCTATAGTGAGAGTCTTCCATATTAGGAATAACCTAAATCTATAATAGGATAATGGAATTGCTACTATATAGTTATGACAGCGGCGCGGGCTCGTTGGGCCAAAGGGCCTGTTTCCCGTGCTGTGTTGCTCTTAAAAAAAATACCCATCAGAACTCAAGAGTGATAGGCGAATGATGCACTAATATTCACATTCAGTCAGCAGCTTCTTATTCTAAGGGACTTTTGGATAGTTGGCTCCTTGAATAACAGCATTATTCTGAGGTCTTGAACTATCACTGATAGCCAAATCTCAGATATTTTAATGACATTCCCAAAGTGGATGTCATTTTAAGGGTCAAGTTATATACTGCAACTGTTTAACTGAACAACAGGGAATGAGGGATTCAAGAGAACCCGAAAACTTTTTAAATAGATTTTACCAGAGTTTTCCTTCACTTTTTTAAAGATGCTGATCCATGGTGGGATATGGCTCCACATCCATGTGAATAATCATCATGCAGAGCTTATATAACCAGTGACTGCACCTTATTGTTACAGACGTAAGAAAGGTGGTAAGATAACCTTTGACAAAGAGTCATCTGGACTCAAAATCTTTTCTTTCCTCACAGATGCTGCCAGACCTGCTGAGATTTTCCAGCATTTTCAATTTTGGTTTTGGATTCCAGCATTTGCAGTAATCTGCTTTTGTAGAGGCGGTAAGATTATTCCCCTCTTTCTACTCTTGACTGACTGCAGATGTATTTTAAAGAGAAAGACAGTGTCTTAACTTCGAGTGCTGGGACTCTCAAGAACAGATAAAATATACGTTCTCTCCACATTACGATAAATATTTATTTCTCCATATCTGTTGTACTTGCAACAGTACCCATTCACACACATACACAGATGTGCGCGCAGACACACACACTCATGCAAGAAAAGTGATTGCAGAAGAGGCAGCATGCACTTGGATCTTAAGGGTCCAAAATTTCACTGTTGCCCTGGATTCTCCAGAGATGCAGTCTTGGTATGTTGCAGAGCTGTGATTTCCTTTTGGTTCACTGAGGAAATGAAGACTAGATGTTTCTGCTGATGGATTTGTAGTGATTTACTGTTTTCAGCAACAGTTTTCTGGCTTTACTTCAACTGAAATGCAATTGAACCCTTGTAGTGGCAACTTGGTTTTGTTCTTCAAATTGATAAGTAAAGGCTAGCCCCAATTCACTGCCTAATGATGGTATTTAGGTAGGATTTTTCCTTTGCTGGTCTAAATCTGTTCCCCTACTCTGACTGTGACTGATCTCAAACTGTGTCTTAATAAATGTCCCTGGTCAGAACCTAGTTTCTGTTAGGTGACCATAAATCTGTTTTCCATTGTCCGCACAAATGAATCAGATGACTTGGGCGCTGACACAATAATGTTTGAGTTTTACCCATTTGTATCCCCTTGTGATAGAATGAACTTCTTCTCGCAACAATTCTGCGGAATTTTATTCCAATGCCAAGAAATCTGCAAGTCCATTGTGAAAGTAGTAGTCTTTAATCTGCAGGAAAAGTTTGTTGCATTTTAATGTCTTCCCAGTGAAATGCTCCAATAGTCCATTTGCATTTTAGTATCCTGGCCAGATCACCAGACTAGCTACCGGTTGTGTACCGTGCATATCGGCAGAAAAGAAAGGACACATGATCTTCAATCCAATTTTGTTTCGAAGCAGACTGTCCTTTTTTTGTTTTAATTGTAAAACATATGTTTTCCACATATGTACGAGTATAATAGTGTGGTGGACATTAACAAACCATAAGACCTTTTGAGCTGAGCCTGATCCTGACCGTGTCTTTGTACACACCAACGATATCTCAGCAGTGCCACTTCTGTCATGTTTGTGGGGTTCAGATCCTACTCCAATTCAAGTAACCTGTTGATTTCAGAATTCTCATCCTCGTCTTCAAAGCCCTCCGTGGCTTCACTCCTCCCTATTTCTGTTATCTTCTCCAAACCTGCAAACCTCTGAGATAGAACCATAGAAATAATACAGCATAACAGGGGGCCATTTGGCCTATCTTGTCTATGCTGACCCAAAGACACGCAAGTCCCCTTTCTAATCCCATTTTCCTGCACAAGGACTATAGACCTGTAACTTATAGCACTTAAACTTATAGCAGATCTGCCTCCACCACCAATTCAGGCAAAAGACGTTTTTCCTCATGTCCCCTCTAATTCTTTGGTCACTTAGCTTGAATCTATGATCCCTGATTTTTGAACTCTCTGCCAAGGGAAACATGTTCCTCCTGTCTATTCTCTCCTTGCCGTCACAATTCTATATATATCTCAATCATGTCACCTCTCAGCCCTCTCTGTTCCAAGGAAAACAAGCCTAACCTCCCCAATCTCTTCTCGTAGCTACAATTCTCCAGGCCTGGCAACATTCTAGAAAATCTTCTCTGCATTCTCCAGAGCAATTACATCCTTCTTGTAAATGTAAAGACGAGAACCGCAGATAATACTCCATATGTGGCCTCACTAGTGTCTCTAAAGAAATTCGGCCTGTCCACTACAACTCTCACCAATCTTTACAGATGCAATATCAAAAGCATCCTTTCTGATATCACAGCTTAGCATGGCTCCTGTTCTGTCCAAGACTGCAAGAGACTACAAAGAGTTGTGAATATAGCCCAATTCAATAGTCTCCCATCCACTGACACTGCCTACACTTCCCATTGCCTCGGAAAGGCAGCCAGCATAATCAAGGACTCGACACATCTGGACATACTTTCTTTTGTTTTTTTCCAAATCAGGAAAGAGTCTGAGGTCACATACCAACTGATTCAAGAACAACTCTTTCCCTGCTGCCATCAAACTTTTGAATGGACCAAACTTATATTAAATTGATCTTTTTCTACATCTATTTTTCTACTATGTAACACGACATTTTGTGCCCTCTCCTTTCCTTCTCTACGAATGGTATGCTCTGTATACCATGTTAAAAACAATACTTTTCACTGTATACTAATACACGAGACAATAAGAAATGAAATTACACAGTTTCATCATTATATCATACTTCTGTATTCAATACTTTTGCCAATGAAGGCGAGCATTGTCTCACTTCATCTATCTCTCTCAGTATATTTCCATTTATTGTGTATCCCCTTTTACTGTTTGATCTCCCTAAACGTATTAACTCACATTTAACAGAATTGAACTCCTTTTGCCACTTTCCTGGTCCCCCCATGCCGACACTATGGTTAAAAAAGCCCACCAATGCCTCTACTTTCTCAGAAGACTGAAGAAATTTGGCGTGTCACCTACGACTCTCATCAACTCTTACAGATACACTATAGAAAGCATTCTTTCAGGTGATATTACAACTTGAACATAAAAACATAAGATCTAGGAGCAGGAGTAGGTCATCTGGCCTGCTTCACCATTCAATAAGATCATGGCTAATCTTTTCATAAACTCATATCCACTTGCCCACCCACTCACCATAACCCTTAATTTCTTTACTGTACAAAAATGTATCTATCCTTGCCTTAAAAACATTCAATGAGGTAACCTCAACTGCTTCACAGGGCAGCAAATTCCACAGATGCACAATCCTTTGTGTGAAAAAGTTTCTTCTCAAGTCAGTCCTAAATATGCTCCCTCTTATTTTGAGGGCATGCCCCCTAGTTCGAGTTCCACCTGCAGTGGAAACTTCCCTGCTTCTATCTTATCTATTCCCTTCATACGTTTCTATAAAATCTCCCAAATTCTTCTGAATTCCAAGAGTATAGCCCCAGTGTACTCAGTCTCTCCTTATAAGTCAACCCTCTCAACTCTGAAATCAACGTAGTGAATCTCTTTCGCATCTCTTTCTGTGCCAGCGTATCCTTTCTCACGTAAAGAGACCACAATTGTTCACAATACTCCAGCTGTGGCCTCACCAGCACCTTATACAGCTGCAACATAATCTCACTGTTTTTAAACTCCATCCCCCTAGCAATGAAGGACAAAATTCCATTTGCCTTAATTACCTGCTGCACCCGCAAACCAACTCCTTATGATTCTTGCACAAGGACACCCAGGTCCTCTGCACAGCAGCATGCTGCAATTTTTTTACCATTTAAATAATAGTCCATTTTGCTATTATTCCTATTAAAATGGATAACCTTATATTTACCAACATTGTACGCCATCTGTCAGACTCACTTAGGCTATCCCTGTTCTTTTGCTGACTTTCAGCATCCTCTGCACACCTTGCTCTGCCATTCATCTTAGTGTCATCTGCGAATTTTGACACACTGATCCCCAACTCCAAATTGTCTATGTAAAACATAAACAATGATTGGTATGGCTCCTGCTCTACCCAAGACCACAAGGAACTACAAAAGGTCGTGAATGTAGCCCAATCCATCATACAAACCAGCCTCCCATCCATCGACTCTGTCCACACTTCCCGCCACCTCAGCAAAACAGCCAGCATAATTAAGGACCCCACGCACCCCAGACATTTTCTCTTCCACCTTCTTCCTTTGGGAAAAAGATACAAAATTCTGAGGTCATGTACCAACCGACTTTCTTGCTGCTGTCAGACTTTTGAATAGACTTACCTTGCATTAAGTTGATCTTTCTCTACACCCTAGCTATGACTGTAACATTCTGCAGTCTCTCATTTCCTTCTCTGTGAATGGTATGTTTTGTCTATATAGCACACAAGAACAATACTTTTCACTGTATGTTAATATGTGTAACAATAATAAATCAAATCAAATCAAATCACTCCACCAACCCAGTAGTATCCTTTTGGAGCTTATAGCTATCTTCTACACTATCCACGATACAGCCAATGTTTGTGTCGTCTATAAGTTTCCCAAGTGTGTCCCCCACATTCAAATCATTAATATATAAAACAAACATCAGGGGTCCCTACACTAAGCCCTGCAGAATATGCCTTTCCATTTGGAAGGGTAGCCTTCAACTATCACCCTATGTTTCCTGTTACTAAGCCAACTTTGGATCCACTTTTGTATCCCTTTTCTTTTGGCCAATCTGCCATGTGGGACCTTGTTAAATACCTTACTAAAATCCATGTACACAACTTCCACAACACTACCCTCAGCGATTCTCCTTGGCACTTCCTCAAAGAACAAATCAAATTTGTAAGGCATGACCCTTCCTTAACAAAGATATTATGCTCCACCGATTCTGGCTTTTTGTGCATCCCTGATTTTAAATCATTACATAATTGGTAGCTGTGTCTTCAATGTCTAAGTGTCAAGCTCAAGCATATCCACCCTACCGTCTCCATCTCACAACCTCACTTTCCTTCTTCAGGATATGCCTTGACATCCACTTTTTGACCATCCTGCCCTACCTTTCCAGGGACCATATCCCTCTATTCCCATCCTATTCATGGATTTAACAAGACACCCCTTAAAAGTCACTATCGTATCTGCTTCCACTTTTTGAAAATGTTTCTTCAAAATCCAAATATACTGCATTCACTGAGTCCTCCTGGTCAATCTTACTAGTTATTCTTAAAAAAGATTTTTCAAACAAGGTTTCCCTTTCATAGATCTATGTTAGGTCTGTTTAATTATATTGAGACTTTGTAGATGTCCTGTTACCATATTCATAATCATAGATTCTAGCATTCAAACTCAGTTTACTGGCCAATATGCATCTTCAATCAAAACCACTAAAACAGATAATCTGGTCACTTACTTAATTGCTAATTGTGGAAAGTAGGTACGAAGGTAATTAGCTATTGTCCACGAAGGATCAAAGTGCTCTCTCTACTGAAGAGAGACAATTGATTATATAACTTTGAGGAGAGTCACACGACGTAAAGCATCAGGCAGGTCATAGAACCTATACAGAAAGAGGACATTCAGCCCATCGAGTCTGCATCGCCCACAATCCTACCCAGGCCCTATTCCCATAACCCCCATATTTACCTTGCCAATCCCCTGACACTAGGGCCAATCAACCTAACCCACACATCTTTGGACTGTGGGAAGAAACTGGAGCATCCACAGGAAACCCACGCAGACATAGGAAGAATGTGTAAACTCCACAGCGATCTGAGACTGGAATTGAACCTGAGTCCCTGGCACTCTGAGGCAGCATGCTGACTACTGTGTCACCCTTAAGTTCTACCTCCATTGGAAAGGGAATTGAACCCCTGTGTTGTTGGCAATATGCTTAACTACAGATAAGAACTGAGCTAACCGCCTCCCTACCACATATTGTATTGATCAATACACTTCAAAAATGCTTAAATAGCTGTATTAAAATAGTGCACATTTAACAGGGAGTTTCAGAGTTTATTGAAAAGGGAATGGAATGAAGAATTACACCACTTCTGAGGAAGGATTTATTGGAATTTTAAATATTCCTTTTAAATAGTAAGTTATGCAGGATGACAGTTTATTCCAAAATATTTAAACTTCATGGGACTTTATTGTTGTGCTTTTTCTAAAATTTTCACTGGATTTTAGGTTTAGTGTTCTAAATGGATTGCTAAGCCTTATAAAGTTAGCTTCAATTAAAACTTTCTCAGTAATTTTCAATCAACCATGGCTCTACACAGAAAAAGAGAAGATAGTGATTGATAGAAGATAGTGAGCAATTATTCTCTCTTGTTAATTGTTTTTCAGTTCACAAATCTACAAAGAACAAGATAGTTATTCAGATTTCTGACATGTTGCTGGTGTTGTTTAACCCATTTCTATTTTCTACAAAAGAACATAGAATGGCAGGTCAATGCAACACTTACCTCTTTAAGATGCACAGCAAAGAGTCCATCTATCTGTTTGCTCACAGACACACTGGTAATGTCTATCACCGGAATGTCAGATTTGATCTGACCTGATTTTTGATCGGCTATGATGAACTTGCTTTGGGTTAATAGGAAGATTCTTGGGGCTCCCTACAAAAAAACAAGGTCATTGGAATAAGGTCAGAACTTGGCTAGAAGGAAAGAGTCATCATTTCATTCAAGCCTCTTTTCAATCTCATCATGATTTTCAAAATAATGTCGCTGCAAACTTGCCAGTCGCATACTCCCAATCAGATTAGATGTTCTTGCTGAAGTCAGAATTTCCTCAAGCCATATGTGACCCTGTGCTTTAAAAAGCAGCTGGATGTTTTCCAAGTACCCTGATTCGTACATTATGAAAAATCCTGCCCACCCAGCAGCATATCAATAACCTTAAAGCTCTTTCAATCAGTACATGCCTAGTAAACAGTTTCAATATAATAAATTGGGATAGGATAATAGCTAAACATTTCTGCTTGGGGCACAATTGGTAGATACATTGCTCGCTTCCAACTGATTACCTATTGTTTGCAGTTGGGAGTGTTAAATGATAAACCAATCATTTAAAATCTAAAATGATCAAAGTATAATAAAACCATATTTTTCTATCAACATTCTCCCACTTTTTCCATCCACAGTGACATTATTTCAATAGGCATTACAGTCTTTCAGTATGTCATTTCTGGGTGACCATTTAAAATGCAAGTGCTGTGTCTCAAATCCGGATAATCAAAAATCAGAGTTGTCCCAAATCTAAAGATTTTTGCAATATGCCATGAATCAATTTTTTTTTATTAAATGAGTATAATAAATTGGGACAAACTGCCAAGTGCTGCATTGGCATAGTGATATGACGGACCAGTTATCGCACTCTGTGTTCTAATTGATTCTTAGCTCATTCCAATCTGGCTCAGCCCAGCCTGCTTGGAACTGCTTGAACCTCTAACTCAGCTCACGCTTGATTTCTTCACTATCACATATTCATTTTTCAAACTTCTCTCTTTGTTTCATCTGTCCCCTATTAATTGAATTCATATTCTGTTTTTTTTCTCCAAAAAAAGGGCAAGATCTGAAATTTGGCACGGACTTTGTCCCGAGGTCGCTGGATTTGAGACACTGTACCTGTAGCTAAATGTGGATAATATATCAACATTCTTTTCAATGACTCAATGGACACATTACATCCAAGTCCCACTCTGTCCTCACTCTACAATCTGCAGGTCAATGTTCATTCATCAGATAGACAGAATCTGATCTTTTTCTCTCCTGCGAACTGGAGATGCTGAGAACAATTGTTCAGCAACAGCCCGAATTAGATTAGCTAATTCATTCATTACAAGGTTGAACATGGAATTTTACTGCTCCATCACTCATTACTGAATCACAAGCTATATTTACCTATTATGTCACCAGGCAGACTGTTTTCCTAGTTTAGGCTGGAACAAAGTACCAGTACAAAGTACATTGGTCCAGAATTCCCTCAGAGTTACAGGTTTACATTTAATTGGGAGTTTTCACCACACTTCAGGTAAGGATATGATTGTGGAGTGAAAACATCCCTTGGAAAATACCAGACCCCCAAAAACACTACAAACCAAACTTCTTCTGACCTTGCCATTAGCTCGATTAATTTTGTTTACAACATCTGCTAGCAAAATCTTCTCTTCCACTGCACCAGTTAGCTTCTGGTATTTGGGATTCTTACTGATTTCCAGATAATCTCCTTGGAAAGGTTGACAAACACTGTAAGGGAAAATTCCAGAACTGAAATTACAATGAACAAACCCACCGTCATTTTATGTACCTACGTCATCACACTGTTTTTATTTAACAGAACTCCAAATACCTGATTAGCATTTCAGTCTGGTAACTGAATCCAAATACAGTTGACGCTTCCTAAGATCAATTGTGATAAAACGAAATTACAAACAGCAACATTTTCACATTAGTACCCATTTTGTTTTGTTTCAAAAAAATAAGTAACATTAGGGGGTGTTGATATGATCACACAGCTCTACAATGAGCAAACTGGACAGAACTAAATTCTTTTGCAATATTTGGTTGCTATTGTTTTAAAAAAGGTTTAGCTCTATGGGAGCTAGGCAGGATGTGACATTCATCTAAACAACTATCTCTCATGTAAAAACAGTGACTGTGTTTGTCCATTTAATTACCATTTCATCTCATACATGATTTCATTGATTGGCAAAACAGACTCGATGGGCCAAATGTCCATCTGCCCCATGTTTTCTGATCAACCTATAGGCTATTTTGATGCACTTTCCAACTGGGGTCACTGAAAAGAGATCAGAGGCAGGAACTCCGACCACCCCAGCTAAGATCAAGTAATTCAGAACGGACTGCAGATGGACAGTTGGTCTGTACGACTGTGCAATCACCACTAAAGTGATGTGGGAAATAGCAACCGTGATGTCTGGGAAATAGATACTTACCCATTTGAAGATAGCACGTACCATTAAAGGGGATTCTTAGTTTTATCTGTTAGGGAACTGATACAAAAGTATGGAAGTGATGGTGAAGTTACACAGGTATTGATGAGGCTAAAGCCCGAATACTATGTGGAGCTGTGGGCAATCAGTTATAGGAATGCCATTCAATACACAGGAATGATAGTGAAAATCAGTGGAATGATATCAGGAATGAAGAGCTATGATTTTGAAAAAAGAATCAATAACAGGCTACTTTTAACTGAAACAAAGAAGAGTGAGCAGAGATAAACTGCAGATTTGATCTTGACAATAGATAATGAAATATTGTTCCCAATAGTTTATGAAGCAGTAGCAAGGGGCCAAGGACTCAGCATTATCACTGAAAGAACAAAGGAGGAAGTTAGAAGTTATTCTTCACATCAAATGCCACAAGTTGAGGAACGACTCATCATAACAATCAATGAAGCATCAACTAATAAAAGCAACTGAAACACATTTGAAGGAACATTTGAAATTAAATAATATAAAAGAATATAAGAAAGAATGTTGAAAGGGTAATAGAGTAGACAACTACTGTTATAAAACTAGCATCAGCTCAGGTGCAGCAGGTGAACAATCTCCTATTTTGTAATTTTGAAGATAGAGTTCAAGGGGATACAGACAGGCTAGTGGAATGGAATGAGGCAGATGAAATTTAATGCAGTGAACTGTGAAGTCATACATTTTGGAAGGAAGAATGAGGAGAGGCAGTACAAGCTAAAGGATACAATTGTTAAGGGGGTATAGGAGCAAAGAGATCTGGGTGATATATGTGCACAAATTGCTGAAGGTGGTATGGCAAGTTGAGAAAGTGATAATACAACACACGGGGTCCGAGGCTTAATAAATGGAAACATAGAGTACAAAAGCAAGGATGTTATGGTGAATGTTGATAAAACACTAATTCAGCTCAACTGGGATATCATGTGTCCATTATCGGGAATCACACTTCAGGAAGAATGTAAAGATTTTAGCGAGGATGCAGGAAGGATTTACAAGAATTATTCTTCGGGTGAGGGTCTTCAGTTACATGAATATCCTGGAGAAGCTTGGGCTGTTCTGAGAGAAGAGAGGAGATATGATGGAGGTGTTCAAAATCATAAGTTATCTGGACAGAGTAGATTGGGAGAAACTGGTGCCATTGGTGGAAGGTTCAAGAATTAGAGGACATCAAATTAAATTGTATGGTGAAAGGATCAAAGGCAACATGCGGTAATTTTTTTTCACTTGAGTATGAATTTAGGATAGGACCTGAACTGCCTGAGAATCTGGTCAAGCGTCACTCAATCATGGCTTTCAAAAAGGAATTGGATAATTACCTGAAAAGAAAATATTTGCAGATTTGAGGAAAAAAGGCAGGAAAGTAGGACTCATGGAGTTACTTTTATAAAGAGCCAGAACAGTTATGATGCACCATATGGCCTCTTCTGTGCCATAATCATTCAACGATTCTACGTTATGTCTCAAGTTACTGATGTAGCATATCCAAAATTTTGTAAGAAATTTATCTCATTTGGATTTGAATGAATCAATAGTATTTGCTTTCACCTTCTCCTTAGGTTTACTTCTGGTTTTCAATCTTTAAAAGCAGGATAAACAGGACTGAAGTGAACTACTTCCTGACAGACTTCTTGACACAAAGGCTTAAAACAAGTTTTGTTTTCTTCTCAAAATAAAAGCAATTCTTCAGCCAAAGCAGCCCAACATTCTGTTGAGAGGGAGGTCCTTCTCCAATATTCCTCCCTGGCTTCTGTGAACAGATGGCCAAGAAGTAAATAACTGCTTTATGTTAAATTAAATTAACATAACGCTCAGTGGAGCAGGGCTCAAGAGACATTTTACAGCCTAGAGATTAATTTTGACCTTGCAAAATCCAAATACGTTTGGAAATCGTCCCCATTACTTTTTGTTGTGAACGTATTTAGATAATCATTCACCAAAATCAGATTACTGATATCAAAGAGCCAAAGCTGATGATAACTTTTTTTAAAAAAAGCACAGTACTCCTTATTCATTATGGTTCATGCTTCTGTGCAATTATTATAATTCTTTTATTCACGTTGTATCTGAAGAAGAAAAGCTATAAAGTGCTCTGAATTCTCATTGTATGATCATGAGTGAATTAATCATTACCTTTTTTTGGGAAAAATAATGTGTATAATAGCAAATGTCAAAGGAAACTTAAAGAATTTCAACAAACACAGCAGGAAAAGGAATATAAATGGTGTGATGCATTGAAATGTGTTAGTATTCAGGATATAAATTATTATATTTTTCTATTTTACAGCACTGTGCTTGTGAAGAACACTTTATTATATATCCAGTCTATGTCTGACTTTGGTAATTACCTGTTGGCGTACAATGCCTTTTTATCTTTAAACAGTTCACTCGCCTCGAGCTTCTCTTCGAAAATAGCTCTCTTTTGTGCGGTGAACTGATCCCTGTACTTCTTGCACTGCAAACAGAGCATAAGAGTTTGTTACAAATGTCTAAAAGTCTCCTTTTCCTTTTAGTAATGCAAGGCCAAGGGGAAGCCACACTCTCCAGGTTTAAACTGTAGGCTGTCCAACAAATCATATGAGCTTATGTTACTTCAACATTTTTAATGGCTCTTTAAGCTGAACAGCACTGCAATGTTTGTTATAAATGAACAAAGGTGAATTGCTCATTCCCAGAACACCATCAGCCTTTCGATTTGTTCTTTTAGTCACTCAAAAGACTGATCGAATCAAGGCCGCCCATTTGAAACGCTGACAATTTTCTGTAGTTTGAGTGCATTCTGTATGATGTGTTATAGGGAAAGCATTACTTGGGAGTTTTCTAATTTATTAGATAAATTCGCACAATCCCAGAATGGGGCACTCAGTCTAGATGACTATTAGAAATAGTGGACTAAAACTTCTTGGTTTGAAGATGTTCAAGCTCCAGGACCATTTAAGATCACAACAACAGTGGAACTTCTTACACCACCATATACGAACCAGCCAATTAAAGATCCCTTGCCTGGAACACTGTCTAATTAGGCAAAGTGGGCAAATTCTGTCCATGGGAGGGATAGAGAGTGGTTGGCAGTCATCACCAGTGAGAGAATGGTTGAGAAGGAAGTAGTCTGAGTGTCAGTGATACAATGGAGGTCTAATCATGAGATCAACTGGCACTGTATCAATCACAGAACTTGCCAGAGATATCAGTCTCCAGACAGTCAAGTTACAGCAAGCCTCTGACATGGGAACACATCAGCCTCACTACTTCTTGCAGTAAACACTTAAAAGCCTTGAAATCTTATATATTTCTGACCTCTGCACCATCAAGATGCAAAACTGCAGGGGTCCTGGGTGCTGCCAGCTGCCTTATACTGGGAAAAATCAATCCCTTAACTACATTAATTGGCTCCCCACCACAGCACTGGATCTGTCCTGCCCTGGGAAAGAGCAGCCGAAAGAGGGAACCCATTGGCAAACTGGGTGGAGATGCCAGCATTGGACTGGGTTAAACACAGTAAGAAGTCTGACAAGTTGAACTTAAAGCTGGTGTTGTCAGACTTCAAACTGGGTGGACGCATTTTTGTCTTCTTCCCACACCCCAAGCCCTTCCCAAGAGTCTGGGAAAATGTCCCCCAATAAGTCAGAGAGAACAAAGGAGTGTCACAAGCAATCCTCAACCTGTCTTCAGTAAGCATCATTACGTGCACCTTCTGGTTAGGTCAGCAATCCTGACTGCTGACTACTTACTCTATTCCCTAGCTCAGGCATGCTGAAACTAGATATGGTGCCCCTTCCATCAAGTCCTGGTCACTGAAGTGGTAAAATACTTCCAGGTCTCTGCAAGGTTGTCCTTCAGTCACTATTTTATGTTTTACTTGCCATTTTAGAGAAATACCCATCTCTGAGTCTCATATGAGAGAACAGTTCTAAGATCAGGAATTTGCAATATCAGGGCAGGTGATGGCACTAGATGACATAGTGATATTATCGCCAAACTCTTAATCCAGAAACTCAGCAATGTTCTGGGTTTCAAGTCCAGATTAAATCCTGCCATGGCAGACTGTGGAATTTGAATTCAAATTTTAAAAAATCTGGAATTAAGAACGTACTGACACCATGAAACTATTGTCAATAGTTGGAAAAACCCATTTGGTCACTAAAGTCCTTTAGTGAATGAAATCTGCAGTCCTTACCTGGTCTAGCCTACATGCGACTCCGGACCACAGCAATATGGACTCTGAACTGCCCTTGGACAACTAGGGGTGGGCAATAAATGTTGACCAGCTAGCGACACACAAATGAATAAAAAAATAAATAAATTGGGCATAAAAATGTAGGGGGCATAGGGTGGGAGAAAATGGCAAATGAGGGAAGATAATGTGATCTAATGAACCTGTATTTAATTATTAATATGTGACAAAATCTTATTTTGTTTTGTACCCTCCATAGATGGAAAATCCTCTTCAGCTCAGTGTGTGTATTATCCAGGAAGAGATACGGTCGCGCAGGCCATGATGTCTCTGTGGGGGACATTGAAGGTAGCTTCTTCTTCAGTTCCAAGAAATACTTTTGTATCTAGTTTAAAGCAATGCATTATAGTCAGTACAATTACAAATATGAGGTTATAATGAGATTATTCTGTTTTGGGACTGTACCTTCAATTTAGAATAAATTGGACAAATGAAGGGGGACATGTGATTTGTTGTGAATTCTGCCCCGCAATAAGTCTAGACTGCTTGGCTGTTAAACATCAAGAGGGCCCCAGAAAACTTTACTGAGAAGGTGCTACAAAACATTCACATCTTTTAACAATGACCAAATCAGCAGTGCAAATTGGGATTAAGAGCTTATTCACATTTCTGCCCAGATATAAAGGTAATATGATTCATGTTGCCATGGAATCAGGCTTCGATAAGGGAAGACTCCACTGAAAACCATTGTAGATTTTCCTAAATATCACTAAATCGCAAACAGAGCTAGTCAACAAGAATCCAATAGAGAGCAGAAAGAACAAGACAGCAAATCTCTATTATTCACCACACAAAATTTGGGTGGAACTTGTATCCTGATTGAAGAGATCATGGTCCTGAGAGTTTAAATGAAGCTGGGAAGATTTGTCTAGCTTTGGCTAGAGGGAGGGATCTTCAGGATTACATACACTGTGAAAGTCAGTTTTGAGATTAGAAGTTATTGGTGGAGAAAGGAGAAAGGAGCTGAGAATCACTTTGGACTGGCTGCTAGAGAATAAAATTTCTACTTAAAAGCCAGAGTGATGCACAGGCCCAAGCCTACTCAGTCTCTCCTCCTGAGAAAATCCCTCTGTACTCAGGATCAACCAAGTGAACTTTCTCTGAATTGCCAATATATCTTTCAGTAAATAAGGGGAAAAAAACAGTTCACAGTATTCCAGGTGTAGTCTAATTTGTACCTATTCGGTTTTAGCAAGACTTCCCTATTTTTATATTCTTTTCCCTTTGAAATAAAGGCCAACATTCCATTTGCCTTCCCTATTCCGTTGTACTGCATGCAAGCTTTTTGTAATTTATGGACGAGGATCCCCAAAATCCTCTGTGCTGTCTACAGTCTTTCTCCAAATAAATAATATTCAGCTTCTTTATTCTTCCAGCCAAAGTGCATAACTGCACATTTTTCTATATTACTTGCCATCTGCCAAGTTTTTGCACATTTACTAAACCTGTCTATATCCCTCTGTATCACCACTTGCCCTCCACCTATTTTTGTGTTATCTGCAAACTTGGCTATAGTACATCCATTTCTGCCATCCAAGTCATTAATAATATATTGCAATAATTGTGGCCTCAACATTGCTCCCTGTGACAAACCACTAGTTACAGGTTGCAATCTGGAAAGTACTTCTATAATCCTTGCTCTTCGTCTTCTATCGGCTTGCCAATCCTCTATCCATGTTACCCATAATACCATCAGCTCTTATCTTATTAATTAGTCTTTTGTGCAACACCTTATTAAACACATTTTGGAAATCAAAGTATATTACATCTACTGGCTCCCCTTGATTCATCCTGCTCATTACCACCTCAAAAGAATTCTAATAAGTTTGTTAGACATGATTTCTTCTTCAAAAACCCATGCTGACTCTGCCTGATTATATTATGCACTTCTAAATGCTCTGCTGTTGCATCCTTTATAATGGGCTCTGACATTTTCTCAACAAACGATGTTAAGCTAACCAGCTTCTAGTTACCTGTTTATTATTTCTCTCCCTTGTTTGAGTAAGGGCGTTACAATGGCAGTTTTCCAATTCTCTGAAACTTTCCCAGAATTTAAGGACTTTTGGAATATGATTACCAGTGTATCCACTCTGTGTAGCTACCTCCTTTAATATTGCATGATACAACCCATCAATTCCAGGGAATGTATCAGCCTTTAGCCCATAAGTTTCCTTAGTACTTTTTTTCTTGTAACAGTTATTGTATTTATTTCCTCGCCCCACTTTTGCCCCTGGATTATTTAATATTTTTTGTTATGTCATTGATGTTTTCCACCATGACGACTGACAAAATATTTGTTTAACTCATTCAGTCTCATTCTCCAAGAGGCCGTGTTCACTTTGGCCTCTATTTTCCTTCCTATATATTTAAAGAAACTCTTACCGTTCATTTTTATATTATTTGTTAGTTTATTCTCAATGTATCTTCTCGCTTTTTTTGTCATCTTTTGTTAGTTTTTAAAACATTCCCAATCACCTGGTTACTATTAATTGTATCTTTTTTCTTTCAGTTTAATACTATCCTTAACTTTCTTTATTAAAGATGGTTTATTTATCCCCTTCCTAGAATCATTCTTCACTGCGATACTGTTTCTGTAAATGTCTGCAATAACTAGTCAACTGTCTTTCCTACTAAACTCTTTTCCTAATCCAGCCAACTCTATCCTCATTCCTATATAATTATTTAAGTTTAGCACAGTTGCTTCTTAGTTGCAAACTGAAAACTAAGTTCTACCATATTATTGTCACTGTTTCTTAAGGGATCTTTTACTTAAGTTGTCTCTTACACATTATCAGCAAAGTCACCTGATTCCTGGTTGGACCCACACATATTGTTCTAGGAAAATGTCCTGAATACACTCTATGGGCCTGATTTTACCATCATGTTGCATCCGTTTTCCGGTGCGAAAACTTGGTAAAGTCATGCACAAGGCCAGCAGCGCAAATCTGCACCCCACCTCCACGCTGACTCTCCCTTTATCAAAATTTGAAGATGGCCATGATCAAGACCATGCTTCAAACAGGTGCAACAGCCATTTAAATGTATTTGTGTGCATTTAAATTGACTTAATGGGCTGCATGCCAAACTTTACCAGAACTTTCCCCTTTTACCACTGTGTTTGCCCGTTGGAAACAGCTCTGTACAAGTCCGATTCAAATGTTCCATCAGTGAAGGGTAGTGAAGAGGTAAGTGCCTAGAATCTGACGACTCTCTACTTAAAATCGGTTGTGAAGGGGGGGCTGGTCCACTTCCACTCTTCTTGAAATTAATGGGATAGAAAGGGGGTCCACTGCCACTCTGCCAGCAATCAGTGGAGGGAGGGGGCTGCAATCAGTCTGGGTGGTGGGGGGTGGAGGGAATAACGAGGTCAGTAATGTTGTGGGGGTGGGGCAATGTCTATGGGGGATAGAGAGGGGCATTATCCAGCCCAGGGGGAATGTGGCAGGGGAGAAGCATTTTATCTTTTTTTTGGGTGCATGTGCAATTGGAGGCATCGATTGGAGCTGCAGGGTTTCAGGTGCTTTGAGCCCTGCACAATTGTGCAGCACAATTCAGAACTGCTGATATCTTTTTCAGGCAGAGTATATACGGGGGCACTTTAACAAATCTAAAACTTGGAAATGAAAGACGTCCAGTTTCAAGTCCTACCAGCATTTAGAATGAAAATGGTAAAACTGGGCCTTGTGTATTCATTCTCGTGGTGATCTTTGCCAATTCAATTTTCCCAATCCACATGAAATTTAAAATCACTCTGATTAACGTACTGCCTTCTTTTGGCCAAAGGATCTCACTTTGGGTAGCCCTGGCCAAAATACCAAACACTACAGTTTAAAGTCATTCTTCATTAGCGAAAACCTCATGAATTGAAAAGGAGCTGGTGTTGTATCTTAATATAATGTAAAATTGTTGTTTTAATTTAATTGCTTTTTCTTGCTCTATTAAGAGGAAGAAATTTTCAGTGACAGATACTTGACTAAAATGAAATCTATTTTGTTTCACAAAATATCATGGCATTCTTGGTACCCACCAAGTGGGCACATAGGACCTCAGTTTAACATCCCTATCTGACAATGCAAAGTCTCAGTTTATATTTCAAATTCAAATCTACTTTGGAGTTCAACCATACAATGTCTTGAATCTCAGGGGAGAGTGTTAACGATCTAGCCAGATGGACTGCCTGGTGTCGAAAATTGTAGTTTTGGGAGATGGAATTGTATTTTAACCACATTAAGAAAAATTTTTTGCAGCATGTTTGTGTCTGCAGATAGCCATACATTTGCTCAGGGTATCTGTTAAGACATGATGTGGAAATGCCGGCACTGGACTGGGGTGGGCACAGTAAGAAGTCTCACAACACCAGGTTGAAGTCCAGCAGATTTATTTGGAATTACGAACTTTCAGAGCGCTGCTCCTTCATCAGGTGAGTAACTCACCTGATCTGGTGTTGTGAGACTTCCATTTTTTAAGACAGTATATTAAATTTAACCCAATTGATTAGATTAGCTTTAACTCTAGATGATACACTTAAAATAAAATTCAACATCACAGTTGTTCATTGTCCATAAACAGTTGCATCTAATTAGGATAGATATTTACCAGGCATAGAAGCCATCAATATGATTATAAACATATTCTAAATTGTAGAACTATTAGAGGAGAAATTTATATCAACTTACAATTCTTTGAATGGTAAATTCATAGATCTTCCTTCCTGCATTCGCACGGAAGAATTTTCTGTACTCCCTCCGGATCTGAAGAAAAACAAGTGGTAAGCAAATAATGTTTAACACAGGTAATTCTTCTATGTAGAAGAGTCACTTAGACTCAAACTCTCTCTCCACAGATGCTGCCAGACCTGCTTTGTTTTCTGGGCATTTTCTGTTTCAATTCTTCAATTGACACAGGGATACACAAAAAAAATTCAACCTATTAATCAATAAGACAGGCCAACGAACTCTGATGAACAAAAACATGCACACAATCTGCAAATGGAAATGTTAGTGATGGATTAGGGACCAACAGGGATTATTAGTACTATTTCAGAACTGTTTCAAAACAGTTTCAGACAGTTTCAGAACTGTTTCAAAAACAATGGTTTCCTAGGTTAGCTGTTGAAAGGTTAGTTATTCATAATTTTGTAACATAAATTTAAGAGTCTTTAAACAACATTCTGTTTAGATTCTAGAGGATTAGAAAAGAATTTAGAATGTCAGAAACTGTTTCAAGGACCTCGCAGCTTTGGTGGCCATTTTCATGTCTGTATCCATTTTGTGGCAATCTCGACTATTAACTCCTTTACTTCTTTGATGGGTATTCTTCATTTAGATGAGATGTTTCTGGATAATGTAGGATTCCAGAAATAAATTCCAGGTTTACCTGGATTTCTAGGAGAAGTCTGATTCAGAAATGATGCACAGATGTTCCATCTGAACATCTGTCGCAAAAAGATTTGTGCCATATTGCAAGGATCTATCACCTTGTAGCTAGGAATACCGATTGTGTGGAAACTTGGATCCCCAGGAAGCATATTCTAAATTTTCTTCAAATTCTTCCCTTTTTTTGCAGTCTAGTATCTTGTTATTTTTGTTTGTATTGAATGCCAGTCATGGTAAAGAAAACAGAGAAGCGATTTTATCAGAGAGTATGGGTAGTATGGGGAAAGAGGGAGGGGGTCGGCTTCCACTGAGGTTATTCAAACATGATAGAGTTCTTAAGACAATATCAAATGTGATGGTACAGTATAAGTCATGTTGAATGAAGGGGGATTGATATCTCAGATTTTAAAAGGGCATCACCTGTCATGGAGATTACCTACTGTGGTAATGTCTTTGTCATGTCAGGTTCTGAAGATCTGACCAATGAAAAATATCCCTGTTTTTTTTTACGAGTTGAAAGGTGGTCTAATTAGGCTTTGAAAGATTTTTAGGGAGTTGCAGATTTTTGTCCAGGCTACTTTCGGGGAGTCTCCTTCATCATCATCTTTTTCTTGAGGTCTATAAAGGATGGATTCTTTATGGGGTTAGCTGGGAAGTGTTCAACTTATGCCAGATCATCCAACTCTTCTAACAAGATGCTGCAATAAAATGTACTTCAAACTTTGTCCTACAGTCTTGATTCACAGGTGCATTTTCTAAGCCTCAGTTATATTCATGAACATTAAGACTATGGGTGGGATTTTCCTCCCCCTCCATGGTGTGTTTCACTGCAGTGGGAGATGGTGTGCTGCTTGCTGGCAGTGGGTACTTATAGTCCTGCCATTGTCAACGAGGTTTCCCACTGAGCACATCCCTCACTGGTGGAAAATCCACAGTAGGAATGCGCCATAAGTGGGACTGTAAAATCCCACTTGAGTAAACAGCAGCACAATTTTGGCATCAGTTGCTTTACTTTGCAACAATGCAATTCTGTTTAAGAGCTTTGTTCCATTGCTAGGATAAACAGCTTTCCAATGGATTTTGAGATTCTCAGTAAAGCTTTATCAAATCCCCATGGCATTATATCACTCTCAAGATACTATTAGACAGCCTGCTAATTTCATAAATATTTATTAAACATCATATAGATTTAAACTGCATGCACAATGCACTACCATTATTTCTGTAGGTACCTTAAACAAATCAAACTCAAATTCTGAAAGAAGTAAAAATAATCAATCTCATCCATCTTTCCTGTGAACTTGTATCATTTTCCAAAGGTGGGTCCAATTGCACTTCACATTGTCATCCAAATATCTACCTTAAGACTCTCTCAAGAATGCTGCAGTGCACTGATTCAAGAGAAGCGGTGGGACTTGGGCCTAAGTCTGTGACTCCCACACCGTGAGCAGGAGAACTTGCACCCTCCCAGGAAGAGTAAGGAAACAATCAACAATGATACCAGTCGTTTGATTTTAATAGAATCTTTTCACTTGCTCGATGATAGTTAACATTATCTCCTAATGCACTGCCCCTGCCTTTTGATTTTGCTGGAGGGCAAGAAATCGAGAAGGACCAACACTAAATCTGGCCTGGACAACATCCTGCAGCTGGCCAAGGCCATGACTGGAGGCTGAAGGGGCATGGGAACAGCAAGTCTGCCAAGGGTCATAGGTGAAGGGAGAACAAGCTGCAGAGGGTCCCGTGTCATTTTATGCACATCACTGCTCCAACTGATTTTAACAATTAAGCTTAAAAATAAAGTTTGAACATGCATGCATTACCTTAACTGTTACCCAATGTTTAAAAGCCTTTCAAAAAATCAGCCACATTAGCAATTCCATTGCAAATATTTGCAAAGGGATATTACTTGGAACCCTAGAGTTCCAAACAATATGAAAAGGATCCAAGCAGCAGTTTTGTTAAACTGGCAGCATTCTTTCTGTTGCGTGCAAAAGCATCTTATGTCAAGGTCACAACCTCCTTAACTCTTAGTCAGATTACAGGTGCTGAAGAACCCTTCACCTTGGTAATGGGCACTTTAGGACGATCCAGTCATCAACTAAGTTAACAGTTATCCCACTAAATGTATTTGCTGGAATAAATTAGGCAGTCACAGAATCTAGATATTCAAGTGCCAGTGTTGTCGAGACATTTCTCCAATCACTTATGTTGACGGGGTTCCCTGGTCCTACCAACAGCGCACCCCCAGTCCAGGTTTCCCAGCGTCACGGGTGTGTCATTGGGAATTCCCGTTTACAGCAGTGGAATCAGAAGATCCCATTGCCAAGAAAAAATTGTGCCACTGTGGCACAGTGGTTAGCACTGCTGCCTCTTGGCACCAGGGATCAGGATTCAATTCCAGTCTCAGATCACTGTTTATGTGGAATTTGCACATTCTCCCCATGTCTGCATGGGATCCTCCGGATGCTCTTGTTTCCTCCCATAGTCCAAAAGGTGTGCAGGTTAGGTTGATTGGCCACAGTAAAATTGACCTTAGTGTTAGGGTGCTTAATCACAGGATAAATACATGGGGTTATGGGAGTAGGGCCTGGGTGGAATTGTGGAGGGTGTAGACTTGATGGGTCAAATGGCCTCCTCTCTGTAGGGATTCTATGATTCTACCTCCTGCTAACGGAAGGCCAGAGAATCTTGCTCACTGTTACCAAACTCCAAGTAATCCCTCAGTTTGCCACAAATAGTATTGCAGTTTGGACTGTGGCTGAATAGCCAAACAGTGAAATGATTGATGGCAGTAATTTTAGGGAAGTTAGCTTTTCCCAAAACCTCCAATTTAATGCATATCATCATGACATTGCAAAATTTGGCCAATTGAGACTGCTCGGCCGCTCCAACAGTGCACCTTACCCTCAGCCCATATATGTAACCCCATGTATTTATATTGCTAATCTCCCTTATCTACCCACTTTGGGACATTAAGGTGCAATTAAGCATGACAAATCAACCTACCCTGCACATCTTTGAACTGAGAGGGGAAATCAGATCACTCGGAGAAAACACTTTGAGGCAGCAGTGCTAACCATTGCGTGCCACTATATACGCTAGCTATATATACACATCGGCCACAGAAACCCTGGTTATGTACACCTAATGTGATGACAAATAATTTAGCAGAAACATCAAACATGGCGAGTGTCTAACGTTACTGATGAGTCAAACAGTCAACATTCGTATGGGTTTTAGCTTAATTCAGAATGTGTGAGGACACATATAAATCACTTGTAAATGTAGCAAATGCACTTCAAATAAAACTCATTTCAGCTAAAAACATGGGCAAATCAATCATGCCAATACTTTTACTCTTAATTTTCATCAACTGACACTGATCAATGACATCAATCAAACTAAGGGGAAATGGTCTAAAAGTTAGTACAGTGACAGGTTAGTGATTAATTTCCACTTAGATGGATTGTAGAAGGAGATTGCGTGGGGAAGTACCTTTAGTCCAAGCCAGTAAGCCCAAATGACAGCGACTGCATGTTTACGCCTGGCTTCTTCTTTCAGGCGTCTCAATTCTCTCCGTGCCTGGAAGGTTGTACAAATCAGTGAAGAGACAGATTGGTAGATATAAAAGAGAGGCAGGTAAACCATAAGACATAGGCCATTCAGCCCATCGAGTCTGCTCCACCATTCAATCATGGCTGATAATTTTCTCATCCCCATTCTCCTGCCTTTTCCCCATAATCTCGATCCTCTTTTTAATCAACAGCCTATCTTCGTCTTAAAGAAGCTCAATGACCTGACCTCCACAGCCTTCTGCGGCAAAGAGTTCCACAGATTCACCACTCTCTGGCTGAAGAAATTCCTCCTCATCTGTTTTAAAGGATCAACCTGTTAGCCTAAGAGCAACGAAGGAAGTTCCCAAAAAAGTATCGAAAGACGTGGATCAAAATTATGAACACGTATGTTATGTGATCAGATGAAAATATCAATGTATAAATCACATAACATGAATTAAACAACATTCAACTATTTCAGAAAATCTAGAATAAGTCATCAGTTCTTCAATATGTGTTGTTATAATCACCATCATGTCTGCTGGTTCCCCATAAAGTGAAAAATTGTCACACTTGAAGCTCCAGTATTTTGAATTTCAAGTGTATTTGTTTAGTTCTCTTGATGGCTGGTGGATTGATACATTACCATTTGCCACATGACCGGAGTACAGCAGGAAAATGTAGTGCCCTAGAAATCCATCTGCATTGCAATTTCTAGTTCTTTATTAATAATTTACAGGAACAATGTAACATTCTTCTTTAAAGAAATATGTAATGCCTCTCTATCTATAGAACTGTTTCAATCATTAACCAGCTTTTCTAAAGATTAACAGTCAACTTTTATAAATAAACTGAACACCTTAAGAGTCTTTTGTAGTTTAGGTTTCTCCTCTAACAATATTATTTACAATACGACTTAGGTGATAGGGCATTAAGCCTCCATCTTGTAGATTTGGTATTCATCGCTGTCACTGATGGACTGACACACTGCATGGGTGATGTGCATCTTACTCCTGGTGTTGTAGGAGGTGGGCTTGATGTTGCTAATGTCAGGTCACTCATTGGTGATTGTTGATGTTGTTTCGCTATTTAATGATATTGACGATGAGCTTTCCTGTTTTTTGAAGCTTGTGCGTGGATCACATATATATTTTATTCCTTCTCATTTGTATACAAACTTTGGTTTCAATAATGTATTGGCTTCACCAATTACCTTTGCTGAGTTTCAGATTTTCATGATTAGAACTTATACACGTTGTCCTTTCAACAGCTCAGGTAGGAATTTTAAAGTGCTGGTTGAAGTGTTGACTTCCTTCTACCTGAGCATCATTGAGCTCTTGCCTTACTTTCTCTGGTCGCTTGAAGAGAGTACTTTGATTGGCAGAATTGTCTTATCTCTTCCATTCAATAGTGCTGCAGACAATTTCGTGTCAGCCATGAGAGATATGGATCAGAGTGACAATAAGGCAAGAAATCTTCCTTTGTCTCTTGACATTTCATGAGGTTCTCTAGATGGGTATTTCTATAAACCAATATCCCCTTGTTAATGTGTGATAAAGTGATGATGTTGAATTTTTATTGTTTAGCAAATTTCTTAAAATCACTGGTGGTAAATTGGGTTCCATTATCACGTATTCTTTCAGGAATTCTTTACTCAGCATAAAGAATTTAAACTGCAGACATTTGCTGCCATCACGTAACATCTTTTGGTTCTCATAAATTAGAAATAGTCACACTTTAAGCACTCAATTACAGAATTTTTACAGTGCAGAAGGAAGCCATTCTACCCATCCTGTATGCACTAGCTCTCTGAAAGAGCAAGCCACTTAAATGCCATTTCCCTACCTTCTCCCCATAAACATTGTTCCTATTCAGATAACAGTCTAATTCCCTTTTGAATGCTTCTATAAGCTGAAAATGCTGGAACTTCATCACATTACAGTTCTCCATAGTTACCGTAAGTTAATCATTTTGATTCCAGGACATCATCACAGGAAATTAAGGGTTATGGGGAGAAAGCAGGAAAGTGGTACTGATCCATTTCAGATCAGCTATGATCTTATTGAATGACGGGGCAGGCTCAAAGAGCTAATTGGCCTACTCCTGCTCCTATTTCTTATGAGTTCCTCAGGCTAATGTCCTAGGCCCAACCATCTTCAGCTACTTCATCAATGACCTTCATTCCATCATTGGGTCAGAGGTGGGGGTGATCACTGATGATTGCACAATTCCCAGCATTACTTGTGATTCCTCAGAAACTGAAGCAGTATATCCATTTGCAGCAATACCTAGACCACATTCAGTCCTGCGCTGATAAGTGGTGAGTTGCATTCACAGCACGCAAGCATCAGGCAATGGCCATTTCTGATAAGGGACATTCAGTGACATTACCAATGATGAATCCCCCACTACAAACATCCTGGGGCTACCATTGACCAGAAACTTCACTAGCTGTATAAATACAGTGACGACACAAGCAGTTCAGAGTCTAGGAATCCTATAGTAACTGACTAATGCCCTGACTCCTCCCTCTCTCATTCATAGAACATTACAGCACAGAACAGGCCCTTCAGCCTTCGATGTTGCGCCGACCAATATAAAAAGCAATGCCCCTCCATACTAAACCATTCCCTTCTCTTCCACATACTTATCAACTAACCTCTTAAACGCCACCAAACTTGGCACATCTACAACTACTGCAGGCAGAGCATTCCACTCCTGAACCACCCTTTGGGTAAAGAACCTACCTCTGATATCCGTCCTATAACTATCACCCCTTAATTTAAAGCTGTGTCCCTCGTGCTAGCTTTCTCCATCCTAGGAAAAAGGCTATCACTGTCCACCCTATCTAAACCTCTAATCATCTTATATGTTTCGATTAGGTCCCCTCTTAGCCGCCTCCTTTCTAACGAAAACAACCTCAAATCCCTCAGCCTCTCTTCATAAGACCTGCCCTCCATACCAGGCAACATCCTGGTAAACCTCCTCTGTACCCTCTCCAATGCCTCCACATCTTTCTTATAATGCGGGGACCAGAACTGCACACAATACTCCAAGTGCGGCCGCACTAGAATTTTGTACAGTTGCAACATGACGTTGCGGCTCCGAAATTCAATCCCCCTACCAATAAAAGCCAAGAATCCATATGCCTTCTTAACAACCTTCTCGACTTGACTGCCTACTTTCAGGGATCTATGCACATACACACCAAGATCCCTCTGTTCATCAAGACTACTAAGAATCCTACCATTAGCCCTATACTCTACACATTTATTATTTCTGCCATAGTGCATTACCTCACACTTTTCCACATTAAACTCCATTTGCCACCTCTCGGCCCAGCTCTGCAACTTGTCCAAGTCTCTCTGCAAACTATAACACCCCTCTTCACTATCTACCACTCCACCGACTTTAGTGTCATCTGCAAATTTACTAATCCATCCTTCAATACCCTCATCCAGATCATTTATAAAAATTACAAACAGCAGGGGCCCCAAAACAGACCCCTGAGGTACACCACTTGTCACCGAACTCCACGATGAATATCTCCCATCAACCACCACCCTCTGTCTTCTATCTGCTAGCCAATTCCTAATCCAATTAGCTAAATCACTCTCTATCCCATACATCTGCATTTTCTGCAGAAGTCTTCCATGGGCCACCTTATCAAACGCCTTACTAAAGTCCATATATACCACATCAACCGCCTTACTCCCATCCACCTCTTTGGTCACTTTTTCAAAAAACTCAATAAGGTTAGTAAGGCACGACCTACCCTTCACAAACCATGCTGACTATCCCCAATCAATTCATTTCTCTCTAAATAACTATAAATCCTATCCCTAATAATTCTCTCCAATACTTTGCCCACAACAGAAGAAAGACTCACTGGCCTATAATTCCCTGGAAGGTCTCTCTTCCACTCCTTGAACAACGGGACCACATTTGCTATTCTCCAGTCCTCCAGAACCACACCCGTAACCAACGACGACCTGAAGATCAGAGCCAGAGGCTCTGCAATCTCCTCTCTTGCCTCCCAGAGAATCCTAGGGTAAATTCGGTTATATCTCCTGCTGGATTGGCACTTGCACTTTTCCCAGCTTCTCTCTCTCACACACGCACACTTTCTATAGCGTTTTGATCTGAGTGCAGCACTTATGGAGAGTGGATTTCCCCTCTCCCCCTCCCCCTTCGCAAGCCTAGCATCTACAAGCATAAATTAGGAGTATCATGAAATATTCTTCCCTTGCCTGGACGAGTGCAGCTGCAACAACACTCAAGAAGCTCAAAAATATCCAGGACAAAGCAGCCTGTTGATTGGCACCCCATCCACTACCTTGAACAATCACCTCGTCCATCGCTGACATATTGGCAGCAGTATGTGTACTATCTACAAGATGCACTGTGCCAACTCACAAAAACTTCTTCAGCAGAATCTCTCAAACTCACAACCTCCAGCAGCTTTAAGGGCAAGGGTAGTTGATACATGGGAACATCTCCACCTGCAAAGTCCCATCCAAGCCTGACACCATCCTGAATTGGAAATATAACACCATTTCTCCACTGTCATTGAATCAAAATACTGGCAATTCCTTCCTAAGAATATAGAGCACTAAAAGAAACAACAGAAGTAATAGCAGATGCGTTAGTTGTAATTTATCAAAATTCGCTGGACTCTGGTAAGGTGCCAGCTGCTTGGAAAACAGTTAATGTGACGCCAATGTTTAAAAAAGGAGATAGACAAAAGGTGGGTAACTACAACCTGGTTAGTTTAACTCCAATGAGTACAGGGTCAGTCTACTCAATCTCTCCTCATAAGCTAACTCCCTCATTTTGGAATCAACCTGGACTCTGCACTCCCTCCAAAGCTAATATATCCTTTCTCAAATAAGGGGACCAAAATTACACACAGTACATAGAACATAACAGCGCAGAACAGGCCCTGCGGCCCTCGATGTTGCGCCGACCAATTAGGAACAAGCAGTGACCCTCTAACCTAAACCATTCCCTTTTCATCCATAAACCTGTCTACTAACCTCTTAAATGCCACCAAACTTGGCGCATCTACAACTGACGCATGCAAGGCATTCCATATCCTCACCACCCTCTGGGTAAAGAACCTACCTCTGACATCCATCCTATAACTACCACCCCTTAATTTAAAGCTATGTCCCTTCGTGCTAGCTTTCTCCATCCGAGGAAAAAGGCTATCACTGTCCACCCTATCTAAACCTCTAATCATCTTATATGTTTCAATAAGGTCTCCTCTTAGCTGCCTTCTTTCTAACGAAAACAACCTCAAATCCCTCAGCCTCTCTTCATAAGACCTGCCCCTCCATACCAGGCAACATCCTGGTAAACCTCCTCTGTACCCTCTCCAATGCCTCCACATCTTTCTTTATAATGTGGGGACCAGAACTGCACACAATACTCCAAGTGCGGCCGCACTAGAGTTTTGTACAGTTGCAACATGACGTTGCGGCTCCGAAATTCAATCCCCCTACCAATAAAAGCTAAGACTCCGTATGCTTCTTAACAACCTTATCGACTTGATTGCCAACTTTCAGGGATCTATGCACATATACACCAAGATCCCTCTGTTCTTCAACACTATTAAGAATCCTACCATTAGCCCTATACTCTACACATTTGTTATTCTTGCCAAAGTGAATTACCTCACACTTTTCCACATTAAACTCCATTTGCCACCTCTCGGCCCAGTTCTGCAACTTGTCCAAGTCTCTCTGCAAACTAGAACACCCCTCTTCACTATCTACCACTCCTCCAACTTTGGTGTCCTCCGTAAATTTGCTAATCCATCCTTCAATACCCTCATCCAGATCATTTATAAAAATTACAAACAGCAGGGGCCCCAAAACAGATCCCTGAGGTACACCACTAGTAACCGAACTCTACGATGAATATCTCCCATCAACCACCACCCTCTGTCTTCTATCTGCTAGCCAATTCCTAATCTAATTAGCTAAATCACTCTCAATCCCATACATCTGCATTTTCTGCAGAAGCCTTCCATGGGCCACCTTATCGAATGCCTTACTAAAGTCCACATATACATCAACTGCCTTATCCCCATCCACCTCTTTGGTCACTTTTTCAAAAAACTCAGTAAGGTTAGTAAGGCACAACCTACCCTTCACAAAACCATGCTGACTATCCCCAATCAATTCATTTCCCTCTAAATAACTATAAATCCTATCCTTAATAATTCTCTCCAATACTTTGCCCACAACAGAAGTAAGACTCACCGGCCTATAATTCCACGGAAAGTCACTCTTCCCCTTCTTGAACAATGGGACCACATTCGCTATCCGCTACTCTAGGTCGGCCTCACCAGTACCTTGTACAATTGCAGCAAGACCTCCCTGCTTTTATATGCCATCCCTCTTCTGATAAAGGCCAACATTCCATTTGCCTTCTTGATCACCTGAGTTTAGAAGGCTGAGGGGAGATCTTATAGAGACATATAAGATAATAACAGGGTAGAAGCAGAGAGATTATTTCCACTTGGAATGGAAACAAGAACTAGAGGGCACAGCCTCAAAATACGGGAGAGTCAATTTAGAACCGAGTTGAGGAGGAACTTCTCCCACAGGATAATGAATCTTTGGAATTCTCTACCCATTGAAGCAATAGAGGCTACTTTGTTAAATATGTTTAAGTCAAAGATAGATAGATATTTGACCAATAGGGAATTAAGGGTTTTTGGGAATCAGACGAGTAAGTGGAACAGAATCACTATCAGATCAACCATGATCTTACTAAATGGCTGGGCAGGGTCGAGAGGCTAGATGGTTTACTCCTGCTCCTATTTCTTATGTTCTTATGATCAGTGTACCTACACCACATATAGGTACACTATATGTGTTCAAGCAGATGACTTGTCACCACCTTCTCAGGGGCAATTAGGGATTAGCAAGAAAATGCTAAAACTATGTAAAAACAAAGTGTAGCTGGTGAACTGATTCATTGTTACTCGGCACATGACTACAGTGCAACAGTAAAACATGGCACCCTAAATTTTACTGCTGCATTGCAATTGTGCTGAACAACAAAACGGCACTCCAAATGTACATTCTCATAATAATTGGTTCCATCCTTAACAAATAATAAACAATATCACAAGTTAACACATGCTGAATAAATACTAATGTAATTTGATTTCTAGATCTTAATTCCACCTCCATAACCGGACTAAATAATAACACATACGACAGTGTGTATATTTTATTGTGGTCAGCTGGAAATATAATACTCGTGGAACTAAATCATCACAAGATTGTCCATGGCAACCTTCTAAGAAATATAACCCGTACAGTTTCTGTATACTCATTATAAAGGGCAATCACTTGCCCAATATAAAGTTTATAATCTGAACTTTGAATGTACCTCTCTAGAGTGATAGAAGGCTTTTGCTGACATAGTCAAAGTCTGAAATTCCCTATGTTTGCATTGTGGTAATTGCTAGAATTTAACTTGCTAAAACCACACAGGCTATCAGAACACTGGCAAGCTTCCTATTTGGAACAGTCTATTTATTAAGATATTTACACATGGTAGTTATCTGGAGCCAAGTGGAAATAATCCCAACGGCCAGTGACAAGCCTCTCAAACAATATCAATGAGCTAGGCTGATCAGTCGATCACCAACAATAGTGTCTTTTGGATCTTCTTGGTTCAGGTTGACTTTATTCGGAATTATTGCCAGGTGTGTCACTGTGGAATCACCCTTCATCAGATGAACATTAAATTATACATATTTGTCATACATACATATTAAATATACAATTCTAGACATCATACTTTTCAAAGAATGCCAAGGCCTTGGTTAGAGATGGGGGGAATGCAGTGATTAAAAAAGCAAGATTTTTCTGGCTAGGAAATTTGGTTCTTCTCATTGTGCAGCAGAGAAGGTTAAGTGCCAAACCCTCCTCAAGGGGCCAGGAGGAGGTGGAGCATGAAATCGGAGGGCTGGGGGTGTACAGGATTTCCGTTCATTGGGGGTTGTGGGAAAGATTAAAATTTGAGACAATTTATGCTCAATTGAGAGGCTAAATGACAATAGGCCATTCAGCTATTCGCTCCTATTCCATAATCAAAATAGATCATGACCTATCTTAAAACCATAAAATCTTGTTAAGTGGCATGCTTAGAATTGGATGATTCATCAAAAATGCTGGTTGATAGAGTTACATTATTCTAGACATGAGGCAAGGTACTACTTTGTCTGAAGGGTTAAAGAGGGGAAAGCCACTAGGCAGGGCACCACAATCAAACTACCACAACTGACACCATGACCTTCAGACTGACTTTCAAAAGCAATCCAGTTTCACTAACATTGCTCTCAACAGTTTATTTTGTTTAGGCTTGATAACAACCTTTAGAATAAATAGTTGCAGACACTGCCTAGCAACTAGAAGCTCACTTCCCAGAAATGGAGAAATTTTTCTTGTTCTTTAGTTTTTATCTGGAAGCTAAAGCAGTTGGTGACAAACAGCTAGAGAGGAAACATTACAAAGATGTTGCCTGGATTGGGGAGCATGCTTTATGACAATAGGTTGAGAGATCTCAGTCTTTTCTCCTTAAAGAGAAAAAGGATAAGAGGTGACCTGATAGAGGTGTTGACAGGTTTTGATCGAGTGGATTCTCAGAGGCTTTTTCCCAGGGCTGAAATGGCTGCCACAAGAGGGCACAGGTTTAAGGTGCTGGGGAGTAGGTACAGAGGAGATATCAGGGGTAAGCTTTTCATTCAGAGGGTAGTGGATATGTGGAATCAGCTGCCGGCAGTGGAGGCAGATTCAATAGGGTTTTTTAAGAGACTTCTGGATAAGTACATGGGACTTAATAAGATAGAGGGTTATAGATAAGCCTAGTAGGTAAGGACATGTACGGTGCAACTTGTTGGTTGAAGGGCCTGTTTATGCTCTAGTTTTTCTATGCTCTATGTTCTATCATCTTTCTCAACTTTGCTAAAGGAAAAGCCATACAATAGAATAATGGTTAAAAAAGCTAGTGCCAAAATATGATAGCACAGCTACTTAAGGAAACTAAAAAAATGAGAAGGGCTCCCAGAGTGCCTAAATTTAAAAGGAACAAAGTGGAACTGGGAGCAGAACAGGGTACTGTTCATTTCAAGTCCCAGAACTGAAAAGATGCTGGTCAGTGAGAATTAAGAATGATATCTGAAGTGGTTTTAACGTTTGTGATATCTAACTATGGTTTAACAGACATAAATTGAAATATTTCTGGGGCAGTTGATGGCTGGATATCAGAATGTGTGTGTGTAAAAGCAGTCAAGACAAAGAAAACCTTAAGTTTAAAGTTTATTTATTAGTGTCACAAAGTAGGCTTACATCAACATTGCAATGAAATTACTGTGAAAATCCCCTAGTTGCCACACTAGGACCTGTTAGGGTACACTGAGGGAAAATTTAGCATAGCTAATACACATAGCCAGCACGTTCTTTTGGACTGTGGGAGGAAACCCACGCAGGCACGGGGAGAGCATACAGACAGTGACCCAAGCTGGGAATCAAACCCAGGTTGCTGCTGCTATGAGGCAGCAGTGCTAACCACTATGCTGCCATAGGTGCAAAACCTGAAGTGGATTCACTAGTACAAGCGGAGCAAAAGCTCTGTTCAAAAGAGTCCTTTAGAAAATGTGGACCGGATTTAAGAATGGAACCTGCTAATGGAAAGCATTGTTATGAGAGAATTAGAGCAATATAATGACAAAGTGGTTCGCCTTGCTGCCTCTCAGGGACCCGGATTCAATTCAAGCCTCTCAAGACTGTGTAGAATTTGCATGTTCTCTCTGTGTCTGTGTGGGTTTCCTACAGATGTTCCAGTTTCCTCCTACACTCTAAAGATGTGCAAGTTAGGTTGATTGGTCATGCTAAATTGTCCCTTAGACTGCGGGATATGTACGGTTACAGGGTAGGGCCTGGATGGGCTTGCATTCAGTCCAATGGACTGAATGACCTCCTTTTGCACTGTAGGGATTCTATTCCGTGATTATGTAAGAGTAATGTGTTTTGAAAGTGGAGTTTGGAAACTCTCATGTGACCATTATCGGGGGGGGGGGGGGGGGGATTCTGAGAAAAAAAATCCACAGACACTAACTCAGATTCAAAGCAGAGTGTGTGTTGAATCACAGCCAATCTGTATGTTTTAAAACAGAACTGCATGAATGAGACTGTTGTAGATTCAAATGTATGATCCATATATGTTAATCTTAAGACCCGTGTGTATTTGTTAAGGGAAGAGTAAAGGAATGTTGTATAATAACCCATTCCTTAATGTCTTTTTCTTGTCAAAATTAATTAGCAATCATGTGACTCTGTTTCCGAATGCTTGATGAAAAGAGTAAGGGCTACGGTCTTTTGAGCTAAGATTCCATTCTGGGATCTTCTCGTCAGGTTATATCATCTGGAATCATAACATCATCACAAACAATAATTCCTGAAATTCCTTAAATTTCTCTAAGAAAACAAAAACATGTAAATTCAGCCTAGAAACACAGCTACACCATCTATCATTCAATTTCCTATTTAGGATTAACAGTTCGGTTTTTCTATTGCAAATAATGTTTCTGACTCTGGGACTCAAACATCTATCAGGATATCTATCGGGGGGGATGTAAAGTTGAATGGTATGTGTACTTGAAATATTAATATCTTATTAACTTGACATTTCCTGCCTAGGAAGTGCCTCAGCTTTGCTTAACTCCACAATATGGGGGAGTGTGTTCCAAACCACTGAGCATGGAATCATCATTTCCTTTGTATATGGAGGGAGGCAAGGAGAAGAGTGTTTTGATTCAACAATAGAGTTTTCTTCACATTTGAGAGTCTTTTAATAATTGTGGCCATTATAGCAACATTGCTGCATAGTCCCAACTTTTAGAGAAGGAGGTGGACAGGATCCACAAGACAGAATTAGCTCAATTGCCCTGGCAGGTCACACTGCCCATCCCACTGTGCATAGCTACTATTGACTTCTATGGGCAAGGCTAAGGTCAACTCATTGTCAAGTCATTCATCTTCTCCTGCTCCAACTGGGCTAGTCTCTGTGGCAGAGCACACTGGCATGCTAACGTGTTTTAGCACTAAGACTGACTCTCAGAACAAACCAACATGGTGCCAACATTTGTAGAACGGCAACAAACAAATAACATTTTTTCTACATCTTTCAGGACCAGCCCAGTAATTTGAGCTGGGTATTACCTGACTACATAACACAACTAACTGCTTGAACCACAAAGTACATCAAAACGTTGCATTTAGATTTCACAACAACAACAACTTACAATCAGCAAGGCATCATGTCTTACTACAATAATGGTCGTTAGTAAGTAACAGTTACACTTCATTCGAAAAGATGCAGTTTTCAGGTCAACATGCCACATGCTACGCTATTCAATTGCATGCAGCAAATTAAGACATCAATAATCTAACTATTCTGAAAGGAAATACTGTTTGTTTCGTCATGCCTCGTTTGTGGACATCAAATGTGCTAGTTGTTAAAGAGTTTGGTTGAGGGAGGTGGGGATAATGAGAGTTGGGGTCATGAAATACCTCGTATCCAAGCCAGTAAGCCCAAATAACAGCAATAGCATGTTTACGCATAGCCGCCTCCTTCAGTCGCCTCAGATCCTGTCGGGCCTGTACATGTGTTTTCATTTCCCCCCCGCGGAATAGCAAGTACGGGGAGGAGGGTAGCAGAGGGAAAAAAATGGAAGCATTTAAAAGAAATTAGCAAAAGCAAAGAGAAAACTTTGTTTTATTTTAAATAAAAGAGAATTGAACAATTAAGTAGTAAGAATAGAATTTCCTCCAGAGAGAGATGAAAGCAGTCAAAGTTGCTTTAATTATAAGCGATCAGGAAATAAAAAATGGGTTTTAATACAAATAATCAAGCAGCAATGAATACAAACGCCCTTCAAAACTGAAACCAGTAACTCTTCATACCTGAAAACCTCGCCAGTAGGCCGCAATTATTGTAGCCGACTCCTCACAAAGTTTCTGATGTTTCAGTTCTCGCAAAAGCTTCCGTGCCTTCAAAGGTGTAGGTGGAAATAAATACAGAAAAATAATATAAAACTCTCTAAAAAAAAAAAAAAAAATTACCTCCTCTTCCTTCAGATGCTTACTGTTGCTGCCTATGTCATTTTGACATTTCTTTAAGCCTTGATAGCAGGATCATCAGCTCTCTGACCTTTCGCACAGTGATGTGTAAAGTGCTGTGTGTCTGGCTAAAAGCAGCTCACCAGCTTCAGTACTCCACTTTTATAGCAACCTTACAAGGTGTAAGAGGACACTGGAGGAAACTCAGTGGAAGGACAGACTCAGACGCAACCCTTTGACTGAAAAGTTATTGCTCGTCGCATCCCAAAACCTACTAAAGTTTCTTCTCATTTCTCTTTTAACCTGAATAAAGCTAATGTCTATAACAGAAATAGCGATCTTAGCACTGAGATATACACTTTCATCTTTAGTACCCTGATGGAGTGATTGTGAATCAGCAAAGCATGTTTAGTAATTCAGGTATCTGCACTTCCACTCCACACAAAGTTCTGTGTTACTAGCAATAAATATGAAAATTAATTGCAATACTGCTTTAATATCATATATACTAATAAACTGCCACAATTATAGATAATAGCGATCAGTAGGTTTTTATATATTTGTCTCCATACCTGATTTGACAATAACATGGACTAAAGAGAATACCTAAACAATACAACATCTGATTTTGTAAAAGCAACACTGAGATGTTTACATACAATACATGAAGCATAGATAATACTCTCAGCATATCAAAAAAAAGGATAATCCAGCAGAGCATGGACAAAGTGGATAAATTAATGTGATGTTAATTCCAAGTGAACATGCTCTTAGCAAAAGGCAGGCAGCTTTACCAGTGCTGAATTACTTGCTGCTGTAGAGCCAGCAAAATTAGCCTGGACTGATTCATCTAACAAATCGGTGTCAAATAAGCAGGTAAACTGAATGTCGTATTCACTGTATGAACCAGTGTCCCTTACCTCACCATATAATTTATCATTTATAGAACTACACAGCAGAGAAGGAAGCCATTTGAACCATTATGCCTCTGTCAGTGATTTGAAAGAACTTGGGCTGAATTTAACGTAAGTTACGGGGTTCAGCCCACTGGTGGGAGAACTGGAGGAAAACAAATACCACTTCTCTATGAGGCAAGTGACATTAATTAAGTACATTCAGGCACTGGGGCAGGCAATGTTGGTCCTCCCATTGAATTAAGTGCCCGGTTGGGTGAGGGCTGCCATCTGATTCAAAGGTCGGCTGCACCACATTACGGGTGCTGCTGATTAATCAGAGATTCAGGACCAGCCATGGTCCTTGCTTAGCTAAACTCCCCAGATGGGGCATTAGTGCTAGCCCCCTTTTTGCCTTGGGAGTGTGCAAACAATGCACCACGTATAGAAGATGTCCAAGCCACAGAATTAACAGAGGCTTATCCACACTTAGCAAAATCAGAAGAAACTGCTTAGTTTAGAGAGTTTGCATTTGTTAGATAAATAAGTGAGGCTGGTACAAGGAATCATCACTGAAATTAGACATATATCTTTTAAATACATGTCCGATTTCCTTTTGAATGTTGAAATTAAAATTTCCTCCATCAGCCTTTCAGGCAGTATGTTCTAAATCATATCTTCTTGTGGAAATATTTCCCCTTATGCCACGTACCTTCATTAAGTGGTCCTCCATCATTACAAAGAACAAAGAACAAAACAGCAGGGGAAACAGGCCCTTCGGCCCAACGAGCCTGTGCCGCCACCCCGATGTTCCCACCTCTACCCACGATCCCTGTCTATATTTATAGACCTATGGATTAAAAACCAAATTTGAGACAATTTAGGGAGAATTTGTTTTGCCAATTAACCTAAGAGCACATCTTTGGGATGTGGGAGGAAACCGGAGCACCTGGAGAAAACCCACGCAAGCACGGGGAGAATGCGCAAACTCCCACAGGCACAGGCCCAAATCCATGTATCTGCACAGCACAGCGATAGTCACTGAGCTGTCATGTTGCCCATCAAATGGTCCAGGTCAAGTGTACACTAACAATGTGAAGCAGTAGGATACTCTTGAAAAAAAATACAAGAGCAACGCTCTCACGACCCATATCGTGTGTATGCCCCTTGTTAGACAACAAGGTGGACCAAAGCACCTGTAGGATAGAAACAAGTACATCAATATCATCATCTATTTACACATTTCCCAGGAACTCCCAAGGCTCGTGATCCCTATTTTAAATCAGTTCTCTATACCCCTCCATTCCCATTCTGTTCATGTGCCCATCTAAGTATTTCTTAAATAACTCCAGAGTACCCGCCTCCACCACTTTACTTGGCAGCACATTCCATACCCCCACCACCCTCTATGTGAAAAAACTCCCTCTAGCATCCAAATTATACCTTATCCCCCTCACCCTAAGCCCATGACCCCTCGTGCTATTCGAGTCCATCCTAGGAAAAAGCTTAACCCTGTTTACTCTATCTACCCTCATAATCTAATTTATCTATTAGATCTCCTTTAAGTCTACGTCTTTCTAAGGAAAACAGTCCCAATTTGCTTAATCTCTCCTCAGAGAGCAGCATCCAGGCAGCATCCTGGTAAATTTCCTCTGCACTCTCTCCAGAGTCTCCATGTCCTTCCGGTAGTAAGGCGACCAGAATTGGACGCAGTATTCCAAATGAGGTCTAACCAACGTTTTATACAACTGCAACATTAAAGGCCAGCTCTTGTACTCTATGCCCCTTCCTATAAAGGCTAGCATACTATATGCTTTCTTCACAACCTTCACCACTTGCTCTGCCACCTTCAGAGACTTGTTCACCTGCACCCCCAGGTCCCTCTGCGTTTCTATACTCTTAATAGGTCTACCCTTTATCATGTACCTACCCCCTACATTCTTTCCTGTTAATGCAATCTGTTTCGCTCTATCTACTCTTGCAAAACTCTTCACAGTGGCAGAAGTCAAAAGCTATTCATTTTTCAAAAAAATTCCTTTCAGTTACCATGAAGTAAATACAAATATAAATTAGATTAGATAGGTGTAAACTTATCTAACATAATGAGAAGGCTTTTCTTTTCAACTGCCTTTGCTTTTGTTGAAACTTTATCATCAGGTTAAAAGAGCCAAAACAACAATCTTTCTTTCACTTAATTCATGTTCAATTTATAAAATATTATAAATATCACACATAGGCCCCTATTTTACCATTGTATTGCGCCTGAAAATGGGTGTGAAAATGTAGTAAAGTCAGATGTGAGGCCATTAACGCGATCCGCACTTGTATCCGTGTGGATGGCCCTTTTACTGAAACTGGGAATGGCGGCATTCCGATTTGCGCCCGAAACCACTGCAACGGCGATTTAAATGCATTGGCATGTATTTCAATTGAATTAATAAACTGCCCGCCCAACTTTATCAGCATTTCCCCCTTTTCCGTCGCATTTGCCGATCCAGAAACGCACCAAAACAAACCTGCTTCATACAAGTCTGAATCGGGCGTTCAGCTGCTAAGGAGCAAGTTCAGAGTTTGCAACAGCTGACTCAGATTGGAGGTGAAGGGAACGGGAGGCAGGCCAGATCATTCTCTGGGTTTGTTTGGGGTGGGGAGGGGGGAAAGAGAGTAGTGGTAAGGCCAGAAAGTTATCTGGTTTGGTGGTGGTAGGGGAGGGAGGGTGGGTGGGGGGGTTGCCGTCGTTATCTGGTGGTTTGCAGAGGGTGGGGGGGGGGGGAGGTGGAAGCATGGGGGAGCATTCATTGTGATGAGGAGGGGGGCTGATTGTTGACTGGTGGGGAGAAAGGAGGAGGTTGGTCAGATGTTCCTCTGAGGGGGTTTTGGGGAGGGAGGGGGTGGTTAAGCAAGACCAGACCACTCTCTGGAAGGAGGGAAGGGATAAGTGAGGCCAGATGGTTCTCTGAAGGGAAACGGGGTGGGGTGAGTGAGGTCAGATCCTTCACTGAGGAGGGTGTGCTAAGCCCCACCCACAGAGCAAATGGGACCAGCGATTTCTTTTCAGGCCAAGTGCCCATTATGACCCACATGCACCTGAAAGCAGATTTTCAAGTCAGATCTGAATTACGCCCAGCTTCAGCACTTAGAATAAAAATGTTAAAATCAGGCACAAATATCTTAATGAAAAAATATGAAATCAAAAATGCAAATGTGAAAAATAAATACTACTTCTCTACAGGATAACTCACCTTCCATCCTCTGATATATGACTGGATCACTAAGGTCACACTCTTGAGGTGTAGATATTTCTTTCGTTGCTATGTTGAAGAAATCAAGGGGAGAGAAGGGCTATTAGTTTCTTAACTCATTCCAGTTTAATCCAAATCCCCACCTTAGACCAACCACGGATGGATGATAATCTATTGCTTGATATCATTCCAAAAAGAGTTGGTGTCCAACGAGGAACTAAGCTATACAACCTAGATCATTTCTAGCTTTCATTCTGTGTCTGATCTCAGCCAAGATAAAATGGAGGAGCTACAATATGAGTCAGTGCTGAGGATGAAGATGGAAGGGGGAAGGGTGAGAAAGAGAGAACAATCAAAGCCCAAGGCAAAGGCACTGAACACTGCTGGTAACTGCCTCCACGTGGAATTTGGTCGGAGACTGGATCTGGCTCGGCTGCAGTTACACCACAATGCTCAATATTTAGGATCGTGGCATAAAGTGTTGGATGAGGAGGGCAGGTAGCTCCAATGAAGCAATGACTCAGCATCTTCATAGGTAATAAGGAAGAGCAGAATAAAATCATTTCTGGAAATAATGTTAAGTGGGAGTTCAAGTGGGAGGAGAAAAATCCAAGAGCTGAAATCTATTTGTACAAGTCAATACAGTAAGAGTAGTTGGCATGAACAGGAGATGAAGAAAATCATTTTATTACATGATGATAATTTACAGATAATTCAGACCTCCTCAGGGAACTCAAAATTCAAGAGAACAAGGCAATGAAATATTAGTAGCTGTACTCTGTTTTCATGTTTTTCTCCAATTATTTCGTCAGCGAGACAGGCTGACAACTGCCAAGTTGGCAGCTTTGATAATATTCTAATTTGACTATTATCGAGTACCATTAGTGACTTGACTCTTAGTGAATTAGTAGTATTCAACCATAGAGGAACAGTGTGCATTAAAACCCCTCCACTAGTGCCAGTATAACTACTGTGTATGTGCAATATACAATCAAAATGAATGGAAAGTAGGAAATGCCTAATGTCCAGTAGCACCATGCAATTTTGGGTATTGTAGACGTGTCACTGAAAATTCAAGTACATGTTGTATCCTGGAACATAATCGGCAGAATATTTTGATTTTGCTTATAAGTGTTGTTTCTGCTGGGAAAGTGGAGGGCAGCTCACCAACTGTCTTGCCAGATTTTCCTGCCGACTTTAATCATTTGGGAAAAAAAATGGAAGGGGCAGTAGATTGGCCTCCAAGTAAGCCTATTTCATCAGTGACCTCCTGACAGATTGAACTCAGATTGAAAAAAGTACAAATTGAACAACACCCAAACTCCTACCCTCCTACCATGGACATGAGAACATCCCTCACATTCATAGGGATCCCCACACCAAGTAGACACAGGAACATCCTCCAATCATGGACATAGAAACCTCAACTTTCCACTCAGGAACTTCCAATTCCACAGACAATAGGTCAGCTCCCCCGTCCATCTCCAATGGAAGACCTCATCCCGGCACTGACCCGTGGCACTTCCCCCTGTCGGGTCCCATTACCCAGGCATTGCTCCCCATTCTGCCTCCCCTCCTGTAGGAACTGTGCTTGCCTGTGCATCTCCAGTTGGTTTTGTTGGACAGTTTCTCATTTTATAACACCTGTTGTAAATCCTGTCAATGTGACATCATACCAACAAAAAGGTTTACTTCCTTATGTGGGGTCACGATGATACAGTGGAGAGACCTGTTAAGCATATGATAATGTATGCTTCTGGAGTTCCTGGCCTCTCATGGTGGGAACCCCTTTACATCATTGGCAGGGTACAGAGACAACCTTAATAGGCTTTTGTCAATTTAAAAACCATTTAGGGACTGTAGCTGTATCCTTCATTTCCATCACCACCCCCCCACCAAATAGATTAATCTTCTTTGATTATTTTTTGCAAGTGAGGGTGATGGGATTGAAATGGGGCGGGAAGCAGAATATCCCTTGAAATAGCTTGTACCACAGAAGAATTTCATTAAGACATGTTTAAAGTTCCAATCACTAATTTTGTAACTAAAGACAACATATTTTCCCAAGTAGCATGCTAGATAACACTTAAAACAAAATCTCACCCTACACCTGTTTACAAGACAGGCAAACTCACAACATTAAATGATAAATGCAACTCATTACTGCAAATGGTAGCAGAAAATATCAGAACAACACAGAACAGACACTACCCCAGGGAATAAAGCAGGTTAACAATATCCAGCCTTGGATTCCCATAAAATTCTTGTGTGAAACTCAGCAGGTAGTCAACTGCTGAAAGGATTGCTTTCCTGATACAATTTAAAACTAACAATTTAATCTTAATGCCTTCAGGTAAAACCCAAACATCTGGCCTCTTACAGGTCCACAATTCTAAGGGGAAATTGGCAACACTTCTTAACCTTTGATGTACCAGTGCTATACGGAGCAAGCTATTTGCTGCACTGTAAACCACGCTGTACTGAGGGACTCCTGAGATACAAACACACACAATTCTGTTGTGACTTTTAATTTACAACATTCAAATAACCTCCCATGTGTATTTTTGCCATAGGCATGTTAAATCAGTGTCAGAGACAGGTTCAGTCTTGCTAGAAACCATAGGGAATGGTTTATCTTTGTGACGGATGTTGTAACTTAGGTTTTGTACATTGGTTCATGATTGCATGAACAACAGACCACAGGGAAAATCTCTCATCTTTCCCATGGGGGATGCCAACAATATCAATTACTTAAAGAACTGCAAAAAAGGTTCGTCTACTTGACTATTAATTGTCATACCAGCTTATGAGTTAATGGAGTTTAGGTTACATTCTTTGTCATATTCAAGTCAAATTAAAATCTCATAATCAAAATAGGGAACATCATTCTGAAATAATTCTCAATAATAAATTAACTCCTAACAAACTATTCTTTTTCAAAAATCTGGAAGTGTGTTTAGGAAGCCTTTTTTTCATGTCAGCAATATATTGTGAAATACTGGCTCAGAATCTGTTGGGAAATTAGGGCACAGTTTAATTTAGTTTGCAAATAAACCAGCAAACTTTGGGGATGAAGTCATACACCAAGTTGTGAATTACTGAACGAGTTGCATTACTCCACCACTAATCATGTAGAAATGGGGATTTTGCCATCAAATCTCCCTGTGAATGTGAATAAACTGCAGAGTTTGCACTGTTAAAACAACTTACACTGGCTACAGAAATTTTGGACTGGCATTTAACAATACAAGGACCATTTATTTTAAAGTTTGATATTCTTGCAGCATGGGGCAAATGCCTTCAGTCCAGAAATGGAACAGCTGAAACTGTGATGTCTTATTCCTGCGGGTAATGAATTTAAACTTAAATTTAAATTTAATCGTGTAGACACACATTTAAATGTAAAACTTTTTTCTTATTTTTCTTTTCTGTTTCTTTTGTGATGATACTGTGCCTTTAAGAAATGTATTTTTAATCGTGTTTCTTTGCAACTTTTTTCAAGTAGCTCCTAGCATTTTATTTTGGCACCATAATGTCTGCAACCAGTCTCCTCTAATTGTTACTGAAGTAAAATAATGGACATTATGTTTATTTTTAATCTGGACAAATGAGAATTCCTAGGGTTTTATGATCATTTTGAAATCGTTGGGTGGAGCATAACTGTCAAGTCAGGTCCTGCCTTGAGATAGTTTTATTTCCCAAAGAAAAGACTAAGATTTGAGTTTCATTTTTTTTTCCCTCAGATGCTGTTTGGACTTGAGACAGAAAGCATTTTTCCCTCTCCCTGGAGTTGAAAATTCTGCTGTTTGGGAGTTGCTATTGGAAATTGATGAAGGCAGACACTGTCATTGAACATAAGAATTAGGAGCAGGAGTAAACCATTTAGCCCCTCAAGCCTGCTCCGCCATTCAATAAGATCATGGCTGATCTTTTTTGTAGACTCGACTCCACTTACTCACCTCTCGTCATTAATTCCCTTGCTGTTCAAAATATGTTTATGTTTGCCTTAAAAACATTCAAAGAGATAGCCTCAAGTGCTTCCATGGGCAGAAACTTCCACAGATTCACAACCCTTTGGTTCTTCAAATCAGTCCTAAATCTAGTCCTACTTATTTTGAGGCTATATTCCCTAGTTTTAGTTTCACCTGCCAGCGGAAACAACCTCCCTGCTTCTATCTTAATTATTCCCTTCATAATTTGATATGTTTCTATAAAATCACCCCTCATTCTTCTAAATTCCAATGAGTATAGTCCCACTCTACTCAGTCTCTCCTCATAAGCCAACTCTCTCAATTTCAGAATCAACCTAGTGAATCTCTTCTGCACCCCTTCTAGTGCCAGTATATCCTTTCTCAAGTAAGGAGACCAAAACTGTACACAGTACTCCAGGTGTAGCTTCACCTGCACTTTGTACAGCTACAACATAATCTCCTTGTTTGTAAACTTCATCCCTCTAACAATGAGGGATAAAATTCCATTTGCCTTAATTACCTGCTGCACCTGCAAACCAACTTTTTGCAATTCAGGCACAAGGATACCCAGGTCCCTCTGCACAGCAGCATGCTGTAATTTTTTACCATTTTAATAATAGTCCACTTTGCTGTTATTTCTATCAAATTTAATTACCTCAATTTACTAACATTGTACTCCATCTGCCAGATCCTTGTTCACTCACTTAAACTATCCAAATCGCTTTGCAGACATTCGGTGTCCTAGTGTCAACTGCAAAGTGACACATTACACTTGGTCCCCAACTCCAAGTCATCTATGTAAATTGAAACAATTACAGTCTGACACTGATTTCTGAGCCATACCATTAGATCATCAAATCAGAAAAACACACACTTGCCCCTACGCTTTGCTTTCCGTTAGCTAACCAATCCTCTATCCACGCTAATACATTACCCCAAAACACTGTGCACCTTTATCTTATGCAGCAGCCTTTTTTGTTGAATGCCTTCTGGAAATCCAGATACACCACATCCACTGGTTTTCTCGTAGTGTCCTCAAAGAATTCCATAAATTAGTTAAATATAACATGCCTTTTATGAACCCATGCAACGTCTTCCCAATGGGACAATTCCTGTCCAGATGATTTCCTATTTCTTCCTTGATGATGGATTCAAGCATTTTTTCTACTACTGATGTTAAGCTAACTGGCCTGTAGTTACCTGCCTTTTTTCGACCTTTTTTAAACAGTGGTGTCAGATTTGCTGTGTTCCAATCTGCTCATACCATCCCAGAGATTAGAGAATTTTGACAAATTATCTTGAGTGCATTTGCTATTTCCCCATCATCTGTTTTGTACTCTGGGATGCATTCCATCAAGACCAGAGATTTGTCTACTTTTGCCCCATTTGCTTACCTAACACTCTTTCAATGATAATGATCATTTCTAGATCCTCACCTGACATATCAAAAATTGATGACAAGAAGGCTATGTTATTTGTGTCTTCCAATGTGAAGACAGACTCAAAGTACCTGTTCAATGCCTCAGCCATTTCTTTATTTCCCATTATTAAATCCGTCTTCTCATCCTCCAGAAGACTAATGTTTACCTTAGACACTCTCTTTCATTTTTATGTATTTGTAAAAACTTCTGCTATCTGTTTTTATATTCTGAGCTAGTTTATTTTCATAATCTATCTTACTTTTTTTCAGCGTTTCTATCTCTCTCTCTGTCTTCAAGAGCTTTTTGGAAAGTTCCAGAACTGGGGAATTTCAGAGATTTAATCCAACATTGAGTGGACCAATTTACAGTAGGTGTTAAAAAGCTGAAGATCTAGCATCATAGTTGGTCTTGTAATTGCCAGAAGTTGTGTTAATTTTTATTATTGTCTTTTAACTGTGTTCTTAATTAAACTTTCTTTAATAAAAGATTCCTAGTCGATTACTTGAATCACACCTGGAGTGAAACAATTTATGCTCGCCCATGCCAAATACAAATGTAAAAACTTAGGGTCTAGGCTATTTTCCTTAAACACATTGGAGTTTCTGGTCTGGATCATAACACTTTAAAATCTCCCCCTTCCTTAATCCAATTTTTTCCTTTGTTCGCTTCATTTCTCTTTCTGTACCTAATTTGACTCCAGTTCATTGGCTTCTTCGTGGTTCCTTTGTTTCTGGATCATTAAATCTCATTAGGTAAGGGAATAAACTATTTGTTTCATTGCTAACCCAGATTTAGATGCCCGACGCTAGAAATCTGAAATAAGAGCAGAAAGTACTCAGCAGGTCTGGCAGCATCTGTGGCGAGAGAAACAGAGGTAAGGACTCGAATTTGCTGGCCATTCATGCTCGCAGGATATTCCTGGCCAACCAATGGTGTACCCCTGCCACAAGTTTCCCGGCAGCAAGGGGTACATTCAATGAGAAACCTCATTGAGAACAGTGCGACCAGAAGATCATGCCACCAGTCAATGCTAGGTCACCTGTACTGCTGCTGCCAAACACGTGGTAGGTTGCATGGAAAATCCCATCCAAGGTTTCATTTCAGAAAAGCTTTTCTCTCCACAGGTTTGATCTGAGCATTTCCAGCATTTTGTTTTTATCTGGAATGCCCCATTGAACTGGCCACACTGTTAGCAGATTGTACTTCCAGCAAGTAACAGGGCAAAAAAATAATCATCTGAACTGCAGAGTGAGGGAGACAATCTAATTGTCACGGTTTACACAACCACATTGTGAGAACTATGCTTCATCGTATGCCATGAAATCATGATCAAAGCCCTCGGTGCTATTCCATTTCTCAGGTGATCAAAACAATGTTTAGGGGGACTGTGGGTTTTATAACTCCTCAGGGATATCTGTGTTCTTCCAATTCTGCCTTCTTCCATATCCTGATGTAAAAAGTTCCACCACTGCTGGCCATGCTTTCAGCTGCCTAGATATTTGAACTCTGGGACTCCATTCCTATACAATCTTACATGGTTCACTGTCAAATGTTATTTGATAGCACTCTTTTGAAGTGGATTGTGGTGCTTTGCTGTGCTAATGGCATTTTCTAAATGTTAAGTTGTTGTTTCTGCTCCACTTCTGTAGCGTTGCTTGAATGTGGTGGAAAACTTTGTTTAAGAACGCAAATTGGACCTGGTTACCTTGCAGTAAAGGGACAGGAACCACAGCAAGGAAGCACCTGACCATACAAAATGATACTATACTGGAGCCTTTACGAAAGCCACTTACAAAATGTCTCTTAGTCCAAGCCGAAATGGTGATCTGACTCTTCTTCATCAACAGGAAGCGTGTGCGGCATTTCCAGCCGCGATAGATCTTCTGAATCAGCGTGGCCAAATCTTCCAGGCGACGCTTTCTCAGATCTTCCAGCTCAAACAGCTGCAGAAACAAATACAGTAATGCAATAAGTTAGGGCAATAGTAAAGGTTAGGACAAATTTGACAGTCTGACCCTGTGAGGTTACATCAAAGAAGTGCACTGGCAAATGCATTCAGCTTGAATTAAGACGCACCAAATGGCAAAAGGTTTTCTTTTTAAGCAGATTTTTTAATTGATGGAAATGTTTTAAAGGGAGAAGTGGATAAATTATTTTGAAAAAGAAAAAACCTAAAGACAAAGAACAAAGGAAGCTGACATGCAATGGACCTTTATTCCATGCTGTTAAAAGTTTTACAACCCCATGGACACTTACTGCTTTATCAATTTCATACACGATCACGATTTACATCAGTTATTGGCATGGGAATGTTTCTGGTTAATTTAAAATCTCACAGCCAGAAATGGCATTCTGTTGCTGCTACAGAATTCTTCTTTAAATCACAAAATAAACACAAGCCGACAATGTTATCGAAGCAATTACTTGATAGGATTGTGACCTGCCTGTATTTAATTTAAACTGTTGGATTAATGTGCTCAACTGCTGCTTACAAGTAAATCCACTGAAATTTGAGATAACTGGGAAGGTTACAGCAGGGGATTACCTACCGTTCTGGGATTTCGAATAAATATCTTTGATCTACCATATGAAAACTCTTCAGGAGGGATCTGAAGTTCTGTCAATAGCACTTGGACGCCATCCCTTAAATTAAAAGAATATAATAAGAAGTTTAACTTGATGCTTCTCCTTTTGAGCACTGGAATTCCTTTGTAACAAGTACACTAAGTAATTTTACAGATCAACTGAGAGACAAGATCATGTTGAAAAGAAGTGAGATAGACATTTTGAGAATGATAGAATTCACGTTCAAAGCTTTGTGTTACTATATGTTCTGCAATATTCAAGTGAAACTTGAGGCTGAGATTTTCTTGGGTGGGATGTAGGAGAAATACTCTTTGCTTACTAGCATCCCACCTTCCCTCAGCCATCAGAAATTGGTCTCAAACCAACTGACTTTTAAAAAGTTGCCCCTCAATGAAAATATACAGTGGGTGGTCTGAACATGTTGAGGATCAGGATGCCAACCCCTCAATGAAAGAAAGTCTCACTCTCAATTGTCAGCTAATTAGTCCCAGAAGCTCTGGAGTGGGGGAGTTGTAAAATTCCATGATTCCTGAATGCATTACAATCATCCAGTTAATCACCAACACGACAATTTTCACTGCTCACACCTTCATTTTGTTGATGAAGTGGGCGGTAGCACAGTGGTTAGCACTGCTGCTTCACAGCTCCAAGGACCTGGGTTTGATTCCCGGCTTAGGTCATTGTCTGTGTGGAGTTTGCATGCTCTCCTTGTGTCTGCATTTGTTTCCTCTGGGTGCTCCGGTTTCCTCCCGCAATCCAAAGATGTGTGAGTTAGGTTGATTGGCCATGCTAAAATTGTCCCTTAGTGCCCTGGGATGTGTAGGTTAGAGGGATTGGCGAGTAAATGTGTGGGGATATGGGGGTAGGGCCTGGGTGGAATTGTGTTCAGTGCAGACTAGATGGGCCAAATGGCCTCTTTCTACATTGTAGGGTTTCTATGATTCCTGTTAATATTTAAAAGAAACCTTCATTCCACTATGGGCTTCTAAAGACTGTGTTCCAGAGCCAAACAGTTAAGGAAGATGCCAGGTTTGCCTCCTGGAGTATTCAGAGTTAGCTTGTATGGTGGTCAGGGTAATGACAATGGGCTTGTGATTACTATTCAGCTCCCTGAGCAGGAAGTACCCCTTGTTCATGTCATGCCAGTTGAGTATGCGTTGGGCTCCACTGTCATCAACCTGAAGGGTTAACTAATCTTTCAGTACTTATATTTTAAAATTCTTCCTGAGAATGTGGGTGTCACTGGCTAGACCAGCATTTATTGCCCATCCCTAACTGTCCTCAAAAAGGTGAAGGCATGCCACTTTCTTGAAATTCTGCAGTCCATGTTGTACAGGTACATCCACAGAGCTGTTAGGAAGAAAGTTCCAGGACTTTGACCCAGCAACTGTGAAGGAATGTCATTATATCTCCAAGACATGATAGATAGTGACTTAGTGGGGAACTTGCAGGCAGTGATGTTCCCATGTATCTGCTGCACTTATCCTTCTCGGTGGTAGAGGTCACTAGTTTGGAAAGTGCTGTCGACCGAGCCTTTGAGTTGCTGTAGTGTATCTTAAAGATGCAACACATTATTGTATCAGTGGTGGAGGGAGTGAATGTTGGAAGTAATGGGTGAGATGCCAATCAAGGGGGCTATTTTGATCTGGATGACATTGAATTTCTTGAGTGTTGCTAGACCTGCACTCAACCAGGCAAAAGGAGAATATTGCATCCCAACTTGTGTCCTGTAGATGGTGAATAGTCTTTGGGGAATCAGGAAGGAAGTTACTCGCCACAGGATCCCCAGCTACTGACTTGCTTGTGTAGCCACAGTATTTGAACTTTAAACAGCTTGTCCATTTCAGTTTCTGGCCAATCTAAGGTTCATGCACATATATTGACAACTTGGGGTGAAATCCAGGAGTTTGACCAGCAGCCGTGAACAATGTTTGCCACAAGTCATTGTTTCATGAAAGGGAAAGAGCAGCAGATAAATAACCAACAGACAAGCTGGCAAGAAAGTTTAGGCTCTCTCCTACACAATATTCAATTGTTCAACAGAATGTGAGAGAGTTTAATGAATATAACATATTTGCATGTTTTAGTCATGAAAGTAAGTCACATTGTTCTCAGTCCCCCCTTCTCCTGTACAAACATTTTGGGGAAATCAAAACCCAGATATCATCTGCACTGCTTTACTTGTTGCATTTGACATTAATGGGCAACTCCTCCTCAGGGATTCCACTGATAAATTGCTTCCTGAAATATCTTCATTCACTTCAATAATGGCTGGCACTGTGCACCAGTTTGGAGTCATTCGATCCAAAAGGAAAATGCTAAGAGGTTGGGTACTGTGCCTAACAGCTACTAGGAGGCATTTTAAGTTCCAGCTCAGCACTGAAGCCAGTAAACCACTGCAGCGAAAGACAAATTATTACATATAAATACTCATTACACATCTGCCTCATAGCTCATCAAGGTTTTTATTACTGTAAACTAACACAAAAGTGACAAGGTGACAGACCAAACGCATCCCACATGTAGGGAGGTTCTGCCCAGTGTTCTTGCCAATATCAATCCCTTAATCAGTATGAAAAATAGATCTGCTATCACAATACTGCGTGCAATTAGCCACTGCAACTTACAAATTACAATAGTGACCACACTTGAAAAAGACTTAAAGTTTATTTATTAGTCACCAATAAGTTTACATTAACAATGCAATGAAATTATTGTGAATAACCCGTAGTAGCTACATTCCGGCACCTATTCGGGTACATTGAGGGAGAATTTAGCATGGCCAATGTACCTAATAAGCATGCCTTTTGGACTTAAGGAGGAAACTGGAGCACCCGGAGAAAACCCACAGAGATACCAAGAGAACATGCAGACTCCGCACAGACAGTGACCCAAGCCAGAAATCAAACCCAGGTCCTGGCATTGTAAGGCAGCAGTGCTAACCACTATACTGCCACAACTTCACTGTCTATAAAGTAGACTTAATTATGAAAATTGATACATAAATGCAAAACTTCTTTCCTTCCATTTGTAATTGCACCTTGTATTTTATTGAGCAGCCAAAACAGGGACACCCTTGATCTGTGCAGTCAAATGCTCCACTGGATGCACATCAGGAGCAGAAATTCCGACCAAGTGTTCTCCCTCTCAATCCAGGAGATATCAGACCAATATCTCATCCCATCCTGGCTGATTAACAAACAGAAACCGTATGACTCAATTGCTCATTGGCTAACTTAATTGAGTTGCCAAGAGTATGGACCATATCTAATCATTAAACTTCCATCAGTGTAAGGAAACCATGGTGTAAGACTATTTTCTCCACTCTTTCTAGAGCTGTCCTTGAGATAACAGAAACCAAAACCAAATTGTAACTCCATACCTTGCTCCTTGCCTCCAGTGGGGCCACGTTTGTGAACAGAGCATCTTATACCTCTCCAGGCAGGACTCGTAAGGCTGTTTGAAAGCATATCCTGCTCGTCGCACCCGCACATTCTCCATCAGCCCCAGGTACCTGACCTGGTGACACACTAACGCCTCCGTAAAGACATGTGGAGTTTTCTGATCATTTGGCTTGATGCATCTGTAATGTAGCCAGCATAGAACTGATTGGTAATACCATACAAGTAATATTAGACCTTCCCCTCAAACAAACACACCCTATTTTAGGAAGCGATATAATCAGATCTTTGGGACTTTGTCTCTCTATTTGGCAACAGCAATGTCTTACGTGTGAAGGTGAGCACCCCTGTTTCACAGTAGTTTTCATTTTTTGGGAAAGAGGATGGAGTCTCTTAAGTGTGTTTTCATATATTTATTCCTTTCCAATTTAGGCAAAGCCATTCAAGTTTGAAAAATATGTATTCACAGCATGCTTCTGAACTATCTAATTAATGCATGGTAGAAATGAGCTTAGTCAAGGGAAAAGCTATCCTGGAAGGAACCAAATGAGGCAAAATGCCATGGACTTGCAAAATACGCAGAATGTCGGAAATCAGAAATAAAAACTGAAGATGGTCAGATGAGTCAATGGTTGGAAAGAAAAATTACACCAACTTTTCAGCTGTAACCATTTGGCAGCACATCCAACTTGTTTACCAAGCTTTCTTTTTCAGCCAGAAGCTGATCAACCGGTTCCAAAGTTTGTGGAAAAATGACATGCTACCAATTTTTTGCAACTGCATATGTTTAGGGTTGCTGATTGACAAATGGTTTGCTGCAGTGAAGATCCTATTACCAGACCCAAGGTTTCAGATACATGTTGTTTATATATTGTGTTTAAGGCACAGTTCTTGCACTCATTATCAAGTTGGAAATAAAAACAGAAAATGCTGGAAAATCTCAGCAGTGGAGAGAGAATAGAGCCAACATTTTGACTCTGGATGATCCTTTGTTAGAACTGAAGACAAAGAAAATTGGACAAGATTTGTACTGTAAGGGTAAGGGGTGCATATACAAAAAACACAAATGAAATGTAAATGGTGGTAGTAAAGAATTGAAAATAGTGCCGATAGCAGCCCAATACGGGATCAGAATGTGAAAATGGCAGAACAAAAGTGTAGAGTATCCAAAGACAATACAAAGCATGTGACTGATGGCCTACGTTGGAAATATTTGCTTCCTGAGTGTCACATCAAGCTTACTATTTCTGAACATTTACAAAACGTTCAGCATTTAATTTCCCTTCTTAGCAAGTTGTTGTGCAGAATTAAAAAAAGTTCCCACCTGATATAGTTAGGATTTTTGGTCTGTAGATTTTTCATCAAAGTTGCAACAGAAGCTTTGAACTGTGACCCAGCTGTAGGTGGCCTCTTCAAGGACATCTTAGCTGGGTTTCCTTCTGGGAAAAGGGCTTTGATGAGCACATGGTTGGTCTTCCACATAGCCTGGGACAGGTCGCGGTACAGCAGGTCATTGTTTTTATCTACAAATCCTTCCACATGGTACATCACCTTGATTAGGAAACAGAAGCAGAATAACCATCAAACTAAGAAGGCACAATGATTAGCACTGCTGCCTCAATGCAAAGACCTGGGTTAGACTTTGATCTTGGATGACTATGTGGAGTTTGCACAATATCTGGTTTCCTTCGCATGCTCCAATTTCCTCCCACAGAACACAGGTATACAGTTTAGGTGGATTGGCCATATTAAATTGTCCCTTAAGTGTCAATAGACATGTAGGTTGGGAGGACCAGCCATGGTAAATGCACAGGATTACAGGGATAGGGTGAAGGAGAGGGTGATGTGCTCTTACAGAGATTCAGTGCAGTCTTGATGGACTGAATGGCCTCATCTGTACTGCAGGGATTCTGTTGTTCTAAGACAACTGTAGCTCCTTAGGGATAAATTATATAGTTGCAAAATGTAAGGATAAACTTTACAAGTTTGATCAGAGACTTGTAATCTCTATGTGCATCAGGCAAGGGCACGAACATTTTTTCTTTGCCAATTAATTGAACTGAAGCATTAATAGCATATGATCATTTATATCTTGGTAATTATGACTGGATTTGTAGGTTAAATAAACAAAATAATATCCCATTCTGTCATGGCAAATAGCCAATCTCTTAGCAGGACCTATTTAGTCATTGTGTACAAACATAAAGAAGATATAAAAATTATGTTATGATGAAAATGATTATTAAAAAATACTGTGTTAAAATCAGAACAGTGTCAACATAACACAATTAAATTTGAAGACAGCACACTAAACAGTGAATTAAGATTGTATTTCTTAATGTAAAAACAGTTGGATTGGGTTCTATTATTAGTGGCCTATGTGATTGAAGGCAGGAAACGTGTCTTGAGTGCCTTTTCTAGCAACAAATTAACTTTGAATAGAGGCAAAACATTCAGCTTTGGATACAGGAGAGACTAATAATTTAGCATCAGTTTCTGTACCTTGCCAGCATAGTGTTGGATCCTGAAGCAGTTGTGAGGCAAAGTGGTATCATTAAGGAAACGAGAGCTTTTGCTCATTCGGCTTTCAAAGCGCTCGTGTATGGCACAGACTTGATTGAGCTTCTCTAGAAAGGTCTCGTCTGTCACTGTGCCAGGCCGCAAGCATTCTTCATCAAGCATCGCCAGGATTCCATTTGTATTCTAAACACGTATACATATATCAACCTATGAACCAGCACTTATGGTGCAATGATACTGCATATAATATATGCATATAAATAAATACACATATATGTATACATATACAAACACATCAATGTGCACACATGTGGGTGTTCGTGCACATGCTAATACCATTGTTCGTACATGTTAGCATCGATTAAGGCAAAACTAAACAATCTAGACTTTTCTCCGCATTAACAATTTCCCCAAGCTATTCTTGGGCTTCTACTCAAAACTTAAGCTTAAGCATTTGCAAAACAAAAAAAATAAATTTCAATAAAAATTAACATAGCAAAATGTGACTGCCATCAAGTAATACACCAAGAAAGGATGAAAAATCTCTTAACAATAAAATCTCACTTATTTTACTTGTGGAAATTTTGAGCAGTGGATTTAATAGCTGCAGAAGAGTCTTATCATTTCCTTCAGCATATGCAAGCAGTGCACTTTTGTAAAATTAAACAATTTGATGAGGAACCACAGTAAGTAGCTTAGTATGAAAATCTCATTGCACAAATGAAAAAGCATTAGCCACATTTTACACACATTTTAAATTAAGATACTCTGATGTAAATTGTTTAGAAATAAATTGTTCACATGTGGTTCAACACGAGTTGTATCTACAACTTTTCCAGAGGAGTTCCAGAATTCACTCATTCTATAAATAGAGACAGGGATGAGATTTTTTGACATTACAATAGGCAAAAAGAATGATAGCTGAGTCCTCTTGAATCATGTGATCCTCTCACTGAATGACCCTAAAGCTACATTGACAAAGGGCATTGGCTCATCTGACCAATATTTAAAAGAACTAACCTGGGGAAGCCAAAGAAAGATGGAAATGGAAAAAACAACCAGATTTTTAAAAAAGAGGTGCTGTATGCAGGATATCATATTGTAATAGGTCTAAGGTAAAGCTGTAGATAATGTCAGCTTGTCAGAGAGTTAGAACATAGAACATAGAACACAGAACACTACAGCACAAACAGGCCCTTCGGCCCACGAGTTGCACCAATCACATCTATACCTATCAAGCCACAAACCTATCTATAGCCCCCTATCCCATTAGTTCCCATATACTCATCCAGAAGTCTTTTAAAAGACCCCAGCGAGTTCACCTCTACCACCACCGATAGCAGCCGATTCCATTCACTCACCACCCTCTGAGTGAAAAACTTACCCCTAACATCCCCTCTGTATTTGCTTCCCTGCACCTTAAATCTGTGTCCTCTCGTAGCGACCATTTCAGCCCGGGGAAATAGCCTCTAAGAATCCACCCTATCTATTCCTCTCAACATTTTATAAACCTCTATCAGGTCGCCTCTCAACCTTCGTCTCTCCAGAGAGAAGAATCCCAGCTCCCTCAACCTATCTTCGTAAGGCATGCCTCCCAATTCAGGCAACATCTTTGTAAATCTCCTCTGCACTCTTTCAATAGCTTTTACATCCTTCCTATGGTGAGGCAACCAGAACTGCACACAGTGCTCCAAGTGGGGTCTGACAAGGGTCTTATAGAGCTGCAGCATTACCTCCCGACTCCTAAACTCAATCCCTCGATTAATGAAGGCCAGTACACCGTATGCCCTCTTGACCACATCCTCCACCTGCAAGGCCGATTTAAGAGTCTTATGCACCTGGACCCCAACATCCTTCTGCTCTTCAACACAGCTAAGACTCCTACCCTTGATATTGTACTCCTTCATCCCATTCCTGCCAAAATGGACCTCTCCACATTATTCCGCGTTGAAGTCCATCTGCCACTTATCCGCCCAGTTGTAGGGTTTTACAGCAGAGGAAGAGGCTCTTCATCCCATAACGTATTCGCCAACCACCAAACACCTATCTATTCTAATCTAATTGTATCTGGTCTTTGCAATGATAGACCACATCAACACTGGTTTGTAGTTCCAATTATTTAAGTCCATCAAGAATATCAAACCTAATAGTTAATAGCTCGCATTTGTTGATATAACGAAAATATTATATTTAAACCCATGATTACATTTCTCCAGCTTTATTTTAGAAAAGTTTGTGGATGAGAATTACATAGACCCTACAGTGCAAAAACATGCCATTTGGTTCAACTGATTTATGCCAATATTTCAATTCTACATAAGCCTCCTCTCACAATGGCAACATTGTCTCACTCAGCCAGGATTCTATGCAATTAGAGTTACTGCACCTCAAAAGCTTCCAATTCTTCTCCCATTCCATTCCCTGATCCAAGTCAATTTCCAAATTTTCCTGTGGCCATGTTGGTCCACACCAATGCCCATATCATCCAGTGAAAGCTGGCAATGCTTGCAGGCTATCCCTGGGTGGGAAAGAGTGACTGGGAAAAGCTGATTCCTTTTCGGACAGGAAGCATCTATTCAAGGTTCCCCCTGATGTTTTACTTCTCCTTCCACTGTCCACCACGAGGGCCTACTAGATTCACCCCCGCAAGATTCTGGATTTACCTGCATCTGAGCTCCTGGGCTTCTCTTCTTCAGAAGGCTTGCTGTAATACCAGTTGTGACCAATTTCCCCTGTGGCGCTTCTGGGATAAGAGAGCTTCCAAACAGTCAGTTGACCCGCAGTTTCCAGAGGAACAACTTCCTCCTGGAAAGAGGGCAGAAGTGCTGCCTAAACAATTAAAGGCCTGGTGGCCATCAAATGGTTTTGGGGTGAGCCTATCACCTGCAGCAAAACTTCTTCCAGACTTTTATACCTTGGCCAGGGACCCTGCACACCACCTACTGACCCACCCTACCCGGAAAATACATCTCCATTAATTGCGCTTCTCACCTTTTCCAGACTCCCTCAAGTATGCATCTGACCTTTCCTTAAAATGCATCAATGAAACGTGTTTCAATCACATCCAAATAGCAGTGAGCTCCTACAACCGCTTCAGCATTTTTAATGGTAAGTTTTAAACTGAAAACTTAAATGTAGAGAAGCGACAGTCAATTCTTTGCACATTCTCTATTCAAACTGAAAAAGTCCAACTTACATTTTCAATCAGTTCACAGATGATAGCATTGTCGAAGTACTCAATGTGAGTCCATTCAATTCCCTGTGAAATATATGAACGTTTAGAATGTCATTCTTGCAGCAAAAAAAAAATGGCTCCTTCTGATAATCATTCAACATTCAGCTAAGGACAGTGTCTGTTTATAACTTTGTTCCGGTTGAGAATTTTTCCAATGCACAGTGACACTCTAAATTGGAAACATTACAATGTTGCTCTCAGCCAGAATTCTATACACTTAGAAACACTGCACTTGAAAAGCTTCCAATTCCTCTCCCATTCCATTCCCCAATCCAAGTCAATTTCCCATGCACTTCATGGGAAATCATCCAGGGACATACGTCATGGCACAAGGTCACTTCAGTCACTTTGATGCATGCAGTTTTTTTTCCAACAAAAGTCATTTCTTGATCACATGTATTCCTAAACAAATCTACAAATTTCCTAAACAACACAGATAGATGCTGTTTCAGGCAAAAGATATTTTGACATATTTTAAAAGCATTTCTATGTGAATTTCACCAATAACTTCAGCATTGCAAGAAATGAGCTAGCAATTTTCACCTTTTACAGATGGTTCCAGCGCATCCTAATTGCAGATTTTGAAAAAATACACACTGAATGAAGAATGGACATAGGAAGAATAAAGGACATTGGAAAGATTCTAGACAGGCCAGCAGACAAGACAAGGTCTTGGTTTAGGAACAAGAACAGAGTACAAGTACCTGGAAGGAGTCTTTGTACAGCCATTAGCAAGGCATCAATAGCAGCAAGCAAGAAAGGGATTCAAAGGGGCTACAGCACAGAAAAAGAACACAGTTTTAAAAGACATAAATACATGCAGTCGACAGTTATGTGGGAAACATCAGGTGTTCTGAAAAATTCTTCACAGTAAAATGCTATTTACAAACTCAATAAAACAATTCTATATCAAAAATGAACTTATGAATTCAAGTATACAAGGTGTATGTTAGCAAGGCAGCATAACCTTGCCTTGTGCCAAAGTGATTAAGCCAGCAGTTAAAAGCTGGGAAGTTTTACCTTGTGGTGACAAGGGTTGTTTATGAAAAGGTGCATTTAAGTTTTCTATTCATCCAACCTTTCATTAAAAGTATGTTTAAAAACGTTAGCTACTTCATAGATTGCATTGCAGATTATCCGTGATTTCAGATAAACTGATCATTGTTTATCATTTTCACATTTGCAATTCATCCCTGTACACTTTCTCATTCTCATCAACTTGGAGATTTCCAAATTCTTAAGTATTTCCTCCATTCATCCCTTCTCTCTGGTTTAGTTTTCAATTTCCAGCTCCTTCCAGCACAAAGAAAGAGAGAGATGGAATTTTCTAACTTTGAACAGAGAGCAAGTTTCAGCCTCCTGCCTCAGTGCGCACTCGCTGACCAGGTCTCTGGGAGTGCACTATAGAACATAGAACATAGAACATTACAGCACAGAACAGGCCCTTCGGCCTTCGATGTTGCGCCGACCAATATAAAAAGCAATGCCCCTCCAAACTAAACCATTCCCTTCTCTTCCATATACTTATCAACTAACCTCTTAAACGCCACCAAACTTGGCGCATCTACAACTGCTGCAGGCAGGGCATTCCACTCCCGAACCACCCTTTGGGTAAAGAACCTACCTCTGATATCCGTCCTATAACTATCACCCCTTAATTTAAAGCTGTGTCCCCTCGTGCTAGCTTTCTCCATCCTAGGAAAAAGGCTATCACTGTCCACCCTATCTAAACCTCTAATCATCTTATATGTTTCGATAAGGTCCCCTCTTAGCCGCCTCCTTTCTAACGAAAACAACCTCAAATCCCTCAGCCTCTCTTCATAAGACCTGCCCTCCATACCAGGCAACATCCTGGTAAACCTCCTCTGTACCCTCTCCAATGCCTCCACATCTTCCTAATAATGTGGGGACCAGAACTGCACACAATACTCCAAGTGCGGCCGCACTAGAGTTTTGTACAGTTGCAACATGACGTTGCGGCCCCGAAATTCAATCCCCCTTGTTCTTGAGATAATACTGAGTAACAGCTTTGCGAGAGAGATTATTGTCTGGGCAGATGCACTCAATATGGATCAATGTGTCAAAAGAAAATCCTCTCTTTTATTCTCTGTTGATTTTCTTCCGATTCCTTTATTATACTCATTTTTCTTAACAGCTGGAACAGTTAGTAAACAAAATGCACACTTCTGGCAATAACACCTACACTTACAAGCCTGCTTTAAAGTAGTCACCAGGCTCAGGACAAGAGAGAATCTACAGTTTAGGGTGATCACACATTGCAAGTCTTGTAAGTTAAAATTGAACGCATCTGTCTTTTGTCCTGTTGCATCACCACCATGTTTTTATGAACTTCCTAAACTCTTGATCAGTTTTCTCTCGTGCCATAAATTAACTTCAGCTGCACTGATTGTGCATCACTTCCAGACTCGGCTACACCAACACCTTTCCTTCCTTGGCATGCCTTCCTCTACCCTCAACAGACTCTAAATTGGTGTTGACTCTACTGCAGTTCTCACCTCCTGCACTAAGTCCTGATCCACTACTTAACACTGCGTCTCTGTCCCCAGTATTTGCAATTTAAAATCCCTAACCTATTCTTTAAATTCCTCCATGGCCACATTCTACCTCAGCATTCTCCTCTAGCCCTAAGCTGCATTTCCTGGACTCTCCATTCTTCTGACAACCATCTCTTACATAGTTACTTATATAGTTATCTTCAGTCACAAGACCCTATCCTCTGGCATTCCCACATCAACATCTCTTTACCTCTACATTATTGTCTCCTTTAAATGCTTCCTCAAAATCCATCCGTCCATTTATGCATCTGGTCACATTCACTTTTCCTGACTTTATTGTCCACTTTCCAATTGCTTTCTTTGAAGTTACTGTGGCAAATTCTTACATTAAAGCTGTTTTATAAGTGGAAATTATTGGTGGCTTCTGCCTGCAAGTTTTTGAGAAGCAGGAGCTCAGTTCAAACCTTTGTCCCCTGCCCCACCCCCACATCTACCAATGCTCCCTTATTTTCAATATCTTTCCTTTAAATAAAAAATTTAAAAAAGCTTTAGGTAGGAAAGTCCATTAGGGATGCTCGATAGATATGTGTGTGTGTGGGAATAATTTAACAGAATCCTTAGGAAGTGGTGATTTATATTTACTAACACATTTTAGAGATTTTGTTGAAATAGTCACTGAGCATGAAAACATTGTAATATTTCTTTAAGCATTCTCTATCTACAATTACAAACAATAATTGTCAGAGTTTTGTTCTCTGTCAAATGTTGAAAGGTGGATTTATCCTTGTTCTAGGTTTTCATCCAAAAAGCTCAAGTCCTAACATAATCATAGAATCCCAACAATGCAGAAGAGGCCATTCTGCCCATTGAATCTGCACCAACTCTTTGACAGAGTATCAGAGTATCTGACACAGGTCCCTTCCTCTGCCCCATCCCTTAACTCTACACATTGCCATAGCTAATCATAGAATTCCTGCAATACAGAAGGCCATCTGGCTCATTGACCAACACACACCAACAACAATCCCACCCATGCTGTATCCCCGTAATGCCACATATTTACCCTGCTAATCCTGCTGATATTAAGGGCCAATTTAGCATGGCCAATCCACCTAACCCGCACATCTTTGGACTGTAGGAGGAAACCACAGCACCTGGAGGAGAACGTGCAAACTCCACAGAAACATTTACCAGAGGTTGGAATTGAACCCACGTACCTGGCGCTGTGAGGCAGCAGTGCTAACCACTGTGCTGCTGTGCCATCCTACAAGTTATAGGGGTGTCCAGGATTCGATCAACTAGATAAGTGCACCTGCCAACTGAGAAAACACAACTTCCCCAAAATGTGATTCAACCCACGTGTGAAAGACATCAAATGGGCTAGTATTTGAATTATTAATTGAAAGAAATAGCCTCTTTTAGAAAATGAAAAGAAGTGTGCAGTATTTCATGAGCAAGGAGATTGTTTAGTGAGCAATGTCTCATCATCAAATCCTCAAGGGCAATCGAGGATGGACATGGCTTTGCCAGTGACACTGGCCATGAAAAAATATTTAAAAAGTACAAATCACTGTATCTTCTCCATAACGTTAACACTAATTCACTGCAAATTCTGCACAAACTATTACTTTAACTTACAAGAGTGATTAGAATTCTGCAAGTTATAAAGCAATAGAAAATCCTACAGAATAGTATATTCTGAATAAATTGCTGCTAAATTAACCATTTATTTAGTACAACTAAAATAGTCTTATAGCTAAGGGATTTGGATGCACTATGAAGTCAGAGGTTTACAGCAGGGAAACAGGCTCTTCGGCCCATCTTGCCCATGCCACCCCTTTTTTTAAGCAACTAAGCTAGGCCCAATTGCCAGCATTTGGCCCATATCCCTCTATAACCATCTTGTCCATGTAATTGTCTACATGCTTTTTAAAAGACAAAATGGTATCTGCCTCTACTACTATCTCTGGCACTCAACACTATGTGAAAAAATTGTCCTTCTGATCCCTTTTGTATCTCTCGTCTCTCACCTTAAACCTAGACCCTCTAGTTTTAGATTTCCCTACTTTTGGGAAAAGATTTTGACTAAATAGTGATCCATGCACCTCATTATTGTATAGATCTCTACAAGATCACCCCTCAGCCTTCTAAGCTCCAGAGAAAGAAGTCCCAATCTATCCAGCCTCTCCTTATAACTCAAACCATCAAAACCTGGTAGCATCCAAGTACGTTTTTTTCTGCACTTTTTCTAGTTCACTAATTTCCTTTTTATAATAAGGTGACCAGAACTGTACACAGTATTCCAGCGTGGGCTTACCAATGTCTTGTACAGCTTCAACATGATGTCCCCACTCCTGTATTCAATGTTCTGACCAATGAAACCAGGCATACTGAATGCCTTCTTCACCACTCTACCTACCTGTGATTCCACTTTCAAGGAGCTATGAACATGTATCCCTACATTTCTTTGTTCTGTAACTCTCCCCAACATCCTACCATTAACTGACTAAGTCCTGTCCTGGTTCAATCTACCAATATGCATCACCTCACATCTATCTGAATTAAACTCCATCTGCCGTTCGTCAGCCCACTGGCCCAATTGATCAAAATACCATTGCAATTCTCGATAACCTTCTTCACTGTCCATTATGCCACCAATTTTGGTATCATCTGCAAACTTACTAACCATGTCTCCTAAATTCTCATCCAAATCATTAATATAGATGACAAATAACACTGGACCCACATCTGATCTCTGAGGCACACTGCAGGTCACAGGCCTCCAGTTTAAAAAAAACAACGCTCTACAACCAGCTGTACAATCGGCTGTCATCCAGCCAATTTTGCATCCATTTGGCTACTCACCCTGGATCCCATGAGATGCAACAACCTACCATGCAGCACTTGTCAAAGGCCTTCCTAAAGTCCATGTAGATAACATCAACTGCACTGCTCTCATCAAGCTTCTTGGTTACCCCTTCAAAAAACTCAATCAAATTTGAAACATGATTTTCCACTCACAAAGTCATGTTAATTGATTCTCTGGGGTTCCTGAATCTACAAATAGAATTATAGAACGATGAATAAAAGAGGAAGAATTTCATCTCATTGTGTCTGTCAGCTCAGTATTCAATTAATCTTTAATTAATTCTATTCCACTGCTCTTTTGCACAGCCTCCCAACTCCCACTCCAATATCATTATACATTATTTTTCTTTCAAGTTTTTATCCGATTCCCTTTTGAATCTGCTTCTCTCATCCCTCATTATTAAAAGTTGCTGCACGATGATGGGCAGGATTTTTTGGTTCCTCTCGTGGTGTGTTTGCTGACGACCGAGGTGGCTCGCCATTGGCAGGACCGGAAGATCCTGTCAATGTCCATGGCGTTTTGCATGGCTCACGTGAGAAGCCAGAAAATCCCACCCAATATTCTTCTGGTTCTTTTACCAATTAACCATGCTGAATGTTTACTAACTGTTATGCCAATGGAAACAGACTCCCTTTACTTACTTTATCAAAACCACACATGATTTTCAACACCTTTATCAAGTCTGCTCTTAACTTTCTACACAAAATACTTCTTTCATAGAATGAGAATGTCACTGGCAAGGCCAATATTTGTTGCCCAACCCTAATTGCTCTTGGACAGTGAGGCTTTCCCAGCCATTTGCTGTGGTTTGAAGTCACAGAAAGGTCAGACCAGGTGAGGATGGCTGATTTCCTTCCCTAAAGGATATTAAAGAACCAGATGGGCTTTTACAACATTACTGACACTCGCTTTATGTTACATTATTTATTAATTGAATTAAAATTCCACCAGCTGATGCAATGGGATTTGAACCTATGTTCCCAGAGCATTAGCCCGGGCCTCTAGATTACTAGTCCAGTGACAGTACCACTACTCCATCATCTTCTAAACATCCTTCCTGAAAGGTGGCGCCCAGAATTGAATGCAATATTTTAACTTGGGCCTGACTAGTGTGTTATGAAGTTTAGCATAACTTCCTTACTTCCTTACCATTTCTTTATTCATAAAGCCAAGGATCTTATGTTTTTAAACGATCTTCATAATTTTGTAAGTCCAAAAATGTGCAGGTTTGATCGATTGGCCATGGCAGAAAATTGCCCGTGGTGTCCTGAGATGCGTAGGTTAGAGGTATTAGCAGGTAAATGTGTGGGGATATGGGGGTAGGGCCTCTGGGTGGAATTGTGATTGGTGCAGACTCGAAGGGCCCAATGGCTTCTTTCTGCACTGTAGGGTTTCTATGATTCTACAATAGCTTGTTTTTCTGACTTCAAATGTTTGTGTACACACACCACCACTTCCTTGCATCACCTCACCTCATTCCCATAGCCCCTTTAAAAATGTTCCATTTAGTTCACTTTGCCTCTCCTCCTCTGCTCATTCTTCCCACTGAAATGCATTGTTTCATGCTTCTTTGCACCAAGTTCCACCTGCCATAATTTTCATATCAACAAACTTTGAAATTTGCCCTATTTAAGTCCAGTCATTGATGTACAAAAAAGAATTGTGGTCCAAATACCAAACCTTAAAAACGTCACACATACTTCCAGTTCCTGCTGCTGTAACAGATTTCTTCTTCTTTAACTTTATTTCTCTCAATTATGTAGAATTCCTTACCCCCACCCCCCCACCTTCCTTAGTCCAGCTTTTCTTCTAAGCATTTAGAATCTATATCTGGCTTCATGTAACTACCACTTCCTGATTCATCTCTAATCCCATTTTGAAGT